>CM036912.1:13185019-14462519 GCA_020800305.1 Porphyrio hochstetteri | reverse complement strand
CTCCTTTGCTTCAGAAGCTATATGCTCTTTATTTGCCTGGAATTCTGTGCACAGATTTGCTTTTACAAATAGGAGGTGCCTCTATTTTCCTAACATCAAATTCCTTCTTACCTGAGTCAACCTTTAGTTAACCCTGAGGGAAAAATCCTCCAACAGTGTGATTTTGTGTAGCACAGCATGCAATCTGCCCTATTGTTTCTTCATTCTTCTTGAAACAGCTGTGCCTAGTAACAATAATAAAAAGAGTCCATTTCTTTTCCATCCTAATAGTTCCTTCAGGTTTGATAGATTACAATGAATTAATCATACAGGATTTTTGATAACATATTTTATTATGTTGATTGAAGGGATTCACTTGAGATGACAGCTAACATGGCTCAATAGCCAAAAGCCTTTTAGCACAACTGTGTCTATCACTGTGGCTGCCACTCTGGAACAACCCAAAGGAAGGGGCTAAACTGAACAATATATGTCTGGTGATGTGTTTCGCTTTACAGGTATGTAATATACCAGTAATTGCAATTAAGCAAGCACAGTTTTGAAAGAAAAACATTTTCTTTAATTTAAGGCTTAACCCTCTCAGAATCTGTCTGCCAGATTAAAAATTAGTATATTGTAGTTAACTTCTTTCAGATCTACTTTATTTAATGCTTCATGTGAAGTAAACCTTTGTTCTTGGCTAAAGCAGTACTTGTCAGCTTGTGGTCTGCAGCTAGAATATTAGATCCAGCTTTATGTACCATACTTCATAAAAACGTGGACCAATTAGAGCTAGCTAGAGGGTTACAACAAGAAGTCTCAGATGTTTATAAAACATGACCTTGGAGAACACAGTGAATGAACTGGATTGCTTAACCTAAGGAGGAGAAGACTGAGTGTGACAAGATAACAGTCTCCAGATACACAGAATGCCACTGCAAAGAGGTGGGAAACAACCTCTTGTCCATGTTTGTGATGGATAGAAAAAGAAATAAGGAATTCAAATTGCATTACAGATGATTCAAGTTATATATTAGGAAGAATTTTTGAACAGTGACGATAGTGAGGGAAGTGTTAGGATTGATTGCCCAGGGAGCAATGTCCGTCACTGAAAGCCTTTAAGAAACAGTTAGACAAATATCTGTCAGGAGTGACATAGATAGAATCGATCTTGCTTTGACATAGAGAGAGATCTATGTTATGCTTTAAAATTTTCATATGTCATTAGTCGTTACAGCTGTATATAGTCTGCAATGTGTTTGCATCACTTTTGTATATAAATTTCAATATGTTAAAAGCACATTGAGTTCAAAATCTCAACCATAAATGATTATGCAGCAGAATTAAGGCCAGTTGTTTAACCTTTATTTATTTATCCAGTATGTTTGCACTATGATACAGTCTTTAATTACCTTGTCACACAGTGGTTTATTTCCACAGCCCTCTCCTTCATTAGTCTTTTGGATAAATTCTACTCAGTGAAAGCCTGTTATTTTACATATTGTCTAATGTTCAGTGGGTATTTTCATATTTTATTACTGCATGCTGTCCAGACTTGCTCTGAAGACAAAATTGCTGCATTTTTAGAAAGTTTTATATGCCTGTCTTCAGCATAGTGTTTGAGTGATACTTTAACATCAACTTACCCTCCCAGCATTGCTCTGACTTCTGTACAGTCAGTTGGGAGCTCAGTCTGACACTGATTTTTCAGTGTAATCACTATTACATAGTACCACAGATGTTCAGAATAGAATTATAATAGAATTTTTTTAAGGCTCAGCTACTTTAATAGACCAGTTCCTAACTTCTCAGTGCTGGTATCACAGTCTCATTGTTCTTGATAACGACTTGTTATATGTACTCTTCTTAATGGTGAGCTACTGAATTTACGGTTTTAAAAGCAAACAAACTCCATTATAGAAGAATCACCTTGACAAGAGGGGCTTCTCAGCAAAACCAAAACTTTTGAATTCACAAAATTTGCACAAAACTCTAGCAATACAAGATTGTCTTTCTGTATGTGTATCATCAGTAGTGCAGAATGAGAATCATGCTTGATTATTTCGGTTTCACCTACCCTTACTATAGCAGGCTACAGGAATAGTAGACTATGATACTGACTTGGCAAGACTCTATTCCAATGGGTGTAGGCAAGAGATATCCCACCGACCCAATTCAAACTTCAAGATCACCTGCTGCTAAGATCTCTTCTGACAAAAGGGGGTCTTTTCAAGCAAAACTGAAAAATAGGAATAGTAATAAATAGGGCTGAGCTCTGTTAGTGGCAGGAAGGAACTGGAAGGAGTGGCAGGATATAGATTTGGAACTGAAGATAAGATGGCAGGGTACTTCTGAGAAGAGATGATCCCAAGTCAGAGATTTCTGTCTGCAGAAATTGCAACTGCTGGTTGTGTTAATCTTGTCCTCAGGACTGTGAAAGGCTGATCAGCCCTAAAATAGAACCATTCTTTCTCCATCCCTTAAAATTTTATGCTTTTTGTAACTCTGTTCTACCTATCAATGCCATCGGTTCTTATATCTTTTTTTTCTGATTTCCCTGATACATAATCCTGCAGTTTCAGCTGAGCTGCAGTCTCTTTTCTAGACTGTTCTATACTTTGGAGTCCTCATTTATCTTCCTCCTACTTAAATCTACAGTCAGTATCTTTGCCTGGCCATGTCCCCTGTTCTCCTTCAACAGCTCTTCATCAGACATTGATCTTTCATGTATCTGGCCTCCTGGTAATCTGCTATAATTTCCCAATGAAGCCACCTGATATAACCTTTTAAACATAAAATTCTGAAGTTTAGTTGTTTTACGAAATGAAACATGAACACTTTATCTGCAGGCAGCACTAAAAGTCTGACTTGTGCTGCACAGTTTTTACAAAGTTGAGTATGTGCACCGTTTTTACATGAGAGAACTGCTATTCACTTCAAGTGATCATTCATTTAACCTTAAATACACAATGTATTGCTTCTGTATAGGTGGGTAGAAGAAAGGAATTTCAATTAGCTTCAGTGGGTCGAACTCTTGTGTATTTGAGGTCACGATCCTGAAAAATGTTATCTATGTAGTCTACATGTTAAAAATTCAGTTGAGTTGTTCAAAGGTCTTTTGTAGTTGCCTGAATGCTCATTGCTTTCTCAGAGCACATCTTTGGATAATCAGTTGTGTTGTATTATTTTTCTTGCCTAGAATTGAAATGTTTTATTTATATAAGGTATCCTGTACATTTGCATTGTCCTTTTTTTTAAAAAATATATTTAATTTTATATTTACTAGACCTGCAATGTAAGCTTGATTTTTATATTTAATGGTCTTTCATGAAAAAAATATTAAAGCCCTTAGCCTAATAGATACACTTGGTTTATTCAACGATGTATATGCTGACTGCTATATGGAAAAAAAAAAAATAGTAGTCGGATGCTCTGTTTTTGCAATATTAAAATTGTAACCTATTTCCTTGTATATAATTTAAAGAAAATGGAGCAAATAAAAATGAATAATAAGCCAATTTCAGGTGGTTTATAGTTGTAAACATATGACATACAGGTAAATCTGAGGTGTTATTAATTCACTATTTATGAATGTGAAAGCTATACTTTTGACTTTATGAATATATAAAGGATATAGTTTTGTTTTCCCTGGGTCATACTTGTAGCTTTTCACATCCAAGCAGCAGAAGGTCTTCTCCTTCTCTTTTTTCTGGTCCAGACAAAATAATTAGTTTGAAAATATGTTTCTCAAAAAGGTCTTGATTTAAGATTAAATGTGAATACTTGATGCAATCTTTTCTTGCACAGAGTTTGGTTGTCCTCTCAGTCAGTAGAGGAAATATTAATACAGGAGCTGGAGCAATGTTCCAGCATTCCCAATAGATAACCGTCACCTACCACCAGTTATGAAGTGTTCAAGAGGTCAAGGATTGTGTACGTCAAGACATAGATGGATGGTTTTCTACCTCTTGATATGTTATATATTTCTTCCTTTTCATATAGCATATACTGTAGACTTTTCAAAGTAGCGTAGTACAGATTAGTTACATTATGACAACATCCAGGAGAACAACATTCATAAGAATTAGCAGAGTCATGAGCTGACTTTTCTGCTGTTTATTCACAATCCTGTTTTAAAGGTTTATTTTGTTTTCTGTTTGAGCAGTTGTGAAAAGAATTGTTCTGATGGAAATATTTTTGAGCTCTCAGATGCTAGCAGGTAACTAATAATTTGTCATATTGAGTGGACAGGATATGTAACCTGTTAGTTACCCCCAGAAATTCAGTGGTACCATTTGTGGTTAAAATTATTTCTTAAGTTGACACATCACAAAAGAAAATCCTTAGCAAGAAAGCCATAAAAGCATTACCTTGAAAGTGGATTCTTTTATGCTGCAGAACCACTCATCATTCAAGTGTATATTTATTAGAAATGCCATAGGTTAGAGAAAGAAGAAAATAAATAAAAGATAAAATGACCCATACCAGGATTTGGATACTAAACCTTTAAGTGGAAAGTGAAATGAAGGTACAATGCTACAAGCTGCTAAGGCGAGGATATAAGCAATTAGGATCCAGTTAATAACGCAGCAGAAATGGAAGACAGATAATGTGGGCCATGGGAATTGTTAGGAAAAAAAATTCCAAAAAGTAAAAGAATTTCTGTTTATTTCTTGTCGTTATTATTCTGCTCTAGTTTTGTTATCTCATAAAAAGGTTTAAAAACCCTTCTGTTTTCAGAATGCAAGTGAATTGTGACGGAGATAGATAGAAAACCAGAAACACATGATATGCATTAGTCATCATAAAACAAGCAGTCTTGTTTTCATCAAAAGGAACAAATCACAGCTCCCAAACCACATCATGTGTATGTCTTCCTTCCATTATTTTCCTATTTTAAAATGCAATCAATGGTAAAATGATGTCTAGTTGTAATTATAGTCTTCGTAAAAAATATCTTAAGCATTTGATTTGGAGTGTACTTTAATTGCAAGAAATGGAATTCAAATACAAATATTAAAAATGTTTTGCATGGGATTCTGAAAACTATTCTGCACTGTCTTGACTCTGCTCTCACTGGAATAAATAACCAAACTTCGCAGCTTCTCTGAAAACTTACTTAAGCTGTCATGAGGACTGTAAAAATACAGCTTTTTATTAGTGAGAAAAATAGAATGTATGCTCTGTAAAACTCAATTGTGCAGGTCTACATCTATTATTAATGACTAATGAGTAGTGCTTTCACATATTGGACAAAGATCTATGAAAAATCTGGTGCCACAATTAAAAATGGATATAGCTATGTCAACATTCAAAAAATATCATCATTGATATCACAGAAAAAGAGGAGACAAATTATAATCGTACCAAACCTTCCCACTTCCAGTTTTGTTTAAGTCTGTGTGTATTCAGAGCCCTTTAAGACAAGGTCTTAACAAGTAGTTGCCATTTTGTACATCCCAGGGTTCAATTTTCTAGCTTGCCTTTTATTTTGGGGGGCTGTTGGTTCTGATTTTTGTAGGGGGTTTTGTAGTGATTTCCCTACACTTAATACTTTTTCCTTTCTAACATGTAATGTCAGCTTATTGTACAGTCCCTCCCACAAGGATCTGAATGTAATTGTGCTTTGGGCACTATTATTTAGTGGCTCAGTTATAGTTCTTGAAATAACTCTCTGTGTGTTACTTAGGGCCATAACCTCTCCCCTCATGTGCTCTAGAACGAGCTGTTCCACAAAACAATTGCTTAAAATGTCAAGAAATTGCGTCCTAAACCTCGTCCCAATATGACATATGACCAGTTTATATGCTGACAGTTGAAGTCCCCCATTACTACTGTTTTATTAGATTTAGTTGCCTCTTTGGTCTTAGCATTGCACACACAGTATTATTTTTCTGATCTGGAAGTGAGTAGTTGCAAGTATGTCTGTTTTCTCTGCACAGAGAGCAGCACAAAGTTATTCATCATTTAATTCTATACATGTCTGTTTTTAAGGATGAAGTGGAACATGATCTGTGTCTAGCTTTTTTACAGACATTCGGAACAAATGTGTACTTTAATTTGTATGGATATACAAACCAAATTATAAATTATAAACTATAAAACATACTTGCGTGTCAATGACTAATTTTGGGTGATTTTAATGCATTAATTACACTTTAAGCCTTTCATTTTCCTGGGGCTAATCTACTCCATTGAGCCTTGCCAAACTAAGGACAGAGACTAAATCTGATATTACAGATGTATAAATGCCAGTATGAGTCCTTTCCAAAGCAAACACACTTCTGTTCCTTCAATTTTCTGCTGCTGCAGCTTGGATAAAGGATAAAGACATTACATCCCTATTAGAGTTGCTAAAATTGAAGTTTCACAGTCATAGGATTACAAATTCCCATTCACCACATTAGAAATTATAGTTTAGGTCAAAACTTAATTGTTCTTCAGCTCACTGAAATGTCTTACTGGGTCAACCAGTCATCCTACGAGCCAATGGCAGATTTGGGAAGACTACCAAGTTCTTAAATTGCCTCATTGCAAAACTCTTGTTGGCTCCATAAGAGGCAGATTTCCACTGTGATCTTCTAAATGTAAAACTTGTATTTTTTTTTCCTTAGAGAATCTCAACTGTGTGTTTGGGATCAGAGTTTCTCATCAGACTAATTCTCAGTAATCACCTCAACTATTTACATGACTGAACTTTTTCATTACTTCTATCTTTGTATCTTAAGGCACCTCCTCATCCACTGCAGCTGTGTTCACATTTTCCCACAGCACATCTCTGTTTTGGCACTGCCTTCTCAGTAGTTGAATACCTGAGGCCAATTTTGTAGTTCTAGCCTATACTTAAACCAGCTTCTTAGTAATAACAGTGTTGATTTCTCTGAACTAACAGTATGGGCAGTTACTTTTGCATTATCAAAGCATTCTGAAACAAGAGTCCTGAAGGGTCAGTGAAAATTTCTAATGTAGATGCTTTCAAAACAAAATTATCAGGTTTTTTTTTTTTAATGTGTAAAAGTTATGCTAAGACCAAGGACTAGGAAATATTTCCTCCTAGGAAATATTCCCAAACTCTCCCAATAAAAAACCATTGATTAAGAGTAGTTAATTCTCAGCAAAATAGTGGAACATGTCTTTGAAAACAAGGGGAAAAAATAAGGATTAAACAAATCAGTTTTCTTGTTTGAAGTAATGATTTATAGTACAATAGTGAAAGAACAATAACTATTATTTTTTAAAAATAATGAAAAACTAATTAATTGCTTCCCTTGGTCTTATAAAGCAATTTTTAAAATGGGTTTTCTTTTTTTATTACTAGAACTCAGGAAATCCACATTTCTTCAGGTTTAAATCAAGTGTTACATTAATAAGTACAGAAATTACCCAAGAAATCCAATTTTGATCTTTTTTATACCTTATAATTAAATTAGTTGTGGTTTTCTCTCACACTGATTTTCCATATTCTGAGACTGTATGCTTCATTTTTAATATATTTTTAATATATTTATGACATCCTATTTGTATATGATTGTGTTTTCTCTGGCTAGCTCTTGCGCTAAAGGATGATTTAGTTTGTACTTTATTCAGTGGGCCATGCATCCCAATTGTCACATGCCATGTATTTGAGTTTTTATTCTTATTTTTATTATGACTGAATCAAGAAGTGTTTGAGCATGTATAGCACATTTTAAGTTTCGCGAAGAATCCTTTTGAATAGAAATAAAGTTAAAAGATTTTAAACTATTATGAAACTGTAAACAAAAGCATGGACTGAAACTAGTCTTGGTTAATAGTAACAACAGGCTTACGAATGAGACATGTTAGCAAGCTTTTGCAAAAACTTCTTTGAATCTTGATTTAATGAAAATAAAATCCTGCCAATGTGTACCTTACTCTGTGTTGGGGCAAATCGGTTCATAGGAAAAAACAGACACTTGCACTGTCATAGGAATAAGAAGTAGAAAACAGTTTTGTCTGTGCCTTTGCCAGAGGCTACTAAAATGTAGAGGTTTTTTGAGGCAAGAGCCAAGAGAGTGAAACTGTAGGCTGAGGTGTGGTGCTCTCCGTAGGTGATGATCCCCAAAAAGAACAGAGTGCCACATATTTTACTTACGGTTGATTCAGTTTAAACATTGGACTATTCTTTATTAGACTTCAAATTAATGAGTCCCAGTAGCCCAGTGTTATTCAGCCTCAGACTAAAGGAAATCGGGAACTCTCAAGGGTGGCGGAGTAGGGAAAACTCAGGTTTACAAGCAAATTTTCTGAAGACCTGCACTATATGTACCATGGAAAGAATGGTCATACCAGATTCATTAAGGAATCTCCCAAGGATATGGAACAAATATATTTAATGTAATCTAGCCATCTCGTTTCCCTTGAGGCAAAGTCTGCTACTTTAGGGGATTGCATTTTTTCCAGAGATGTTTTTGTTTTAGCTACAGTAAACTGTAAATGCCATGCTATTTCTCTTGTTCTTTTTCTTTTTGGTGTGTTCAGTACTGTTCAGTAATTTCCTGGGGTTTAGAACAAACTTTCCTTTAACACTTGTACTTGAAAATGAAGACTCTTGAGTCTTGTTGACCTCCAAGGAACAGCAGTCACCAATCTCTGAAAGTTTTCTTAGAGGTTCAGGACTGTATACAAAGCAAACTGTAAGAATTAGAGATACAACTGCTTCACTGAGTTTAAAATTAGAATTATCTAAAATAGCTTAGGGAGGACTAAGTTTATATGATTTGGATGCAAGGGCCAGCTATGTAGAAAAATACTCCAGATCTATTTGGTGGAATTCGTCTGTGAACACTGGTTTCGAGCTCTGTGTCCTAAGAACAGATACCAACTTCTCACATGTTTATTGACTCATGGCATTGTAGTAACATTTTAGGAGGAGGACTTTGAGAGGACTTTAAGAATATGAAAGTCCAACCTGCAGATAAAAAAATACATTGTGATTTACAGAAGCATTTTACATGGTTAATGAGTGATATGACTGCAATGTTAGGAGATGGAGGAAAGCAGGGAGCAAAGTCCAAGTACACCACCTTCTTACTACTCTCAGTAGATTTGCCTGTATAGTCACATTTTTCAATTGTACTCCATGAACATACAACATTTCATCCTGGTTGAATATCTGACATTAGATTACTGCATCTCTCTATCAATCTACCCATCTTGCTCACACCCCACCCCTCCAATCCCTGAAATATTTTCTTCAGGAAAAAAGGACTTCTCTGGTGCAAACCCCTGATTATTGTCAGGCATAAAACATATAGAGATATAAAAATCAATAACCAGGTTATCAACTGAATTGTTTCTACTGAAATTAAGAAGAAAAAAAATAAAATTAAATGTGTCTAAATGTAGATTGTGTGGTTGTGCTAACATATACTTCCTTGAAGTGTAATTAAATGTTAGAAGCTATTATGTGAGATAGGGATTGGGAAGTAAAAAGGAAAGAGATTCTAGTGCACATGACTCCTTCATACCAAATGTATTAGATAAATCAAGATTTTAAGTCCAAAGAAAGGAATGCAGAAAATATATTTACAGTCATTCTCCACTGAAAATAAATAAACAAACAAACAAACAAGTAAATACATAAGATGGGTTTTCAAAAAGTATGATTTAGATTGCAGAACTGACCACTGAGAAGTTCAGAGACAAAGTTAAAGCTATCTCCTGTCTCTCTTTGCGTGCGCTTTACAACACAGCCCTTAATCCTGGTGACCCTGGATTTAGGCATTCATATTTAATTGTTGGGGTAGTACTGAAATTTTGCTGAAAACTCTGGATGACAAGAGAGGAATGGCAGTTTTCAAATATTGATCTTGCATGGAATCTCACTGAAGAGATACAATTATCTTTTCAAATCATTTCTCCATGCTGAAGTTCAAAGTGGGAATGTGAAATTCTCTCAAAAGGGTTTACCAAAACAAAATCACTTCTAAAAATTGGAGTGTTTCAAATTTTGCAAATACAAATACCTCAGAAAATCCCATAAATCTTTGTTATAATAATAATGGCAATGATAATAAGCAAGTTTCTTTGAAAAGTATTGACAATACGCCCATGACGAACTTGACTTGGCTTTGTTTACTCCTTTTGTGTTTACTTTTTACAAATATTCTTTTTGATTATTCTTCTCACAGGACTGTATGCTGAAATGCTCATTTTAAAAAGAATATTAGAGGACTTTCTAAACTGTAGATTTTGAACTCATAAATATTAGAGCGATTCCAGAAGATTGGTTTACATATGAATTATGTTTATCTTCTTAAGAAACAAAAGGAATGCTTTATCCAGTCATAATTATCACAAGTAAAAAT
Source organism: Porphyrio hochstetteri (assembly GCA_020800305.1). Classification (NCBI taxonomy): domain Eukaryota; kingdom Metazoa; phylum Chordata; class Aves; order Gruiformes; family Rallidae; genus Porphyrio; species Porphyrio hochstetteri. Next base: position 14,452,212 of record CM036912.1, on the reverse strand, counting down.
AGAGGATTTTGTTAGCAATAAGGCACTTGAATGTTATCTACCAAGCAAGATATTTTCTTAATACTCATGTAGCGATTCCTATCAACTACTGGACATATGTGAGAAAATTCTGTTTTGTTTTTGTGTTTTATGGTTCCTGGTGGTCTCCCTCTGCAGGGTGTGGAATTCTGCTGCAATCTTAACTAGAGAGGTCAATTTAATGAAGTCATACTTTCTTTTTTTTCCCCTTCCTTTTGTGCTTATGCTGTTCATGAAACGAAATTGTTAATAAGTATGATCAATGACCATAATACATCATTCTTAATCTCCTTGTGCAAAACATGGTTCGTTCATGTAGCAAAAAGCAGTTAACTTGCAGCTTTTTCCTTCCTGGGGCCCTGTGTTCTGACAGCAAAAAAATGTCAAGACTGCTCTCTCTTCTATCCATCATGAAAGGCCGGGTGGTCTAATTCCCTGTGTGTTTGCTTCTGTGCCATCCCTGCACTGTGACTGCTGTGCTCAGTGATTGCTCCATGCTCACCAGCAACCTATGCCTTGGTTCCAGTACTAATCAACTTTGGTGAGCAATAACTTCATGTGAATAGCAAAGTCACAGTCCTTAACAGGGACAAATAACCACAGAGAGAGAGCTCATGGATTCCTCTGGAAAAGACGTAATATACTTCCTTTAGCGCCCAAAAATGTAGGAGATAAAAACAAACAAACCAAAACAACTGTAAACTTTTTAAATAATAAAAAAGCTATGTAATTTGCTTTCCATTTTTAGATTGTGGTAATTTGTTATGACATTTATTTAAATGCATTAAAAAAAAAAAAGCAGCAAACCTTAAAAACACAAACAAAATAACCTGCCCACAAATATGAACAAGAACATTTATCAGAAAACAGATGGTCTCTTATAGGCAGAACTAAACACCTCTAGAAACATAACAATCCATTTATCTTGATGAATGCATCCTCTAGCAGATACCTCAAATAGCAGCAGCAACAGTTTACCTGCAGGTCTGGAAAACATATTTCCACGAAGATACATGATGTCGGAATAAGTTCTGGATTTCAAATTTTTACATGCAGAAAAGGAATACTATGGTAAACCTTCTCTTCACTAGATCTGAACTTCAGGGAGAAAAACTTTATCTTCTAGTCCTGAGGCTTAATGGCACTGATTTTGATACTGGACCACAATTTAAGCAACATATATGTGCTCTTTTAAGCAACATATATGTGCATTAGCCTCCACTGAGTCATCTGGAAGTCAGACCTGGGCTCTGCACATTCCTTTTGTAATAAGGAATCTCTAAGAAATTGAATTATCAGGCTCTTACCTCCTTTTGTATCAATGAAGAAGTCTAATAACAGTTTTAGTAATGGTCAATAATGAACAATTAAACAAAATAATTTAAACACACTGAAAACCAATTGTTTTCAGTATAGTATCCATATACAAAAAAATCATATTCTATCTCCACTGAGAATTGATTAGCCAGGGCAAAGGGATTTTCAAAGACTTTTCAAAGACATAGTCAGTTCCTCTTGACCAGAAAATTCTGAAAAAGAACAATTATAAAATAATTGACAAATTGTCACAAAAATTACAATTATAAAATATTTTCCGAGGAATTCACTGAAGAACTATAAACTATGAACATTAGTGTCATAAATTGTCTCTGGCTTGACTTTTGTGGCATTTATAGCATACTGGATCCAAAGTTAATTTCTCAGGATCTCCTTGTCAGTGCATACAATGCTTTCTACAGGAGGAGCTTACACTGTAATGTAACAACACATAGGAAAGGTCCAATTGCATTGTTTTCCTAAGCACTTACATTAGATAATGAATTCAGTTGGTGAAAACTTGGTCTAGCATTTTAAAGATATGATAATTCAGGTTCATCACAAGGTAATCTGCCTCTGTTGTCAGATATAGTGATGTTACTTTCCTGTTGTCAGATTACTGATATGGCAAGACTTGCTTTTCCCCAGGCAGTTAAAAAATGGGAAGAATTGTGAGAGCTGTAATGTAGGTGGGTACTCTGGGGATTTGTAATGCATTATTATAAATTGCTTTGCTATTTATGTAGATTTAAATAATAAAATATATCTATAAGCCTTCTTATCAGCTGCATTAAATATGTTTTCAAAGAAAGAACTAAGCCAACCTTCATTTAAAAATCCTCTCTACCTTTAACATTCTATCATCACGGAGGGGATCTGCATTTCTCCATACACTCTCCATAAGCTCTAACAGTGTGTGCAGAGGGGCCTAAAGTGGGTTACTTTGAGCCATGGAAGGGTGTCTGTTGTAGGAGCTTGAGACCTTCCTCCGGACAGGGCAAGACTTGCCAGCTGTCTCTGTTTAATGATGAGCAATTAATCTCAGAGTGCCTTTTCTGACTATCACCGAGGCAGAGCAGGACAGGAAAAGAGGCAATATATCAGGTAGAGGGTCTCAGGATAATTTTTCAGGATGCTAACACCTTAAATTCTAGCTTATGAGCAGCGAAACAATCATGCAGATCCATTTTAGATGATTTATTAGGTATATGAAAGGAATATGCAGAAAAAAGAGAGATTTTTTGGTATCTACTGACCAATTCATTAATTGCCTTTCATAATGCATTATCTTTAACCAAGTGATCTAATTGAGCATGACGGCAAAATGAAGTGCTTTCTCAGAAAGCCCATATTTACATGTATCTCTCATACGTGTGAGACACTGTACAGAGGATGGATCTTCATTGCTAGCTTACGGCTAGGTAGAAGTGTTAAAAAAAATGGGTTCTGATACAGTACAGAATGTCTCAGTGAATAAATTCCATTAGATTTCTACCATCTTCCACAGTTCATCAATAAAAGGAGAAAACAAACAAATGCAAAACAAAACGAAAGGGACCATAAGGAAAATTACAAAATGTCTGAGGACCTGTTTTGAATCAGTTCTATCAAAAAAATATTTTTATCTTAGTTTTTTACAATGTAGCAGGGATAACACAAATGCTGAATAACATTGTTTTCTTCCCAAAACAAGTTATATTCTACAAAATTTTGATTTAGGCTTTTCTTAACCATTCTTTGTTCCTGAGCTGTTGCTTGGAGTTAACTGCCTCATTTACCTGACAGTTTATTTCACAGCCATCTTGAGCAGACAAGACATAAGAGTGAAACTCCCTATCCCTCGTGCAAAATTTTGGTGCATTAAGAAGTTTTTAAAAGGTCAATTAATCAATCAGGGAAAAATAAAAATGGTATTTGACTTGGAAGCCTTGCCACAGCACTCAAATAATGAATGATGAATACCAAGCCTTTGAGTGAGTTCTTGCAATCAACAGTCCATGACTAATCGATATGCTGACATTTCACACAGTTGCAGAAAATGATCAAATTTCATAAATATCACAGATTGTTGTTGAAAAAAATCACCCTGGGGAGGGGGTGGGGAGAAAGAAAAAAAGGGTGGGGATCAAAATTTGCCAGCAAACTTCTCATTGAATTGTGCACCCACGTGTGCGCAGCCATATGCAGGGAGAAGATGCCACCTATGGATCTGCACACCCTGTTCTGCTGTGGCAAGGCGGTGACCAGTTTGGCTCATGAAAGGTGTCTGGGATTGTGAAAGTCTTTCTCTCATGGCATGCAACACTGTTAGCTATGTATAAACGTCAATGGCATGCACATTGCATGAATTCAGACCTGCTTTGTATCTTGGAAAGCCTGTTACTCATGCTCATCCAGCTGCTTGCAGAGGTCATTTCTGAATCACCACTGAGCCATCTTACAAAGGACAACCTGGTTAGTAGAGTGGTAAATAATTAAGAGAGCAGTTAAACAGTGATCAGGATTGCTTGATGACCTAGGCTATGTAGGAAAACTGTAGTTTAAGGTTAGGCAAAAGTTACTATTATTCATCAAGAACAAAGGGTGACAGTGTGTGCTGGAAAGCAGACGTGAAATTCAAAAGCAGTGCTGTATCAACACTGTTGATACTGCCCATGATTAAACAGGAGCGTGCAAACAGGAATGTGTTTTTATCCATATAGCCAGTCTGACACAAGAAGGTATGCAAGTTTAAGTGCACAACAGGATGTTTAAAAACTGGAGAACGTGAAGAAAAATGTCACAGGAATTATTCAAGTCTGACTAAATGCCTGGAACCTCGTCTGTTTAGTTTATCAAAAAGAAGCTTGAAAGCTGATTTGATTGCAGTATGCATGTACTTCCCAGAGCTAAAGAAGCTCTTTTGAGCTAGAAGAGGGAAGACAGAACTAGTGGTGGAAATCTTAATAATTCAGATAAGTAACTGCAGATATTTTAATTTTTTCATCAGTTGAAAATCTAGACACCAGTCAGTATATCATCTGTGCCCTTACTATATGCAAGGTAGATGAATGTACTTTGAAAGCATTGATATCTTGATGCCATGCTATATCTGCAGATCATTGCAAACACTCCTGTTTGGTTCACCATCATAGGCACGCCTGTTCCCAGAGGATGTTTAACATGAGCCTTTCTGATCTATAACCTCAGTCATCAAATTTGAGGTATGAAACCCCTTTTTCTCTCTAAAAGATCTCTTGAAAATTCAAGGCAATCTCTGTACAGCCTCAAGAGACCATCAGCAAGTGAGACTAGGATAGATCTGGGTGCTGTCCAAGCTAAAAAAGGAAAAGAACACAAAGATGTCTGATACCTCCTTTGTTTTGGTTTAATATGCCTACTAACTCACCCCTAAGATGATCACAGTGAACAAAACTTTTAAAAGTATTTCTCGTACTGGGGGACTTATTTGAACATAAGGTTAGTGACTTTAGGTTTGGAAGTATGCCAGCACCATAACCTCCTGGGGAAAATGTCAGTGAAATCTGGCTATAACAGACCCAGTATGCACTGTTTTCTTTTGTTTGGCTTGGGATTATTTTACAAATCAGGAACAAAATCTTCTGAACACATCCTTAGCCAGTATAAAGAATTAAAGAAATTACCAATAATTAACTCCATAAATTCTTTTATTTCCCTCTTGATTGGATTTGGGTACCTTGAAGGAAGTCAGTATGATGTAAATTAAATGGTTCTTGTTCTTATCAATGACCAAAATGTATTACTTAGAAATTAATTTTGCATAAATATTATTGCTGTTACTGTGGAGAAGGAAGAAAACACTTTTAAAAAGTGAAGTTTATTATTTGAAGACGAGAAGGGAGCTTTGGGCATATAGAAATCTGAACTTTTTAATGCAAAGCTATTATGGGTTTGTATATTTTTCCTAATCTTTTCATTAGCATTTCTCTCAGTTTCTAGGCAATCAAGAAGGATTAGAACTTTTTTAAATTAATTCCTCTTTCTGTTGAAATAGTGGTTGAGTGTGTAGTAATACTTAACACTGTACTCCTAGTCCAATTTTTCAACAATCGTATTATCTGTGAAAAAAAAGTTGTGTATGGGAAGAACAAAATTGTATTTTAAAAGCAAAGTGGTATGCGGTCATACACTTTCATATCTCCAGCAGAACCCTTTAGTTTCAGTTTGTACTTGCCTTTTTTATTGTTAAGTTTGTCACCCCACTGAAGAATCTCTAGTGCTTAACTTGTCTCCAAACACATTAATATCTTTTTGTGTTGTGGCTTTCCTTTCTTCAGTCTTTTCTATCCTCTAGCTACAGGTTATATGTTATCAAAAATCCTAAGGCTTGGAGTGATGCTGTGCCTTAGATGTGGAAAATAATCAAATATTAACCTCTTAGTGTCATGATGAACAGCTTCCAATTTCAAAACTGAATCAGAATCAGAATGATTAAAAAAAAACCCAAACAAAAATGCCAGTCACTAACATCACTCTCATAATCAATGTGCAATATCCTGGAAAGGACTATACAATTTTGTTTTTTGCCGGGTCTCTCATCTCAGTTTTATTGAAATATATTTCATATTTTTACTGTGTCTCTTGCCATTTACAGGTGTATACTTTTGTCTTTTTAACCTGGATAGTTTCCAGAGGCCAATTTGGAGCAGATTTTGTTTTGAAAATGTGCACGAAGAGCAGCTTATTTCTCAAATATCATCTGATGTTTGCATTATCCTATGCTTGAGAAAAACAAAATAAGGGTTAAGGATTAATTATTCTGAGAAATGAAACAAAAGCTTGGTCTTAAGTAGCTATTCTGAGAAAAGAGAGCTAGCTCTTAAAAAATCAAGCAGTAGGTATGAACAAAAATGATTGAAAAAAAAAAGACAAAAACAGATTGCACTTAGAGTTTGCAAGTAGAATCACTTTCTAGAAATCTTTCATTATCTGGGGTATCTTTTTTAAAGTATTGATCCACAGCATTACATGACTGGTTAGAGCTGAGAACTTCTACCAGCAAATAGCTGTAACTCTCTGCATTCCTGAAAGCTACTGTGGTAGTAGAATATAATAGTTATTTCCTTTTTTGACATAATCTGCTCATTTCAGAATTATTTTCTGTTTTATATACATATAGGGGATTTCTCCCAAAGCAGTAGCATCTTGGTGTAAAATGAAAGAAGAAAAAAATCCCAGAAGCTTCACCTTTGTCTACTGGAAGGTCATACTCATTTTTTGCTTTGTAGCAAAAGAAAATGAAATCAATCTGGTAAATATCTATAGGCAGCCATCAAAAAGAAAAGTGGCTCCTCTGTTCTAAGAGAAAAGGGAAGTAAATCTGACAAAGTTGTCACTAGCCAGAACCTGCCAGTCCTGCTTATTTTTAAATCAAACAACCAGTGGTAATGAGGTGATAGGAGTCTCAGGAAGCAGAATCAAACAGCAGAAGTTACATCTTAGGAAACATTCTCAGTTATCCTGGTGGTCTATAAGGGTGCAGAAAAGCAGACCTTTCTGTTTTCAAGACCTTGAAAAGTTTATCTCTTACTGTGAGTAAAAATCTTTGTCAGTTCCTATTGAAGTCATGGAAGGATTCATGCTGTTTACAATAGGAAACAGCCTGCCCATGAGAAGGGTAAATATGCTGGGTGAGTCTTTTAGAAGTACTCACCAGAGGCATACCTGTTATCACAGTCAAATTGATGAACATCCCAAAAATCTCTTTTTTTTTTTCAGACCTTTTTACTAAAGCCAGAATGTTTTTAATGTCTGTAATTCTGTGCCTCCTTAAAACTCTGGGGTTTTTTTGAACAGTGAATATTTACATGTCAACTTTCTTCTACGTGGGCAAATACTATAAATCTCATTAGAACTAGGGGATTATCTAATCTAAAAATTGTCTTTTTTCATAAAAGTTTATGAAAAACAATAGTTAATAATATATTAAATCAGTGGGAAAAAATTGGATAAATATTAGAGTATTATATTCATGACAGTATTTGAAAAAAACCATAGAACAAATAATAAATTTTAAAAAGCAAATTTAAAGGAAAAAAAGTCCAGTTAGTCTGTTTAATTTCTGCAAATGAAAATAACTTACATCAGAATCTGCCCAAGTCTACTGCACAGCATGTTTTACAAATATTGCACACGTTTCTTAATCGATGGATAGTTGTTACACTGGGCTCACTTCAAGTCACCTTCATTTGCACTGAAGTGATATTCCTCATGGGATCAGTCCCTCTGAGCAAGGGCACGCTCGGATGTACATTAAGCTGATCATGCCATGGTTATGTGATCTATTTTCATAGTATGTTTGCTGTGATTACTCTCCTGATTTGAACTGAGTTGTACTAGACAGAGCAGCAAAAGCCTCCAAGGAGTTGTCTAGACACCTGAAGCAATAACTGGAAGGCAAGGGCACGTGAGCTTTTATTTACTGAAAGATGCTGTTTAAAGATTTTTGAGAAAAGCAGTTTTAAAAACCCTGAGAGTTAATATTCCAGAAAGTGAGACAGCTTGGAGGCTTGATTCTGGTCCCACTTGCACGCGGTATAACTCTGAATTAAATGGAGTTTCGTTAGTGAAAAAGATAGGTTTAAGATCATAATCAGGGAAAAGTCATATGAGAACAAGTGAAGTATTTTTTCTTAAATTTCCAGAATCCTAGCTTAGCATTAAAGAACACATGAATAATTTGAGAACTTCTTTCAAGATTTGAGATTGCCTAATCCTTTGTTTATGTAATTCTTGTACAGTTAATTAGTTTGTAGTTAAATAAAACATTATCTCATAACCATTGAAATGTAGCCTATCTTTTCCTGAAGCACAATCATTTGATATAAAAAAGAAAAGAGCATAAAAAAACCCTGCAATAAAATCAGAGGAATCCCTTCTGGTTCAGGACTTTTTACTCTTGGTGATATGTCCTCTTTGAAGTGATTTTCCTTTAGTATCTACGCATAAGCATAAAAATAGCTTCTCCTTAGAAGGGTTAAAATATTTGTGTTAAAATCTCAGTATTAAAATCCCAGTCTAATCACTGTCACAAAATTAATTACAAAGGGGAGATGAACATTGACTTCAGATAGAGGGGTAAATAAAGCCAAACAATAATTTCTCCCTTTTTTTCTTAACCAAAGCTTAACCAAAATACTTTAAAGTGTTTAAACATATCCAGAAGGAATCAGTACCACAGAGACAGACCAGGCTGCACTTTTTGCCTTCCACAGGATTTATTTTCCTTGAGAGCAGCCCAATATACATGACATCGATGCTCAATCAGGGATGTTGCCTATAGGGCGTGCTTTGGAAATATAACTAAATACAGCATGAATGCCACTCAAATTAAATATTGTTGCTAAAAATTACTGACAACTTTTATAGTGGTCTTACACCAGTCAAAAACACTTCCAAATGAGCAAACAAGTTAGTCATTTCACTATTTTCTCCTTCCCCACTGAAAGTCGGTGGCTCAATGTGACTATTTTAAGTAGTGCTTTAGACTTACACCTACTTGCTGAAGTGTAATAGAATACTCAACCATGATTAGTACAGAGTAATGAAAAAGCTTTTTTTCAGTGAGTTCAAGAAAAAGGAACAAATTAAAGTATATATCAAACAGGAGAATGTTAAAAGGACAGATATATCAGATGAAAGGTACTGTCTGCCAGCGTAGTTTAGTATTCATACCTTGCTGAGATGTCAGTAGTTGGAAGGAGAAAAGCTCATCAGCTTTCAGAACATGTGTGAGTAGGGTTGTTCAGGTGAATAAGATTTGATTCAAAATCTTCCAGGTGACAAAGATGACCTTTGCACCCCCTGGAAATCACAACAGTTTTGTAGGAAATAATAAGCTGTTCAAGAAATTGTGTACTTGAGGAACTGATCCCAGTTTTATTTATACCACTAATATAATGCCCATTGTTTTGACTTGGTAGAATTAGTCCTGCCTGACATAAATGGGGCCCAGCCCAAGATTGTCTATTACCTATAAAATGAGGATAAATAAGTCAGGCTGTGAACACAATACAGGATTTCAGTACATCCCTCAAATAATAAAGGTATAATTGATGTCTACAGCAAAGGAAGTTTTCTCCAATTGTTCAGCCTGAAAAACAACCCAGGTCCTGGCTAGACAATCTTGAATGAAAAATATTACTTTTATGTAGAAGAATATAGCAAGTTCAAACAAAAAATGGAATAAAGGGGCACATGCTAAGTAGTGCATGTTAGAAATAATCTCTGTGCAACCCATCAGACCTAATGAGGCAGGGAAGAACAGATTCAAAGAGTAAATCCTACTTTTTTTTTTTTTTTAACTGATATTGGAATTTATAAGAAGAGTTCCATTACCTTGTGTTGATCCTATTTGCCAGGGTGAGCAATAAGTGAACTGTTCATATTTGCATATATATCACCAAAAATATGGATGGGGATTGCTCTCTAGTGGGTTTTTCACACCCAAGCTAGATGTCAAATGGGCCTTGAAGAGGTAATTGAAAGGAGGTAGTTAAATGAGGTGTCTAAGCTACTCAGAGAACAGTAAAGTGACGTAAAGTAAAAATTTGGATAATGAAGGAAGAAGTTTAGACATAGAAGTAGCAGATGTTATTGCTTCTGGATGATGAACAAGTCTCTGCCTTTCAGATCTGTGTTTGTAAACAGCCTTTGGGAGCTAGATATTCAAGGCACACTGACTATCTAAGACATCAAAGCTATAAACTTTTTTTCCCTCTCACATGTAAGATTTACGCCTATGTTTCCCCACTCACTGTTACCTTTTGCTGCTACCTCACCATGTCCTCAATTCTTAGTTTGGAGATCTATAATACATGCAGGTGTGCTTTGAGTATGCTTGGTTTGGAGGAATGTATAGCTAAACTTAACCTAACAGTCTCCTCTCACAACTTCTAAATGGATTTTAAATTTGAACTAGGGGCCTAATCAGCTTGCTAGTGGGGTCAACATCAATTCTTTCAAAACTTCGGTCTAAATCTTAATGATTCTGGTTGGAATTGTCCAAAATTTGCTTTGAATTTTTATTTCATGATGCTGTTCAAGGCTCAATGGATTTTCTTGGTTTAAAGGTATGAGGAGAGGTCAGCATCTGATGGTTTCTCATCAGTGATACTGAAGAATTTATCTCATGTTAGTATAGATCCTTTTGGCATTGAGCCAAGGAACATTTATGCATAAGGAAAGATCTCATGTTTAACTGACAAATATCTCATACAGAATCAATTTATTTAATTCAGATTATTTCACCTCTCTGCTTTTTAAATGCATTTTATATTCTCTTGCCAATTGCACCTTAAAATTACTTAAACATTGACATTTTGATGATTTCTTTTATCTATGGACTTCTCCGTGGCATTTTTCAACCACTTGGAGTCTCATTTTTCCCCACAGCACACTTGCAAGTTTGGGTAGAGTATTTATTATTGTGATTCTTTTTGCCATGAACAGTCTCAAATGAGTGCAAGGAGGGAGCAAGTAACCTTCCCAAGGTCATCTGCAGAGATTTATATCCACCAGCATCTAAAATTCTCACTTCACTGCTTTATCAGAACACTACCCTTCTGTTCCTCAAAAAGTTATTCCACAGTTTATTAAAACTTCTATTTTGGTGGAGACCGTTCATTTACCTCATAGCTCACCTTTTCACTTGAGGCTTTACTTATGTATATTATATAAAAATAATAAGAATGATGATGATAATGTGTGTTATGTAGTGAGCAAGCACATTAAAAGATCTGATGCCAAGGCAAATGTAATGAAAGAGTTAAATTAGTTCAACTGCTCCACTTAACGAAGCTAGTATTTTAATGGTCCCAACTAGGATTAGAAGTTAACACCTCATTAAGATGAATGGGGGATATAGTTTGCACCTTTACTGTTGCTTCTATGCTGTGTGGCTTGCAGGCTCCTACTGTTTCTGGAGGGCAGGCTTAAAGAGTACAAGAGTGCATCATTAATTTATATAGGGAAGTCTCTTTATAAAAGGAATGACTAGTGACTGTATTTTTAATGAAACTCTGATTCTGCAGAAAACCTTTTGCCAGCGTAAAGACCAAAACATCAAGGGATTAATGATCTTTTTGTACCCACATTTTTCCACTGTTAGGTTTCACGGCATAAGAAAAATATTGTTACTCAAAATACTTATTCTATACAGGTGCAGTCCTGTGAAAGTGCACTCCGTGACACCTAAGCCCTTCCCATATAAAAAGGAAAGCCAAGTGTTTCCCTCATGGCCGTATTTGCATTCAGTATTAAAATGAGTAAAGTACTAAAGCCCACCTAGAGGCAGAATCGCAGTTGTGCTTTTAATAATAATAAAATCTTGTGCAAATGGGCTTGATTCCTATTCCTCTACCTCCTGCAAAGCCGCACCCCCCCGCCCCCGCCAAACATGTTGCACACAGAAAAATTACTTTCCTTCAGTGGACCTTACAAGTGATTCTCCAAGGAGGTTGATATCATGATGCAAATCAAGCTGCTGGAGGAAGGCAGAGAATGGTCTGATAATTTGCCAATATTTATCAAACAACATAGTTGCAGGCACCCCTGGGTGCCAACATAATGTGTTTGCACGACACCTCACTGCCTCTGTTTTCATCTGCTTGAAGGTACAGAGGTTTGAGATAAAGTAGATACAGAGAATTCCAGGTGAGTCATGATCGCTCTGAAATAAGGGCATAAGAACATAAGAATAAACTGTGTCTTAGTACACATGCATACAAATGTGTGCACAAACATGTGGACATGTTCTGGCATTTTCAATCACAGTGAGCATGGTTTTACTTATTAACATTATTGAATTGCAGTAAGTAGTGGTAACAGTGGGAACATTATCTATATAAATGTTTATATTTCCCCCTTCTATAATTTTAGTTGTCTTTTCAATGGACTTACAGATGTTCATGTAACACCTAAATGGAGAGACCTTTTAAATAACAATGCCTTCATGTTTACAGAAACAGAACTGGATCTGAAGTAATACAGTATGCCATAAAGCCAAGATTTAAGAGCTCACAGCACCCTTTTCCATTCCAAAGACAAAATTCCTATAGATGCAGTAAATTCTATAACAGAGTCAGAGACCAACAGGATACAGCCTGCAGTGATTAATGCAAATTGCTAGCCAAGGTTTAGGAAGGGATTAGTGATTTTAGAGATCCAACTTTGAAAAATGTCTGATAAAAGATTGATTTTCAGAAGAGGAACAGTCTCATCTTCTTGTGAATTGGATCCCTTTAAATTATCTCTGCTTTGGTACCCCACAAAGAGCACACTTAAAATTGCCAGTTACTCCAGGAATGCTTGCCCAGAATTTAGCAATGTTATTATCCATACAATATGTATTTTATTTTCTCATTTTTTAAAAATCCATTTCCCTAGCTCCCTTCTTTTTTAATGCATTATACTTTGAATCACGAATTTCTCCATGCTGATGAACAGATACAATCAGTAGGCAGTATTTTAATCTAGACATAATTCCTAAGCATCCAAGGAAGACATTTTCAATGTAAAGTGCTTGAAACCTACAAGACATTTATTTACATGTAGGTTCAGTAAGCACTATATCAGACTACTCATTTTCCAAACCAGCTGCAAGCTTGATGTGTTTCTAAGTAACTTAAGGGTAGGTTTCTTCTTTAGGTACACTGTTCTGAGCTGAAAAGTTTTGTGAATTTCTCATACCCAGGAATGAGTTAACAGTATACATGAAAATAGTTAGATTGTTTCTAAATAATCTAAATGTGTATTTAAGAAAAAAAAAGTTTCACAATATTTTCACTCTATGCTATTAGGAATTTTGAAACAACTAATTACTGCTGGTATGCAAATTTAGTGAAACCCAATTAAATAAATATCAGATATATGGATAAGTCTGCCAGGGAAGACATGTACTTTGTATCAGTTGGTACACATCCTGTATTTGTTACAAAACCTGTTTAAACAAATAAGTGATAAAAGACTAAATGAGTCAATGAAAAAAAATCCCCTAAGTACCAAGTTGTGAACTGTATAGTATTAGATGTCTCCACGGGTAAATGCATGGCCTGCTCTGCTGTAACAGACAAGCTCCCTCTTAAGTAAATACTGTATCTTTTAAAAGAACAGATCTAATAAAGGCGTAGATTTTCTGTATATCAAGGAAATATATTTTAAAGCTGCTTTTATTGTTTCACAACAAAGGCAAATGACATTCAGCTGTCAAAACAATAACGGTATTTGCATACAAATTTTTTTTTTCATCTGGTAAAATACTGTATGAATGGAATAGGGAAAACCAAACTGATTATGTCCAAGCTCCTGATTGTAAAATCTCTGCTACCAAAGATATTTTAACTAGACTCGATTGATCTACAGCAAAGCTGTGTCAACTAAAGCTTTTTTTTCTTAAATTGATTCTCCATCTTGTCTTCTCATTCTTTCGGCAGCACACAGCAGGAAGCTCTGTCTACATACAGAAAACAGGATCTTGCTGTAGGCATGGGTATAAAACAAAAAGACAGTGATTAAAGAAAAAAACAGACTGCTGTTAGTATTTGATCTTAAAATTATTGATCTTGTCAATCAGTTACAGACACAGAGTGTCCATTTAAATCTGTAATAACTATTAATGTTACCACAAAAATGCTGACCACTTGAAAAAAACCAAAGAAATCTATATGATAATGCAGCGGAATGCTTATTTGGCTGTATAGCTATTTGTACTATGTGACAGTAAGTCCAATGTCCCACTTGACTAGGATCATATCTCTAAAATTTCTTTTAAAATTAGTATATGAATATATGGTTCACATGATAAATGTAGATTTTTGAAAATTTTGTTAACTAAGAATTTTTGATTCTTTGACTGCCAAAAACCAGTATTATTTTTCATCATGCATATGTTAATATCATTTTTTTTCCTAAAACTGACACAAATTCAAGCATTCCATTAGGATATTGTTACAATTCCACCAAGCACCTCAATTGCTGGTTATATTAAAAGAAAAAAAAAAAATTAATCATTTTGAAAAATAAAACCCCAACACACCAAGAAATTTAAATAATTTTCCTTACATGCTTTAACTTACAATAAAATGTCAATCACTAGAGCTTATCACATTAAGATGAGTTGGGTACTTTCAAGGGCAGAAAATGCTGCACACAAAGACCCATAGTGAACCAGCTGACAAATATTTAGCAGAAATGTTCTTGTAACTTCTCTCTATCTCTCTAAAGAGGGGAAGGAATTTACTAACAATTTGATAATGTTCCTGGGACAGGAAAGAGACATAAATAGCATGGACAGTTGAATCTAATCTGTAACTAGTAAAAATATATAGAACGGTTCATTTACATAACAGACAAGTAGGAATTTATTGTAGTTTTGTGCCAGCCAAAGGGTTTATAGAAAGCCTTTGCCCATCTCTAGTATATGTGTAAATTAAATTTTATGAAATGCATTTTAAATGTAGTTCATTGATTTTCTGAATTTATCATAAGCCTCTAGTTCATATTTTGGTGCCAGTCTACCGTGTCACATGGTTTTGAAACCAATAGAGGCTCATACTGAAGGGTTTTTCTTTGTTTGAATTACTTTATTGGTTGAGTGGAAGGATTAAAGACAGACTAAAAAGTCATTATGATGATGTAATAAAACACACATTGGTTGTTCCTTCACTTTAAAATCTGCTCTTTAAGCACATTCTTCTGTTAGAACGCAGAATGAAACATCATTAAGCATCTGGACATAGCAATAACTATTTAAAATTTTTGTTCATTTGTTTTTCTTTTTATTTAGTCAACACCGAAGTAAGAAAATAAAAGAATTCAAGATTTCATGCAGAAATTATTGTGAATTGCTCACCTTTCCTTATTGTAGATAGAATATAGCTCTCTCAATTACTTTTAAAGTGACAGTTGGATAGAAAAATGCAATAACTTCACAAGCTTATTTTTTGTGATTGCATGTGAGACTTGGTTCAGATAAAAAAATAAAAACCTCCAGCATGATTTTTCGTGCTTTTATATTATGTATTAAGCGTTGAGCTTTCAATGTATGAGAAGATACATGTGGAACTCTAGAATAATAAAAAAATGCTTAAATAATATATCAATGAAAAAAAGAATAAAAGAATACACATCATATTATGCCATGGAACCTCAAAATGCTTGTTTTCCTGCAATGGGAAAAATTAATGTGAAACCTTTTCCCCTTGCTACCAAAGAGAGACATTTTTGTTTCTTTGTATTTTTGGCTAAGTATTTTTTTTCTAATCAGGAAGGAACCTCTCAATGCTGGAACCCACTTCATAACACTGGAGAAAAATATACAAAAATTTCTTTCACATTCTTGTCAGTTAAATTATTTATCAAGTGATCATGCTTTCTTTGTGCTTTTTTTTTAAGACAGTAGGACTTCACCCTTCACTCCTGCAGTATTCTCCAAGCCCTTGAAATAACTCTTCCTTTGAATTACTGATTATTGGCATTGAAGAATTTCTCTGCTCTTCTCCAGGACTTTGAAGCATGTCAGGAATTAACGTCAGGGTTTGGCATAGAGGAACTCTGCCTGTGTGGGAGGGTAGGGCTCTGTCCCTCCTAAAAGGAGTAAAAGAGTGTATGCAGCTGTGCCCCACCAGTGCTGGGGCTTCTACCCAGCCACTCTGTGCCCAGGAGAAAGCATCCTGTGCCGATATGGGGAGATATTCACAAGAAAGCCCAAAGGAGACATGTACCTGTCCTCCCATCTGAGGTTAAACCCTGGCTGTCCTGGAAGCTGGCCATGCACTGGCTGCACATACCACTGCGGTGGAACCAGAGCTGCTTCTTGAGGGGAGCTTGGAAACTTGAACAGAGCAGTCAAGGCCCTGATGAAGTTTATAGTTTCCTACACAGTGAAAATTGCTATTATTTCTGGTGTGGAGACCTTTTTGCTTCAAAAACCCTATAGACTTGTCAAGTTGTATCCCATGTCTCAGGGTAGACTGTGTATCAAGGCCAGGAAATGCAGAATGTGAGCGGGTTGAAAAATCGTCTCTCCCCCCCCATTTCCACACATATGAAATGCTGATTACTTGCTGATTAATATCACTGGCAAGAATACAAAAACAAATACTATGTCTTCCTCTGCTAGTGTTACTCCCACCCTTTCCTAGTCCAATACTTTTAGGATTCATTTTCAGTACGAAGTACTCCACTAAGTTTCTTTGTCTGAACAAAAAAAGGAAAACAGTACATAGCATCACACTCTTTGTGAGGAATTCTCTTTTACACATATACAATCTCCAAATTTTCTCCTTCCACTTTAACGTGCTTTGCTGATTTTAAATAGGCTTCATTCTTATTTCACAAGATCTGAAAATTTCAAGCCTTGTTTATCACCGGATATAAAAAGTGATATATATATATTAGATTTTCAGAAGTTTATCTTAATGAGAGTTTAAAGCAGATTTTCAGATTAGCCAAATTCCATTCTGATCTGACACAGACTTAATTTTGGTCTCTGATGTGCAGACATGTATCACTATTTATCTTGTCAAGTCCTCTGTTGTTCATGCACATATTTGTGCATCTGGGATCGAGCGTGAGCAGCCTGGCCCAGCAGATAGCAGTAAAAGTATTTAATACCTTGCAAAATGATTCTAACATAAAAAATTGTCAGTAGTTGAAAGCAAGAGAGCTATAAGTATAGGTTTCCAATAAAACAGGTTTTTTTGATCCTTATTTATATATTCTCATCAGGTACATGAAAAACTGAGGACTGTTTTGACACAGATAACTCTGAAAGAAACGTACAGTTTGAAAAGTAAGACCACCATGAGAACCCTCTGCTAGTTATGTTGTATTTTTCTATCAGTCAGACCTCAGAAGCTAGCCACTGCCATTGTGAAGCTGTGGGTAAGAGGGAAGCCCGGCTACTTCCTTGTTTACAGAGCTTTGTTCACCTCCTCATGAATTCTTCCATGAGGGCCAAGGTGAACCTCTGTCCTGATGCCAGATACCAGAGAAGATATGAGTGTATTGGAGGTGAATCTCATCATTTCTCTGTCTCACTCACCAACTTATACCAACTCATGGTCAGCAAAAGGCATGTAGGAGCAGAAAGCAAACACTCCCACACACAATTCTCCATTTGTCCATCATACAGGAGACATATAATGGTGTAGGACATTCAGTAGCATTGTGGCCACATTTAACTCTCCCATTTCATTACCTGCTCCGAAATTTCCTCCACTGGGAAATGTAGGAGGGTTTGTTTTGGGGTTTTTTTGATTCTTGAGATTCCGTAACCTCCAGGTTTTGGTTCTTAAAGTCATTGGTCAGTCCACACTCACAAGTCTTCATATTCTGTCTTTGAATCACCCAGCCATCATTTGATCCCTAGATAAGAATCCGCAATGCTGCTAATTACTTCTATTGAAAATTAGTACAGCTGAGACACAGCCCACTGATCCAGAATCGTGTCCTCTGCGTCTGACTGCAGTCAGAACTTGATTTCCATGACAAGCTCTCTTGGCTCTCCAGAAGATGATGGCTGCCCTCTAGTGACAAAGATGTTTCTGCTGACACATCGCAGTAGATGCAAACTTGTTAACAAATACTGTCTTGTAGATCAATATGTAACAAGAGGTTTGGATCTAAGAAAGATAAAGAATCTTGTGATCATGGGCAAAAGCACTGGGCTTGGAGGCACTAGAGAAAGAAGCATCCCAGGTTGAACAGACAAGCCGTCCTCAGTTGCAACAATGTTTTAAGGTAAATTTTTGATTCAGCAGAAGATCCCTGATTTTTTTTTTTAAATTTCAGACATTTCTGTTATCAGCAGAATAACCTATCATGATTATAACAAGGCCAGAATAAAAACTCTGCATTGCACAAATCTTCACTTTCTGCGAAAAGCATCCGATTCCCAGGCACTCACGGACACAAAAGATATTTTTTGCAATACTTCTATGTGTGTGTGTGTGTGTGTGTGTGTGTGTGTGCACGCACACCTGTAGGTTGTAACAGAGTCACGTTTTCATAATTTCCTAGGTGAAATCACAAGTTGAATTGAAGGGCCAGTTATGGGGTTCATTTTTAGAATAGTGAAGACAGTAGCAAATGCTGGAAACATTACTAGAAATCATGAAGTTCTATACTGAGAATGAGTAAAGAACTATAGCAAATGTTTGCATCAGTGTGTTGTTTCACATTAACTGTGAGATAACCCATAGACTTTAATGATGTGATTCATAACAAATACATTAAAGAATATTCTGCATGAAGTCTGATTCTAATTGCTCTTGGAGAAGCTAAAATCTCATCTATAGGAAAAGCATGGAGAAATATTATCACATTTCTACATGGTGATGCATCTCAGAATAGGAGATTTGGGGATAAAAATGCAAGTTTACTTCTCTGTCCTGCTGCCTGTCAGAATGTAGCTTTATGTTTCTGCAATGCTATGCATCTCATTTCCTCCAATAGTATTTTCATTTCTAGACTTTTTTTAACCCTTTATTCTTGTTTTTCAGTTTCAGTTGTGTGCTACTTAGGATCTGAAAACTTGGTTTCCTTAACTGATGCTATAAAATCTCTGATGCCAAGAGAATACTGCCATGTCACCTATCTTACACTCACTTATCCACACTAAATATTTACACCATTCCAGTTCAGTAAGTTCATTACTCTGTGATATCATTCTTCTTCTTGTGATTTTACTATGAAGAGTGACATCACAGATTTTTAAAATCTGTAAAACCTTCCTGCCCAAATTTGCTCAAATCCTGATACTCATCCTGAAGTCAAAATCAGCAATTCATGTTCATATCTCATACATCAAAAGTAACAAAGTCTTTCTTGTGGATGGGACAAACACGGACCGGAAATCATATTGACTCTCATTCAGGAATAATTGCTGTTTAGGAAAGCCATTAAGCATGTGCTTAATTCACATTGTAATGTCATATTGCCAAAGAATATAGACTTTTATAATGAAGGTAGTAATCTTTTCATCCAAATTAAATAATATGACATAGTGACTCTACCAGACTTACTGTCCTTAGTTAGGAAAGTGCTTAGGGAAAACATGTCCTTGGAGACAAAAGCATTTACTATATGCTGAAGAGTTCCACTGACTTCAGTGGGATTTAAACAAATTAGAAATGTCTTCCCAAATGTTAGACATTTCATGAAGTAATGCTCAAAAGAGGATAAACATAAACCCTTTTCCTCTCTCCTGGTGTATGTATTTTTTCTCCATATTTACAAGACAATTTAAGTTTTTCAGACGTTTTACTACTGAAAAGTTTTTTCAGCACAGCAAAAGATTTCTGAGGACTTTTTAAATTTGACAAAATCATAATACTGACTTATTTAATTTTGAATATACGTTTTCCATATCATATGACATCATGCTCAGCATATAAAGGGAGCTGGCTGGGTAGGAGTCACATCACGGGGTGAGTAAATTTTATTGTGTATCACCCATTTTTATATATTCTAAGTATTGTTGTTGTCATTTTCCTCCTCCTTTGCTGTCCCAGTCAACTGTCTTATCCCAACTGACAAGTTTTATCTTTGTCTTCTGATTGTCCTTCTCATCCCACCACAGTGGAAGGACTGACTGAGCAGCTGCGTGGTGCTCTGCTGTCAGTTGGGGTTAAACCATGACAGAGATCTATAAAGGTGAAAGTTTCTCTAGCCATGAATAAAACACGTAGTTTCTTGGTACCCACTTGCTAGATCTCATTGTTTCACTCCACGTTTATTAAAACCTGTTGATTTATCCAAAAGATGGAAGTTGTTTTTCCCTGTTATTCAGAGGATTTGATAAGACTCTTACAGAACATGATTGGCTATATTATTATCATCCCCTTTAACATTAAACTGTGAAAAAAATATATTCACAAAGAGGCTGAAGTAACCATTTCAGCATTTCATGCTGAAAGAAACAGGTGCTTCCCATTTTTAGTCCATGATCAGTTGTCATGGCCTTTCCAATTTTTTTTTTAGGCAATGGGTCTCCAAACTATCCCCCATTCTATGATTCTATGATTCATCAATGTCAAAATGTTTCACTTTTGGTGAAATTCTGTAGAAAGTGGAGAGGAGTGGATGGAACATCACTCTGGCATGTCCAAAACAAGGAAATAGCAAGAAAAGGGGGAGAGGACCACTGTACTGATGAGAAGGAATGTGACTTATTGTCACCATGACATCTAGCATCCCCACATCCCCTACAGTAACTCGATGCACATTCAGTGGACATTTTGATGTAGTGCCATTTTCTTGATCTCACTTTCTTCCCATGCATAGTGAAAGCAAATAATGAAATCCTAGAAATTGCTATGAAACAGCTATTATTAGGTCTTTGTCAAGGGAATGTCACTTAGTTTGTACCACAACTGGAATTGTAACCCAGCTGATCTCTAGGTGCTACAGAGATACGAATGTTTAATTATGATGAGCAGCATTGAAAACATAGTATTTTGAAATATTGGGTGTTTTGTATATAGACTGTCTTTCTAATGGAGTGTCTAAATTTCGTTCTGTGTCTTGGACCTTGATTTTACAGGGTTGTGGGTTTTATATTAAATAAAGTAAATTTTCAGTAATTTCTTCTGATGTTGTCATCACCATCAGCTAGTAACACCTGGTTGGATGTGTAAATAACATTTCTTGCAACGAAGTAAGCCAATCTACAGCGACATTTACCCATAGAGCTGCCTTGGATCCCAGAGATTTTACTTTGGACAAATCCTGCCCTTTCAGAAGTGTCTCATAAAGTCTACTGATGGATCATATCTTTTGTATTGACCTGTTTATCTTAGCACTTAAGCAAGCAGGGAGACTTTGCTGACATCAGCATGAACACTTATGTCTTGTTCCATACTGGAAAGCCATTTACAAAAATTTAACATTGAAAAAACAGTAGATGAGTCTTTGAAGAGTGCAACCACAAGAATGGTGCCAGTAGTACAGAGGAGCTAATATTAAAATTTTCTGTGGAGGAAAAAGTGGAGATAGAGAAATTGGAGCTACTCAGCTTGGAGAAGGGCAAAGCAGATCAATGTGTTTATTATCAATAAATCAATTTGCTAATCCAGGTGGAATTCTGCAGCTGTAGGATATAGAGGGTAAAAGGAGGTGAGTGGGTTGATTTTTAAAAGTTTTTTTAATAAGAGGAAATCGATATCCTAATCAAATATCAGATGGGAAATGATGAGTAGAGAAGAGAATCTACATAATGTATGGTTCTAAATTGGTTTCCTAAAATACTCTTGTTAATGATGAAGGAACTCATTCTAAATTAGTGTATATTGGCATCGTTTAATATAACTGCCATAACTTAACTTGCACCAGCTGGGAAATCGGCTTAGTACATCCAAAGATAACACTAGGGTAGAATTGCCTATTTTCCCCAGCGATACTTGTTCCATACGGATAAAAAATTTATACAGGTTTTAAGTAAAATCAAGCACATAGTGAGGATAGTTTGGAATGGCAGGCAGGTCTCATGAAGCTTTGCTTAGCCAGGGCTAGAAAAAAAGCCTCTCTCTGTCTCTGTTCAAGAACAGAGATTCCTCACTAGTAGGATATCTCTAAGCTGTAGCAGCTGAAAACCTCCCATTTACATGAACTAATGAATGTCCAGTTCAACATATCATGATGCTCCTATCGCTAAATTGTCTAAAGTCACCAACCTAGACACATCGTATATATGCTTTTGAATCATTTGGGTTTAATAAGGCTCCCTGGGCAAAAGAGTTTACAGCACAGTTCTTACGTTTTGCAGAAACCATTTTGCAAAATGCCACAAGAATAATCATTACTTACATGCCACATTCTTTGTGTTCTCTATATAACTCAAACATTGTTATTAGTTTATTAAAACATCATGTTTCTTAAAGATGCAAGTTTATGATTAATGTGGAACTCATTGCATATACACAATAAAATAAAAAAATATCAAAACCTTTAAAGAGTCTTTATAGAAGCTTTCATTTTTTCATCATGAATGTTTCTAGACTTGAACTTAAAGAGTTAGACTGGTTTTGAAAATGTATAGGGTAGTGGAATAAGGACAGGAGAAATGAACAGACTCCTTGGTTATATAGAAAAACAAATACAATTATGTCTAGATACAGGAAAAATAAACCAGCAGATGTGATGGATGTAATGTCTTCAATTTTCTGTTATTCTCAAATTAATTAATAATTCTTAAGGAAACCTTTTGAACATTCCAGTATGACGGGAGTTATCTGTGATTATATCTGTTCAAAAACTTCTGAGGACTAAAAAGTCAGTTAAAGCACTTGGAAATTTAAAGTTGTTTTCCAAACTGTTTAGTTCAATCCATGTTCATGTATAATTTGTGTAAATAAACTGCTTTGCATCTGCCACATGAATTACATTTTTAGAGGGTCTCCCTCTTCAGCTGTCATCCTCCAAGTATCTACTGTACAGTATGCTTGTGAAAGAATGAATTTTTAATCTAGCAAAGGATAAACCAGACAATTTTACATTGCGGGAAAAAGCAACAAAATGGCTTGTCAGATCCATTTCCTGAAATGTACAGTTGTGTAGCATATCTGGAAAAATATAATACTTGTTTTACTACAATTCAACCTACAAAGTGTGGGGTTTTTTGGAGGGTTATTTTTAGAAGTAGTTTCTCTATTGTAATTATTAAATTCTTGTTTTTATCATTTTCACATTTTGAGATAAAGTGATGGCAGATAATTTGGCAATCATCAGTGCTAAACAATCATTCTTCTTCTTAAGGGACTATCTTAAATATAATTACAGCTTAAAAGAAAAGAAAAAAAAAAATAAGGTTGTACATTCCCATCATCCCAGTTAAAAAGCCAAATAAGTGGACCATTTGAACTGATAATCTGCAAAATATATTTGCATCAGTTATATAATGTAAACTAAAAGCTGAATCCAGGACTGCATCGAGTGTGTAGAAATTCTATCAAGGTCCTTGCTTTTTCTTACATAAAAATAGTTGCTTTTAACACTTCTTGGCATTGTTTAAAATGGAAGACAGTCTGGTTTCTTCTTCCCTTTTTTTTCAATTTCAAGGTGAAATTATTAGTCATAAAAGATTTAGATGGTTATTACACTTAATTAAACTTAATTTTTCCCCATAATAAATGTATGACAGTCAATATATTGCACCTCCCTATGGATTGTCAGGGCACAAAAAATACCTAGTTCCTAAGATAACTTGACTTTCCACAAATACAGGTGATAAAAGTGAACCTTTGTCCTGGCTCTGGCTAGGACAGAGTTAATTTCCCCAAGAAGCCTGCACAGGTGAGCTGAGCTGGCCAAGGGTGTTTTCCATTCCACCTGGTATCATGATCCCCATAAAAGGGGCTGGGCAGGGAGGGGTGGCTCCTGGGTGTTCTGAATGTGGGCTGAGTGACTGGTTGTTCTTGGGCTGGTGAAGTTCTTTGTGTTGTTACTGTTAGTGTATTCTGTCATGAGTCCTGTTGTTTCCCTCTCCTTGTGCTGCCTCCATAAACTGTCCTTATCCTAACCCTGAGGTTTGAATTTTTCTGCCCATTCTTCTTCGCATCCCCCTGGGGGAGGGCTGAGTGAACTGTGTTGGATATTCTTGATCAGACCAAGTATCTCTGTATTATCAAAAGTTGTGTCTGTCTGTTTTTCAGTGTCATTCTGATATCTTTTATTTTTTCCAAATAATTGAAGATAGCAATTTACATTAATTTGCCTCTTTTCTGGGGCAGGACTTGTTTTTATACACTTGTGGGGGAAGAACAGAAGGATGTAGTTGTTATAAATGATCTCATGGTTACAGTGGAAAATAAATTACTTTTTACATAGGCTAGATTTTGACCATAGTGGTAGAAGGTCTAAAACTTGTAATTTAAAAGTTGTGGCCTTGGGCCAAGTCCTCAGATACTACGAATTGTTACTGATATCAGCAAAGTTATGACAATTTATACTGACTAAGGTTCTATTTTCTTAAAGTTACTGGAAAGTAAAGTATAATTAAAATTTAGATCACTTGCTACTGGCTGATACGGGCAAAACCAGATAGAGAGTCCTTTCTTAAGTGAGGTCAGAATGCAGAACACCAAAGGAAGTTGCGGATGGCTTGAATAGGCGAGTGATATTGCTGCTAATAGGGAACCTGAAATCTTAATTGGTTTGCTGTAAACATTACAAACACTTTTGCATGCTTCCATTCACTTTGTGTTCTGTGTATTAGATAGATGGTATTCACACTGATAGCTGCAATTTAATTATAAGAAGTCTGTTCCTTATTCAATTTCAGCTGTGTCATCCCATTATGTTGGCTATGAAGCATTGCAAGGTTCAATACAGCATGTATCATGATGTCAGAGAGATAATGCCATGCAATGGCTCAATTTTGGTTGTAAGGATTTTCATCCAGATTGGAATCAATGTTGTAAATGCTTATTAAATCCACACATTCTGGATAACTGAAACAAAGTGAAATATTTGAGGAAGCACATTATTTTTTATTACAAAGAACAATTGCAATGAATAGTAAAATCACTCACCATTGGTGAATCCATCAATATGAATAAACATATCAAACCTCACAGGACAGAGGACCCTGCCCACAGGCTGTCTTCTGAGTCTTAATGAATTCACAGTATGAACAAATTGATTCAGCCATTCCAGTTACTCAATTTACTACAGCTGCCAAACAAGTGACTGGAGCAATACTCCAGGCTGTAGCGTGCAGGTTTGCTTCCTCCTCATTTACTACTAGGGATTGTCCACAGACTTTAAAAATGCCATCGCACGTTCTTTTATGTGCTTTTCTGGAATGCACTTTCCAAGCAACAAAATCCACTTGAATGAGGACCGTAATTATCACTTTCTCAAGGGTTGGCTAAAGTATAAGGCATTTGTACACTGCTTTGTGTGAGCGGATTTTTCCAAAGGATATTAAAGAAAACAGGTGATAGGATGATGTAAAAGTCTGTGGAACAGGTTTGACAATAGGACTTGTCCAAATATTTCACTGTCTTATATGGTTATGACTTTCTAGGGTAGAGCATTTGAAAAGGGAGAAATTAAGCACATTCACATGAGTGCCCTTACTTAAGGGAAACAATGCTCCTGACTGGAACCTCAGAAGGAATGTGTGGATTCTAGGATGGGAAACAATACAGCAGATATTGGGGTGAATGCTCTAAGTATGAGGTTGATTGGAAACTGCTGACTTACAGAAAATAAATATGTAATACAGCTGAAGTTTGCAGGAAGCTGTCAATCTCTGGAACAAGTAACATCAGCATCATTGGATGGGAAGGTGCTGCAAGTCTTAGGTGAAATATAACAAAGAGGGTCAAGTAAGACATGAAAAAGCACTAAAATATTATTTTACCTGATTATTCTGGATTAATATTACTGATAATTTTTACTGCTGATTTCATAGCTAAAAAACTATACAGAACACTATTGACTAGTTGATCATAAGACTGTTTTTTAACAAATTATCTTTAATCCACCTTTCAGTTTGATAGTCTCCTGTCCCTACAACTTTATGGAAGGAAAAAAAGCACAACTAAAAAGCAAATCTTAAACCCTGCATTTTTATAAATGTACCCTCAAGGTCTCAAGAGTATTTACTACTCTCCATTCACCTCTCCATAGTGGCATGTAATTAAACTGTGCTTCTGACTTTCAGTATCATATTGAATTTAGAAAAGAAATCTTTTAGTAAAATGAAGATGGTTCATGCTGCGAGTTTTAGGGACCCTAATTTCAATGAAATGCTGTATAAAATGTGGATGTTAGATGAGCAGGATAAAACAACTGAGGAATCCTGCTATTTGGGAAATTACTTTTTTATGTTAAATGGGGGAAAATGGCAAACCTAATAAAGTAAAAGGGAAGGGGACTATCAATGACTCCCTTTAAGGCAGCCTGCCAGGCAAGCTTGCCCAGATTTCCACAGTACTACCTTCAGATTTTATTAAATTAAAATAAAACTTGTCATCTTAGCTTTCACTGGCACAGTTTTTTACTTAGTTCCAGAATCAGCCTTGCACTTTCAGCCAGCATTAATATTTCACAGTGTAATATACATAGCTCTGTGGCATTTTTTACATATCTGGCAAACAGTTACTGAAAAATATTCTGCTAAAGTTAAAAAAGCAGTGTTACTAACTATTTGATCATGTCAACTCCTTTTCACTGTTCTCCCTCAGGGACCAAAGCATTTGGAAATGTAAATCAAAGAAATCAGAATGGTAAAGTCCCATTAGGTCATCTAATCCAATCCTCTAGTAGCACATAACAGTTCTCCATAATACATTTTCCACAGTTTTGTTCTGTCTGGTTTCAGATACTTGGGAACACTGCTTGCTGACATTCTTTTTGAAAACTGTATGGGTAGAATTCAGACAGACCCAGCATCACCTCTAAGGTCACCTCTTGCCTCTTCTAATTTGTTCTGGCAGTCACAGCTTTGTAGGGGCTCATGTAAGGACTGGGCATTGCCAAAATAGAAAGGAAAAGCCTCAGCTGTGTGAGCTCCCTCATGCTTCCCCTGGGATTTTCCTTATGTAGAAGGCTAAAGTAATGTAAACCAGAACTACTTCACACGGTGATGGGAGCAGCTTTATCTCCCTAGTCCTGCTGTTGCTGCTGGAGACTTCAGCTGTGAATCTATCCTGGAGGACTCCTGTCTGGGTCCTGAGGTATGAAACCTATTAGATGGATTTGACTATTAGTCACAGTGCAGTCTGACACAGATCTTAAGAACATGAAGACCCAGCAGCTGTCAAAGATTTATATTATTCCTTGCCTCTCCCTCTGGAGACCTTGGACAGCCACTGGTAAGAACAGCAGCAGAGGAACACGGGTGGCCTGGGGGAGCCGTATTTCACAAAGCATAGCAGTGAGTTAAGAGCCTTTCCCAGGGGAACATCAGAGACTTTCCAATTTTATTCCAGTAGAGTTAGCCGAAATTATTGGGCTACTGTCAAAGATCTGGAGAAAGCTCTTCCTCACATTTCTGTGCATTCAGAAAGTTAGAGGCATGCCTGCTCTCTGAAGGACAGAGGACCATAGAGCCAAATTTGGGAGGACATAAAGGAAACACCTCTCACGTAAATCAAGGAAATGGGCAGCCCAGCAGATAGCAAAGCTTCAAGACCTGGAGATACTACCGCTATTGCGCTCTACTCCTAACGTCTGTCTGGCTAATTTTTCTTGAGTGTCAGCTGTTCATGAGACACACATTATGTGCTTTGGCTTCTGATGCACAAGCACTTAGCAAGGGCATTTTCTGGTCAGCAATGCTTGCACTATGTTACACATTTTCCATTGATTTAGCCAATAGGTATACTTCCACCAGTCACAGTGGGTATCTCTTTCATTCAAATTCCAAGATGATTTCTTACACTATTTGAGTAAAGCCCAAAGGAGACATAATTGTTCATATGCTCAAGCAAAATGCAATCACTCTCGTCTGTATATTTGTTAAGTGGTAAAATTCAGAATGAGAGAATTTTTGGGCATCTCTAGAGAAGTCCTTTTTCGAATCATTGCCTGACCCTGACCTGTTTTGCAGTGTCCAGAAGGGCAATTGTAGGATGAGCATGAAAATTTGTGCAAGGCCACAAGTCATGCTTGCATATGTTTTTCTAGCAGGTCTCAGAACCTGTTAGATCTCTTCTATCATCATTCTTGTGCATTTGAGAGGAACTAGGTCTCACAGGCAAAAGAAGACTATTGTAGTTCACACTTGCATATTCTGGAAATTGAAGGTTATTCAAATCCTGAGGATGACTTCTGATAGAATAAATGTACTTACCAGGTGTTTGTCTTTTGAGCACCTTTTTCCCTGCAAATTGTGACTTCTAACATCATTATGTTTTTGATCTTAGTTGCTGATCCAGGACAAAGAGGACTGTGAAGTGTGCTAGTGACACGTAGCTTGGGAATTTTCAAGGGACTAGTTCACAGTCCTAAGGGCCTTGGGTGTTGTCCCTGGTGATACATTATCCCCCATCCTTATTGGGGACTTCAACTTACCGGATGTCTCCTGGAGGTACAATGCAGCAGGGAGGAAGCAGTCTAGCAGGTTCCTGGAGTGTTTGGAAGACAACTTCCTGACCCAGCTGGTGAGTGAACCAACCATGGAAGGTGCACTGCTGGACTTGTTTGTAAACAGAGAAGGCCTAGTGGGGGATGTGAAGGTTGGAGGACACCTGCGGCATAGTGATCATGAGCTGATACTCATGATACTACTCATGATACTAAGTACTCTTAGTACTAGGAGAATTAAGGAAGGGAGACAGCAGAACAAGCATCTTAGACTTCTGTAGGGCTGACTTTGGACTGTTCAGAAAGCTGCTCGATAAGATTCCATGGGAGGCAACCCTTGAGGGCAAAGAAGCCCAAGAGGGTTGGTTGTTCCTCAAGAAGGAAGTCTTGGCGGCGCAAGAACAGGCTGTCCCAGTCGGTCAGAAGAGGAGTCGGCGAGCAAGGAAGCCAGCCTGGCTGAGTAGAGAGATCCAGGAAGATATTTGGGAAAAGAAGGAAAAATATGAGCTTTGGAAGAAGGGGCAGGTGTCTTGGGACGACTATAGGAATGTAGTGAGATCATGTAGGGAGAAAGTCAGAAGGGCTAAAGGTGAACTCAGACTGGTCAGTTCTGTAAAAGATAATAAAAAGTCCTTCTCTAGGTATATTAATAGTAAAAGGAGGGTCAAGGAGAATCTCCAGCCCTTATTGGATGCAGAGGGAACATTAGTGACAAGGGATGAGGACAAGGCAGAGGTCCTTAATTCCTTCTTTACCTCAGTCTTTAATAGTAAAGATGGATATTCCCTGAGTACTCATCCTCAGGAACTGGCTGACAGGGAGGGGAAGAATAACAAAGTTCCCATGGTTCAGGAGGAAATGATTAGCGACCTACTTGGCCAGTTAGATACCCACAAGTCAATGGGGCCAGATGGGATTCACCTGAAGGTGCTGAGAGAGCTGTCAGATGTGCTTGCCAAACCCCTTTCCATCATCTATCAGCAATCCTGGCAGACTGGGGAAGTTCCAGTTGACTGGAGGCTGGCAGACGTTACGCCCATATATAAGAAGGGTCGGAAGGAGGATCCAGGGAACTACAGGCCTGTCAGTCTGACCTCCCGGGGGAAGTTCATGGAGAGGGTCATCTTGGGAGCAATCATGCAGCACATGCATGATGGCCAGGGGATCAGGCCTAGTCAACATGGGTTTACAAAAGGTAGATCCTGTCAAACTAACCTGATCACCTTCTATGACAAGGTGACCCGCTTAATGGACGAGGGGAAGGCTGTGGATGTGGTCTACCTGGACTTCAGTAATGCCTTTGACATGGTTTCTCACAGCATTCTGATTGAGAAACTGGCTGCTACTGGCCTGGACAGGTGGGCCCTCAGCTGGATTAAAAACTGGCTGGATAGCCAGACCCAAAGGGTGGTGGTAAATGGAACAAAATCCAGTTGGAGGCCAGTCATGAGTGGCATCCCCCAGGGCTCAGTCTTGGGTCCAGTTTTGTTTAACATCTTTATCAATGACCTCAATGAAGGGATTGAATGTTCCCTCACTAAGTTTGCAGATGACACTAAACTAGGAGGAAGTGTTGATCTGCCTGAGGGTAGGGAGGCTCTTCAGAGGGATCTGAACAGACTGGACCAATGGGCTGAGACCAATGGGATGAAGTTTAACAAGGCCAAGTGTAGAGTGCTGCACATGGGACATAACAACCCCATGCAGCGCTACAGGCTTGGGGGAGACTGGCTGGAGAGCTGTCAGGCAGAGAAGGACCTGGGGGTGTTGGTTGACTGCAGGCTGAATATGAGTCAGCAGTGTGCCCAGGTGGCCAGGAAGGCCAAAGGCATCCTGGCTTGTATCAAAAACAGTGTGGCCTAGGGAAGTGATTG
This sequence comes from Porphyrio hochstetteri, assembly GCA_020800305.1. NCBI lineage: Eukaryota > Metazoa > Chordata > Aves > Gruiformes > Rallidae > Porphyrio > Porphyrio hochstetteri. Next base: position 14,421,949 of record CM036912.1, on the reverse strand, counting down.
TTCCCCTGTACTCAGCCTTGGTGAAGCCGCACCTTGAGTACTGTGTCCAGGTCTGGGCTTCTCACCACAAGAAGGACATTGAGGTCCTTGAACACGTCCAGAGAAGGGCAACCAGGCTGGTGAAGGGGATGGAGGGCAAATCATATGAGGAACAGCTGAGGGAGCTGGGGATGTTCAGCCTGGAGAATAAAGGAGGCTGAGGTGAGACCTTATCACTGCCTACAACTATCTGAAGGGAGGTTGTAGAGAGGTAGGTGATGGTCTCTTCAGCCAGGTGACAGGTGATAGGACAAGGGGAAATGGCAAGAAGCTGTGCCGGGGCAGGTTTAGATTAGATATTAGAAAATAATTTTTTACTGAAAGAGTTGGGGCCTGGAACAGGCTGCCCAGGGAGGGGGTTGAGTCACCTTCCCCGGATGTGTTTAAAAAGGGGTAGATGGGGTACTTAGGGATATGGTTTAGCTTAGGATGGGAATGGTTACTTGATGATCTTCCAAGGTCTTTTCCAGCCTTGAGATTCTGTGATTCAATGTTTTATTCCTGTGTACAGCCTCCTTTAACACCATAAGTTCAGAATATCACTAAACATATAAATCAAGTTACATGCTATTTTTCATACAAAACAATATAGCTATTGTCCTTTTTCTACACATTTAGATATATGTAGATATATAGTAGATAAGTATAATCAATATGTCACTAGTCAATGTACTGTGGAAAAAACAGGCATTCTTTCTGATGTGTATGTGCTGTGTCTGTTACAAAAGAAGTTGACTTATACAGGCACTTGAAAATACAAGTGTTTTCATTTTGTGGTAGAAACCGTATTTATTTAATTTCAGATTCACTGCAGAAACTTGACATGCAAATGAATAACTTAGCATTATTGGGGATATTTTAAGATTCTCTAGCTGTGGAGATTTGTGCAAATCATTTATGGAAATGTGGAAGAGACTTTTTCACCACCAAGACTTTAAAAAATATTTTGGACTTTATTTACCAGGGTGATGTGAAATCTATGAAGCCTTGAATTTTGCAAACTATATCCTATAAGCAAATTTACACTGAGAAGTCTTTCAACTACCTATAACAGCCTACTCTCTTTCAGAATTTCTAAGCAATGGCTACAGTTTTGGTCAGAGCTCATTTTTACTGTTCCTGTGGGGAAAACAGAATTCACAAAACTTAGCCAGAACAGATTTTTCCCTTGTGCAAGAAATTCATGTGAAGAATGAGAAACAAGGCAGGTGAGCATATCATCATCCAGTTATTTCACAGCCCATTATTTTGAATTCCCATTGACTTCACCATTTACTTGCAGTTTTATTTTAGAAGCAGGACTTCGAGCTGTAAGAATGCAAAATACAGTCCACTCCATGCAAAGTTTACTTTTAAAAAAAGGTGTTCACATGAAAGCACTTTCAAAATACTAAGCTAAATGATGAGTAGAGGTGCCAAAACAGGTTGATAAATCCTTCAATCATTCTGTATCTTTTCCAGCAGTTTTCTAGTCATACTTGAATTTCTTGCCTTTCAGTGCAATGCATATACCTTACTTTTTTTTTTTCTGTGAACAGCACAATTAGCAGCTGCTTCTTAACAAGAAATGTTCAGTAAATCTTATTCTCATATATGAAGGCATTTCCAGAGCATTTTAGGCTGGTCTGTGAGAAAGGGGGCATCTTAATATTTTCGAAGGAAACAAAATTCTATAATTTTCCTTCAATTGTTTTAAAAATTACTGTATGAGCCACTGTATCTATCAACTTATTTTTTTAGTTGGTTGCTTTGCTCAGTTTTTTTTTAAAAATGTGCCTTGAATTTTTGGTCCTTTTCCCAAGCATGGATCCTGCTTTTTGATCTAAACTAATAGAGCTCTGATGCACTGCTGGTATTTTGGGGTAAGAGATCTGAAGGATGGTTACTCAGATTTCTGACACTGAATGAATTCTAGGAAAAAACCTGTTGTTTCTTTGAGGCTGCTGACTCTGGACTTTGAGTACAGCAGAAAAAAGGTTAAGTACTATGCAGACAGAAAGAATGTCCCTAGATTAAAAGAATCAGAATTTCTTTCTGAATTTGGAGTTTGGCCAAGCAAAATTAAAGATAAACAGAAGCAGGTTAAGATGTTTGTTTATTCTGTGTTAATAAATAAACTTCTCCAGGATTAAGTCTCTTCTGTCTAGATTATATCTGCTTGCTAATATATTATCAGTGAAGCCAAATGGAATGCAAATAATGTCTTGTTTATTCAGTTTGTAAAAGGCAAAAGGTAGGGCAGTCTGTATAACTTTTTTGTTTTGTTTCTTTAACAATGATTTCCTGATGACAAAAAGAGTACATAACTAATATCTCAAATTATTTAGAGTGTAAATGTTCTTTCGTTACATCTCCTCATCTACCATGTTCAGAAGAAGGGAAATGGCCTCAACTGAAAAGCCAAATACTGTTAATATACCAGCCCATAATGAGGCTGGAATAGTAATGAGAACGTACTGTTGTCTCATGGCATTTCCTGCAGCGTTTGATCACTTTAATTTAAAATTCATATATAAACCAGCATACTACAAGTTGCCTGCATCTTCACAACCAATTCCAAACTTTGGCTAAGTTTTCAGTGTCTGCAAGGATGGAACTCATCTGTCTCGTGGTTCTCTGTTAACTTTAGCATATTTATGCGAGGATGTAAGACTCCACCTGTGCAGTGTTAGGTTCTATGCTGCTTTATATTTCTCATATTTTTCTGAGTTTCTAAGTGAACATTAAATGGTAAGGCCTGATCCTGTGAAACCCATTCATGTCAGTGTGATGATCACACTGATTTGATTCCCTAAGGCAGGACGCCTACTGAAACATACTATTACTTTAGAATATGCCTATTGCTTCTGTTTGGGATGACCTAAAAGAATGACTGCCAGAGAAAAAGAAGCAATTTTCCAGTTTTCTTCTTGCAAATGAGTGTCTTTTCAGTAGGTAAGCAGAAATGTAAAATAACACCAATTTTTTCTTCTAATTTACTAGTCAATCTTGTTCAGTTTGGGGAACATTCATTTAGTACATACCATTTAAGACAAAGCAAATCTATGTTTGTCGTGCTCCCTTCACACTGTTACATTTTTATTGATTGCATAGTGACAATTAAATTATTGTGCTTTAAGCCACAGTAGGCACATTTATTTCCCCTTCTCTTTCCTCCGCCTCTCTCTCTCTCTCTCTCTCGTCCCCCCAGCCCCTATCTTCCCCCCCCCACTCCTTTTTCAATAGACTTCTTTGATTACTGCCAGATATAGTCATTAGGCTGTTCTAAACATCTGCATTTCCTGGCCTGATTGAGTGCATGAATGTTCCCTGAAGAAAGCCATTTGAAGAAGCCGCAGTGTTTTTCTGAACTTCAAAAATGCCAGTAAACCTTGATCATTTCACCTGTCCAGGATAAGAGTTAGAGGGTGTAAAATGCCTTATGAATTTATACAGAAGTTATCCTCAACACCCGTAAACAATACCTTAATATGTCTGTAGGTGCGTGTAACTGCTCAAGGGCATCATCCAAAACTTGAAGTCAATGGGAGCCTTTCAGCTGAATTCAGTGGACTTTGATTAGCATCACATGTACCAGATATACTGCCTAGATAGCTGCAGTTGAAAAACCATCTTTAATACTTACTCCGCAGGTACTGTATTATTTAACGGGGAGCTATGCAGTGGCAATGAATTAACTCTGGCAAACTGAGTATGTGAATATGTAAAACAAAAGGCTTTACTGTTTGAGAGGTGTGAGTTTAAAATTCAAACGTGCAGAGTAAGTAAAGGCAAGTATAGGAAAACTTGTGAACGACCTTCAAATTGCTATCTCCCCTCCCCTAATGGTTTCTGCACTTAAAATATACAGTTTTCTTTGGTCTCCATGAGCAGAGCCAGGGTGACTGGCTCTTTGCTCTGAGACACTGGTCCCACCCGAACTGGGCACTGCTGCACGTGTTTGATGGACAAACAGAGGATTTCACTTTTCAGGGCTGTCAGTCCAGTCACATTCCCAGTGATTATAAGTTCATAGTTTAAGATATCCTTCCTTTCTGCAGTCATAAAAAAATGCATAGAAGTGTTCTTCAAAGCCAAAGGTCTTTTCAAATTAAAAATGCTGTAGCTGTTTAAAACTCTTTTAAGTCATCATTCTGGATTTAGATGTTTCTAAGCCAACTAAAACGTGTCATTACAATAAACCTTTGACCTTTTATCACCTTTTAGGGAGTGATAATAAAATTAGACAGAATATCATCATTCTACATTCCAATCTCTCCAAAGGAACATTACAAAGATGTTTCTATGGTTCAGGGTTTGTTTTTTTTTCCACAGAATATTAATCTGGAAAGAAAAAGTATTAAGTAAAATAATCTTCAAGCCATTCAAATAATCTATTAAACTTTTGCAGGGGTTAAGAGGGGTTGGATATATATAAATCATCCAAATCTAAAAGCTATCAGATACTTTTGTTGTTGTTGTTTTCCAAGCAAAATGTTTTGGATAAATATGTTGCTTCAATTTTGTCATTGAAACAAAAAAAAGGAAAAAAAAAAAGGACATTTTGTTGTGCTTCTTTTAAAGTTTCAGTCTTAACTTTTACAACCTCAGAAAGAAATGAACTCTTGGCATAAATAAACTAACAGATACTGTGACTTGTAGATTATTCAGTGAACAAAGTACAAGTGTTTATTTTTTAAAAAAAAAACCTGCTCTTTTCCAACACATCATTTCTTTCTCCTTGCACAATAAAAGTGAACACTGCTGAGCCTATTTTCTTCTATGAGACAAGATCATTGGTGTGGCAAAATGTTAAAATGCACTTGTTTCTACTACATATTAAAGATTTCTCACTGAGCCTGAATGGACAATAATAACCCCATTGTCATGATCTTAGGTTCATTTTTCTCTCATGGAAATGAAACATAATTATACCTAAAGAGAAATCTGTTTCTGGGAGCTTAATTTCTGTTAGAATTTCACAGAGGCAGCAGCTCATAACTACCTTGGGTTAAGTGCTTTGAGATCCTAGGTAGAACTATAAACTTTCAGATCTGTAGAAGTATATTATTATCATATCAGTCACACAATCTAGTATAAAAAAACCCTGCAAATAAACACCAATGTCAATTAGGGAATGGAGGAAAGAGCAAAGCACTGTGCCTGTTCTTTCAGTGAGAAATAAAGCATGTGATTATTGTCCTACGAACTATGGTTTAGAGACAGTGGAGGACATTTGGTTCCTGGTGGAAAAGAATATAACATGACAGCTACTATTCTTAGTTCTGTTTAAGAATGTTAATTGAAATCTAAACTAGCAATAAGAACCCTAGGCTTTAACACACCAAGACAAATATAAGATGTAGTGTCAAAGTCTAAAGGCTAGACCTAGTATAACATGCAGGAAGGGAAAGTGACAATGTATAATTACTACTCCCAAGAGGAAAAGAAGAAAACCCACTTGTTCAATCTGCATTTCTGCAATGAACACTAAGAACAGGACTGAAGAAAAAAATCTATGATATCTTTGCTATTGAAGCAGATAATGCTTTATAATGCATGTATCTGGATTCACAGTGTAAAAATCAGAATAGGGCAATATTATCCAGAAATCTTGTTATTACTGAATCTACCACCAGTGGTTTGAAACGTGAACTTCATTAAGCAGCTGTAGCCTTGATCCAGAGGAAAACTGGGATACTGAGAAAGTAGTTACCTGATCATAAATTAGAATAAATGAAAACCCTTTCCAGACAGACACAGAGAGACAGACATCAGGTGAGGAGAGAACCAAATCCAGCAGCTCACAGTGGCTAGTGTGGTGCTGGGTTTTTTTTATTTTTGCTGAAAATAGGGTTGATAATTCATGGGTGTTTCTGTTACTGCTGAGCAGTGCTATACAGAGCCAAGATCTTTGCTCCTTCTCACCCTACCCCACCAGTGGGAGGGCTGGGAGTGCAAGAGAAGTTGGGAGGGGACACAGCCAGGACAGTTCACACCAACTGACCAAAGGGATATTCCATACCATACGGTGTCATGCTCAGGAATAAAACTAGGGGGAAGGATGATGGGGATGCTGCTACTGAGGGACTGGCTGAGCATTGTTTGGTTGATGGTAATTGTTTTTGTTTGCATCTTTCTTGGGTTTTATTTATCTCTCTTTGTTATTTTCGTTTTCATTACAATATATTAATATGATTATGAATATTATTTTCCATTTTAAAAACTGTCTGTATCTCAACCCATTGATTTTCTCACTTCTGTCCCTTCTGATTCTCTTCATCCGTCCCTCTGGCAAGGAATGAGCAGGCAGCTGTGTGCTGCTTAGTTGCTTTCTGGGGTTAAACCATGACACTTACATATCTGGTCTCCCCTCTTTTTAGGTCTTAAAAAAAACCCCACTAAAATACAGTTGAATTAGCAGCCATTCCAGTTGTTTAAATTGGCCAGTCTTTAAGAAAGGACTGCAAAATGAATTGGACCAGAAAGATAGAGGAAAAAAAGTCTGACTCTGTGGACCAGTGATGAATAGCATTTATCCAGGAAGCAGCAGTCTGGATTTCAGGTTTTGTGTATATCATTTTATATACTAAAATATAAATTATCTTGTGTGCTGTAACTTCATAGCTGGTATTTCATTTAGCACTTAGGATTTTATAAAGTCTTCACACCGTGTGTTTTTTAATGCCAAAAGCTTCCTTCCTGCCTCTGGCCATTAACATTGATGTTCACCAGGGACAAGCGGAGGACTCAAAGGTTTGTTTCCAAATGAGGTTCGAGTAAACTAATAGTTGCAGACATTTAAGACTAGTGTTAAATTCTGCTGAAACCAGGATGAGGTCAAGGGAACCTGGAAAAAATTTTTCAACCTAACTGTAGTCTTCCACAAAAAGCTGAACATAAGATGTCTGTATTACTGACCAGTGATTTATCACAAAACAATTTAACATAAGAGCATTTTAAAGGAACTGCTCTAACTCACATTAAAAGACTTCATGGCCATTTCTGATTAAAGTCAATGACTTTTTTATATATACAAATATTATATAAATATAAATATTTTAAAATTCAAGCAATACAATATTCAATATTTTAAACAAGAGCCAGAAACCTTACTTTAAATGGAATAATCTCAAAAACCACTGACCATTTTAAGATGTTTTAATGCTGAGCTTTCCCAAGAAGCCTTAGTCTCCAGTCAAGTGAAATCTGAAGTGAAGTTTGGGTTGTAGTCAGATTGATCCCCTGAGAAATATTACTCAACAAAACCACTATACAGATTACCAGTTTCTGAACTTCATTGACGTTTTCAATTTAAGAGATATTTCAGGTTATTAATATGGCACTGAATTACCATAGTGGGATTTTATAAAGCGTGTATATAACTGGGTTGAATATCAGCACCTCAAATTTGTTGTTGCCTTGTAAAACTTCTGTATTTTCAGAGCTATAGTGCTACCCAGAAATTTCACAGTGCAAATCAATCACAGCAAATGGTAGGTTTTTTTTAAAAAATCATTTTCAAAGATTAGAAAAAAAAACTTTTTACAGACAAAGTGAAGATGAAAAAGAGTGAGGATAATGTTTTGTTCCACAGATTATATTATTTTATACCAGTGATTTTTCTACGTAGTAATAACATAGGCTAGGGAATAAAACCATGACTCAGATCTGTTCTGTTTCACCATACAGTTTCCTATTTCTGAAATACAAATCCCTTTCTTTCTTTAAAATTTAACTGTGCTGCATGTTCTCCTGTTTCTGCAAGGAGACAAAGAATAATACACTTGTTGCTCAGTGCTAGTCTCTTATTACTTTTAACTCATGATGATGGATATTATCACAAAATTCAGGCATCAGGTTAGCTATCTGACTTCTTAAGTATGTATATATAAAAATATATACCCATGCAGCTGCATGAAACATTAAAAAGTGCATAAAGACAAATATAATACAAATTGTAATGGTATTATGTAGTAAATATGTGCTATTTTTATTGCATGCATATATTTTTGCTATTTCAGAAGTCATATTCTTTAAAAAGTCATTGAATTAGGTAATTCAGCAGTAGAATTTTCTGAATTAGTGCATTTAAAAATATTATAATTGGAACTAGACAAAAATGGTCATAATAATTGGAAGCACTGATATGCTAGTTTCTCGTGGTTTGCGGTGATTATTATTTGTATTATGTTAGGACTGGAAGGCCCGAAATGGGAGCAGGCCTTGTTACGCTAATAAGTAGTCATACAAATAAAAAGAGACAGTCCTTACCCTGAGAAGGACACAGTAAACACATAAGTTAGAAGGAAAAAGAGATAACAGAGGTAGGAAATTATTTGCCTAAGGGGATTGAAAATGGGAAGAGGAGAAATTCCAATGTTAACTCATGGCCTGTCCACAATATATATATATATTATCCTGCCCTTCACAGCAACAATTCCTCTTTGAATAATGTGATTTTCCATATGCTTTTTAGCATGCCTGCCAGTGCAGATAGCATTTGTGGGTAGAAGTAAGCATGGAGTCAGCAGCTATCATAAACTGGCTAAAGATCAGAAATTTTGTTTCACTCAAAATGTCAGGCGTTTTACAGAGATATGAAACCAAAGCAAAATATTCCAAGAGTACACTGAAATTACCAGAAAACTTTGAGAGAGAGCACTTAAGGAAATTATGTGTAATTAAAGGATGAAAAGTATCAGGTGAGTACCTGGTTTGAAGCTGGCTACCCACCTGATTGAGGGCAGTAAGTAGAAGACTCTGGTCTTTGTCTGAGAGAGTAACCACTGATTATGAGTAAAACAAGTGCTGTAGGAGAGATTGAAAGTGCTTTTTTGGCAGACTTAAGTCCCTGTTCTAAATCAGGCAGAGCAAAACCTGGAACATAATTGCCCCAGGGAAGCACTGTATAGTTTACTGGATATTCTGTGTTCCAATGGTATTTCAACTATAAATTCCATCCTTGAGCCAACAGAAGCATCATCAAAATGTAATATGCTCATGAAAACTTTAGGATAATCTTTATTTTCTTATGCAGAAACCCCTCTTCATAAATCAGATCCTCTCAATGCATTTCTATGGAAGTTTATTTTCAGATAATTGTAGCTCTTTTTGGACTTCCCTAACACTAACCCACAGATGAGTCGACCAGCACAAGATTTTTTTTCTCTTATCACTTATTCTGTGAGTGTTCTTATATTAAAGACAATTAAAATGCTATATTTCTGATCTCTTACTCTTCATGCTACAATGACTCCTCCTTCCTCCAGTTTATGTGAGTTACCTTTAAAATGAGATTGGAAAACAAACTTAATGCATAATCAGAAAGATGTTGCTTATGATAGCGGAGGTCTATAAAAGCAAACCAATTCTTAAAGCACTGACAGAGACAGAGTATATCCCACTTTAAACAAAGGTGAAAAGTTCAAGCATTTCCTGAAATGGTGCAAAAAAGTATGTGTTTCGAATGAATGAGAAGTTTCTTATCCATTTGCACATTGCTTGGGTAACAACACTATTGTTGACGTGAAAGAAAGCTCAGATCTCTCCCTCCTCACACTGGAGGTCATGAGAACTATTTTCTGAGTAAGTGTCAGTCACTAGTCACTCTAAAGGCTAATTTCTTCAAAAGTAATTCCAATTGTTTCAGAGCAACATATGCTAAAAGTGGTTTTAATTTCAAGAGCAAATTTTAAGAAGGTTTTTTTTCCCTAACTTTTCATATTCCAATACCGATCTCCTTATCAAGAGTTTTATTTATGCTAGGAAAATAGTATAATAAAGAACGATAAAGCCCTTCTTTATAAAAATTGCAAGTATTAGTAAGATATAGGCAGTATATGTTAATAAATGACTACTTATGTTAGTTTTAGTTACATGCTTTTCTCTAACAAAACATAGAAAATAGATGCAGTTTCATTTTAGCATTTTTAATGATGATATAGGAGAGTGAAACAAATTATTTTAAGATAAAGCTAGTTGCTAAAAAAGACCAACAGGGTGGGCAATAAAAGCTCTTTAGACTTTTTAGGCAACTGTTTATTGTTTCCTCAGGAATATTATGATAACCCTGTACCTTTAAACTGAATTTTGTCACCCATAAGGGGAGCAAAAAGTGAGTCACATATTGCATAAACTGAATCACACCATTAAAAGGGCTGAAACAAACTCAAAATTGGGCAGGTCAAAGGGCCTTTATTAACCATAGGCACACAATGCTTTCATTTTTAGATCATTCTCAATATCACAAAACTCCAAATGCTCTGACTTTTGTTGGACTTGAATGACTGCACAATTACTTCGGTACTTACCTAATCTTATCGGAATGATCAGAAGCTCTCATGTCTACAAATGGAAATATTAAATGACAAGGACAGCCACTCAGGACAGTAACTCCCATGAGAACCAGGAAATACATGAAATTAAAGGCTTAAAGAAGACATAGTCCAATTTTGTTTCTTTTCTTTTTTTTAATGGGATTGGTGTGGGTCTAGGAGAAGCATTTTCATTTGCTCTTCTGTTAATCTAAGTAATTTACCTATCTTGCTAAATGATTTTACTAAAATCTTGTGTTAGTTACTGAAAAAGTATAGATGATTAAAGAAACAGAGAAATTTGTTGGAATTGTTTCATTACAGATTTAGAATTTTATCATACTTTGTCAGATTGATTCAATGATTTATATGCCCATCAGCTTCACCTCTCTCTAATATGTATCTTCTTTGCATCTGTGTTTGTTTCTGGACTTTCTTATTGCTTTTACTGTCCAAAAGGGAAGTTGATGCAATGCAACATGCTCCAAGTTAAACACCCTGAACAGCGAAGCTGCTGAAGCCATTTTCTATAACTGCGTACTTGCCATCATTTAAAAAATGGCACCTATTTGATCTGAATTGTTTCCCATTGATTTACAAAACAGTTATTTTATAAAGATAGGGTGTTCTGAAAGATCCATGGCAGCTTTCTCAACACGGATATTTTAATCATTACAAGAGCCTTTATTTTTTTTTTTTTGCCTTTTCTGCTAAATAGGTTTTGAGAGTTCTGTAGTCCCCAAATACTGTAAACATGCAGTTAACACAAGCAGACATCTTTGAAAAACTGACACTAGTTGACTTTCACTGGCTCTGTTGCTTTGATACAGTATAACTCCTCAAAAGCTATAGTCATAGCCAGAAATTACATAAAATAATTATACTATTACAAGGAAAATAAATTAAAACGTACATGGAAACAATTTTTTTTTTTGGTCATAAGGTCTGTATTTGCACTTTTAAATCCCTAATACTATTGACGTGAATCACTGGAATTTGAAGAGCACCCAAACCTTCAGGAAACTACCAGGTGTTTCAAGTATCAACCTTAAATACTTTTCATTCTTCATCTGTCACTGAGTACTAAGTTCTGCCATATTCTGCCTATATAGTTTTAGACAGACTGCTATTGGACCTGATATGTGTGTGTGTGTCTCATGTTTTTTATTCCATAAGCTCACATCTTATAAATGTTTCGAAAAAGGTGATCTTTATCTAATGCCCTTTGCAAAATCCCAGAAGCAATGCATGAAATTTTCCCCCAGAACTCATGTCCTTGTGTCTACTCAGGCCTTCCGTCAAGAAAAAAAAGAAACAAAGATAAGATGACACAGAATGGGCTTTGTCTGGCCATAGACATTCGACTTGATATGCCAGTCTCAAGCCTGCCTAATAGGCAAGCTGTTGTATTCTAAACCAAGTCTTTTGAGGTTATAATCAATGTAGAATTATTTAGAAGACATTAGATGGTATCAGAGTTGCTGGAAATAACACACCACTTTGGGATAAAATCCAGATTTAAACTAGTATCTACAGTACACATCTGTCACCATTATGTTGCAACTGCTCCATCTTGCAGCTTATTTCAGTGGCTGACAGAACTAAGACATATTGTAGTAGTTATCTTTTAAAACATTAATATCAGAGAAGATTGTGTGCTTTGCTCTACAGGCATATGAGAGAGAGAGAGATGGGAGGAATGCCTCTCTATTCTGCGGTCAGTCTGGGCAGTTAGCAGAGAGCAGAGGGAGTGCAGGAGCACTCACTTCTGAAGCATTTAAGTGTTTATACTCTCCTAGTGGCCTGTGACGTGTCAGTATAATTAGATATGTCAATGTACAATAAAGGACATTAGAACCCACAGCGCCTGCTACCCCAACACGCAGGGTCCTTGAGTAATTTAATTCTTTGGATTTTTCCACATCAAAAGGTAGAGAATTCATTCTCTAAAAGAGAATGTTAATGGGATGGCTTTCTTGTTAGCTCTCCTCCTTCTCAGTAAATCCATACTTGTGATACAAGAGTGTTCTTAAAATGGATTATCAGGGGACCTAAAAAGTGATCCACTCAGGTAAATGGTGGTGACACATTTGCTATCATTTTGAAGGGCATGTAAAAATCTCTTGTGGGGATAAGAAAAGCTCAGCTTGTGAAATATGCAAGACGGTTAAATATTTGGACTGTCTCTGTATTACTCTACATGCAAAGTGAGCAGTTTTCTGTTTGGGCACGTCAATACTGAAACTTTACCAGTTTCTTCAGCAATCTTTGAGCCTAGTCCTGGTGGACAGCTGAAGGGCAAAACTGTAGAAAACATCGTCTGATGAAGCTTTAAAAAATAAATTTTTAAAAAGTGTTTCTGATTTGAGATTTCATTTGTGGCAAATGGGCAAAAAAATCCACCTGCACTAATCTGTATGCACTCGAAGGAAAACATAATGATAATTCTGCTAATGTCAGCTTTCAGTAGTCGTCTTCTTTCCAAGAAAACTAAGGGGTCTTCCTCTCCACCAGGAGCTGTCTAATTATGTAAAGGAAAAGTGATTAACTGATTATGATGAATAAATTAATCTCTGAGGACTTGTATGTATTCAGACATTTCTAATTAGTATGGTTTTCATGAAGAAATTCAAGACAGTCCTCTGTTCCTATTAGTAACGATTAACAGAACAATAAGTAATTTTTGGCAGCTCCTTGCAAAATTATTAGAATTAACATGGGAGATCTGGATTAAGGATTTGTGAAAAAATTGTCACTGATTAATGATGTGAGACTGACAAGTACCACAGACCTCCCTGCAAAAGCACCCATATCTAATGATTTCGGTAAGCAACAATGGAGAAGGTGAAATACAGGGTTTTCCTGTCAACTGTGCCAGGAATGTTGATTCTCTTTTCAAGTTCCTACTTTTTCCTAATGAGGATCATCAGTTACTGCACACAAGAACAGTATGATTCTGTTCCTACATCTTAAGGCATTTCAAAATGTTTTTTCAATTTCATTTTATTAACATGTTAACTACAAAATACTTTTGTGGCTCCTCTTTGAGATGTCCTTTACTGGAGAGGCAAAAAGTTTTCCTTCTTGATGACTGGGCTTTGTATGCAGCCGTTTCAAATAAAAATCTGTGTTTAACAACAGTAATTTGAATTTTGAATATTTGGTCGTGGTCACAAGGAAACAGGTCTGAGCAGATTAGGCAAGATAGCTGTGAGAGAGCTATGAAAAAACTCAGGTATAATTCCAGGATACATCAAGAAAGCAATTTCTACCAAACAAGTACATGCCTCTGCACAAAGCACTCATTCATAGTATTCTGAAAGTATTCATAATATCAGTGAAGAAACATGAATTTAAACTAAAACAGGCATAAAGAAGATCTAATAGCTGCCTGGGGAAAAAGAGAACCCAGGAGAGGAGATTGATGGCATGTCTATCCAGTAAAACGAAGTACAATGGAGGCAGTCTCTGTCTACCTCTAGCCAGGCTGATTCTTTTACACATCATGACGCAGTTCCATCTAAGGGTAATAACTTGGATTTTAAAAAGTAATATAGTATGGTATTTTATCTGAGCTAGGTAGCAAAAGGCTTCATTAACCTATGCAGAACACTGTGCACCTTCCCTGATTCCAGTTGGGAAGCAGATACAAACAGTATTGGCTCAGGGGATCCATGGTACCCTGTAAGCAATGTCCTAGTCCACGAGATCACACCCAACTTTGTGAAAGGAATGGGGAATCGGTGCTGCAATTGCTATGAATAAGTATACTAGAAAGGCAGATGGTAAGAAAGGAGCTATTTCTATTAAATGACCTTAGCAACAGAGGCATAGGGAGATCTATAGCCACCTCATTTTAGATCTGCTTTCTAAGAGGAGTAGTAAAGGACAAATACCTATGTTTCAGAGGGAGTGTAATCCATTTACAAATCACATGAATTCCAGAAATGACAGGCTGCATTGGATGATTTGGGGCATTTCTTTTAAGTCGTTCACTGACCACATTGTATGTGCTGTTAATAGAAGACAGCCATAGGCAGAAATGTATATGTGCCTTGCTCAACCCTCAAACTAGGCCAAAATATACAGTGTATGCTAACCTTTTGCTATCAGCTGTAGTCCCATGAATGTGTTTTGAGTAATAGGAATGTGTGAGTGGATATCTTTGTTTCCAAATAGGCAAAACTACTGGTTTATAAGGAAGGATTTCCATTTTGTCATGCGTTCTCATGGGACTGGACAGGCAGTTCATAGAAAGCACATAATTACAACATATTGCAGCTAATCTGAAACATTTTTAAGCTTCAAAACAGCATTAATCAGGTAACTTAATTGCCACAGAAGTGTTGGTCAACTCTATTATAGAGGATCCTTCATGAATACCTGGGTGACATCCAGAATTTTAGCAAAATTCATCACTGTGTTCTATACTTGTTTTGTGTTCTCTTTGTCTGTCTCTTTCTGTCTCTTTTTGCCTTGGATGAAAAATGAGCACATTATGTCTATATATTTATTTATTTTAATAAACAATGAGTGAGAGAGTTGTGAACACCTAGTTTTCCTTATATATAACTTTCCTTGATTGCTTCCCACCTACACATACAAAAGCTTTTTCTTTTAAAGGAGGTTGAACACAACGTGGTGGAAGACAATGTTGTTAAAGCAAAAGACATGCAGAAATGTTAGCAAGTGTAAAAGCATACCTACTCAAAGTTACATCTCCTTTCCCCGCTCCCTGGAGCCAGCAAGACTGCAGTTAATCCCTCTATTTCCTCAATAATAGCCATTTTCACTGTAACCGACCATGATGTCACAAAGCAGGGATTACGACTTCAAGTGGGGAATAAACAGTAGGAGTAACGGGAGTCTTCTAAAACAAAGACCTTGTTCTCATGCAAATATCTTTAGTTATGAAGAAGAAGAAAACATCATATGCAAAGGGATTTGTTTCTAATGAGATTATTTTTCAAAGTTTTCTGTGAGGCAGGAGCTGCTTTACAAAATGTAGTGGAATATTACAGCTCTATAGTAGTGGGCGGCATTGTTTCAATATCCATTGCTGGAAATCCATAGTCCAGGCAGAAATTTGACTTGCACAAATGACTGGTGCTGAATAACTGGTCAACATGGAGGGTCCCTCGATTTGGATGCGAAATGCTTTTGTTCAGGGCCTTTAATTTCAAGAATTTGTTATTTTCCAGAACATACTATTCTTTCTGTTAAAATTGCTCATACATATTCTTACACTGAAGGTGATTGTGTGTGCTTGCGTGGGTATGTATATGTAAATGTTGGCAAAATTTGTATTCACTCATTTATAAATTTATTGAAGCAGGATGAAGTAGTGTTCTCATTTGCTGTCATTTTGCAGACACTTAATTTGCACTCAAATGCCTCAAAAATGTCTTCACTTGAAATCTACAAGGCTGGGAAGTATTCAGCTTGAAAACAATGTACTAAGAGAAAAATAAAGATCTGAGCATTTAAGCATACAGTGACAAAGCATCGTTATTGAGGAAATCGTAGTATTTCTCCAAATTAGGTTTGCTGCAAGTATGTATTTGTAAATGACCTGCAAGAGTGTTGTTCTTATTTAATTAAGACATCTGGAAATGTATTTACTGCAAACTATATAACTCTCATTTGCACTGAGCAGACTCCTTTACCTTGCTCTGACCCACCTCCGATAGTTGTAAAGCACCCTTGTCTTCTTTAAGTCAGGCATGGGGGTCTTGAGTATAACATAGCGTATCAGCAACTCAAGCTAAAACTGGCCAATCTCCCTTTTCCTTACAGATCGTCTTAACAAAGTGAAAAGAAAAGCCCCTCAAACAAACAACTTTCACTCCTTCCTTCCTAGCTTCAACACCGCATTCTGACCAGCTCTGGGGCTCAGAAAATGACATCCCCCCATTGATTTCAACAAACATTGGGTGGGATGTTAAGACTGAAGAAAAATGCAAATAAATGCTGAGGTGATGTCTACAGTAGCCCTGACAGTATGGAACAAGAGACATCCTGCTCCTTTGCGATGTCTTCAGAAAGCTTACTGGGGAATCAGTGTGGGAAACAGTGGAGTTCTTTAGGATTCTGCTTTTATTTTACTATCGGTATACACAGAAGACCAAAAAAACGGGCAACAGCCCTTTCTGTCAAAGAGTGAACTTAAACCCGTCCTTGCTATCATAAGGTATTTTTTGTCTCTGGCTTCAGTGGAATCTTGGACTAAATTAAGAAAAACTAGGGAGTAGGGTTTTTTTTTTTGCCCATTTCTTTTTTTTTTTTCTGAGAATTTAACTGAAACCAAATGCTCATAGTCAAAAAGCTTCATATTTTGAATCCGATCAAATAGTATGCAGACTGAGTAGTTAAATATATCTGAGTGAGAAATGCTAAACTGCATCACCACAGGATCCACTTCATATCACTGCTTCGGGATTCTTTTACTATTTGGTTTTACAATAATAATAGAAAAATATTTTAAGAATTATAATTAAACTATATTTTCTTTCGTCTAGCAAAATCAGCTACATTATTGACAGAATAAACTGAGCATCTCTGTCAGTAACAAATATTATTAGGAATGCAGGAATACGAGGAGTCCATTTAATGTTATTTTGAAACCCATAATATTATGTTCTTTCACAGGGAACTATCATTCCCAGTATATAAACTAGTCTGCAAAAATAGGTGTTCTATGCTTAATACCAACAAGACGTATCTTTGTCAGCATCAGCGAGGACAAGAGCAAACAGAGTGCTGACATTCCACTTCTTATCAGTTATTGAAAATAGACATTTTAATGGGTATGGCACTCAGCAGACCTCAAGACTTTCTTTTTATAGCTTTGAATTGCCACCCTATAATTCAGTACTATTAGCCTCCACCTCTTTCATTTTATCATCCACAGGTGAATACATTTGTTGAAAACATGATTTCTAGATGCTTTATGCAAGTTAAAACTGTCAAAAATACAAAGGAAGAGAGAAATATATGACAGTTATGCAAGTGAAAGGACATTTGTAAAAGTGATTTATACTTCCACTAAATAACAAAGAAGTCCTACCTAAAGGGCAAATCCTGCAGTCCTTAGTAAAATAAAGGCTTTTTGAATGTATTACACATTTTGTCTAACTCCTAAAGCCCCAATTCAGCAGTGATTAAGCATATGCCTAAATTTAAATGTAATAATAGTCCCTGTATTCCTTGGGAGAACTTGTGATTAAGCAGCGCATATCTTTAAATACTGCATTAAATCCAGACCTAGATGAAAGTATCAGTTTTTACATTATTGGTGGGGTTTTGATACATTTATTTTTAGGCAAGATTAGGTAATATGAGTTCACTTTTGCTAACAATGAACAGCAACTAACCAGCTTAAGGCTGACAGCAACCGAGTGCCGGACCCACCAAAGGGTCTGCCTTCTTCAGTCTCTTCATGGGTTACTATGGGATGATTATTACCAAAGAAATGGTTTGCTGTTCATTAAAATGAGAATGTGCAAGCCAGTAGCTTACAGAGCAGCTCTCCTCAGACTTTGAATTTGGCTCAGGTGATCAGAGACAACTGCAATATAGTGGAAAGACCAAAATCAAACATCTATGCCATGTCAAGTATTCTGTGAAATTTAAACAAACATTGTTATCACATTGGAGCTCTTGATATTAGTATTGGTATTTCTGATTTATCTGTTCACAGACATTACTAAACACAAGGACTGCCCTGCCTACAGTCAAAATATCAGAAAAAAGCAGCAAATGGTGAGAACAAATACATGAGGGAACCCATAAAGATGAAAGGGCTAAGCAGTGGTTCGGTTAGTTTAACTTTTGGCTTTTAAGTGTATATGCTTATTCATACACACAAGTGCCCATACATATTTAAGCACACATTCTCCTTTTTTTAATAAAATACTTATTAAAGTTATCTTTGCACCATGATCCAAGCACTGAAAATGGTTTCTATAGCTGTGTTTTTCTAATGGCTAGAAAATAACTTTAAAAAAGCATAATAAATGCTCCCAACAGGTAGCACATTATTGAAGTGTTTGTGACTTGATGCTCAACCAGTGAAGGTACAGTACAATGCGTTATTGATGGACACACATGTGGGAACCACAGGAGTGCCAAGAATACGCATTGTTATCAGCACTGCATAATATAATGCTGAATGAATTAACTGTGGTGATTGCTTAAAATGTACCTTTTTGTGTAATAGCCCTAATTATCAGCAAGCCTTTACAATGAGTGGATAATCGTTTTTAATTCCTTCAGCATTCATTGTAGTAACATTAATCATGATGAGCTCATTTGGTTTTAATGTGAATATAATATGTGATACCACAGGAATTCCATTGAAATTTAGCAGTATATAATGCCTGCTTACTACACAGGGTTATCATGAATTCTCTTCATACATGATGAGCGCTGGCTGGTACACAGCCTGGGGTATTGCTCGGTTCAGCTGTCTAGGGAAATATCTCACCAATGAAGTACAAGTCACCAACAAAGTAGTGTTGGGCCAAAATGAAACACAAGGCTTTCCAGAGCTCCTTTCTGCTGTGGCTAATCAGGGGCATTGATACTCTCACGGGGATGATCTGGGAGAAAGTGTAAGAGTTGTGACTTGGTAAAATAAGTCAGCCCTCTACGTATGTAGTCTGTGCATCTCTGCATTGATTTCCACTTGTAGTACACCTATACAAAGATCCTCACTGGCAGGTAAACTGAGCCAGGAGATTTTAGGTGAGTTGTAATTACTAACTTACTGTATACCCAGCCTAAATAATTTTCTAAGCCAGCATATCCATAAAGAGATTGGTACTTCCCAAACAGAATTTTTTACCTATAGTTGGCTTGATACACTTTTTACAAATTCCTTAATTCTGGGGGTTGCTAGAAACTAGCAATGACTGATTAATTGTTTTACTTGTTGTAAGAGGTGACTGATGTGGTGTCCTTGTTTAAAATATTACACTTTATTACACTACATGCTTTTACATAGAAACCAAAAGAAAAAAAAATTCGTGCCAAGCATTACAGTTCTTCCTTTCCCCACTAGAGGTATTTCTCTGGGGTACAACTGACTTCTGGGATTTGGGAAGAAGTAGTTATTCATTGTTGACCCGTGCTGGTTGTACTAACTAGTTCACTTGGAAGGACTCACCTTTCCACCTGTACTCCTACAGTATTACTCATTTCTTGTGTCTCTTGGAGACATAAAGATCCAGTCACAACTCAGTTGCACGTAAGCATGCAAACAGGCACAAATATAGACCTTGTATGACTATAGAAAGCATTTGATATGATTATTTGTATGCACAGATTAGAAATAAGCTTGCATGAGCATTCAAGAAATTCAACTCAATTTTAGTCAATCCTAAGAGAACAGAAATTTAAAGCTCCATTTTTGAAAGTCATAAGTTAGACTCTGCAAATTTTCTAAAGTAACAGTGCTGGCTCAGACTTTTCTGAACTGTGACAGTGCAAACCGCTGACAACTTTTTTTTCTTTTAATTGTTTATTTTTCAAGCTGTTTCTGGTGAGTGGGCATCAAACCCGTGGTGCTGTGGCAGTTTATTCTCAGGGAGGATGTGGTCCCTGATAGGTTTAGAGGCTCTACAAAAATCTATACAGGCATACTATTTACCCATTTATAAATGGCTTGTGTTAGCAGTAATGAATTTAGAGGTTTCTGCAACTGCTTTTTCCTGATGAGACACTTCTGCAATGTTTGCAAATACCTTGACACAAAAATTCAAGAAGTAATTCCATTTCTAAGCTTCCTTATCTTTTCTATTCTATCTTTTAAAGAACTTAGGAACAGGATTATCTCCATATTATACCTTGTACAAAGCTGAACACTTTATCGATGTTAAAAATGAAACTATCGAGGTGAAGCTAGCTGTTTAAGGGCTTTGCTGTTCCCTTTGCTTCTACTCATGCGAGTGAATGAAAGTTCATGCTCTTTTAGTGCTTTTTTAAGGAATTGTGTTATGTCAAGGTATGCAGCAGTTCCATAATGGAATTTCAAAAGAAAAGTGGAGCACTACATGTTTGATTAAATCTGCCAGATATTCAGGATTGACCTGGAGGATACAAGACACAGGTCAACTGTCTGCCACTCAGACCATTAAAAGTCCAAGCTGGCTTGTGAACAGCACATATATAAAGAACGTATCTCCATAGCAGCTCTAAGACTGTCTGAACTCTAAGACAATTCAGTCAGGAGAATGTTTAATTACAATAAAATACTCAGTTTTAATGTTATAATTGCCTTGAAAATGGAGTACTGAAATTGACCTTTTTGATATAAATCATCCCTTAAACATCTTTTCACTCATATTACTAAGCATGAAGGTGCTATTGAAGTATGTTTCATTTCCCACGTAACTTAAAAATTACGTTATTAAAACACAGCTGTATCTTTCAAAATAGAACTATACATTCAATTTATTTGATTAGGGCATTCTATCGAATTCAAAAAGTATTACAAAGTCTCTGTTAAATTAATTTTCTCATTCAGAGAATGAGAATTCATTACCGAGAACATATTGACATTTAAGTAAAGCCATTACCACCCCACCCCCAGTAATACTGGTAAAAAATTAGGCATTCTTACAGAAGAGAAGTATAATCCATACAATCATTTTAGTCCCTGATAAAGTAACTTTATTTTTTTAAACATGGAAAAATCTAGTGCTGTATCAGATTGTAGAATGCAGAATAAAAAAAAATCTTGATGAAAATACAGTCTGGGAATAGGAAATAAGATTAGAGGTGACATATTTTTATCAGCTATGAGGTCTTCTCCAGGCTGTAAGGAGGAAAAAAACAGCAACTCTGTGTTAGCCATCATATCAGGTCTCTATTTGTTATGGAATTCAAAAATAATTGTCACCTTAGGGCTGCATGCAGCAATATGAATTAGATGTGGGTAGCTATGAACTCTGTTTTTTTGGGCAACTTGCAGCTTGTATAGCTCGTTGGCCAAAAGGAAGCTCATGGTGAAACAAATTCACATTAGAAAATCTTGCTTTTAAGCTCAATAAAATCTATCTTTAAAAAGAATTTTAAGAAATCTGGTGCAATTGCAACCCCTGGTAAGTGAACCACACTAGCATTCAATTATTTGAATTTGAACTCCTGCTTAATTTAGCGCATGTTAAAAACTAATCCTTTTTCTTCCCCAATTTTTTTCACCAACTGCACTCATATCAGGACTGCAGCTTTCAATTATGCTTGTCCAAGATTTGAGCTCTTCAGTCTTTTGCAAAGACTTATTGCTGAGTGCAAAATGTAAGATAAGTTACAAATGTTTAGACATGATGACAACTCACAGGTCTGACTGATTACTAAAAAAGGATAAATAGAAGATGTATTTAAAGGGGTTTTTGGAGAGCAGCCTAAGGGTCTTTTAAGAAAGTTTTAAGCCATTTCTTAGTGAGGGAATCACCAAATTAACAAGATTCTTTAAGTACTTGAAGGAGAGATGGAAAAGCCTATTTAAACAACTCAGTTAATGTTTTATGCTTTTTAAAATTCATGATTCATACTGAAATGGCCAAATTTAGCTCTACCATAACTGACAGCAGCATGAGGACCACAAAGTTCTCTACTTCTAAATAAAAAAGATTCACTGAGGTTAAGAGGGACCAAGCACAGTTTTACCCTTTGATCATGTCTAGTTTCAAAAGGTTTCATTATTCATTCTCTTTATTTGAATGACATTTTATTGCACTTTTAAAGCAATCTTAACTGCTTTATATAAAGCAAGTTACAATTGGTATCTCACTGAAATTACCATCACATTTTAATATTTTTTTTTTAATAATCACGAAGAAGGCATAAGTCTTCAAGTTCTGATCTTATTCTCATTGAAATCAATGAAATGATAAAATTACCAAGAACAAAAAAAGAGTAGGATCATGCATTATGAATTTGTGTCTCTAGATCTAACTCTTAGATAAAAACAAAATCACATTATATTTTCATCATCCTATATCTCAGTCACTGAAATACACATTTTTAATCACATACCTACTTACACTACCACTGGAATGGATCATCTGACCTTAGCTCACTGTCAGTGTGGCCTGGGCACATACCTAGGATGGCAAACTATGGGGCTTTATAGTCTTTTCATTATGAAATGCTGTTCTAGGCATGTAGTCACATTGCCTCATCACTGTGACAGTCTCTAAGGTATGAGCTATGATTCAACTAACCGCCTATTATACTGCAATCTTCTCTCCTGCTGGTCTGTAACATAAACCTTTACCAATGTTGCCATTTAACCCCAAAAAGCAACCAACCAACAACCCAATGATGAGACTGTTTCCAAGCAGCAAATCTGCCTCTCGGCTACCTTTCCTGTTATATACGGAGCTTGAGGTACATGGCAGGGAATATCCCTTTGGCCAGTCTGGATCAGCTGTGCTGGCTGTGCTCTCCCAGCTTCTTGTGCACCTGTCTGGGTGTGAGAAGCTGAAAAGTCTTTGACTTAGTGTAGACACTACTACTGTCCTGGTTCTGGCAGGCCAGAGTCAACCTCCACAAGCAGTCATCACAGGTGAGCTGAGTTAGCCTGGGCTGTTTTCCACACCACCTGACATCACTTCCCCATAAAAGGGGCTGGTTGGGGTGGGGTGCACCTGGTGCCTTCAAGGCAGTCTGAGTGTGGCTGGGGTGGTCTGTGGATTGTGCAGCACTCTGTAATCCTTGGGATCCTAAGGTATGCTGTTTTATCACTGGGTGTGACTGTAATTGGCAATTATTGTTCTACTTCCATGGTGCTTTTGTCAGTAAACTCTCTTTATCACAACCTATGGAGGCTGTGTCTCCTTCTCCTCTGAGAGTGGTGCATGGTGCTCACCTACTATTTGGGGCTAAGCCACCACAGTGTGTTATCAATGTTACTTGCATATTAAATCCAAAGCACAGCACCATGCTGCCACTAGAAAGAAAATTAACTCTTTCTCAAGTGAAATCAGGACAACAAAAGAGAAATAATAATTCAAGAAAAGATCATGATTTTGCTGTGTTGCTCCTCGTGGTTAGGTTAGCTGGAACTGTGTAAACATCCACATTACCATTTCCATTTCATGTAGTCATGGTAAATCCTTCCTTAAAACCCTATTCATTGGTAGAAATCTGTGGAGTATGGACTTTTGGTTTGAAAGCCAGATGTTGAAATTTTGGAGAAATAAAATAGTTTGATAAAGTTTTAGAAAGCTTTGAACAGAAAGGGGGGAAACCAAGCAAGCTTGGTAACTTGATTTTTTCTATTAATTCCACAGCAAAACACTTTTCTTTAGATTCTTCAGTTTTTTCATTGGTATCCATTTTTAAACAAAGAAATGACAGTATAAAACAAGTTTAAAATCTTCTGCTTTATAAATGTAAAACAGACCCTTTTATTACTTTCTTGCACACTTATTTGACAGAAAGAATCTACTCAATTCAACCTAGAAATTCTGTTTTCCAGTAAGTACCATATTCAGAGGAAAGAAGCCACCTGTCTACAAAATGTTTGACAAAAACTTTATTTTGCTGCTCTCTTGCAGGAACCACAAGCCATAACTGTGATGAAAATCAGATCTCCTTTGCCCCTTCTGTCTGTTATCAAACTCTTGTCTCTTGTAAGTGAAATTTATTTTTTAATTCTTCCATTACCTCACATCATAGTGGAGCCTGAGGTCAGTACTAAGACTCCTAAATGTTATCATAATACAAGCCATAAGAAGTAATACAAGATGATAATTTCTGTTTTCAAAATTGGAAGAAAAGTATTTTGTTGTTATAGATGCAAGTTGCATGGTCATCAAGAGGGAAATTATTGAAGAACTCATTATTTATAAGGAGCATATGCCTAGACTGAAATACAAAAAAAGCTAAGTCTTTATCTTTGTGCTGCTTTTATATAAAAGTAGAACTCTTCCAAACTATAATCTGTATAGTGGGTTGTAGGACACAGTTGACAATTTATAAATCAACAGAAGGCTGTTGATGATCCAAATTTTGTCTCTTTAAAAATATTTTCATATGTTTGTGTTTATATGTACACAGAGTTGGGTTTTTTGTGTTTTTTTCTTTGGGCTGTTTTTTGCTAAAATATAGTATTCAAAGTTAACTCTGCCAGGTTATGGATCTCAGGAAAATAATTTTCAATGGGCAGACCTTCACTCAATTTTTCTTCTTTTTGTACATAGTAAAGGAAATGTAAACTACCTTAAGAGGGCACCTGAAGCTCCTTCATAGCATGGGCTAACCATTAGTGACAGCTGGAACGAACACCTTGAAGTAAAAAATGTGATGGTGTCATAAAAGAAGTCTCAAAAAATTCCAAAAAATTGTCCAAATTGCAAGTAAGCAGCACAATTTCTGTAACTGCTTTCCTAGTATTTTTAAGTATCTTACTGAAATGCACTGCAAACCAAACACAGAATCAAAAGAAAGAAGTTCTAAATTACTTTGCAAATGAGTAAAACCTAATTAGTTCATGTTTATTTTTAGATAGCATTTCAGTTTTCCCAGAGAAATCATAAAGAAGAATTTGAACTCACTCTGTGGGTTAAAAGGGAATGCCATCCTGGTAACTCTGTTAAAGCTTTGACATTCACATATCTTTTTATAAATCTAGAGTACAAAATATACTCATTTATCTTAGAATTGTAGAAATACTTGCCATTGACAGCAACAGTTATGTAAACGCCACATTTTTTTCCTCATCACTGAATTTATTAACTGAGTATCATATGTGACTTCACATGTAGTTGGAATACGCTTGGAAGAGTTACCAAGTTATTGTCACTTTCATTTAGGTGTAGGAGAATAATTTCTGTGATTTCTTTGGGGAATGGTTTCTTTTTTAAAAAGTGTATTGAGTCACAATGAATGTCAAATGCTTCAAAAAGTAAAAGACAGTGTTTAGTGAGAAACTTTCAGGCTTTCAGTTTCCAAGTACAGCAGTCAAAGGGAGACTTTTCTTCCACACTCTATCATTACCACTTCAGCCCCTCTGACATTTTGACATATCATCATTTCCATGATCTCAAGCATGTATACATTGATTTTTCAATCACTCTCTATTAAACCCAACAAAAGAAATTTAATGATCCAATTGAATCAATCCAGGGGAAATAACTGCTTGTTTCAATGCTATTAAAAGATTCATGCTATTCTTAAAGTTTTCTTTTTTCTGTTCTTTTCTCAAATGAAATAAACAAAGTAACTTGCTCCCTCCAAACCAAAAAAATTATATTTGAGGGGATACTGAAGGGCTTGCAGGCAGTGCAATCATCTCTAATCAAAGCGATTCAGTGCCAGGGAGGAATGCTCAGATGAGACATGTTACC
This sequence comes from Porphyrio hochstetteri, assembly GCA_020800305.1. NCBI lineage: Eukaryota > Metazoa > Chordata > Aves > Gruiformes > Rallidae > Porphyrio > Porphyrio hochstetteri. The sequence goes on along the minus strand of CM036912.1, from coordinate 14,396,259 downwards.
TCCTAAAAGGGCATTTGGGAGTTCCTTGTGTTCGGTCAGCTCAGCAGAGCTCTGATGCAGCTTCTTTGATGCTGTCTCCATGTCAGTGGAGGAAGGAGGCAAGACCACAGCTTACCTTCTGAGAGGAGGTGCTACCTACCTCTTTATGGACGACAACAATGCTTTTGAGAAACATAGCTGTGTTCTTTGTTGGATCTCTGCACTATGGCACGTACAGTTAAAATGCTTTTTGTGTGCTAACACAGGGAGAGTCACTTTGTAACGCAACTCTCTGCTAATGATTTGTCATGCATTGACTGTATATTGTTATGAGTTTATCTCTAAATGTGCTGCCTATTGGCGTCTTTCCAAAAGATAAACACTAATACAAAGTTAGAACTATCTGTACTTTATAAAGAAGCTAGAGAAGTTGTTACATCAACTCTGTGGGGATGAAAGCCTGATATTCTGATTCCCATACTGGAAGATTACCAGTGCTGTGGTTCCCACTGAATATTTCCTCTTTTATCAGCAGAAACCTTTCTGGCTGAGTCATGTGTATTGGAACAGAGAGTTCTGGCATTTGGTGAAAACTTGATGAACAGATGTAAGCGTTGGCAGAGCATTTCCGGGGAATACTGCGTGACTGATGGAAAATCTATGCTATTATCTCTTAAGGGAAGAAATCTCAAGCCTTTTCTCTTCCTGTTCACTTGGGAAAGCAGCTCTACATAACATCTTTCCCTTATTAAGAAAGGATATGTCTGTATGGAAACAAAGCATTTAATCCTTGTTTGTGCCCAGTTAGGTAGGATGCAAAGCCAGAGTTGCCCTGAATTCCTTTGTTAGATGAAAAGCCTGTAGGTATTTTTACTGATTTTTTTTTTTTTTTTTTTTTTTTTTTTTTTTTTACCCCAGACATTATGTGTAGTTAAAACTCATCTTGCATAACCTCTGTACGAAATTACTGGCCTTCCATAACTAGGTAGTCCCGCAGGATTGTGAGATGAAACCCCAGGCACACACATAGAATATGGTTTGCTTTGTGCCATTTATTCTTCCTGCCACTGTTCTGGCTGCCCATGAATGTTTGCCACACCAGGCAGAAAAGCTGAATGCAAGTCTTTTGAGAGATTTCCTCCACCACGTAGGGAAAAAAAGCAGATAGACCTTCTAGACAACTGAAGTTTAACTTCCCTTTAATTTACTGACTTCTCCGTATTATGACAGTGATGATCAAAGCTGGGCTGAGGATTTTGTTTGGTTTTAGTCAACTTCCTCTTGCTCAACTCTAAGGTATGGCATAGATGCATCCTACCTGATTTTCTATAGAGTAAAAGAATGGAATCCTGAGCCAAAGAATGTATCTCAATAAAATGAAAGTTTTACAGATTTTTGTAGATTTTCATTGGCTACAAGCAGCTGGAGAAGACTGCAGATTCACACCTTAATTGCATCCTTGACTTAGGGTGGTCGAACTTGCAGAAAAGTTTAGTTATCTTGGACACATAATTGTGCTAATGCAGCTGCACCCATTTAGGATGTGGGAGCACCAAACTCTGTCCTGTCAGATTCAGCACAACTCCAGCCATGAGAGAATGAAGAAAGAGGAATTTCAAAACCCAAAAGAGAGGATGAGTAATGAAAAGTTGGGCCTGACAGATTAGGAAAGATAATATTATTTTTATATAGTATTTGGAAAAGATACAAGATAGAACTGAGTCCACCGAGCTCTTACTTTTTTCTTAGATCTTTTCTAAGCAGAGTCAAACACTTGTAAGGGTGTTTGCTCTCATCTACAGATGCCTATGGAGACTGTCAAGCAAATAAAAGGTCCATTTCAATTTTAATATTTCAAAGATGATGATATAATTATTTGTTAGTTTACAAGAACTTTCCTTTCCTAATCTTATTTTGCATATTTTTGCAATAAGTCGAGTAATTTCGGAAGCTAGCTGGATACTATTTCCTTCATAGAAGCAGATGCAATCTTTTATTATATCAATCAATTTATTATATCAATCATGGTTCTCAATATATTCAGAATTTCTCTGTTTCATACAAATCAGTCTAAAATAATCAGCAACCTGCCGTGCAATGATTGCAATTAGAGTTGTGCAAATCTTGGCCATTTCAGTTACAGGGCTTTCACAGGAATACTTTCCTTTAGAAGTACTTTTCTTTTTAACTGATTCACTGTTTGAGCCTGAGGGCCACTGTAAAAGTAAAATTGCCCAAATGACTGTTCATAATATAATTGAAAAGTAGCCTCATATGAATTTGTTAGACACATCCATCAGCACTCACTAGAACATCTATAAAATACAGTTGATATTCACCATATTTTTATTTTCCTCCGGTTTTGTAGCAGCATACCCTATATTCACTAGCTAATTTTCTTATCATCCCTGTGACCTAAGATTCAGGGACCTTAGTTTCCTTAATCATATTTCAAAGCATTTTTAAATTTTGGAAATAATGTGTTGTTATTTCTTCATTGTTACTTCATGCTTGTCCAGAATCCATAAACAGAGTTCTTAGCACATAAACTGTGTTCTTTAAAAATATTTGTAATACAATTTTTTAAGATTACAGAAAGCACAAGGCAATAAAACTTGGTCACTTCACAGTTCTGTAGCTTTACGAAATGTCTGAATTAAACTTAACGGTGCCTATGAGATGCTCCTATTATAACTGACAGAGTTTGTACATGATAATGTGTTTATATCAGGGAGAAAAACAAAGCTGTATCATATAGGGATTAAGCAGCTCCACAGCTGGACTAGCCAGGCCTGTCTAAAAGCAGAACAATAGACACCTCCAATCCTCCATGACATTAAGTTGACAGTCTTTATCTGCCATTGTTACTTAAAACATGGGAAAAGTGTTTCTTTGAAAATTCCAAAAGGTACCGGATGTGCTGGAACTCCCAGCCCACCATTTGTTTGTAAGGCAGAGCTGAAGCAAACTATAGTTGGGAGCTACTTAGTTATACACCAATGACCAGAGAATTGCATACACGTCTCGGAACCCACTGTGTTCCCTGAAGCATGTCCTTGAGACTATTATGTAGGATTTGGACAATGAATCTTTCCCACCCCCTAAAATAAAGGGAAATTCTGAATAGACAATGTTTCAATTTAACATTGTTCCACTCTCCACTGTGGAAAGAATAATATTTTTTTTAAGTATGGCTACAATGGGGTCATTCAGCATGCTTAGGAATGATGGGCTGTGAAGATTTTCCAGTGGTAAAGAAAATACACCTATCCCTATCTTCTCTGGGATAAGAATAAAACTGTTACTTCTCTGTTTGTTATCTCAGAAAAAACAATCTTCTGTCCAGTGGGAATGAAAGTTTAATGCTGCAGAGAGTATATGTGTATTATTCTAAATCATAATATGTTCCAGAATTCTGCAGTTCTTTGTAGTGTAGTTGTATTTTAATAAGGAAGAATGGAATAAAAAAGGTTTTTATGTACTTGTTTCCTGCACCAAGAAAATAAGGTTTATTATTCAGACTATTCAGATTTTAAATGGGAATTCTTGGAATTATTGATGTTACTTACTGTAATTTGGACACATGTGTATGCATTTGTATACATTCACATACATAGAACACCTCTGGTATTAATTTTACAGTACATCCATATTTCAAAGTGAGGTGTTTTTGGACTGTAATGAACTGAAAAATAAATAAATAAGGAAGACTTCAAATAGAATTTACCATAACAAAATACATTCTAAGAATGCTTGATCACCGTGTAGTGAAAGAAAAAAAAAAGGAAGAACTTTACAACCTCTTGTTATTCATTTGTTTCTTTTAAAATACTAGCTGTACTTTGTGTCTTTTATTTTGCATAATAATAAAATGTGAGAGCAATCATGGTATTGGGAGTGCAATTAAGCTTCAGTACAAAGAGGCTGGAGTCTCAAGACACAATGGAGGTGCTGAAGTAGTGTTGGATATTTCAGAGGAAAGTATAATTGAGTGGACCTGATAACACTAAGTCATAAGAGCCCAAATTTTTTAGTGGCCCTTCTTTGTAACTACTGCACCGAGTACTTTTAAGACAAGTAGATGCCTATTTTAAATATCTTCAGATTGCAGTGGTAGAGATGTGTTCCTTTTTCCCTGGCCTCCTTACTTATGCATATCCCAGTATACGTGCATTTATACTGAATAAGATTTAGCTTAAGTAATAATCAAAATTTAGCCATACTATAATATTTTTGCAATGATTATTCAAGTTATAGAGTAATTTAAGCCTAGTGAGTTAATTCTTCACCAAATTGTGAACCAACTCCTCCCTATCTGCCAGCAGGGACAGGGAGGTGATTGTCCCTCTCTACTCTGCCCTCATGAGGCCCCATCTGGAGTACTGTGTCTAGATCTGGGTCCCCAATACAAGAAGCATGTGGAACTGTTGGAGAGGGTTCAGAGGAGGGCCATGAAGATGATTAGAGGCCTGGAGCACCTGCCCTACCAAGAGAGGCTGAGGGAGCTGGGCTTGTTCAGTCTGGAGAAGAGAAGGCTGCGGGGGGACCTCATTGCAGCCTTCCAGTACATGAAGGGAGCTTATAAGTAGGAGGGGATTCAACTTTTTAAAAGGATAGACAATAACAGGACAAGGGGGAATGGATTAAAACTAAAGGAAGGAAGGTTTAGATTAGATATTAGGGGGAAGTTTTTTACAAAAAGAGTGGTGAGGTGCTGGAACAGGCTGCCCGGAGAGGTAGTGGATGCCCCGTCCCTGGAAGTGTTCAAGGCCAGGTTGGATGGGGCCCTGGGCAACCCAGTGTAGATCCAGGCCTGAGGTTGGTGGCCCTGCCTGTGGCAGAGGAGTTGGAGCTTTATGATCCTTGGGGTCCCTTCCAACTCATACCATTCTATGATTCTGTCTAGAAGTGGACATTGTGAGACAAAAGAAAAATCATTACTGGAACTAGATACCCAAATGATACCTATAACGCAGTACTTTGCTTTACAAACCTTGAGAATCCTAGTTAATTATCCTGAGAGATTTGTAGTTTTTATTACAGAAACAATATGGTTACCATTGTTTACTAGTCATGACTAGCTTGGGGCTCTGTGATAGAATCTCATTGTTACACCATCTCTTTCTAATCAGTGAATTTCAGCACAATTTTTCATCATAATGAAAGAAATAGCTTTTCTGAAGTGTCTTTCTATATACCAGATTTAATACATTAGGAGTCTCCCACAATGTTAGACTAGGAGTAACAAGAGCATCTATCCAGGAGTTTATTTGTCATAAAACCATACAGAAACATGACTTCTGCTGAGAAATAACACTTCCTACTCAAGAGATGTTGTCAGAGATCTGTGTGTGACATTGTTCAAAATATAGCAACCACTGTTCAGGCAAGAATTTGGAATATAGTTCTTTTAAGGAAATTAGTTATATGTTCAACTCTCAAGAAAACATTTAAGCTTAAAATTTAAGCACATGGTTTTACTTTGTCCCATTTATTTAACATTAATCACATAGTTACCGCTTTGCTGAATGGGGATGGTAATACACATATGCTTAACGTTAAGCATTTGATTAAGTGTTTTATTACAAGACTTTGCACCGTGCCCTGTAGCACATCTAAAAGTAGTTTTACCAGATTCAGAAAGCTCTAGAGAGAGCCCAGTGCTGCAGTGTAGCTGTCGTTTTAAATTGACTTCAACAGGATTTTCCTAATTTAAACCACTGTAATTGAAAGTGATATTGGACCTCAATGTGAGGCAGACACACCAGAGCTGCTCTACATAATCATCATCATAGTTGTTGTAGTCATTGTCATCATTGTTTCTTGTAGTTGTCGTCATCATCATCATCAATCACCACCAATTCATTAAGTAAATAAGTAGGGCAAGTCACAAAGTTGTTCCAGTTACTAAACGATTCACGTCAATTGCAGGTAACTTTGAGTTTTGCAACATCACAGCAACAGAAAGGAGCTGCTGGCAGCTCCTATAACATGATTGCAAAAATTGTCATTAAGAATGAAATTGGTTTACATCTCAGCCCAAAGGTATGGGACTGGAAATGTGAACGATACAGTTATCACAGGTACAGGCAGATTCCAGCTATTTTGATCCCTACATTTTTTGAAATGTATTATTTAATATTACTTTGATTTTTGTTGTTGTTATTTGTTATCGAAATAACACAAGAAATAAATATTAAATAATGTATCTTGCCATAGCTAAATTAGTCATGGTAGTTTTGAACTCAGTATGCTTCTTTTCCTGCCTGACAACATTTGCCTTCTTTCCTCTGTCATATTAATTTATTTACTTACTGTTTGAGTGATCCAATTATGCATTCCTTACTATTTTAATATCAAATTCAGAGAGAGGTTTGGGGAGGGGGAACTTTCTGCCATATCTATTTGATTGTCTTATCTTTCCATAGTAGCGGATAGCACTATTTGATTGCCTTATCTTTCCCTAGTAGCGTATAGCACACATTCTTTAGGATCAAATTTGCTTTTCCACATCTTAAAAGATCATTTTCCAGATTGACAGGAAGGCCATATGCCTTGTTACCTTTTCTTACTCTTTCTTGTTGCTATCCCCAGAAGATTGCTGATGTATTTCACTCTTACCAAAATCCATTCTGTCTTGGAATAAACTTTCTAAAGTCTCTGCTTTGGTTCCAAATGTCTCACCCCAAGCCACTTGCTGCCAGTCTAGAAAGTCCTTTTTAGCTGCTCTGTAATTGCAGGTCACTGTCTCCATCATGTTTCTCACTTGTCCCCACTGGTGCAGCTGCCTCTTTCACCTTTTTTTTTTTCTCCCAATTTTCAGCCATCCAGGTTCAGATTTGCTTCACTGTACAGTCACTGAAGTAAGTGGACAGAGGATTTCAGCATGCACAGATTAACTGAGAGAAAGGCAGACCCTCAGTTTAGCTGCAACATCCCAGTAGTGCCTGAGAGAAAGGGTTTGGGGTTGTGTCTTTACCAGCATTTCTGTTTTGGAAGTTTGTTTCTTTTTTCTTGAGCGTTTGCTTATCTCAAACTTTCACTTCAGAGTTCATTGCACTCTTGTTGCTGAGGTATCTCAGAAAAGAAGAGAAAATAGCAAGAGTCCCTTGGGCAGTGAGGCTTCATCTGTAGCACGAATCATCGTGCTTGTGTTAATGTCAGGATGTTTTCCAGGCTCAGCCTGACATTGAGAAAATTTTGTTTCTCTGTAGTTAACAAAGCACCTTACTATGGAGATAAAGAAAGGTGCACAAACAGAACACTGACTAACTGCTCTCCATTAAATAGATTTTTTTTTAATTTTACTTTTAACCAGAGTATGTATTAAAAAATAAAAGAAAAATCTGGAGGGACATCAAAACAAAAGGCCCTTTGTGCCTTCACTATGAAATGATCCACATCAGAAATTCTTGTACATCACCCAATGGCCAGTTTAAAAGGAGCATCTGCCTCCTTTCATTTTTTCTTTTCATGCAGTACTTCAGCTATGCTGGCTGAAGCAGAAACAGGTGAAAATGACCTTTCTAAGGTCATTCTACATGAACTCAGCCCATACTAACTCTTAGGACTTGCTTATTCCCAGTCCTTCCTATAGACCATGCATCACGTATGCAATCCTATGTGGTTAAATCTTTGAAATGATATATTAACTTTTGATCATATATTCTTTAAGAAATACAGTTGTTATGAACAGACATTGTATTTACTGTAAAGGCAATGATCTTGTGACTTTATTTGATATGCAGGTGAGTGTTCACATTTCCATAGGAATTTCATTGTAATTCAGGATCACTTAAATACTAATTAAGTTGTCTCTTCAAGGTTATTTTATCATAATGCTCATACAGTTTGTGGTTGGTTTTGGTTTTTTCTTCTTCAAAGTAAAATTTAAGCTGATCTGTCAAACTCAAATTAAGGTCCTAAACCTCAGACTCTAAGGAGTATATAGCAAAATGGTGCATGCAGCTTTAACTGCTTCAGGGATGGAAGAAGTTAGTATGTCAGGTGAAAATGTTATGAATTATCCAAGAATCTTCTGAAAAGAGAGAATGCAAATAAACCCCAAATAAAAAACCCCATTAGCTAAATTCATGTCCCTTTCAGGAAGAGCTCAGGATACCAAGCCTAAGTCCAGAAGTAAGCTACAACTTCACAGAGAGAATAGGTCTCCTAAGACTGACATAGCATCCTAAAGAAAGTAGTGATGAGCATCCTGAAATTAAGAGATTTGGAAGAGACAGCACAGGATTAAGGCTGTCTTCCTTTACAGAAGTATTGGAGAGTATTGAGGCCCATTTCAGGCACGTCAGGAGGAGCTCTATCTCTTGGCTACTCAGAAAATCTCCTGTGCCTTTTCCACAGCTTTTAACTTATTACATAATGGGGCTTGATGACGTTATTTAAATATTTATCTGATTTTATAGCTGTAATTAGCTGATTCATATTTACTATAGGAGGATGTCACCTGTGATACGATGGCTATTGTTGTAAATACTAGCTGGGCATTTAGAAAAGTATTTTATACCAGCAGTTTATTTCTCTAGCCAATAGGATTCCATCTGTGCATAATCCTTGTGACAGAAGTGTGCTTGCAATATTCTACCTTGAGGAACAATTTGTTCTTTAGAGATAGGTGAAGTAAACAAAGTGCAAAATTCGCATGAATTTTTTTTTTTAGCCAATTACTTTTTTCCTCATAGGTGAAACATGGGAAAACAGAGGAGGGAAAAACACAATCTTGCAAAGCAACTTCCTTCTATTTCATTACCCACAGTATGCTTTGCTTTCTGATCAGTCTTTTCAGGGGTCCTAGGTTTCCCTTATTGTCTTCTCTGTTCAGCCTTCAGGCTCAGGTCTTTCCCACTGACATAAATCTGCTAAGTCTGGTAGTCAGTTTGCTTATTGATCTTGCTTGTCCCTTTTTAACAGAAGTTCTTAATATCCTCTTCCATTGTTTCTTCTTTGCTGATGATTTTACACTTATCAAACCTTGTGCCCTGCAGACAACTAGCTTTCTGTGATCATTAGGACATTATTTAACTTCCAAGGGTGAAAATTTGCTGGGTATGGGATGAAAACCCATATTTATGAATATATTTTCAATTTCAGTTCTTCTCAATGCTGTTTATTGGTTTTAATTAAATTGGAAAATCACAAGAATACATGGATAGTGGCAACACATACTCAATGCAATTGCTAGAAAAAGTGGCTTTCAATCATAGCTTGCCTCCAAAAATAGCATACTGCAAATTAATAGCAGCTTTTGTCTGTCTAATAATGTCTTGGGCCTTCTGCACTCAATGCCACTTAGCTTTGAGTAAAAAACAAAACAAAACAAATGAACAGACTGAATTAGATTAATAGATTCCTTTTTTCCTCATGAGACTTGAGTCTTTTCTACTAACTATAGAACATGACATAAGAAAACATTTTTTTTCAAAATAAGGGTGGTCAAGTACTGGCATAGGTTGCCCTGAGAGGTTGTGGAATCTCTGTCCTTGGAGATATTCAAAACTCGACTGAATATGACCTTGAGCAACCTGGTCTAACTTCGAAGCTGGCTCTAACTTCAAAGCTGCCTCCGGTTTGAGAGGAAGGTTGGACCAGGTGATCTCCAGAGGTCCCTTACAACTTAAATTATTCTGTTTCTGTGTCAAATGCAGCATTACCTTGTGCAGTCCAAGAAGAGCTTTGTATAACATGAAAGCCCAAAATACGTGCTATGTTCACAGCTTCTTAAGAGAAAGAACATCTCTTTATAGTGAATCCCTTAGTAGATCCTCTATTCAAGTGCTTAAATTTCTCTTTGCCTCAATTTTTGTCGGTAAAATGGGAATATTATTGTATTTCTGCAAGTGCTTATATTAAATAGCGACTGAATGCCATGACTTGGTTTCCTTCTGAAAAAAGAAGAAAAAAAGTTACATTTTGTCCTTAAACTCTGCTACAATTGCTTTAACTTTTTTTTAAATTATTTTATTTGTATTACCTGCTGTAATCTCCAAATCACAAACATACAAGTCTTTGAATTGCACTGTTTTGTCTCTATGTATTGAGGAATGGTTGGAACAATTTTGAATTTTATCCAACTACTACAAAGATATCACAACTTCAGATTATAGTTATTTTCTGAAAATGGAGTTCCAGGCTGTAAGAGAGACCTGTGTGACTGAAGACTTTTAAGTAGTCTCATGAGATTAGCAGCAAACATCTTCATAAATAGAAAAAGCAATTGGCACGTCTTGATATCTGGTCCTTTATTAACATATTTTCATTTAATTTTGTTTCAAACACATAGTATTATAATAGCTATGGTTTATTTCCTTTTTTAAAAGGAAATTTTATTTTTGAAAGACTGCCTAGATTATTTCAAGTGGTCAACAAGTATTCAAACCATGACTCTTCAAATCATCATTCTGATTTGACATTCATTTTTTCTGCTTGCAGATTAAAAAGCTAACAGTACATCATAAAAGTCGGCAATATAAAATGTCTCTGCCAAATTCAGTCAATAATTGCATAGCATTTTCAACTATAGTTTTTTTTGCATTCTATATTCATATAGCATTCTTTGAGGTTAATTTAGTTTAGATCACTGCAAAATCATTTTCATGTGGTGTCTTTCACTTGTTACAAATTGCACATTAGTTCATTGAATATGTACAGCATGTATCTTAATTTGAACATATTTAGAACTTTAAGTTACAGTATCAAAATTACTAGTTCCTATTTTCTAATAACATTCAAGAAAAGAAAATGCTTTCCATTTTGAAGATAATGACAATGAGTGCTAGCACAACACTGAAAGACAGGCTCTTCCAAGTTTTTGGTCCAGATTTCACCCAAGATGGAGTTAATTTTCTTTCTAGTAGCCAGTATAGTGCTGTGTTTTGGATTGAATACGTGAATAATGTTAATAATACACTAATGTTTTTAGATGTAGTATCTATGCTAAATCAAGGACTTTTCAGCTTCTCAAGCTCTGCCAGGCGCACAAGAAGCTGGGAGAGCACAGCCAGCGCAGCTGACCCAGTCTGGCCAAAGGGATATTCCCTGCCATGTACTTCAAGCTCCGTATATAACAGGGAAGGTAGCCGAGAGGCAGATTTGGTGCTCGGAAACAGTCTGGTAATCAGTTCTTTTTTTGTCTATACCATTGTGAGCAATTGCATTTGTGAGTCACTTCTATTATTATTATTGCTTTTGTTGTTATTAATATTATTCTCTTCCTTTGCTTTCTTAGTCTTTATCTCAACACATGAGTGGATTTTTTCCATTCTCATCCCCATCCCCTGGAGGAATGAGGGGCAAGTGAGTGGCTGAATGGTGCTCAGTTACCAGCTGGGGTTAAACCATAACATGGGATTACCTCATCTATCTAGTTACAAAGCTGGGTGATTTGCATCCTCTTAAACAAGACCAGAGGTCCTAATTTTACAATAAGTGCGCCCTCAGCCCCAGCTTAGTGCCTACTGGGACCATTTTCCTTGAGCTCCTATTTTAATACTTTTCTTGGCATACGGAAGAAAGATCCAGTGAAGGGGACCATGGATATGAAAAAAAGTGCTTAAAGAACAATAATCTGCATGTTTTTTCCCTTAAAACCATAGACTGATGAGCGCTAGAGTTCAGCCCTTTCAAGTAGTTAAAACTGGGAGCCCAATGACAGTAAATTACTAGTCTTCAAGAAACACAGTTGAGATTTCATTCTATGTGAAATATGACTGCTATTATGATTTGGAAATCATAATATTGAAACTCCTGAAAAAGTGTTCCTACAAAATTTGAGTCATAATGGGAATGAGTCAGTGTCTGAAATGTCTGATCTGGAAAACTAGTTTCCATATGCTCCCTTCTGAGTCGACAGAGTCTGCAGAGGGAGGACCCAGACTCCCCAGACGTGAGTCTACCAAGTGGGTGATGTCTTTCCACTGGCTGTAGAAGAATTACAGTAAAACTTCGTTTTCAGTTCCATAATTCAGGAATGTCATGTCTCACTCCTCTCAATATTTCTTAAGAATATTGAAGAATAGATATGTATGTGTGGCAGTGTAGTATACAGAACCAAATTCCATCAGGTTTGCCAGACCTTAAAAATAAACGTACTCTTTGAAAAACATTTTTATCTATATAAGAGCAAGAATAAACATAATACATAGATACAATGTATTATTGCTTTATATTATACTTCTTTTATTCTCTATAATTTTGGTTAAATCTGAAAAATTGTAATAAAACAAGTCACATAATAGAATAGACTGCCTATTCTCCCTCACCTTCCTTTCTAACAGCTAATTATGAATTTCCAGTTACTCTATAAAAATAATATTTTAAATGCTTCATTAACAGGGGACAATAGCACATATATGGAGGGAAAAGTCAGTGAAAGGTAATGCATGCTTGAAAGAGGTCACAAAAAATCTTGGCAAAGGCTATAGGCAAAGTTGGACTGTCCAGAAATGATCTTTGTTGTCAATTGTGAGACAGAATAAATCATATACAATAATAATCTCTTATTGCAGCACGTCATTGTTTCACATTTTATATGCTCACTTTCAATACAAATTTTAGAAGGGAGGGCCTTATATTCTAATATAAATGTAAAGGACTCTGGGAATTTGTGTGCCCTATGAACAAAAAAATGTTAAAACCAATCATGTCATCTTTTGTTTCTATGACCTCACAACACACTTTTTGGTGTAAGAAGACAACCTCAGCTCCTGGAATCTTACCAGATTCCTCATCTTGGCCCGAAGACTATCCCCTCTTATTTCATGGTTCTGTGTAAAAAGGTTCATGTACAACGCTTGTGTCTGTTTTGTATGTATGCATAACTATGTACACACATGTTTTTACTTATGCATTTAGTTTCTTAGACATGGTTAAACCATTTGGAATTCAATTCTGTGAAAATTTGTAGGAAATAAGTGTATTAGTTAAAGTTCTAGCAAAGAAAAATTTTAATTAAAATCGAGTGCATAAAGGTATTTATTTTTCTTCTCCTGACAGCTTGGTCCACCAACACAGTTCATACTTCTTAAAGCAGCTGCCAAAACTCAGGCAAACTCTGCATATATTTCAAGTATAGCTTGTTTTATTTAGGTGTATAAACCAGGCTGAAAACAAAATGGTCACTTAGCATGCAGAGTAATCCTTTCTTTCAGGACTTTCATCCTGGTGTCAATAACCAAGTTCCTAGAACCAGTTCCCTTTCAAAACCTTTCAAGTTCTGACTAAAGTAATACAAAAAAAAACTTGTGCTGCTCTCTCTATAACATCTGCTTCCACAGAGAACTCGTGCTGACAAAAAACATAACATGAAAGCCTACTAGAAACTAATTTTTATTTGATGCTGAAATGAATGCTTTGAAGATTATATACTTAACTGTTTTGTTATACATGTAATGATCAAAATATTTTACCTTTAAGCTTAATTAATTATAAGATTTATGATTACTCAATGAAGAAACAAAAGCCCGTGCCACATAACAAATTAAATGAGTTGTCATCGATGTGAGAATGTCTACAAGAATGGTTACAGAAGACTTTATTTTCTTTTCTTTCGCTTGTTAGAGGCCTCCAGTTGTTACTAAATACAAGTATTCACACAAACTTTATATATTTCTATGGAAATACACATATAAGTAAGGTCAGGGACTTTTTAGTAGAAAATATTAGCACCAAATTAATTTCAGAATACTATACATTTCTTCACCACTGTAATCAATATAAAAAGCTGCTTCTATTGGAAGAAAATTTTGTTATTATAACAAAAAGTTCTGAAGCAGTTCTATCATAGCCCCTGCTTTTTGAACAAAATAGGTAAGCTAACTTCATCAAATAATTCAATGGTGTAAATACATAGCAATTTTATAGGTTTTGGCATAGCAAATAAATATATAAAAATAGTTCAAAACAATTCCCGAATATTTCTTAGTCAGACAATTGCATACAAATAATCTGTGTATTACAAGTGTGTATAAAATTTTAATTTTTTAAAAATATTATTTTCAATGAATTATTAGTGTTTGGTTTATTCTCTAATTATTGCTGTTAAGCATAAAAATTATGTGTAGGTAGAATTCATGTGATACAGCTATAACAGCACTGTGAAGAAAAGACCAAAGATATTACCAACACAAGAAGTAGAACACTTTCTTCGCCAGAGTCCCTTGGTGGGCTCCCATCTGCAGAAGAGGAGTTTTCTGACAAACCAGATATATTCCCTCCCACCCTCGTGCTTGCAGCCTGACTAAGATAAAACAAGCTGAACAGAAAAAGGAAAGGGAAGCAAATGAAAGGGGTAGGGGGGAGCTGACAATAAAGAAAAGGCTTTCTCCCAGTATTCTGCCAGTCTTGCAGCACTAGTAGATTTTTAAATAGGAAGTTTTAAGAGCTGCTGCATGGAATGGAGTGTTGTGGTTTTGCAGATCGCGGCAGGGAGCCTGATGGCTGCCTGCTGTGGGAGAGCAACCGGGCAGCCAGATCCTCCTGCCCCCAGGGGGTGACAGGTCCTGTGTCCCCGTGTTCCCTGCGTGAGGTCCCGTGGTGCTCAGGCAGCCCAGAAGATGGAGCAGTCGCCAAGGCCCATCAGGTACTTCGTTGTTTGCCGATGAATTAAGTGTAGCTGAGAGCATGCCCTGCCTCCTGAATGCTTTTTGTGATCTGAGAGTCTCCCCTTGCAGATTGTCTCGCCTCCCGTCCAGTGCAGTTGGCCCCATCAATGTATGCGGGAGAGGAGATTTTTGTATTTTCTTTTCCCTGTTTCATCAAAATGGTTCTTGTGTCCTGGGACAGAAGCCAGCCTCAAACAGTAGGTTGTTTGGCTGCTCTCTGCAACAGTATTGTGCCATCCTGAGAACCTTTGGCAACTGGTAATGAGGGACTACGGGGTCTAAGATGCGTGAAGCACATGGCTTCTTTAGAAAAATGCCCTTCTTAGTGCAGAGGAGTTGAATGGGGTGTTGAAGATGAGGCTGAGGGTTTTATGAATATTCAGAGCCACTGAAAGTGCACCAGTGCATAGGGGATTGTGTGAGCAGAGGATGCCGGCACCCTCAGGCTGCAGTTATTGCTGAGCTGTGCTTCTGCATCAGCCAGCCCTTCTGATGGCCTGTGACAAGGTTGGTCTTGGGATGGGGATGATAGATTTGTCCCTGGTTTAATTATTATATTAATTTAATCATTATCACACATCTGATTCTTAGTATCTCTTGTTGTGGGAACTGGTGAGTGTGTGATCTTCCTGACTTGTCACTAGGTTACTTAGCAAATTGTTGGCTGCCTACTCCTGGCGGCATTAAAGAATATATATATAATATGTATTTTAAATAATGGAACTATATATTTAAAAAGTGATGATGTGGGCAGTCCTACACAGATCAAAGTGACAATCCCTTCAGCTTTATTTGCTCATTTTGCAGCATTTGGCCTTTGCAAAACCAGTAGAATTTGAGTGTTTCCATCAATTCAGCTTGTCTGTGGGTCAGGCTCAAATGTGATTTTAAGTGCCCAGCATTACATGTTTCTGACACAAGACATGACCAAGTTTGTAAACCCCCATTTATTTTTTTTAAGCTATCTTCCTGTTTAGTAATTGCAAAACAGTTTGTTACAGCTGAAGTTACTTCATATTAAGGCAAGCTGTCTGAAACAGCAGGATCAGAGGAATAGCAGAGTATGTCTGAATGAGTGGATGTGTGCATGCTGGAAAGAAACCCCACATGAGTACAATAATAGCTATAGGTTGCGCAGTGATTTCCTTCCATCACCAAATCACCCAGGCTAAAAAACTGAAATGCGTACAGAAAGAGGTTAATACCAATTATAAACTCACAGCTCATTATATACTTCTCAAACTAATACAGATACAACATGATTTAAGATTGGAAGCTGTGGCTAAAGGAATTAGTTGGCTCGGCATGAAACTAGGTTTATTTAATCAATGTTGCTTCCACTAGAAAAGTGGATTAGTTTTTCTTTAAGACAGAGTTAAAAGTTTTGCAGCTAATTTATTTTAATAAGCATTCAGTCACTGACTGCTGCAGAAAAAGGCTAAACTGTAATGAAGAGCCAGGAAAGAAAGCATGACTTAATTATTTTTCTGGGATGGATAATGAATAAATTAGCCACGCTGTAGGCTTGCCGTTTGTATAGAATTTATTACTTTTGCTTTAAGAACCATATCATGACAAAGTCAATTTTTCTCCTGACTGCAAACTGATTGATGGGGTAATGTCTGGTTGTGAAAGACTTCTTCTTCATCATTGTGTTGCCGATGTTGGTATCACAAAGTGAGTTTGAAGTTTTCCTGAGTACATGTTCTCCTACATAATTACAGATGACAATTATTTTAATTCCTTTTTTTAACAAGCTTTCTAATCATGTAAACTACAGAACGAATAACTTAGATGAGACCGAAGATGCACATAGCTGAAAAACCACTTTCTTCCTTCTTAATTTGTTGCCACAATGTCTTCTACATGAAGAGCTAAGTACTGTATTTAGAACGACAGCAGGTGTTTTCACAGGAAGATGTGTATGAACAAAAAGGCTTTACCAAGGAACAACTGAAGAATGATCTTGCAAGTGTTTGAAGGATGAAAATTTTAAGGAGAAAGATTAATAATTTGACATGGCATTGGGAATATAGGTTTGATTCAATTCCCACTGAAGTCAGTGGGAGACTTTGATTTAAATGGGAGCTGTGTTTGGCCTGCTAAGTGTAAGAAAAATGGTGACTATAAAATGAAGAAAAATGTAGACTAAATATCAGGAGGAAAAATAAAAATGAGCTGTGTGATGTACTGCAGTGTGAATCCTCCCAGCAAAATGAAGAAGCGCACGCAGTTAAGATAATGAAAATGAGATTAAATAAAGCATTAGATAAAGTATTGTAGAAAACGTCACTTGGATGTGCAAACAGACTGTTTTATAGGCCCTGTCATCTTAGGACTTTTACTTTTTTTTTTTTCCTTGACACATACATTCAATATGCGAAGGTTTCAGATAGATTGCTTAGGATATGTTTTATTCTCTGCTCCTCAATCCAGGATACTAAAAATTGATATCGGAACTTTATTATATCTCAAGTAAGAAACTTTCCACTGTATAATTTCAGATGCACTCTGAGAAAAGCATTTCTTTCAAATTATCTCTTTCTTGGTTTGATGGTCAAGGTAGCAATGTGTCATGTTTTAATTGAAGAAAGGAAAGCAGACATTATTTGTTTTGAACAACTTCCTCAGATGGTTGTTCAGTGTCTGGTTTGATTTTGCTTTTTTTAAGGGAAACAGTTGCCTTGAACTTGCAAAGCAAAACTGGAAAAGATCAAACTAGCAGATTTGACTGAAAGATATGTTACTAACCTTCTCCCTATATTGCAGTCAAAGATCTTTACTAGTTAAGGGACAGTAAAAAAAAGTAGAAGGAAAGAGGCTGAAACAAATAATCCTGTCTTTCTTTTTTACAGTCCCCAGAGTACTATACACTTTTGGGGGTTGTTCATCAGCTGCAGAGGACATTGAGTGCTTCTCTGCTTATTTCCACAGCAAGTAATCATCTTTTACTCCTTTATGAATACAAAGCTAAAATCATTATGACTTATTCCATCAAATGCTATGCTGTCAATGGGAAATGCTCTGAGAAAGGTCAGTTGTTTGTCTCTTAAGCTGCAGCATTTGCCAAGCAGTGTTTGTAGCTTGTGATATTTTCTATATAACAGGCTAAAAGACACGAACAGATGTTTATGTAGTTATTTCTCTGTGTTTAAATATCCAGTTGAATGACCATTAAAGTCATTCTAATAAGCATTCTATTGTAAAATTATGAACTTTACAAGATAAGTAAGAAAGAACAAGACACAATAGATTCTGTATGTTACAAGCATGTTAGTTTTCCTTTATTGAATCTGTTGCTACTCTGAAGGCCCCTCCAGTGCATATATCATCTTTATCAAAATGAATGTAAAATGACTCACAGAACTGAAATTAATTAGAATGATACATAGAGTTTTATTCTGTTCTAAACAAAAAAATTAAACCTGTTCATGGTCGCAATAAAACAAAGCAAAATGAACAAGCCCCCATCATGTTCTCCAAAAATGACACTACTGATTGCTTGTTGGAAGTAATGATTAAAAGTGGCAGAATTCTGTCTCCAAAACACTAAAATTCAAATAGTTGATTGCAGGCTTTGCATCTATGTTAAGAAAATCCATACTGTGTGATATGTTTTGACTAGGAGGAAAAAAATCTCTTCTGAATATGGTATATAGAGGCTTATGTTTTCCTAGTTCTTCAGTAAAGAAAGTTCATGTTATTATTTATTCAGTATCTAAGGGTATAGCCAAAATATTGGGGTTTTTTCTTGTGCAGATGGGAGTAGGAAAAGAGCACAGGTTACCTAAGATTCTTCAGCTATTTTCTCACTATGGGATACATCTACTTTACTGCTGAAGCAACATAAATGGACATACGGACACTAACTTTAATGTCCCATGAATCACAGTATGAAGGTCTAAACTGCAGGCAGGTGAATCAGCAAGTTCACACCTGCACTCTCCAGCAGAGTGTGAGCAAGGAAATCTGTGTCCTCCAGCCAGCAGGCATTTCACTTCTGTAAACATCCTGGTTCCTCAAATTTATTTAGACTCCCCTTGTATTTATAAATACAAAGACTGTATACAAAGAGCAGGGTGACTGACTGGAAAATGAAGTAATAGGATATGTATAGGTGGACAGGCACCATCAACAAAGAGTGATTAGTGAACAACAAAACCTTCCAACAGTAAGGGTAACCTTTATACTTCGCAAATATTTCTTCAAGTATTTCAACTACTTTGCAAATAAATTGCAAACATAAAGTCCAAGTATGGCAAAACCATTTTTTCTCTCACATTTTTGTCTTGCTCTATGCAGCAAAGTCATTACCAGTGAGGCCTTGCAAGAGCTTAAAGTGAGTAGAGATAAAGAAGGCAAATGGACAGTGACAGCCATGTAATCCAGTGTCTGATTGCTTTTCCACATGTCACTGGTGAAACACACAACTGTCCCCTCAACCCATGTGAGGGTCCACAGTACTCAGACTCATTCAGTCTAATGCAGTCTATGCAGAGAAACAATGTCTGGAAGGAACGCTTTGCTGAGGTTATTCTCTCTGGAAATGTTTTGACACCACTATTCCTCATCATTAAAAATACATCTACAAGCCTGAGCTGCAGATATGAGTTAGGAACTGCTCAAAAAGAAAAATGGAAAAAAAACCCTCAAAAATTTTCACTGAGAGCTGAAAAAAGCAATATTTTTGTTAACATTTTTAAAATAATTTGATCCAAACACGTGGGTACTTTTGAGTACACACTAGCAACTGATCCTGGTAAAACTGTAGCTATGGATGTTTCAAGACAAGCTGCCACCATTTCTGTTTATTCTCTTTTAATTATCACTTTCATTGACAAAAATTTATTTTTAAATCTGGTAATGTTTACACTACTTTTTTAGCCTTGGTGTTTGGGAACAAACTTTTTTTGCTGTTAGCCTTTACTATCAGCGATGAGAATTTCCTGACTAGCCAGTCATCTACTCCTACAATTGCTCTTAATTCTCTGCATTTCTGCATCTTCAAAAAGGCAATTAAAAGAAGTTAGACAAAATCTATATAAACTAGTGCTGTTGATTTTTGCATTGTCAGCAATATACAACAGCAAGTTTTGGGATTTTTTGAAGTGATTTAGTGGGTGGGAATGACTTGATTCTTCAAAGTTTAATACCATGCCTATTAACTTTGCATTCTTTCAAATTCACTGTAGTTCACCTAGTGTAAAACTGGAGGAAGTGAAAAGCAAGTTCCAGTATTTCTAGGGATTAGTATGTTGAACTCATTTTGTAACTTAGTATGTTGCCTAAGTCACAGCAACGATCAATCTTAGTGGGAAAAAAATGAAGTAGTACAGTAGCTATTCATCATTTGAGGAAATATCTCCATACTCTTTCCTTTTCTACCCTTCAACAGAGACAATGGTTTACAGATCTACAGAGAAAACTGTTGTGGTTCTTCAGTACAAAACACGCAATTTAAAACATATTTAAATATGGCATAAACCAGATACTAATAAGGATGGTGAATCTCAATTTTTTCAAATGATAGAACAAAATAGGTTGTTTAACATTAATTTTCCTATTTTCTCCTCTTTGATGTTTTTATTTATCATGATGCTGATCATGATACTGCAAGTGCAATACTAAATATGAAGAGTGCCTTTGTTGTGGCAAAAAGTTCCATCTGTGAACTCCTGGTGATGTTTTGTGCAGAATTTTTTTTTTCTTTGCGAGTCACTGCAGATTAAGGACAAACCACTGCCTGATAGCAGGCTGAACATTCAGCCTGTCTTCAGTTTGCCTCCATCCATGTAACGGATTTTAATTGAAACCTCTACCAGAGTTTAACTGTGAAAGAACACTTGCCAGTATGAGAGCAGAGGCCACCAGACCAGCTGAGCAGTGCATTGCCCCAGGGCATTTCATGCCCATGGGGTAACAGGAGTTGTGGTCTTTGTACCTAAATTCTCACCAGTCATACAGCAAGAGCCTCAGCTAACGCAGAAGTTGTCCCTTACAAACGTCTGGCTGTCCTGAGCTGCGGCATGGCCACCCTCGACCTTCTCCCCAAGCTGGCAGTACTGCCACATCTCATTCTTGCCCCCATGAAGCCTCCAGAAAAAAGCCAGAGGGAGGAAGGGCACATCCTGCACTGTGCCCTATATTAAAAAATAAATTGCTTTTTCTGTTCATCTTTTACCCCTGTCCTGCCCACAGCTGTCCATTTTGGAGCAGCAAGATCTCCTGAGGTTTCTTGGGTTCAGGAAAACTCCTGCTCTAGTACCTCCTTTGGTTTAGACAATGGCAGCTGCATTTCTTTGCACATAAATAGTGTATTTTGAACACCTTCCTGCTGACGTTTCCTTTTCCTGTAGCAGTTTCATCAGCATTGCCATTAGTCACTTTTATAAATTTAAAATAAACCACAAAATACTGTTTCATCCTATTTCCTATTAAAAAGCACCCAAACACAAACTAACCAACAAATGAAGTTTTCTTTGCAGTATGACCTTTACTTCCTATCCTGCTGACTAGATTAAGGAAGCTAAATTTTAGACCTCTATGTATGCATATTGTTTTTCTTTCTCTGGTAGTATAACACTCCTAGCAGTAATAGGGTTTGTGATTACATTTTGAGATCTTTTTTCTATTATACTGGCTTCCATTTCTATTAAAAATATATATTTTTGAGTGGGTTTTATAGCTTGGTGATGAAACAGTCTCATAACAGCTTTTTTTTTTTTTTCTTCTTTTTTTACAAAATGTCTTAGCTTGAGAACTGTGCTCTTTGTAACCGTATTTTAAAATCATATAATTATTTAACACCTCACATGTTACTAAACTTACTATTTTCCTAAATACTAGATATTTTTTAAAAAATCTAGACTCAAAAAATGGTTTAATTCTCAAATAAATAAAGTTAATGAAACATTCAGGTATTATTTTTAGTGCTCTTCACATCTGGCTGTGTGTTCAGCGCTGAGTGTTTAATACATCAATGTCCACAGTGACAATAAGACAGAACACTTCAATATTAGATGTAATTCCAGAAATGCTTGTCACATTACTCTAACACAAGCATTTCCATTGAGTAAAATAAGATCACTAACATGAAAATTTTCTTGTTTGCATACAAAACAATTCAGACTCTCAGATGTCCCTCTAATAAAAAAATCTTTCTTAAACATTTGATTTTCAGTAAGGTCAGGTCTCTTATCTTGATTTACAAATTTTGTAAATTTGTTGAATTTAAATAAAATGTAATTATTTTTTAAAAGGATATGGATGAAAGCATGACTTTCATTGCTAGTTTGTAAATTACTTTAATAAGTGCTTAAATTTAAGCACATGGGCCTCATTTTTTTAGAGGACCTCACCACCAGCTAAAATCACCCATATTCTTAAAGGGATTACTGACTTCAAACCATGGCTCTGCTTTCTCATCATACATGTATATAAAGTTTATACGGATATAAAAATAATTTGTATTTATTAAATGTGTTCATGCAGTGTCTGCTTCTGTGTCAATATATTTAATTAATGTGTTTAATTTAATAATATGGAGTTATTGTGAATTTGTGTTTGCAGTTAAGCATTTTAAGAGAAGATAGTCATATAGATACGTGAACATATATATATTTTTAAAAATGCATGTAGGTTAATAGTTGTAAATATATGTAATATAAATCTACTCTGAAATCAGTAACTAATGCTTGCTGTGTTAAATTTGAGTTATTTGAATATACATTTGGAATTTGAATATGCATTATTTTTTCTCTGTGTTGTTCAAGCACCGATGATTGAAATAGTTCAATTTATGTCACAATTAAGCCAAAAGCACCAAAAACGTATGCTAATAGAAAAGCATTGAATAGTTGAGCAAAACTAACCTTCAGGTATTTACTGGAGAGAGTTGAAAGGAAGGTAAAATCAGGTTTAGTTTTGTTTTATGGTATGGTGAGAACAATCCTCAGGAAAATAATAATTTGCATTTACTTAGCATCTGAGGTAAATGTAACCATTATTTTCCTTTTTCTCAGGTGAGCAAGTGTAAAATTTAGATCACTAAGGAGGAAGTTTGTGACGTAGCCAGCAGTGCTGGCAGTGCGCACAGGCTCACCTGACCTTACAGCCTAGCAGCAGGAACATTTGTGCTCTTGCTGTGTCTCGCTGCTCTCTCGATGAGTGAGGCTATTGTGCATGGGCTCTGCAGCAGACAGTGAGGAAAGATGTTCCTTTCTTTATTTTTGTACAAGGAGGAGCAGTAAGTGACTCTCAAGCAGGTGTCATGAGCATCCCCTCTGTGTCTGAAGGATTACGGCTGTGCTCCACCCTCCATACCACGTTTATTATCCATTACCCTATTAGGATCTCCCTGATCTCAGAGAATGAGCCTGGTTAAGATTCATTTTGCTGTCCTCAGCAATTTGTAACCACCAGCATTAGCCTGTATCCCCTCAGCAGTCAACCTGTTATGAGCCTGTCTCCAAAAGGTCCAACTGTCTCCATAAAATCCAGCAGGAGCCTGGGCATCTTGCTCAGGGCATGGACCAGCTACAGGGAGCAGATGCCTAACTGTTATGTGCTGCAATTTTCAGTGTTGCACATAAAGTGTGTTGCTGGATCTAGCTGCTCATGATTAATTTAGGTTTATTACAGTGCTTATTTAATAAAGATTTTTGTTATGAACAGAAGGAATCAGATTTGAAAATTAAGCTTCTTCCTATGACAATCTTTGTGTGCATAGAAAACACTATGGAGGCAAAACCGGACAAAGAAAGTAAGTGCTGTCCTTACAATTAGCACATCTAGAATGCACAGCCCATTTTGCTATTTCTCTTTGACCACTAAAATATTTCAATGAATTGTATGTATAGTAGTTAAACCATTTTAGCATCTCCAGTGGAACTAGCCCTCCAGCAAAAGTTGGAAAGTAGCTTCCCTTGCATTGTAACATTGCATGCAAACAATCGAGACAGGAATGCTGAGTAATGTGGAATATACAGTGTTTAGCTCAATAGGTATTCAGTTCAGATTTTAAGAACAGAAGATGCAAAGTGGAAAGGAGTATGTTTGCAAATTACCTCTGTTCAGCATGAATATAATCTAAACGCATGGACAAAATTTCAGTCATTACTGCCAAATGAGGATACCTTTAAATCCATAAGATTCAACCCATTCGCATAGATCAAGAAGCATGGAAGTTAATTGTTGATATAAAATAAGCAGAAGCTCCCAACAGCTTTTCTCTTTTACCTCATTAAGCCCTGACTAGACTGCACAGTCATTAAGCAAAACATTTTTCCTGCTGCCTGATCTGGTGATCCTCAGGTGCAGCAGTGGCCGTGTGTTCAGATAGCTCCTGCCAGCAGCCGTGCTGCCAGCAGCACCAGGCGGGAAGGAGCAGGGTGGCAGGAGGAAGGTGTAGTTCTCTGATGCCTTCGTTCAGGAAAGCATTCCTGCACCAAATGACACTTAAGCACGTGCTTAAGTTCTGGTGGAACATGCTAAGGAGCAGGAAATGTGTGCTTAAGTGTTTTCCTGAATAGGGTCCAAAACTGAGTAGGTCATAGGTGAAATCTTTCTCTGCTATACTGTTCTGCCTTCATCCATTACTTGCAGCTGCCTTTCCAAGACAGTGAAGAGTCCTTCTACTTCTCCAGCCTTGTACTGGCTTATCTCCAGACATGCAGGAACAAAATACTGTCATTTCCAGTCTTCCTCTGAGACCTTCAGGAAGACTGATCTCCATCCAGAAAAGTGTCTGAGGGAAGTTTCAACCAAATGAAATAATTTCCAGTGTTAAATAATGCTAGTCCATTTTTTCAATTCTTCATTATTTTAGTGGTATTATAAACTTAAGTGACAGTAACTTCAGTGTAAAATATGCCCTTGAGTGCTACATTACACAAATAAAATAAATGAGATAGGAATCTTACCTTCTTTAGATAAGATCTTTTAGTTGAAATATGGTAGCACTGCATGGGATGCTCTTACAGATTGTATTCGCTATCAATTGCCTCTTTTATTCTGACACACATTTATTTGCATTTGTAAAAACTATTTGGATTATTTAAGCTAATTTATTTTTCAGTGTCTAGAATGGACAAGCCATTCTGAAAAATTTGATTTACAAGGTCCCTTAAACTGACTATATACAATTCACATAGCGCACTGCAGACCATGAGACTCCTATATGGCAGAGCAGTTAGGGAGCAGCAGGTCCCTGCAGAAAACAGCCTGGGTGTCACTTACCTATCTCTTTAAAATTTTTCATTGATTTTTGCAACTAGGAGTAAAAGTAAAGGATCTAAGGGAGGAGACATTTAAAAAATAGCAGCAGACTTCTACATGAATACCAGTGTAAAATGAATTAAGTTTTATTTAAAGGAGTCTTAATTACAGTCATATTTGCTCCTGCTGTATTTGAAGGAAGGAGCAATGAAACACCTTTTCATCTTCTGATCTCCCCATATTCCAAAACATCTTAAAGAAAGTCTTTGAGAGTATTTTTGACTACACTCATCATGTAATAAGCAGAACTGAAAAATGGCTATTTATCACAGCAGGCATGCTTCCATTTACTGCAACATTTGTAGTATTTCTCATTCTTAAAAAGGAAACAATAAACACTGCCATACATTCAACTACTATCAGTGATTTAATGCCCAGTTTTTAGTGTCCCCTATTGACTGTGCTCTGCAGTGTTTCATCACCCTAATCTTTGCTGGAGTTAAACATACAACACAAAAGTTCAGAATGTGTTGGTGTGTTAGGGCTACATTAGATCATTGTACTATAACTATCACTTGTCTTACATTGTTGGCAAGGGAGAAAATAGAAAGGATTAAACAAGTATTTTCTTCAGAGATCCTGCAATGTTTTCTGTAAAAACTGGCAAAATTACCCATGCCTATAACGATCAAATGCTATACTTATTTGATCAAAATAATTATAGGAAAACATGACATTTAAAGTTGAAATTGTTTCAAGCACCACTTTCAAAGAGTATTATATTAAAGACAAATCAATACTCTTTCTGCTATCTTCAGGCAAGATCTTCAAAACCTGAGATAATTGAGTATTTGAAGAACCACAAATCACATATTGATCTGAAGAATTTAGATACAGCACTGAAGAGAATGTGTTCCCATAACAAACCACCATGTGTTGACACTACCACTGTCTATTTCTGTTTCTCAGCAATTTTAGGGCTCATCTACTAGCTACAGAAATGTGCATCCAGTGGCATTGATAATGCGGTGAAAGTCAGAACATTCATAAACCTATTTTCCATATATTGTTGTTGAGGTACAAACACAGTAAAAATGAAGACTAGCTGATGTGTTATCCACAGAATTAAGGCAGAACAGAACAAGACATATGGTAGAAATATGTGGCAGCTTCCTTTCTAAGTCTCTAAAGGTGAGAGGAGGAAATAATAACAAAAAGAGAATTGTGCTGTAGTAAAAGAGTTTTTCTTGGTGCAGTTGCATAGCACTTATTTTTTCAATATGTGGATTTACTTCTATGCATAAGCAGCTAAAATCTTGCTACCCCAATTCATTCATGAATTTACTGCTGCTTTTCATTTCTGTTGTATCATATCTAAGTTTCAAATTATTCGTTAGACTTAGTAAACATATATTGAATGGTTAATCATGGCTTAACAGATTATTTTATATTTTAAATAAATAATATACACTATATAGTAGATACTTTAAACCACTTAAAAAAAAAAAAACCCAAACACACTAAAACCTGAAACAACCATAAAACCCCAGATATTTCTGTATAAAGAAGACAGTCCAACAAAGCACAAAGATGACCTTAGGGACATGCAAGGAAACTTTGAAGAAATGTCAAACAGATATAGAAAATGTCTGGATTTCTCAGTGTCCTAAAGTCCCTTGTGTTTTCCTACATCCCATGTTTTCTTGGACCTCTCTGGGCTGTCTGCTTTCTGCTTCTCATACAGACTTGAAAAAATGGAAAAACTCATCCCTTTTCTGTAGCTCGCAGTAAGTCGTAAGACTCAGCCATACAAGCACCTTCTGCAAGAGCTTCCTTTCCTGAAGGTAGATGTCTGTACAACCATAACTCTAAAGCTGCCATAGGAGATCTGCTACCTCTCCATTCCTACAAACTATTTTTCAACAGGTAGATGAGCTGTTTGCTGTAAATCAGGATGTGGAATTTTGGGGCTATAGTAAAAATTACATCTATTGTAAAATAAAATTATTCAAGTAAAAACTGTTTTCTGTAATAAAATTCCACTTTTGCAGACTGCCAAGAGGCTGAAAACTATTCTTTCAGGAGAATAAAAAGAAAAACTTTCTCAATCAAGTGCAAGAAATTCTTGACAGCTTAAGAGAGAGGAAGAGAGACAATCATTAGATTACTGCTTCTGGGGAACTGTGTGATAACAACCATTTAATAAAAAACCATAGGTGTCAATGAAAATCTGCATATAAAAGCTTAATTCCAGAATTTTATTTAGGAATATAGAACTTGATCTGAATTTTGTACAGCTAATTTCAACAGGAAGCACTGATTCCAAATGAGTCACAGATATCTTGAATTTTACATTTACGTTTTTACATTTTTAGCTTATGTCTAAACTTTCCTTTAGCACTCAAAAGGTTCAGAAGGGAAGAGATCAAATCTAGAATACAACATACGCAGTTTTCATTGTTGATGTTGTGTCACATTAAGTTGCCCATGTTGATGCATACCATGTAGAATTCCATCAGCTCTTAATATTTTGTAATATTTCTTTTCAAAGGCATCTTCTGATGTGTAATATGCAGCATATGATTCTGTTCTTGTTTATAAAGACAGTTTGACACTGTCATGCATAAAACCCTGGCAATGACTTCAGTACAATTTAAGATAGAAGAATTCAAAAATCTAACTCCCAAAAATCAGACTAAATGTGTACTTTATAGTCTTTTACTTCAACACATAGTGAAGAAATGTCATTACAAAAGAAGGATTTCTGAGACTGAAAGTGGATATAGTATTGCAGGTATTTGGAATAAGAATTTTAAGTATGTTGCCACGCTTTTCACAATGATTTTCTATTAAAAGAATAATAGAATAAAAATCCCTCACCTATTTAAAGAACAAAGCTATTTAAAAAGGCAAACATTTTTGTTCAATGTCATTAAATGTTCATTCTACTGAAAATGACAATTTTATCCAGTTGTTATAAAATATTTCTCTTACATGCCTAATTGCCTAATACAAACTCAAATTTATTCATATTTATCGTCAGCAATTTTGAGGAACTGTCCCTCTGTGTATTCTTTTGCCTCAAATGTATTGTCCACTCTCATCAGACTGATCTTATTGAACAAAGACTGACTAATTCAAAGAGATCATATGTAGGCCACAGAGACGTCATTAGATGAGATGATAAAATTCTAGAAGGTTATCTCTTGGAAATACTTAGCTCATTAATTTTAAAGGCAAAGTCTGATACAATATCATAAATTTATACAGAAGAATGCAAATATATTTGTGATTTAACTACCATGGCACAAGTACTCTGGAGGATCAAACATGCTTGTTAAATTATGTTTATTTCTCTCTTGGGTACAAAGTTGCAGATAAAGCAGCGCATTGCAGAAATTCTATGAATTCGTGGTAGAATGGGTAAAATTTGCAAAATTTAACTGACATTCTGAATGCCTGTAAGGAACACGTATGTTTATTATTAATTGGATTTATTATCCTTTTCATATGTGCTGGGACTTAGATATATAAACATAAATATTACTAAAAGTTTAGCAAAAGTTGTTTGAACAAAATTTGTTGACATTTCAATCACTCAGAACTCTTCTGTTTCCTTAAATACCTTACGCTTCTATGACATCAGGCACTAGTTTGCAAATATTTAAAACAAACTTAGAGAAGAAACATAAATGGAGGTATTTCACAGTAAGCTGAAAAAAAGCGCATTTAAGATGAAATCTTTTCTTGACATCATTAATAGCTGAGTTATTAGCTAGGGAAATGGATACTTTCTTTTTTTCAGTAAAAATAGATCCTATTTTTGAAGAGCAACAAAGTCATGGGATTCATTCACCAGGACTCTGATTCCATCTCAGACAATATGAAATTTGTGTGTCTCGGGTCCAGCCTGGCTTTCCATGCAGAGAGTCTTCACTCAGCTTCTATGTATAGGTCCCACATGTCTGGATGCATGAGGTTTTAAGCTATTGAGCATGTGCAGAGCCTATATACCTGGTTTTAAGTTCTAGGCTTTGAGGCAACTTGCATGTTTTATGGCTTTCCTTGGGACCACTATCAAAGGATTTTTCATCCCTCAAAAGGTTTTCTTGGTCATCATTCTGAGTTTACTAACACTACATTTATGCACTCCAAAATCTCTTAGAACTACATATTGCTGAATATGGGAAGGCTTCTGTCTCCAATCAGCTTGGCTGCAGTGTTTGGACCATTAGAGACAGCACTGAGCCCAGTTTGCACTGTGTCCCTCCCTGTTCGTCTATCTTATACAGGCTGGGATGCATCATAGGCAACTTTAAAGGTATTTTCCTATGGGATGTCAATTCTCCCTTTTATAACCACCACTGGTACCAGGTTATTTTAGCCCTGTCATTTTCAGCTCTCCAGTTTATTAATGCCTTTTGGATGTAATGCTGGGCAACAGTGTGAATCTGCACCTGACAATCCTGCAATGCAGATACATGCAGGATCCCTGAACCAGGATAATTGATTCCTGCTCTCCATGGACCACATTAAGCAAGAAAACTATGTGATGATTTGGAAACAGTTGTAGCAACTGGATGCATTGTACAGTTCAAAAGAAGCTGAAATGCCAACATAATGGATAATTGTGGCAATGACTAACTGCTGAGGGAAATGCATTCTGACAGGAGGCAGATGATGTTTGGAATTCTGTTATTCCATGGGATAGCAGAAATTCCTGATTTTGAAGGAAAAGGAAATAAGATTGTGTTCTAAAGATGTGTTTTCACTACAGCATGACTCAAAAACTGTCCAAAATAAAAAGAAACCCTAATTCTGCAGCAGAGTTAATTTATTTATTTATTGGCAAATAGGATCATACCTATACAGTTTTGGTCAAATTTGAAAGTAGATAGGAATGTGTTTTCATCAGGACCACAGAAATATTTTTTGGCTTCTGTTAAAATTTACCCAGATTTTTTAAAATTTCCATTTCTGCTTGACCCAAACTTGATTTTCCCCCTAATTTTTTTGGTTCAGCCACTGTTATTTACACAGCTGTAGATAATTTATTTTGCTTTCATAACCAAGCTGTTAGCAATTATAGCTCTATATGTAGTAAATCTTAGGAAAAAGGGAAATCAAAAAATAATTGAAGAACAGGCTTCATCTCTCTGTAAAGAGCATTGCTGTACCATTCTACCTCTGGCTTATTATGGCGTTATAATTGTCAGTTATTCCAATAAGAATAATTTCAGCTTTAAGGTGAGCTTTTCCCTGTATCATATAGCTGTCATAGGGTCTGTTGTCAATGTAAGAAAGAGAAGATGTTTAGTATGTTGGTATATGTGGCTATGTATCTAAGCTTTTGCACAGCTTCTCAAATGTTAACATTAGTACAAAACCACATGCAACATTTTCCTGTCACAAACTGGACCAATCTAAATTTTTATTTTATATTTTTTTCTTCAAGTATTCTTATCACAGGTTGTTTTAATTATGTGTATGAATATCCAACTATTTACCCTCAAAACAAAAAAATAAGTTAAAACACTGAAAGTAGTGCTTATGCTTTGACATTTAATTCTTACTTCTGATATTTTGCCTAATACCCCCTTCTGAATAAAGTTCTTTTAAAAAAGAGAGAAAAATTGCTGGTAGAAAAAAAAACATTTTATACAAAAGAAAAAAGAATCCAAACATTCCTGATCTGAAAGCTTTTCAAACTTTCTCACTGTTTTATATAAATATATATATATATAGGTAAACAGTAACTGTTTTTTGACTGAATCTCAGCAGAAGCCAGCATCAGCAAGTAATCATCCTGCTCATGGTGCAAAAGTACTTGGATTTTTGTTTCTTCCTGCATGAAAACCATCCACACACTTTGTCTAAAATTGCGTTTATTTTAGACTAAGAATGATCACAATAAGAAACAAATGAGAGAGCATAGTATGTGTCTTTCAGGTAACAGGCAGTAACAACTAATGGAAGGTTTTCAAAAATAGTCATCACATAGTGGCTTGGGGAACAAAATGGTTACATCTGTTCTTGTTCAAATAAATCTAATGGTGCTGGTCAATGAAAGAAAAAGTCCTGACAGCTAGGTTCCCTTAGAAACAAGTTTCAGTTGATGAATAGGGTATCATTAATAGTGAGAAGGCAAGTTCTGGAAGTTTAATGGTAATCATATTAAATTAAGGATTTCACAAGAATAATTTTCCACTTTATCCTGTGTAAAAATGGCAAGCAGACGGGCAGAGACCACAAAAAGGTATCATTTGCCACTGTTAGAACTTTTTTTCCCATGAAAGCATACATCAGCTTTTCTGCAATCACCAGTGCTACATGTAATAATGTGCATGGACAGGGTAAATAAAAAGGATGGAGCTTCACAATGCAAATATGAAAAAATCTTAAAATATTACAAAAATCTAATAAGAAGGTGGATTTGGACCATTCATACCTTAATGACATAAAGCAAACCAAAACATAGACAAAAAAAGGAAGGAAAACCCCTCTAAATGTTTTTGTATTGAGAATCCCTAGGGCTAGCTGTTTATACTGCATTAAGATAACTGTCAGATCTTCATCTGATATACATTGATGTCATTCAGCAAATGATTTTAAATTGCAAAGGAAACATATTGGACCACTGTTGTAGCATTTTAAAAAATAACTTTAAAAACAAAGTAATAAATACTGTGAAATGCTACTTAAGCTTCTACTTCAGATTATGAGTTCCGAAAAGTTAAATATTAACTTGCTGGGCAGGTTTTCCAAGTTCTCATTACTCTAATTCATATTTGCTTTAATATTCTGGTTTGTGGTTTACCATGATCATTACTGCCAACTCCTTACAAATATTTTCCAAAATCTTGCTTTCTTAATGGGACATTAAAGGATTAATTTCTGCAATTTCTAGAAAAACATATTAAAAAGTAACAAGATGGATAAACACAGTTACCCATACAAAACCTGTAGAATGTCAAAATACTTCTGAGGAAAGGTACAGAATAGTAAACCTCAGAGAAGATATCAATAAATAGAGAACATGACTGAATTAAAAATACTCTTTCATGTTCTTCTCTATAACTGCAATCACTCCAACTGTGACTGTATATGAAAAGGTTACAGCAAAGATCTCCTGAGTTAAATCACTTTTTTAAAAGGTGCTATGGTCTAGGTTCATAATTTCTGTGTATTAACTGAAAACAGGATACTTCTATTCCAAATTAAGAAGAAAACTTTCTTTGAACAATATGAGGATCAGTTAGGATTTCTGTTTCTCCTTTGAATGTCCAGGAAAGAAGAAAATTGTTAAGCAGGAACAGAAGTGCTAGGATAGAAGAGGACAATTTAAAAAATATGAATATGCTCTGATCCTAAAATGTGTCTTTAGGCAGGCTGGCTACAGCAATACAATACATCAGAGATGATTTTGCCTCCTGCCTCTAACTTTTAAGAGTTCCTGGAAAATATTTCCATACATTCTTTTATCTTTGTCCCAGTGTTCTGAAGTTAATTTGTTCAGGTGTCTGTCATGTTTATAGCTTGGTTTTCTTCTCTGACTCAATTCATAGTTGCACTTCTCAAAGATATTCTGCTCTGTTTGAAAGTTCAATGAGAAATCTTATGTAAGTCAGAAGAGCAGCATCAGAATCAAGGGCTAATTTCCCTTTCCCAGCTGATGCCTGGCCCTTACCGATGGCACAGAATTTTATGTCATGTACATTAATTTTGCACACAAAGAAAGATCAGATCTGCTTTGAAAAGAGATACTGTGTGACCCAGAAAAAAGTTAAAAAGTCAGTATTCTTAACAAATTAGTGTAAGTATAGAAAAACAAATACTTGAAATAGTGTTCTCTGCAGTGGAACTTGCAAAAAATGCAGTGTCTTGGGAGGAGAGCAGTTTACACAGGAGATTCTTCTTTCACAATCTTAGTTTATTATCAAATAAACAATTAATCAGGAGAATATTCTTTGTTTCATTTCTGGTGTGAACTAAATTTTTTATTCCTCTTTAGCAAGGGAGTAAAGGCACACATTTTCCGTAATATTTACAGCTTTTTTCCCACAGCTATCTGTGAGTCAAAGCCTAATACTTTCACACAGCACAAGAAAGTGCTAGTCAGCATACTCTGTATTGTAAATAACTTAAAATGAGGAGTGAATCAAATGGGATTATTTTTCACTGACTTCTATAAGCATTCAATTGGTCGTGAATACTAGAAATCAGAGAGACCAAATGTATGTTTTCTGGTTCAGTGACTTCCCTTTACAGAATTACTTTCATATCAAAAGGGGAAATGGTCAAGTTGACTCAGAAAATATTGCTGGAAATAAAGTTGAAAAGAAGCAATTGTTTTGTCAGCTGGACTTTTGAACAGCAGAAAAATAAAGTAATTTTTATCTTACGTTTGTATGCTAATCTTTGTAAGGCCTTGACAGTTCTTCCTATAGAAAAGGGGCCAACTCGGAAAAAGTAGTGACTTCTTTGCTGACAGATTTTCAATAACTTATCAATGATGGCTTAGAGCTAGACTGAGACTTTCATCCCAGTCATATAGTACAGGGACCTGGACTGCACCATTGTAGAAGCAATCCCAAGAAGTCTCTGGGTATGAATCGTGCCAATCTCCTTACAAGTTCTGGGAAGCAGTGATTTCTAGCTGGCTTCAACCACTAATAAATTACTTTTTTAAAAATGTTTTTCTTCTCTGGGTTGAATGCTGTGGTCAGCAAGGAGTAAGAATGGAGCTACACATCTGTCCACTCAGTCTCAAATTCATTCCTGTCCCAACCAATACTTAATGACTATATTCCAAAAAGTTATCACAGGAATAAAAGGGAAATTCTTCCCTCTTATGATCCCCTTTAAAAGATGCTTAATTAAATTCACAGTCCAGCCTCTGTGAGGTCTCTTTCAATTCCAGTATTGGCAAGGAGGTGAGAGAATCTTTTTGTTCCACGCGTTTTAACCTTCTGTTCCTTCTCAGTGCCAAAATGCAAAGTTTAAATGGTGTGCAGTGGCATGCAGCTGTGAAAACAGAATGATTTTTTGGACATGCTTACACTGAGAACCAAATTTACTATCTACTCTCAAAGGTGAATATTCAGTGCATTTTTTCCCTTACCCACTTAACCTCTGAAATGTAATACATTTGCAGAAAAAAAATCTAATAATTTAGCATCTACTGCCTGTATTCCTTTGTGTGCTTTTTAACATCCCCAGTGATCAATGCTAAGCATTTTATCAGATTCAAGACTGTAATAAACGGTGGAAATAGAGTGGGTTCATCTTATCTTATCCTAGTCTCATTTATACTGAGTAGGAGAAGTTAAACTGTGCCTAATGTAATGAAACTATCCTCATCAAAATATTTAGACTTTAATTTTTGAGTCATTATAAGGGCACTTCTATGCAGTTCGGAAACAAAATCAATTTGGCAGGAGTTCCTGCATCATGATTTTGAATCATGGTGTCTAGGTGGGAAGTACAATATACAACATACATTGCGACCCAGCCCTATTCTGTAAGTTTGATTACTATGTTTGTAGATATATTGCTGTCAAAACTCCCTCAAGAAGTATGTTCATTTTTGGCATTTCATGGTTTAGCAGAACCAGAAAAAATGGGGGACATGTACCTGTGGAAGATGTTTAAATATCCTTAAAATAAGTTCAGTTTTCAAATTGTAATTCAATGTTCAAAACAGATTATGACTAAACACTTTTACTAATTGCATAACTAGGTATCATTTAAATAATCATATAAATACAGTTGATTAAGAATGACTGATCTTTAAGAAAGCAATCAAAGTAACGCAACCAAAACAGCACTGAAAGAAAGGTGGCAAAATGTTGCGTTGCCACAAGAAGTTTCCAAATGTGCTTACATGGAAGGATTAAAGCACTACAAATCTAAATGTAATAATAAGCACATAAAAAATTCCTGCTGATTGCAGCAGAAGTGCTCATCTAGGGAAAGCAATAGGATTTTACCTTATGTCAGCTATCCAAATCAGTGGCCACATGCTTCGCTTATACCAGATCCACCAATAAACTACCTTTACTCCTGATTTACACTGAGGTCAACCTCCAGGAATTTCCTCCAGACCACACAAAGGAAAGTTTTATATTATCCTTCATGTCCAAGCAAGTTCACTGAAGCCTTTCAGAGGTAAATACCTAAATGTTCCCGAATAATCAAATTTATTTGGAATGAAAAGTAAAGTCAGCGTCTGGAAGACAGGTAGGTATGCATGGCCAGGACTGCCTAGTGCTTTCCTCAATTTACCATAGTCTTCTTCACAGATACTTACTTAGAGTGTTAATAAGGTACAGACACAAGAAGACATGACTCTACAAGAAAAAATATTTCATTAATGTACTTCAGTCCCAGAACTTTGCAGCCTTTTCAGTATGATATTTTAAGGTATTCCAGCTGTAATAATAATATGCAAAACATTATCAATGTTTTACCGGAGCTTTGTGTGCACACTGTCATTAAACAATGGCCTTTTAAAATATTCTGCTTTATGCCCTGCACAAGAAAGAATGATAAATACCTAAGTGTATGACATGAACACCAAACAGAAGCTGCATCCATTTTTAAATGATATTGCATGGAACATAGCTTCAACACTAAAGACAGAGCAATTGGAGAAAGAATGGAATGACTTATTTCCATCTTCAAGAAGTTGCTTTATTTCTTTGATAACAATCTGGATACCCTCCATTACTCATATTTTTATATGAAAAAATAGAGGCCTAGAGCATCTTCTCAAACTTGAGTCAACTCTGGTACCATTAAAAGAACAATGCTCTATGTGTCACTGACTTTAAAAGTCCAGGGTTTAGCCCAAGCATTATAGTTCTGAACCACCTTAAGATACTTATTTTTCTTTTTAAAATGATGTAGTAAAAATAGCAATGTGACATGAAAACAGACTAATTGCAGACAACTTCACTTTTCCCATAGATCTATGAGTGAATTTTCAGAAGCATGTATATGAGGAAGCAGCTTACAGAGGTTATTTAAAAAATGATGCCAATGTTGAGCTGTAAAACCCTGCTGCTAAAATTAGGAATCCTGTCTACATGTCAAAGCCTTTCAAAGTCTCTTTCAGGTTTGCCCATATAGTGATCATGGTGAGCTTTCCCTCAGCCTCTTTTTCCAATAGCTGAACCCTGGGAATATGGTTTTGCCCAGAAGGTATGTCTGGAGCACTAAGTTCCTACATAGGTCCCACATCCTGTCTCCCCAGTGTACCAGAGCTGTTATGTCTGTCAATTGCTGTCCTTTATATTTGGATAGATGTACCCAGTGAATCCTTGGACACAGATGTGGTTACCAAAGCAGGGAATACCACCATATATGGTTCTATGGATCTCCCACAAGAAGTTCAGATTTTTTTTTAAGTGCAATCATGTAAGTATTTTGAAAACTTTAATTTAAACTGTTTAAAACCCATTTTTCCCTATATATTGTCATTGCAAAAAGGAAACAGTACCATTACACTACTGAACAGAATTAAAAATAATACTGGCAATAATAAGGTAGTACATGAGTAAATATAGTAATCACACAAATGCTTTCTTTTTATATGGAAAATACTCAGATAAAGTACAGTTTTTGTTCTCAGAAACACATATCTTGCAAAGAATTTCTTTATCTAAATTCTTCATAATTACAGTTAATGACTCTATTATTTTACCATAGTGCAAGATTTAAATAATAAAAGAATCCTAATAGACTGTAATTATTGTAATCTATCTGTAGATATTAAAAACAGTTTTGAGAGGAAAGCATGTTTTAGTTACTGGTAATATAGTGTTACTGCTGGGCTGCATTCATATTCCTCCTCCCTAATCAGGATTATAGTGTTCAACAGCTTCTGCTTAGCTTCAGCAGCTAAAGATTTAGGATGAGAATAACGTGCACACAAAGTGCAGCACAAGCTCTAGTGTTGCTACAATCCCCATGCCTGATCTTGGCCTCTGTTTAGCTAACTTTGAGATTTTGAGTGAGAGAACTAAAGAACAAAAGATTTAAAACACTCCAGAAAGCAAATCCTTGCTTGGCTTGTCAAACTATACATAACTTGCTTTACAATTTATCACAGCTGGTATTCCTGACCTTACTTCAGGCATTAGAAATCAAGAGCAGCCATCTTCTTACCTTAGCATACTAACCCATAGAGGTATTTTGATGTTTCCTTTGAAATGGTATCTTTTCCAAAAATAATAAGAAGCATCAATGTGTTCTGTCTTTTTTCCTTAACATTTTAAACACTGAATATTTTTTTTTCCATCTCAGGTTATTTGCTTTTCCATCCACACTAATTCTGCCCTCTAAACTCCAGGGTTTTTAAATAAATTAAAGTAGCATAAATACAAATTATATGCTTCTGCCTATGCTGTTTTGCAATTTATATCAATGTTAATCTAAACAAAATATGTGACAACACATCTCACATTAAAATTTTATAAGATACAACCTCAATGACTCCAGAATTGTTTTAAGCCTTGTAGATAATTTCTTCCATTGGTACAACATTTGAGGGCTGAAAACCCACTCAATTGATAATTTGAACTGTGTTGGGGCAATGCAACTACTTTTATTTTATTTAAATATGTCTGCTGCAAAATTAACTGTCAGAGTAGCAAAAAGGGCTGCTGGTAACAAATCAAAGCTGGCCACAAAATGACCTATAAACACTGCAGACAGCCACTACAGCCTATCCTTAAGTGAGAGCTGGAATTACAGCCCCAGTAACGTTTTCAGAGCAAGATAGCACCATTATTAGTCTACAGTTATTTACAAGTATATCTATCTATGAAAATATGTGCATAACGATACGTGTTGCATTTTGTGCTAAAAGTGTTAAAAATTGCCAGTCTGTACACTTCTCTTTTGAGGGTCAGAAATCAAAATATATATTACACTCAGTAATCAACAGAAAATAATTACCCTACTTGTTCATGCATTTTT
Source organism: Porphyrio hochstetteri (assembly GCA_020800305.1). NCBI lineage: Eukaryota > Metazoa > Chordata > Aves > Gruiformes > Rallidae > Porphyrio > Porphyrio hochstetteri. Next base: position 14,358,466 of record CM036912.1, on the reverse strand, counting down.
CCTGAGTTGATAAGAGGAGAAAAGCAACATTTTTAATTTTTTCTTTTTCCCCTCAACACCTGTCGAAATAAGGATTACCTTTTTGATCAAGGGTCACATTTCTTAAATGCCTGATCCATCTCAGGTGACTGTGGATTACAGAATCCTTCTGCTGTAATTCTTGTAATTTCAAACATTTCAAAGCTCTGAGTTTGTTTTTAAGTGTATTCACAGAAACTATGTATACTCTCACTGAATTGCCTACCTGCTTATAAGTGCCAATTGTTATCCTCTGCTGGTTTCCCACTTTCAGCGGACTATATATTGAAGATGGAAGGTAGTTTACAGGCCCACAGGCTGCAGCAATCTAATCACAGAAGACACAAAAAAGAGATTAAAAATTTATTGGTTTCCTTATTTCACTTGGTATCATGAACACAATGTCTACAGCTCTGCTCTATTTTGTACATATAGATCTTTAAGTGATCTTCTTTTAAACATTAGTATTCTTTTGGCTAAGGCATTAACATTTTAGTCAAAGTTTTAAGCTTATACTTTAGTCATGTGCGTGGTAAAGCAGGTAACATACAAACACAGAAGAAGGTCTCTATTCCGAAGTATAGGAAAGACAAAAGATACAGGAATGAAACAGCTCAACCTACATGAAAATTTGTTTCAAATCATCTGTCTGTCTTTTTTCATATGATAGGTATGGATATGGTTTTGTTCTTACCGGCAGTTACATGTAAGAAGTCCCAGAAAATTTAATAAGGACTCGTGTTAGTGCATGGGTCTAATCATCTGTTCTGGCTAACTTTCTGGTTTAGTGTAATTTTCATAATGCTCTAAATCTTATCACTTTCAGTAACCTTCCATCGGAATGTGAAATGATATGACTGGTATCTGCCATGCATGTTTTGATCTTCCTCATATTGTCTAGTTTGAGTACACAATATTGTACTAGGTGTATGTGGCAAGGCTTTGGTGGTGCGGAGGGGAGGCTACAGGTTTGGTCTCTTCAACAAGAGGTAGAAGTTTATATTTTGGAAGCATTCATCATTGCAATTACTAGCTCATGTTCTAATAGGACCATCTGTGTTTAAATATGTATGATTACTTCAAATTCACGTGATGAAGGAAAAGGTATAGTGAGCTAGATGGCCAAATACACATAAGCAGCTTAGTTCAAATGTAATGCTTAGTAGTTAAAAGAAAGCATAAATAATTAGAAATCAGCTAATTTGTCCAGTAGACAGAAATATTGAATTGTGTATTTTTACAAACTCAGCTTTCTTCATGACAGCAATTAATTTCTTTCAGGTCACAGGTGAAGACCAGAGATACCCTAAAAATACTGACAACCTCCTTCTAAAATAAGACTCAGTACAAGGCCTGAGCCTAGATTTCCAATATTATGATATAATCACAAAAATATGTATTGTGTGTGTATATATATGTATTTATATATAACACGGATAAAATATAGAGAGGTGATACAGAATATATCATAACGTGATATAACCACACCTCTCAGAAATTATGAGAAGGGACTACCTTCAGTGTGGTACTTAGTCTCCACAGTTGATATTTGTTTAACAGTTACAGTTACTGTTTACTGTTCACTCTAATCCAACCATATATTGTTAGAGAAGCAGGTACAAAATAGTTTTATATTTATTATTTAAGCCATATCCTTTAATCAAATTCTGACAACTGTGTTTTTTAACAGAATGCTACCATTGAACAACGTTATCTAGTGCAGTTTTCTGAGTATTAGTGTTGCATTTCCTATGGATACCCAGAAGAGAGAGTTTCTATTCCTGTTTGTTCTTTCATGAGTAAGTCATCCCACTCCTGGATTCAGTAATTACCCAGTACATTATTTCTTTAAGGCCAAATATTTTAGGATATAGTTAGCTGAGGTAAAAGTCAAACCTGCTGTTAAAATGTGATGCATTATCAGAGAATCATATACTCTACACAGCAATATTTCACTTTTGCAAATTCAAAGCATAATGGCAATAAAGCAGCATATTATTCAGTACTGTTAATTTCAGGACTAGAAGTAGCAATACAGATAATAGCTCAAGCAGGTACAATCAATATAAAGGGTTTTTTTTACAAGAATTTTCATTATTTCATACCTGTCTAAATGAAATATTTCTCTTCTGTTTAATGTTTTTTAAATGGGAAGTTATTTTATTTCAATTTACATAAATAAGGAGCAATAAGGTAATCCACGTAATAGCAAATTTCATTCTAATGTAAATAATGAGGATTGGTGTGATTCAAATATTTAACTAGGTACACGTATGGAATTCAGACAGATGGCAAAGAAAGGCTGCTTCCTTAGCACACTTTTATTTTTCAACCCCCCTTTCACAGTGCTGTGCTTTTAAGATGTCTATCTGAAACGTCTGTCTTTGTTTTACGTTGCTTACCAGTCAGTGCCTCACAGAGAGATGGCCAAAAGCTAACAGAACAGGAGGAAGAAACAAGTCAGGAAGGTTTGTTCAAGAAGAAAAAAAAAAACCAAACTCCCCCAAAAGCTGAAGAATCCTGTAGAAATGTTACATATTTAAAAAAACATAAATCTTGTCACTAACCACAATGCTGAAATGAAATTTTGATTACACATCTGACTCAGGCCGTGTTCTGAGTAACTAGTAATAAAGCTTTAATTCAGTTTCACCAGCTATCTCTCTTCAAATGCAATCTTTCTTAAAATTAATGAGTACAGCTTAAGACATCTTCAAACACACAGTGCCAGTCTTTAAACAGAGAGCTCTGAGACATCAAATTGATGTTCTGGAATTACTCTCTAGACAAAACCAGTCTAAATGACACAAGCTTCCCTCAAAAGGCAAACAAACAAATCCTCTTGTTTCATTTTTCCCATCATATATTTCCTCCTTCATGCAAACCCTTCACTTGATACCCTAAGATTCAAGAACCTGCTGTTTCTCCAGCAATTACTGACCTTGGTGCTGTTCATTTTCAGACAAGAAAGCTGCTGAAACAAAATTTCCCAAAATGGTTGGCATGGGGACTAAAATAAATTATCATGCTCAAATCTGCACTCTGTTGTAGATTTCCACTAAATGAAGTGTTAACATAGAGTTAATGTGAAGCCTTTCCAGAAAATAATTTAGCTGTGTAATAAATATTCAGCCTACTGGGCTATAAAGTGGTTCCATCTCAGGGAAACAGCTCGCCTATACTTTTGCATCAATATACTAATTGGAAGTCATAAAGTGAAGATGATAGTTTACTTCAGGAGTTGCTTGTGCTTTAGAGAAAAACTGAGCTACTCAACAGAGGAAGGAGTTGCAAATAGAGAAGTTGCCTAGAATCATAGGTAGAAATAATTAGTTTGCTAATACTTTATTTCTGTTCTTACCGTACTGCTGTTTTCCATTATTACTCAATCCTTCCATCTTAATCCACAATTTTTTAAAAGCTTTCATCTGATTTAGGCTTCACACATTTGCAGGTAAAACACCCTGAATTATCTTTCCCCCTTAATACAAAATCTAGTGACGCACTGGGAGTTTAATATTGCCTTGCCCAGTCTTTGAGTGTCTTTTCCAACCCAAATGCCATGCCACCCAATGTTTATCTGCATTCTTCAGGAATGCATGGGAAACATGTACCTGGTAATGCCCATTACCAACCCCAAATCAATTAGGAAGTGCAATCAATGTGTTAGTTATTCTCCATTATACCATGTTTCTGTCTTGAATGGTCGCTGTAAAGAAAACAAGGAAGCCAGCTATGAAGTGGAGGTGGTAATCACATCCTTCATACACAAGAACCTATGCTTCCTTTAGCCCTCAAAGATCCACTGTTGTGGAAACAAGTCTTCAAGTACTTTTACAGCAAATGAATGGTTGAAATCAAAGATACCTGTTAGGGAAAAATTAGAAACAAACATTGCAGAGAATTAGACTATGTACTAACGGTATCTCACAGAAACCCATCCATCCGCTTTAAAGTTCACAGATATTTTTAGATCTATTTTATATGAAGTTACAAAGTTCATTTTTTTCTTGCAAGGGTTGGTAAAGCTGTGCCTATGACTTACTGTATGAAGAGATTTTTAAAAGCAAACAAAAATTTTCACATTTAATGAAAGATGCTCATGAATCATTTCAAGAAGAGTCCTTTAAAAAAAAAAAAAACTTACAACAGTTTAGAAAATAACAATTTTATTTGAACTTAAAGGGCTGGTCGGGAGCCTTAGTTCTTGGTGAGAAACACTTCTTGTACAGGGAAGGAAAACCAGGCTAAAAAGTTACATACACACATCACATTTTCAGTTTCGGATTTGGGGAAAAATGAAGCCACAAATCAGTTCTTGAATTGTTGGTACCAAGCACTAGAATGTGGAAAACACACTCACATCTCTCAGTTTGATTTGTAGAGAAAATTCATCATAGTAATTAAGACTACCAACATAAACAGAAAAGCTGCTATAATATTCTGTTGTTGATGTGCAGTAAATAATAAATAATTATAAATAATCTGAAGATGCTCTTCAAGACAAATTAATGTCACTGGTCAAACATCTTTGAGTGGCAAGTTCAAATGTGACCATTACACTTGTCTGAACTACAGGAAGACAGCAGTGAAATTGAAAGCCTTTTATGACCTCAATTATCATCACCCATCATCTTCCTACTCATGTTCTTGAAAACGAAACTGCTTAATACACCTTATTATGTAAGCCAGATAAACAAAACAGGGAGTTACTCTATTTTGAATATGTTTTGAAGTGGCATTGTCTCCTTAGGATGAGTATTATCTCCCCCAGCCACATTTTAATTCTATTTTCATTCAGTCTTACGGTTTGAGGATTTAGGGCTGTTTGGACTGTAAACAAAGCAATCACCAGGGTGTCATGGTAGTAATGGCAGAAAATGCTTTCATTCCAAAGAAATGGAAGTCAAAACTTTGATTTCATTAGTTATCTTCACAAGATGAACTACCAGGATTATTTTTTATTCTACATTTGTTAAGACATATGCTATGCATAACTATTTAAATCAAAAACAAGCCCAGTGATTTGCAGTCTTCACTGGGTTAGATGTTTGCAATTATTCACTGTCACAGTTAAATCAATGAGGCATAACTTCAGATTTACATGTAGAATTGTCATCTGGAATATTAATTTTCACAGAGTTTACTGCATATGGGTTAACCAAAGTATAAGGTGCCCATAGTATTCCTACTGGTTAGCATTAAACAACTTAGTGCTTTTATAATTTCTGCACTTAAGACTTTGTGTGTCCTCACACTTTAATATATAAAGTCTACAGGTTTACAAACTGGTTATGAGAATTTAACTACTTTTACCCTTTGAAAACTTGCTTCTACTTCTGATTTAAGTGATACTGATAATAGGTCCTGCTGACTGTAAGGTTCTAAGATCCCTGAAAATTAGAGGTTTAAGCACATGCTAAATAAATCTATGTGTTATTAGTAATACCATTAAAATGTTACGTTCATTATCTAAATGTCATGATGGACATTGAAACTGTTCAGAGTGAAAAATAAGGGATTTTTAATGTTATTAATAAGTAGAAGGTTTTGACCCTATTATGGATAAATAGGAATTATTTCAAGGTAACTGAAGACATACTTTCAGCTAAGAGTATTTCACAATTCTAAAATTACACTGTTCTTCCTTGTCATTGTTCTTTCACTTTATCAATAATCCTTTTTAACCAACAGAAGTATCAGTTTTCTAATATTTTTTATCAATTTAGTCAAGAAACTTTGGAAGGAATTAACTGTGAATTTTATTATTAGGCATTTACTTCTTCTTAGTAAGTGGGCTATATTAAGTTTAAAGTTCCAATCATCTAGTGTAGCTACTTCTTTGAGTGTCACAAAAATGAACTTCTGAGTTGCACTCACAACATTAATGCTTAGAAGAAAAAATATCTATTTATATATGCTATTACTATAGCAAGCAAGTTCATGTTTAGATTAGTTAAATTATTTAAAGATTAATTTGGACATTTTTTTTTAAGAAAAATGAAGAGTTTAGTGAATAGACTAAATAGATATAGCCCCGGTTGAATACTTACAAATGGATTTAGTGAATGGTGCTTCTTAGCTCAGTTTTTATAAGTATTTGAGTCAAGAGATACATCCTGTTCCAATTCAACAATGCATCTTTTGATAGTGGACTTAAAAGCTATTTAGGCAACTGCAGATTCAAATAGGCAAACCAAAACAAGCAGGCTTTGTCCATATGTCCTTTACTCTTGTCACCACTGTTACCAGCAGTGCACCCATGTCTGTTTATGCACCCTGCCTGAACATCTGCTCTTGAAGGAGTTCTTAGCTGCCTTTATATACTCTTAACTGTCTACATAACTTTGAAAATTTGCCCTAATCATGTACTTGTGTCTGCTTGCTGAAAAGAACATTCTTAAAGACAGCATCTGGTTTAAAACTCACAGTATATTTGGACTTCTATGAGATTACTTTGAGTAGGAAAGTCATGTGGGAATGGTGTGTACTTTAGAGTTCTTTAATTTGACCAGAATTTGTTTTTAAATGGCAGGTAAAATATTAGTAATAGTTTTCACAATAAATGAGAGAAAAGTTTGAATTTTCCTATATTTAGGCTCTTATCAAAGTAAATCTATTAAACATAAACCCATGAATATTAAAATTGCAAAGCAATTTCATATATAAGGGTTCTGTCTATTGGCTGACATTATACTGACCTCTCCTTTTAAAGCAGTAAAATAGATTTTTCCTTACCTAAAGTAATTTAAAGTCAGCTAACTGAAAAGTGTGTGAAGAGCAACGCTGGCAGCTTTCATATGCAGCTGCTTGGCTCAAATGCAGACTCATTACCGAATAAGAAAAACAACTTTTATAACTGGAAATTTGAAGAACACTCAAATTTAAATGTTGAAATTATGCCATATTTGGTACAGTATAGTTAAATTAAAAATAAACATAGTTAGGCATTTTGGTTTGAAAATGGCAGGTTAAAAAATATTTAGATTACAACTACTTTAAAATATAATCATACTCGGGACTGGTGATCATGAAATTTTTAGAATTTAGAATACTACTTCGTCTGAATGAAAAATACCATTTAGGTACAGATCATTCATATTTGAACACATGGATTATTTCTTTCAACGGCAGCTGACATCCTCAGTTCTTTGGGTTTTGATGTGTTTTGATGGACTATATAAGTTTTGATAGTTTTTTTAATTTTTTTGAAAGTAGTCATAGGCTAGGGACCTATCTTCTAGTTTTGCATCTGTTTTTCTCCAATATTCATGATTTTAACAACAAATACATCAAACATTTTTTACATTTTTTCCTTTGTACACTATCTGCCAATGTCAAATACTGCTCTGAAAAGTATTACGTACGAACCAATACAGAATAGCAAAGAATTAAACCAATCACTAAGGTTCAAAATTAAATTATTCAGTGGCACAGGAATTCCTTGTGAAGATCAAGACCATAAACGAAGGAAGTCAATGAACAGTTTACGGGTACAGAGAGCGCATCAATAGAAATACAGAACACTATCAACTGATGAACTATGTCACCATTTAAAAAAAAATCTCTATCTAAATATTATTTTTATACATATTTATGCTTCACATAGAACCTCTGTTCTTCTGTTAAGAAATATATGAGTTAAATAGGTTCATTTTCCAAATTATTAAAGACACGTTTTTGTAAAATCTCTTTTCAACATGCCTTCATTAAGCATGAAAAATTAGGGTACAGAATTTAATGATGTATCATAATTTCAAGAATATTCGTTTATTTTTAAAGAAGTTAATTGCTAGGGAAATTTGAAGTTCATAATCAAAATATAAAAATCCTGAATTTTAAAAACCAGTTAGTTAGATTCTATCTTAACTAACTTGATATGTAAGGGGCTACTCTTAAATTTAACACTGATGTTATGACACATTAGTTCTGGAGGAATATGAACAATAAAATATTCTTTAATTGGAAGCCACAAGGGTTTTTTTGGTTGTTTTGGGGGTTTTGTTGGTTTTTTGTTCTTGTTGTTGGTTTTGTTTGGGATTTTTGTTTGGTTGGTTTTTGTTTTTCTGATCGGAAGAGATGCATTTTCCTTTTGATTGAGAAAACTTTGAGACAAGCATACTTTGGTTTAGGTAGATCAACAGATCTGAATCAGGTTTTCTATTATACACAGGATAACATTTTTATTTCAGATTATCAGTAAACTGGGCAAAGAGCCTTCTAGGTAAGAATTCAGAGTGTTAGGAGTTAATAGCAGAGCTTTATTCTGAGCACTTGTTGTTTAAATTATTATAAATTTCATACTCTATCAATTTTGGAGGAAAGTGTTGATTACCTTTCCCTGATATTAAAGGCAAAAGCTAAAGCTGTATCTACTCAAAGAATGAGGAGATGTGTATGAAGTGTGTGCGTGTTTTGTGTGTCTATATGCTGGTCAGTTCAGAAATGGCATTTTCCCTGCCGTAGCTTTTCTGATGTCAGATTGCCAGACAAGATATCCATCAGTGGGATTTTCTTTGGCCTGAAATTGTGTGGTAAAATGAACAAACTAAGAAACCATTCCATTAGCCCTCAACACTGGCAGACTGGGGAAGTTCCATTTGACTGGAGGCTGGCAGATGTTACACCCATATATAAGAAGAGTCGGAAGGAGGATCCAGGGAACTACAGGCCTGTCAGTCTGACCTCAGTCCCAAGGAAGATCATGGAGATGGTCATCTTGGGAGCTATCATGCAGCACATGCATGATGGCTAGGGCATCAGGCCTAGTCAACATGGGTTTACAAAAGGTAGATCCTGTCAAACTAACCTGATCGCCTTCTATGACAAGGTGACCCGCTTAATGGACAAGGGGAAGGCTGTGGATGTGGTCTACCTGGACTTCAGTAAAGTCTTTGACATGGATTTTCACAACATTCTGATTGAGAAACTGGCTGCCACTGGCCTGGACAGGTGGGCCCTCATCTGGGTTAAAAACTGGCTGGATGGCCAAGCCCAAAGGGTGGTGGTAAATGGAACAAAATCCAGCTGGAGGCCAGTCACGAGTGGCGTCCCCCAGGGCTCAGTCCTGGGTCCAGTTTTGTTTAACATCTTTATCAATGACCTCAATGAAGGGATTGAATGTTCCCTCACTAAGTTTGCAGATGACACTAAACTAGGAGGAAGTGTTGATCTGCCTGAGGGTAGGGAGGCCCTTCAGAAGAATCTGAACAGACTGGACCAGTGGGCTGAGACCAATGGGATGAAGTTTAACAAGGCCAAGTGTAGAGTGCTGCCCATGGGACATAATAACCCCATGCAGCGCTACAGGCTTGGGGGAGACTGGCTGGAGAGCTGTCAGGCAGAGAAGGACCTGGGGGTGTTGGCTGACTGCAGGCTGAATATGAGTCAGCAGTGTGCCCAGGTGGCCAGGAAGGCCAAAGGCATCCTGGCTTGTATCAAAAACAGTGTGGCCTAGGGAAGTGATTGTGCCCCTGTACTCAGCATTGGTGAAGCCACACCTTGAGTACTGTGTCCAGTTCTGGGCTCCTCACCACAAGAAGGACATGGAGGTCTTGGAGCGAGTCCAGAGAAGGGCAACCAGGCTGGTGAAGGGGCTGGAGGGCAAATCCTATGAGGAGCGGCTGAGGGAGCTGGGAATGTTTAGTCTGGAGAAGAGGATGCTGAGGGGAGACCTTATCACCACCTACAACTACCTGACAGGAGGTTGTAGAGAGGTGGGCGATGGTCTCTTCAGCCAGGTGACAGGTGATAGGACAAGGGGGAATGGCATGAAGCTGCACCAGGGCAGGTTTGGATTGGATGTTAGAAAAAATTTTTTACTGAAAGAGTCGTCAGGGCCTGGAACAGGCTGCCCAGGGAGGGGGTTGAGTCACCTTCCCCGGATGTGTTTAAAAAAAGGGTAGATGAGGTACTTAGGGTGTGGTTTAGCTTAGGATGGGAATGGTTGGACTTGATGATCTTAAAGGTCTTTTCCAACCTTGTGATTCTGTGATTCTGTAACATGTGCACCCAACAAAGTCAGTAAGTATTGCTTTTGCTTCCTTGCAGACTGAAAAACTGAGGTTGACCTTTCACCAAGATCAGAAATACAAATGAAATACAGACAGTGGAAAGTTTCTTGTGTACAGAGAAAAGCAAAGCCATGGGGAGTTGTTCTGACTGGCCCCTGGGAGCAGGTGGCCCTTTGCAGCAAAGCCTTGACTTCTCCTCAGCTCTGGGTCACTCTTGGGGCTCTCCAGACTAGCTGGAGCAAAGCTGGCTGATAAGGTCCACAGTTATGCTTCCCAGCTATAACATGGACTTACAGATGGAGTGTAAGAAACTGAACAAAGCCGTTTAGCACATTTGCAATAAGAACTCAGCAGTTTTTGACAGCTAGCATGGGTCTTATCCTACTAAAACATGTTGTTCTGTAAACCCCCATAGCTAGTTTCTATTATTGTTTCAAAAGAGCTCTTACTGCCTATGGTAGTTCTCATGCTGTTAGTGACACATTATATGTGACAGATGGTGTAAGGAAGAGTTCAGAAGGCCAAAAAGATTGTCCTGTCACTATAACAAAAGGACAATTTTATGTCTTGAATTGGGAATATCCTATGTGAGGAAAAAATTATTTTGTGGTACACACAGCCCTAAACTATTATGTAATTGGCATCATTTACTCTATATTTATGGCATTATGAGTTTACTGTATTTGGGTTTGTTCAAATAATTTTACATATCTTGGAGAGATTGTATTTTATATCATGATTTAATCTAACCACAGCTGCAGCAATATAAATTACACTTAAGACTATGCTGATTGATTATAATCAGTTGTAATCATGTCTTATAATTACATTGCATTCTGGAAGCAAAAGACTTTTAAGCCTACTCAGCACCCTGCTACATAAAGAGGATTAGCTGTTACTTCTGACAATCTCAGCCAACACTGAAATATGCATATAAACACCAAGTTTTATAAATTTATTGTTCAAGAATCAAATTAATTTCTTTGTGTGTCGATAAAAGGCAAAATAGAAATAAAAAATCTAAAATTTATTGAAAGCCACACTTGTATAAAATATCCTCATTAAAATATTTATAGTCTATTTGGTTTCAGTATGCTAATAAATATAAAAAGATCCATTTTCTTGATATCCATCTGATCATTATTTATTGGGATCACACTGTTCAAGCATCAACAGAGTAGTGCAGGATGTATTGAAGGTATAGCATGTAAAAGTGGCATATACACTGTGTATAAATCAGTGTTTCGATACAGCAGTTAATTCAAAAATCTTTATAGGTGTATGTAATATTCCAGTTTCATTCTGGCAGTTTAATAGATCTCCTTTTCAAACAAGGTAGTTATCTTATTTCACCAAAGCACATGGCAGTTAAGTACTTCCACTTACATGGCAAGCACTGGCGGGTAAAAGGAGCCACCCGTTGCCTGCAATCCAGATGCTGGCAGACTAGACTCTCAGTCCTCTTGGAAAAACAGAAGTCTCCTATGTTTGTTCAGTAAGCTCAGGATGGAAAATTGGCCTAACTGTTCTGGTTCTCTGTGAGTGCCCTGGTCCAATCTCATAATTTGTGCTGTTCCATAATACTAGTTATTCTCCTGTGGATACACTTTGTCAGGTAGAGCTAAGAAGTTTGCTCCAGCCTTCTTCAGGGACTGTCTACTCCATTCCTGCCTTTCCAGACGTCCTGGGAGATCTTCCATTTTGTAACTGTGAGATGGCATAAACACCTAAGCAGCATTTCACTTGTTTTGAAGAATAGTTTCATTAGGTGCTATTTCACTGCAACTTTGCCTCCAATCATTTCACCTTTTTTGTAAGTTGCCCTTTAGGTAACCAGTCCATAGGATTACAGTCAGTGCCTGATCTCTGCCCTTGTCATTCCTTAAAGTAATCTCAATTATAAAAAGTAGGGATTTTTAAAAGGAAAAAATGGGGGCATATGATAAGAATATAGAATATTTTGTCACTATTTCTTTTTTTTTTTTTCTTTCAGCAGATGTAAGAGTAGTCATAGCCACCCAAGGTTAAAGTTTAAAATTAATTATTACAAAGTCCCTAACAAACTATTGCTGCTACCATGATAGTGACATTTCTATACATGTGTGTACAGCTATTGAAATGTCTGCATGATTTCAAAGGATTTTGGGGTGTGTTATACAGTAATTGAAAAGAGAGCCTCTCACTAGAAATATTCTGAAGCATGCCTAAGAGTGAGCTTACACAATATGTCAGGGTTATTCCAAAGACATGTAAAACCTATGCTATTTCCTATTAAAACTTTTTTAAAATTACCATAAGCATTTACAAAGTCTGATCAGGAAAACAGCATTTCTGTAAATCAAAGTACTCTTTCAGGACCGTCTTGGTTACATAGATCTTCAGTCCAACAGAGCTCTTGACCAGGGAGTTACTCATACAACTGAGGAACCAGCAGAAAGTATATAAAGAGCCACAGAGATTCAAAATTAAAATGTTAACTATACTTCAAGCCATACATACATGAAGTTAGAATAAAAAAGTTTTTACAGAGATAGGTATTGTACTTTTCTAGCCATATAATTTTGTTAGCTACATTATACTTTTTAGCTGCCAGTATCACTAGTTGGAAAGGTCAGACTGAACTGAACAGAAAGTAACAACCCATTTACACACAGGGAACAAGCCTATAGCATGTGTAGGCTTAAAAAACCCATTCCTCTTTGAAAGCCTGATAAGAGCTCATAATCTGTATTTGGTAAGAGTTGAAAGAAGGCATCAGGCTTAAATATGTTCAGTTTACATTGCATGCACAGAAAATTTGAGCCTACTCGCTAAAAATATAGCTGTGTTAGGCAGTAGAGGGACATATAACACTTAGATAGCAAAAAGTATGCCTGAAGAGCTCAGCTGTTTGTTGGCATGGTGGGCCTTGGGTATCTCCTGGTTCAGAAATTCAGGAGCAACAAGATGGCTTGGAAAACCTTCTCTAACAATGACTGTGTGCAAATCCTGTATATAATTGTTTTCCTGCTACAGAACTGAAGGTATTAAGGAGTTGACAGTAGTGGCTTTTACAGAAGAACCTAGTAGCAAAGGAGGCTCCAAGAATTGAGGTTACGTACGAAGCTAGCAAGGGCTCATTTCTAGCATCAGCCTAAGGTAGACTGACATCTATACAGGTCAGAAAATAGGTGTGACAATACTGTACTGCTTGGGTTAACCTTTTTTTTTTATTTATTTCTTGCCCATGGGAAACAATGTTCATTGAGTGCCCTGGCAGATTAAGTTAATTTTCTCATATTTGCGGGGGAAGCTGATCAAGCCTTCTTGTGAACTGGTGATGAAGCAGCTGTTAAATGTTGTTTTACTGACAATCAAGATCTGATGGAAAGGAGGCAAATGGAAAAAAGAATTGCAACCTTGTCGCAGGTTAGGTTAACTATATCCATTCTGCATATATTTTATTACTTAAATTCCAAGATTATAAATTACTTTTTTGCAGACTGCCCCTCCTACAAAGTGATACACATATATTTCTCTGTAATGGAGACACTGTTTCGACATGCCCTATATATTAATAGTACATAAAGGAGCAAATGCTTGGGCGCTGTTATCTCAAGATTCTTCAGGTAAAAGACCATCTCACTGTGTTATATGCTTCCAGAACTAAGCAGACTGTTGATATTTAATAAAGTATCCATTGCAAATAGTTGAAAGAAGTTCAGTAAACATGTTTTGCATGGATATTTTATTAGAATATTTAATAATGTGTCTCATGATATTTTTTGCTTGAAAACATTCATTCCAGTTAATTTGGATGGGATAAGGCCACAGGAACTGAAAAATGTTAAGAGAAACAGGGTAGTATGCACGAAATGGCATTCACTTGAGCTATACCTGTAGTGAAAGATGGGTGCCCACCAGATTTCTCTGTTGTCTGGGATGGTATACAAGTGGGATTCCCACTGCAGCTCCTTTCTGATCTGGTTTGCTGATTTTCCTTCTTAGCATAGCCTGAACATGGATGGAGGGGGTGATGCTCATCTGAGAAGGTTACTTTGATATAAAAATCAGGACCTGAAATCTCAAAGGTACCCTTCTCAATCAATTTGTACATAGCCTCAATCATACCTTGAAACAATTTAGACAATAAAAATTGTATGTAAAGACAGGACTTTCTATACATTTTTATTTAACTGATATCCTTATGTCCTTTAGATATAATTTTATTTTTTTAAAAATTTATCATAACTAATTAAATTAAACAATTTAAGTAAAACCAGCACATCAGCATCAGTTTCTCTGGAATTTTTAAGTGTTTTATGTACACCCTTCTGTACCACTTGAGAAGTTCTTTCCTTTGTCCTCATACGTGTCATTTATATCACATCCAGTTTTACTTGAGGCATATTCTTACAGGTTTAGTGTGAATAACTGAGCTTCTTTGCAAATATTTCTGCAAAGTTTGTTAATGTTTCTCTACTCCTGATATTTCCTCAATATTTTAGAGAATGTCTTAATCTTTAATTTTTTTATAAGAAAATACTTTTGTGTACATTTCATATTTAATCAAATATCCTGGTTATGCAAATTAGTTGTTTAACAGACTCTGCCTGTGATCTATCTTGCTTAAATTGTACAGCATGTATGAACTGGGTTAACTGTTTTAGGGGCTCCCAGTACATGTCTCAATGAGTTGAGAACAGCAGTAATTACAGTCCCTGGTGCTTCATTCTCTTAAATCATGGTTGTGCAGAACGCTGTTCAGTCAGGTCTGATGGGGACAAGTCATGATGATGGGGACAAAAGACAAGAATTACAAAACAGTATTTGGAGGAGACGGCCTGGAAAAGAGAAAGCCCTGGAGGGAGAGAGAAAATGTGTATGAAAGAGAAATAATTTGGAATCAGATGAGAGACATGGGAGCAACTAGGTATTCAGAGCCAAGAAAGAGAATTAAGCACTGAGGGCCAAATTTTGCATTAAGTTATACCTTCCTTCAGTTAGGGTTTATATCCATACAGCAAAGAGATTTCTTTTTTTCTATTGAAACAGATATGGTAGCAAGGAAGAGTCAAAGAAGATTCTGGTAGAAGAATTTTGGATTAAGCATCAACAAAGGAAAGGACAATTTTACAGAGAACAGCCTCTACCCAGCTTCATGCAGCCAGTAAACTTTCAGAATACTGCAAAGCACACTAGTTACAATATGAATACTGGCTATGTGAGAGTACATGTGAGTAGGTATACATTCATGGTGTTTTGGGTTGCTGTATTTTTAAGGGAATGAATGATGGCACATTCAGAAGCCACTTCAAGAAGTTTAATATCATAAATTATAGTGTCTAAAAAAGAGGTGGCACTTTTAACTATAAGACCCTGTCGTGGTTTTGCCCCGGCCGAGGGCCGCACCCCACACAGTCACTTGTACTTTTAAAAGGAAGGGGGAGGGAAAGTTGGGGGAGAGGGGGAAAAGGGAAGGAAGAAAGGAGGAAAAGAAACCACAACCTAGAAACCAGAACCACGCAGGTTGGGATAAGGATAGTTTACTAAACAATAACAGAAAACTAGATATAACAATAACAGAAGTTTAAAGCACAAAATAGATGTAACTGGTGATACACAATGCAGTTTCTCACCAAACCACAGAACCCAGGCCGCACAGCTTAGAGCCCGTCCCCGTACCCAGAAAACCGCCCGTCCTGGCGTTGTCTCCTCCTCTTCCCCCCAGTCCCCCTTTATACTGAGCATGACGTAACTGGCATGGAATATCCTCTTTGGCCAGTTCGGGTCACCTGTCCTGGCTACGTCCCCTCCTTTCTCACTAGTAAGGAAGTATGCAGAGCTGAGAAAGGTCCTTGATTGCCCGGCAACAACTAGAAACATCAGGGTGCTATCAGCACTGTTCTCATCCTAACACCCAAACATGGCATTCCATCCACTGCTAAAAATAATTAACTCCATCATAGCTGAAACCAGGACAGACCCATAAACTGCCATAAAACTAGTTGAGCAATATGATGCCTGAACGGGACCAAATACAGCTGGATAATACCCAGCATTATGAAAACAAACTGACCGAGCTGTAAGAAGCGAGTTCCAAAGGAGAAGAAATGAGATGATGTTCCTCATTAAGCTAGCAACAACAACAACAACAAAGTCTGTCTGCCTGGAAGAAATGTGGATTCCAGTTGGAGCAATTCATAAATTAGGTTTTGCAATTCTTTTTGTGACTTCAATCCACATTGTTCCCTCCAATGCAGAGATAAATAGCATCTAATAAGGCCATCTTGCAAATATCAGTACTATCTGGCTCTGAGTTAAAATGATTCACTCACAGAAAATGATTTAAATTACTGTCTTTGGTATAGAGATTTTGTGTCACCAGCAGTCTGAGCTGCTGAAAGCTGTGTGCACGCTGTGGGGCAGCGATGGTGTGTGCTGTGACCCAGAGTGCTGGTTCCAGTGCAGATGCCCTGAACACAGGAAGGTGGCTTTCCACAATGTGCCCTGGATGCCCCAGCAATGACCACCCACTCCAGCATCCTTTAAAGAAGTAGTATGTAGCCTTGTACGGGAGGGCCAAGGTGCAGACATCACCTAAGCTTCTCTTCCATCTTGAAGACATGGCTAGGAAAACAGCTAGGTTTCAATTCAGTCTTATTAACATTCACATTTTGTCTGGTGTGAAAAATTTAAGCAATTCTTCTGTAAACTTCAAATCTGAAGTGAACAGTGCAAATAGTATTGTGAGAAAATTCTACCTGCCACAATTTAATTGAGGAGTATATAAATGTATTTGATTCTCCATAGACTCTGAGTATCCAAACTAGCCATGCTATGTAAGCATTGTTTCACTTTTAAAGTGGTTTTTTTCGCCCCATGCTACTTCATTATTCAGATGTTTAGCCAAATGTCACAAAATTAAGTTATTTTCCCTCCTCACAGTGGAAGGGCAAAGAAAGGTCATTAGCAGCAGTCCTGGTGTAGTGAGCAGTGGTCCTCTCTGGGAGAGATACTGATGTGGGTAGTAATTTTGATCTATGGCAGATTATGACATTAACATACTAAATAAGTCCTACTGCATGATTATTGCAATTATTATTGCAATACTTCTGATAAACAAGCGTAGCACTATAAGACGGAAGAGACAAAAAAGGGTTATAAAACAAAGCAGTGAGGCAGGTGATGGCTTTAGCAAAGAATTGCATGGTTATGGTTTCAGCAATGCAAAACACACACACACACACCCCCCCAAAAAAAAAAAAAGGAGAAGAAAGAAAAAGAGGGAAAGTTATGCATTAGTGCTGCTAGTATTTCAGAATAATTATACCTAAATATAAATGGTTGCATGAGAAAAGGAATAAAGGTGCTTGTTTGTAAATAGGTGATATCTGGTCTGATCAGTGGGAGATGATAGTATCCCAATACTAAGATATCATCTGAAAATGTGGACTGACGATCACAGAGTAAGTTGCTATATGAGAATAAATACGATGCAGACAGACAGTAACAACTGGGAAAGCGAACTAGTTCATAAGTGGGAGAATGGAAAAAAAGGAGCAAAAAGAATAAATGGGTGAGTAAATAAAGTAACAGTCTTGTGGTTGCTGATGAATGGTCATGGCTGCATTCATCATCATTGCAAATAAAGATATTGCAGCAGTGAAATGTTAAACAGTGACTGACTGGGTGAATATTCTTGTAAAAGGATAGGAAAAGAACACATTTTAGCAATGTAGTGCATTATCCACTGGGTTATGAACCTCTTATGAACTCACATCATGAAGTGGTTGAGAAATGGGTTGTAATGGGGAAGTGAATCAAAGAAAACAAGAGAAGAGACTCAGAAAAAGGAAAGACAAGCAAACCACTGTCCCTCTGCCTTCTTCCCCCCCACTCCCCAATTTTCTTTCAAAAGAGATACCCAAGTCATGAATACAGTTACGAACTATTGAGCAAATGATAAACATTCTTTACTAATATATGGACTCAATGTTCATCCATTCTTCTGCTGATGTATTTGATATTTCACTATGTGTTATGATCTGTGCGATGTATTCAAGGCTTGAATTTTGAATGAGATTGATACCCTTGCTTTTGCTTCTGTACTCAATATTTGATGGCCCTACCACTGAAAGTGATAGAAATGTTACTGAGTTTAATATGATGCACTAAGAATATCTATACATTTCCAACTCTACCTAACTCCTTTTGTATATATATGTTACAGTGTTTCCAAATCCAGATAAAATCCTATTTGAGAGAGAGAAACTCTCAATACAAAATTCACAGCTTTAATTTAATTATTCTTATAGGGACCTGTCATGCTGCTAGCCACATACATTTTCTAAAAGAGAACACCCACATTATTATATTTTGAAACTGAAACAAAATTAAAAGAAAAAACAGGGAAAGTACATCTATTTTAAGGATACTCTTGGGAAACACATTCTCGGAATGAAAATACCTTAGAGACACAAGAAACATGAAGTATTATAATGAAGGAATACAACTATTCGGTTTAAAAGGATAGTATTGAAATAATGCACTAACTAATCCTCATGCAATTCTCCTCCTCAGTTGTCTTTAGACTTGTAAATAAAATGTGGTCTTCCCTTTTAGAGGTGAACAAAATCACATAATGAAATACCACAGCACAACAGGAGAACTCCCCAGTCTCTTGCAGTTAATCTGATGCCCTAGAAAGTGAGTGCTATGTTACACATCTGGTGCATTATCTGGTATAATATTTCATTATTTGAATTAATACTTAATCCCTTTTTAAATCTTAGTGAACCTCAATATCTGATTCACAAGTAATTACAAGGTCCTTTTAAAAAAGGGTATCTTTATATATATATGTATTTTACATGCGCATATATATATATTCACTGATTGTCCTTTAAAATCATAAAGAAGGAAAGAAATATTTGTTATATATCTCTACATCACAAATTTTGTCAGAAAACCTGATGGTCAGTGCATTAAACAAACTACAAAAACGAAGGAGGTGTTTGATTACCACACTAAGTACTTTGATTTAATTGATCAAACTTGCAACATTGGCCTTCACTCATGCCTCACTTTCCTCTTTTGAAAAACAAAGAAATTTCCTACTCTCCAGGAAATGGGGATACTTAAAGTAGTTTACGTTGCCAGGGGTTTGAGGTGTTCGTTGGGATGGTGCTGAATGAGTAAAGTATTTAAGTTTTTTTACTTAACACATGGGACAGATGTGTTTTTAAAGTATATTTTTATTGTAATTGTTGAGCAAATCCTTTGAGTCAAAAGCCATATATTATTTTGCTTTACAGTGGTTACTGTGCTTTTTTATCTTTAATAGAATGAGGTAATGGCACCATTAATATTGGTGTACACTACTATAGAAACCAGTTCCATCACCTTAAGGTGCTGCTAGAACCACTGTGGAGTCCGATTTCCTGTTCTTAACCTCTGTATCTTTGATTTGTTCTGACCCTGTAACCTGTCAAAGTGATTGCTACTGGAGTCCTATTCCACCAAGAATCACTGTAATCTCTCAGCTGAATTCTGTGCATTACTTACATAGTTTTCAAAATGTATATATATATTTATATATGTCTACATAAATATATATACAGATATATAGATGTGTATCTACAAACACACAGTGGTGAATTTTGATTCTTATTCTCATGCATGAAGCATACATGTGTATCAGGTAATAACAGCAAACTAGGGCAATAGTATATAGCTAATTAGGGAAAGTACTATATATCCTACAACTCATAAAACATTTCCTTTGTAAGAATACCACAATGTTAAGCATCACGTTCATAAATAAGCATTTACACTAATACATTAAAATCCCAGTCTGATGGCAAAACAGGATGGTGTTATTCAGGTTTTAAATTCTTAACTAGTGAATCACGTCCTACCAATTTGTATATGAAAAGGTGGTTAGGGTGTTGTTAGAGGAAAAGCCTTGTATTTTTCTTCAGTAATTTATTTCAGAAAACCAGCCAACTGATTTTCTTTCCAATTAAAAATGAATACTGTTATTAGCCAAGATTCCAAATCAGGAAACTATTGTCATGAGTATTCCTGCTAACTCAGAGTTGAATAGTGTCTATCATATGCTGAGTCTGGAGTGTATTAAGAACCTTATTTTTACTTTGCTTTTGAGAAGAGTTCCCATTCAGGCACTACATGCTGATACAAATGCAAGTGAAATGCTGAAGTATACGTATTCCTTCTAGGCCATTACAGTGTCAGAGGTGGAACTGTTCCTGTTAGAAAGTGAATATTAAATGTGCAGATTGCAAATCAAGGAGGAGATCTGTACTCCAGGCAGCAGTGGAAGAAGGGATGTGTAGCAAGAACTACACAAGTACATTATGGTAGCTGGATGCTGAACTCATAAAGATGGTTTTGCCGTTGCTTTTAGGGGAGCAAGATTTCTCACATCTTAATAAAGAAAATTATAAACTATCAAAAAAAATTATACTGTTTCCAATTTTTTCTTAAAACAAGTCCTATGAACACTTACTTTATAATAGTGTATTCTGTGAGCAGAGCTCAATATTAAAAGGGATGTTGTAGCATGTATGCTCTGAGGTTAATTTTTCTATTACAATTAACTTCTTTAAATGTATTGCACTGAAGAGTTCTAACCTTTACAGGTAAAATGAAGAATATAATATTTAAGTAATTAAGTCTTTGAATAGGATTAATTTCCTTCTTAACATAACCATCTACAGAAGAGTGATAATTGTCTCTGTGCTGAGTCCATAAGGTTGATACAGGGTCTGGTTATCAGCTGCTGACATATACACAGCGCAACTTAATGGTAAGCTTCCAAGTTAGCTGTGTGTCACCTTCACACTTCCAGTCTTACTCCAGATACATGCTGGGCCAGATTCTTGGCATCAGACAGAGAAGTCTCTGAATGCTTTTCTAAATTACTCTGGCTACGGATTGTGCCAAACAGCCATCACGGTATCCAGTAATCTCAGGGCAGAGTGCAGGTTTAGCCAGTTCCTGTGCCAGTCCCAGGCAAGCAGGTGGTTGGAGCATTAAGCTGGCATTTGCCCCTTTAGTAAGTCTATATGCTCTGGGTGATGCTTCCACGGGTAAATGCAGGCATTAGCGACAATTGGCACTAACAGCAGAAGGCAAAGCAGCCTGGAAAAGGGAGACAGTATGTGCCTAATACACTAAATGATTAAGAATTACATTATATATACAATATATTACCTAAAAGGATCTTTATTACTGAAAGGATATATTCCTGAAGTATTTTCCATTTCAGTCAAGTTATTTAAAAATATAGTTAAGAGTTAATGACAGATTTTCATGTTTATAATTATTTCTTTCATCAAGGTGCTTAGTAAGGTGACAGCATCTGTGACCTTGCAGTGGATGCCTGAGAACTTTCACTGGCTATAGAAGACTGTTAGCTCCTTTTAGGTATGCTCTTTAGCTGAATATGCAACACTGATCAGTTAACATCGTTCTGGTATGAAGTATAAAATCCACAAGAGAAGCTGTTACAGGTGTATGAACTAGAGGATAAAGCAGACTGATATTCCTGAATGTCAAAGAATGCCTCGATTTGGCAAAGACAAAACTGCAATTTTCATGCTAATGAACAAACTCCTGTTGCCATTAAATCCTCCAAAAAGTTATAACAGAATGTATTCATTTAGCAGGCAGATCGAATGTATCAAACCGGGCTCAGGTAACCCTAGCCTACAATTAAATGTCATTTCCTCTTGGGAACAATTCTTCAACAAGAAAACAGCAATAGTGCCAAGAACGTGTCAGCAGCTGCAACTGCAACTGGAAAACAGCAGGTTATGTTTCAGTGTCTTAATTTGTTGTCTTAAACACAACCTTAAGAACTTGGGTCTAAAAAGGTGTCAAAGACATGAGGTTGAGGATGTTAGTGATCTGAGGCTGACATTAGAGAACTGGAAGCTGTTTTCTGGTAGCACATCCACAAAATCTGCTCCTTCTCAACTCACTGCCTCGCCTTTGCTTTTTATATCTTTGCAGAAAAGAACACAGAGAATTAAATATGTAGATTTATTTCATTGTTCAGGTTTCCAGAAAATTTAAATGACAGAAAATGCAACTATTTAAAGTTCAATATCTGACAAATAAAAATCAAATGTCAGTCTTCCATGCTCAGATGGAGAATTCAGAAGTCAGAAGAAATTGCTCTCTTACAATTTGATTTCAAGAAAAGTCTAGATCAATGTTATTGATTTAACAAGAACCTTAATTATTCATTTTATATGTAGTTTATTGCAAAAGTTAGCCACATGTTGACTAATTATTTTGCTAGGAAATTGTAACTGTCTAAATTAATAATGGAAGAGTGCAGTTCACCCTGAGGCTGCAAAAATTGGAAACAAGCAGGAAAAAAAAGCCCAACTGTTTTAAGGAAGCTAGAAATGTACATGTGATTAAATACTTTAACCTGACACCAAAATAAAGCATAAGGAAAACGGCAGTTATTATTTCCCACTAGAGGATAATTAAATACAAATAATAAAGACTGCATGATCTGTGAGGTTATACGTCTCTCTTTGTCAGAAAGCGTATTCCTGAATGACAGCTGTCACAGGCCTTGGCTTGATGTGACACCAACTATTTGAAGCTCTAATTGTGCAGAGAAATGCACAATTCTCAGAAGACCTGTCATTGCAGACTGAGAGGAGTCCTTTGGCTGTGGTTGGAGGACCGTGTGACCACAATGCAACTGACTTCAGATGGGGGATCGAGGGGAGGCAAATGAGTTAAATAAATATGGCCCTAACACGAAGGTCACAAACAGAACAAACCCACTTTTCATAAAGACAGAATCTAAGAAAGCAACTTTCAGCACCACTGGGGCAAAGTCAGCAGAAAACCAAAACACATCCTTTGAAAATTAGCTCAGAGGGGTGGCATGTCACATAATGATAATCAGCCACAAAAATTCTATGACAGGAACCTTCATCAGTAAAATCTTCTGTAATATACCACTGACACCTAAGAACGTAAAAGAAAACCTTCCTCTAGACCTATTAGGCAAGGATTTTTCCTTACCATTTTGAGGCAAAAAGTTGAATGTGTTTTAGAAAATGTGCAAAAGCAACAGAAAAGTTATCACTTCTAAGTATTAACCATCATTAAAATTGCTCACCTTATGTTTTCTTTTGAAAAAAACAGAAGTTATTAGAGCACTTTTCTCTGAGAGAAAAACAAATTGTGTATTTTTTCTTACCAGAAATTTAACTTGAGAAATTTAAGTGTGAAAATTAGAAATGGGAGGAGAAACCACTCTAAACCTGAAGCACAGGGGCAAATATTGTATTCTTCACATGATCTTCAGGGTCTGGATGCACACAACAAGCAGACAAACAAATAAACAAAAATCTCCTTCTACACACACACACACTGAGTGAAAAACACCAGGAACTCTGTATAAGACCCAAACTCCTGTGAATTATGACCTGTGGGTATTTGGGTGGTGAGAATGGTCCTTGAGAGATTTTGTAAAATAGAACTTGGAAGCTGGGCTGTTCTGTGTTTCATTCAGAGTCAATAACAACTAATAACATAGGAAAAATGTTCCCGTGGGTTTTGGTTTGGTGATAGTGAGCATTGTGAAGACTCACAGAGACTGCAGAAAAAGAAATCTTCTGAAGAGTGCTAGCAACCTCTTTCTTTCCAATCCTGGGGTATTTCAGGATGTTTAGAAAGTAGTTAATATAGTGTTCACACTCTGGACTGCTACAGGCATTTTTTCTGATGCATATAAATGAGCAGATATTAATGCTTGTAAAACCTTTGCCAAAGAAAATGTCAGGTTGAACAAGGAAACTTTTCTTCTTCCAGAACTTCTTGGAAATTGAAGGAATATAACTAAAGATTTTTTTTTCCTATCCTCAGCTGCATGTATTTGAAGCATCTTTTTGTCTATTGCTCTAATGAAAATGCCTTGGACTTGAAGAAAGGATGCTAAAGTTCTTTGTTTTTATTCTTTTTAGAAATCTAACTTTTCCCAAGACTGTGCTCACATTATTCATTTATTTTTGTTTTACTAGGTTTTTGTTCATAAGAATAGAAACTTCACAGCTTGATAAATTACATGTCACAACCTGTTCCTGTTTATTGTTTGACAGCTTAAGGGATTATCCAAAAGGTTTTGGCTTTCTGTTCTCAGGTTTTTTATAGCCACTTGAATCGTATAGGTAGACACACAAATGTACACAGAGTACTTTAGACAGTTGATGGCTGTATTTTTTTTCTTATTATTGCTATTTGTAATACATTTAGCCATTTCTCCATGATTTTCTAAGGATGCTTTAGGCACATCTGTTTATCTTACCTTTTTCAAAAAGCACAATTTTACCTGCAGAAATAATTGTTCCTTTGTATTATAAATCACAGAGACGCAGGCCGCTAAAGGTCTTCTCTGTGTGATTTAAAAACTGAAATAAGCTAAAAGGCTTAACAGAGGATGAATAAAAAACCTGAAATTGCTTTGACAGTAAGGATGCAATAATTTATTTCTACTCGCTATTAGAAGTTCATTGATTCTAAGACCATTAAATATTTCTGTAAATGAATGAAATATTCAATTATGATTATATTAATTGAATTATCCTTTTAAAATATACTTGGTGATGTAGCGCTCACAAGACCTTTTTATGGTATAGGACATTTTCCCAGAAATTTAAAAAAAAAAAATTAAAAAATCAAGCCAAGCCTTTATTTAGAGGGTTTGGTTTTGTTTGGGTTTTTGTTTTGGTTTGGATTTCTGAATTATTACAAGAACTGTATCTTTATGTCAGATGTAACCATTTAGATAGGTTATCAACATTTTGTTAATAACTGTAAGTGAAGAAAATGTATGACAGCATTATTATGAAAGTCATCTTAGGTAGCCATTTTGATAGCTAGAAAATGTAGGAGCCTGCTTGTTAAGGCCTTTGACAAATGCACAAGAGCTCTGGCCATACAAACTTTGCTGACCTGGTGGAAAATATCGCACTGGTGAATTGTTGAGGTGATTGTCATTCTCTTCATGTCCATTAGCAGGGTCTGCTGCAGGAAGGTGAAATATGGTAGCTCCTAAATTCTACATCCATGAGTTCTGTGTTGCTTGCCTACTGCTTCGAGAAATCATTAGAAGTTCCATGGGATTTGTTGACTACTGAGTGTTTCACAGAAGTAAGGGGGTTGCTTCACATCCAGATCTGATCAGCAGCCAATGCAGCTTTACATATTGTAGTGCAGACTTGAGCCCAGAATTCTGCCTTAGCTTTCCATCTGCACTTTGACATGTTTGAGGACTTTCTGATTCAGCTTTCAATCACACCAATTCTCAGCTATGACTTCAACATTTGGTTTAATAATACTGCCGCTGTGTAGTGAAATTATTATCCTTTGGTTCTCAAAGTGCTGCCTCAAGGTCTATTCCCGAAGTTCTATGACAAAGAAAACTCTCAGTGGCTCTGCTTAAATAGATTAATTGCAATGCAATCTTTGCTGGGGGTAAGACTGGAGGCCCTTAAAGAGAATAGCATTGATTGAGACTGGTGAAAGATAATTTCTCTGTTATATAATGAACTTCACAGAGTTTAGCAGAATGAACATTTTCCCTGTCATGAAATGATGTTTTTCTTGCAGGAAATGCTATCTTTGGTTTGGCTACTGGTTCATAGCTAAGTGACAGTCAAACACCACTGAAACTAGGTGACCCTTATTTTAGCATAATACTTTTGTAACATGCCCCTTTCTAAGGTCTAACTATATGTCCCCCCGAGACAGATCTCTCTGTCCATATTTTCAAATATCAGTTTTCTATAGTTACATTATAATAAATCAGCTATACCGACACCAGGCTTACAACAGCTAAATGGGCGCAAAACAGCACATATACCTCACAGAGAAGTGGGAAACTGGAAAGAGGACAACAGACAACGTGCAAGAATGCAAGATGCTTAGAAATGTTCAAGTTTTTTTAGAAACTTAATGTTAGCATGCAAAGACATAAAGTCAAAAGCTAGAAATTTAATTGGTAAAAAGAATGAAAACAAAAGGCTTGGGGCTGTGCCCATCAATTTTCTATTACCAGCAAAAATTTACTGAGCTGAGCAAAAAATTCCATCAGCAACTTTTGAGTTAAGGAAGGATTTTGCAAATTCAAGTTGATTTCAAAACTTTTCAGCTATGAAAATGATTTTAAAATACAAAAATTAACAAAGTATTTTTTACAGTTTCTACATGAGATATTTATTTTTTAAATTCAAAATATTACTGAAAAAGGTTTTATTAAACCAAAAAATTTTTTATTTAATCCAAGTAACATTTTTTACAGTAAAGAAAACTATTGTTTGTACAGCACAATTGTGAACTTCTGTGAAAGAAAAGTCTGATATTCCATAGACCTAAAGGATTATGTCGCATGCAGTAATTTCAGTGGTTGAATGGATAAATAGAGCAGCCATTTCTGTTCCCTAGGTCCTTTTTTTTTTTATCCTATGGGTAAAGACGAATTTTACATCTGGGGTTTTGGGGAAATGACCTATAGCAAAGGGATTCAAAATAGAAAAAATAACCATCATCACATTTTTCAAAACACGGGACTCCTGAAGTCTCTCTTTCTCAGGCTAGGAAGAGTGAGACCTAAAAATACAGGGCTATTGAAACACAGACAGGAAAAGCTAGATCTACAGCCTTCTCTCCAGTTTCTAAGATCTGCATAAAAGCTGACATGAGCTGCTGCAGCTGCTGGAGCCACAGGCACAGCCGTGCAATCCATGTGGGGGATCTTGCCTGTTGTCTGGCCCTGGCTTTCAGATTATTTTTCTGTAGTATTAATATGTGAGGAAACATGAAACTGGCCAGGACTGAGTAAATCTAAAATTTGTACTGCTACCAAAATACAGCAGCTGCAGCAGCATCTCTCTGCAATGCCTACGATGACACACTCTGCCGTAGGCACTGTCAGATCCGGCTGGTGGCTGGGGCTGGAGCCTAGGATGCCCCAGCCCAGTGCTGTGCACCCTCGAGAACTGCATCCCCCTGGAGCAAAGCGCCAGGGATGAGCCCCACAGCTGCAGAAGCAGCAGCAGGTTCAGTAGGGCTGCAGAAAATGGAGCGGTGCGATTGTGACATTACGGATTAGCTGAAAACTGTGTGAAAAAAATCATCCTGTCATATTTGCCAGGCCATCGTTACAGACCATCTCCACTCTGCTGCCTGCCCTAGGCAGTGGGGAGGGACCACGTTCATATATATATCAACAGTGCACTGTTCCATTTTTACCTGAAAAGATTATGCTCATTTCAAATTATTGCATGCAGTGCCAGTCAATCAACATTTTTCCATTCTTCAGATCACACTGTGCTGGTTTCAAAGGGGGCTCAGGTCGTCTTTTATTGCAGTGGGAAGAAAGGGATAAAAGAGCTTAGTTGATTTCAGTTAATGAAATCAAAACCTCACCTTTGTTTTTGATTTTTAAACTAGTTTTGCTGGTACATATTTTATTTTTGGCTTTTAAAATACTAAAACATAGGGGTTTGATCATTAAATACTACAATTAGCCATAGCAACATTCTCTAAATTTAAAATATAATTATAAGGTAATGATCAACGCAAGTGGGCATTTTTTGCCTGATAAAAGTAGCAGAACTGCTGACCTGATATGTGCCAACCTCCATTATCTTTGTTGGTAGCTAACCTCCAGGTATTGCATTAATCTGAAGCTATTATTACAATTGCTATATATATTTCAGTCCAGATGTCATTGTTATAGATGGTATTATAAATTCTTTATCCTTGTGAGAAATACACAGTCTTTGAACATACTTTTATCATCCAATAATTTTGGGAGCATCCATAGCAAATTGCACAGCTTTAAGTTTGCTTTAATCAATCTGTCTTCAATTCTTAATGAAGAATTGTGCCAATATAGCAGGCACTGCTGTTTGGGTTGAGGTTTCTAAAAGAAACAAGTGCTTTTGCAACTACTGCTGTTCGGTATCAGTGAGCACAGTGCAGATAAACATGTTGCACTAAAACAGCACTTTAATCCACATCACTGATTTTTTTTCACTGGGAAGTTATAGGCATGTCTGATCACATAGTTAGACAAAGCGATAGTTTTTTTCCCTGAATCATGCAATAGTGATGCCAATTTCAGCCACCACCCAGTTGCTTCTCTGTACATAAACCAGAATAACCATACTTATGACTAATTCTACTAATCTCAGTTCACATAAATATAGTTACTTATTTGCATGCCTGCTTATTTGCAGGATCAGATATTTATTTCCAGTATTTCTAGAAATGTGGTTTCATGTGTAATGATTTGGTGCTTACAAGAATGCGTAAAGCCAAATGATCACTTTTAAAACACTGCTAAATGTTGGAGTAATTAATTACTATAGGTTGATTTCTGCTGTAAACATTTTATTCAATCTGTATTCAGTGATATGAGAATAATTTGCTACCCTTTAAAGTCAGGTAAAACAGCAATTGAGAACATTATTAATTAAAAATAATTAGCTTTTCCATTAATATTATTCTTCCAAAAGAATCTGTTCAAATATGTTATTTTTTGAAATTTCAATGAGGAAATACTGAGAAAGCTGTTAGCATTTTTAATTTCAATTTGTTTGGTTCAACGGTATCCACTCTTATGAGTTGCAAATCTGTTTTTTTATATCTGAAATCCATTTTAAGCGTTAAAAATGGAATATCTCTCAGAAATCCTTGAAATGGCCTGTAGCTTTTAGAGGGCATGGTTTGGGCAGTTATTGATTAACTTGTGAAAGCACCCTCCTGAATTCACAGGGGCTATTCAGTATCTCCAGCCTTTGACTCCAGCCCATTGTCATTTGAAAGTGCCTGTGACTGGTGGGCAGGTGGTTCGCTGCTAGTCTTTCACCTCCTGGTTTGAATAACAAAGAAGTCCTCCAGGCTGTTTAGTGAAATCTGTTACGTGTCAGAGTCCCAGATCTTCTGGTCATGGGCATCTGCCTGATTCACAAGACTGAATGATAGCTGTGGAAGAGAAATGCACTCGGCAACAGAAGGATCCCTCACAAAAGATCGCTTAAAGGCTTTGTCAGATCTGAAAGAATTCCTTTGTTCTCCCCTCATCCTGACCTGCCCCTGTTGTTACTAAAGTGCAACTCGAGGATCCACAGTGCACCTAACCTTGTGATTAGCAGCCAAGCAAAACTAAGAAATAAGTAAAAAGAGTCAGAAATGATGCAAGACCATGTGGAATATAGGTGTGTAACGGTCTTGATTCTGTGTACGCTTCTAAGTAGGCTAAACACTGGGAGCAGTGAAGACAAGGAAGAGCTACCGTGTAGGAACTAAAGCTAGACGCATGACATGGTGTAATCTGAAAATTGTCAATAAATTTCAGGCAGTAGGACAACTGAGAAAAACAATTTTAAATATAATACTAATAGCAATGTCAGGCGATGGCATCACTGAATTCATCTCAGGCTTAAGGGGCAAAGCCTCAGATGTTATAGCTTATCATTGCAAAATTGCTATCAATGAAGCTATGACAATTTATGCAGGCTGAAGATTTGCCCCTCAGCAGCTCAAATGTAGTTTCTGTGCACTGCTGAGCCAGTACGCTAGAGAAGTGTTCCTGGCTCTTATTGCCACAGTATCTACGCTCAACACCTAGTTTACCAAGTAAATAAGCAGTGCTCTCAAAAGAGATTCTGCAATTGGAAAGGCTTTAAAAAAACACACATGAAAATCAATGAAATTAATAAAAGCTGTCTGCTTAGGGCAAAAACATGCTGAAATTTGAATTGTTCGGGTTTTTTTAAAGAGCAAAAAGATAACATCCACAGAATAGGGTGGATATGTTATCATCATGAAAAATACTGATTTGTGTGCCCTACCAGATAAGCTAAACAGCTGGTGGGTTACAAAAAATATGCAAAAAAAGAAAAAAAATCCCTTCTCATTTGATAAGAGGCATAACCTGAGAAAGTTCAGAACTCGACTGCCTCTTCTGTGATCATGAAATGTGTCAAGTAATGCTTGAAATGGATGTAGAGTATTCTCTTCAGCACTGTGCAAAAAATGTCCTGGTCTCAGCTGCATCATTTAATGTACTGTGTTGACAGAGGCTTGTCTTAAAAGACAGATCATTAGGTAATGTGCCAGTGTATGGCATTGTATTTTTTAAGAAAAATAGATTATTGATATTGCTGTGATCCAAAAGCTGTAATATGTCCTTCTTTAACCACTGATTTCATCATGGATTCAGTATCAAAGGTAGTTTCCAAGTATACTTATCATACCATGTGTTGCACATATAGCATATAAAGTATTCTTTAAAAATACTTATTTGCTCTAGGCAGATATGTTTTATCGGACACTGGATCACTGCATGTGGGCCTGATCTACACTGCTGTATCTTTCTTTCCATAACAGAACAAAGTTAATTTCTTTTTGAGAAAGTAAACCAATGGAAATTAGTTAGAATTTTTTGCTTTCCACATGGATTCTCCTTTTAAATTTGCAGGTTGAACATTTCTTTAACTACAATGGAAGACTACAGTGTTGATCTGAAATTAAATCAGAACTTGTGAATTTTCAGAATTGTATTTGTTAGATTACAGACTCAGGACCAACAATAATTAAGTCACTCTGAGCTGGGATAAGAACGAAATGAGGTCCCACCACATAATTTGCAATAAAATGTTTTCTCAAATTCTAAAAATAAAATTATAAGCCTCACTCAGGTTTTACCTAAATAATGATGCTGAAGTATCCCTATTAAGATTTCTTGTATGTAAAGCTAATGATAAAACATCTTTTTAACATTCTAAACATGTAAGAATTTTTCTCTACCTTGTCATTCTCTGTGCTCTGTAATATCTCCACTGATGGTCTTACATCAACAAGCGGAGCTCAGAATTTCCACAGCTATTGAGATGTTGTTACCATGGCATTAAAATCTGGGGAGACACAATCTGAATCTTGGGCTTTGTAATCGTACCAAGGTCCAAAACAGATCACCTTAAACGTGAAAAAGTACAGAGCAAGGCTGCTAGAGTGATCAAGGGACTGAGGAGCCCTTTTGCAAGAAGACATTTAAAGAGTCTGAATAGCTCAGCTGAGCAAAACAACTGAAGTCTGTGAACACATATGATTGCTGTCTAAAAAACACATTGCAGGAGTAAATATTGAGCAGTGATATCGTAAGCTAAAGGACAATGCTGTCACTAGGAAAAAATGGTGATGACTGTAAATGTATTTAGCTGGAAATGAGACGGTTCTAAACTATTAGAATAATGTGTTTCTGGAACTGCCTTCCTTCCAAAGGAAGAGCGCAGAAGCTAAAAATCAGTAATGAGAGGTCTAAATAGTGACAGAGTTAGTTATTTTTTCAGTTCTCGCAAATGTCATTATCAGTTCTTGCAGTTACATGTGTGCTCTGAATGAAAATCTACACTCATTGTGAAAATGACATAGAAATATAAAGAAGTTGTCTGTCTAGGAACCATAGATATGAACAGGGCTCTGAAAACTCATAACTGAAATATGGTCCATATCCAGACATACTCTGCATCTTCTTGCCTGTCCCTGTTATAGCATTTTTTTACAGACTTGATAGCCTTTTCCCACATTTGTAGCTGATTGAAGATTGTTTCAAAAACTTGTTCCCTTCGGCATTCCAAACCCCAGTGGACCACAACTTGCTTGCTTACTTCATACTTTTATATCTTTAGACAAAAGTGTATGCAAGTTATAAAACAGCTTTATCCATTTTAAAAGTAGACTGAACAGAACAGCTCAGGATGAGGGCAGTGATGTAAATGAATTACTATGATTAGGAGTACTGAATTACTACATCTGATTTTGAATGTTCTTTTATTTCCATCATTAGCTCTAAATAGTCTTCAGAAACTATCAAAATATATATATATATATATATATTCTTACATCAACTCTTCAGAACAAAAATGTGCCTGCACCTGGACTTTTCTTCTATTGAATTTTTATTAATGAAAAACAAAAAGTTTGAGGCATAGCTCTCAGCTGCAGCTGGCAGAGAAATTCCACTAGAAATCAGTATTTAGAACATTCCTTTTTAATGTGCTATTGCAAGTGCCAACCATCACCAATGCTCTTTTCCATTTCTTGGAGCTCAGTCTATGTGTAATATACTCCATTTTCTCTCCTAATTCAGGCTTCACTTTAAAGGAGTTTAAGCTTTACAGATTTCTTTTATCTTTTTCAATTGATTAGAGAAGAATACATCTCTTCAGGAATACAAGGGTGCATTTTAATTGTATGCACATCTTTAGGCATCAATCATCAGTGTCTGTTCTGTGAAAATCTCAGTTTTATAAAGGAAAAGCAAATAGTTGCAGGTGAGCTGTAAGTTTAAACATGTATTTCCAATAGAGTCTGTCCTTTGGGGAGGCAGCTATATACTAGATATGGCCTTTAATTCCTGACTAGACAGAGAACATTCATTTAATCATTACACTCATTTAATCCTTTACAATTTAGAAAGCTTATAAGCACACACTTTGCTCAAGTAATGCTCAGGCTTTGATAGAAATTCAACAGAAAACATATAATAAATGAAAATACATTAAAATATAAAAACTTGAAAGAATTAGAGCATTGCATTTGAAAGACATCCATTCAGAAAGGATTAATGCAAGAAATACATACTTTGTGAATTTTGCAAAGGTTTTGAAAGATACAATCTCTGGAGTTAAAAAACGTTCCATAATTCTGGGCCTATGTTCACTTATCCCCAGCTGTAAATAAACTTTAATAAAAAAGTAAGTGTCAATAATCTGAAACCCATTTTTAACCTGTCTCCTGCACTACCCTGACGTCTACAGTAATGATCTTCCTCAGATGGAACACAGCTGATCAGGGTCATTCACTGATAAACGTATTTCAGAGGATTTTTCCCCTCTATCTCAGTTTGAAATTCTTATCCTGTAATGGTGTGTCCTTGCAGAAAATGCTTTTGACTCCCAACTTTTTATTTCTTTGTGTTTAGTCTTACAATTTTACTGGTAACTTTCCATTTCAAATGTTGATGACTAACTTCTTTCATTTACATACCTACAGCTGTACAGGTTAGGATTATTTTGGAAGAAAAACACTGTAAAGATCACTCCATAAAGAAATTTAAAAGGTTTTGAAACAGAGTTTGCCTAAAGCTGTTATTTTCCAGTTTTGTTTTAGTGACAGAAATCAGGTACTACCAGTATTGCCATCTTTCCCAAAGAAATGAGGCATCTATGATCATGCTGTTAATAAGTCTTTAATTTTTCTCTGTGAGCGACTTTTTGTGTTTGGTCATTTCTTACTTCTTCACTACTTACTTCTTCTTTATAAAGATTTAAAAAAAAGAAAACTGACATTGCTGCTTTAAGTTGATGTAGAAGACTAATTAACCATGCCAAAGCAACAGTCATACTGTGAAAGCTCTCAGCAGAATCTGGATGATCTCAGAAGCTGTTCAGCCAAGAAACAGTGAAAGTTTCTAATTTCTCAGGTTTTAAAGTGTTGTAAGAATTACTCAGAAATCTTCTGAAATTTGCAAGGTTTTTTCCTTTATTTATTCACAAAATTTAAGATAAAAAATGTCAATGGAAATTCAGAATCTGGCAGTATTTTGCTATTTCTGTTTTTCTGTGCAGAAACCAGACAAATGTGTAAGATCTGAAAAGTTTTTTCTGCATTCCAGTCAACTTCCAGTCCGTGTTCATTGAGGCATCTGTCTGCCATTGTGTAGCTCCTGTCACTAGCTCTTCACCCAGCTCTGGGTATTTGCATTGCATATGGTCACTGCCATTGTAAGAACATCCCATCACCATTTGGAATACATAATTCTTCCTATTTTCTCCTCCTTTATATACTTAGTATTTAACACACAATTTAGATTTTTTTTTTCTTTAAAAAGTTGTAGTCTTTCAGCTGGAGTAAACTTCTCTCAAACAAAGCAGCCAGTTCGTTGATTTCTTCACAGTAAGGAGTTTGATTTCGCAAAGTTGCAGTGATCCTCTGGAAAGACATGGCCAACCTTTTCTAAAGTGTTGTGATGTACCAAGAGAAGCTCTGAATGTTGCTGTTTCCCATAAGACTATCAATAAGACAGGAGATGTCAGAGACGACATCTTGGATTTCCTACAACTGCATTTTGAAGCTTTTAAAGTTTCATTTTCTCTTTAAAATGCTTCTTGAAACATTACCTATGCCCAGAGGAACAGTTTAAAAATGAAAAACAGGCTTTTAGAGCTTCAATTGCAGCCACAGGGGACTCTATATTCTTTCACTGTTGCTTTGCTCTAGTATTATGCTTCTATTAGTTCAAAATATGAAGACCTGATAATGCAGGCCCCTTTGGAATGCCTGAGATTAACAATGGGAATTCCAGCTTGGAGGACATGCAGTATTATTTATTTGCCATCACTTTACATCAGGTGTACACAATTTTTCTTTTCCTGCTCAGAAAAAACTACCCTAAGCAAAACAATTAATACTGTTTTTATTTGATTTAGACAATAAGAAACAGTCAAATTAAGATTTTTACCATTTACTTGTAACCAGGGATCTATGTTATTGTTATCAGCCATCCTTTTTTTAGTTGAATCCTATCCTTTTTTCATTTCTGTCTCTTTTGAGTTTTACAAGAGATGAAAGAGGCCCTCAGCAACTATTTCCAGATCAGTCCCTTGTCAAATAATCCAGGTTACATAGACTTCAACACTGCATGTGCAGTCTTGCTAGAAAGAAATATCCTAATAAGAAACCCAGTCTATTAAATAACTTTTCTGTATAAGAAAAACATGCTGAGGTAAATTATTACAACAGCACTACTCCTGTTAGTATGGAGTGCTGACATGCAGGTTAATGGCTTAGTGTTTAGCATGCATTACTATGTATGGGCAATATCTGTACAAAAGCATGTCAGGTTGTGAAAGGTGATGTGATGACTTCACACTCCTTCCTACAGAAAAATAATGCTCACTAAAAAGACAGTACATTAATAAGAATTCTATCATATCAATACATATATTGAATTCTATATTTTCTGACAAAAATTATAAGCTTGTTTCAAGATTTGGAGAATGCCGGCTAAGCATGTGAAATATTCTAGGCCTTCAGTCCAGATATCAAATGATGAAACACTTCTTGAGTTTGATCCAGAATTGTATTTAGATTTTCATAATAGGTCTGTCACTCTCTGTTCTCTGACAGAAATATGTTCTCTGCTAATGTTACATTTTTCTGGGCTGGATGTTTCATTCATCAACCAAAGTATTTTCTATTTCTCAAGGTCTCAAGGGAAAAAAAAAAGCTAATTTAGGATACCCCTAAAGCTTAAGTATTTGTTGGTAGAAATACATGCTTGTCATTGTGGATGCATAATAACCTTGCTGGTAATTATAGCTGACTATGCCAGTGGCTCAGAGTTAGGGAGAATATCTGTACTGTTAGCTTCTAGAAAGTCTGACCTCAGATCTACCCATTTGATAAATTATTTTCCTTTATATTAAAAGATAGAGGAGACAGCTCCAATTCAGACATGCTCAAAAGCTTTTGTTGCCTTTATCTTTGTCCTGAGACAATCCATAGGGGACCACTTTGAAAAAGTGAGAGCTGAATTGGAACATGTGTATCGTATACATTATGATGTTAAAGAAGGACTTAGGGATCACAGATTCATTTTCTGTAAAGTCAGAAGAAACCCCTGCAATCACCTAATCTGACCTCTTGTTTAAAGGAAACCATAGGATTTCCCTGAATTAAGTCCCATTTGAACAACAGGATATCTTTAGAAAAAAATCTAATCTTTATTTAAAGACTTCCATTAATGGGGTTTTCCACCAGAACTTTTGTTCCTATAGTTAATTTTCTATCTTGTTAAAAATGTGCAGGTTGTATCTAGATTAAATCTTCCAGACACTGGTTCTTTCCTCAGACCAAACATCTTCAGTTGTAAACATTTGGGTTTTTGTGCTAAGTATTCAGACATTGTGGTAATTCTGAGATGCAGGGGCTAATAGAGGCAGTTCTTTGAGAAACTGTAATGTCTATTTCCCAGTCCTGGAATAATTTCATAACATAATCTAAGTTGGAAATGACCCACAGAAGTCATTTGGCCTGATCTTTCAGCTTGATGTAGAGGCAATCTATATCATGTTGCCTGAGCTGAGTTTTGAAAATCGGCAGGAATGGAGATTCCACAACCACTCTGAACCCCGCTGAGTTTTTGACAGCCTCCTTCTGCATTTTTTTTCTCAAAATTTCCCATGTTGTAATTTTTGTACATCCTTCTCATCCTATCATTGTTTGCTTCTGAGAAGAATCAGGCGTCATCTTCTCTGTGGCTTCATATCTGAAGACAGTAATAAGATCTCCCCTTAACCATCTCACCCCCACTATCTTCTCTCAGCCTCTTCACATAATATGCACTCTAGTACTTTAGCCATCTTTGTGGCACTCTGACATGATACTCTACATGCATTCCTACAAGTGCTGAGAAGGGGGGGATGTTCTCTTACCTGCTGGCAGTGCTTTTGCTAATATTTCACAGTATGTGGTCGGGTTTCTTTGCCGCAAGGATATACTACAGTTCCGCACCAATATGTGGAAGAGCTTTTTCACAGTGAGGATGACAGAGCAGTGGAATAGGCTGCCCAGGGGGGTGTGGAGTCTCCTCTGGAGATATTCAGGACCCATCTGGACACCTCCCTGTGTGACCTGTTCTAGGGAACCTGCTTTGGCAGGGGGGTTATACTCGGTGATCTCTGGAGGTCCCTTCCAACCCCTACAATTCTGTGAATCTGTGAATCTTTCTGTCTACTGGGATCTTCCATGTCCTTTCCTCCAGAGCTGCTTCCTACACATTTGGCATCCAGCCAGTACAGTTGCATGGAGTGGTGCAGGACTTTGCATTTACCTCTACCAGGCCTTCAGCCTGTTGAGGTCCCTCTTGATAGCAGTCCTGCCCTCCAGTGTACTTTCAGCTCTTCATAGTTTGGTAAGTCTGTGTAGTTGCTGAGAGCACATTTTGACTCAAAAACACATCAAACAGTATTTACCACAGTAAAACAGTACTCACATGGGTTTTCACTATTTACAAACTATGTCATCCTTCTATAGCTGAGGATACTGACAACTGAAAAAAAGGGGTAAGGTTGATGCAAAATCACAGAATCACAGAATCACAGAATTGTAGGGGTTGGAAGGGACCTCGAGAGATCATCGGGTCCAACCCCCCTGCCAAAGCAGGCTCCCTAGCTCATATTGCCTGTAGTGACCCAAAGGTCTCCTTTACATATGTACTGCATTTGTCTTTCATTATGTGAAATCAGTACAGCTGCTTATCTCTCATAATGCCAAACCTTTCTTATTGTTACTACTTCTTGGAAAGTTATTTTTTTCTGTAAAATATGCTTCTGTGTTTATATATGGCATTATTTAAACGTATATTATCTATTTATACTCACTTCACAAAGCAAAAGGGATCACACAGTATCAGTAGCGTCTCTTTTTTATTAAAATTTCTCTCAGCCTTTGGATCTTTTGTAGACAGTCTTTTTAAAATTCATTTCTTTCTTTTTAATTGATCAAATGTTTAAATAAGAGTGCTAAGGATCTTACTTATTTGATGATGTTTGCAGCCTTACAGACACATTTAAGTGTGTTTATTCTGTACCTCTTAATTACAGTGACAGATAGAAGCAAGGCTTATAAATGACCACATGCATTACATCAGCAGTACTTCTTTATTTCAAATATTTTCTCATTTCATCAGAGCCTTCTGCCTTTCTTCACTCACAAGAATGCCTCTTAGAAGATACTTTGCAGTTATACTATTCATTGGCTTCCCAAGATAGGAAAAGGAAGTTATCAATTAGTTTAGAAAAATAAAATTATCCAGTTTACACATACATCCAATCATTAATTTTCCCAACATGGAGAGAGTACAGAGTGACTAAGCACATGTGACACTGG
This sequence comes from Porphyrio hochstetteri, assembly GCA_020800305.1. Taxonomy (NCBI): domain Eukaryota; kingdom Metazoa; phylum Chordata; class Aves; order Gruiformes; family Rallidae; genus Porphyrio; species Porphyrio hochstetteri. The sequence goes on along the minus strand of CM036912.1, from coordinate 14,320,436 downwards.
AAGTTACCAGAACAACCATCCCTTTCCTGGTGAGCCTCTCACTCATCCCGTTTTACATGTCATTGTGTTATTATGGAAGAGCGTTCAAATGAGGGCAACTTGGAAAAAAATCTCAGCTTACTCTTTAATGAGCTATCAAACTTTGTGAGAATGTAAGATTGATTATTACTGTGTATTTTCTAACATTTTGGTTTGGTGGATTGGTTGGTTGGTTGGTTGGTTAATTTGGTTTGGTTTGGTTTGTTTTTAAATTGAGAACTTGATCCCTATGCAGGATTTTGTATGGGCACAGGAAAACATTAGGATAGCTTCATGCTGACTTAGCACATTAATTTTTTAACCAGGATGTTGCAAAAGCTTGTTTTGATAAGACTTCTTCAGTCACTTTGAATTAGCAACATACATGAAATGCAGTTGATAGCTGTGGAGTACATTTTACACATGATAGAAACAGTGCCCTTCAGAGGGAATTTCTGAAGGCAACCCTGCTTTTTTATTATTAAGAAGCACTATTAAAATACATAGAATCATATGTCAGAAATAATGTCAAAACAGCAAACACTATGTAGCTATTTACCAACTATTGCTTACACTGATTTTCAGTGTGCTACATATCATGCTTTTATGCTTCAGCATAAAGTGTGCTAGATGCCATCATGAAGGATTTCTCTAATTCGTCATACCAAATACCTGTCTAACCATATAAATATTTTCCTTCTGGAGGAAAAGAATCCAGTTCATTTGAAAAAAAAACCAACAAAATCTTCCTTTATTTCAGCAATGTTAATCACAGAACAAAAAGTTCAAAATCTTTTTTCATATACCTCCCATTTCAACCACATAGAGCATACATGTATAACACTAAGAATAATCCAAGAATAGTACAGCTACCAATGAGGAATAAAGATATTTGTAGTTTTTTCTTTATTGATGTTTGTTTTGCAGTTGCTGCAGCTACTGTGGCTTTCTCAAACATTGATAGAATTTGTTCACTGAGGCATGTATAATTCTATGTAGAGCACTCTGAGCAACTAAAAATGCAGGTATTTGTATAGTGTGTAGGTGATTAAAAAATATTATTTTTCCTGATGTGCAAAATCATATAAAATTATTTTGCATATGTGGTGTTCTAAAAGAATTTTTAAAGGATTTTTTTTTTTACAGATTCAGAGGGTATTGCTATATTTCAGTTTCATAATTAACTTGAACACTGGAGTCTATATGGTAGATGGGCAATATTTAATAAAAATAGCCAACTCACTTGCCAAAGAAAGAAGTGATGTTATTGTGGAGAGATTTGTGCATTACGTAATTCATGATTTTTATAGAAGACATAGAGATATGCCTAGAAACTGTTTTGTGTTTAGATTCTAACCAAGGTATGCCACATCTCCAGTAATGAATAATGCAGATAACATGGTGCCCTCAGTGAACTACAGAGCAGAAAAAGCAGCTGACTATCAGAAACAGCTCATTAGGAAAAAAAAAAAAAACGATAAATGTGAACAAAGCACATTACCTTGATGGAGAAACAGAAAAGACAGATTCTACTTCACAACTAATTTGTAAAAACAAGCTTGCAAAATTTCTAGTTCCTAAAGCCTTTAGGCAAACTCAGAACTAATTAAGCAAAAAATGATCTCTGTTCTATACTTTTCAGATGAAATGGTAAGATATCTCATCATGAAAGTTTATGTAATGCAAATGTGGGCCATCAGCAGTATAGTACTTCTAAAAATGAAACCATGTCTGAAAGACACAATGAGTCTGACTCATTATAGCATTGCTGTTTGCAACTCTAGGATGTAGTTAAGATAGTGTCAGCACTTTTATTATATAACCTATTTTCGGTTGTTTATTACTTAGCTATAAAAATTTACTTCAGGCTAAATCGGAGTGCACAAGGTTTCAGGTATTCCTTTTTTTTTTTAAATAAGTTTGACTATTTTAAACTTTGACTAATATATTTACTATTGAACAAATCTGTTTTCTGTGAAAGGTGCTGAATTTACAATCTTTTAATGTTCAGAGCATTTACAGCATTATTGGTAAACTCATTCTGTGAAATCAAATTTTTTCAGCTGGTACATTTCCAAATTCTTGACAATCAGTCATCAATTCTATTCAAGCCTTGTCAAAAAAGGAGAACTGTAATGGTTGAAATTAGTATACAGATGATAAATCCAAGGACCTTAGTCTAAAACTAAAAGTATGCATAGAGCCATAACTTAAGCATGCTCACACCTTAATGTACTTTGTGGCAACTAGTTTTTTGTCTGTTTCCTAATTTTCTCTAACTGGTACTGCATAGTCTTAATTCTTCTGTACATCTACAAACTATGAAAATCTATAAAACATTTCACTAATGCATTGTGGTAATAAACCCCTAGAAGACTGTAAAAAATTATAATGATTTAGAAAAAGTAGATCAACTTCCAACTAGTCACATGACTGGGAAGTACTTAACAATTTCATGTCGAATACCAAAAAATGCTTGCATTGAAGGCATCCCTTGGGTGTGTTTTAAGAAATGGGCTTTAACTACTACTACTGCTCTTGTTCTTGAGTACTGCCACAGCCTGTGAGTGGATCTCTAAAGCTGATGCATGGGGCTAAGGCAGAAAAGACACAGGGTACCACTGCCAGGAAAGCAGCAATACATTGTTGAAAATACAGTGACCTGCCAGTTCTGGAATACTCATCAGAAGGTGCTGACTTAGCTTCTGGCACACTGTCAGTTTGCATCCTAACAAGAAGTCATATGCAGGTAACTTCTGGGGACCACATGAAATACTTGTAGTAATTTAGAAGTAGTGTCGCAGGCATGGTACTGTAAACACTAAAAATTTTCTTGCCAATCTAACCAATATATGTATATTGTGTGTATGTATATAATTTGAAATTGATGAAGGACATTTTATCTTATGCCTGCTTTTCACTCAGCTTTGCAAAAAATTGATTTAAAGGTTGATTCATCATCTGTACAGAACAGAAATGATAGCCATTATATATGCAGTAATAGGTCACATATACACCCTTCAGCACTGCCATCTGTTTTACTAGGTGAATGACTGATGAGTAAGATACCACATTCTTCTCAAAAACTATATTTAGTTCTTTAACTTGTCTGACATAGCATTACTTACTAAGTGGTTTTGAAATCCTATTGATAACAGTGAGCACATAGAAATCACTGGTTTGTTGTATTGGTGAAAGATAGTCTAAACTTTGCATTTCACTCCAAATTTATATATAATCTTAATATAAAAATTTCTAACCATTACAGTGATTAACAGGTCAGTGTAAATATTAACCAATTCATACATATGGTAAATCAAAGGCAAAGTAAATACAATAGTATACTATATTTGCTGTTTTAAGGCAAGTTCATGAATTTCATATTCATTTATAAATCCCATTTTGGTTTTCTACACTTTGTTTCCCCTTTCTCTTACTTTATGATTGCAAAGAGCAAAACAGAAACAGAACCTCACACCAAAAAAGTTATTCTCAGGATCCACTATTGCCTATGATTCACTTCCCTTTAACTCTCCCATAAGTGAGTAGATTGGTCATCTGCCTAGATGACTGATGCTTCCCAGGCATGTTAGTTTCAGTTGCTCCGTATCTTTGAGGAGTAATTTCATAGTTTTCTTGCGCTTGTACATCAGTATCTTTTCTGGTTGAGGTTGGTTTTGGGGTTTTTTCCCTAAACATATGTTCTGCTTTTCCTGTATTCTCTTTCCCTTCTTCCTGTTTTCCCTAGTTCATTCTATATCTGTCCAATGGAATACAATCTTTTTCTTTTTCCTGTTCTACAAGTCTATAATATCAGAAGCAGGTAATGTACTTGAGTGAAGAAGATGAGTATGTGTATTATCTATTTCATGTAATAGAACTGCGCCTCTTCAAGCTACAACAATGAAGTAGTGCATGAAGAAACACTTTCTTAGAAGTCAAGGCACACACTTTCATTGCCAGCTCTTGCTGCCCAACCAGTACCCCAAAGACGTCCCAGTGTTTTCTCTGGCTCTTCCTATTACTGAAACTGCTATTAGGTGAGAGTAGGGGTGGAAGCAGAGGAATTCCCTTTCTTTGGCATAAGGAATGAAAGTTGGTTTGTTTAAGCAGAGATGATGATCTGAATGTATGCTTTTAATATAGCATACTTTTAACCATCTTCAGCATTCTCTCTGGAAAAGTAATCTCACATCTCCTTTTCAGAAAAAGAAAGGTTTGAAGAACTTCATTGTGGCTTTAGAATCTTATTAGACTGCTCCCATTTTTTATTTACAGAGTGACAACTGTTCTGAGGATCATCCTACCCAAGGTATAATTTTATTTAATTTTTACGTATGCAACATTTTAATTGAACATGTTCTGGTTTTGTTGGGTGGTTTTGTTTTGTTGTGGGGGGTTTTATTTATTTATTTTATTTTTACTGTAATCAAAGCTTAGATCTTAGATTGTAGTCTATGCACTTGGCAAAGAACTTCAATTGCACAGTAGAACAGCCTGTTAACAGATTAAAAATTGGATTGCCATGAAGGGGAACCGGTCCTCCTTACAATGGTTTGATGTTACTGTAATAACAGGGAGTTCACAGAAGTAGATGACTAAGAATTCAGACAATCATTTTGCAAAAGAAGACACATAATTGGAATTTAATCCTAAGACTCTGATGTCTGTATCTTGGCTATGCTACAGCTTTGAATTTTCTAGCGTTTGTCACTTTGACACTCTGTATCACAACCTAATAGAGAAGGTTTTTCCTTTTTGTTATTATTGTTGTTCTTATTATGTAATTGACCCATTTCCATGTAATTTACTCTGGAAAACTTGAACTGCCTTTCTTTCTGCATTATAAATGTTTCTGATCTGCAAGTCATTAAACCTGTCCCTTAGCAGATATGTCCCTACGGTGAGCAAATTCCAGGGAAGTTTGAACAAAAAACATCAAATACATTAAATACTGTGTAAAATGGGGTTGAAGGATTAGCTGGTTTTATGCTTGCATATGTTGTGTGTCATTGAAAATGTTATAAACTTATTGAAAGATCTAAATATTAAAACAACGTAAGGGCAACTTCATACATATGGAATCAAACCTGAAGTATCTATATTTCTCTCATTCCAGATAGTCTCTTATCCCCAAAGTTTGCATGCTTTGAAAGACTTGAATGAAAATGAAGATGGACCTTTGGTTAATTCTAAATGCTAAAGTACTCCTGATTATGTTATTTTCCTGTTCTCATTGACTTTCCAAATTGTACAGTATCAAAAGTGCTCTCTAATACACATATACTTAACTGTATAAATGAAAATAGACAGAAAATATATGTATTTCATATGGGTGTTAGAAGAAGTGTTAGTAATTGCAAATAGGATATTGAATACAAATGTTTAGGTAGGAAAAATGTCTGCAGGTAGGGCTGTAGCTACTCTTTGACGAACGTCTGAAACAAGGGAGCTGAATCAGGTGAGTTTTCTCTTTCTGTCTGGAGGAATTAAGTACCTGCAGATTGTTGTGAGAAGAAACAGTTGCCTATTTGATCTAATTCTTGAATCACTGTCTGCCAAGAAGGAATTTTTATAAAAATAAGAGTGGTTTTGGTTTGGTTTGGTTTGGTTTTCTCCTTATGGATTTGAACTGATATTCTGAAGCAAGAAAATGGAGTTTTGTTGAGAGAAGTTACTGTAGAAGACCCTTAGTTCAAAAGGAGTTTTGAAGGTGCCAGTGTAGTTAGCCAGGTCAACTCAGAGACCCACAGGAAAATAAACATCTTTCTAATTCATTGCCCTGTTCAGGTATGCTTTTGAAGCCAAAAGGCTTTAGGGATGGCTGCATGAACAAAACAAATAATTTCAAGCAATCCTGAAAGAAGTGGGAACTGGACAGTTCATTGGCCCACAGTCTTTTCTATGAGAGAGAAGTTGTTGCCAATTTAAAAGATAAAGATTATTTTCTTAGTCTAGGATACTCAAAGAATAAAAAATGTCATCAAAGTAGACATATTTCTAGTAACCAAACTTCAGGCCCACCTGATCAACGGCCTAACCCCAGTGATGGCCCATTCTGTGCACATGTGGAGTGTTACATCCAGTTAGGCTCAGACCGGCACATTTATAAGAATCATGAAACCAAGCTACTTACCTCAAAACAGCTGAAATGGACTGATGCCGAACGCATTTTAAGACTTGACACTATTAATCGGGCCAACTCCAATAGTGTAGGAGAAACAAAAAGTATTTTCTGCTGCACTTTAATCCCTTCCTCTTCTGTTTCTGGCATCTTCTTTTCCTCCTCTGTGGCAGAAGAACTGAACGCTGATGACAAGGTGAATGAGATGAATTTGTCATTCACAGATAATTAAAGCAGGTTACTATTACCTGACCAACATTACTGGAAACAGTTTAAAGACTTAGAAGTAATTTGAAACAGTTTCTTTTTAGTATCTAAATGAACATGGAGGTACTGCAGATATTAATTTGTATATCTCTGTCATAAGAAGACCTTCTTAGAGCCTCTATCTTATCACAGTCATTGCAAACGCTAATCATAAACTAAATTCAAGTAATTTGCTGCATAAGGGCATTCCATAGGGGATATGTATCATGTTGAAATTTTCACCTTTGTCTTTCCCTAAAGCCACACAATCACACACTTTAGGGAATGTGAAAAGTGTGAAAATGTTTGTAGTACTCTTTGGAAGTTTTTTCAAAGAGTACTTCTATGACATCACAGTGCCATCTGTAAGTGAACATTGTTCTGATAGAACTGCACATTTAAATCACATTGTACAGATTTTGTTGATTAATTGTTTCCACAATTGTGTTTGTTACACTCACTCCAAATTTTAATACATTGAGGCAAGGCTGATTTCTCAGGAAAAGTACCAGTTATAACTACAATTCAGCACCAGAGCTTTTTCAGCAAATAACAAATAACATTTTTTTATCATGCTGACGGTCACAAAAATAGCATGGAATGAAGAAAGGTATTAAAACCTTTTCCCCATCCTTAGATAGCAATGTAAGTCACCTATAGGCTAAGATTCATAACATACTTTTTATCCTTAGCAGGTAAGGAGTAAGATAATTGGTTTGTCTGACTGTGTATCTGTTTCAAAAGCATCAAAACAATATATGCAATAGAATCTGAGGGGAAAAAAAATCACACTGTAAAATGACAGATGATAATATGCCCACCAGGTAAACTTTTTATATGACAGGGTTAGAAATCAAGGTTACAGCCAATAATGTATTGCAGAAGACTGTAATTGTCTGGAATATTTCTGATTATGTTCTTATTTCTAAGATACTATTTTGATGTACTGCAGCTCGTCTTAGGCTCTACTAGGTATTAATAGAAACATGTCCTTTAGTATAAGTAATCTGTTCCACATAGGGAGAATATATTGTTCAAAATAAGAAGACATGTTTCATTTTATAATTGGTCGAAAACTCTTGAGAAATAGTTGTTCATTCTGAAAGGTACTGTAGTGAATAAATTGCCTCTTCTGCTTCAAAAATCTATGAAGTCTTATCTTTTTGATTCAAGGTTTTCCTCAAATAGTAAATTGAGAGACTAGGAAAGAAAACTCTGTTCCTGTCTTTTATGTAGTAAGCAAAATATTAAAGGAAATGACATGAAAGATCTAATACTGTGGATTTTGTTTTGGTTTATTTTGGCAGTGAACCTATTAATGCCTATTCTTTAGACTCACTTACACTTTTTTCTTTTTTTTTCTTTTTTTTCTTTTTTTTTCCTGGAGTTGAATAAAAATAAATTCCTTCTGAACTAAATCCTAGCAAATCTAATCAAAGGCAGCCACTTCACTAAGGGGAAGCAGGGGGTGGGGAGGAACTAAATTACAACTTTCTAAGAGATCCTAAAAAGCAAAATGGAAAAAAGCCATAGTCAATATAATAAATCATAACATCATAGAGAGCTTATTTGGAGGGAGTTAAGGAGTGTTGATTAAGGAGGTGTTGGTGTTAAGGTTGTAATCAGGCAGCCATTTCAAGCCTTACTTTCACAGTCTGCTAACATGCAGGAATAACATTTATTTTGTGAACAGTTCTGTGACTGATCTCAGAGACAGATGAGAAAGGGATTTTTTTTCCCCTCTTATTTCAGCTGTAGAACAAAAGCATGTAGAATAAATGCTTTGTAAGTTATAAAATGACATGTGTATTAAGATCTTTTTCCCCGTTTCTCCAGGATGAAAGTTACTTTTTCCAAATATGCAAATTAACATCTGTATAATCAGAACCTGGAAAAAGTAAAATGGACTCTCTGTATGCTCATATCAATGTCTATGTGTGTACATATGCATGTGAATATGAGAGAGTAATATACTGTTGCATGGGAAATCTGTAACGAAAGGACCTATTCTTCCCTCACATTGTGTAAATTGAAAATAATTCTGCTGAATTCAGTAGATCCAGGTTCATTGTAAAATTGGCATCTCAGAGAAAAGAATCAAAAAGACACTGTCACCTTAGAGTGTTGCATGCCAAGTATTTAAACTGCTGTAAGAAAAAAGTCTGATGTTACTACTACTGTGTGTAACTTAATAGGAAGCTATGGGAAAACATAGAGAACGACACTGCCATGTATGCCATTATAAGAACATCATAATGGAACAGCCTTATTGTTCATAATGGAACAGCCTTATTGTTCATCTAGCCAAGTTGTGTATATATGTGCAAATCCAAGTTCAATATGTTGCAGATCATCGCTTGAATTATTGTGGTGGATTGACCCTGGCTGGAGGCCAGGTGGCCAACAAAGGTGCTCTATCACTCCTCCATCTCAACTGGAAAGGTGTACTTCCTAAGAATAATTTTCTAAGGGATGTTGGTCAGGTATTTCAGATGGTATTTAACTAAATAAGGTAAAATGAGACAGCCTCACTAGCACAATAGCTACATCAAAATAAGAAAAAAATACCAATGCTGAAGAAATGCCCAGTTGAGGGATAGCTAGACCTTTGACATCTCCAGCTGTGACTGTGATATGACACAATGAAGATTTGACATCATTTACTAAAATAAACAATTCACAAAAAATTCAAAGTAGCTATCAACTCAACCACATGGCAAACATTTTAGTAAAACCCAGAGTATTGTCTTACTGTTCCTTTTTCTTCATTTGGTACATGGGTGACAGCAAATTAAAAAGGCCGACGAATATGAAGATAGAACAACTGCTGTTTCTGAGAATACTTTTATATTCATAGGTGCCCAGAATTTGGTTGTAAAAATCTAACACCACTTAGAAATCATGCAATCATTGAATATACTGAGTTGGAAGGGACCCACAAGGATCATAGAGTCCAACTCCTAAAAACCCCCAAACGTCCTTGTATACTTCCATGCTTTCATTTTCCTTAAATGTGAAAGAAACAGTTTTTTAGCCTTGATGAATACCACTAAAGCTATGTAGCTCCTAGATAAAGCTGTCTGATACCTGGTCAGTCTGAAATGGGATTAAGTTTGCGTCTGTTTTTGTTGTATCATATGAGTAGGGTATAGATTATGTTTGGGAGTGCTAGATAGCAATGGAATACATTCTGTGAACATACAAATTGAAATGCCCTTTAAAAATGTTTCAATTAAAACACGCAAGAACAAGTGTATGCATGGAACTTGAAATGCTAATGTCTACAAATTCAAGGGGAATGGATATAATAAGAGGAATGGATATAATTAAAAAAAAGGTCTTATCTTCTTTCCTATCTCTCCCATACATACTTGAAAATTCATGTAAAAGGCCATTTTAAAAGTAATTCCTAGGAAATGGAACTTGGCTCAGACCACCCAGACAACTGAGAGACTGTGACCAGAACAGAACGCATACTTGTGTTATCATTGACTCCCCAAATAAAAGACACTTCTTAGCAAATTACTTTCCACATAACCATACTGTGATTGCACATTTCCACATCCTTAAGCCAAATTGCAGCAATGCTTACCTAACATATACTAATGATTCTTGGCAACTTTATACACAGTCTGTTTAGGAAAAAGTACTTTGGTCTTTTCAGGACAACTTCATGCTTATGTGGAAATCTACTTGAGGACTTCATAAAGCACACTGACTTTCATGGGCCTATTATGCAAAAGTGTAAGTAGCCCTCAGTTCATAAAAATGAGAGTGCAGGTTGTGCCACTGTATTCTTGAATGTATAATTGTTTCACCTGTAAACACTGAGATGAGAACTTAGCCACACAGGATCTGCACTGAGGAGATAACTGAATTATAAAGACTAACATGATGATGAAATAATGTGTGTTAAAATTGGATTACATGTTCACTGCCTTTTGCACAGAAAATGTTGAAACATACTGACAGTTCTGAAATTATGGAGACTACAGTAGAGCTGATCAGAGTAATATAAGTCTCTACCTTCTAAATTTATCATATAGAGAATAGAACCTAGGATTTCTAGACTCCAGAACAGTGCCTAGTGCCTTTAAAGTTACTTTTTGTTGCTGCATTTTGCATCATAGCAATGACTTGAGTGAAAGTTAACTATTACCTTCCTAAGTATTAAAAAGTGTGAGTCCATACATGCATAATTCCTGATGTTGGGTAATCAACAATAAATTGAATAGTATTTAATTTCATCTGTTTTTCATTCAGCATTCACATTTTCAACTTTTATTCCCCAGAATGATGAAGGTTAGAGGGGTTTTTTTCTTAATGTAATTGAGGACACTACAATCAAAGTGCTGATAATTGTATATAATTATATGTTGGAGCCAAACTGCGAAGAGAAGGTTAAGCACTTCAAGAGGAGAAGAAGGAATGCAAGACCGGCAATTTCTCTACAAGCACCCTGGAGAAGGGTCATCCCACTCTGTACTGTTGGAGGGCCAGAAAATGCCCTTTTGGTGTGTTCCAAAACCAGAAGTGAACACCATTCTGAAAGACTGAATGTAAAGTTTCGAAAACATAGCCTTATCCTTTCTTCCCACTGTGAAGACAAACATTAAAGGGAATAGCAACACTGTCCATAAAGCCATTTTGTGCTACTGTTTAACCCACAGTATTTAATATGTGGACATGTGTTCTGTACTGCTCAATTACAGTAGCTCCACATATTTTCATGGTTTGATGCCTCAGAATAGAGTATCTTTTAAAGGACTTCCTGAGCATGGCTAATTTCTTGCTGAATCAGCTACACTGATGTAGACTCAATTTTTACAGCTGTCTCAGCCTTTCATTCTAGAAAAGCTTCAAAATACTTAGCAGTGAATCAAACTCTATTGTAACTTATTGGTAGGTTTTTGCTGAAACGATAGTGTCACTACAGCAGTAATTCTCATTTCCATAGCAAAATTGTGTTTTTCAAAGATTGTATTGGAGACGATTCATTTTGTCAAATTATATTTCCATCCATAAGATCTTCTACTTCTTAAAACCTAGTGCATTGTAAAAGACAAGTAGAATGTTAAAATGTATCTGTTTGTGGTTTTTATCCCAGCAACGCCAAAGCAAAAAATAACAATTTCCATTTATTTGGGATCAATCTGTAATTCTATTTGGTTTTTATTTTTTCCTTATCTTGGCCCTAAGCACAAGCTAAAAATTCTACATGTCAGTTTGAACGTGTAGGGCATTAGAAATGAAAAAATACGTTTAAAATCAGTGATCTAACATGTAATGAGAAGTTCAGATTTGTACTTTTACATAACATGCTTCTTAGCAGAAGAGACAACTGAGTTGGTCATGCTGTACACCTCTCATTCTCAGAATCCCTTAATGAGATCATTGCATAAGTAAGTAAATATGTATTTATACCTTCAACCCTAAGAAAGCATTGCAGAAGCAGAAGCAAAGCAAATACTCTTACCTGAAATATATGGGAAGAATCCATCTACCTAAATTCTCAGCTATGACTTTCAGGTCATTTTATAAAATAATATCTAAACAGAACACCAAACAATAATGGACTGCTGAGACTATTTTAAATCTGAACATTGTTACCATGGGGTTATTTCATAAACCTCTTGGACTGGGTGTAAAGAAATCTATTTTTCATTTGAATTCCTATCTAATGAAAACTTAATCATCTCTTGATGAATTTCTATGGACTCATTTCAGGAGATGAATCTTAGTTGTATCTTAGGGCATAAAAAAGATAGTAAATTTGACTTGGTGCAAGAAGAATCCAGTAGCAGTCTGAACAGGCCACCCCTTCTCGGAGGCAGAAAGAAAAGGTGACCTTCATGTATGATGTTGTTATGTAACATTTTGGATTACATTTTTGAACAGGTGAATTTGGTATCTTCACTTGATCACATGAACACTTTCCTATCTCTTCTAATGTGTCTTTTTTATAAAATTTGCTTTTATTTATGTTCTGGTAATCATTGGATAGAAAAATGTGACAGTAACTCTTAACAACTGCTTAATTTATCTTCATCTGTGTGTTACAAACACAAAACAGACTCTTAGAAAAACACTAAAGTAAACTTAAACTCTTTAATCCTTTAAGCTTCAGAATGATGGCAAATGGATACATTTCTGTACCATGAATTTACTCTGTCCTTTGTGGACATGAAATGTCATGCAGGAATGGCACTGAGCACGTGAGGACTCAGATTAGTATTATAAAGATTTTCCTGAATTACGAGACAATTTAATTTTTTTAAAATATATGCATTCAGGAACAATATTTAAAACACAGGCATCCATTTCTATTCTTGTAATTTCACCACTCCTAAGGTAGCAATCACCTCTAATTACCAGGGAACTCCCACGAGTCATGCATTTAGATATCAGTGACTCCAGTGGCAGCAGCTCAAACCCAATTAGTAACTGACTAAAAGTACTACAAACTAGGCTCCTTTTTACTGGTAGATGAAAGCCAAGTGAATAAATGAGAGCAAAACCCAAAATGCTTATAAACAGTAACCTTAAATGACTATGCATTAGGCATATGCTGCTGTTAACTTCCTGAAAAATAATTTTTTGGATGTGAACATTTATGTCTATTTTTAAGATAACGGTTTTGTAACTATCTCATACCCTTTGCTTGTTTTCCCAGGACTGTGTACACACGTACATGGCTCTGAACAATTAACGATTTGATATTCATATTCCAGGTTAATCTCCTCTCACTATTTCTGGAAAATGCATTAGATAATGTTTGTTGCCAGCACTGTAATGACCCTCAGTTGTTTCCAGACTCTCTTAGGGTGTTAATATTTCATACATAATCACACTCTTTGAGCTGTAAAAATTTTTACAAGTGTGTATAGAGCAACAGAACATATTTCACATTTGATTTGAATCATTATACTAAAGGCCCTAAACACAAACCATCCAATGGGAATGAATCATTTTTTCTTACTTTCCAAATGCTTGATTCAGCCCCCAAAAGCTTAAATTAGGAGTACCTTCCATTCTGTAAGTGCTCTTGTGCCCATACAGGACAGGTGCTTAGGTGTCATCCCCATCATTTTGTTAGTTCACCAAGTTGATGACCACCTATGTGATTATATCTTTTATTGAAATGGGACTGCAGAGATCAAAGTTAGAGATAAATGAGTACCACTGAATATGGGTAAGTGCACATATCTACTTGAATTGTTTAAATAATTTAGATTAATCTTTCAAAAAGTAGGATTCACTCCTGAGAAAGACACCTGTGGATTTTAGAAACCAGATCTTACAGCTGATTACAGTATTCTGAAGAATAGCTTCTTCAACAGCTTTATGCCTATAAGGTGTGCAAAGCACCATATTATTTCTACTGAATGGGCAATAAGAGCTTTATACTAAAGAAGTTAAACATCTCTCAGAAATGAAAGGATAGTATTCATAACTTCTATTTTAGCTTGCTGTTAAAAATCTCATGAAAACTGAATGATCAGCAAGAACTTTAAGATAAGTTTGTCTGTTTTTATTTGCTTGCTGTATGCAAGACTATTAAAATATTCTTTTATTTAAAGTATAATTAGGAGACAACTGCAGTGTGAACAGCTAAATCATTTAACTGCTTCAGCAAAAAAAGCTAATCTTGAATTTCATTCAGAAAGCTTTTGAATGAAGAAATTGAGGGCTATAATTTTATTCCTAAAAGAAAGATTTTCTTTCTAGGATAAGCTACACAAAACTTTGACTCACACAATTGTGTTGCATGTAAAATATATTTAATAAAAAGGACATCAATATTTTTCATAGAAGCTTTCACGTTTAAATTTCTTTTTTTTTCCCTCTGAACATTTAAGGGTCAGTTTTCTTCTTTTTATAATTCTTTTCTCTGATACCTCTAAGTCTCAATTACTGATATTCTTAGTGTTTGTGCATCTGGCTCACAAAATAAATGCCTTTCTACAAAAAGCACCATACTTATTACTTCACAAAGGAATTCTGATAATGCTACACTATTAAGACTTATAAGTAGATCAATAAAGAGAAATGAATAAATTCAAATGCATTAGGTCGCAAGAAAAACACATTATGCTTCTGACAACTGCTGACTTACAGAGGCGGAAAAGATGAAATGAACTGATGTTAAGTTAAAAGAAAATTCTGATCAAATCTACTCATATTACTGAAAAATCAATTTAGTAACAAGTTTATTTTCATAATCAGAATATGATGATCTTAATGTTATAATTCCTGTTGAATTTCTAATGTTGCTCCTATGATCTTAATCAATAATAATTTATTCTAAGGATTAAACTAAATTTAAACAACAGTGGAATTTATTCATAAAGTTCCATGAGACACCTATTTATTTGCTTTAAAATATTAAAAGTATATTTTGTTCAGAAGCATATCAAATAAAGAATATGATTCTTATTTTCTCATGCTTAGTACCATGTCGTTGCATAACTCTATTGACCTTTCTGATAATGTCCAAGTTCTCAACCCATTGGCAAACACAGCATTGCCTACATATAAACTTAGAGGCCTAATTAAAAATGCCAGTTAAAAAATAATTTTTCTTCCCATCCACCTCCAAACCTAACACCTTTTTATTTTTATCTTAAACATTTAGAAATTTGCCTATTCTTGAAGATCTCTGTGTACATAGAAAAATTATTAATCACTCCTATTTTTTCTTTGTGAAATGTCTAAGGACTGTGTTTAATGAGTACATATTTCTTTATTCTGCTCTATCATATTTATCAGGTGATGATTAAGCTTTTGACATCTACATAACAGTTACAAATTTTGAATACATGTTGATATTAACGGGTGGATTAGCCAGCGAATCAGACTCTCATCCCTGTAGGTGCTGCAGTGAAGACAATCCTAGCCATAAGATCCAAGCAACACAGCTTTTAATGACTTGGATATCCCCTTACCCAAAATATGCGACATGGACTTAAATTTTCTGGATCAAAATTTGGATGGACAGAAGCCAGGGACCTTTGCATGTTTTGAAGTGAAAAGTATTATATAGTGGGATAATCGGCATTTTTAATATTTTAAGAAGAAAATATAATATAAATAATAGCTGCATGGTTTGATTATCGTGAGGTATGTTCTGTGCCCTGCATATGCCCTCTGACTTATTCAGGGGTATTCTGGCTCATTACCTGAAAAAGACTGGTCATCATTATCTGAAGCAGGGGATGCAGGGGGAATCAGCTAGCCCCTTTTCAGTGGTCTGTGGGGATAGGACAAGGGGCAATGGCTGCAAGTTGGAGCATAGGAAGTTCCGCACCAACATGCGGAAGAACTTTTTCACAGTGAGGGTGACTGAGCACTGGAATAGGCTGCCCAGGGAGGTGGTGGAGTCTCCTTCACTGGAGATATTCAAGACCCGCCTGGACGCCTATCTGAGCAATATGAGCTAGGGAGCCTGCTTTGGCAGGGGGGTTGGACCCGATGATCTCTCGAGGTCCCTTCCAACCCCTACAATTCTGTGATTCTGTGATTCTGTGATCACTCTGAAGGAATCCGCACACACACACCCTTCCTTTTACAGGTATAAAGAATATTTGTAATGGCGTCAAAATGTTGCCATACCGTGCCAAACTAAGTCTCACTGACTTTGATTTATATGGGAAGCATTTATGTTCTATTAGTAGAAATCAGTGTTAGTGGTTTGTTGTGTGACATGAACAGAACTTTAAAAAAATTACTTGAAAGACACTAGAAAGCACAGTTGCAGTATTGAGCAAACTAATATGAGACTTGGTTTCTTGTCACTTTCTCTTCTTCCCCTCTGTTCAGACAAAAGTTGTTATTGCTTCTTTTCATTGTTAATTTTTTTCATAAAAGTAACAATTTGTCCTTATAGAACAGTGACTTTTCTGTTGAACTTTTAAATTTACACTTCCTTTTAGATAGAGAAGATAAGGAAAAAATATGAAGCATTTATACTCCTATGCCTCCTATATACAGTACATCTGTCAATAAAGATACAAAACCAGAGAAGTAAATAATAAAACAATCCTAATTGTTTTCCAGTTTCATCATATCTTACCTTTAGTATATGGCCACATTTTGTCTTAGGATATGGAAATGTTCCATGACTTTTTTCTTAGTTCCAAAGAATGGTACTCCTTGATGTTTGAATGGTATGCAGGATCAATGTGACAGGATCATACAATGCTTTTTCCTGGGCTTGATACAAGAAAACTCAAATTAGCTGAATATTTAATAACCACATACTGCTAGCCATACACATATTCAAATTTTGTCTACATCTTTTGAATCCCCAATCCTCTAGAAATACATTTGATTAAATTGAAACTCTATATAGCTGATATTTTTAAATAATATACATCCTCAAGTATTGAGACAAACTATTCTTACTTGCATTTGCAGTATTTCGATTAAAATTCTACTAGATACATGATTCTACCAGCGACAAATGTGCTATAGGATTTTGGTATGAGAGTAGTGCAGATGTAGAAATATAAGATGTAACGGCATCATTTTCATATAGTTTTAATTTACTTATGTACTCATAAGGACAATTGTGTCACAGCAGTTTTGGCTGAGGTCATTTATTCTAGAAAATATTTGTAGTTTTATACCCCAAATCAATTCCCATTAAGAAAATGAAAGTCACATCCATTCATAAAAAAATAATTGATTTTTTGAACCAAAATCTGCTCTTTAAAAACATAAATAGGCAGTAATGAGATTAATAATTTCTGTGTGACCTGAAAGCACAACAAAAGGAAGAATTTTCTCCAGGAATGGGGAGGTAGGTTTGGGGGTTTTTTCCCTTCTTTTTTTCCTTTTCTTTTTTTTAATGAGATTTTTATGCAGATCTCTCAAAGTTTGTTTAGAACTTATATCTTGCACTATGAAACCAAGGTTTGTGACTGTAACAAACCTGTAGGCACTGCGTACCATTAATGCAGCCATCACAAGAAAGAATGTGGTAACAAAGCCTGGCGTTGTGTATCATTCCAGATGACTGACCATTTGGTTCTGTATAAAGGACTGTTTTTGGTTTTTTTTTTTTCTTCATAATTTCTGCATTACAAAGCACTATGATATACCACTCATCAACACTGCAAAATGTAATCTTACTGGTTGTTATTTTAAAACTTCAGAATACTTCAGAGCACTGAAGCTCTCAGCATCTGTAGAAAGTGCTGCTAGCCACAAAAGTCCATTCAGGAAAAACTTCATATTGCTCTACACAAAACAAGTTGCTGTCTTCTACAAAGACTTGTTCAGCTGTGTCTTATACTTGCAGATGTTTTCCTGCATGGAACCTTTTCTGCCACATTTTTAACATGGATTAAGATCCATTGTCAGGAAAACATCAGTCCTGTGTTATGATATAGTTCCACATAAACTGATTTTTTATGAATCCCTGCATATTCTTTAAAGTACACCCAAAGTTCAATCTAATCTAGATGGCATCATCAAATTTTTATACCATTACTATAATTACATTTGCACACACAACTCAATTACCAAAGATATGGATCGTTACCTGCACAATTTGATTATGAAATTTAAATCAATATATTTGATATAATTACAGTTAAGGTTAGAGTACATTTTGTCACAAACCACATTATACATTACTGTCTTGTTTTATGCATTTTAATAATTCACTTTAATCCAGTATACTTCAATAAAAAGGGATATTTTTCTTCTGGAGTAATTTCACTAAATGGGAGGAGATGGGAAAATATATTGTACATTAGCAAGTAAAGCTAAGCAAATTATCTGTCCTGCATTTTGTTTTAATAATGTACATGCACATTGTTGCATTTTGGTAACAAATAAGTATCATTGCTCAGCTGTTTTATTCAGTGTTCATGGAAGCTGATCCATAGGAGGAAATTTATAGAAGGAGACATGTGCAAAGTTAAAGCCAATTTGGGTGTTAACACAGAACATGTGCTTTAATATGCTTGTCCAGGTGCCAATGAGTGTCAGATTTGATTCAAAGCTTAAATTTGGACAGTTCTGAACTAGCAAATGTTTGATAGTGAGTAATTCGTGTATGCATGCTAATTCATGCATGCACATAAACTGTTTCTAAAATATAGTGATTTGGGGGAGACGCAGTAGGGAAATATTAGAATACAAATGTACACTTCTAAACCAGACTAGAACCAGAAGAAATTTTAAAATATCCATTTTCAAAGTGATGTAGATTTTCAGTTAAGATATTCCTATGAAATTTCATTAAAATTAGGGTATAATTTGGCTCAAAATGTTTCCATACCTGTTCTGGGACAAAACTAACTGTACAGCATCACAAGCCTTTTGTATTTTAAATTTTATTTTGTGACCTGGCATAGTTTCACTCAAAGTGAAATGGTTAGTCACTTGCTTCAAAACAAAATATTAAACATATGTTTCATCTTAAATACCAAGCTGATTCTGTAGCTATAAGCTTCTATGTTCTTTCTAGACCGTGATTAACATTAATGTAAGACTTTATTGTTAACAAGTATTATTAAAAAAGACAACGGTAATGTTATGCTGTTATTAAATGTAATATACCTCCCTGCAATTGCAGATCATGACAAATGTTTAATAAAGCCTCTTGATACTCCCTGAAATCTATCCTTGAAATACGAATTTATTTTATTTTCTATTTGGCTTACCAAATACAAGGTGGCTTTGTTGTCTTATCCAATGTAACAAGCAAGTGGGAGATTGAGCAATGAAAGGCCAGATTTTTTAAAAAGCATTTGAAAGTCTTTCTAACTCCTTTTTTTTAGCACAGCAAAGTTAATATGGTGCCACCTTTGGATGAAGAACCATAATGTCTTAGAAACACTGTTAAACTGTATAATAATACAAAAAGACACATGAGTTATAAATCCTACCTTTTTTTTCCCCTCAATGATTTGAATTAAGAATTCTCTCCAAGGTGAAAGGCATTGAAAAATTTGCTTTAATTAGGATTCATGTCATGTCATGTCTGTTCATGCAATCAACAAGTCCAAACTTTTTACTAGGTTCTCAGCCAAGTCAAATAAGGATTTCTCCCTTCTCCAGAAATCTACTTCCACATAAGTGTTAAATAACCATTATTATGGAAGGTTACTTTGAAACTTGGCCATTAAAAATGGGATGTGATTTCTGTAAAAAACCCTGGCTTTTAGCACTTTTTAAATATTGATTGAAAAAAGTTTTATATTTCAACTATTAAAATCACCTTGAACCTAGGATTACCCCTAGGATTATTTTCCTGAGTTCTCAATGTGTTTTCTTTTTTCCTAGTGATTTTGAAATTAGGAAGAGGATATGTATGTATATCCCAGTGATGTTTTTGCAAAGGAAAGGGCAGTGAGTGATTGTACAGGAGAAACAATTCTTGATTTGCTTTGTGGCCTCATTAGTTTACTGTATACTGTAAAAAGAGAGAATAGGTATTTTTTAGGCTTTTATCATGGACAGATACTATGTACTGCTATTTATTATTTAAATCACATTTCAGATTCCACAGAGCAAGTTAATAAGCTACTCTATAGGAAAAGAAACTGTATTTTTCCTGAGATTTATTAATGTGCTTTCAAACTAAGACCTGAAGAATTGTACTCTACATTTGTGACTGTAAGATTTGATATCTAAGTAGGGATAAAATATATATCCATTCCTGGGAATGGATTTTCTTGTCTTTATTGAAAGATGGTTTAACAACACAGATTAAGTGAATTTTACGAAACCTGTCATAATTCCATTTCTTTATGTAACTATTTAGTAAACGAAGTAGAAAGAATGACTGAAATCTATTTGCAGTCTTTTTAAGTGGGAATATAGGAGACAGAAAAAAATCAATTTTTCCAGCTTATCAGCTCATGTCCATGTATTAATTCTTTGAGGTTTACTACTCTTTTATCTGTGATCTACGTCCCATTAGCATCAGAGACCATGGTACACCAAAAAATGGTTCTATTGTTATCTCAAGTTGTATCTTAGTGAGTCTGGAGCTGTTCAGTCATGACATTGACCCTCAAGGTCTTTTAATGAAAAAAACATACATTTCTAGAGTTACAGCTACCTATGGCTAAAATTGGATTGCTAGCTCCTATTTGAACCGTATAAATTGTGACAAGTATTTTTCTAGCTGAAAAATATCTGCCTTATTGGGAGCATTGATGGTATGTGCAACATAAAATATATGAGAGGACACCCACTGGGATGAAAATCATTTTGTTCAGCACAGATTAAGAGATAGTTTCATTGATTTCTTTATCATTTTAGGATGTTACCTAACTTTACTTTGGCAAAAAGAGGAACTTCCTACTCCCTAAGCCATTGCATTAAAATAGCTCTCTGGATTAAATGATTATTCACTGTGATATGGAGCAACAATAAAGAAAATATGCCAGCTATGTCCTGTCAAAGGTAAAATAATGCTGCCATATTGTTCAACCTGTCTCCCCACCTCCCTCAAAAGTTAAGCCAAACCAGTGTTTTCTTATTGAAAATTTGGTGTTCCTATACACTTAATGCCTGATCCCACAGTATAAAACTGTATATTTGTGTATCAGGCAAGCAGGGGACAAGTGAAAGTTGCTGAAGTAATTCTTCTCAATAGATTCTGAAAGAAGTCCAGAGCATTTTAGGACAGACCTGACCAGACATTTGTCCCTGGTGAACGCCAATTACCCTTAGTAAGAGCTGACCTGGGCTTTTCTGGTCATGTGAATCCAGAAACAGAGTAGTCATTATACGCACTATCCAGATTTTTCCTAGATTAAAAAAGTCTATCCATTGCTTTAAAAAACCATACAAATGGGCTGGTTCTAATTACACACACTTTAATGAGATATGAAACCAGGAAGCCAGATTGTATTCTCAGTATGTACAGAGATATCACCTCAGTATGCACAGTGAACACTTTATATTCTTAGGTATATATCCTGAAAACCTCAGAACAAAGTTGGCTTTATGATTCTCCATCCATTCTAAAAAATTAGTCCAGTCTGTTAAATTGTTCAGGAAGCTCACAGGCCTCTGGTCCATTATAGGCACTGAGCTGAGGAAAGCAGGATGTGGAAAGCTGGCCATAGACAGATGTTTGCTCTGCAAGCAGCTGTTGTGGATGTTACTGCTAACAGCTATTGATCGTTGTCCTTCTGCAGAAGCTTACTGCTCTCACTATTGCATGGTGGAGCCAGTTGCAAAACCAACTCTGCTATTAAAATGTTTAAGTAGATTTTCTGAGTTAACAGGGCTGATTTTACTGTAAACATATGTGTGAATGTTCACAAAAATGACTTTGACATTGACTCATGCCAACACTTAGCAGCTGGGTGGTAGTAAGCAACTGGGGGTCAGTGGGGAAGACATAATAACTCAGACCAGCATGACCAGACCAGGAAAAAGATATCAGGCTACAGACAAAAACTGCACTAACACCACTCGGCGAGACCTTTTCTGTGTCATGCTTCAACAGGTAGATCCATTGTGCTGAAGTGTCTTGTGTCCGAGTTTTGCTTGTATGAAGTTTGGCCATTATCCATTTCCAAAGACACAAGCAACTTGGTCATCATTCCATCAGTATGCAGCTGACTTTATTGTATAAGTCTTTGTGACTTCAATGTTAAGTGTTTCACAAACTAGGAAAGGTAAAAAAGTGACTTTTAAATGTTTATTTTAAGAAAAGTAAAAGAGGAACTCACAAGATACCTGCTTCAATTTAACATACACGCTATGATTCTCCTAGTTGCTTGAAGAATTTTAAAATAGTCTTAATAAAAATGTTTTTTCTAATGTGAACTTTTGCATTCACACAAATAGGACACTCAATATTTCCTATCCATGTAGTGAAATGATAATAGTTTTATGCTTCAAGGCTATGTTTGTCTTATGTTAAGCTGTCTCCATATATTGATGAATGCTAATCTATTTTTAATAAGACCAATACGGACTCAGTTGATTAAAATAGTGTAGGTAAGAGCTACACAATAATCCAGAAAGCCTGATAACAGTCCTTGTTTAATATCTTAGAATCAACTTTAATTAAAGAAGTATGGTCCAGATCCTCATCTGGTGTAAAGTGACATTATTTTAATGGAGCTATGCCAATTTCCACCCACTTAATGTCTGATCCTGTGACTGTGCATTGTTTGTTTTTCATGAGGTTTATTCTCTTTCAATGTTAATGAAATGTTTCCTGCTTCATTTCCTGAATAAGAATGTCATCTGATTGAAAAAAAGTTCCTGAACTATATATGTACTAGCAATCAGATTTTCCCCAATGCACACTGACACTGACTTCAACAGAGATTCATTAATTTATAAGAGTTGAGAAGATGGTCCTGATGCTTTGTAATTTTCTATAAGCATTTAAATAAAAAAATGAACTTGAACTTTGAGTCTGGAAAACATACCAATTTTAACATTTGCATATTTAAATTGTATCAGCTAAATTGGTCACTATTTAATGCATTGGCAAGCAGCAAAAACTATGGGGTTTATCAAAATGGCTTAAGAATTTTCTGAGTAAAATCAAAGCAGAAGTAATTTTTTAAAGTTTTCCCTGGGCATATCTGTTTTACCTTTCAATAACTACCTGATTTACTGGTAGCTTGGTTACAGCATTGTACATGAAGCAAAAGGTGTCCTGTATGGCTGTGTGCCCAATGATTTCCCACAGGAAAATGTGTTGATCAAATGTGAGACAACGCTGTATGTAAAGGCTGGCTGGTGGCGCAGTTTTACCTTATGAAAAATCCAGAACTCTTGACAGATTTTCATTATTCCATTTATTACAAAGTTTCATTTCATAGATATTAAAAATTTGCTGTCAGAAAGTGGAGAGGCTATGGGAATCAAACTTTTATCAGGCTTTGTTTATTTATCAAAGCTGATCATGCTTTCTTTGTAATGAACACTTTTAATGACAACTGTTTCTTTTAAATTCTCTGTCCATTGCTGGCTGTTGAAGCAACTGCTTTTCAAAATGTATGAACCATTAATTTTAATTTTAAAAAGTGCATACCAAATTAAATATAGGTTCTGATAGTATTATTTCATTATGGACCTGAGCAAGCAAGTGTGGTCCAGTTTATGGTCAAATAGTAATCAAATTCAAAATCTTTGGAAATTATAGAATCATTGAATTCCAGAGAAAAAGGGACTTCTCAAATTAAATGTCTGCCTCCATAATAGAGAAAGGACAGTTTGCAAGTGACTAAAACATCTGGATCGTCCATTCTCTTCCTTAGTGAAAACCTCAGCTAATAAAATTTTTCAAATAATATTAATGTGATCCAGATTCAACTATTAGGATGAACTCTTTGCCCACTGACTTCCCCATTGACTTTGACAGGACAAGAATTTAATCTTTAATGTACTCAGCGTACTCTAAAAGCAGATAATAAGACCTTTTTGCTCATCAAGGATGACTAACCTTATGATGCCTAAATATCATAGATGTATAGCTAGATATTTCCAAAACTAGCTCTACAACATTATTAAAAGTTCTTGGCTGACATCCAAATGTACTTTGTCTACAAGACTATATGAGCCTTCTATACGACTTTTGCTATGCATTATATAGAAAATTCTACTTCATTCCCTATTTATATTTTGAGACTAAAAGAACATGTTGAAATAGTAAGGAACTATTTTTTAATGTCTAGAAGAAGTACAAGTGAACTTTAGACTGAAAGTAAAAAAAAAATTACAGAAATCTTCTCTTGATTGATGTTATTGTTATTCTATAAGCAGTATTGCTATTAGTGTTATTATTGCAATTGCTATTTAATTGCAGGAACACAAGAATTCTAGAAATCTATACTGGGAATACAAAATTCAGCAACTGATCAGAGCAGTGCTCATATGAATATATTTTTTAATTCTAGATTAACAAGTTTCAAGCATCTTTATCTTAGAAAACATTTAGTTTTCAGTTTCTATTGTTCTTTAGGTCTTTTGTTTATTCTGTGCAAATGAATGTATGTAACTTGCAGTCTCAAACACCTAGTTATCACTTAGGCTGTGAGTTTGCATGTGAAGTTGAGATAAAGTTGCATTGCTTCTGTTATGGGCACAGGAAGACAAAAAGAAAGCACAAACATGACTTAAAAAGGAAAACTACATTAGTTGAAGCACAAACTTAAAAACAAAACCAACTAAAGATGAAGGTTTGTCTATACCTTTTTCTGAGGATCAAAACTGGAGCTATGGAGTTAGGACCACAATCCTGAGAAAATAAAAAATACAAAATATATCACCTATATGTTATGTACTGTAAGAAGATACTGTAATAGTATCAAAGGTTAAAAACATCATCAGATTCTTGAAAGTAGCCATCTCTACCTACAATATTGTGCTCACTTTTCAGCATTATCAGTTCTAAATGCCACTACTAGACCTTATATTCTGTGATTGCTAGCAGTACAACTTTTCTAATCTGGACAGAATGACTTTTGGATCTTATCTGAAACAAATATAATAGGGTCCCTATATTCTGGGTTAGGTCCTATACTTTTAGAAATAATTTTGGGAATGCTATAGACAAATGTAAGTACCACAGTGACCTTGTTTGGAAACACCTGCTAAAATACTTCTGTCTCACTGCCAGTCAACAAATTACTTTTTAATTAATCCACATTTTTTCTTTGAGCAGCTCTGTCATATTCTGCCTACTCTTCATTGAACAAAGGCAACTATGTCCTTTTCTGTCCTAGTGTAGCTTTGCAGATAGCTGGAAAACTTAGGCCCTTCCAGAGTACTAAAAGTTCCCACAAAAACTTCAGTTTCAGCAAATCTCCTTCTTTGGGATCACAAACACTTCTTCAAGGTCTGTTGATCTTTTGTCCTGCTTTGACTACAGCTGTAACGCCTGCTCTTATCCCCCAGAACTGCGAGTGGAAATGGTAAGGAGTTCAGTTCCTCATTCTTTCACAACTTCCAGCTCTAAGGTAAAAAGTGGGAAACGAGTATGACTTTTTTTTTTTTCCCTCAGTGTCTGCCTGCAATTAAGCTGCTTCTGGAGCCCTTACTGACGTTTTTTCCTGGATCTTTTTGAGTGGAAACACACTGACTTTTACTTTTTTGAACCATTTTTAGCAGAGAGACTCAAAGTAGTCTCACTGAAGAAAACAGATCTCTTCATATTTTTATCCACATACTGCACTTAGAGGAGCTAGGACAAACAGAAAATGGATGGAGTCATTTGCAGAAGAGCACATTAAATTGCTGATAGCCAGTGACATAGTGGTGGTTAGTTGGGAAAGTGATGACCATGGCATTTGCAGCTTATGATGGTTATACCAGATTTTGTATAGTTTTTGACTCTTCGGGCCTTCATAATGCATCAGACCTCATTAGGGCAATTTGTCATGTCAAATCCTGTTACAAAAGTGGTAGGTGCATGGATGGAGCACTGTAATAGCAGGCTGTTTCAGAGATCGTGCTGAACTGTTCTGTGGTGTGCCTTGGATTTTATAAATAATTGAAAACAATAAGTGGCAGGAGAGCTAGCAGCAGGAAGCACACAACTCACTGTAGTCTGTGTGTGAGCAGCTCCCCTGGACTAAATAAAATCAATAATCACCAACCAGCCTTCCTTGGGTACTATAAAAGCTAAAGATCCCATATTGCCTTTTATAAATGAAAACCAAGAAATTGACAGCCGTGACAGCTGCTGAGAGCATGCCACTCATTGCCTGTTCTCAGTGCTTCTTTCCTCTCCCTGTCCCCACCAACAGAAACAACAACAGATATATCGCAAACACAAATGACTGGCATTGCTGCTGTACACAAAGAACTCACTTGTTGCCTCGTAATTGGAAATGAAAAAATGGAAGCACTGCCAGCAAAACGTTGTTAATGAGGCACTCTGTGGGCTCTGATTTCAAAAGCTAAAATTTGCTTAAATCAAAATAATAAGGAAGAATTCTCTAGGATACTACTGCGAATTCAGACAGCTCTTGATGTGTCCCCTCCATCCCCATCTAGTTCTATACATTCCCCAACACCACCAACTGGGGATAATAATAGGAAGGAAATGTACTACCTGACTCAGTGTATTGCTGTGAGATTATTAATCAGTCAATGTTTGTGAAGTGCAATGAAAATGAAATGCTACCCATAAGTGTTAAATATTATCTTTTCACAGACCCATTCTCCCCCTCCAGCCTTTCAGCCCACTCTTACTCTCTTCTCTTGTAGTATTACCATATACTTTGGAGTGTGTATTTCCATCATACCTAAACAGCACACCAGGACTGCAGGCTGCAGAGTGGGCTTGCTTTCAGGAGGCAAGGTCTGTTCTGTGAAATGTTTGCCTGAAAAACTTTTTACAGTAATTTGTTGTAGAGAACCCTGAATAATCTATTTCTTTACAAAGTTTTCCTTCCCACTATCCTAAAATGACTCTAAACAATATCTGAGACAGCAGCTAACTTACTTTATGCTGCAGCATTGACTCGTGACTACCTAAGTGCCTGGCTTTGTACTTACATTCATCCCATACTGATACACTGGTTTTCTGCTACTGAATAAACAAGACAAAAACTACATTCATTCTGGAACCTTCCTCAGACTTAGTGATGCCCTAGGACACAAGTGGGAAATCTTTGCTTTTTAGAGGCCATTCAGTCTCCTTTTATAATGAGGAGAGTCTACAATCACATCCCTTGAAAAGAGAGAGCCTAAGATCTCCAACTCTATCAGCAAGAACAGCTCGAAATCCCTATTTTAAAAGAGATCCTGAGACATTCGGTGCCTTCTTACCTCTACCCACCATCCCCATTTTCCCGTTCAGGTCCTTTTTTTGTGACTGGAAACTAAAGAGAAGTGAGACTGAGAACAGCACCCTCAGACGCTTCTCAGACCATAATTCAAGTGCTGGAAGGACTGAGCCACTGTAGGTCAGAGCAACACGCAGCACAGAGCTGAAGAAAGACACAGGTGACAAAGGGTACTTGCAAAGCAAGTAGACAGTGCAGAGAGGCAGTAAGAAGGGCTAGGGCCTCGTGTAGCTTCCAGCCAGCAAATTCAAGTGTTAAGTCTAGATAAACCAGCATTGATTTCAATCACACATGTTGGTAGTTCTGAGTTACAGGAGATGTTTGCTGCTCCCAAATATTAGAGTACAGAAGCTTCCTCCCTAAGTTTTGGAAAGTTGGTTCATCGCAATAAGACAAGAGGGCTTCTAAGAGACGCCCCAAAATGCTATCATACACCCCATATTTTTCATTCCAAAGCAAGCTAAAATTTAAAAATTGACAAGTATTTGAAAATATGTTTATTTTATGTATCAACTAATTTTCTAATTGTAGAAGTACCAACTATCTTACTTTAAAGGTCCCCCATTCTACCACCATTTCAAATTACACATCCCAAAACAGTATATTCTGACAATCTGAAATGTACATGCTGAACTGGGCTTTTTAACAGCTAAAAAATATTTCCGGGAGAGTGCAGCTCAATATATAGCAAATGCTTCTTTTGCCTTCTTCTGTATTATGGTCATGAAGATGCGTTTTTGTTTTAAATTAATAGATTTCACATTCTCACAGCCATCTGTGCTCTGAGTGACACAGAGTCTATGTTAGTTCCCTATTAGAAAAAATCAAATTTCCTATATAATTGAGGCTAGATTAAAAGGACTTCATCGGTCATTTTCCCATTTCTCCTTTCTCATTTCTCTAAGGCATTATGTTCTGAACTATACAGAATCAAGTTTTTTTGGGTTTTTTTCTTTTTTTCCCTTAACTCATCCTTCTAATTCAACCCTAACTAGGATTTCATTTGATACATCTTCTGTGCCCTAGGAAGTGCAGGATATGAAAACTGTTGTCCCTCCGTGTGATGGACAATGCTAAGATCTGAAAATCTCCCTGTGATTGACAAGAGTTGAACTTTAAAGTTCTCAGACCTCATTTGAAGGACAATCTTTTTTGTCAGACTTTTATCTCAGGATGGCAATTTAGGTGGGTGAGGTGTTCTACAGTAAGGAATCAACTCTGATAAAAGAGCTGAGGTAGTGCCCTTTCAAATGTATCATATCCAGAGACTGACTGTACTGATACTACTTGTTTCGTGTTCAGTGGCTTCACATCCAAGTAAATACCTACACATATCTACAGAAGTATAGGAAACAGACATGAAGTATAGACATATGTAGAAGAAGTTAATTACTAGAAACTGGACAATTCTTTCTTATTTTAAGATTTTTTGCCTTATAGTATGTGAAGGCTCAGGCAGGATTTCATATCAGGCAGGATTTCATAATCATCACTCTAGTTTTACTATGCCTGCTTCAAAATTTAGTAGATATTGCTGGGATAAAGTATGAATTCTATAACTCGAGCTAAAGGAGACTATCATATACTTCACAAAAGAGACTATTTATTCCCCATATATGCATACTGGGTACAAATTAGAAGACTATATGAATAGCTATTAGTTAATATACTTCTAAAAGAAAGTACTGTCAATTCACATCCTTGTGAGAGGAATTTTGATTTTACAGTAGAGTATGGTTTAAAAGGAATGTTATTTTGACTTTAACACCTCTCAGTTTTTTCCCCATTCAAACTGTGAATGTTCAATAATACTGTGAAACAGTCTCGGAATAAAATAGATAGGTTTATATAAAAATATCTATATTTTTACATGTATATAAAAACAATATAAAGAGCTTTGGTGTGAGTTTGATGGCACAAATAGTCTGCTTGCTTTCAAGAAATCTGTATACAGGTGAGGAGGGAATGGCAATTAAGATTAAAAAGCTTTTTTTTATTGGTTTCACATCAATCTTTGTTATTATAATTATATCATGAAACATTTTGCAGTATCTGTAAGCTAGAACCATGCTGTTTGATGCTCACATCTGCCCAATGGATGGACTCTTTCAATGAGCATAATAGAAATTACTCAGATATGTGAGAAATATATATAATAGTTTTGAGGGATCTGTGCACTTCTGAGAGTGCTGAGAGAGTAAATTCATTGAACACTAAATAATTCTTGCTGCATAAACTTGTCAGTTGTCAGCCTGGGTAATTATTTAGGAAAATTACCAGTGGCACTTTTCAATGGAAGCTGGGGAAGCTGGGAGATCTAACAGAGAGGGGATTAAGCCGCCTGCACTCATCATTTTTCTATATTCCTCCCTGAACATCTGCTATTGGTTGCTGCTTAGGACAGAATATTCAACAAGACGGACCTTTGGTCTAACACAGTGTGGTTCTTCTTACATTTTTATGTGCTTGGTAACAGCAAGCTCTGTCACTGTGGAGTTACATAAAACTCCACTGTGGATTTATGTTCATTTAAAAGAGAACTAGGGGGAAAATTTGAGGAAAGATCTTTCTCTCTCACTTACTCTCTTTTCAGAACATAAGCTCCTGCTATGAAACAGCTAGGCAGCTTCTTCCTCAGAAGAGTTGTATGCAGCCTCATTTCAGCACAGCATCTAGCACCTGCACACTCGCGGCTTCCAAAAGTCAGCTTGGAGTAAGTAATGTAGTGGCAGTGCTGCAGCCTGAGTGACAAAGATAAATTAACATACGCGGTGGTAACATACGTTATTTACCCCATTAAAGTGAAATAATGTGAAAGCATGGCTGCAGTAACAAGGAGCTGAGCAAGGACAGAATTTGGTTGATCTTAGCTGAATCACATCAGCTTACTGGTCCCATGTGTTTCTTGCCACAAAACAAATTCAAATCTAAGAGCAGAATGCTGAATTTTTTCAGGCACCCCACTACCACAGTCAAAGTTACAGGTAGACAATACCAGCTGCAGCTTCTACTGTAGATGACAGTAACTATCAGGAAGAGCCAGTTGTGCTTTAAATACCACAATAATTCTCTAAAAATTTGACAGGAATTAAAAAAAAAATCCCTAACGTAGAAAATACTCATCTAAATCCCTATAATTCAATATTTAGTGTAAAGGTATTTTAGCAAATTGCCTTGTTGACCAAGTTTAAGACAATACTGAGAAACTTTTTGTAAAAAGCAAATGATCAGTTCTGTAAATGGAAATACTTTGTTCTAGTATTACTACCAGAAAGCAGAAAAACACCATCAAGTCCATGTGTCCATTCTAATGAGCTCAAATTTCAAATGTGGGAATACTCACAATGAACTGCTTGCAAACAAGCTAAAGAATTATTTGCAGACATTATTTGGCAAATTTACTGAATAAATTTTTCGTTATGAATTATTCACTCTATTACTTACCCTCATCAGGCATTAAAGCCATCAAAACTTGAGGTTTATTGTTAACCATTATAATTATGAATTATAATTAATTCTTAACACTGTTGTCAAGAGACAGCAACATGACTGAAAAGTGCGCAACATTCCAAAGGTATCAATGACACAAATAATTCCCTCAGTGAAAAACACAGCATTAGAACAGGCTGAAAATAAATCACCATCAATGAGTAAGCAATATAATAATTTGCTTCGAAAACAATTAACATTTCACATGTTAATTTTTCTATTCTCTGCAATGTAGATAACAATGATTCACTGAGCCTGAGAAAGTTGCAAGTGCATCTAACTGGGCAACACAAGGGAGAAAATAGTTCCTTTGGAGAATTTACCTACTATCTCTTTGTAGCAGTTGTTGGGCAATTTTTAAAGCATTATTTACCTTGTATCTTAGTGCTACAGAGAACCACACTACATAAACCTCTCTCTCTTTTTTTTAATACATAAAAATAAAATGCAGAAAATTAAAGAGGTGATAGCCCTTACTGTGGTCATCCTACCCACAAGAAAGGCATGAATGAAACATTCACCTGAAATGCAATCCACCCTCCTCTAACTCTTCATAAGTAAAACTGAATGTCTGTAGGCTGGGTGTCTCTGCTTCTTTACAACTTTTTCCTGCAGTAGTTGTGGTCAAATTTTACTTCTTGCAGATTTTTATTTGGTGTGTCTTGCTTCTTTCAAATTGTGATATTAACAAATATTGCCATTTCCTTGCTGTAAGACTGTTTGATCTAGAGTTTGGAGCCCATTAAAATCTTTTCTCTATAGTGTGATGGCCTCACAACTATATTTCCAGTTGAGATAATCTTGTCATAGTAATTGCTGCTGTCATCATCAGTATTAAGGTTCATTTTGATTTCTTTTTGAGTCTGCATGTTTGCTTAGCTCTTCTAGCAGCATGACTAATCAGGATATTTGAGGTCTGAGCTTCAAGGTTTCCAGTATTTGTGTGGTCATTTGAAATCTGGAGGCCAGCAGATGCTTCGGTGTCTAACGAATCCCCAGAAACATAATTGTCATTGCAGTTACAAGAAAACTTCTGATTATGGTTACAGCCATCTAAGTTTTGGTGCATGATACCAGCCGTTTTGGTATATGCAAGCAAGGCACATTTTATTCTGGTTTCTTCAAGAGTCATGACACAAAGGTTTTTAAACCACACCAACAATATTACTAAGTATTCTGCAAGACCCTTGTGAAATATTTAATTCGAGGGGATCTTTTTACCTTTTATTCTTAATAGTGTAGTAAGAAAAATCTGTGAAGCCAATACTGCGTTTGGACCTAATTACCTTAGAAAAAGCCACTAGATGTCCAATACTAAACAATTCTCAACTAACTGGAATACTGCTGTGCCTATTTTTCTTGCCCAGATAGCTAAGACATAAATATCTAAAGCTATCAAAGAGGCTTAGAAGCTTTTAAAATTTTTTTAGAGACAAGAAGGTATCAATAAGTATTACAGCCTCCATGAATACATAGCAAAACATTAATAAAATATCAGTCATGAAAATCTGACTTCTTCATAATTAATTAGAGTACATTTGATACTTTCCTTAGCTAAGAAGCATATTTAAAATAAATGACCTGTCAAGCAGCATTTTGAATACAGACTGGAGGTTAAAAAATTCTACTATGGGTAAAGATTTCTTACTCCTATAAACAAGTGTGGCTTTCTATAAATGTGACAGTTATCACCTGTCACTACCATAACATTTGGGGTTTTGGGGGAAAGGAGGAAGGACTATGTTAAGCAGATAACTGCGTCTTAAAAGTTCATGGCTATGCAAGTTGCTTGAATGCAGTGGCAAACTAATTTAGTTCCACTTGTGATCTTGCAATAATTTCTGTCAATCAGGATGGCATTAATAAAAAACATCAATCTAAACAGAAGTGCTGTGCAGCGTGTATAATGTATACACTCATTGAAAGAGGCTGAAAAGATTGCAGTCACACAATTAGGGTAACATTTGACAGCTTTAATCACTTTGAATCTCTTCACATCACTTTTAAATGTCAAAACCACCTCCAGAGATCTCATCAGAACAAAGCATTACTTAAATTGCAAATGAAACTATCCAAATTCAGCACACTATTATTAAAAATATGAAAAATGCCCCACATTATTTTATGAAAAACATTCATAAAACATTCTATGATGCAACACTGAAATGAGCAAAACAGGAAACAACGATGGCTCATTAAAAAAAGGTATTAATGCTAAATTTACTCTCCATTAGCATGTCACAGGATGTTATTTTTCTCACTGTGCTGTGCTGTCTTCCCCAAGCAATAAGGATTACTTCTTCCATGCAAAAAATTAAGAGTATTTAAAGTATGAGATCCTTGTAATCTGGTAAGGAAAGATAGATGTCTGTAAATAGATGTTTGTACTGATGTCATATATCAAAAGGCTGTTTATCCTTTTCACTTACGTTTTTCTTGGTCCCTTTTCCACAACAATTGAACCTGCTAACTCCGTGACATATTGCCATGTATTCTGTGTGACTTACTTGTATACAAACAATAGGTAGTGATACATCCTTATTTTTTAAATGTATCTTTAATTCATTGTTTTCTCTGTGTTCACTGAACTTTACTGTTGAAGAATTTAAAAATGCAGTGAAATCCATCTCTAAAAAAAAAATCTTTTTTTTCAGACTACAATATCCCAGTTATCCAGTTGCTTTTTATGATATTACTGTTTTTAAATTGTTAGGATTTTTCCCATCTACACCACTATCCAAACTGAAAAAAAATGACCAGAAAAAAATCACTTTGTGTCAATGAAGTATTTTCTTTAGCTATTACTCCAAAGATATTCCTGTAGTGAAGCCAACAGCACTTTACACACATCATTGTACTCTTTGATAGCCTTTCAGACTGGTAAGAAAACCATCCACCTGAAAGTTGAGGTCCTAATAACAGATCTACAGGTGGATATTTCTTGTGATCCTTTGAAATTCTCTTGGATGGACTCAGGGTGTGTGCTCAAGTACAACATGAGCCTCATTTTTATTTTTTCTAAGATGTTCATGATTTACTAGTTTTTGGAGATGTCCATAAAACCCAGTCCTACTGTGTCGATCTTGCTTTAGTGGAAATTCTATTTTCTCAGTATTATCAAATATCAAGGTTCCTAAAGAAGGACTGAAGTATTGCATAACTGACAAACATTACACACCAAGATATAAAAAAGCCGGGTATTTGTCTTCTTTTTATTATCCACAGCACTGGAGTTAAACAACAGTTTTGCAGGAGTGTTGCATTTGATTGTTAACTGTTAATCTACATTTAGTGTGAAGAATGAAAAAAAGGAATAGAAAAGGAAGAGTTATTCATATAGAGAATATAGAAGTCAATTGCTGTTGAAAAACATTTTAAAACTGCCCCTCTCCCAGACTCAAAAACCATTACACCAATCAGTATAATTTAAACAACATCTAGTTTGAAAAGGATACAGCTGATCACTAATACATGGACTTGTAGCCAGGAGAGACCACACACAGCATGCCTATTAACAGGTCACCGAGTTTCTTTCTCTTTTCAATATACCTCAGTACATGGCAGCTAGTTTTCTCGCTCAGCAAGCAACACACAGCATGTGCAACTTTGAACAATCCTACACTGCAGGGAATATTTTGCAGAAGCTACATGATAAGATTACCAAGTGGCTTACTTCTTGCTCTCTTTGTCCTTGGGTTTACTGCCTCCAATGATGGGGCAAATATGGTGCATGATCTAAAGGAAAGGTTACTCGGCTAAGTGTCACATTCCCTACTATCAGTGTTCTGATATTAGTAACCATGAGCATATTTCTAGGTTTAAGCACACTTTCCAGCCTTTGTAAATAGTGTGCAATCACATTACCTGATTTTTCTAGCAAGCTTTACACCTTGAGAAAATAGCAAACATTTGTAATGTGCCCCACAACCATGACACTCAGTAAAATCACAGTGTTGTTTACTTCACTGGAATTTCATCTATTCTGTACAGAATTTTCTTAAATCTAGATAGGCAAGTTATGTTTCTTACTGTACCACTGTTTTCTTCTGTGACCTTCCATGAGTCATTTTACCTCAGAGGACCTCACTTTCTTCATATGTAAAATGCACAAAGAACCTTAATATTCCTCATTTTACTTTCCTGCAAATTCCTTAAAGTGCAAGATACTCCTCCAATTATCAAAGACGTGGTGCTGACCAGAAAGGATCTTTTATTCTATTTGGGCATTTGTAGATCTGAGCTGTGGCACCCATTCAAGCTCCAGTCTGGTTGTTTACTTTCTTTATCTCATAGTGTCACATACAGTAGCATGTTTGAAAAAAACACTGAGGTGACTGGAAGGTCCTCCCACAGGGAAAAGCACTCTAATGTGAACATATATTATTCACTAGGTTATAAGCAAGGGAAGGCAATTACAGCAGAAAGAAATGCTGCAGCAGTGGCAGCACTCAGTGTGTTGCAGAGCAAAAACAGTAGAGTATGGAAAGTCAGGAGTTGGATAAACTTATCATCTGTAACTATCACAGTATTGACCAAAGGCCAAACAAGTTTCAAGGCCTTATTAAAGCTGATCTGTACACACAGTTAGTAGAAAGACAATACCTGACTTAAAGAGCTTGCAATCTAATCAAAGGCTTGTTATGAGAAAGTCTTTCCGCGAAGGGTTGAAAAACCACAAATGGATACACAGGGACAAATAGAGACAGCTTGTCTGCTCAATTAGATGTTGATTCAACGTTCTCAAACCAGCTCTGAGTGAGACAAACAATGCTGGCATGGGGCCACTGTTGCTTGTGGCCAAGAATCAGACCAGAATGATGAAACATAGTTTCTAAAAATGAGGTCAAAAAGGAAATGGACTTAGCAAATTTGTTGCAAGAGCAAAGCAAGTGGTTGGTAGTTTTGGCCCAATGTTTTGAACATGATATATCATCAAGGATCCAGTAAGCAGATTGCTTGCTGGTACAGTGGTGTTAGAGAACATAATTATTTTCTCTGTTGAGGAGTGCTGTGTAAATGACTGATTTAGAATTTACTGTAAAAGAGACTCTGGCTTTCTTACTTCAGTACATATGTAGTTTTGCAAATGCAGTTATACTGGCCTTGAAGAACAGCTTGTCAGATTTATTTCATGATAACTATCTATGATCTGCACTGTGGGAACTTCTGATCAGTACCTGAGGCAATGGAAGAAATGCTGCGACAATGAAAAGATTGTAGAATTTTTTGTACTGTGATAGAAACTGCAGCTCATTTAGAGCCAACGTTCTTTCTTAAAATTCTTGGAAAACATTCCTGATAACAGTTAATGGAGAACATTCCTTTGTTCTATGGCTTCCTTGGAATGAATTAGTCTTAATGTTAGGAGTTTTAATGGCAAGAGGTTGACATGATTTGAAGAAAACCTGAAAATTCAATTGGCTACTTTGTGAAATATCAAGAATTGCTAATTTAGCCATGTAAAATATATTTTTTGCAACTCACTTTTAAAAAAAAAAGCTAGCTTTTTTCAAGCATATACTTACCTATTGACACATTTATCATAGTCATTCAAATTCCTATTTCCCACTCCTTTTAGTAGGCTAAATGCCTAATGTGTTACTGAATGGCAGTGGATGTTTTCTTCCTCTGTTAGCATAGGATTTGGAACATTTGTGTGTATATATACAAAAATTAAGCTTTTTACTAGTCAATTATAATTCAGAACTCGTCTAAGGACTGAAAAAGACAAAATTATTAGCAAAAGAACTGGGCATGCCCAAGGCTGATGTCCTGGTGAGGAGGGAATTATTTTAATAAGTGTGAGAAAGAGGTTTAAGAATCTAGCTTTCCCACTGGGAAAAGAACTGAGCACAGTATGAATCAAAGTTCTAAAGTAAACTAAGCAAGATAGACTGTTACACCATTTAGCAGGCCAGCTCTTTAAGTTATATTATCCAAGCTTTCAGAATGTAAAGGACCTTTCTTCAGGCATGAATTATGGATATCATGTTAAATTTATAACCCACTTCCATTACAAAGACCTATTTTAGCCTCTTGTCTAATTACGATTTAGAAAATTGGTTTGGCCTGAAAATTGTCTGATTTACTCTAAAGGCAAAGGAGAATGTTTCCACAGAGTGCAAAGATAATTTATGGCACAGTTTTTCACGTAGAGGTCATTCAGTTATTTCCCTGGTTTAAAATTTTGTCTTTCGTCTAACATTTATTTGGCTCCACCTATGTCAAGAAGAGCTTGTTGTTATCTCTTCAAATCTACATCTTTTTTTTTCTTTTTAAGTAGGAAGCTACTGAAAAATTGTGAATTACAGTTTAGAAAATGATAATACATATTCACTATTAATTATTGTAGCCTTTTGTTTTCTCTCACAGTTTCATGGATCAGAAAAAAAACCCAAAACAATAAAAGCTCTAAGAAGGGTTAAACTGAGGGTTTTTTTCTGAAGGACTGTATATATCTGTACATTTTTTTATTACCTCACTGAAGATCAGGTGGACATATGAGCCCAAAATTACTTTAATGTATATGTATCATATAATTGCAGGCACTTGCCTATTTATAGTATTAGTAAATTTAGTCACATATTAATTCTGCAGTAGACGTAATTCTTTTGAAAAACTTGTGATGATGTTTAATGATAAAAAAAAAAGTTCAGTTCTATCTCAGGAGATCTGAGCTGTGTTCCTGAGTAGGAAGAAAATAGGAGGGTTTTCAATGCCTACTGTTGAATGAGTTCCTCATTTGAGGGGCTTGTTCTTTTTTCATCCAGTCAGGAACAAGAGTAGTCAGAAGGTGGATGAGAGATGGTCAAAGGAAAAGGAATGTCTCAGAGAAGAGAGAAGAGGTGCAAGTTCCTACTCTAGTAAACTCTAAATAAAAAAATAAATGTATACCATAAACCTAGAAACAATATTCTTTTCTTTCTAGCTCAGTGGCTTAACAAGTTTAAAAGCTCATTAATTTTTACATATAATTATTAAATTACTTTGAGAGATTTCAACTGAAAAGAAAGATTTTAGGATATCACTGAAAATAGGTTATATGAATTTTTCTGAGGGTTTTTTTGTTTCTTGTTTTTTATCCCAAATCATGTCCAAAATAAAAGAGCAAAATCTACTTTCAGAATTATATCAGTAGTGAGCTTCTTTCTGATTAATAATTGTAATATTATGTGGATGAGACATTCTCAGATATTTTATTTTCATTTCATAAAATCACATAATGGTTTGGAATGGACATTAAAGATTACGTAGTTCCAAGCTCCCTGCCATGGGCAGGGACACCCTCCACTAGACCAGGTTGCCCAAAGCCCCATCCAACCCAGTCTCAAACATTTACAGGTATAGGACATATACAACTTCACTGGACAACCTGTTCTAGTGCCTCACCACTCTCATAATCAAGAATTTCTTCCTTATATGTAATCTAAATCGACCCTCTTTCAGTTCAAAGCCATTACCCCTTGTCCTATCACTATGTGCCCTTGTAAATCATACCTCTCTAGCCTTCTTATAAGTCCGTTTATGTACTGGAAGGCTGCTATAAGGTCTCTCTGGAACCATCTCTGCTCCAGGCTGAACAAACCCAACTCTCTCAGCCTGTCTTCTTCACAAGAGATGCCCCAGTCCTCTGATCACCATGTCCATGTCTGTCTTGTACTCAAGGGACCTCAGAGCTGTACAAAGTACTCCAGGTGGGATCTCACAAGAGTGGTGGGGAAAAATCCCCTCCCTTGACCTGCTGGTCACACTTCTTTGGATCCAGTTTCCTTTCTTGGCTGCAAGCTTGCATTGCCAGCTCATTGCCAACACCTCCATGTCCTTCTCCTGAGGCCTGCTCTCAATCCACTCTCTGCCCAGCTTGTAGTTGTGTTTGGCATTGCCCTGACCCTTGTGCAGGATCTTGACCTGGCAGTTGTTGAACTTCATGAGGTTTTCATGGGCCCACCTCTCAAGCTTGTCAATGTTCCTCTGGATGTTATCGTTTCCCTCCAGAGTTATGACTGTCTCATACAGCTTGGTGTGGTTGGCAGATTTGCTGAGGGTGCACTCAGTCCCACTTTCTGTGTCACTGACAAAGATATGCAACAGCCCCAGCCCCAAAATGAAATTAAATACTTTTGTAAATTAGGAGGAGTAGACTGATGCTATATACTTTATACAAAAATAATCTGTAACAAATTCTTTCATGTAAAACTGATCTCCTTTAGGTGCTTCCTATACCAATACTAGTGTCTTGTTCCAAATATCTAGCATGAGTTTCTTCGTCATTCCCATTTCCTCCATCTTAATTATTTCAGCAAACATGAACAAAATAATTCTTTATCTGAGACCTCAGTACTCCACTGACAATGCTGAGACAAATGTTGTAAGGGAGGCTCCCAGAGACAAATCCAGACTCTCTTAAAAGGTAAATTACAAATTGGAGACAACCACAAACTAATCAAAATGTAATAGGAAAATAATTTCTCTCTGGCCTGTGTTTGTCTATGCAGTTAATCCAAGCATGATTCAATAATACTACTTTCTGTTTCTTATGGACAGCCCTTGTCAACCCACAGAAATTATTATTTGAAGCCATTTGTTGAGTGAATTCTATCACAAATACCAACAAAGAAAAAGAAAAAGAAAAAGTAAAGGGTCTCTGAAACTCTAAAATGTAGTGTACAGAGCAACAGGTAGATGATCTGCAGAGAGCAGCCTTCCTATATCTTTGTGAAGCCATACCGTTAAATGGTTATATATACAAAGATGTTCATGGTGTCAGGTAGAATGTGAATTTACAGTATAATCTCTTTAAACTACTCCCCTTAAAAATCTCCATCAAATTTCTGCTTGCAACCTCTTAGTCTGCTCTGCTTTTGAGTGATATATTAGAACATAAAGGCATAAAAAGCACCTTTTGAATTGCTCAGAATGTCTGTAATAGGAGGTGGTGAATAGAGTTAGGACCTGCATTTACATCTTTCCCATGTTTTCCCTTAGAAAACCACCATTTCAACATTCCTCCCAAAAGGAATTTCTTTTTCAACAATCATTGCCATTATTCACACAGCTGCTAACCAGCAAATCGTAAATGCTGGATATAAGTGACTTGATTCAAGGTGTAAGTGAGGCTGAAATTTGGGGAACAGGGTTAACAGATTGAATTAATACATTACAAATACTAAAATTATTTGCAGTAAAAAATTAAATTTCCAAAATAAATTAGAATAAAAAACTTAACCATGTCCTGAGGAGCAAGCACTTTTAATTATTGTTTTTCCCTTGGTTTCCCTGCCTGTGGTGTCTCTGTGATAGACGTGATAGAAGTTTCTTCTAAAATGTAAAGTGTGAATGCTAAACACTTTGTAGACTAAAAAGGACTGCTATAGTCCCCTTTTACAACACAGCTGCCATCCTTTTTCTCTAGTTCTTTCTCCCATTTCTCTTAACCCTGTGCAGCATTACTTAGTGTAGGGTCTGCCAAACAAGAGGTGAGAGATGATGGACCCCCTGAGGAATGAGAAAATGGAGAGGTTGACTGCACACATTGCACATGAATAGTAGGAGGAGATGCTATTCTACTCTGGTTTCTTTCTGCCATCTAAAGGTATCCTCTAAAGTAACTTAGCATTACACAGTGCTTTGAGCAATGAACTGTGAGTCAGGAAACCTGGGTTCTATCCCTCACTGCATAATTCTGAATAACTCACTTGCCTGGACTCAGTTTCTCAAACTGTAAAACACTCATTATGACTGTCTTTTGAAAACTATTTTATGATGTGTGGCTGGAAAGCAAACTAGAAGTGCTAAAATTCTTTAAACCAACTGTTCATTAATGTAGCAATGGAAAGCTGACATAACCTGTGTAAAAGAAAAACCCAAATATTTCTAGCACTTGAAGACTTACCGCTGCCCCATGTGAGAGTTTTAGCTTGGACATCTCTCTATCCATTACACAGTTGTGCATGACCTGCTGATAGGTTTATTATAATGGATATTTCATTATAGGCAGCTATGACTGTAAGAAAATAAAGACAGGAGGAGACAAGATCAAGGGCAGTTGCATTTTCTAACTCATGACTGCAGTGAGGAAGAGGTTTTGCTTGAATTTTGTAGCTACCATAGTGCTTCTGTACTTCCGCTTCAGCAGCAGATTTTGGACTCAATGACCAAGTGGTCTTTCTGGTCCCTATTTCCCTGAATACCAAAATTTGCACAGTGTTTAGCCACTGCTTCTACTAATAGTAAAAGTCTGCTACTGTATGTTCTTCTCCCAGGTTTATACAACTATAGGAAAGTGTAAACAAATGCAGATCTCCTGAAGAAATTTGTCCACTAATAAGTAAAGCTAGAAGTGGGTACATAGAAGCTGCATGAAATTTGGGACTTATGAAACAGCAGCCACTGGAAAGATGACTTGGCTGTTGAGTGCAACACCACTTTGATCAGGACAGAAAAAGCAGAGAATTCTGAGTTTGGGGAAGGCACGTTCAGAGGGATGATGTCTTTGGTTTTGGCCTCACATGTCTAATTTATTGTTAGTCTTTCAGGTTAAACATAGTACCTAACTCTTTCTTTGGACTTTGGACTATTAATCTCTCTAGCTACATCTGCTCCTGGATAAATCCACCCTACTGATCCCTTGACCATGTGTCAGCCTGGCTCATATCCATGCTACTCAAGATTTTGTGTCCTACAAAAAGAATGCTTAAGGTCGACTGTGTCTTTACTGAATATCAGCAGGAATTTTTCATGCTGTTATAACTATCTCATTATCCTTCACTTGGCAATACAGGTCCTTCTCCATACACTCCTCCATGACTCAGCTGGCACAACAGCAAAGCCTGTGAAGACATAGTTTAAGGAATCAAGTTCTCTCAGAGTGCCAAGTATGGCACAGCTCATATCTACACTGTATACTGGTTAGACCGTCTGGAAGACTGACCTCTGAACCATGCCTGGCAACCACACTGAAAGGACTGCTTGATCCAAGCTACACTGGAGCTGTAATGCTAGCATGTATATCAACAAAGACAGATACATTAGCAGATTAGGGTCCTGGTGCAAAATATACAATGAGCAAGCTTAACAGCCTGCATGCATTTGCAGTGACCCACTGTCCCATTTCTGAAGAAAAAAAAATATAGAGCCTTCTTTACTCATATGCTTGTTGGGGGATAAATCCTTGTATGGCTGTGAAGTGCTCAGCAGTCAATAACTTTGATTAGTAGCTTTCATTGGGTTTTGGCATGCCTGTAGATTAAAGGATCAGCGAAAGACAACGAAGAAAGGTCAGCCTATTGTGAATGTCTTCCTAGCTGTTATGAAGGGATCTAGACCAGATCAAGAAGATTCTGTTCAAAAAGACAGAAAACCAGTATCTGAGATAGACTTGAGACGGAAGCTGCAGAAACCCACATATAATAAGAGTCAGTTAATTTGAAAAAAAGGTGGAAATAAGTTATAGCTTAATATTTTTATATATATTCTTATTTTTAAAATCAGTAATAATAAGTAAAATCCCTCAATAGACAACCTAGCCATCACTTGCTAACTTATACTCTTAGTAAAAGATATAGCAGAAGTGGTTATTATGTGGGTATTTTCCTATTTGATACGTTTAATCATAAAATTTTAAACAGAAACAGGAGTAAAATTAGCCTAAAATATTTTTAAAACAATAGGCTTTTCTGTTTAACCTGCATATGCATGCACACACACACACACAAACAACTCCAAAGCAGACAAGAAGATAGAGTCAAACATACACCATAAAACCAATGCACATCTATGGCATCAGAAATAAGAACAAAAAAACAAAGTGGAAAAGGGACTGGGTGAGGTTAAGCTGGCTGGGGTAGCAAATGAGGAAGATGCCTTCATCAGATGTATCAGCAATTACACATGATATCAAAAAAGTGCAACAAAGAACAGGGAGTGTATTTTTTCTGTAATTCACTCAGATGGGAATAATCAGTTGGATCCAACCCTTAGTGGTATGTGAAGGAGGCAGAAAGATAGAAAATCTTGTGGGTTTAAATGTCTGAAAGGAGATCCATAGTTCTTACCTAACAGAAGGGGGAGAAACAGTGTCCAGTGTCACAGAAAGAAATGGAAAAAATTATAAGGAAAGCATAGATTATATTAACATTTTTAATCTTTTTAAGCTGCAGAAAGACTGTTATGGAAGATAGAGTGAAAAGAAACCTATGTGGAGTAGATGCTAGGGTTTATTCGGAATGCCTGTTTGTAAATGTTCTGTAAAGTCAAGAGGTTTTTTTGATTGTCTCTTCAGACTCGGGGAAAAGCTGAAAAATTTGGCTAAAGCATATTTTTCCCCTTCCAAGTCGAGTAGGAAAATACAGTATTTATAAGCACAGAATTGTTCTAATAACAAGAATTTGAATGATTTCTGAAAAATAAATAGTCAAACTATCCCATCTGTTCTGAAGGTAGTGCCTTTACTTAAGTCACTTGAGAAAAAAACCCAGAATTCTAGCATCACCATTCATATTGTAAGCTTACTAGAAAATATTGACAAATGTCTGAAAAAATCACTTATGTGACTCTCCATATGGAACTATCCTCTGATGCTGTATGGAACAGGAAAAAAGTTGTAAAGGTTTGAATTACTAAACAAATGTTTTCATGGTCTTTAAAGACCCTGGAAATAGTTTTACACCAACCTCAGTAGTTTATAGTTTAGTCAAAAATCTCCAGAAACATGTTTTGATATACAATCAAATAAAATTTAGCGATTTCCTTTATTTTTTTCTTAATCAATATAAACCTGAAACTCAAAGAAAGACTCAGCCTGAAAACTGATGAAATGAAATACAAAAAGACTTTTCTTTTTCTTTCTAGCTCAGATAAATTAAATAACACTTTTCCTTGTAAAGCGCTCTAATAGTAAAACTCCAGAGAATGTGCAGAAAAAGAGTTCAGCCTGCTAAATTCAATCCTCCAAAACAGTTAGGAACAT
Organism: Porphyrio hochstetteri; assembly: GCA_020800305.1. NCBI lineage: Eukaryota > Metazoa > Chordata > Aves > Gruiformes > Rallidae > Porphyrio > Porphyrio hochstetteri. The sequence continues at coordinate 14,276,806 of CM036912.1, read as the reverse complement.
GTAAATTTACTGCTGAGGGGTTTTTAAAATTTTATTTATTTTTCAGTCTCTGTTCCACAAATATTATGGTCAGAAGGTTCATGCTATTTCAGACTGTACTGGAAAATAGTCAAGTCATTACAAAAAAGGACTGCTACCTGCAGCTTTTTATATATAATGACCAAAATACCCAAGCAAGTCAGTTAATGTAGTGATGATAGCAAAGGGTGAATTAGGGGATCAAGTAAGGCTACCTATAAAGTAGGAAAAAGTGCTTCCCAATTTCTATGAGGTGTCAAAAGGAAGGCTGAAACAACACCTAATAGGCTAATAGGGAATTAAACAATCACCTAAAGGAAAGTAAATTAACCTTTAATCTCAGAAGTGCTCTGTACAGGTAGCCCATATGACCATATTGAGTATTACTAATTTTAATGTTCAATATTGCAGATGGAAGTCTTTAAGATACAGGTCAGATTGTAAGGTGATTTATTCAGACCTTGCTTTTATTAAGCTCAGGAAGTACCATTGCCATTCATATTTTTACCAATTAAACCAAGTAACAACCAGCAACTGTGCATAAAGCAAAAATCCTACGTTTGGTTCCTGCTGAGCTGCATAACTTTTTACATGACAATTTTATTGTAATGTAAAAGTTTTATGTGTATTCTTCTTGTGTGTGCCAAAGTGGAACTGACTTTCTCGAAGTTTATCAATGAGAAACAGCTTGTTTAGCAAATGGAGCATCCTCTCCTAGATTATTTTAGTGTTGTACTGTGACTGCGGTATGACATCCTTTAATTCTTATTTCATGCCTAAAATTTAAAATTAGATATGCTCAGGAAGTTGGCAAGAATTTTTCATTTTCAATGTTCTCTGGATTTCCTTCTGATAAGCACAGTAAAGTTGCAGTTGGGACTGCATCTTAAATGGTTGGAGGGCACACTTTCAACATTTGACTGAATTTGAAGCTAGGATAAGGAATGGCCCAGCAGCAATAATTTCAGTATCCTGGGAAAAGGAACATGTCTGGTCATCTCCATTTCTGTTATAAATGGTGAAAATCAGCTGGCATGTACAGAATAGCTTTTATGTTATGTGCTAATAATAAGTAGCACAGACCACATATAATATATATTTACATGTTTATTTGCCTGAAAATAAGGGGGAAAAAAATTTAGTACCATGTTACAAAGTTAATTTAGTGAATTTATTCTCTACAGAAAACTTTCAATTACAGTAGTCAGTAAATGCCACTGAGGTACGAAGTTTAATTTATAAATACATTTGTTTCTTTCTCATTTCATAGGTACTTAAGCATTACAATCAGTAGGCAAAACATCATAATTACTTGTGTTCATTATTAGAAAGTATGTCTAAAGAAGACACTGTTTGTTAGTCATGATTCTCATGAAAATTTTTGAATCACCTGAAGCACAAATGAAACAGTTTTTAACTACAAATACTGATTTTTCAGTTTATGGTTACAGGGAAACAATCTTTTCTTGTCATAAAATTTTGACTTTACAGATTTAAAAACATTACATTTACCTTGAAAGTTAATTTTTGTCTTTGATATGTTTTGAAAACTGAAGAATTGTTAATATCTGGGGAATTAAACAACCATACTCAATAACATTATTATTAGCCTTATTCAATCATTATTGAAACTTAATTTTATTAGGCTTTTGACAAAACATTTATCCTGGAAATCAAGTGTCTTTATCTGGGAAGTGCATCCAGGAGCCAACCTTTTACCTATATCTGCTTGTATCCATCTACACAGTTCACAGCTCTTGCCACAGATGTGTTCAATGAGTCTGTACTGCACAAGGGGAGTGAGGTACTGGTACTTCCAAAGTAACAGAGGCTGCCCTAGTTCTGGAAGCAGGCACAATATTCCACCAGAGCTAATCAGCCCTTTTAAAAGATGAGTGGCTATACAGCCTTGAATTCAGTGCCACACAGACATGGGAAAATATTTTTTGTGAAATATGGGAGCTGAGTGGCTGTGAGGGTATCAATGCAGAGCTTTCACATGCTACTATACCGCCTACAGAGCTATTTGGGGAAAAAAGGGAGGCTCCAATCTCACAGTAGGCTGTTGGAGAAAATCGAGTCATCTGGACTGGCACAAACCAAGTCAATTCTCTCAGCTCCAGTACTGGAAACATAAGGAAAGATTATTTAGTGCTGTCTGAGTTCAGAAATAGTCTTGGCCTTTCAGAGTCCATCTTTACGAAAAGCAGTGAAATTCTGTCTGTGCAGAAAAGCAGAACATTAGGCTCCAAAAGTGCATGATTTCACACTCAGTGGAATGGCCAGTTAATCAGCTACTGCCCACAGCCTTCCTCCCACTCAGATGTTGCTTTTTCCACTGTGTCAGTGGAAGCTGTAGCTGTGCACACACCACATGGAAAGGCAGTGAGCAAATGGCATGGGGAAAATAAAAAAGAAATCTTCCCTTGTATCCTTCTACTGTTTCCCTTTTGTCTTTAGCCCTCACTTCTCTGGTGCAGTTCACAGTGCAGCCTCTCCCCTGTACTCATGCAGAATGGGAACCAGACAGGGACAAAACTTCTCAGGAAGGGCAACAGATTTCCATGCTAAAACTGCTCTTTGTGTGGGACCAAAAACATCACTCCTTTTATCTAACTAGCAAACAATTTGATAAATATCTTACCAGAAATGAGTTTATTAGAAGTCAGAAATAAGTGTTGACTCTTACCTTGTGGAATTCACTCCCACAATGCATCAGAGAGAGGAATTGAATAAACAACTTGTTTTTGAACATAAACCTCCTTCTGTGCTCCCAGCTCCTCACAGCAGGGTTTTCTGCTCCTTGAAACTAGTTAGTAATATCTACTTTTAGAAGCTAGTGGATCAAATCACCTTTTCCTCTCACGGATATGGATGGTTTGTGAGTCAAATGAATTAACTGTCTTTCAGAGCAACTGAAAAGCCTGCAGACCCCCGGTGATCCAATCCGTGTGGTACATTTGTCATTGGCTAATCTTGTTTTAATGGACAGAGGTTCTTGTTCTTTATTTTAGTGAACTTACTCATTTGGTAATGAAAATAAATGCTTACAAAAATGTAATTATTACGGGTTTTTTAACAAAATCATCACCTAGCACTGATATGTTTAGTTTATCCCATTTACACTGACAACCTACTAATCAAATCTGACAAAACAACATTTGTGTGTGTCTGTCCCCCCACTCTCACCCCCCGCCCTCCCCAAAATTCTGGAAATAGCACCAAAAAAACAAAAACCCCTAAACACACAAAGACACAAAATAAAAGGAAGTATGCAAGGGACGTACAGACAACTTCTTTTAAGGATGTTCCTCTGATAATATATAGTGACTTCCTTTCTCCTTCATTTATGCTGTATGTCACCTCTTGAAACATTCTCTCCAGAGTATTGAATGCTTTTTAATGTTTTCGTATGGCAATCAATAATTATCAATTATACACTTAGTCATATAGTGCCAAACCCTTTCATTTAATACTTGGTTCATCAATTGTTCATATATACGTTCTGTCAAGCAGCTTAATGATATGATTGAATTGTGTGCTATTGATTTTCTATCTGTCAAGTTCATGCAGTGACTTGGAAATACTGGGCCTATACACTGATGTAATTTCCCTGACTTCAATAGAGTCATTATTCTGTTGGTGTAAGGGACTTGATAATCAGATTGCCAAACGTTTGGAGTGAAAGACCTTTTTGGTGAGGGTATCATACTGCCCTCTACAGTCTCTTTGCCTAGCAAGATTAGGTTCTAGCTCCTTTTGAAAGGTAAGAGATTACTTTACTAGGATGTACTAGATTACATATACTCTAATTATACGTGTAATCTAATTGAAAACTAATCTGTATGAGCCTTCATTGTTCAGAAATATATAGGTTAATCATGACAGAGTTGGGCATGCTGGAATTTTGTTTAAAAGCTCCTTAAAAAATCCAAATAAATCAAAACCTGAACAGGGACTTGAAAATGTGCAGATCGCTGTGTCTGCTCACAGTATTTGGAATGGATCTGAGATACACTGGAGTAAAACCAGTCAGTTCACTGATACCTATTACAATAAAATTAGCAACATCAGTTAGATATTAGCTAGACAGCAGACATAAGGCAAATGAGCATTTGGGACAGTCAATACCTCTTACAGCACTGTGTTTCTAGTACTGTTGAAGACTTTTCTTTACTGACTGTTTTGAAATAACTATTTTTCAAAAAATTTCACAATTTTTCTTTCCCTCCTGCAACTTGAATTTTCTTAAGACAAATATTGGTACATACAGCTCAAATATTGGAAAGAGTAATGTATAGACTAAAAACAACAGAGGAAAATTGATGAACATCCAAAAAATTCAATGGTGTCTTGCACAGATATATATTCTAAAAATAAAAATTTTTTTAAAAAATTCTTTTGGATACTTATTTCCTGCCTAATTAAACTTATGTCCTCCTCCTGCTGGGATGAAAACACCCACAAGAAGAAAGAAAAAACCCAAGACCAAATAAAAAGACCCCCTCAACTTCTACATAACTGACAACAACTTTGAATGACAGAGTGTGGAGCAAAGGATATATATTCAATCACCTCAGTCTTATAATGGGTTGCTTTTCATATTCAAATAAATGCCCACTAATAAATACCAGAATCATAAATGCATCCCACAAGGAAATCTCATTAAAACTCATTCATCCCATCCTTCTATGTCCTCTCCAAATGTCAGAGATAAGATCAGCTTTATAGTACTCCTGGAAGATTTACAAGTATAAATTTTTTTTTGGACTAGTAAATCAGAGTCAAGATATTTTTGTGACAAGACCTCCCTCATATTTAGATTATAGAAACTAAAATTTAACTAATAGTTTAAGTATTCCCATCTTCACAGTATGATGCATTTAGAAATGAAATCTCTCAGCCTGATAAGAAGCTGTTAAGGGCTTCAAAAATCAATGTTACCATATAGTTCTTTTTCAACTCACTCCATTTTAAAATTAAGATCGTGGGCTGGGGGGAGTTATTCCTAAAACTGACAAAAAGAAGAAAATTCTACAATTCTCCATGAATTTTATATACCAAGGAGACCAGTTTAAGGAGAAGGGAAATATTCTGACCCCATAACCCTCTACAAAACCAAAAGGGTGCTTTAGGGAACAGGTGCAATTCCAATCATAACAATGTGTATAACATCAACATGTATGTATCTGAAGGCAGAATTTCTCTATGAAACAAAATTACCAAACTAATGAAATCTTAAAACCGGGATGGATTCACACCAGCTACTCCAAGCTCCCATTTTTTTTTCTCTCTTGACAGATGCAAAGTGTTTATTACGTCCAGTCCCACTGGTGCTGTCTTTATTTTAATTTCTCTTAATTAGTTTGTACCATATCTGCATGAGTTGGGCATATCAATGGGGATGTAGGATTAGAGATGGGTTCCTCAATCTTGCACGTTAAATTTTCACTGGGCTATCTGTACACTAGATATATTTCTAAAGACAGACAGTTTAAACAGGTAGTATAATACAGCAGCACCAGATAGTGTCAACGAGGATCGGAGGGATTTCGAAAGTGGACATTTTCTCTGACCTTTGGAAACACATTACTGAATCACTGCTTTTCTTTTTCTGTAATCAGCTAAATTATGCCACTGGCATTTTACTAGCCACTGTCAATGGTAAGCATGTATAACCAGGAAAAAGGGCATTCCTAAATTGCTGTCAGCATTAAAAACAGATAAAGTTATATAATTTTCTATGAAATGTAGTGAATATAACTGTAGTAAATATCTAGAAATGGCCCTGTAGAAATAGACCTGCTTCAAACTTTCAGCTCAGCCTGAAGCTATTAAGGTTATTCCGAACCAACTATATCTCTTTGGGCTTGAAATTAGACTACAGATCTCCTAACAAAAGTGTATCCTGTTATTAGGACTGTCTCCTTACTGAATCTGGATCTAAAAAAACCTTTCCTGCTACTTTTTTGCTCCTGACCATGCCCTAAGCCAAGATTTGTAGATGTGGGAAAAAAGGAAAAAAAAATCTGTGTTTCAGAAAAGTGAAATAATGCCTGTGAAAGGCAGTGACTTGACAGATGTAAAGACTGATACTAATTTATGTAAAACAGATCATTGTGACTTTCAGGATTCTAAAGTCGTTGCAAATAGGTAACAGATACCTTTGTGAATCCAGTCCTATGGGTATAGGAATTCAAATAAATCCATGCAGTTTACCAGTTTTACTTTAACTCTGAGTCAGAAGGAGCTACCTCCAGAGCAGCAAGGCAAGTCTGCTTCACTGTGATAGGAATTCTATAATAGAGACGTGCAGTACTGTGGCATCTCTGGGTTGAGGCTACAATAAACAGCAAAATCTTTCGGTCTCTAGCTGTTCAGTAACAATTTAAAATCAAAGATCTTCTAATCCCATATCATCTCCATGCTATCACTTGACTCTTTGTTGTATAATGTAGAATAATTTAATTCCTTCTAGAAATGGTATATCCTGGGGTGAGAAATACAGGATACTACACCAATTCCAGTCCCAGTCTTCTACTAAACTCTGAGATTTTCAGGGAAGTTTTGCCTCATTTCACCCCTTCTGCCCCATGTCTAAGATCTCTTGTTACAGATTATCATTTAAATTTCAGCTGTCAGTCTAGCCACTGGTTATTGATAATTAGCTGCCAGTAGGACTTCTATCATGTTAAAACAGGGGAACAAAACATGTCAAAGCTACAGAAAGCACAGCAAATTCAATTAAAATGTAATAATGTCCCATTGCTTAAAATATTTACAACACGCACATATATATGTCCACTGAAATGCATGTTAACATCTTTCACTGCTTCTAAAGTATTAAAAGCATGGCACATGCTTTAAATCATGCTTATAGCATGATTATATATAAAAGCTCTGATGACTGTGCTTGTGATAAGCATCTTAATTTTAAATGACTTTGAGAATTCATCAGGAATTTTTACACAGCATCTGAAAAATAGATGTGGAAGTCCAGAAAAATCATCAAGACTTCCCACATTGTAGGTTACCTGAATGCATTTCATCATTACTAAATACATAATATATCTCTTCCAGAGCTCTCCTTTTATCTATCCAGAGAACACATCACACATTACAAAAAAAAAAAAATAAATTGTAGTTTCCTAGTTTCGTAAAATGGCTTCTCCCTTGCTCAAAATACAAGTGCCAAGTTTCAGAAAATCCCGTGAGAATGCTGAAGTGCTTAAAAGCTCCAGTCTATGAAGAGCATAACTCTGAATATACAAAACCACTGACTTTTGCTAGTATACTCTCACAGGAAATATTTGAAGACAACACTAGCAAGAATTTGAATAACAGGGAATGTTTTTTACTGAAAACTCTATTCAGCACCCACTGAAGATGACATATTAACAGGTAAATGCAATACAGATATTCGTGTCAGCTGATGAACTCTGTAGCTGCAATATGGTATTTGTCTCTGGTACTAACCCACTTACCCATCCATCCAGTCTGTCTATAGATTGGTTTTGTAATTATTCACTACAGATTTTCTAGTAACATAGGCATGAGATATACAAATTTAAGACAGTTTCCTGTAATCATGTGACTTGTATAATGTTCAAAGTCTAATGCACTATTGGGAAATCTTACTTACTAGGACAAGAACGAGAAACTTAAAAATCACTAGCAATATAGATGAAGGAACTCGAGATGGTCTAGTTTTTTTCTGAACTTTAAAATTTTATTCTAATTGTTTTACTTGTAACTCAATGAGTATAGAATAATTTGTAGTGTTCTGATATCTTCAGACAAAATACTTGGACTAATGATGATGGTAAGAATTTGAACAAAAAGATCAACTGATCCATTGCATTAGGGTTATATAATGTCTTTATACCATTCCATCTGTTTACTGGAGAGCATCTTCGAAGTGTTTCTCATGCAGTGAGCCTCCAGGTCTTTGGGCTTTACCTGGAGCTGTATAAGCAAAGATCTAGTCCCAGAGCTTCTTTTTTGATCTTAGCTATTGAAATGTAAATAGCATGGTAAGGGATGTCTCTGGAGTACTCTCATACAGAATAAGTTGTTGTTCTTTATTTTGAAAGCATAGGCAACATTTCCATAGACTGGTGTACTTGAATCACATTACTGGCAAATCAGAGAGTTTGTACAATAGGCAAGATAATTAAACTGTTTCTCTCCACTTTGCCTTGGCTTTGCTGCCGCCTATAGAAGAAGTGGGAACTGGATGGTCATCGTTGTCTCTTTTCTTTTCTGGACTATTTTGTACTGCTCTTTCTTTTTTTTTTTTTTTTTTTTTTTTTCTTTGTAACTAGGGTGGTAGTAGAACTAGTAGTTTATCCCAATCTTATTTACTCATCTCATGCTGCAAGGAGTACCTGTTCAAGGTTGATCCTAGGGCACATCCTTATGCAGGAGATGCTGGGTTGATTTATCAAGGCTGATCACATTTCTACTTCTTCCACACAGTACCAAACCACTTTGAAAAGTGTAATACTTCATATTGCTAGCTACTTGAGAACAAACAGGCAACACAAAACTAAAGTCTGTTCTTCCTGCAAATTGAAGACCTACTACATTTTCTTTTTTCTTAAGCATCTAAATCAGAGGACTTCCTCATATGCATTTGTATGATTTTGAGATTTCATGTAGGTTTTCTGGTTTGTATGCAGTTTTTCTGATGGAATATTGACATTATGGTTGAAGTATTTTCTTGTAGTATAAATTTAGTATTAATTTGGCTAGGTACGGTGTTAAGTGTAAAAGCGTCTCTCCCATTTTCTCTGAGGAATGCCTTCTTTGTAGATGTTACTTCATATATTCTTTTTGGTTGTGGTTTTGATTTGCTCATTTCCTTAGTTAATTTCAGAATACAGTTATCATTACTTAGTAACAATAATAACTGCAACTTGATAATTGTTCTTCTTTTTTCCCCTAGTACTGGTTCACATTTATTTGTACTACTTCAATGTTTTACAAAGTTATGTAAATCCAGTAGTGAGTGACTAAAAGGCATTACTACTCAAGCCAGTTTTTCCTACATAAAACAAGTTTGCTGGTTGTAGTTTGCACCTTATGAGGCACTCTGGGCTAATTAATACCTTTCAGGATTATTCAAGAAATTAAATTATCAGCAGTAAACACAGAAATTTAAAGAAAAGAAAACCACCTGTTTAGGTTTGAAGAACATTGAAGAGAAAGCTGAAGAAATGCCTGTTGGTCATTCTGTAGCTGTCTAGTATATCAGTGGAGGATTTGTGTCTCCAGAACTGTTTGCCATCTTTCACAAACTCTGCTTTTAAAAACTGAGCTAGGTATGGACAAAAGTCTGTCGTAATACGTACAGAAATATACTAGCACTTCAAAAAATCTCAAGTATCTCAAGTGAGTTGACCATGGACTCCTATCTAATTTCCTATAAATATAAAAAGTAGGGACATAGTAATCTAATGAATGGCTAGTATTCCTGTGGTCTGTTTTTATTAAACCAGTTTCCTGGAGATGTATATATATGTTTATACGCACACACATATATATTTAGTAATGGACTGTTTTTTGCATTGGTGCTGTGCTAGTGACAAATACTCCACAGCTATACTACTATATAGCTTTGTTTGTTTGCGTGCTTGGCAACTGGAGTGCAGAGGTGTAAAAAAAAAAATTCAGTAAGAAAACCGTAACTTTTTGTCATATTTCACACAATACTGTCTCAGGAAAAAGAAATGGAAGAAAAACCCAAAGAAAAACCCAAAGAAAATCTTAAATAAAAGAAGAAAATTTTATATTGGTCAGCCATGCCATAAATCCCAAGATAGCTGAAAGTAGTTTCCTTTACAGATTCCAGTGTTAATTAAATCTGAAAACCTGTGAAAACAGAGTATATCTCTGTTACAGGTTCTCTGTGAATTCTGCAGCAAATTCAGATTTAACAGATTATAACAGCATTCAGATTCACATAAGAGCTTGCAGAATCCTGTATGTTGATTAGAATGCACATGTATTTCAGGTGTGAACCTACCAAGATAATAAGGAGAATTTAACCATTCTATCTCCACCAGCACCAGCTGGCAATAAGTGATCTTTTGCATTTTGCAATGTACATGCAGGATGGTTGCCTGGCACTGCAATCTTGTCAAGTTCTGCTTCTGTTTTCTCATACTAATTTCAGCCTTTCCTGTTTAGAAATTCACTTCTTATATTAATGTAATATACTTATTTCTTGGTATTTCTGTCCTATTCTAAATATATATTTACTTCTCAACAAATAAGCTTTTGTAATGTGAAAAAAAAAATAATTCTCAATACCTGTATCTCTAAAAAATTTAACAGGTGATACCATTATATTAAATATATAGTCTTTTTATAGCTTCCCTGATTTCCACCCCTTTCAGTCTCCGTACACATACTTTCTACTCAGTTACCATGTTTACCTGATTTATTTCCTTTTATTCCAGAAGATAAGGTATTCTCTGTATTTTTTGACCTGATGCCGTGATTGGAAAGACTACAGATATGCAGAATTGATCCTAAAGAAAACAATCTCAAAACTTCAGTGAGTGGATTTTTGAAAAAAACCTAAAAATTCAGATCTTGATTTTAGACCTGGACCTTATCAATGCTAACTTTGCAATGGCAGCAAGAATAGACTTCTGTCCCAAGTTTGTCCTGCTCTATTTTAAACTCAGACTTTGCATTCAAATTAAGTTGGAATCAATTGAGACTTAGATAATTTTAGATCATTTAGTTATAAATGTAACAGAAACAAAAATATATGCAGTTCCGGCACCCATGGATTTATTCATCAATCAGCTGGTATTCATGCTTGCTGAGAAGATGGGTACATATATTTTGCTGAAGATACTATTTGATTTTGACAGCCATAGATTAAACAACTAAAAATTATCAAATCTATATAATATTAATCAGATAATTGCACAGAACAGACAATTGTATTCATCCCCTCATCAAAATAGTATTTGGTTGATCATGGGATTGGCAAGGGCTTGTTTGGTTTACTTCCTGGAAATGAGTGTGAGAATGGGTGTACAATGTAAATTATAGAGCAAAATAAGAACGACATATTAAAAAGGCTCTAATATTAATTTGTTTTCCATTCCATGTACGAAGACCTCCATTTAATATGTATACTAATTACCTGAACAGTGATTTGCAAAAGTCTATTTTAGAAAAAGTTATGAAAATAATCTTACTGGAATGGGTTTTGGGGAAATAAGGATGAAAGGCATATGAAACAATACTAATGGAAAGGCTTAATGGAAATTTTTGAAAAGGGTTTCCAGGAGAATGTCAGGGAGTAGGCAGTGACAAAACCTTTAAGAAGTAACATGAATTCAGATGACTCATCTTTCATCTCATCTGACTTTTTATGGGAATTTATAAGAATGTTTTTAGAAAGCTGTATCCCATGGATCCTGATCTCTTCACACAGTATCCATCAAATCTTCACTTCTTCCGTGGTGTCCAATCATTTGTTCCATGTATCTGTTTTGATTGATGTATTAAGTTACAATAATGCTTTGCAAACCCTGTTTCAATGTCTACTATGTATCTTTGATAATATAAGGATCTTCATGCCCTAATTTTTTTATTATCAAAATATAAATTACAGAAAGATCCTGAAAACTGGTCCCCAGAACTAGACCTTCAAATAGTTTACAAACATAAATATATTGTATTGAGTGATGTTGAATAAAGGGATATTATTCAATTCACTGTTGGTTTGTTTTCTTTAGAAGAAATTTGAATGAAGACTTGATGGACATCAAGCAAACAGGTTTGGTTAATATTATCGTATTATTTCTGACAGAATGTAATGGCCTCGGTAAAAGATTAGTTGTGACAGCCCATTTATTTCATATTTGCTGTCTCAGATAATCTAATAACTTTATCAAGTTTGATTCTTACATGATTCAGCATAGAAGCGATAATGCTTTTGTGTCAGAACTCCTCTTAGTTTCATTTCAGGTCATTCAGTGTCGCTGAGGTATCATGGTGACAATGGGGGATTTTGTTGCTGTTTTAACATAGAATGACCATTTGGTTCAATGGCCTACAATATTTTCTCCTTTGAAATATAAGTTGTCTACATAGCTTGATTTACGTAAAAGTAAGAACCCTTGGTGATTTACCTGTTATGAATTAATATCTACTAAACCTAGAACTGAGAGTTTTAAATTAGGTTTTATAAAGGTCTTTCTACAGTACTAGTGAATAAACCACATTTCCCTCAGATTTATCATTTAAAATGTAACTCAGAGTATCAGAAAAGCTCTAAGCAAAATATAACATAATAATATAATTAAAGCCATTTTCAATAAGTCAGCACTTCTTTTAGGTTTTGTTTTCCCTTCTAAACAAAAGCAATGTAGGCAATTATTTTAAATTAGGTTACATGAAAATATTATTTGGGTAACAGAAATAGGTTTATTATTATAATTAAGTTTAATGGATCTTTCTATGGAGATGAACAGAATCAGTCTTGAAAACACTGGATATCTCCAACTCCAGGTATTTCTGGATTTTGGATGGCTGCATTGATTGTCTGCTCATGAAATGCTTAGGATATGATGTGTCAGTAGTTCCCTATAGCTTTTTACCTATCTCAGAAATGTAGGTAAAAATCTCCACAGTCTCCAAGATTACTTTTGGAAAACCTTTGACTGACTTGAATGGACTGTGTTGAGACTCCAGCTGATTTGGTTGCTAAAGGGAACAGGATTAACTAGGTAAAATATGACTGTTTAAAAATGTCACTTTAGATAAAGTGTCTACAAATGTTGCAGAATTTGTGTTTATTTTTAAGTTTTCCAATTTCATTCAATCAGATTTATTTCTTTTCTTTGCTATGGACAAATTTCACAACGTACTAAATGCTGCTGCATCAAAGAAATTTGACTGAAAAATTGCCACACTGACAAGGAATAATGACTTCTGTATAAGAATCAGATTACCAATGTATGTTGAGTCAGGGGAAGCTGTAAGACTATCTACATAGAAAAGCTATGTAAGATGATTTGGGCATTTTCTGCGTAATAGTGATAAACTCTGAAGGTGGACCAGAATCCATAAACTGGACACAAGAAACGTGATTCCCTTTATAGAAAGTGTCAGTGAAGAAAAGAGAGCAGGACTAGGACTTAAAGATAAGGTACTACAGACAAGATTTGACAACCTGCTATTTTTGCTGCCATATTTCTGACATTGGATGCTCTTTAAACTCAGTCTTTTCTTACTGACCCTTTCATTTTGTGTATTTCTTGATTTTAACAAAACAAAACAACCCAAAAAAACCAAACAAAAACCTCCAGAAAAAACTCTCTTAACCCAACAAATTAAACATTCCCAGACATATTTGTTTTAAATTTTCATTCATTTTAAAATAATCTTATCATTGGAATGGCTCATGTCTTTTTAATATTTGCATTTTGTAGTACTAGTATAACCAAAATAGAGTAAATGCATGGATAACAACACAAAAGTTAAGTCAAGAGGAAAAACATGGAGAAAGAGCAAAAAGAGCAGAGTTGGAGATGCTTTCAATGGAAAGCATCCTCTGACCTAAACAGCATGAGCTTTGATGTGAGACAGTAGAAACTGAGCAAGATGTTTTACCACCAGCTGGTATAGTACCATCTTTTGAATCTAGGGTGAGAATAATATTGAAAACATAGTAATATTTTAACTGTTGCTAAGCAATCAAGGTGGCCAAGAATTTGGGGGATGGCAGAGCCAGGACGGCTGACCCAAACTGACCAGAGATATTACATGCTATATGATGTCATGCTCTGTTGATAACTGGGGGAGTTGCCTGGGAGGTGTGTGGTTCAGGAACTAGCTGAGCATTGGTTCCAGGTCGTAAGCAACTGTTCTCTGCATCACTTTATATATTCCATTATCATCTTCCTTTTCTCTCCTATTAAATTGTCTTTATCTCAACGCAACTCACAAGTTTTACTTTTTTCTTTTGAATTCTCTCCCCTATCCCACTGGGAGAGGGGACTAAGCAAATGGCTGCATGGTTGTTTTAGTTACCTGCCGAGTTAAACCACAATACAGACATAAACAATATAACTGATTAATCTAAATACCATGTAAACTTGCCCCAGTCTGAGCGCAAGAAGAGGGTAAAAAATGTTGACATGAAAGTAACTTCAGTCAGGCAGAATTTTGAAGAAATGTGTTTAGAAAGTGCCTTTGAGAGCTATTGCTGAAAATTTCTTTCCTATTGCTAAGCATTAATTTGCTTCGGTGCATAGATATACTCAGCTCTTCCTTCCCATGAAAGATTTAGGCTAAATCTTCAAGACAACAAACAGCACTATGTGCAGAGAAATGGAGACACTCATTCTAAGTGATCAGCTTCAAGAAACTAGAAGTATAGTCACATTATCACAGACCATTTAGATATACCATATTATCCTGGATGGAGCTGTTCTTTATTTCTGATAGTACCTACATTGTGCAGTTAAAGCTAACTCAAATGTTTATGCACTCAGTCTTACTGGCCATGTATACCTGTACTTAGAAAGCCCCTCCCAGGACCTCCATTTAGCATGGTTGCCATTAATCACAGTTGTCATAGCTGATTTCATGTCATTGATGGAGCATCTTGCAGAATACTACAGTAACGCTTGTGAGGGTCATAATTTTTCTTATTCTGACATAACTTTATTGATACTCTCCTGAGAGGAACACCACCTCTTTGCAGCTTATGGGACCATTCAAACAATCTAAGAATGATTTATATTACCCCTAAAGAAAAAGATATCAAGACTTGTTACTCATATGCTGAGATTTTCTCTGAGATCTCAAGCTGTCAAAATACTAAACAGAAGTCAGGATACTCCCGAGTAATGGAAAGCACTGCAAAACTTTATAGCATTTATTAGGCTTCATGTTATAATTGGGTGATGCTTCCACTTAACATGCAATTTATTTTATTCAATATTGATAAGATTTAATGGATGATGTATTTGATTCAAGGCTTTGATACAAATGTAGAGTCTTAATTAACAAGTGATATATTTGATGCAGTGAATAATGCATCTGATTTAATAGAGGATGCACTGTATCTGCAGCTGAAGGTGATTGGTCTTTTTAGTGAGAGATTAATTCATCTCAGAAGATGATGTATCACTTTCAATATGAACTAAATCAAATTTATAATACATTTTTTTTCACAGTGTGCAAAGTAGCACAAGGAACAAGTTTGCCCTCAAGTGGACTTCAAAGGCAGATCATACCTCCAAGGCACCAGGCAGGTTAAATCAGCTGTTAATTCTTTCATGCTGCGATAGGGGTGGAACCAAATTCTAATAATTAACGGCCTTCTCAATCGACCTTTGCTTTATTTGTAAGCAAAATTATATTAAATTTATTTAGAGACACCCCCCCCCCCCAAAGTGTAATAATCTTTGTATTAATAAGAAGTGACAGTAATACTTGAAAGATTCAAATTGCAAATGTTATTTGAATTTATGACATTAACAAGGTAATAGAAAGAGGAAAGGCATCTTTAAGCATGCATTTTTCTTATGTCACAAAAAATGTTGCCAAAGTTGATATCGTGTGCTTTTATTTTATAAATTCATCTCATCAACACCACTGGTTTTACATCTTATAAAATTGGGTAACTATTACTTATTTGCTAAATCATCTGAAAGAGTCAGTGGGGGAGCTTCAGTCTAGATCACCAGGGTTTTCAGCTCCTATATATAGACAATTAGGCAGGTTTATCACATTGAAAACACAGGAAGGCTATGTGGAGTCAATATTCAATTTCCAGTTTCTGTAGAGTGAAACCTCTGTGTTCACTTATTATTTTATCAAGCCTTTATTTTTCCGTTCACAGCTCCATAAATTCAACACTCTATGCTTTTAATCTAATTTGTTGACAAGTGAAAATGACCCAGGTTCAAAACGCCAGCTAGTTTTCTAAATTACATATTTAGAACTAAAAAAGTATCAGGACATGCATATATAACTCGATGAGTATATAATGGATATCATTCCAGAACATAATATCCCTCCTAATTTAATTATAAACTTGAATGTTTGGTATTTAAAAAGGAAAATTATTTCTAAGTACTACACAGTTAATGAATAACAAACCTTCTGGCATATTCTCCATTCTAAATGTTGCACTTCAAAAATAAGATCACAATCAGTAATGAAAAACTGTTCTGAATCACAGAATCACAGAATGATTGGAGTTGGAAGGGACCTCTAGAGATCTTTTAGTCCATCCCCCCTGCCAGAGCAGGATCACCTTGAGCAGGCTGTACAGAACAGTGTCCAGGTGGGTTTTTAATCTCTCCGGAGATGAGACTCTGCAACGTCTCTGGGCAGCCTGTCCCAATGCACTGCCACCCTCACAGTAAAGAAGTTCCTCCTCATGTTTAGGTGGAAATTCCTGATTTTCTATTTCTTATTTATATTTATAGAGTGGACCTTATTGTTGTCTTGTAGGGTTCAGTTCAGTGTGTATCAAAATTATAAACTAGAAGTAAACTAAGAAAAAAAATTTTTAATCCTCGTTTCATTTTTTCACTCAAAAGTAAAATCTTCCTTTTGATTCACAAATCTAAGAATAGCATTGATAAAAAAATCATGATAACTTTATACATATAGCTTAATAAAAAAAAAAGTTGGATACTACTGAATTGGGTATTTCACAATATAAAGAAAATAAGTACATCTTAATATGCTTCGAAAATAAAGGATATTGTATCAAGTAGGCAAAGATTTACAGGTCACAGTTTTTGACAGATCATGTTATCTATTTCCCACTACCCAAAGCATTGGTGTGTGAAATAAATAATTATAAAATTGTATCTATATGGCCCATATTAACTCTTAACAGGTAAATTCAGATCATAAGAAATTGTGAGCTATCAAAAAATTAGCTCCCTATAACTATATGTTGAAGACATTATGATCCCTTTTAGGTGACAAAAAGTATCAACAGCAAAGTTCTGGAGATAAGAACACTATACAATAGCAAATATATATTATTTATATCATACATGGTAAATTATTCAAAGTGCTAAAAAGTTAAGAGTTAAGCATATCTTCCTGAATTTCCCAGCTCATGGTGGCAAAACAACACTGCAGAATTAAAAATGAGAAAAGATGGCATAGTGTTACCCACTTTCTGCTTTATGAGATACACAACAGGAAGAGAGGTAATAGCCTAGTTTTATTTATCATGTGGTTATGAATGATGATGTTTTAGTCTGGTGATGAATTAGAAAAGTATGTTGAAATCTACAGCCAGTGTCTCATAGCTTCTTGTTGCTAAAAGCTGTACAATTAGTAGAGAGCTGCCAGAGTTAATAATTTCAGGCCAGTAATTAAGTGTTTAACAGAATAATTTAACCCAATCTCATAGATATCTTATAGTGAAAATAACCCCAACCACAAACAAAAGCCAAAAAAAAGTCCTAAAAGAAGAGGGGAGGGGGAATAAAACAAAACCTCCATCCCACTAAAACTCTATGACACTTTCTCAGTGAGAGTAAGATTTGAAAAAATGTGCATATCCTTAAGGAATGAAGATGTTCATTTGAACTCCAAAATCACAGGAACAGGAAAATGAGTTGTGAAACTTGGACAGACAGAAAAGAAAGGAGGAGGGAGGGAGGAAGGGAGGAGAAAAGACAGACAGAAAGAAGCTCCGTATTTACGATAGGGGAAGTGTTAAGGAAAGCAGGCAGTAAAAGACTACAAATGCTTTTATTGTTTTTCCAACCTTTATAATTCTTGTGCAACAGCTAAGCGGTGTGGGAATTTTTGAAGGAAAACTCCTATTTCTGTATCAGGTAGTTTTGAGGAGGAAAATAAACATGGCCTCAGGTCAAAACTTTGAAAAAAGTATGTTTAAATTACTGAGGTATCTTGTGGAGCCATTTGTGATGTTGAAGACATAGGGCAGCTATGGAATGAAGTTCTACTTTCCTGAAGGTATAAAAACCCAAAAGACTGTATATGAAATTGTACCAGAGAGGTTGCAGCCAAAGGTCTTGGATGCAACTTACTACTTTCCAGTAAACTTTATCAAGGATTATGGCATGCTGGAACTGCAGAATAGCAGTCTCATGAACAGTGGAAGATCTACAGGGTTATGATGAATGGCTAGGTTTTGCGTGATTTCTTTTGTTGTTTTTTTTTTTCTATTCCCTTAAACTGCTAACTTAAATTATAAACATTAAAACCAAACCAAAACTAAGAACAGTCCCCTCATGTTCCTACAGAACTCCTTTAATTAATATTTTTTATTCTTCCTGAAAAAATAGTCAAGATTTGTATTATGTTCATAGTCACCAAGCATGTATTTCTTTCCAGAATTATTTTTTCAATTAATACATTATCTAATTTGTTAAATCAGTGATGCAGACAAAAGGATTAAAACATACAGAGACATAAAGGCATAAAAACTCACTGCAGAATGAATTCAGTATTTTTTTCTGAGTCCCAGTATATGGTCTATCAAGCAGAATTCTGCTGTTTTGAAATGGCAGATAGATGCTTGCCTAAGCAACCACTGTTTTTCCATTCTTTAATTTATTTTTTACCAGGAAAGGATATAATGATACTTAACATCTTGAATCTAGTTTGATGACAAGGAAGTTATTCTGGGAAATGTACAAGTAGGTTGTTTAAGTAAAACCCATGCTGAAATTTCCGATCAAGGAAAATACTTAAATACACATCTCTGGCCAAACTGGAAGCCCTTTCATGGAACTAGTTCTATTTTGTAATTAATGTGAAAAGTTATTCTAAATAGGCTTTTAGGACTGTATGCAATATTTTAATATTTATTCTGAATTAATCAGATCTTATATTCATTCCAAAGCAATTCATAATCATCTTCTTAACCGTTTAATTAAAAATTAACAGCAGTTTCTGATTTTTCTTCAGTTAGAATACAAACAGTAAAAAATCACCTTCCCACAGGGAAATGCCAAATTAATGGCATGTTCTCCTCACTGAAAATCAGATAAATTTTCACATGACATGAAGACACAGAAAATAAAAAAAAGTAGATATAAAACCAGGTTTATGAGTAGTGGTACAAGCTTTATTTGACTATGACTTTGTGTGCCTTCAAAGAAGTCATCAGCAAAGGCTCTCAGGCATATGGAAATCCTGTTTTATAAAACAAGATTAAAGTTATGTTAGGTGAAGTGTTTTTAGAACAGGGTTACTGGGGGCATAGGAGTCTAAGCCACCAGAAAATAGGAAAAATAATTGTTAAACCTATTAAGTAGTAATACTGGTAGAGGAGAATTAGAGTGGAAAAGATGGTCAGAATGACCTGATATTAAACTGGAAAGAAGGATAAGGTTTACCTAAAGTGATGTCACGCTTTCTTTAAGATAAAGGTTATGCAATGTCATTAGAAACTACTAATCCATAATTGTTGAATAAAAATGTTAGGAAACCAGCTTAGTATTAGTTTTATGGAGTTCAGTTGTTAAATTTTGTTCTGACCTCAGGTGTCCCCACCTGCCTCCAAAGTGAAATTACAAAAGCTGACATGTTCCTCTCAACTTAGTCATTTTTCTCCATTTAAAGAAGTAAAATACTACAGCACAATAGGAAAGTTCATTGCTATAGCTCATTGTGAATACTTGGCAGTCCACCAAAGCTGAACCCCTCTCTGTAATCTTCTTTTATATTTCTTGAATAAACTCATTATTGCAACTGATGTTGAATACCAGAAATTATAGAAGGGTCAGATAGCCTGGTGGTAACAAATGCATTAATGAAGAGCACAAACCAGTATGAAGGGTACTGGTCCCTGATAGAAGTAATTTTCTCTGGAAAGTATTAAATTTATTGAGAAAATCCTGAATGAAATCCTCTCACAGCAGAGTTAAATACTGCAAATGATTAATGATACTTATTATATAATAAAAATAATCTTAACTTAAACCAACAATAGCCATCTTCAAAAATGTTTTGTTAATCAACCACTTCTGTGGATTAACCATGTGAGATAAAAACAGGCATGAAGACAGCCTTTCTAATTGGAATTAATTACTTCAATAAGCAACAGTTCATCAAATAAACTTGGATGTGCACATCAACATAGAAGGATACCAAGGAATTGGGAGATTTAAAAAAATAAACAAAACCACCTCATTTATTTGTTTCAGTTTAGAATAAACAGTAAACATATCTTTCCATGACCAACTCCTGTCTGTCTAGATTGCTGGCAGCATTTAATCACTATGTCATACTATATAGACCCAAGATTATTTATCTGGATGTAACTGATCTAAATTTTAGTTCAATTCAAATAATCAATAGTTCACTAGACTTTCTCTTTGTTTCTGTGGAAAATTTTGTTCTAACTATGTTTTCCTCTTCCTCTACCACAGAGAATCACTAGTTATTAAAAAAACCCCAAAAACTTATCTACATGAACTTAAACAGTATTAATAAAAACTTATTTAGCTAATTACTCCCTCAAATCCAACCAATCTACTCAATTTAGGCATTTATTTATTATGTACGTGTTCAGTATCATATCACAGTGAAGTCTCAAACCACTAAACTGAGATGAAGAGTCCAGGAAGCAGGCAATTTAAAATCATCTTAGTGAATCTCTCTGTTTCTGTAAAAATTAGCTAAGATTTCTCCTTACCGAAGTTATTACTATATATGCAGTAATTCACTGTCTGACACATTCTTACAGATGAATCAGATGACTTCATACATTGCAGGCCTTATAGAAACAGAAATAAAGGCTGGGATGGGGAAAGAGGGAAGGAGAGAGAAATAATTCATTAATTAGGATAAATGGCAATGTATTCAGGGTCTGAAAATATAGACAACTTTTTGTTCACTCTGGTAAAATTTGACAAAAAAAGTTTCTAAGAAATTCTATTCTTTTCAGTATAATTGCTTTCATCTTTGAAGGACCATTGGTCTGACATATTGGAAATTTTAATCAACAGTGACAATGGAGTAATAAATTTTTTAGGGTTTTGTCTTTTTTTATAGGAGTCATCTTGGACATTTTGGTCTAGTCAGAATAAATCTTAAAGATGTGTCTTTTTCCATACTTTCTGATAAATTCCAGAGCATTTTATTCTGGATACTTTTAAATGTTTTTCAATTTCTTGATGCTAGATAACTTCGTAGTGTGAAATAATTCTAAGAAAGGTTATTAAGAACAATCAAAATACTGTACTTCAATTCGGAGGAAAAATTCCAAAACTGCCTTCATTTTGACACTGTAGAAACTGAGAAGTGGTAAAATAAGTGAGGTTTTATCACTGCTTAATTATGGTAAAGTAGCCCAAAGAAGCTTGAGTCTTTCAGGTATGTGCTCAATATTAAAATAACTTAAATCTCACAAGCATTCATTTAATTATAAATTATTTAGAAATCTTAATCTTATTTAAAATTCTAATGTTTATTATCCTGCTACCTACAGTTATTTTTAATAAAAGTAGGAAATTAAATTTTAGACTTAAAATTGTAACCATGTTTTTCTTAGGAAAGAAATGAGAGATTTTATAAGGAAGGACATTTCATTGTTAATGATTTCATACCTAGAAATGATAAAGCTGTGTTCATCTTCTATTAGCTTTTCTTATTCAATTTCCCCAAACCTTGTGTCTACACTAGTGACCTGAACTATGAGAGGTTATTTACAATAGAATTATCAATACTCTTGAAATTTAAAAAAATTCAGAACTCAGTGAATGGCAAAGTCTTATGATCTCATGATATATATATTATATGGTATTTTTTATTAGATGCTATAGAATTTCTAGACACACTGCTCTAAGCTGAAGTTAAGACTTTGATTTATATCAAGCATCGCAGAAAAATTATAAAGAACACTACATTTTAAAGACAGAAAAATGGGCTTTCAGTAAGGAAGTGGACTACCGGACTTCTATTCCCAACTGTCTCCCTGATTTCCTGCATGTCCTTAATCAAGCCAGATAGATTGTCACTTTTTCTAAGGAGAATAATAAACATAACTCAATAGAAAGGCATTAGGCTAAGGTTCTCATGCTCTTTTCATGATCTGTAGCCAAGAGAAACTTGGGGGCTTCTGATTTTTCTTCCGTTATTTTAGGGGAATAATTGTGACAAGCAACTTGCATGATCAACTTCCATTTTGAAGGTAATTTCACAGTTAAAAGAATCAGAGACTTACACCTTGAGTTTTCATTCTGTTTTCAAACTGTTGGGCATCCACCTCTCATGTGAAATTATTTCTGGGAAAAACTGCCAGGCCAGACTCTGATGTCTCCCAGCCTGTTTAATATCTTGGGTTTGCATCTTCAAGACAGCCATTTAACCAGGAATTAGGATCTATTGTTTAGACTTGCCACTGCCAAAAGCATAATCACCTGACAGACAGGTTGGACAAACTTATCAATAGTTTTCATGACTTGGTGATTAGAAATGAAAAATCCAGATAACTACAGAGGCACATATAAAAAGCCTAATTTATGGCCACAGAATCAGCCATGAAATCTCATCAACTGTAGGTTCTTTACAAACAGTTGAGGATTCCTTAGAGACAGAGTCTCGCATTACAATAAGCTGAGAGATTTTCTCTTATTTGGTCTTGGTCATGAATAAATAATATTGCACCCTCCTTCTTGAGAAGATTCAACTGACTGACCAGGTCAGAGGCTAGAAGGTAGTAGAGATGCTTTGTGATTCCATATATTATGTTAACACACCTAAGAGGATTTATTTCCTAGTGATCCACATGAAGTTCCTCAGATGCTTTTCATGTTCCCAGTATGGAGAACAAAAGTCTCTCATTTATTTTAATTAATCTATATTCTACAGAGAAAAAGAAAGAGTTATATCCATTCAAGATCATATCAATTCATAAAGACAGCAGAAGAATGAAAAAGTTTTATGGCCCAGTTTATCATCTATGACTTTGACTATTACCTTCTCTGAATTTTAGGTTCAGAGTGTAAGTCTGCACTATTGTAATAAATTATTCATTTCTGGCATGTGTAGATGAGCATGAAAGCTTCATATCCATTACTGAAAAACACCCAATGAGATGTGAGCAAAGTATCATTTTGTCAAGTTCCAGAGCTCAGTACTTGTTCTCAGGCAAAATTTCCTAGAATAATTATTCATTTGAAAAACGAATCTTTATTATACATTATAGAAATAAATAGCAATTGACAACAAAGTATAGAGATCACCACTCTTCCCTTTTGCTGTGACTACTGTTTGGCAGGTATTTATAACTTATGGGCCAGACAACGTTTTGAAAGCATTTGTAATTCCAGTGCATTATCACTGCTCAGTATGACAGGTTTGTATCAATTATAAATGAAATGAAATAAAAATATTTTTAAGTTACCCAAAGTTTAGTGTAGCCCTAATGGTTTCAGTGACTCTAGGTAAATTGCTGAAAATATTTTCATGCTATATTCGTATTGAAACATTTGAATAATAATAACTTTTCCTTATCTCATAAGCTCCAATATATTATATATCCACATATTTATTCCAAAGAAGTTTGGCTAGCTATGTTTTCGGCTAAGATTAATATTTTCTCTTCATTGTCTTCCAGCAATAGCTCTATCTTGTCATTATGTTCCTTGACACATAAAAAGATCCCAAAGTATTTATTACACAGACATCTTATACTTTAAGACCTAGAAGATTCTACTGAACAGAGGAAAGGATTCCTACTTGACTGGCAGCATTGGGTATTATTTCCCACTCTCTGAATTTTAATGTGACCATGTCCAGGTGGAACTACAAGTTGCAGTGTTACAAAGTCTGTTAATTGACAAGTGTGGATAATGTTTGCTTGGTCTGATGAATAAGAGACAGAAGGGGTTTATTTTATAAAAAACATTATTTTAGAGCAACTGAAATCAAGATCCAATTATATGCTTCCATTGATGCTAACCAAGAGAAGTCAGTATTAAAAACCAGATGTTACATAAATGTTGTCATACGTGGGCAAATGTGTAAATTCTGAATGAGAAAAAACACCCTAGATTTAAAATCGGATAATCTTTGCTCATACTTGGAAATACCAATGATTGAAAGATTTATAATGTTCTAATGTTTATAACATCTATACCATTTATAAAATAAATATATTATTAAATATAAATTAATAATAAAACTAGTAATTAATAATTTAATTAATATTAAAATCTTACCCTTCTGTCCTGAAAGAAATGTTATCAGCAACTCCAGTTGTTCTATACTGCTGGTAATGATACTTGAAATTGATAGTGAACTGGGTTACCATTTAAAAGGCCTGTGGATTTACAAAATATGCGTATATACTTAGATGCAGCACATTTAGGATTGTGTGCGTGTGTCCCCATTTGTTTTATCCATTTATGAAAATTTAATTCTATTATTGCACCAAAGTATTAAAAGAAAGTGGTGGTGGGGTGGGTATAATAGTACAGGGATGGTGATTCGGGCAGATACATAGAGTATAAAATCTAAACAAAGTCCTGTGAATTTATAAACTATGTCAGACAGATGGAAATCTAGAGTAAACTCAGTTCCTTCACCTGCAAAATTTTCCAAAACTGTGCTGGAGAGAGATTAGGGTTGTTTTGCTTTGGGTTTTTTTTAACATTCCTTTAAAATATAAGCTGCCCAATTACTCCCGGGTACCACTATTTGCAGACTTAAGATGTTTAACTTAGGCTACTTTGTAAAAACAAATTTCCAACATTCTGGATGCAAGAACACTAACATATTATTTGCATAAAGAAATCCATCCTTAGTCACTGATACCTCTCCAAATCAGATACTACTACATCATTTTCTTGGACATGGCCTGAAATAAAAAAAAAAAATATCATGATCTCTCTGTTTTGTTTGACAAATTTTCTTACTGGCAAAGTGAGCAGCTGCAGGATAGGCCAGGCCAGGCAGCCACGGGGCCAGAAACCTCCATGTTTGCACCCCACCAGCCTTGAAGGCTCTTCAGGCCTCTTGCTGGAACCATGGCCTCTACCTGCCGGAGAGCTCTGAGAGCCACTTGCCAAATGGGAACCAGTCAGAAACCAGTATCCTGTTCCCAGTTTATAAATGGGCTGTGGACACAACAGTAAGGGCCCAGCAGCAGGGTCAGTCTGCTGGGATGTCTGGGCTTTGGGGTTGCTGCTTCCCCAGCAACCCCAACCAAGGATGTGAGGAACTGTGGGGCTGGTCTGCCTGATTTCAGTGGAATGGGGAAGTTGTATCACTCATCAACTCTAAATACATCCATGATGGCAAGTACTTTAGTTTTCTGAGTGCTTGTTGTCTACACTGTCATTTCCACCTTGGACTGAAACAAAGGAAATAAATATTTACTGGTTTAGCAACATAAGCATAATTTGCCACATTCTGAGACTCAGAAGAGTTTGAATAGTAGAGACAGATAGGCCGGGGGCTCAGCCACAGCTTAGCCTTTAAATATAACATATGTAAGAAGATTTAAATGAGACAAAGCTTTGAGGAGACAGTTTCTGTTTCAAGACAAGGATTTTTATCTTTCCCCAGAATCTTACTTATGCTGGAAACACAAGCTAGGCCTCTATGCAGCTATCTTCAGCATGTTAGTACCTTGAGATGTGCACTTTTTTCTCATTATAATGAGGGGGGTTTTGGGGTGTGTGTGTGGGTGTTTTTTTGGGGTTTGTTTTGGTATGTTTTTTTAGGAAACTTGTTTCCTTTGTCTATGAATATAACATCAATACTTGAAATCAGAGTACCCCAAAGCTCTTGTGATCCTCAAATCTGATGCAGGTGCTGGTGAAGTTTGAGACCCTGTTTTCCCCCTTCCATTTCCATCCAGTGATGCTGGCTGAGATCATGATCAGCCCAGCTGTAGCCAGGCTGAGCTGGCCAGGGTTAATTGCCTGAGCTGGGGCCTTGCTCTCCTATGAAACCCCCTGCTTTCAGCAGGATGCCTGCAATCCTGGCAATACTGCTGCTGCTGAGCCCCTGCTGTGCTCAGCAGCTTTAACCCAACAGTCCAAGGTAGGCACTTCGGTGGTTGTGACGATGCTTTGAGAGTTCTCTTTGAGTAACTTGTCTCTGAGCTCAGGGGTTTTGCACAAAGAGTAATTTCTCTTGAGTGACTTCAGTGACTTTAGTTCTTACAAAAAGTGAGCAGTGGGTCTCTCTATCCAAACATGGGATTGGACTATCATGAGGCAATGATTTAAGTAGCATTACTTTAATAAGTCCTTTTTTCTGCCTGCAGTGTTCTTAAGGAGACTAAATGTTGTATACCTACATGAAAGCACCATTGATATTTATTTTAAATAGATTGAAGTCTGCATAAATGCTTTATTTCATTGATTAAGACAGTTGAATTTATTGCTTAAAAAAAAATACGATTTTTATGGCTACCTGATTGTCTTCTCATGATCTGTACTAATGTATAGTCAGAGGATCAGATTAATGTGCTTCCAGACATCTTTCATCACTACAGGCCGCTTAGTTAAAGTCCAACACAGTCATAACTTTGTGTTTTTATGCTTTTTGATGTTTCATAACTTATGGGAGGAGAATTTTCTGGGACTAATATTATAGTGAATATTATTTGTGAATACAGAAATCGATATTGTATTAGCTGAGCTTTATGGGAAAGTAACAGAATATGGTTGTTTTTCCAGCCCTACTACAGAATTTCAAATTTATATTAAAGGAATGTGTCATCAAATGGCAAGGCGAGGTCTGCTTCTAAAGAATCACAGCACATTAGGAATTGGGAGCGACCTCGAAAGATCATCTAGTCCAAGCCCCTGCCAGAACAGGATCACCTAGATTAGATTGCACAGGAATGCATTCAGGCAGGTTTTGAATATATCCAAAGAAGGAGACTCCACAGCCTCTCTGAGCAGTCTGTTCCAGTGCTCCAGCACCCTCACAGTGAAAAAGTTCCTCCTTACATTCACATAGAACTTCCTATGCTCTAGCTTGCACCCCTTGCCCTATTGCTGACCATCACTGAGAAGAACCTGGCTCTATCTTCCCGAGAAACCAACTGGGGCTGAGAGCACAGGTGGTACTGTGTTTGCCTGATGGAGTGTTGCTAGTGGCAGAGCTGTTGATGCTAAGTCAGGGCAAACCATGTACTCAGAGGGCCCTGCTAGAATGCTACTCAATGCTGCTTTTTTTCTAATTGGTTTCTGTTCACAAGGAATCCATGTGTCAGACATTTCTTTATTATTTTTTCTTCTCTCTTCAAGAGAAATATTCTTTAAATATTTTAGTTGGAAGGGGCCTACAATGATCATGTAGTCTAACTGCCTGACTACTTCAGGGCTGACCAAAAGTTAGAGCGTATTAAGGTCATAGTCCAAATGCCTCTAAAAGCATGATGGGCATGGGATGTTGACCACCTCTTTGGGAAACCTGTTTCTGTGTTTGACTATTCTCTCTGTAAAGAAATGCTTTCTGATATCAAGTCTGAGCATCCCCTATCAGCTTTGAATTGTTCCCAAATGTTTAATATTAATTAAATTAATTAGTATTTCAGCATTTTATTGGTGCAATGTAAGTGGCTGGTCAGGAGATTTGCCTTATCAGTTGTGCAGTAAAATCAGTATCTGCAATGGTAACTCAATGTTATTCTGGTCTTGGATGTTTCTTTGAATTCATGCATTGATGTTTTCCTGGTTTTGTTTGGTTTTGATACACTTGACTTCAACAATGTGTACCAGTGGCATAGAGGTCTCTAAGACATTGATACTTTCTCTTCTGAAAGTAAAGGCAGTGGCAAAGATGGTAAGCTCTCTTGTCTTCTCCCAATGTGCACACAGCGAGAGAAATCCTAAACCCTGACTGATTAGGAGACTTGTTTTATAATGTTTATAATATAGGTTGTTTATAATTCTTGCCAAGGTCCATCTTGTATACTGATCCAACAGGGTAGTCACCAATAATCTAAGGAGCCTACACTCCAGATTGTTGTGTTAACCTTACATTTATTTTATTATGAAGGGAAAGTCAAATTGTATCTATACCCTTAGGGATTTGGGTTTTTTTTTTCTTTTTTCTCTCATTTGAAAATCTTGTGGCAAACAGATTCCACCATCTGCTTTAGCTTATTTTAACTAATCAACCGGGAGATGTTGCAGTAGACTCCAACAGAATAATCAATAAAGGAGGCCTAGATGGTCAACCATGTGGCATGCTGGCTAAGGGCCAATTTCTCTCCTTATTAACACAAATAGTCTTTGGATTTCGTATTAATCCCCCTTGAGAACTCGCTAGATGAACTTGCTTTGGGGAAGAGCTTGTGAGGATACTGATTTTTGCAGAAACTCTTCTCAGGGAAGGAGAGCTATTGTGAAAACAGTTGTTTAGCAGTCTTCTGAGTCAGGAATGAGCTGTCCTGTATTGTCATAGAAAGTGCATTTTGTATCCCAGTCATGACTCCTAGATTAGACAATGTTGAGACTTGATGTGCAATGAAATTGTTCAAAAACTGTAGTTGATATGAGTTACAGTAAAGTTTAATGCATCAAAATAATTGCATTGTCAATACTAGTTCCTTGGATATCTTTTAAACAGCGTTAATCACCACAAACTCGCTTGGTATTAATGCAAATGTTGTAAGTGCTTCAATTGGATTTCTGCTGTAATTGAAGATTAATTACTTTGACTAGACATTTGTGTTAAGTCTTACCTAGTATGCATGCATATATGAACAATAAAAATAATGCAAACTGGAAATAATGTAAAAGTAAATCAATTTTTGCTTTAGGAGGCAGAAATTATTAAGAAAGATATATGCATTTTGCAAATGAACCTAGAAAACTTATCTTCATGCAAGTATATAGCAAATATCTAGCCCTATCCTTTGTTACTATGATTCTGTTGCTGTTGAGATATTCTTTACATTTACAGAACACACTCTCAGAAAAGCTATATATTTATTATCTTTTCAATTGCATTGATTTTACTGAACAATTAACCTAAATCACATGTGGCCTAGACGGGTACCTAATGTTAACACTATTAAGATTCTAAAATGTTGGGTACTAAATTGAGAAATATTATTTCCTGAGTGTGCCTGCTCAAAGACATGTCAGCTGAATAGCATTTCAGTAAAGGAAATAGCTGAAAGAACGTTCTGTACATATTAATTACATTTTTAAATTATCTGAAAACACTTTCAAATTTTAGATAATTAAATGTTAAACTCTTTGTGGCTGTACAGCCATACAAAATTTTAAATGAAAATTATTTGTAAACAGTCATACAATATCTGTGAGTAGGAAACCTGCTACAGCTCAAACATTTAAGGACTACTTCCATAATTAGACACGCCTTTATAATTGCTGGACGTTTTTCCTTAAAGAGATAATACTTTCAGATACTATTTGTTAACTTTGTTAATTTCATTTAGAACTTCTATGAAACTAAAAGCACTTGTTTAGTATTCAAGATAATATGAAAGGTCCAAAACAAAAGTCATTCTATGAAATATGTTAGGTTTTAAATAGCATCATATGTCAAAAATTATATTTAATTTTTAAGTTTCCAACAAATCAGCTTTGACTAATTCTAGCTTGATATTTCTTTTTATCTAGCTGAGTCTTTCAGTGACATTTGATGCTATCAATTAAGTGATCCTTCTTGATCAGTCTTTTCTGATCCTCTGTCATTTAGCTTTAAAATTTATTTCATTCCTGGCTATCACTTATCTCCCAGATATTCCTGTTCATGTTTCTATCTGTTCAGGACTTTGCCTTTGAATTTACTTTTTTTTTTTTTTTTTTCTGAATGCATCCTATACTTTCTCTCCATACTACTTCCTAAATTAAAATTCTAAAAATCATGTTCTTGACTATTTCTTCCATAATAGTAACTTTTTATATACTTTTTAATGAGCAGAATAAGTAAGGAGCTGAAGCTAATCTTAACTTCCAGAAATTCAATTCTTTTACCTTTGGAAATGTGAATAGAAGTTTGGCTGGAAAAAAAAATATGGATCCTATGAGGAGCACAACATAAGAAGAAAGGCAAAAAATTGGTAGTTTGAGAGCTTAATTGATTTCAGATCATGTGTTGCAATTGTTTTCTCCTAAGTGCTTTTGCTACTTGAATTGCTTCAATACTTTGGAAAAGCATTTTCCTTATGATGCTAGAACATTGTTATATCAGGCCACCACAAACACTTTAACGTTAATTAAATAATTTGGTTTGACAACACACTCTTTTTGTGTGTTCCCTCCCTATACGTATTCAGTACAAGAGTTTGTGGTAAAAAATGTTTTAGAAAATTAGCAATTTTATGGACTGCTAGAAGGTACTCATGATGATCAAATTCTGAGCTTGTAAATGTAAATATTAATCCTGAAAACCTGATTTTTAAGGACTCCAATCAGAGAGCAAACATCCTGTGTAATTCATGTATCTAATCAAAGCTAACCAACACAGCCTGAATTTCAAATGTCAAATGTTTGCAATAGGCAAACAACACACATAATTCTTCATCTGTGTGTATTCAAAGAATCTCTGTGTGAATCAAACACAAGTTACAAAAAATAAGTTATATTTATCATAGTATTTACCCAGCACTTCTGAGCAAAATGGGCAGGTGTAATACCAGGTTTCTGGTGTTGTCTTCATTTGATCAATAGCGCATTAACAATTTTTCTTAACGATTTTCTTGTTAATAATTTCTCATAAAGAATATTGTCCTGATGGACCTAAGTACAAAAAAAGGAAAATTTCCTCTTCTAAAGTTTTCTGATAATTCTTCTTAATTTGATATTTACCCTTTGCAGTTAACTTTTCAAACATATTTTGCTTTTCATCTGATGAATCGAATTTTTAAGGTACTGGTGGTTTTTTTGGTGGTTTGCTTTTTACTTTCTCATTTCAGTTTAGCTACCTTAGTTTACTTACGTCATTCTTACGGTGCTTTCTGTCCTTTTACATTCTAATTTTTGTGTCAGTCTGTATTGTTATTATACCACTCCTTAATTCTATCTACTGTCTCTTATTAAAACACCCCATTGATTTAAAGATCTTGTTACTTACCAGAGTATGTTCTGATTCTCTGACCTCTTCACACTCCTTGGTGGTGACTTCAGTTAATTGCATGATTATCAGATGATAATATGGTAGCATTAAAATGAATTAGCATGTAATTACTGTTGTTCCCAGGGGGAATAGGGTACTTAAAATAAAGCAGTGCATGTTATTTCATGGAAAGCATGAAGCAGTGCATTTCAACAGGTATACTCAGATATCCACAGATCTTGCTTTCTACAGTGTGTCCATACCTCAAAATCCCTGAGATATGGAAGTAGCTGATCAAACATCTGCTTTTGTATCTTGGGTTATTTTTGTCTGTCCTGGTTTCAACTGAGATAGAATTAATTTTCTTCATAGTAGCTAGGATGGGACTGTATTTTTGTTTTATAGTGGTGGGGTTTGTTATTGTAAAGCAATGCTTATGCAAACTCAAGGCCTTTACTGCTTTTCACGCCGCCCTGTCAGTGCGATGAGTTGGGATGCATGAGAGAAGCTGGGAGGGAACACTGACAACTTACCTCTATTGCACTGGGTGGTCTGCACACCAAAGCAGGAAACTAAATGGAAAAACAATTTCTGTTCTAGGATTGATTCATTTTTTAAATATTACATTTGATTGTTCACAACTCTTTTTTTTTCCAGATTGTTTCTTTCAGTTGATGGCAGAATTTAGGAATTAAAATAACATTTTTCAATGAAAAATAATACAGTCAATAAGGAACAGCTTTAACCCTAACTGCCTTCCTATTGAAATGAAGTCTGTGGTATTATAATAGTAGGTTCTATAACAAAGGGCTGAGAGGAAAATATAACTGAGCAACAAAAAAGAGTTTACTTCCGTTGCCCTGTTATACAATGTGGCATTGGAAAAGCACTAAAGATTAGGGTCCCAAATCCCATGGCTTCAGTGCCAAGTGTCTCCTTCAGTCAGGGATGAGCAGGGGACTTCATCACGGGGTCTAACACAGCTACATTTATAGCACATTTCTGGAAGTATGTGAAGTTTTCAGCACCTAATTTGAAATAGTCACTATAAAGGAAAAACTGAGCCCTTACTTTGTAAAAGTACTCTGTGAATATTACAGGAAAAGATAAATTCTCAACTGTAAAGCATATAGTTCTGTGCTATTCACAGATAATGTACATGAAATGCAGAGTGTTAAAGTGATAGTCATAATGGAACAATTTTCTGTCTGTCATTCTTTTAGTTACATTACAATTGTATTATGTCAAAGCATTTTTAATTTGTACTAGGGTGCCCAAATGGAAGTATTTTGCTATATAAACTTGAACAAACATGGCTGATGAGAGGAATAATAAAAATAACAGAATCATAGAATGGTTTGAGTTGTAAGGGACCTTAAAAATAACCTAGTTGCAAGCCCCCTGCCATAGGCAGGGACACCCTCCACTAGACCAGCTTGCTCAAAGCCCCATCCAACCCAGCCTCAAACATTTACAGGGATAGGACATCTAAAACTTCTCTGGACAACTTGTTCCAGTGCCCCACCACTCTCATAGTGAAGAATTTCTTTCTTATATGTAATCTAAATCAACCCTCTTTCAATTTAAAGCCATTACCCCTTGTCTTATCACTACATGCCCTTGTAAACAGCCCCTCTCCAGCTTTCTTGTAGGTCCCTCTATGTACTGGAAGGCTGTTGTAAGGTCTCTCTGGAACCATCTCTGCTCCAGGCTGAACAAACCCAACTCTCTCAGCCTGTCTTTATAGGAGAGATGCCCCAGCCCCCTGATCATCCTAATGATCCTCCAAGAAGTCCATGTTTTTCTTGTACTGGGCACCTCAGAGCTGTATGCAGTACTCCAGGTGAGATTTCACAAGAGCAGAGAAAAGGGGGAGAAACCCCTCTCTTGACCTACTGGTCATGCTGTTTCCATTTTAAAACAAAAGTCACAATTAAGTTTTTGCTGATAATTTGAGGGATTATTTTTTCATGTATCTCTTTTCTTTTTACTTTTTAAAAAGTGTATTTACAGTCTCCACAGCATAATGGTATTCATTTATCCTCTTACAATACATACTGGGCAAATTACACTGTCTGTTTTACTGCTAAAATCTGTAGGCATTCTGAGGAGAATGCCAATGTTTGTTGCATATCAGAAGCAACTGGAAACAATCAGTTTTAGGATATTTTGAACATTGAAAAAGATGAGAAGAAAATAGAAAATATTTGGCTTATACTTTCTTGTCTAACTTCTGCATCATTTTTCTCTTGCCTGTGACAGTTCAGAAATGTTTAACAAAATCTCACAGAAAAGAAATCAGTTATAAGAATTTACAGTTCATTTAAATATTTTAATTGATTTATATCTTCAGATTTTATAAAATTGTCTTGTTTCTGTTTGCTTGTGTATTTGTTATATGCATGTATGTTTGTAAATCTTAGACTCCCTCTGAATTTAAGAAACTGAGTTTGTAAGGATGTCATGCAATTTTCATAATTATTAGATCAGTGCATCTTGGGAGAGCATGATAGACACAGTCTTTTTGGTTTTTATCACAAACGGTGCAGCTGATGCTGGAATAGTGTATGTGTGCCTGAGTGATGTATCGGTTTTATCAGTTTAAATACATCAAGAAAAGGAGTTTGAATGTATTTTAGGAGTAGCACAAATGGGAATTAGCAAACAAATGTTTAGAGAAATATCACAGTGTTTTCTAGGTATAGATTCTTCTGTCATGTTGGAATCTCCCTGGTCCAGTTTTCTCTCCCTATAGCATAATGATCAGAAGAGTCATGCAGACTGAAAGCATTTTTAAACTAGAAAGGAACAGAATGGCGTGTTCAGAAGCATCTCTAGCCTCCAGATCTGTCACTGAACTCACCTGGGATGAAGTGGATACTAAACAGCAAAAGCTTTGTTAACTACACAGAACTCAATAGTTGTGCCAGTACCTTAAGGAAGCTGAGAATCAGCTATCAAAGGGCTATCTTGAGAAGTGAATCAATGGAAAGCATCTTGCTTTCAAAGTGTTTATTCTTTAGCAAGCAAGTTTGCTTTGATGGCAGAGCTGTTTACATTGCCACTCATTAACAACTTCATATGTCTGTCCTGGTTTTGGCTGGGACAGAGTTAATTTTCTTCCTGCTAGTGGATATAGTGCTGATAACACACAGATGTTTTGGTTGTTATAAGGCAATGTTTACAGCAACTTGACTTCTCAGCTTCTCATACTGCCTTGCCAGCCAGGAGGCTGGGGTGCACAAGAAGCTGGGGAAGGAAACGACTGACCCAGACGGGGAAATTTTATACCATATGGCGTCATGCTCAGTATATAACTTGGAGAAAGCTAGCTTGGGGGTTTAGATCACTGTTTGGGAAGTAGGTAGGCATCAATGGTCTGCAGGTGGTGGGCAATTGCACCGTGCATCACTTGTTCTGTATGTTCTTTTATCATCATGATTATGGTGAATTCTAAAAGGCTGATGAAGGAACTAAAAGGAGGTGTGAGGTCAAATTTACTTGCATATTTACACTTTGCAATATTCAGTTGCCTGTAGTGGTGATAAAAGAAATCTGGATGGCGTTTCAGGGTTTTTTTTAATCTTATTGCCTTGTCATAGGAAAACACACCTATTTAATGTATGGTAATATTTTAAAAGCTCACAGTGAAGTAGTATTCAGGTATACGAAAAGTGCAAATCCTGTCAGCACATTCCATGAGGAGCAGAACTGTCCAGTTTAACAGCACTGATAATAAAAATATTAATTTCGTCCTTCAGAGATTGTTAGAAAGGTCACCCTTGCTATAAAATTGTATAAGTACATGTACCAAGGACATAATTAATTGTATAAACATTTTTGGACAATCTTAAGAACAGATATCTTATTTCAGTAGTATACAATTATTTTGGGTCAGAACACTTAAGCCTGTGAGTAAAATTTCATATACTTATTATGAGGTGAATACAACATTAGGGAATAATATACAACTGTTTGACATAGTGCCCAGAGACCATCTGTTAAATCCCCAGCTGGATATTTACATGAGCTCTTACCCCAGTTTATAAACAGAATTTTCAGTGACTGCAGACAGAGCAGTGAACACTTTCTGTGTGAGCTGAGACTTCCTTGCCAAAATTAATCTATTTCTTGTAAATTGAAGCTACCTAGCTACCTGGGTTGGGGATTGAAGAAGAGGATGCTATTACAGATTCATTATATGTGCAGTAAAAGGCTTGTGAAGGCCATGCAATGCATTCTTTCTTCTCTGAGGGAGTATTTCCAATGCAGTCTATTTTGCAATGTTGTATTCTGTTAGTTCAAAATGCCACGTACAAAGAAGTTTTATGCTGTAAGAGGGAAAAAGGTAACAAACTTAATGACAACAACATTGAGATGAAAATCCATTTTTGATCAAAGATACACAGAAAGAAATCAACATATTACTGCTTGCTTCCATTGGGTATTTTGAAGTTCAAAAATTTGAGGTTAATATACCTCCAGGCAGTAGCCCTCTTACAGATTTTGAAGATTGGCAGGCCCAGATGTTGCTGCTCATTGTAGCAACTACCAGAGATAATGTCAGAAATCTGTAAAAGGCACTGGATAGGAAAAAAATCTGGAAAGCAGATAGAAGAAATAGAAAATTGCTTTACAATTTCAAAAGCTGCATTCTACAATACAAAATATATTTTTTTCTCACTGGTACCATAATGTGCTTCTGCAGTATAGAATTTCAGAGATGATAGGATAGTTAAAAGAAGAAATGTGTTTAGAACTGAGACCAAAGGAATGTACTCTTCCCCCCTTTTTTGTGTGTCTATTGTTTTAATATGCTGCCTAGATCTCTAGTTATTTCATCTGTTTCTTTTAAGGAGAAGGTGAGTGAAAGATTGGAAAAATTCCTTTCAGAAAGTCAACTCTGAAATGATCTTGGTCTCAACATTAGATAATGGATTCAGCTTTCTGGTTTTGACACTCCTTGGCATCATCTTTTCTTAGCAGTCACCTTGCAGCAGTATTTCTGCTTCTCTGTTCAAAACAAGTTTAACAGGAATCTTGTTAGATCTTTGGTTTCTTGAGGATGCCAAAGTAGCAGATGAGACCAAGGTTACCTTTTTCATTTATGCTTTCCTAGAAATTATCTCTTTTTATTTTTTTCTTCCCTAGATACAGTTATTTCAACAGTAACATCTTTTTTTTTTTTTTTTTTTTTTAATTCTTGATATATTATGTTAGAGTTACTACCATCCATCCAATGCTCTACTTGTAATTCCCCGGAAACCTACATAAGTACAGAATGAGTTACAAGTTCATTAAGTGATACTTTGCATCATGTTTTACTAGAATAGATTTGATTTCCTAATGCTTGTCTCTCTTAAGAGTGGTGATAGCCCGCTTAGTTTACAGTCTTGGTTTGCCTAACAGCATTCCTGTCTAGCCTGCCATCCTCTAAGCAGCAGCGTGGTGATATCTGTGCAACTGGTACCCCATTTGGTATTTTGATCTTGGTCCTGAATTGTGCTTTATCTTCTGCCAAATAAACACTTGAATGAACCACCTCCTGTTAGTGGACTATTGATCAAGACTGCCTGGCTCAGAAATTTTTATTTTTGCTTTTTCTCTGAAATAATTTTTAATCTAGCATTTTGATTGCAGACTGGAGATATTTGGAAGCAGGAATTTTTCATAACCTTGCTTGATTTTTCAACTTATGCTCCATTCTGGCATTTCAAAGCCCAAACTTCTTGAACTTAAATGATTCTTCCTTTTTTTTTCCCTCTCTGGATGGCTGTTGAGTTATGAAGTGGTTACATTGCAATGCTTTCTGTAAAGCATTTAGTTCTGAGCTGGTTTTTCATGGGCCATTCACACAAATATGAAAATAGTTTTAATGAGATTTAAAATACTTTAGATATTGTAGATTCTGTATATTTTCAGAGTGCCTAGATAAAGAATAACAAAATTTACTTTTTTTTGCTTGCTATTCCTTTCATCTGATATAAGTATTACATCTTAATTATACATTTGTTATGATACAAAAGAACAGAAAGAAAATGCAAGCAAGTAAAACATTTAAAAAAATCTTTCTTGAGTTTTTTTCCTTTGGTCTATATCAAATCTCAAAGGGTAATCTTTAATTCTTCTAGGCTTGTATGTGGATAATACTGACACTGTCTGTATATCTAGAAAACACAGGTCTCAGTCCCCTGAGGCAAAGCTGGGATGCAGATGATTGCTTATATTCCAGTTGTCAGTTTTTAAGCTTGCTTTTCTCATTACAGTCTCCTTGCAGCTTCTTTATTCCCATCAGGAGTCAAATCTAAATCCATCAAATTCCTGGGAGTTGGTGGTGGTTTTAACATCCATTATCAGGGAAAAGCTAGTAATACCTTTTGGGACAAACTCACTGCTGCAATGGGTCTTTTTCAGCAAATGCTTGATGCTTCCTGGTGCCTCTGCTTCACCATGAGTTACTTGCCACAGCTAGGAATCTTGTCTCATCTAGCTCAGCCATGATCAGTTATTCAAATAGAAATATCCATGAGGAAGAATATGTGTATGAGATACTAGAGGAAGATGGAAAGATTTTTAACAGTAAAAGACCTGATATGTGTGTTGTCTCCATCAAGGTGAAAGTGGGATGGATTCAGTCCTAGAAGCATTTTTCTGAAAGACTGCATTTCTTTCCTGAATAAAAAATTCTGAAGATTGCTGAAGCCCATAGATCTTCTGATCCCCTAAATCTCTCTGCCAAGCATTTGAATATTTGAGAAATTATTTCTCTGTCTATTAAATGACCCTCTCAAGCTCCACTGTCACCCTCAGCTCTCTGAGAAATATTATAGACGTCATTTTTGCATACATCATCTGAACTTGAAAAATGAAAACCACAGCAAAAGGATCTTTCTGTCTTTTTAATGATGATG
Source organism: Porphyrio hochstetteri (assembly GCA_020800305.1). Taxonomy (NCBI): domain Eukaryota; kingdom Metazoa; phylum Chordata; class Aves; order Gruiformes; family Rallidae; genus Porphyrio; species Porphyrio hochstetteri. The sequence continues at coordinate 14,238,836 of CM036912.1, read as the reverse complement.
TTTGCCCTAGTAACACGTAAGGCAACTGCAATAGCAAGATATGAGTTCCTAACTGAAAACTGGATTGGTAAAGAAATTCTTCATCAGTCTTGTGCCATATGTATTTGATTATCACAAAGGTTAAATTATAAATTAAAAATCTTGTTGCGTCTGAAGCTCTGAGGGGAACAGCCTTGAGCAAAAGAAGTGTCTCAGGAGATAGAAACCCAAACTACTTGGAACTCTAATTACTACTAGGAGTGCCACTACCAGTCTTCCAGGGAACTGTTGCCCTGACTTGTGACTCCGCCAGGAACTGGCCCCAGCAAGGGATGCTTAGAAAGAGTTAGTGAATGAGTCCCAGATCAGAAGTGAATGAGTCCCTTTCCAGAACACTGGAAAGGAGAAAACTTATCCAGGACCAGGAGTGTCCCATTCTAAGAGGTTTTTGGTAAAATATTTTACAGTGCAATAAATATATTTCTAGGATGCTTTTTTCGAGTCTATGGTATATAAAAAAGAAAAATAATTTCAGGAATTGTATAAAATCAGTTTCAGAAACCTAGGAGACTTTAAATCACTGCCAAAGATTACTATTTTGGGAACCCAAAGAAAATCTTTTATTGTTGTGTAATATTGAAAAGTTTTTTTACGATCGAGCTTCCAGACCTTTTACAATAACTCTCTCTAAAAGTATATAGAAGAACCTCAGCACTCCCAACAGAAAGGGCTTTTATTTTTCTGCAAGGATTCAAATGTCTCAACAACAGATCTAGAAAGAGGTAAATACTGTTACAACCCTATAATCTGCCTCATCTAAAATAATTGTGTTTCTGTAAACATCATCAAAGAGGTTTCTACTTACTCAACAACGTGCTTTTTTCTTCCCTGCTTATCAATGACTCTTGAGACCTGAAAAACATGGTGCAAATATGAAATACAGTAATAAAACTATAATTTTAGCAGAAAAAATTGATGCTAAATACAAATGAATTAGGCAAAACATTCCCTTTAAACATATTTAATCTTATTTAAAATATTTCCAGATCATAATTTTTAGTAGCCCTGGTGTTGTTCTTTCTCTTCCATTCTTTCAAAAGAAAAAATTGTTCAGTGATTTTGCTTCTGGTTAATTTATTATCACAATCTGTTTTGCCAAAGCATTATGCCCTTCATTCCTAGTGTATGTTTAATACGCTGCAGTGGAATTTTATAAAAAAATACTAATATGGCTGCTTGCATAGCACCTGTCACTTGGAATTCCGTAATATAAACCCTACAGATTCTGATGGAAACCTAAACAGAATACAGATTTACCAATGCAGCAGGCATCTTTAAAACTCTACAGATTATTAAGTTTTCAATGTTACTGAAATGCCTTTCAACCTTTTAACAGAAAAGACTTTGCTGTAAGAAATCAGATGCAGGTTGAAATTGAAATATTTCCCAAGAATGTAGCTTCTCATATTAAAATGTATTATGCCTTTATTCACCAAATAGTCTTCATTTTTTTTTCTCTTATTCTACTACTAAAAACCTGTAAAATTCAAGTTTCTTTTCATTCTATCAGTGTGACTCAAATTTAATTCAGTCTTGACCACTGTGGCTCCTAAATCATAAAGTAATCAACTGTACCTCCTGTAAAATGAACTGAGAAAAGTTTACCATTTTATGAGCTCACAGCCTGTGCAAGACATCTCATTTAGAACACTTAGTAAACTGTACTCAAATCAAATTTAGCGTTTGAAACCTGGGCTGGCTGTTAATGGTCCAAAAATAGACTAGTTCCTTCTGGAGTAAATTAGCCTACAAAATGGTACCTATTGATGTTTTCTTGAAGCAACCACTTGTCTTTGTCTATCAAGAATATCAGATGTCAGTTTGGGAGAAATAATTATAAGAAAGCTTGCATTTATAATATTACGGTATTAACCCTGTAAATTAACTGTCAATGTATACATTCTAAACCTGTGCCAAATAGGCTTTAATAGGATATATGCAAATTCCTGGAATGCAAATCTAAAACTGTCAGATTGCTGATGTTGTTTCAAACCTTCTTCCTTTACTTTCGTAAATTTGAGTCAAGGAGAAACAGCTCTTTGCAAATCGAGACAGTCTCAAGGGGCATACAAGGGGATGGAACACAGCTGGCATTTACATGGCACCACAGTGAAGCATCTTTTCTGTGCCAGTGTGTCATAAAGTGACGTCTAAGAAATAATGAACCAGAGAGAAGGTGACATTAAAGGGGAAAGCATGTCCTGTCGGCTTATGAAATTAAGATAGTATTGGAGGGGGAAAATAGGGACTGGTTATACCCTAATATTGTATCACCAAGTAGGATTCCAATTTGAAAAATATTCTTTAATATGAAATTCCTAAGGTACAAAATATGCATAGCACTGAAGTGCCTCTTTATGCTAAAGCCATTTAGAAATTTTTTAAATTTAATATAAGCATCTTGTGATTCAATTCTACCTGAGAAGTATTCATTTCTTTTCTCATGAACTGCTGAGATTTTACATTTGACAGTCTGGAATTAAAAGACCAGCTGATAAACTGTTTTAAGCCCCCAAAATTATGTAATTTTTCAGAAAGTTGTAGTTGAGGGTACAGCTCAAAATGTTTTGTCTTAGACTGTCTTAGTCTCCCAGCAAACCTGAAATGATGAATGAATCTTCCTTTGTGGCAGTGTATTTTCTAGAGTCTGTTTTTAGTGGAAGGTAGATGCATATCAAACATACTTGTCCTGACTTTTATCTACATAGTCATACATCTGAGATGTTCTCTTTCTAAGCTAATAGTCTAAACTATAAAGTCATTCCCAAAGCAACTTATATTGATTAGAGACTATAAATCCCTCAGTTTAACTTGCATCTTGACTGTGAAGCTCTGCTGATGTCTGGGCATGAGGTTGTCCCTGTCACAGCTTACAACCAGGCATATGCTTTTTAAGGGTACAATGTATTTGAACCTTATCTGGACTTTTAAATCTGGAAGAAGTATATCAGGTAGCAGAAAAATCACTGTTCCTTATTCCTGACTTCCCAGTTATTTCTGTTTCCTGCTTTTCTCTGCCATATGTAAGTGGAAGCAAATAACACAAAGGCTACTCTCCATACTTGGCTTTGCAAAGGAATTTAGACCATTCTCAGAAAACTCTGGAGGCAACAGAATGGGTTTGGTGTATGTTTCCAAGTATAAAACTACAGTGGAAGGGCAGATCATGCCATAATATATAGCCACAGAGATAGCTCTGCAGTGTGTGAATTGGAACTGAAATGGTTTTTTCGTAGTTCAATTCTTCACAAACATAATTTATTTTAAAAATATTCCAGATAATGATCATCTGGCACAAAACCTTGACTTGGGTATCTGTAGACTAGTACTTCATGAATGCAATATTCTTATGGTCATCCGTGTCTATAAATTCTTGTTCTCAAGAGTCTTTTAAGTTAGTAGAGCAAACACACTGGGGAATTTATTTTCTTGGATCATTACTATGTAATAGTATTTAATCTTTTGGAATCTTACTGACATGGAGAAGAATTCTTATGCTTGTCCTGTTACATACCTACAATCTCATCAGCTTGTAAATTCTAACACCAATACTTGACTGTGTTAGTGTTGTATGGATGCCAGATTTACCAAGCTACTTAACAGTTGTGAAGGAAAAGAGCTAGCTGAACAGACTGCTAAATTTCCACTGTTAAATTCTCCATTGTAAACTTCCTCTAAGGTCAGCTTTAGAAGCATAAGGAGCTGTTTCATTACTAAGATTTCCAGTAAAAAGTCAAGCCTCAGAAAACTGATGGCAGTTGTTCTTGAAAGCTGTATGAACCTTTCTCATAATCTACTTAAGTCTATCTTTAAAACAAAAAAACCAAAAAAATTCTGCTTTTCAAAATTTAAGCTGGGATTTCAAGTTTCTTGGACATCTCAGATTTGCTACTATATCTTAAATATTCAAGACCACCAATTTTCCTGTGAATCCTTCAGTCTTTGCAGTGACCATTACTGGATTACTTAAGCCTTGTAGTTTGAAAACTTCAGTTTTAAATGAACACAGTTCATACAAATCAATTCATGCAAAGATCAAGCTGCAATTATTTGTCCATTCTATCAGTTTGCCAAAACTAAAAATGGGATGTGTGAGTAATGTGATTTACTCAGCAAAACACAAGCATTAGGTTGTTTTGAAGATAAAAAGCAGGATAGTCAGCGTCTTGTATAAACTGGTATGCAAACAGAAAAAAAAAGTACATTAAAGGCTTAATTATCTCTTACTTGAAATACAGGTCAGATTTGAGCCTATACTATTCTGATGTATGTTTCATGTTGAGGTAAACCTTTTTTATAGTTCTATTTAAAAAAGGTTCTGAAGAAAAGATGAGTGGTTAATAATACATGTCAATTAACATTTTTGTTTCCATATCAATTAAAAAAACCCTTTGAATGTGGACAGAGTTTTAAAATGTTTTATAAGCTATTGTTTGCTTGTAAGAATATGCAGTTGAATTCTTTAATAACAATGTACTTGTATGTACAAATATTTCTAATTCCTGCTTTCAACAAGCACTTAAATTGCTTTTTTGTAAATATTGCCATTTATTTTGCGTGCAGTTATACCTTTTTGAGTCCTTTCAAAGTATAACCTTTATTCAAAATTGTCCACTGGAAGGCAATTCCTACCTTATACTTCAGAAAGTTGAGTTAAAATACTGAAATGTTCTCTCTTTATAAGAATATAATAATTACTTTTTCGTTTTAAAACTTGTTTTTTGAAATTTAAATATACTGCTATACTCTTAACATTACAGTTTTTGATACATTTGAAATCTAGGAGAATGAACCGTTGACTTCTGAAGTACCATAAAGTCTTTTATGCTTCTTTTAAACATACAAAGGCTTTTCAAAATACGAATTTTTCAATGCTTGATTGAAAACATCTGGAGTTTTCACATAGACTTAAAAACTAGAAGGTCCCTTCTTTCATCCCAGCCCTAGCTGTATAGTTTTGTCACCTCCTTTTTTGCTAGTTCCAGTACTCATATTACTCTGCTGAAACTGCCTAGTTTCACTGAGGTCTAGAGTTTACTGAAAGAAGACCAAAATGTGCATCAGAGGGCTAAGGAGATACAGGATGACAGCAGCCAACAGTTTGGATTTGAAAAAGCCTATGGTTTGGGAAGGACATTTACCTGCACAAGAATAGAAATGTTACTAAGAAAGTGTTATCTTCTGGGGAAACAAACAAAGCTATGCTAGAAGACACCTGCCCTTCATATGTTTCATATGATTCTACCCCTCTACTGTAACTTCTAAACAATATGTTTGAAGTTAGTTTGAACTGAAGCCTTACTGGAAGAATACTTTCTTGTGTGAGTTGAAGTAAATTGTTCCATCTCCTTTAAAAACATAGTTTGTTACATTTGCTACTCATCTTTCCACAGATCATTAACATGTGGATTTAGAAAGTCCTCCTTTCCTAATCTTTGTTTTTCTTTCTTCTACCGCAACTCCTCTGCTTTGATGTGATCCAGTATCTGATCAACTTTTGAGACTATCTGTGGAGAGATCATGTGGAATGTTGCTTTTGTAAATTTCTTGGAAAACTAATGAAAGCGTTCTGCAATCTGTGGAATTCTAGACATACTTTGAAATGTTTTTGTATCTTGTTTTTCTTTTGAATACTCATGAATTTTACTTTTGGCACTGACAGGAAGAAATACACTTTTGTAGGTCTCTTGATCCCCTGTCTCTAAATTACACTTTCTGAAAAACTGGCAATTTCTGTGCACAACACAGACTGAATGGAAGGCTATAATTCAGCTTTGGTTTTCTGCTGATGACATAAACCACAAGAGCTTGTTGGTTTATGAACAGCAGCAACAACAATACACAGACTGGATTACTGCCTGTGTATTTGATTTGAGATGAAGTGGTGTTGCCCACGATCCAAAAGTAATATGCACTTCTACTTTCTAATTTAATTGTAAATAGGGAAATGAAGACAACTTAGTGTAAGAAATGAGCTGCATAACATCAGAATGGCTGTCCGAACTTCATAGGTCTGTGACATACCAAAATAATCTTGTGGCTATTTTAGGCACAAAAATACTCAGATAGTATTTAATAAATTGACTGTTGCCTCCTCCTTACATTCGGCTCTCTCTTCAGCTGCAAGAGATGTTTCCAAAAAGGAATTATAACTGACTGACACTGCATATAACTGGTGCTGAAGTATCTTCCTCTAGATATGTTTGAGACAATTAGTGACATCACAGTAGCACTGGCTAAAATTGGAGCCATCCCTGTAACTGCATGAATTGACATAATATAGTATCTCCTTGGGAATGAATAGTCTTTTCCATGCTGCTCTTGCAACTGTTCTGGGTTTTAAAGCTCCTGCGCAGATTTCTAAACTGCTATGTAGAAAATAAGTGGCATTTGCCAAATGCAACAAAATTCTTAACCCAGACAACTTTTACACATCCTGGAAGAACTGAGGGGAGAAAAAAAATCTTATATGGATTGGATCTTATTGTCTTCAACTTAGAGAGGTGAGAAATATGCAACAGAGTGGTCCTAGCAGAATTTAATCTCACAGTAGAATTTTAGTGGAAAGAATGTTATGTGATTGATGCAGTTTATCCAGGAATTTCTCTCAGTATCATGTGACTATTAGTACAGTCTCTACTCATGCTTGAAAGTGTCCTTCATTATTGCTTTTATGATGACCCTGTCACAAATCCTTCAAAAGTTCTTCCATTATGTCATATTATTTGATGTCCAAGTGGAGATCAGTGACGAGACATTCCTCACTGGTCAGTATTGGGACCAATGCTATTTAAAATTGTTGGTGGCATGGATGGTGGGATCAAGTGCACCTTCAGCACACTTGCCAACAACACCAAGCTGCATGGTGTGGTTGACACATTGGAGGGAACAGCTGCCTTTCAGAGGCTTGAGAGGTGGGCCTCTGAAAAAATCCTGTACTTCAACGAATGGCAACTGCAAGGTCCTGCACATGAGTTGGGACAATCCAAGCACAACTACAGGCTGGGTGAGGGAGGGACTGAGAGCAGTCCTGAGTAGAAGAGTTTGGGGGTGTTGATTGATGAGAAACAAAACTTGAGCAAGCAATGTGTGCTTGCAGCCTAAAAGGGCAACTGGATCGTGGGCCACATTCAAAGAAGTGTGACCAGCGTGATGAGGGAGGTGACTCTACCCCTCTATTCTACTCCCTGGAGACTCCACCTGGAGTATTGTGTCTATCTCTGAGGTCCCCACTAGAAGGCAGACATGAACTTGTTGGAGCAAGCGCAGAGGGCCATGAAGATGATCAGAAGGCTGGAGCTCTTTTTTGCAATTAGTCCCTATGATACTCTCTACCAAACAGACAATGGAAACATACCTTGTTACCACCTGGTATACATATCAAAGGAAATGAGCATCTCAGTCACACAAATACAGTTTCATCACATGCTTGATTAGTGATGTCAGGTTGTTAGCTAACTGTTTTGAACCCAGCCTCTGTTTAAATAGTAATAAAAAGACATAATGTGTTTATTTATATGTAGACTATATAGTAAGAAAAAATATGAAATGCAATTAAGAAATAAAAAAGCCCAAACAAACCCTCCCTTTGCCACTTATTTACTTAAGCTATATTTGTATTATTCTATCTTTCTGTCAAGCTGACTCTTCTACAGAATCTAGACATAATCATCTTTTTGCCCACCTAGGCTACATTCATTAGAGAAGGGCACCTCCTGGAGGAACAGTTTGGCTTTTATAGCTAATGATCTTCTAGGACTCCTCCAGGAAGACTGCATTTGATTTTTTTTTTTCCTCTGAAGTTATTTATTTCTTTATTATTCAGGTAATAGCGTGGAAACTTATCTCAACTAAAATAAGCACTCTTTTCACTGCTTGGGTGGTGCAAACATCATTTTGCTCGACAAGTTGTCATCTCATGAATCTGACTGATCATTTATCATTTGCTGCAAAGAGCAGCAGTACCGTCCCTGTATCCCCTGATGAGTCATGGTGGTGTCTCACTTGGCTTTACATCAACCGTTACATTAACAGACATACTTGAGATGAACATTTAAATGGAATAATGCCTATAGTTCACTCTTCGCTGAAACTAGACATGACAGTAATCAACAACTCTCTAAGGCAACCACAAGCTTAAGTGCTTTACCCTCAGAGACTTTTCTTCTAGGCTTTGTAACACCTATAAGCTGCAGTCATGAGGAAGGTGCTGTGTGAGTTGCTATAAACATCATCACTTATGAAGGATAACTATCTAAACAGAAATTAATATTTTCTTGAATACAGACAGAAAGACATGCTTAATAAAACACTTCTATCTCTTCAGTACTAGGCTAGGAATTGTTCTAGTTAATCAGAGGCTACTGACAACATTTCATGTCTTGAAAAAGAGCTTTAGGAAATACTGTGAGCTGTTTTGGTTTTCTGATTTAGGTTTTTTACATAAAATGAGGAACAGCAAAGTAGAAAGGTAGCAAGGTAGAAAGCCTGAAAATGGTAGCTGGTTTGGGTTTTTTTAATTAAAAGCGGGGATGGAAGGAAGTATATGTTGCGATGAGAAGTCAGTACCTTGATATCAAATGAATGATGACCGACTCAGCAAGCTAAGCAGAGAAAGGGAGCTAGTAGAAGGACAGAGTGCTGAAATAGTCAAAGTAGCAAAACATTAAAATGATCTCTGCAGTATATGAGTGGGACAAGACTGTGTTATTCAAGAGGCCAGGGAAAAGGATATTGCTGTAATTGAGATAAAAAATGTTGAACATCTGAATGGGAGTATTGCCTGTTTAAATTGAAAGGAAAGGCCATACCTTAAAACTGGTATGCAGAAAACATAGCCTAGATGTTCTAGTGACAGACAGCATTGTGTTGCTATAATTGAAAAGGGAGGTAGTGGCGAAAAGAAGCAAGCTTGAGTGGCAGAGAGAAGTGTAGATGGATTAAAAGAGTTTGTTTATGCCAGGGCAGATACAGCCCACTGAAGATGAGGAAAAATGTGAGTAGTTGTAACAGCACCATGTAACAAGGGAGAACACTGTGCTTGAAGAAGGCTCTTCAGTTCCAGGCCGCCTCTTCATTAAATTTCCACATAATAACAGCATGTTAAAACAGGCTTTTTGCATTACGTAAGCTAATGATGTGGGTAGACTTGTAGACTATCAAAAAATGTTACATGCAAAGCCAATATGAAAACATGAATCTGTGTGTGAAGGAGAGAGAGGGGTACATGTTCCCTGTCACCTGCAGGCCAAAAACTGACCAACTGCTCCCTGGAGTAAAAAAAGCTGTTTCATTCTTTCTGAGATTTCTGGTAAGAATACATAAATTCTGCAATGCTAATTTAAAAATAACATGTAATGTAATTTAAAAATAACAAAAATTGCTTAAACTGGAGTTTAAGCAAATGGGTTTTTTTTCACTTGGTTTGGGTTTTTTGTTATTTTGTTATGTTTTTGGGGGCTTTTTTTTGAGAAACCTGTGATTTTGGCACTGATCTCTTCAGTGTTTAATAAGGAAGTTTTTTTCATTAGGGCCTCACAAAAAGATGTTTAGTTAATGTCACAGCAATTTGAAAATGACAACCAGATTGCTTCCTGCTACAAATGCTGAGAATAACCAAAACCCACTCAGGTTTAACTTTTCTCTAAGAAAACTGTTTGAGTTTGTTCTAAGACAAAATGTGTGACTTTTCTGGTGCAGCACCTACTTGTAAGAGAAATCCTAGGTTTGCAGTTTGTAAATGCATAGCTTAGGTATATAAAGACATTTTTGTGAACATGCAGTTTTCCTTGAAATTGCTGTAAGCACTTGAGGTAACTGCTCAACTTCCTCTTCCATTGAGTGCTGGTCACAGAAAATTATTTTGGACATGAACACAGATAACAGAAAATATTAAATCTCACTGAGTATTATAGAACTGTAATTCCTTCCAAGACACCTGTAAAGTCATACGTTATAGGCACCAACTCAAGCAGTTTGGTCATCATAATTCTGACTTGAAATGATGAAATGAGAGGCTTTATAATTTGAAAGGATTTTGTTCTTATATCATACAGACAAAATTTTAGCCATTTCCTTCCTTTTGCCCCGCATAAGGAAATTTCATTGCTTACTAAAAAAAATGAAAAACGTTGAGCAGATGTTTGGATAATGAATGAAAAGGAGGGCAGGAAAAAACCATGATATTACACCAAAGCCATTACCTCATCAACTAGGCAAGGTACTTTTCATCAAGTCCAGAATTGCAGCAGATGCCTTTATAATCTGAACCATGAGACAGCTTTTTTTGGAGCTGTGAATAAAAAGCTTCTAAAATATAGATTAGCAGAAGCTAGTCATCATCCTTTTAAGTATGTGGTAGACCTTTCTAACTAGATGTAAAAGATATATTTCTTGTATTAAATGTCACAGTAGCTAAACAAACTAATGCAACTGAATAACAAAGAATAAAAGTAAATGTCAGGGGATACTGTAAAGCTGCTATTTATTTTTTCCCGGGGCTTCTGTAATGTCATAATTGTAAAAGTAAACTTGAGAAGGTTAGTTGATAGAAAGCCTAAGGAGAAATAAGAGTTTTTACAGTATTCTTTAGTGCGTATGGATTATATAGAACATACTGTTGTCCTTTAGCCTGAAATAATAACATGGAATAACCTAGTAACAATTTCTTGAAAAGCATGACAGGACTTTTTTGTACTTTTCCTCCATAATAATATTATATTTTATATTAATAGAGCATAGAGCATATTTGGTTAGACATTCATGCTTATGGTAATGTCCTGTTTCAGGGGTGACTTTGGCTAGAAAATATCTGTAGTGGATGATCTGTAAGTCGTTTAGAAGGGTAATCTTCACAACAGGCCTCTAAAACTACTGTAACTTTAATGTAATAAATAGCATTTACAAATGCGACTTTAATCTTCCACTCATTCTGTAAATGTTAATTAATATTTGACAAGGATGTATTTACAATAAACGCTGTTGAGGCTGATTGACTCTCAGAACATTTCTTCAGTACAGTACATAGTTTTCTTATCATTGGGTAATGTACATCATGTTAACAACAGCTTGAAGAAGGCTATACAGGTTTTTCAAGAGTTACTACTTTTGAGTCTTGAAAAATTTTATAAGAATTTGAGAAGCCAAGAGCTTCAAAAATATGTTCAAAAGTAATCTAATTGGTTAAATGTGTATTTATAACGGTTTGATCTTTTAGAAGTAGCAATTGCTTGAAATATCTTTCACAAGAAATTTTGAGTAACTTTTACATCAATTTGAGTAGTATGTAATTAACAGTTGACCTAATAGCCATTAACTTCTACTGGATTGATATTTAGAATCCAACTGTTTCAGTGCTATCAGAGATCATGAATCTTCATCTAGCATTAAAAATTGTGCATATACTGCATCCTCAAAACACTGAGTGCAACTACATAGCTCTGTAGAACAAAGGCAGGCAATGCCAAATGTATCTGGAAGTTCTGAGTCAGGCTTGTGTGGGTACCCGAAGAACAAGAGAGAGCACAGATTGACTTTTACAATTGGGACTGCCACTTTAAAAAGTTGAAGGTAAGGAAGAGAAAGATCAAGACATTCTTGATACTAATTTTAAGATACAGATATTGAGTATATAATTATTGTAATTAAATGGATTTATGAATCATCACAACTGTGTTTTATTTCTTTTGGGACACAGAGTAGGTACCTATATAACATTTGCTGGTTTGTTTTTTTTTAATTAATAAAATACATTCACTAGGAAATTTGGATACTTTGACTATGAAGGGAAGGAATTAGAGGAAATGCTGTTCCAAGTCTTACTACTTACTTTTCATTTTACAAAACCCAATGTTTTTTTTTATGAGAAATGTGGATTGTGAAAAATAACATTTATTCCTCCTAGACTGGCATACATCTATTTCTCCTGGATTGACATAGGTTTAAATACTTTATCCTATATTGTACTGTAATGCATAACTTCTTTGAATAATTTTCATGTCCAATATTTGAAATGTTAGTGCTTATGTTTTAATATATCTGCTTGAAATTGTTTATTTAGGGTTTGACATAGTGTTATTATATCACTAATTCTATATGAAGAGTTGGAGTTCAGTACATAAGGATGGAGAGATGTTTTCCTGTTAAAGATTTTTAAGGTAGTGAAGCCAGTAATTAGCTGACAACATTATGATAGACTATAATGGAAACTCATTTTAGTTGCCCTTTCTGAGGCAGATCTATTGTAAAGTTCACACTGAACTGATGTTTCTATTTATCTTCATGGACATTACTTTCTGTATTGGCATTACCAAATACATTGTATATCTGCCATTCATTCGCCAATACAAAAAACACCAGATATTAAGAATGCTCTGCAGGTCACCTACAGAGTGATTATTATAAAGGAGATGTGCAGTAGTAAACTTCCTTCTTAAAAAATGACAGATTATAATTAAAATAAAGTTAAAAAGATATAATGGATCCAACACACTGAGTTACCCCCATGCTATGGGGGGTGGGGGAAAGTTATCTCAGAGCTGCTTGGACAAAGGAATTGTTCTATCAGTGCTGAAAGACTGAATTTTCACTGGCAAATGTTAACCAGAAATCAGTATTTTTCACTACACCTTTAAGAGTTAAACAAATTTAGTAATTGTAAGGACTCTGACAGTACAAATCAAAATCAGTTGGGCCAGAAATATAATATATCATAACAGCAGTTCTGAAATCACAGTATCACAGTGTAACAAGGTTGGAAAAGACCTTTAAGATCATCAAGTCCAACCATTCTCATCCTAAACTAAACCATATCGCTAAGTACTTCATCTACCCTTTTTATGAACACATCCAGGGAAGGTGACTCAACCACCTCCCTGGGCAGCCTGTTCCAGGCCCTGACAACTCATGTCTGCAAAGTTTATGTCATTTTCTCACTCATCTCTCTGGTTGCAAAAGCTACTCCTAGGTTTTGGGGTTTTTCCTTCTTAAATATTTTATCACAGAGATGCTGAATGGCTTGGTTTTGGCCAACGGTGGGGTCCTTCCTGAAGCCAGCTGGTATTGACTCTGTTGGACATAAGAGAAGCTTCTAACAGCTTCTCATAGAAGCCACTCCTCTAGCCCCCCACTACAAAAATGTTGCCTCACAAACCCAATACATTCCACCCCTCACCTCTGTGAATCCTGTTTAAGAATTATCATTAAAATCTACATTCATCACACAACCTTCACAAACTTCAATCAAATCACCAAAATCAATATAACATTACACCAACAAACATAATTGCACAATTAACACACGCAATCTGCCCCTTCTCCCTTCACCACAATCGGAAGAGCAATTCTTCACAATGATTCTCCTCTCTAGCTCTGTTGAGTCCATACTTTGCCTTTTACCTCTTCCAATTGTTATCTCAAATTCCTCATGCCACATGTTGGGTTCCAAAAATGACTTGTGTTTCAGCCCTGGCTGGCAGCTAAGTGTCAGACAACTGCTCTCTCATTCCAACCCCAGAGACCCCCACCCCAAACCCCAACAAGATGGGGGAGAGAATTGGAAGGGTAAAAATGAGAAAGCTAGTGGGTTGAGATAAAGTTTAATGGGGGAAAAAAAAAAAAAAGGAACAAGTGATGAACAATGCAATTTCTCATACCCGAAGTTGATGCTGCAATAAGACCCAAAGTTACCACACAAGGTCCCCAGATATAAATGGAGCATGATGTCATATGGTATGAAATATCTCTTTGGTCAGTTTGGGCCAGCTGGCCTGGCTTTGTCCCGTCCCAGCTCCTTGGGTGCCCCCTGCCTTCTCATTGCCAGGGAAGTGTGAGAAGCTGGAAAGTCCTTGACTGCTTGGCAACAACTAAAACATGGGTGTGTTGTCAATATTATTCTGATCCTAAATCCAAAAATGCACTATACAAGGAACTAGGAAAAAAAAAAAAACTATCCCTGCTGAAACCAGGACATGTATGTGTACACACACACAGAGTATGTTTCTATCATTTTCTCTTCTGGAAGCTATCTATCACTTCAGGCATTCATTGAGAATTGTCACAACAGCTGACTGAAACTTCCACAATATCTTTGTACAATTCTACAGAATTTATGGAACTGAACTTATTCAGAAATTGCACAGGCTTTGCAATGCCATAACCCTTTGATTCAAATAGGGTCATACCTAACTAAGACTGACACACAATGAACGAAAAAAAAAAAAAGCATATGGGGGTATGAATTAAAATTGAGGAAGGTGTATTGTTCTTAGTAGAAAGAGTTATACCATTTTAAATGATCCTTTGAAATGATAGAGAATTACATTCTCTAAATTACTATAATGGTCACGTAGAATGTTATCTATTCCAAAGATAACCTTAATTTATGAATCCTTTTTGTAAAGGCAAAAATATCTTAATTTTTTGACCCCTGAATAAGTCGGTGTTAGATGCTTTCAGAGTGGGAATACTACTTTCTTTACTGCATTCACTTTTGTCCTTGTATACCCTTCAGGTTCCAGACAGATAGATTATTGTTTCCATCAGAAAAGGGATTTGATTAATCACCAGATCGTATGTTTTATTCAAAACCAGTGCCCTCCATACTTCATCCAAAGTAAATTAATGAAAAATTCACATAATTTGTGAAGAATAGTTTATTAACTGGTTTTTTTTAGTTTTGTTTGCAGCCTCAGAATAAAAACTAAAAATCAGGAAAGAAGGAAACTACATTTAGGGTCTTGATTTTTGAAGAGTGTTTTGAAAGGAAGTTGCATTTCATCAGATTCTCTTAGAATTACCTGACTACATAAATTAGCCTTCACTAGAACTTAGGGATATGAAACACCCCTTACTCGATTTTTTCCCATTCCCTCCCACAACTGTGTTTTTTTCTGACCACTCTGCCTTTTGGGGTGCAAGGATTACACAGTAACATACTACATGATATTGGCAAAGCATTGAGATTTCAGGTCTCAGTGGGCTTTCTTATTTATAAGTGCAAAAAGTATGAGTTTAGAGTCCTTGGCTGTTTGTATGTTGAATATTGAGAGAGTCATGACATAAGAAAAAAATGCTCCTTTGTAGCTTCATGTTAATGTTCAATTTATGTAACTTACTTTTTATAATAGCAATATCAAGTGAAGTCACCTAACACAAAGAAAAACTAAATATTACTGTGAATATCTAACACCAAAAAAAATGACTCTTAAGGACCAACAATGCCTTCCAGCTTAATTTGTCATAACTTTTCCTTCTGATAAATTGAGCTAGATATTTAATCCATCCAAGTTCAATTTATCTGTATCCTGAAGTAAAACAAATCAATTATACTGTGGCACCTGAATAGGCCAGCAGTCTGTCTAAACAGAAGCAAAAGAATAGGGTTAAAGGTGTCCCTACTATTGATATCCACTCTGAAACTGCACACATCCAACGCGGTGAACATCTGTTAAGAGAAACTTGAGACTATGCCCTGTTGAACCAAATGTATCTGATTTGCTCTGAGGTAGCCAAATAAGCCATAGGTATTCAAAGATGAGTTCACCCACAATTTGCTAAGGTGTGTATGTGCTAAGCGCTCAGGAGATCAGGCCAGCAATCCAAGTTGAACTGTACAAAGCTACTACCCTCTTCAAAACTGTATTAATGAAGTAAGTATGTTCTTGAGTTGGAGAGCTAGTTTACTAGAGCAAAACAAAGGGTGACACTTGCACCATGACTGAGACTGTTGTTTGAAAAGTAGTGGATCAAGTATTGCTCATCACAGATAAATGATTTTGAAGAAAAAAAGGGCTTCATTGGTCTAAATCACAGACTTGTCCATCTTTTGATTAGAAATTAATGGATCCTATATAAAAAGTTGACATTCATGAGTTAAAAACACTTACATGAAAACTCAGTACTCTTAGAAATCAATGTTGATCTTTTGTTGGCATTCCAAATACTGTCTACCTAACTTGGAAATTATCCATCCGTTTTTGCTGTAACAGCTGTACCTAGAGCAAACACAGAATAATTGCTCTTAGTATTGTACTTAAGATAGTGAAGGAGACTTATGTCCAACCTGCACAAGAGGAACTATGATCCTGAGAAGTGGCTTGCTGAAATTTGCACAGGTGTACTTGTGAGTCAGTTGCATTAAGTCACCACTCTTTGCCTTAAAATTAGTTTCAACTTTACCCTGGTGTCTGCTTTTCAAACAATTCAGTATAGAAAGTGGAGGAATATAAGCAAGTCTTTTGAATATGACCAGCTAATATGGTTGCTGGTCGCTAGTGATATCATACTGAACATGTAATAATAATATTTTGCAGATATTTTATGAAAGTCTGCACGTTATTTGCCTACATCTGTTCGACTGGAGCTATTTCTTTGATTGAAATACTGAATGATTCATTAGAATGACTAACAAACTTTTTCCTCATGTTACACAATTGTCTTGAGGCTGAGAAGAAAAAAATTGTCACTGTGACTAGGTATGGATCTTCCCACCAGGAGCTAGGGACTGAAGGAATTGTGTGATATTATAAGCCAGAACAACTGGAAAGACACCTTGGTGGGGAAGTATGATAAGACAGGTATATTGAAAGAGCTGATTTCTGGTTTGGGCTTGAAAGATAGGGCCTAGGGGAAGGAGAAAGAAGCAAAAAGGGTTAGAAGGGAGAACCTATCTCTGAGTATGCTGACAAAAGAAGCCCAGGAAATAGATTGGTTTCAGGGGACAGATGTTTTTCTTTATATTTTAATGTAATTAAATATTATTTCTAGTCAATTATATTATTTGAATTTATATTACTTTGATATGAGATTTTTGCACAGCAAACTCTAAAAGAAAGCAAACCACTAACCACTTCCCCAGTCCTGAGCAAAGATGAAAGCTGAGCAGAATAAGACTTATTTGAAAATACAAGACTAAAAGGATGATTCGCAAATTGAGAAATACTAGGGCCTGTTTTCTACATTATACCATACCATACCATACGTAGAAGCATAGTAGAAAATTAAAGCCTGTTGAACTAAAATTCAGTTCAGGTGAGTCATATTCCTGGGTTAAGGTAATTTTAAAATAGCACAATAAGATATAAACCAGTCTCTGATTATCAATTTTATCTGTGCTTAAATTGAAAGTTCTATTTGCAAATAATTTAAAAATGCACTTGTGTCCAAATTGAAAGAAAAAATAAAAATTAAGTTTGCTTAAAAATACTGTCACATTTGAGGTCTGCACATTTGGGGGTTTACATATATAAAGATATCTTTAAAAATCAAATTCAGAGGTCATTTTAAAATTTTAAAATCCCCAGATATTCTATTTGGTAAATGTCCAAAAGAGGTGCTTCAACATTGTCATGATTTGGAGTCTTATTTGAAAATATGATATCAAAGCAAATTCCTTAATTTCACCAAGGAGTTTCATTGTAACAGAATTTAATAATGTCCGACACTGTGGAAATTTCACTTACTGTCATTTATTCATTATCGTTGTGCTGCTTTAAATGTTCTTAAGCATTTCCAAAACCAAAAGACAATCTCTGTGCCAGTTTTGTCTTGTGTAACAACAAATAGAATAGAAGACTTCAGGGAAACAACACCAAGCTGAAGATTTATGCCTAAATTGGCTCTAATTCTTGGGGAAGAGACAAGGTGTGCAGAAGCCAGTCTTACAGTATTTCTGTGGAGAGAGCTTGTGAATGTCATGCTCCCTACTCCAAACTGTCCTTTCTACCCTTTGGGGAAGTCACTTTTCTGTCAGTACATATTAATAAGACAGAAACAAAAAGCAGTAATAGAAGTGAACAAAGCTCTGACCAATTAGTAACTCAAGGGTAAAATTGTAATGTGACGTAAATTTATTCCATCAGTTCTGCCAAATCATTTCTATCCTGATTGCTACAAATAATATCACTGTAAGCTTCATTATTATTAAAAGGCAGAATTATGAATGGCCAGAGGCATAGTCTGTTTGTACTAGGTACTAGAGAAATATCTATTGCTCTTTAAAGCTTGTGATAATTAGTACCCCAATGACCCAGCCGGCAGAAATCAGTTAGTAGAGATTTCCTTCACAGAGTACAAAACATGCTTTTAAGGAAGGATTTCAACATTTCTCTCTAAACTCCCCGTCCCACCTTCCCAAATTTAAAGCTCTTTAAAATTAAACATTTAATGATTGCTCTCCATACAGGAAACAGTAAATTGTTCCATTTTTCTATTGTTAGGAAATTGATTTTCCCTAAGGTTTGAGACTCACAACTAGCAGTAAAGTCTGTTCACCCGTGGATTTGACTGTCTTTTCTCAAGTACTTTGAAACTATGGCTTGTATTTTGTTCCTAAGTAAATATGTTGTTGAGGTTTTTTGGGGGAGGGGCTTGTGTGCATGTGTTTAGTTACTTGTTTTTCTGTAAAGAAAAAGTCTGAATTAATCTGAGAGAGAAGAACGGATTGCCAAGTATGTATGGTTTTACTCTTGATTGGGTAAGTTTGCATCTTCAACCTCTAAAAAAATCAGTTTGCTAAAGAAAAGATTTTCAGACAAGGAGATATGTTGTTGCTCTCTCTGAATTAACAATAAAGCTGCATTTTGTTTAAGTAATGCAGAATTAGATCCATATTTATCCAGCTGATCAGCTGAAAACCTACTAGCACCCACAAACATAATAGGGGAGATGGAGAGTAAATTTTCTTCTTCTTTTTGGTAAGCTATTGAAAAATTATAGTGCAACAAATATTCACTCTCTATTCTATGTACTCCTCTGTTCATATAGCTGAGCAAAACCACCTGTTCTGCCTCATTGGGCCCTTTACACCAAAGGACAAGTCAGTCTACTTAATACTGAGAAATGAAGAAACAATATTGTTAGTTTTTTCAGGTTTTTCTAAAACTCAACATTTCAAACATGTAGAATTTGATAAAGATTACTTCTTTGATCATGAGCACCTCTACAGTTTTTTTTAAATCAAACAAGATGTAAAAAAAAAAAATCAAATATTTCAAATGAAAATAATAACTGTAATGTCCAAACTCATCACTTCGTAGAAAAAGCTGAAGTGACTATTTGAGCCCTAAAGTCAAAAAAACACACATATGGGAATCACTTCAATGCTACCTTATCTTGAGTACTGTGTTGAAAACTTCATCCTGCTGTATTCTGAGATCCCCTAGACAAATACTCCTATTTTCTGCAAGTATGATTGTGCCTTTACTCATACGCTTACACTCTTGAAGTTTGACTGGGTTTTCTAGATTGACGTTTAAATTATCACCTGTTCCATAGTTTCTAGTTTGATGGTCAGATTCTGACTCATTAATGAAAAAGCGGAAAACAGGCATCTTAGAGAATCTAGAAGAAGATACAAGTATAGTATTTCCTGCAACTTTAAAAGGAAAAAATAATCAAGTGCTTGAACTTTGTCTTGTCTTAGTCTTTGTCCATCTGCAAAGAAGAGTGTAGAAACAGGGCTTTGCAGGACACACTTCTCCCTGTTGCAAATCTTCTCTTCCAGGGGAAGCTGTGTGAAATTTATTTGCTTGACACAGACAGGACAAAAGACCTTTAGCAATTGGGGGCTGAGGTACTCTAGAAGAAGTCTGTGTACAATCAGAATAAATTCCTATTGTGTTTCTGCCAAGAACATCAGGCCTGTTCCTCTGTGTCAGATAGGAAGTATCATCTGGAGACTAACAATTTTCTGTGTCATATATTTATTTATACAATATTACACATATTTTGTTTGAGTGAGGATTATAAAAATGCATCCTTAAAACCTCTTATTTAGGGTGAGCTGCCTTCATATTTTTTCATTTTTTATTCTCAAGTGGTGTGTCACAAAACTTCTGAAAATTAAATGATGTTTCTAAACAAGTAATTCTACTCAGTTAATTGTGAGGGGTCCCTCTGGTATTGTACTTCTCCGATGAGAAATATGCTTGCTTGTAATCAAAACTACATTTTTATAATCAAAGATAATGTCACATAAATTCATAAAAGTACACGTAGTGAGACAGGAACATGGTCTGGATAAGTGTAAATTTCTAAACCATTATTAGTATTAAAGGCATTTTTTACTTCTATTGCTTTGCATCTTTTAATTTTTCAAGACTTTTCAATGTCTGTCATTAAGATCATATAAAAAATGTGAATCTGGTGGCCTTGAAGAATCCTCTTACCAGCAGAAGCAAGATACATCCAAACAGATTATATACGGTAGTTTGCATTTGTGCATCTCTCAGTTCCATTTGAATCCAGAGCTGAAAGTGCTCTGTCTGCACAGCAAGGCAGATGAGCTGTACAAGACATTTCCCATGCAAATCCTTGCACCTTGTCACCCTGTTGACATACTCTCTGCATGTCAGCATCACTACCTGTTTACCCTTCCAGGAAGGGAAATTTGGGTACATTTCTGTTCTTTTCCCAGGCCTGAAGAAACATGTTAAGCAACTCGTTCTAAACTTAGATGAATCATGACAGAAACCATCTTCATATAAATATATTTTGATTATTCTTTCAGTGGCTTTGACTTGACCATCCTACTATACTGCAGTCCTATCTTCCTGTTGATTTTTTCTCCAAAATAACTAAGAAAAGAAATTAATACCTTCTACGTTTTATTCCTAATCTCCTACTTCTGATTCCTTCATTTCCCTGTTTTTGATGCTATGTCTGGGTTTCCATTGCCTGTTCTTCCAGCCTGCTATCTCCTTGCTTGGAGCCATGCTGATTTTTCTCATGGCAATGCTTCTTTGATGTGTACAGTAGAAGTTAA
This sequence comes from Porphyrio hochstetteri, assembly GCA_020800305.1. Classification (NCBI taxonomy): domain Eukaryota; kingdom Metazoa; phylum Chordata; class Aves; order Gruiformes; family Rallidae; genus Porphyrio; species Porphyrio hochstetteri. The sequence continues at coordinate 14,218,036 of CM036912.1, read as the reverse complement.
TGAGTTCTCCCAGTACATACTGGTTTTCTGTGAAATCTTTGTTGAATATGAGGAAGCTGGGGTTTTTTTAAAAGTCCAGCCACACATACAGTGGGGATCTTCTGAAGACATAAAACAAATGTTATGTATATGTCTTCTTTTTTTCCATTCGTAACCTTGGAAACTGTTACAAAGCATTATCTTTCAAATGTGACATTTCTACGCAAGCAGCTCTGTACAGTATTTTCTTCTCTGTCACTATCTGAGGCTGACAGAACACATACCTCAATTCCATGCCAAAGGAACTGAAGTTTTTTTCCTTCTAGAAAAGGCTTTTTACTTTGATTTCACCATGATCTTCCTTATCTTCTCCTGGCTGTTGTTTTTTCTGGCTTACTTTGGTATAACTGCTACTTTTCATTGTCTGAAATCTTTTACTGGTTAACTTCTCTGAGTTCCTGTTTCCCTGCCTTATTCTTGTTTTACTCCTGTTTTGTTGTTATGTTTCCTGCTGCTTAGCTTTTCTAGCAGTTGCTTTTCTGGCTTATTTTTGTCTCACTACTATTTGTGATTTCTGTTAAAAGTCTCCTACTGTTTAACTTTCTCAAGCAGTTGTTTCTGGGTTTATTTTTTCCACTTCTTGAATTTGCTGTTAAAAGTCTCCTGCTGTTTATCTTCTTCTAAATGTTGCTTCTATAGACCATTCTCTTCTCCCAAGCATTCAATACATCCAATTGCTGGACCAAATTCAGGGATGAATTCAGAGGGCTTCTGCATTGCCAGATTGATCTGAGCCATGAAGAGAGAGAGATCTAATTCAGTCCTTAAGTGTTTTCTAGCAACATATAATACAAATCTCTTCAAATGTTTCCCTGCAACAGAAAGTGGCCTTTCTTGACCTTCTAGGTGGCATCTAGAAAAGAGTTTTCTACTGATAGACTTTTTCTTCTTAATAAAGTAGCATGCTTATTCCTTGTAAAATATCTTAGAAAGATGTGACTTTCAAGACAGGAATCCCAAGTGTTCTGAATTTCAAATCACGGCTGATGTTTTATTTCTGAGATTTAAAATAGTTTTGAACCTTCACAGAAGACCATTCATGCATGGTCAAGTGTGTACTCTCTGCTTTACCAGAGCATTGGGGAGAGACAGAGTGAGACTTTCTTAACAACTCTTCCTGGTGCTATTCCATCTTTGGTAACTTACTTGGACAAAGACAGCAGCAGTATTCAACAGCCAATATTCAAGGCACTCATTTGGAAAGAGGAAGTCAGTAGTTCAAGTCTTTGCTCCAATGAACATTTAATTATTGATACCAAGTGGAACAGTTCCAGCTGGAAATGCTGAGAAATATTCATCTCAGAATACCTTGTAACCTACTACATTATGAAGTACAGCTGGAAATTCACCTGGAGTTTCCACATCTGAAATGATTAACAATTTAGTTATTCCGAATTGGGCCTCATTGCTGTCATTTATTTTGAAAAATATTTCCAAAGATTTTGATTTAATCCCAGTGGGTAATTGGAAATGAAAATTCCAAATTTTCATAGAATATTTCAGACTCACTCCAGTTGGCTACATTACAAATTCTAGTCTCTTTTTGACCTAGCTGGCTTACATTTAGCTTGTGATGGGGCTTGTAGGATACTAATTTCTCAATGAATAGTTGACCAGCTTGATACTCTACTAAATTAAGAACCAGTTGAAACATTATATTCCGAGGACCTTTATAAATCTATAGTGAAAGGAAGTGCTCTATGTCGTAGATAGCATTTATGTTTCTTGAATCTTCCCAGCATGATGACTCTCTCTTGCCTAGCAATTTATGAAATATTTATTCTAAGAAAAATTCCTAAATTTATTTGGCTACAGTTACATATACTATAAAGTTGCTGCAGAAGCTGCTAAACCTTCTGGAAATCTTTAATGTAAGTGTGTGTTTATAATAATCTAAAAGTGAGAAAGTTATCTAATTCTTTTAAAAGTAACACAAGAAAAGTATAGCAATTTCCTTTTATGCACCTTTAATTGCTAATATACTCTCCCTGCAGCCCTAAAATCATTTATCATAATTATAAGCATAATTTGCAATTTCGCTGGAAGTTTACCAACTTCAGCAAAAGGTTGCAAGATGATCATATTCACTCATGTGAACTTTTTTAGGCAATTCCAGTCTTGTTTACTATGACCATAAGTTTAACACACTGAACTAAGCGAAATAGTACCTATTGTTTGCTTTCTGTGCAATACCACACACCCTCTCAATTGTAAAGTGTGGTAGCAGAGTAGAACTCTTGACCCCCATCCCATTCCAGTTTATAAGACTAATATTCTGAAGAATCAGTCTACCTGAAAATATAATGTTGACTTTTGCCTTTTTCATAATTGTATAATATTTTATAGCATTTAATGGAGACATTAAACATCCTAATGTCCCAAAAGATACATGGCTGTAAACTTGCAGTTTAGGTGACCTTAGAAATAGATAAATAATTAAAATGTTTCTTGTTGCCTGAAATTTCCTTGAAGAAACCCACAGAAAGGGAAATGAGGTGGGGAAGTGATAGAATGAAAAAAGATTCTGTAATTCAAGTTGTATTACCTTACTAATGGCACATTAGCTAATCAGATTTTTCATGACCTGAGTAAGAAGTGAGAAGCTTAGAGTAGATGCTGAATGTGTTTATACTTATATTTTGTTGTGTCATGATGTGGAGAGATCCAAAATGTTATTTTGATTGGGAAGATAAGCAGGGAGGAAGAAGAGAGAAAGAACGGAAAGATAATCCATTTGTGAGAGGCTTTATTGTAGAAGGATGTATAAGAAAAAAAAAGCAAATTTTATATAACTATGATTTTATGCAAATGTTCAAATGACTTCTTGCATTTTCATTTTTTTCTTCAAAACAAACCCTATAATTTAAATAGGCATAATGAAAACACTTTTCTGTGGGGGAAAACAACATACGACAGACAGACCAGTATACTCCTGGATTCTTCCAACTGCCTAATATAAATAGGTCAAGTGTTACAAGGCATTTCCTATGTCTGGTATATTTCTGAAAAACGGGGTGAAGAAGATTTAACATGCATTCATTTTGGAGTCACTTTTTTTTTCTTCAAGAACCTTTGTCAGGATCTGACGCTGGATTGGTTGCCAGGGTTAACAGGATTATGGATCCCTGGCTCCAGTTAGACAGGTTCAGTCTCCTGATTTTTCATAAATAAAAAATAAATCTCAAATCACTTTGTTTTTTCTAGATTGAGGCATATTCAAGTAAATTAGCATTTTTATCAAGATAGACACGAAAAATAACGATCTCTGGCACAACTAGTCCTTATCTGCTGTTGAAGAACTCTCCTTGCAAACTAAAAAAAAAAAAAATTGCTCTTTAAAAAGCAGAAGAGAGAAGCAGAGAAAAACAGTCCTAGCAGACCTCTCCTTTTTCCAACATGCTGCATGTTGCTTTGAGTCTGTTACTGACAAAGTGTATTTTCAGTGTCTGAAAGTCCATAGTGTCAGGGTTCCATGGAATCTTTTGACGAATCATTAACCTGATCAGTTATTCCCATTTAAAGTCTGTTTGTTTAGTTTCTAAGTTCCACTCAATGACTGCCTGCCTTTTAGCTTGTAAAGATACAACCTGCTTTCCCTATAGGGAAATTTATATTTAATTAATCTTTTGTCCCCAAGGTGCTTCTCAGTTTTGTTGGCATAGCCTTCATTTTATCTCCACAAGAAACTAGCTTCTGAGCCTGACATTTCTGAAAGATCAGTAGTAAAGCAAGAGGAGTCACAGCAGAAGTAATAGCCTGGATAGCATCATCATCAAAGCTGACCAGAAGCAACTCTATTTAATTTTTTTTTAATTTCCTCCAGGTTTTCTCCAAATTCCCTGACATTCCGTTCTTTTTCAAAATGGAAAATTGGAGTAGTATTGAGGTAGTGAGGAGATGAAGGAAAGTTATATATGACAACTATTTTATTTTTAATCAGAATTTTTTCAACAATGTCAGATTTGTCTTTTTTTATTTAATTTTAAAATATTTTTCCTTAGGTAGAAAGAGTTTTCAAATAAAAGATGCCAGCTCACAGTATGAACACTGCTAACATGCCTGTCCTGTGAAGCAAAACTGTATTTAAGACATCTTGAGCCAGTTGCACCTTGTAGAAGGAGAAAGGGAGCTGATTTCTCAGTGGCTTATAATTTACTAATGCAGGAATATAAGAACAACTCATTGACTTCAAAATTCAGGCCTGCTTTCTGAGATACTTACCTTCCAATTTCAGCAATGTATGCCTGAGGCATTCACAAAGGCTATTTGCATAATCAGTGTGGCACTGGATCCAACCTATAAAAGAGGCTTTTACTCACTAACAGCAGAAATGAATCCACACTTCCAAAGATGAATTCTTTAGCTGTCAAGATTTTAGACAGCATCACAAACAAAATGTGTATATATTTTCTTGATAAAGGCACAACCACACATACTGATACAGTTATGGCTTGAAAGCATATTCTTAACTATTGAAAAGGTCTTTGAACGAGAAAATTGTGAAGCTTTCAGTTTTAATAATGCCCTGGTAAAGAATGAAGCAAGGAACTAAAATCACTCAAAAAACTCATTTCTTATAGCCCTAAGTGTCAAGGGCATTCATTGTGTTCTTGATAACCACAAACATTGACATCACTGGTGTTCCAGATCAACAGCAGTATATTTACTTGCTATGCTATTTCCTCTGGTATGAGTGAAAGCAGTGTGAAAAGGTCATATAAAGTAAGCTACCACAGATGTTGACTATTTTTGCTGGTTTCAGAAAACTAGAAAAAGTCTCTTTTTTTTTTTATTCCCATTGCTTCAAATGTTTTTCTATTTCTGTACTAAGAAAAAAGATTGTCCAAAGGAAATGAAGCTAAAAGTTATGGTCAGAGAGAGTGAAATTACTTTAAAAAAAAGTCAAGGACCCAGCTCATATGAACTTGGAATTGTAACAGGATACTCAGTTGTCCTTACTTCCTTTGAAACTCTATTGCATCAGTTGCTCAATTTTAATGAGTAAAGAAGAACGGGAATATCATCATCTTGAAGAGAAGGATAAATTAGAATGGCTTCAGAAATTGTGAACGAAACTGAAGACTGATAGGGTGAGGCTTAAAATTTGTCTTAAGGGGGGAAATATATTGCAACTGTAAATTTATGTGCCAAGTCTGAAAATATTATCCAGGTTCACAGATTCACAGAAGTTTAGGAGTTGGAAGGGACCTCCAGAGACCATTGAAATAGAACCCCCTACCAAAGCAGGCTAGAACAGGTCACACAGGTAGGCATCCAGACAGGTCTTCAATATTTCCAGAGAAGGAGACTCCACCACCCCCCTGGGCAGCCTGTCCTAGGGCTCTGTCACCTTCACTGTGAAAAAGTTCTGCCGCATATTGGTGTGGAACTTCCTGTGCTCCAACTTGATGCCATTGCCACTTGTCCTGTCTCCACAGACCATTGAAAAGAGGCTGGCTATTTCCCCCTATGTCCCACACTTAAGATATTTATAAACATTGATCAGATCCCTTCTTAGTCTTCTTTTCTCAAGGCTGAACAGCACCAGCTCACTCAGCCTTTCCTCATAGGGCAGGTCCTTAATCATCTTTGTAGCCTTCCACTGAACTCTTTCCAGGACATCCCTGTCTTTTTTATAGCAGGGAGCCCAGAACTGGACACAATACTCCAGGTGGGGCCTGACCAGGACAGAGTAGAGGGAGAGGATCCCCTCCTCTGACCTGCTGGCCATGCTCCTTTTAATGCACCCCAGGATCCCATTGGCCCTTTTAGCCCCCGGGGCACACTGCTGGCTCATGGCCAACTTGTCATCCACCAGGACCCCCAGGTCCTTCTTCGCAGAGCTTGTCTCCAGCAGGTCATCCTCCAGCCTGTACTGATTCGAGCAGTTATTCCTTCACAGGTGCAAGACTTTACACTTGCTTTTATTAAACCTCATCTGGTTTCTCCCTGCCCAGCTTTCCAGCCTGTCCAGGTCTCTCTGGATGGCAGCGCAGTGTTCCTGCGTGTCAGCCACCCCTCCCAGCTTTGTATCATCGGCGTACTTGCTGAGGGTTGACACTATTCCTTCATCAAGTTCATCGATGAAGATGTTAAACAAGACCAGACCCAACATCAACCTCTGGGGAATACTTCTAGTCACAGGTCTCCAGCCAGACTCTGATCCACTGATCACCACTCTCTGAGCTCGGTCTGACAGCCAGTTCTCAACCCACCTCACCATCCACTCATCTGTCCCACACTTTCTCAGCTTTTCTATCAGGATGTCATGGGAGACAGTATCAAAAGCCTTGCTGAAGTCCAGGTAGATGGCATCCACTGCTCTTCCTCCATCTACCCAGCTGGTGATGACTTCATAGAAGGCTATGAGGTTGGTTGAGCATGATCTCCCCTTAGTGAATCCATGATGACTACTCTACCTTCTTCTCTTCCAGTTGGTTGGAGATGGCATCCAGAACAAGCTCTTCCATCACCTTTCCAGGGACAGAGGTGAGACTGACTGGCCTGTAGTTACTTGGTTCCTCCTTCTTGCCCTCTTTGAAGACTGGAGTGACATTGGCTATCCTCCAGTCTTCAGGCATCTCCTGTTCTTCAAGACCTGTCAAAGATGATAGCACCTCAACAATCACCTCCACCAGCTCCCTCAGCACACATGGATGGATCCCATCAGGGCCCATGGATTTCCGTGCATTATCTTTGATGACTACAGAATTCCGTATTCCTAGTTACCTAGATTAATTTAACATTTCCAGTCTGGTCCTGAATGTTCCTTATGCCTTTTGACATCTTCAGGTAATTATCAGCAAAAAGGACCATGTTCAAATTTTAAAAACAGCTTATAAACACCATTGTGAGCCCTGACCAGAAAACCTGAGAATTTCTGGTGCTCAGCAGGGTACTTGAATTAATTGCCAAAACATATTTTTAGTAGTAGTAGTCATAGTCAACGTCATAGTAGTAGTGAAAAACCCAAGAAGGAAGATCAACAGGGATAACTTAAAAATAAAAATGCATTTTATATTCTACTTTGGTAAAGTTAGCTGAGCAGCTCCTGGGCCACCTGGTTGCTTCTTCCCCTTCTGCATCAACTTCTTACTCACAGCATGAGATTGTCATGTCTTGAGGTCCTGTCACCTTTCCTGCTGGGTGGCAAGACACAATTCAAGCTGCCACTGATCTTGTTAAAATCAGCTGCTTCCCCATTTCACTAGCCATTTGTTGCTCTGCTTCATTAGAGCACTTCTGCTAAAGTTTTTGTAATTTCAGCTTATACAAGTAGTTTATGCTGAAAACTAACACAGTTGGAAGATTCTTCAACAATTTCTTCAGCCCTCCATGTCATAGAATACTCTTAAGATAATCATTCCATTCAGTTTTCTAGGTTGTAACTTTCAAATTGTGAGCTTGATATTCTTGCATATAATAACCATTCAGCCTGGCTATAGACTTACTGTTGCACTTTTCTCTCTTTTTTTGACATGCCACTTGCTTTCAGCTTTTACAAACACCATCAATTAATTATGCAAAACCAAGCAGGAGGAATACACAAGTTCCAAGCTTTTGAAGAATGTTGATACAAACTTATTTTAAAAACAGCAAGGAATCATTAAGAGTCCAACAGAAGGAGTGGTTCCTCAAATCACCTTTTCATGCTTTTCATCACAATTGTTAAGTACTAGTGGGGCAATTCGCAAGTTCTAGATTCTATTATGTATGAACAATTCAAGCTCATGTCTCTCATTTTTAGAAGAGAGGCATAACTGCTGGTCAGCAATAGATCAACTACGAGTGGAGATACCTCCAAGTCCCCTTCTTACAACTAAGGCACTCGGTAACTGAGCATGAAATGTTACACCACCTAGGGAAGCAATATAAACCAAGTGCTACAACCTAACACTTAAAACCGAGGCTTTTTTTCTGGTGTAGTGGACTACTTGTTCATCTTCCATTAGATGAGTATTTTACATGAAATCTAAACAAACCAAACAGTGGCAGGCAGCTCCTGTCTCTTGGACCCATAATGTCAAGTAGCAAAGGAGTCATCTGGGGTGAGAGACACTGCTCCATCAGATATTAATTTACAATAACTAGAATGGCTTTAGGTGTTAGTTGCGTACCTAATCTTGAATAATCTCCTGGGAAGTGGAAGACCTGGATTTCTACCCAAACAAATCATGCAGATTGAGAATCTGAAAGGCAGCTGTCAGCATTTCAAGTCAGATATCCATGATCCAAACTAGTAGTTGTTTGGGTTTTTTTCCTTGGAGATGAGCAGGAGAATGATTTAAACATCCAGCTTCAGAAGAGCTAAATGCTCCTAAGCACAGTCTGCTGTATTACTGGTTTTGAGATCAGTTTTGCTTTCTAGCTTCTAAAGTCGCTGTGTAGGTATCTTCTTTCTTCATATATTTTTGAGCCTGCCTGTGGGTCTGATTACCAGGAAAGTGACATGAAGCGTAGGTACTTCTATGTGAAGTTCCTTGGGGTACCTGTATATCTTTACAAATCTGGCCTGCATGTGAGTCTGCAAGATCTGCAGTGCTCTTTCTGAATTAATATAAGAAGTTAGATAAGCTGTGGGCTATCTTGTTTTCTTCTTGTGATTGTAAAAACTTCCATCAAGTTTTGAGGCAGTAGTAGCTGAAGTTTTATTTTAGAGAAGTAGCTGCTAGGAGCAATTTTGCTTCTTGAGGCATACTGTTTCAGCATGGGCTTTCTCTAAACCAAATTTTTTTCAGCTGTATTGTGACTTGTATAGATTCTGTCTATGGAGATGCTCTTCAGTGGCTTTGTAAATTACTATTGTATTAGGTGAGTGTGTTGTGAGTGGTAGGCTTATTTTGGAAGGGAGACAGGAGGTGTACCTGTAAATGCCATAAAGGTGGGCAATTATAATTTTAGGTTGTCCGTCTGCCATAGTGTGGCAGTTATAGAAAAATAAAGGCTGCTTTAAAAAAATATATTTATTTTATTAATTTTTCCATGTATTACACATACCCAAACTTAAAGCATCATTTTCTGCAGGGTATCTCCACACAGAGATCCACAGTGTTTCCATCTACTTCAGTTACAACTAGCCCTACAACCATTAATTTCTCTTCACCAGAGTATCTCTACAACAATAGCACCCGCATTGTTTTGCACCTGTATAATATAATGCAGAAATGGACATCCTTTAACAGGAACTTTGCACCCTAAGGGGGGGCTTGAACTTGCCTAACCAATCCAACACACAACACTGCCTTTGGGGGTTTCCTTTTTTTTTCCTTTTCTCAACAATTAAGCGTAATTATTAAAGCAATATTTATTTGTATTCAAAATCCTGTCTCTAGTTGGAAAAAGAGACCCTGCTTTTTTAAACTTTTCTAGGTCAACAAATTCAGAGCTTGTGGAGTCTAGTCTTTATCATAAACAAAGTTATTTATTAAAATCCGATTAGTTACACTGTGATAACCTAGGCATGTGATGTCACTGAAACCTGCTTTTCAATGTCATTTTAATCAACCTTTTTCTTAAAAATTGTACTTTAAAAAGATGTTTTTTCAAACTTGGTAGATAGGTAAACAATTGATAAAAAGTAATTAAATAGCAATGGAATATCACTTTTTTCCCTACCTAGAATTTACTTAAATAACATTATTCCATAACTGGAATAAATGTATCTGAGAACTGTGATTCTGTACCAACTGTTCTGTTATTTTTCAGGCCATCATATCTGAAGCCAAACATAAGTGATTAAAAATTTTCATGTTGCTTTAAAAATAGCCCTGCCTCAGACACTGACAGTAAGGGTGGAGATAGGACCATAAGTTCAGGTTCATCAGGTATTTAAAGTTAGTTTGTTCTAGTGCACAAGGAAGGGAAAAAGTTGCAGATTTTTTTTTTTTTTAGTAGAGGAAAGAAAACGTCTTTCTAACATGCCTGAGAAGAGCTTATGCCTGAGATATGTTTCCTTTTAGTTTCTACTATTACAATGCTACTATGAAGTTTCGTTGATGTATTTAAGCCATCCTCGTAAGAAAGGATCTATGAAAAAATAATCACCTCTCAGGAGAAAAGCCATCTGCACTTTGATTGGCATTTCTACTTTGTCTTGAAAGAGCTTGCATCTCTGCCCTTAAGGGTTATCCTTCACCTTGTCTTCTGAAAAAAATGTTCAGATGTTACTCCAAAATGTGTTCACGCTGCAGAGAGTATGCATAAGTTTCAAAATACTTTACGCTTACAAGTACCCAAAGTTAACTATCTTAATCCTGATGGTTTGGGGTTTTTTTGGGGGGGAGTATGAACTATATTTATTTTCTACCTTTTCATTAATCACGTGTTGGAGGATTCAATTCCTAATTGGAAAATTATTTGCATAAACCTGGACTTTATCCTAGTTTGATTAGTCCTTGCTTAGACAAATCTCATATTGGTCACAGAACTCACTAAGGCTGTTTTGTAAACTTTTAAAAGCAACCGTAAATTATAATCCAAATATGAGGTAATATTGGCTACTTGTCACTTCAAACTAAAAGATTTTCCTGTGAAAGGCAGAAGTGTTATGTTTAAATCTGATCTTGAGGTGTAAGAGTGTAAGACTGTCAAAAGACATGCTAGTTCTCTCCAGTTGTGTGGTAGGGTGGGGAGTAGTTCACTTGCTTTATCATGTGAATGAATGTGCAGGGACACCATGAGATCTTAAGTCCACCATAATCTTCTGGTGAAGGTAATGGCTCTGAGGAAAGATACATTAATGCAAAGCTATGAGGGTGCATTAGTGAGGACTGGAGGTCAAATTGTTCTGGGTACATAGCACAGCATTGTTCAATAATTCTGGGCCTTTCCTAGTTTATCAAGGTGAAAGGTCCGTAGGGCAAAGACTATAAAATTGTTTTATAAGGCTGTTCATTTTGTTGCATGGCCACAATAAGAAGATTTTAGTTCTTTGAAGACTTTTTAAATCATTGAACATGTCGATAAAAAACCCTGATACATCTGCTGGGTGAAAAAAGAACTTTCTAGGCTTTAAAGTTAATTCAAAAAGGAAGTTCACACTATAAGGGTTTACCAGACTAGACCTCAGAACAAAGTTTCTTCCAAATTTGTTTGTTTGGGATCTTTTTGTTGTTTTTTGAGTCTTAACATACCATTACATCAAAACCTTTCACAGATCAAGAATGAGTTTTAACATAAGTATTAGGGCAGGTGCCTAAATATATCTACAGATGTTGCAGGAAAAAAAATAGCATTAATTTTAAAATTTTAGTATAGCAGTAACTTTTTTATTCTTTCTATTTCTACTAAGAAGTCAGGCATCATCAGCATAGCCATTTTCATGTGTTTCCTCTAACTTTACTATTTAAAAGGCATTTGATTTTTGCTTGTGCACATGCCTGATCTGGTTAATGAACACCCTAGCCAAATTAATGTGGATTGATTACCCATGAAAAGTAGGTTAATTGAATAATAGCCATTGATACAAATGTCCAGCAGATATTTTAATATATGTACATCTGAAGTTGATGTATTTTGTTGCAAAATAAAACATAGTGAAAATAAGTATATTGATTCACATTAAAGTTGAGTAATCTATTCGTTAGTGTAATTTAATTGTCTGTAAATTTAGTTGCTAAACAGTAGGAAAAAGTAGTAATTTGTTATAATTGCCTCTGTTAGAGTGAAGGAATGATTTTATTGAGTGTTATAAAAATAAATCCCAATTTCCCAAATATATGTATTAGAACAAAGGATGGTGTCACTTGCAATCACAGGCAATACTATGAAATTATAACAAATAGCTATTCACGTTATCATCTTGGTTAATTATCGGCCTTACTGTATTCAGCAGTCCATGTTAAAGAGCAGTTTAAAGTGAAAGCCACATAAAAGAATTCATTATCAATAGGAAAAAAGAGGACCTAATTGAGAAATGCCAGCCAGTGTCTGTATCCTCAACAGAAGAAAAATGGACCCTATCACAAAATGCCAACTGTGGCCATGTTCCCTAATTTTCTTTTCGAGGACACTAAGCAGTACATTGGATTAAAAAGGAACTGCCAGAGCCATTATCTTTCACTTTCAATAAAAATGCACTGTGTCCAAATGAAAAATGCCAGACTTCATCCTTCCTTTCTTGAGGAAAATAGTAGAACCAATTAAAAAAAGCTGCTCTGTACATCTATTACATTTTATGCTTTCTAGGAAAGAACAATACAACATTAAGTCATTAAAAAACTCCAAAAGCAAAAGAAAGTTCTCATGAACTGCAAATGGAAAATAGGATGGGGGAACAGACCATCAAAACAAAGTTAAAATTGGAAATATGGTCATCAAATAGGTGTGATGTAGGTTTGACTAGATTTGTATGTTCCTCATAGATGCAAAATGCTATTTTTCTTCTGAAAAAGAAAAGAACAAAAGACCTTTAAGAAATGACAGCATCCAAACCTAAAATGGTACCATCTCTCAAAACTGAAGGAGAAATTACACATAAGATTGTTTATCTTCTTTATTCAGAAAAATTCAGAGGCTTTTTCTGGGTATAAGTTATAAATGTGGCAGTATCCAAGTAGAGATACTTTCTCAAGAGTGCTCATTGTACACATCTTACTTACAAAGAGCTTTGTAAAACCAAGCCCTAAACCCATGGTCTAAGGTCACAGGTTAAAAATTGCGACTGTTTTGCTTCTGATCATAATTCATGCTAGGTAGAGGTAATTCTCAGTTTCTGGCCATGATTTGGGAGGAGAATGCCCTAACAGCAGCTTTTTGCTACCAATTAACTCAATTTTCATTATGCATTGCGATTCCATGGAGGAAGAGGGGTACGGCAGTGGTTGTTCCTGGCCCTATACAACCACACAGTTCCAGACCAGCATTGTAGTGTACCCAGGACCACTTACTGCCAGCTGCTGACTTCACTTACCAGGGCGATGTGTTCTGCATCAATTTTATTTGCCACCTCAGTTTAAGTAAAACTAAATGGAAAATGCCCTTTATCACTCTGCAACACTACTACTACAGTGTAAGTCACAGAAACAGAATTCATCTCTGAAAGAAACATTGCAAAGTCATTGGCTAGATGTCATGAAATAAAAGACACACTGCTCTCTGCTCATCCAAGAGCAGCTGGGGAGCAAGGGCATTTGCCAGTTGTAAAGGTGAGGGGACTGTATCTGAGAAGTTATTCAGTAGGTGTTGTGTGTTAAAAAAAAATCCCTTTTGTGATCTCAGCAGTCTGCCACTCCCTCTTTGAGTGAAAACAAAAACCAGCTAAATACGCCTGCAGCTATACTCTGCCATTCTGCAGCAGAGCAGTGACAGGGAGAGAATTACAGATTACTCTTGACCGCATTACTTCTCATAATGACCTTGATTCCCTGTCTCCGTCCTTTTCTTAAGTTACTGTATGCGCATAAATCCACAAACGGGTATGAGAAATACTGTCACTGAAAGGGAAGATTTTTAACTGAGTAAACAGGTATGAATTTCTGTAAAACAAGGCCGTGCCTTTGCCAAACACATACTTTCTCCTTTCCTGCGCCCTGAAAATAGGAATTAGTTTATGAAAGTTTTGAAGTGCCAACAATGAGATGTCCATTGAAGCCACTGTAATATTACATTATCTCCCACTTGGTGTCAACAAGTCATAGCAACAGCACCCTGTCTTACTAATGGCACGTAGCCAGGCATGCATTGCATACACTGCAGCACTCCTCACTTTCGCAGCAGCTGTTCTTCACTCTTAAAAGAACAAGCAAATAAATAAATAAAACCTTTTTGTTGGTGATAATTAAGCTGTAACATCCGTTTTCTGTGCAGTTGTGATAATATGTTTGTGATAGTGAGATTGTTTTGTTTATGCTAATTGTTTAGTTGGTAGTGCTCATGCATACATCATCTAATGCAAATCCTCTTCAATCTGTTGCTAAGCAGTTATTGTTACTGTGGATATTGTGAAATGGTAACTATATGAAATAAATAAAACCGGAAAAAGATACTTTCCTGAATAGCACAAATATTTCTCACACATGGTATTTTCTCTTCTTAGCATATTTATCTCAATATTTATTTTTAAAACTTAGATCCTCCATAGAAAAACTGCAGGATATAAAGGTCTAATATCTATCTATTAATCTTTTCATAGGTTCTAATGTTGGTTGTGTGGTTTGCGTGTAAGAGAGAATTCATGCTGACTTATTCAAAGACAACTTGTTCCCAGACAGTTCTTTTTTTGATCCACGTATACAATAAACACAGAAGAAAGGAATTTTTGAAGTTCAAATTTCTCTCGGAACTGACAGTTTAATAAGAAACCATGGTTCTCAGTTACCTCCCTATTATAATTTATATAATACAAGTCTTTGAAATGAGGACTGAAAAGCACAGGCAGGCTTCGTACTAAGAGGCTATCATCTTCATTTAATCAATACTACAAAGACAAAAGATCACCAAAATTGTATTCTGTAGATGCCCCTGTGTAGTGCTGGAATAAAGTTAATTTCATGAATGGAGATTGTCTCACATGCATTTTGTTTGGATATCTGATAAAAAGATGGGTTAGTATGTATTAGGGAGTGGAATTTCTTGTTGCTGGGGAAGGTAGCAGTCTTTTTCTTTCCACACACTCTGCTCACGTGGTTGCTTATCTACTAATTGATTAATTGACCACCTATTGGATTTCTCTATTGTACTCTACTTTCCAGCAAATTAAATAATTCTGTTCTCAAGTTGTTGATAGTGGCAGTGGAGGTTCAGCCTATTTCAGAAACAGTGTAGTCTGAGGAGAGCTATAAATAGTGGCAGGTTATTTTTTATGAAGCTTTACAATGAGTATCATAAATATGTAATGATTTTAATTTAGTTTTATTAAGATATTTAATCTCTACTGATTACATAGCAAATAATAAAATTGTATCTATTTAACACCTGTGAAAGGCAAAGTAGGTATTTATTACATAGTTTTGAACATTAAGTAAATACATGCAGTAACACCTTGGGTTTTATGTATTTAACACACAATTGTTGTGGTTTATATGCTTTTTCCCAGCTTTAAAACATTAGAACGTATTTCAAACACTAGTGCTTGTACAGTGTAGGTTAAAGACCAGTTGAATATCTGACATATGCTAAGTGAGATTTTGAAACCGTCACATTGTTAAGTTTCAGTTATATAGCCTTTTATCGTCAGTATTTTCTTTAAATATTGTTAATCATGAGCATTTAGCATTCAACATATGGATTCTGTCTCAATGAAATATTAAATGGTTCTTTGAGGCTCTCTATTCATTGTACAGAATTACTACAGTTTTCTTGTAAAGATAAAAACTTCTCAGTGAATACAGGGGAGAAACCAATACTGCAAGGAACAAGATATCTTCATCTTGAGCACTCTCAAATTCAAACCAAGAAAACACTGATGAAGCATAAATGCCAAACTTGGTTTATTGGGTATACCTCTGGTTGAGTGGACTGGCACTCCTTGAAATGCAGAGAGGAAATACATTACTATATATCCAATGTAATTGTCTGAACACCGTGATCTGTCATTTAAACACTCGTGCTTAAAGCATAAATCTCATGCATCCCTTTGTGTTAGTATCTTGGCATGCTGCAGGTCTTTATAGTGTAATAGTATGTTTGAGCCACAGATATCCAGTCACCAAAGAACTTGAACAGGAGGACACTTAGTTAATGGGCTCAGAAAGGGTTTGGGATGGCATGTAATCTCTTCAATCCTGGTAAAAAAGAACACTACTAGATACTTAAGAGAGGCACAACTATATGGAATATAGAAAATTTGTAAGTCAGAAGGGCTGCCTTTATTTGTCAACATCTAAATGAAAATTCATAAAGTAACATATTTAAACTGAAAAATTTACCTTATGTGTTTTTCATAAAAAACACATTCACTTATTTTTATTGCATATGAGAGAATAATAAAATAAAAATGTTGAATGTTGTAATTGTTCCTTACTCAATTTAACTCTCTGTTTCACTAAACACGAATCTTATCAAGTGGTTAAGATTCCAAATTTAGGATTTCTAAAAATTCTGCAAACCAGGAGGTCTATATATGTCAATCCAGATTAGCTATGGTAATTACCAGAACATGACACACTTCATATAGAATTTAACTTTCTCCAAAATTTTTTTTAACTAATATATTCATAATGAATAATACTGATTTTTTAAACATATGCAGCTTTCCATTTGTTGCCTCATTCTAGAATCTTTTTCATTACATCGGTAGATTCAGATATGAAATAATGTGGTGACAGTGTTTTTCTTCCCTATCCCTGCTTTCCCTTTCAGCATTTTTGAGCATGAGAAGACACGTTATGATTGTATCACTAAAGAAGGTTTGCTGATAAACCAGCTAATTAATTAAAAATAATAGTGAAGGGTGGAACACAGTAGAGTGTAGTGGTTTTATGCAGCCATATAACATAATGGATGTCTAACATGACAGGAATTAATATATTTTTGTCCTGAAATTACTTTTCTACTAGCTAGGAGAGGACCAGAACAGACACAGAGAGGAGAAAACATGCAAATGATACAAAAAAAAAAAAGGAAAATTATTTGTTCACCACAAACAACACTTGTGGACAAGTACTCCACACTAAACCACACCATCAGCTCAGACCAGCTTCTGGGACCCTGTAATAATTACTCAGTCTTTTACTTGTATTTTATCATTTGCTTTAATTTAATTTTATAATTTAATTTCATTTCATACAGTGTCATTTCTGATGAAGGTTATGTTTTCTTTGACTCATATTTTAGATTATTATTTTTAATTCACTATTTTAAAGTTTTATGTGGTTTATACTGGTTCTACAAGTACCAGAACTGCAGTCAATAACTGGCAAAGACTATTTAAATAACACTGAATTGGCTCATCTTTCAGAACTTTCAGAACCTCCCATAGTATCTCTCTTGTATTTCATTCCTAGTGTTCTGAGATGAGCAGATTGACCCTAGAATTTTTCAGGTCCACTTTCTGAGATCCCACCCTTTCTCATGTCATCTCTTCTTCAAGACTCAGATACCAATTCTCACTTTCTAGAAAGCACAGTCCATTTCCTTTTTATGAACACATAGCTTTCATTTACAGATGCTAATGAAGAGAAGGTCATGACTTCCTTGCAGATATACCTTGGTATAAGAGAGTGCATTCCCTCAGCTCTGGAGCCTTTTTGTTTCAGGACTGAGAGCAGACTTGGTTTCTCTCCTGGTAGCCCTAGTACTAATAACGAGCACTTTCACACTTCAGGCCAAAGACTGAGAAGCACCCATGTGGAACTCTTTGTAGGATTAGGTGCTTACAGGACTGGGAGCTAAGAATCCAGTCTGCCTTGATCAGGGCTTGTTAGGGATTCAAAGTAACATTTTAATGGAGTGCTTCATGATACAGGGATTTAGGGAAGTGCTTTCAGTTAACTGCCACTTACTTCTTGTTCTCTCCTCTCAAGTATGCTCCTGGCTCAACAGGGACATCTCGCTTTGATCAGCTATGCTAGATGGCTTATATATCAAGCACAGCATAGGTTAATAAATATGATTTTTGAAATTATTACAAAGTTTCCTGGAGTTTGAAGTCAGAAGGGACCCTCAGATCATCTATATCAGGTCATTAAGTTTCACCAAGTCTTTATTCTAAACTTAAAGGTGTTCATTAGACCAAAGAATTTTAGACCTCATGAGGTTTAACTATGCTATAGGCAAAGACTGGAACTAATCCCTAATGCTCTTGCAATGGTAGGAAATTAATTAGATGAAATATGCCTGGGTGATCCTAGAAAATAATCTCACTTATGTTGCTGAGGAAGGCAAAACAAAAAAATAAAGGTCCAGCTTCAAGTTCTAATCCCTGGATTTTGTTATATCTTTATCATCACAGAAGGAAGGCTCTCCATTACTTGAAATCTGTTCCTTCTGTAACTACTTACAGTGATCACATTCCCTTTTTTATATATATATATATATATAAAATATATTCTCTTTCTTTTTTTTAACCAATTACATCAAACTTCTTAGTCTTACATAGCAAAAGTTTATTTTCCAGTGTCAGGATCATTTTGGTAACTCCTTTTAAAATATTTTCTAGGATTTCCACCTAGCTTGGGAACTAGGTTTTTGCTGTGATTTTACTACAGCCAGTTCAAGTGTCTTATTTGACAAAGTTGTATACAAAGGCCATAAAACTTCTACCTTTTACCCTATCTACTCCTCTGTATGTCTTCTTGGATCACATTTGCTGTTTATGTGACAGCACTGCACAATTGGGATCATTATCTATGATGTCCCCTAAATACATATTGAAGAAACAAACTGGGATAACCATTTATGTCGGGAAACTTCTCCAGTAATGACTTTAAATTCTATAATGAAAGAAACAAACATAATCCTCTCCCTTGCCAAGACAACTGTACTAGTGACAAACGCAGCAACGCTAAACAGCTGACATTTGTAGACACTTTAGAAACTTGCTTGGTTTGATGCTTTTTAGTTCTACATTTCTCAGTAGATTTCTTGTTTGATCTATTCTGGTAATTGTTAATGTTCTTTGGTTTTGCGTTGCGATCCTCAGTTCAGCTAGCTTTTCCAACTGCCTGAATCTTTGATGTCAGCCGCATGTTGATTGACTTCAATGTTTGGCAATAATATTTCTTATTTATTTGATTTTCCTGATGTTCTTCAGAATTATAAACAGTATTTTGTAGGCTCCGTTATTTTTTGTGAATTTTTGGGTATTTAACTTCCACTGTGAGCTTTCTGTAGATGTTGTAAGGATTTTGTCTTCTAATGTAAACCGGTTTGTTGCCTCTTTCCTTTAATGTTAATTGCATGTTTCATTGTCACTGTTTAAATGGATGCACTCCTTTCTGTTTCCTGCTAATGGTTAGGGTCAGAATACATTTCTAAGGATTCAGTCTGTCTTTTGAGATCTTTGTGAAAGGGAGCTGTAGAGAGGAGCTGCTGATACTGATACTGAATTGAAACTTTGGAAGAAATTCTGAATAAACCTGAAATGAAGCCAGGGCTGAAACAAATTCTAAACACATTCATATGCATGTAGCAGGCTCCAAGTATTCTGCAGCAGTTTGAATCTAAGGTCTGTTGCCTTTGTTTTTTCCCTTTGTGTACCACATGTTTACTTGTAGATATGCCACCAGGAGCAGAATGTCATTTGATCTCCAAAGATAAGCAATAACCAGTTAGGTTGGTGTTTGAAAAGAGAGTATCCCTAGGAAATCTCAGCTGTTTGTTGAGAATGGCATATTTCAGCATGTGCCACTCTTGCCAAAAATTGAACTTGGCTTTGGTCATATATTTTAAAAACCTGATCTGAATTAGAGATGCTGAAGATTTTTACATCCAGGTGAGTCTGATGGGAGTGGGGATTTTTGCTATGTGTAGTTTTGAGCTCAATAAGGCAACATCCTGGAGTTAGTTCAGGGAGTGTCAGTGTCAGTCACACTCTGATTGATACTGGCATTGGAGAACTGCATGTGTACCAAATTTTGATTAGCTTTGAAGCAGAATAGAAGGCATACTGCCTTTGATAATCCTTCTAATCCACTCAGACTTTATGTGAGTGACAGGGCAGTTGTTAAAGAGTGTGAGAAGCAAACTTGAAATGGTGATAAAAACTTTCTCCTGCATCTCAGCCTTTGTTGATCCAGTTTGGATCCTCACCACTGTGTTCTAATTGCATTCTTAGTGTGTCCAAGTTACAGTCCTTTGCAAATGCCACTTGAAGGAGATATCTGGTCAAGGAGCTTGTTTGTACAAACTGGAATTCTTCCGCTTTTGTACTGCAGCCTCTTCCCTTCCAGAACCACTGAAATATTTCTTAAAATAGAGAAGGTTCAGGTCTATCCATTTGATTTGCAGAAAGGTTAGTATCTGTCTATGCATCAATGCATTTATTTCTCCATAGGATAGTTCAGCAATGATCAGCAAGCTTCCACAGTTATCAACATGGCTAAGTTTATACCATGTAGCATGGTTTCTTCAGTGAATAACTTACTGATTATGGGTGTTTGGGGTGTTATTTTTAGTTTGTATCTATATATTTCATTACAACTTTCAGATTGAAAACTATTGGAAATAAAACAATTTTAAGGAAGATATAAAACTTGGGCACAGCAAAGGGAAATGAGTTTGTGAAGTAATTTTCACTCTTGTTAAATAGAGATTACATTGGTGTAGAAGAGACTTTCACCTACAGGAATTTTATCTATACACAATTTCATTCATGGATGTGTTGATTTCACTGAAAAAAATCTGTTAGATAGCTGTTTAGAAAAAAATTGGCCACCTCTCTGTCCCAGAGAGGTAGACAAGTTTGTAGACAAGGGTGAAAAGTAATTTAAGTTCAGGCTCTGAGTGTGAATTTTTTCATCCTTGCTAATACAGGCACATTTTGGTTTTGAATACTAATTCTAGGCCTGTTCTGGCAAGGTGACTGGCAAAAGATCACAGTCATGTTCTGAGTACAAAATTCCATCTTGAATTGCTAAGGTCAACATCAGAAAACTTTAAATAAAATATGTTTGATTAACATAGAGACCTAGAGGGAGCTCCTGCAAAATAGGATTGTCATTCTGGGTTTTGGTACATGCTTCAGTTTTTAAAATTATTAAAAGGTGATGTGTTAGTCAAAGACAAAGTGTTACTCTTATTAGTGAAATGTAATTAGATGAGTTCAAAGACAGAACAATCATCATCGGTGCCCATAAGTGAAAAGGAAGAAGTTTAAATCAGGTGTGATTTTGGTTGTTGAAATTTGGAATGAAAAAATAGCAGGTAGGCATTTATGATTTACAGCTCATGTCTGTTTGCAAACCCATGCAAACTTAATGTGACAATAAATTAATGATTAGCAATCTAGTTCAAATTTTACACATCTTCAGTACCATCTTAAGCCAGATTTCTGAGTCTTCAGTTTCACATTCATGGCTTTATGAGAAAATTTCAATATAAAAGTGTCTTTACCTCAGGTGGGTGAAATACCAAGTCAAATAATAGTATGGAATTTCAAGCCATTGCCAAAGAAAGGGCTTAACTAACTGACATAACTTCCAATGAAGAAACACCATTAATAATGATGAGATAATGTTTTAAGCATCATGCTACTCTTTAGAATTTATACAAGAAAAGCTGTGTCAGTTTGGATGTTTGAAAAACAGTTAGTTATTCTTACTTTATACTTCAGTTCTTAAGTATAGGTATGCTTCCAGATTACATTGTCCTGTTTGAAAGAGCATCCTGAGAATATTAAAATGTGTACGATCATCCCCTGTACAGTTATTCTGAAATTCATTCGAGTAATGGTGGAGATCTTTTCTCCAGCATTAATTAATAAACTCATTGGTGTTCCTTCTTCAAAACCGTTGCTCCCTTCATTGCCTAACCATGGTGAGAATAGGAAAAAATTACTTGCATTATACAGAGCCTTACGTACCCGATCCCATCTTAAGGATTACAACATGGAAATGAGCTATCCATAAATATTAAAAATTATCTGCTTCTCACAGATGTTCCCTTTGCTTATTATCTGCAAAATTTCTGGATCAAATGTTCAATATGAATATGTTAGTATCCACTAAAGATTGCTTTTGGCAGCATATGTGTTGATATCAGCAGGAAATAAATAGGAAAACATTAAAAGGTATAAAACTTTAAAACAATAGCTTAAAGGTGTTTTATAAACTACAGATGGCTTATATCATTCAAGTGGATGTCTGGTGTAGAATGAGAAACAGAGAAGACTAGAAAAAAAAGTAGAAATGACTGGAAATAATGGGTCCCGTGCAATATGTTGTATTTAAAGTAGAGATAAGCAAAATGAAAATTGCTGCTCTTTTCTTGTACAGATAGTGAGGTTATGCTAGTGTCTGTGAATAAGATTGGTCCACCATTTTTTAATATAATACTCTATAGAATGTAACTTGCCACTGGCTCCTCTCCAAAAAGGTGATGCTATCTACAACAGATTGATAATTTTTCTGTGCTCAGTCACAAGTCTTAGTCATTGACATTACATAAAGAAAGTGTTCATGTCATGTAGAAGAACTGTCAATATCTATAAATGAAACGGTAGCTAGATGAAGCAAACTTTCTTTTGTCAAATTGTTCATATCATAGGTAGTGCCAAAGCTACTCTTTGTCTCTGAGCCAAGCAGAATAGATGAAATCTCTTTGCAGAAGAGTCATTCAGAACTGTTTATTCAGAAGCTAAATATGGTTGAACACGTGTAGAGCTTACAGGTTGTAACACTCGTCTCCTAAAACACCCAGCATTGTGAATTTATCACTGCAGGCAGTGAGAATGGCAAAGGAATTAGCACAGCCAGAGAAAAAGAATATCACTGAAAGAGCTAAGAGGAAGGCAAATCACTGGTGTTTTAACAGCAATGATGCTGGTGTGAGCAGGATAGGAGGGCTGAGCAGTTATAGTGCTGGCAAGTGGCAGGTACCCAGGACTGCATTAACGATAGAAACAACATCTAGAAGTTGCAAATCAAGACACGCAGAGTGGGCACAGTTAGTAAGACACTATACATTTAAGAACACATTGTATGATAGTGAGACATATTGCTCTGACAAAATCTAACTGATGCTCCAACATAAAAAAAAGGAGACAAGTTGTTTTTGCAGGTTTTTTAGTGATTAAAAAAAGATACTCACTTGTTTGTTCATTAAACCTCTGCCATCTATCTAGAGAACGAAGAGCATCTGCCTCTTTCTCCTGGTAAAATTGAAACACTAGTAATTAGCATCTCGTTACTTTTCATTTTCTTCTTTTTTGTTTTCTTTTTGTAAACTGTTGTACAGCTTATAACAGCTGCTTTGTTTCACCATATTAGTAAGTGAGATGAAGTGCATTCAGTGTACAGTCCACAGTTTGCATACAATTAGGTTGATTAAAAGGCATTGCAGAGTAGTGAAATGACCAACAGAGTAGAGGACCTTAATGATCCTCACTGATGTTGAGCAGTTTGCGTTAGGATTTAGTGTGATCTCTGCACCTTAGACATTTTTATTTTTTTCTTTAGAAGGTCAAATACCATTTCTGGGGGAGGCCAAAATCAAGTCTGTCACAGAGTGCAGCAGAAACCATTATACTTGCTCAAGGACCAGGCATTTAATGAGCAAATTGTGGAGACCTTGCATTTGCCTGTGGAGTGCTCCTCCAGTGCAAACAAAATACATGAATCTGAGCTGTGGATTTTTCTGTTTTTTAACTACCTGCCTGGGATTTCCAAGCAAGGTTTTTCCATATTTCCAGCATTCTTTGAAACCAGCCTTACGGGCAGAGCTAGTTTAGGTGTCTCAGTGATGGTGACGTTAGCAGTACTGATTGGATTTAGTTCTGTAGAAAATCCTATAGCAGCTGCACTGAGGGAGAATTTCCTTTAATAGCTGACAATATGTCATGTCTCCTGATCTCCAGTTGCTACAGAGAGACAACAATTTACTTTTCTCACTTTAACAAAGTACTGTACTTTATTAACTAAATAGGACATCTAATCAGCCTTTTATAGGTGCCTGAGAAGACACTTTTGATTCAGTGCATAAGGCCAGTGACAGAACATGGAGTCAGTCATCCCTGTGTCGCTGACTCACTACGCCATCGAAGTAGCACTTACCTGTGTAAGTGCTATCTGGTGTGAATCAGTCTCACCATAAGACCTCTTCCCAAACAGTGTGCGGTCTCCTTACCTTTCTGTATCAATGGTTTCATCAGTTTGCAGGGTCGCTTGGGAAAAAAAAAAGGGGGGGGGATAGTATTGGGGGGGCTGTATACTAGTTGCATATATGATGCAGGAGTCCTTGCACCCTGTAAGTGGCTGTTGGGACAGTCTTTTCAGACTGGAGCCTATTAAACTGATACTTCATCACAAAAAGTAACTAAGTTGCACACTCAACACTAAAGGAATAATTACATAGTCTCATTAACAACCTAAGGCTCAATTCCCACCTAAATGCCCAAATAAAGCTCCCTGTACTAGGAACTGTGATACAGGTATTTAAGAGAGACCCCTCTGAGAGATACACAGGGATCCACAGTGTACCTAACCTGTTTCTAGAAGACAATCAAAATTGCAGATTCCAAGAAATAAAAGTGCCCAAAGGATTTCATCTTTAGTTATGTTTTGGACAGGTGATACAATTTCGAAGGTGAAATTGTTATTTACCAGCCCCTGTGTCCAAGTGGTAGGTTTACTAAATTCCACAGGTAGAAACAGTACAAGCAAAACAAGTGTATGTCAATATAAAGCTTTTGCAAATGTTCTCTGGAGAAAGGCCTTTGGGTCAGTTTAGTCAGGCAAAGCAGTCAGTGGATTTGATGGAAAGGTAATAAATTCCACATTTTACCATTGTGGAAAAAAAACCCCAAACACCGCCACAATATTTGAGGGTAAGACAAAGGTGCAAATGGAGGGAAAAGCACCCCATCTTTGCTTTCAGGAGTCCTAGACTGCACAGCTGTGACTATTTACTGCAAATCAGGCGCTTTCTAATAAATCCCATTCCTGATATCCCAACAGTACAAACAAGAAGACGTGCTAGGGAACAACATAACTGCATACTGGTCTGGATGTCTGCATTCATTGCTGAAGGTTAACTATGGTGTGGAAGGTGGGCAATGCCTTCTTGCATTTAATACATTGCTGGGATTGTAGATATGGACCCTGAACCCAGGAGCTTATAAGCTCTCTTTGTACTTCTGTTTAGACTGAGTGAATCAAACTTTTTTAAGCAACACTTAAAACTATTTTTGTATATTCATAGCGGTTATATAGTCCATGAGTAGTAGAAGTCACCGAATAGTACATTTAAAGTGGTGGAGTATGCTGTGTTTTCTCATGCTACTCAAAAAACGAGAATTCGGGTAATTGAGCTCTAAGTACATGGCGAATGCACAATATAGTAAATATTCCCTTCCTTGTCAAAGACAAGATATACAGTAGGCTGGGTAAAAATGTCAACCTGTGATCTTTGGAATAACAATAATTTTACACAGTTAATAACATTTTCAAACTGCTGAACAAAAAAGACAAGTGAACCAAAAATCATGTGCACGTTACCTCGCATTATTTTGTTCTCTTCCTAATTTCATGTTTACAGCCAACTCAATGCACCGTACTACATTCTCTGAAATGCTTCCCAGGAATTCAGTCCAAGTGTTTACAGACATATTGTTTTAATGACAATTAATGTTGTAATATGCGTGGCTTTTTGCTTTTATCATCTGCGTTCCAGTTTTCTAACTGCAGTTTATACAAGCACAGAACTGTGGCTCTTTAAACCTTACAAAATGAAAAAAATGTAGAAGGTTTTTATTTAAGTGGAATGAAGGTTAGAGGGATCTATTTCTGTAACAAGAACAAGTGGAGGATACAGACAATGTAGACTGACCTTGCTTATTCAATATGTAGTTAAAGCACAGACCTGTAGACAAAGAACTAGAGTGTCTTATGGTAAATGCCTCTGTTCTGGGATTGTTTTTTACTGTCAGTCATTACTTTTCTATTCTCAGATTCAAGGCGCCTTCTGCCTCCGGGCACTTAAGGGAGAATCCTGATGTCCCAGAATCTGTGACCATCATTGACTTCACTATCTCACAAAACACAGCTTAAAACATGACATATATGCTTTCTTGTACAGCTTTTGATTCATACTTTAACACAAAGCTTCCTCTTATTTATTGATTGTTAGGACTTTTGGGGACAGATTCTCAACTCTTCTCCTGCCTGCAGCACTACTTTAGCAGAATAAAGAATGAGGAGAGCTCTCCCTATTAAACTGTAGGGCACAGACCCATCAGAGCTGTGTTTAGCCTCTGAACTGAGCCAGTTTGCAATGTCATTACCCTCTTTGCAGTCAGCGAGAAGATATGGATGCCTCCAAAGATCCGTTCAGATCTGAAGAATGATTCATCACCAATTGGTAGCATCTCCATCTACTCCCAGATTTTACAGGCATGCTCTGCAAATTGACAATTTAGGAGCCCAGAGTTTAAGACCTACCTCTCTGTGTCCAGCATGATGGGATGTGTGCAAGAAAATACAATGGAATGGTAACTGCAAAAGTCTTTGTAGAGAAATTGCACTTGGTACCATTTAAAACATGGCACTTCACACTGAAGAATTTCATCCCCCCAGTCAGATTCAAGAGAACATTTTAAAATTTCAATATCCTGGAGCACAAATACAACATTTATCACATGATTGTAATTTGATCCTGTCTCAGATATGTGAAGGGGTGAGCATTTCTTTTCAAAACATCAAAAAACTTCCATGCAAAATCTTCTAAAAGTTTCCAATTGAGTTTATGCACTTTTAGTCATATTAAAACCTTGCCAAAAATAGCTCTGTGCATATTGTAGGTACCATGAAATCTGATAAATCTCATTGTCATGATATTACAACACTGCTATGAAGACAGAGTGGGAACATCTGTGATTATTAAATTGTGTTATTTTTGAAGGCATTCTGGATAACATTTACGAGTGTTACGGAACTGCGCCAATCGAAACACCCTCGAGCTGAAAAATTGATTTCCTTGGAGCTACTGCACGGAAACATGAGACTATAGCACATTAAATGTTGACTTTCATGTATCAGACTGTTTTGTAGGGGTTTAGAGGCTTCTGATAACAGCTGATGGTTCCTTATAAACACATTGAGATTTTTAAAAGGGCACATTTTAAATGTGAGTCTTCATCTGTATTGTAATCAAAGCTTTCTCGTGTCCTCCAAAACAATGTACTCAAAGAAGAGCATTTCACTGCCACAACACATATGAAAAAATGCGCCCCATGTACAAAAAAACCCTTCGAATTTCACATTTTTTGTATTAATACACAATTCAGACAACACAGACAGTAATAGGCGTTTCAATAGCTTCAATATCCATTTAAAATCCATATAAATTGGACAAATACTCTACACCGCTTTTATATAAGTGATATTTATTCTGAATAGAGATGGAATAAAGTATGTGTCTTAATATACTCTGAGTAGACGTAAAGCCAAGAGTTCAGCTCCATTCTGTCTCCTGATCCAGAAGTTATTATGCCAAGACAGAATTAAACTAGGCAGCTCATGGTAGTTTTCCATGGCACTGTACTGCTTTCCCTGATTAAAGCCTGTGCTAGTTTTGGCTGGGATAGAGTTAATTTTCTTCACAGTAGCTGGTATGGGGCTGTGGTTTGGATCTGTGCTGAAAACAGCATTGATAATTCAGGGATGTTTTTCTTACTGCTGAGCAGTGCTACACAGAGCTCCTCACCCCACCCAGCCAGGGAGTAGTCTAGGGGTGCAAGAGAAGTTACAGGTCTTATGAGGAGAGGCTGAAGGAGCTGGAGCTGTTCAGCCTGGAGAAGAGCAGGCTGAGAGGAGGCCTTATCATGCTCTACGACTGCCTGAAAGGAGGTTGTAAAGAGGCCGTTTCCTCTTCTCCCTAGCAATATGGCAAGAGGAAATGGTCTCAAGTTGCGCCAGGGGAGGTTCATATTGGATATTAGGAAAAAATTCTTCATCAAAATAGTGATGAAGCATTGAAACAGGCTGCTCAAGGAGGTGGGGAAGTTGCTGTTCCTAGGGGTTTTTTTAATATGGGTAGATGAGGCATTTCAGGAGATTGATTCCTGGTTCGGTGGTCTATGGGTAATGGTTGGACTTGATGACCCAGATGGTATTTTCCAACGTTGATGATTCTATGATTCTAAGTTAGGAGGGGACACAGCTGGGACAGCTGACCCCAACTAATTAAAGGGATGTTCCATTCCATATGACCTCATGCTCAGCATGTAAAGCTGGGGGAAATAGAAAGAAATGGCAGACATTCAGAGTGATGGTGTTTGACTTCCTAAGTAACCACTGTGTATGATGTAGCCCTGCTGACCTGGAGATGGCTGAACACCTGCATGCCCATGGGAAGTGGTGAATGAATTCCTTGTTTTGCTTTGCTGGCATGCATGACTTTTGCTTTGCCTATTAAACTGTCTTTATCTCAACCTATGAGTTTTTCACACTTTCACTCTTCCAATTCTTTGTCCCATCCCACCAGGGGAATGAGTGAACAAGAGGCTACGTGGTGCTCAGCTGCTGGCTGAGATCAAACCACAACAAAGCCAAAGGTGAGGCTGTTGTATTGTGAGGTTGCTAAGGACCCTGATATTTTTAGCTGCTAATCCAGTGGGATTTCAGATAATTACGATACTTCATTTTCCCCTAAGTAAATTCACTTCCACATGAGTAAGGACAGGGAAAAGATCTTTAAAGTTGCAGATGGGACAAAACCATCATAAAGGTAAACTGACAGGCTTGAGTAAGTTTTTTCTAATCCTGTAATAAATTGTCAGATGTTCTTTTGCACTGCTGTAGAAATGGTGATATCAGATGACTACATTGCAACAGCATGAGGGAGATGGTGCTGAACATTCAGTCTGAAGAATACTCAGTAGATTAAGACACGTTCTTCATGATGAATGTGTTTGCAAAAATGTTATTACATTATCTGTGCTTTTCTCATGCTGTTTTGAGTGCAACCTGATATTTTTAAATAAGCTTCTGCAAGGCAATTCTACTCCGTTACTGAAGACACAGTTTCTGATAGAAGAATCCCAGGGTTACATTAACAGTCCACAAGGAAAGTAAAGCATTATTAGTGAGGAAAAATTCCCATCTAGTACACTGGTGGCTTTAGCAGTACTGTCCTTAAATTATGCCCTTAAAAATAGTCTCAACTCATGTATCTTCAAAACTATTCTTTAATTAAAGCAGGAAAATGAGAGGCATTAATTACCACTTTCTGTTCCTGCTTCATCTGGATTCATGCCAAAACAGTATCATATATAGCTGCTGTCCCAATCACATTTCTAAATGGGTCTTTTTATAAAACCTTAAACCTAAACATTTGTTTGCCGGCTACTCGGTAGCAGTGCCTTTGACATGTTTTTGTGTTTGTTGTTAAACAAATGTGCTGGGGTCACCTGCATGCATTGCAGCAGCAAGCAGAAAAATTTTCCTTCGGTTCTCCCCAATAGCATTACCACATATTAGGACAGATTTGTGCTTATTTTAATGTATAAAGCAAACACAGTTTATGCATACAACCAAGAACGTAACTTTCTCTCAGTTTGCAACATTTCCTTCTTTGTGCTTAGATTCCTTCTACCTCAGTGAATTTTGATTTATTTTAGCAAGGCAAGAAGGCAGCGTTCTTGGCTAGAACCACCAACTCACTTTCTAGATTGTGTCTCTGTTGAACTGATACAGTTCTTTAAATCCTGAGGCAGAAAACTGTTTATTTCTGAAGTTCCACAGCAGAGAACCATAGAAGCATGGATGTTTCTGAGGGATCAAAACTGTATTAATTGCAGCTAATTAAGAAATACTGCTGACTTTCATCCTGAGATTGGGACATCTTTTTCTTTCAGTATGTGACAACAGGATGTAGGATGTTGTGTGTAAATGAGTGTTAAGGGCAACAACAGTCACAACACACAGTGGTGAAAATAATCATGTAAGAAATTGCGGGCCGTGACACAAAATTATTTTCGGTTCATCTTAACCTCCTGATCTGCCTCCAGTGTGTTAACCCCATTCCCCTGGAACTTAATGCAAGACTGCAATGTCTTAGCAATTTAAAGTTACTTTTTAAATTCAGTCAATGTGTTTCTCCCCCTTTTCTGCAAATTTGAAATCTTTTCACAAAATGAGTGCACATTTAAGGCCAGAAACAGATTATGCTGTGGGATAGTCTGAAGTCTCTTTATCTTGAAACCCTGCAGGTTTGCACCTTTGCACCTCTGGAAAAGGATCATTACCAGGCTTTCACTGGGGATACTGCACTCTGAAAATCAGCATTTTTGATGCACAGAAGTTATTTTAGACCACATTTAGAGGGATACTTCAGTGTCTTTTTGTATTATTACTACTTTATCCTGCATAAAAGTAGAATAATGACAAGTCTGATATTAGGGGTCAGGAACTTTAAAAATTCAAATAGAAGTAGCCAGTTCCTTCTCCCTGAAAGGCTACTGAGAAACCATAATCAAACCATTACTATATTTTATAGATTTTTATTGCATTCATTAATTATGGTGTTGATTTCTGTTCTTCAGAACAGGTATACACCAGTTAAAATTTGTGTCACTAAAAAACCCTCTTTTATTACGCACCAGAAAAATCATGGCTTGTGTACAGTGATATCTTTATGATAAATTGTTATATCGGTCGTTTGATTCATCCAGCTCTATTTTCTGTTTTTAATACTTATACTGTGCTCAATACTATTTCCTGAACTTGAGCTCAAAAATGGATGGTATTTATATGGTATTTCATGACTGTGCTTTTTGTGTATTCATTTTACATGTTTGGTTATAAAGAGAAATTATACAAACCTTTAAAGATTAAAATGGGTGAGGCTACCTAAGAATAGATTCCTAAAAAGGTACTAATACCTAACATAAATTTTATTACTGAAGGATTCTATGACATCACAACCTGAAGATGGAAAATATCAGTATATTAGCTTTGAAAGTGTCTGTCCCATTATAGTGGAGTTGGTACTTAAGAATTGCTTAAAATGTGATGTCTGTGGGTGGAGATACTAACATTCTTAGGATCAAGGCTTCCATACTAAATATGACATTTTAAAAAAGATTTCAAATCTATGATGCAATGAAATCAAGAAAAGGCAGGAGAAAGAGGGGATGAGGACAGAGAGAAAATTATCATGAACCACAAAATGGCAGTTACTCAATTAGAAAATGCCTGTGGCGCACAATGATTCAATGACTTTTTCTGTCTAAATAAGGAATTGGTACTTCATTTTCTCAGACCCCACCTCACTGTTGTATGTATATTCTGGTCCAAGTGTCAGGCCAGAAAAAGAAGAAAGCCTTTCTTCCCTTTATGGCTGATAGATTTAAATTCATCCTACTTCACATGTCCATGAACATTTTGTGTCAATGTAGGGGTGTTTTCTACTGAAGAATTCCAAGCAAGGTCTATGATGTAAGCTATTCCTCCATATAGTAAATTCAGCAGTTTATCTTAGAGATAGGTGACCTGACCTTTACATTGGTGGTCATAGTCTACAAACTACCAAACAACTTCTTAATGACTCCAATTTAAAGTCAGTAGCTGGTAGTGCAAAAAGCACAGAAACAAAGAGCTGTGTGGAATGCTATGATAGGACAACACCAGCCTACAGGGAAAGGCTGAAAGAGAAAGAACAGTAAAGTAAG
Organism: Porphyrio hochstetteri; assembly: GCA_020800305.1. Taxonomy (NCBI): domain Eukaryota; kingdom Metazoa; phylum Chordata; class Aves; order Gruiformes; family Rallidae; genus Porphyrio; species Porphyrio hochstetteri. The sequence goes on along the minus strand of CM036912.1, from coordinate 14,186,733 downwards.
CTGAAAGCTTTTCCACAAGCCTAATTAGAAGAAAAGGGGAAATAAAAAAAAAAAGACAGATGGAGTTCAGTTGGCTAATTTTCTACCTGACTGCTTGGATGAAAAACAGAGATGTATTGACCTTGTCCATCTGTATTTCTAAGAAGTTCAAATAGTCAGTCTGCTCCAGTTAACCAAAAAGCCTAGGTTGAATTGTTACTAACTGAACCCTAATCACTCATAAAATGTTTCTTAGTATTACAAAAAGGTCAGAAATGTTCCTTACAGGTATGTTCTGCTGTTCATCCTGAAAATATCACTTTCCAATATCAGATGGGTGAACAGCTTTAGCTAAAATAAGAACAGAAACTAAACTGTCACTAAAAGCTTACTGTAAACCTTTTTTTTTTTTAATTCCCCCTCAAATTTTGAAATAGCTTTGTACCTCATTGACTTGTTTTTCACTTTCACACATCATTTCCTACTTCTGGCCAGGACCAAAGTACAAATATGAACATCTTGAGATCAAAGGTAGCCTTTTAGATTAGATTACCTGAAGTAAATTAAGCCCACAGCTCATGTTGGCTAGGACTTTCTAACCTAACCAGATAAGACACTTTTTTAAATATTTGCAGTTCAAGAGGCATTTTTATTTTACTACATTTTGATCAAAATTAGTTACCCATTACCAGTACTTTAAAACATTTTAAGTTACTTCATCCTTTAAAAGTTCCGTTAATGATTTATGTAATGCTAATGTTAATAATCTCTCTTGTCCCAATAAATATTTCTGAATCTGAGACTGATTTGGAACGGACAGCTGGAAGAGTCAAGTCTTCTTCATTATTGCTCATTCCTGAGCTCTGCATGAGCAGAAGCTCCCAACTTATGAAGACGAAAGTTATTGCAGATGCATTATGATAACTCTGAGAGTTGCCACTTCATGTCGTCAGATGACGGAGCTTAAATTGTAAGAGTCATTTATGGTAGACATAAAACTGTGATATTGTCCTGTAGCAAATACCTTAATCAGAAAACTCTTAAACTCTGGCAGGTTTTTAAAGCATAGTATTTTCTTTCTGGTGTTTTGGTTTTGGTTTTTTTTTTGGGGAGGAGGGGGGTTGTTGTTTTCTTTTAAATAAAAAAATTGGGATGTTATTCTAATTTATTTCAGTCACATGAAAAAGAAAAAAAAATGCAGACTTTGTCCCATGAATTTCAAGGGACATTTGACCCCAGTAAGTCTCCCTGACTGTCAGTTAGGAAAAAAATATATTTCTTATAATTTGCCAGGTTTTCTATCTGCAGGTAGTCCTGGCAGTTTTAGTTTCCTCTGCACCTTTCAGTCACGCCAGAATGGCTAACAGTATTGGGATCATTCTTTCACCACATGCTCCTCAAATTGCCACTGTTCTTCTCAGTGCCCTGAGCTGCCCATGCTCGCACGCTGAGCCTTAAATTGTTACATGTCGCTTTGGCAATTCAACTATTAACCATGTACCTATCACTCTTGCCTTAGAGATTTATTTCTCTGAGCTATTTACATCTTGGATTTATTAAAGGGTTGGGAACAGCCATATTCCAGCTGCTACTGCTCACTTTCACAAGTTGTTTATTTTCTTCTATGCTTTCCTGTTTAGGATTCTTGGCCATCTATTGGAGTGAAGGACAGGTCTATGTGTCTTCACCACCCATGAAGATATTCCTTGTTTTGCCCCTTGGATAGAATTGGTCTGACTTACTACGTAGTGCCATATAAATTTTACAGGCATTTGTTTCTACTTCTCTCAGAGCAAACCTATTTTGTTTTTTCATTTTATTTGATGCTGCCCAATCCTAATATATATCTTTTAACTCCTCTTATCTTCTAACTGTAACCTTCTCTGTCTTTTTTTATGTTGGCTTTTGCATCAATAATTTCTTTTTTTTGTGAAATTTCACAAGTTATGTGAATGTTCTGTGGCATTTCAAAAGGAGCTAATGTACCAAAAAAGTAGAAATGTCACCTTTCTTGAAAAGTAAATGACTTTTGCTGTTGCAGCTGCTTTGTTTGACATTTCTGGCATTGAGCTAATTAATATGACTGATAAAAAGCGGAGATTTGGATGGCCATGATCATGTTATGCTTTACTGTATCTTCTTAACACAGAAGTGATGATGTCCACAGCGCCTAAACCTAGGAAATGGACTTCTGAGGAATGTGGCATTACATATAATATTGTGCTTCCAGCTGAGAAAATGCAACTGCTCTGTGTTGAAAAGTGGGCGACCTACTGTGTATCTGAGACAGGCAGTACTCTAACAGTAAATTCCATCATGCTTAGTGTGTGACCACATTTATAGATTCTCCCGATTTATCTATTTATTTAGCTGTGTGCTCAGCTAACCATGGTCTCCATCAGGCTCAGAGGTTCCCCCTGCAAATCTCGGGCAACCCCGATGGAGGGCCTGCCTAGGGATGCTGCGGTCCAGGTCTCAGGCTGCAGGGAATGCCAGAGCCTGCAGTTGCCTGGGATAAGAGGCAAACACCTAGCCTGTCTGAGGTGTGAGCAGGTCGATGACCTGCTTGCTTTGGTGGTACAACTAAAGGAAGAGGTTGAAAGACTGCGGGTGATCAGGGACTGCGAGCGAGAGTGACTGGTGGAGTAGCTCCCTGGCGTTCCAACAGGAAGACAGTCGGGATGACACCTCACACCTGAAGACGGTCCCCCCTCACTGCCCGTGCCAGGTTAATGGGAGTGACCCAAACCCCGAGGAGGCCTGGAAGACAGTCCCGACTTGGCGTCGTAGGCACTCCCCCTGCCTACCTACCCCACCCCCTCAGGTGTCCCTGAGCAACAGGTTTGGGGCGCTGACAGTTGAGGAGGAGGTACCTGAGGAGATGAATGGAGCCCCTCTGCCTCAGAGAAAGCGGAGGCCTAGAGTGAGGCGGTCATCTGCACGCCTTGAGACTGCCTCTGTTAGGCAAGAGAGGAAGGTAGTCGTAGTAGGAGATTCCCTTCTCAGAGGGACAGAAGGGCCTATATGTAGGCCAGACCCTACACGCAGGGAGGTGTGTTGCCTCCCTGGAGCCCGGGTCAGGGATATTACCAGAAGGCTACCAGGCCTGGTAAGATCCACTGACTATTATCCCTTACTGATAGTTCAAGCAGGCAGGGACGCAATCACAAAGTGTAGCCTGCAAGCTGTCAAAAGGGAATTCCGGGACCTGGGGCGCTCTGTTGAGGGGGGGGGAGCCCAAATAATATTCTGCTCTATCCCCACTTGTGGGAGGAGGGGCTCAGAGCAGGACAGGATAACCCACGAGTTGAATGTGTGGTTAAAAGGCTGGTGCCGGCGCAAGAACTTTGGATTCTTTAACCAAGGGATGGTGTACTCTGCTCCTGGCATGAGTACTGCTAATGGGGCTCACCTGTCCTATAAAGGAAAGCGGATCCTCGCCCAGGAGATAGCAGGGCTCATCGATCGTGCTTTAAACTAGTTAGGAAGGGGGAAGGGGATATTAAGGCAGCTGCCAGGGTTAGGCTTCGGGAGACACAACGGGAGTTGATGGTGGGAAGAGGTAAATACCAACAGCACAGTCGTGGACTTGGGGACGTTTTTCCACGTGAGAGTAGGGAAAATTCTGTGGACTGCCCTGAGTACTCCTCCGTGGAGCCACTTTTGCCAGTCCCCTGTCAGAAATCTCGCTGTGGGCCGTTGAGGATACCTACATCTGCTTCACCACTGAACTGTCTTTACACAAATGCACGTAGCATGTGGAACAAACAAGAAGAACTAGAGATCTTTGTGCGGTCGCAGGGCCATGATCTCATCGCAATCACAGAGACGTGGTGGGACAACCTGGACGACTGGCACACTGTCATGGATGGCTATGTGCTTTTTAGGAAAGACAGGCTAGGGAAGCGAGGTGGAGGAGTTGCTCTTTATGTGAGAGAGCACCTAGAATGTGTTGAGCTCCACCTGGGGAAGGATGAACCTTCTGTCGAGTGCTTGTGGGTTAAAATCAAGGGGCAAACCGGTATGGGGGACATTGTTGTGGGAGTGTGCTATAGGCCCCCTGATCAAGAGGAGCAGGTAGATAACGCATTCCATAAACAGTTAGAAGTAGCCTCAAGTTCCCGGGCACTGATCCTTATGGGGGACTTCAACTACCCAGATATTTGCTGGGCAAGCAATACGGCCAGTCGTATGCAGTCCAGACAATTTCTGCAGTGTGTTGAAGACAATTTCCTGCTACAGATGGTGCAGGAGCCCACAAGGGGAGGGCGGCTGCTGGACCTTGTTTTCACTAACAAGGATGGACTTGTTAGGGAAGTGAAGGTCGGGGGCAGCTTAGGGCAAAGCGACCATGAAATGGTTCAGTTCATGATCCTGGGTGGAAGAAGCAAGCCAAAAAGTAGGATAGCTACCCTGAATTTTGGTAGAGCTAACTTTGATCTCCTCCGCCACTTAATGGGGGCTATCCCGTGGGCTACGCTGTTTGAAGGAATGGGAGCCTGCAAGAGCTGGCTAGCATTCAAACAGCACTTCTTCCAAGCACAGGAACGATGCATCCCTTTGAGGAGGAAATGGGGAAAGAGAGGCAGAAGACCTGCATGGATGAACAGGGAGCTATTGAGCAAACTCAAAGAGAAGCAGAAGATCTATGAATCGTGGAAAAAGGGTCTGAGCACCTGGGAAGAATACAGGAATGTGGTCAGGGCCTGTAGGGATGCAACTAGGAAGGCTAAAGCCCTCTTGGAAATTAAGCTGGCAAGGGACATAAAGGATAATAAAAAGGGGTTTTTTAGACACGTGAACAGTAAGAGGATGTCCAGGGATAATGTAGGTCCCTTGCTGAATAAGGAGGGTGTCCTGGTTACGGGGGATGCTGAGAAAGTGGAGATATTGAATGCCGCCTTTGCTTCGGTCTTCACTTCAAAGGCCCCCCGGGACCCACAGACACTGGATGAGAGTAGGACTGATTGGGAAATGAAGAATCTCCCTCTGGTTCAAGTAGGGGAGGTCCAGGAGTGGCTCAAAGGGATTAATGCACACAAATCCATGGGCCCAGATGGGTTACATCCACGTGTGCTGAGGGAGCTGGCGGAGGTGATTGCTGAGCCGCTCTCTATCATCTTCGACAGGTCTTGGAGGACAGGAGAAGTGCCTGAAGACTGGAGGATAGCCAATGTCACTCCAGTCTTTAAAAAGGGCAAGAAGGAGGAACCTAGTAACTATAGGCCAGTCAGCCTCACCTCTGCCCCTGGAAAGGTAATGGAACAGCTTGTTCTGGATGCCATCTCCAAGCAATTGGAAGAGAAGAAGGTCATGAGGAGTAGTCAGCATGGATTCACTAAGGGGAAATCGTGCTCGACCAACCTCATAGCCTTCTACGATCTCATGACAGGCTGGGTAGATGGAGGGAGAGCAGTGGATGTCATCTACCTTGACTTCAGCAAGGCCTTTGATACTGTCTCCCATGACATCCTGATAGCAAAGCTGAGAAAGCATGGGATAGATGAGTGGACAGTGAGGTGGGTTGAGAATTGGCTGTCGGACCGAACCCAGAGGGTTGTGATTCGTGGAGTAGAATCTGACTGGAGGCCTGTTACCAGCGGTGTTCCCCAGGGCTCAGTGTTGGGTCCAGTCCTGTTTAATATATTCATTGACGATCTTGATGAGGGAATAACATCCACCCTCAGCAAGTACGCCGATGATACAAAGCTGGGAGGAGTGGCTGACACGCAGGAGCACTGCGCTGCCATCCAGAGAGACCTGGACAGGCTGGAGAGCTGGGCAGGGAGAAACCAGATGAAGTTCAACAAAAGCAAGTGTAAAGTCTTGCACCTGGGAAGGAACAACTGTTTGTATCAGTACAGGCTGGGGGATGACCTGCTGGAGAAGAGCTCAGTGGAGAAGGACCTGGGGGTCCTGGTAGATGACAGGTTGGCCATGAGCCAGCAGTGTGCCTCGGTGGCCAAGAGAGCCAATGGGATCCTGGGATGCATCAGGAGGAGTGTAGCCAGCAGGTCAAAGGAGGTGATCCTCCCTCTCTACTCTGCCCTGGTCAGGCCCCACCTGGAGTATTGTGTCCAGTTTTGGGCTCCTTGGTATAAAAAGGACAGGGATCTCCTGGAAAGAGTCCAAAGAAGGGCTACGAGGATGATTAAGGGCCTAGAGCATCTCCCCTATGAGGAAAGGCTGAGTAAGCTGGGACTGTTCAGCCTTGAGAAGAGAAGACTAAGGGGGGACCTAATCAAAGTTTATAATTATCTGAAGCAGGGGATGCAGGGGAAATCAGCCAGCCCCTTTTCAGTGGTCTGTGGGGATAGGACAAGGGGCAATGGCTGCAAGTTGGAGCATAGGAAGTTCCGCACCAACATGCGGAAGAACTTTTTCACAGTGAGGGTGACTGAGCACTGGAATAGGCTGCCCAGGGAGGTGGTGGAGTCTCCTTCACTGGAGATATTCAAGACCCGCCTGGACGCCTATCTGAGCAATATGAGCTAGGGAGCCTGCTTTGGCGGGGGGGTTGGACCCGATGATCTCTCGAGGTCCCTTCCAACCCCTACAATTCTGTGATTCTGTGATTCTGTGATCATATACTGTAAACCAATATTTCCCTTGTCTCTAAGGCAAGACTTCAAAGAAAAAAAAAATCCAAGGAAACTGGGCGGAATATTTAAAAAATTTAACACCTTTTTTTCTTCTTTCATTTTTCTCCTTGGTATTTTTAGCCTTATTTCCTTTTGGTCTATCTCTACTTGTGGCAAGCATGACTGATCTGTTTTATAAAAGTCAGTAGGATTGTGCTCAGTATAGGCAGATAATTTAAACTTCTGTCCTTCCTATCTTTTCTGAGACCATTTGGGAATTCTTAGACCTGAAATGACTGTGGATCATCACAGCTTACTCTAATGTAGAAGGAAGGAAACTCCTAATCAGCATTACTGGTATCGCTCATGATAGCGAACCATGAGTTCTTGAGCATCATTTTCTATAGACTTGAAACTGGCTGATGGGCATTTCTTGAAAACACTTTGAATTTAAGTTGCAAATAAGGGGGGTTATTTTCCCTTTCTTTATTCTGAAATGTAGATTTGAATTATATGGAGTGTAAACTTACTTTTAACTTTAAAACTCTATGACAAAATGTTTATAAATGTTAAAGCATCACCAGATTTCTTATGCTTTTCTCTTTTTTTATAATAATATTAGAATATCATGTTGGAGTCGCAAATAAAGACCTCAGAAATGCTACAGTAGTGCTAACAGTGAGATTTTTAGTTTTGTTCATTGAAAAATCATCCTTGTGCACTCGTGTTATGTTTTTGCCAGTTCTCCTTCAGGTTTCCCAACGGTTACAGAACTTGCCAGCTGAGTTCAACAATAACAAAAAGACAGTGTTCATCTTTGAAACATAATGGTAAGCAAGACCCACGTTATTCCTCTGTGGAAGAAGTTGCTTTATTTGGCATTCTGGCTAAATCAGTGTTACCCTGCAACACACGTGTTCAACTTGAAATGAAGCAAGATGTAAATTGCCTCTAGTCCAACTAGTATTGATGGAATATGGAGTGCTGACAGAGAATACAGTTTTGAAGGAAGATGCTCTGAATAGGGAGAATACAGAGTCATTGTAAAATAATTTTTGGGATGCAAGATGTTTGTAAGAAAACAGAAATAATTTGTCCTACTGCTCACTGAATAACTGTCCCTTCCTTTTTTTCCATTAGTGAAAAACATGTTTTGTAACCTCAGCTGTTGGCTTCGATATAATGTAACTATACAATGGACTTGTAACTATACCACCACTGTAGACAAAACACTTCGAGACCTCCATTGGATGCTCTGTAAAATCCATCTATTAAGTATAAAAATAGAACAGTCAACACTGTGTCAGAGTTGCTTTAGTGATTCCTGGAAAGATGTCTTATTCACAGCATCTGTAACTAAGCCATGTGTATCTAAGGGGGCATGCGAAATAAGTGCAGGAGAAACTTAGCTGCTATGTGTGTGGCTTTGAACTGTATTAGAAACCAATTGCTAGGGATTATAGCTAAATGTATATACTGAAGCTTTATAATTATTTTCTTTTTCTTGGCGAACTGGAACGATGAAACATTCAGCTATGTAAAAAGAAATTGAATAGTTGTCCAGCTCCCATGAAAATGAATGTGAATTGGTCATCCAAATTCCCTGAGCAACCTAGAAAACATCAAAGCCGTTCCTAATTATAAAAAAACACAGTGGTATCTACAAAGTATACCTCTTTGAGTTCTAATAGCACCTGGGGCTAAGTACAGTACAAGTATGAGTTTTGTTTTATAAAACAGAAGGTATTTTTATTTTATATAAATGTCAGAGGAGAAATAGTTTTGAAGTATGTTGTCATGAATTAGGACCAGGAACCAGGCAAGTTATGCACTGTATATTAACATTTTCATCCTAACTCAAACTACAAGAATAATCTGCATAGTGAAGAAAAAAATTCATCCAGCCAAAGTCATCATTAAAACCCTGAGTCATGTTATCTGGCTTAATGTTGATTTCCTGTTGCCATTTCTTACTGGTTTCACACACAGTTTTCTTTGTCATCTGCCAAACTGCTGTAAGCTCTGGAGTCAGTTTTACAGAAAATTCTAATCAGACCCATGTCAAGAATTGAATCTTTTGCAATTCCCTTGCACTGCATTAACGGGGGGAGAAGAAGTGGTGCGTGGTTCATCTGTGAAAGGTACAAGATTCCACAGACTAATTTCATTAGTTTGTATCAGTCTAGTGGCACTCTTCCTTCAGTGTTTTCCTCTAGCTACTACATGCAAATGCAGTAAAGGCTTCCTTCTTTCTGCCTTTCCCTTTTCCTCATTTCAGCCTTCATTCCTCTCTCTCGCAGGGGAGAAGCTGAGGAAATGAAGGAATAATTGTCTTTGCTTTTTTCTTATGCAGAAGGACTGGCATCCAAATTTTCAGTTGATCTGGGACAATGAAAGGAAACTAAAATTAGAGGTTAAAAAAAATTCTCAGGAGGTATTTTAAGGTAAACAGAAAAGGAGTGTGAACTGGGGAAATATGGTAGTGAAAACATTGGATTGAAATTTGAAATGAAGGCTTGATGGAAGACAAGAAAAGACAAGAGACAATTTAAATGGGAGAGAATAAAGGGATATGAAGGAAAGGCAACATCTGGAGGAAGAAGACACAAAGAGGTCTAATGGGTTTATTTAATCAAAATATAGTTCCAAACATTCTTGGAAGCTTCTGGAGAATTCAGCATTTGTTTCATAATGCTGTGTGCGTTACAGCTCCAGTGGGACTATAAGCTGTTCAAGTGTCAGTGACTGTTTTGACATGTAACTAAGTAATAAATAAGAGAAGGCATGATAATAGTTCTGAACTGATTATGGCAAGCAACATGCTAGGAACAACAAGTAAAGGATTTACAGAATTTGATTCCCACTTCTATCAGATGACCCTTCTCCCTCTGAAAATTACAAATCAGATTTGAGGCAAGCAGGGAAAATATTTTTTGTCTTATCAAAAGAAAAATATTTAAAAGTGGATTGAAGTAAAAATCAGGCATAATATGGAAAATATGCATTGTGCCATTAACTAAAGGAATTTTTGTTTTTAAAATAAATATAATACATTTGTAATGAGTAAAATTATAAATGAGAAAAATTAGGTGGTTCATTTTACCACCAAATGTGATTAAGTGGATGGGACCATCAAGCACAATATCTTGAAAAACTAGTTAAAAAAAAAAAACAACTTGGATGAAAATGAATTTTAGAAAGAGCTACTCAGCATTACTGGAAACTTAGAAAAGGCTTTAAAACCATAAATAGTTGAAGGAAGGAGCCATCCACAGGCTAGAGAATAGCACAGATATAACGACAGAAATGAGGAAACAGCGTAAGTTCATTTTTGGTTTATTGCATGTAAGATTTGGTGCCAAATAGTTACAATAAAATGCAGAATGTTTAAATGCTGTTTAGAAACTTGAGAAACTGAGTATGTGAGGCAGCATTTGCTATATTCTTTTCTGGTACATAGTAAATTACAATTCTGCAGTCCTTGCAAAGCACATGCCACTTCTAAAAATATTTTCAGTGCTTTTATATGCTCAGTATTGTGCTTATTGCCTCAGTGAAACAGTTGCACATATATTTGCTAATAAAGCAAAGATCACTTCAGGTCCAAGACATTAGAGAAATGTTGCAGCCCCAATACTTATACCGTCATCCCATTTAGTGGTCTGTACCTCTACCCATGACAATGAGGATTTTCTAATTGAGCAGAAGTGAATCAGCAGTGAATTACACTAAATCTGTGGTTTTTCTGAGTCCTAATTTGTACCTGGTGCTCGATTGGTGAAAGGCACAGGTAGAACAGAGCAATAGATTCCTGCAGTCTTCCTTCAGTGCTCCTCTGCTTTGTATCTGGCTCAGCGCTGACCTCTTGGTGTGGTGCATGAAAGTAGAAAGTCAGGATTTGGATGCTGTCTGTTCCATGGAAGCTCTTTCCAACCCGTTCCACTCCTTAGAGTTGTCTACTGGAACTTTGGTTTTCCCAGAAAGAAGTGTAGGGCAGGGAAAGAGAATGATCTGAAATTGTCCCGAGTCTCACTGCCACTATCATGAGAAGTATGTGAATAGTCATTCCTCTGAACACTTTTATCAGAATTGCCCAAAAAAATTAAAATCAAGTAATGTCAACTTACTTTGCTGTCTTTAAAAGTAGGCTTTTAGATTTCTACTTTTGCAGAGTATTCTGCTAAGTTTTGAAAATTCAGAGATGCTGAAAACAAACTACAGCTCACAAACAAAGCAGGAAAGCTTGCATAACTGATTTTATTATATTTTGTTTAGGAGCCTGCAAAAGAGCAAACAAAAGCATTCTGGATCTAACCAACTTTGATTTGTTTTCTTTTTTTCCTCTTCCCCCTCTCCTCTCCAGTACATGAAAAAAATGTAACTGCACATACAACAGATGTTACCCATCCAGAAGAGTACACAAAATTAAAGAAATTAAAGACATTTCTAGCGGCACTCAGGATTTAGTTAAACTGATAACAATAACTATTCTAGTTTTGTTGTGCTTGAGGAGTAAGAACACAATACTAAGAACGTGATACAATAAGCAGCAGCACCGTGCCCCAGAAGCTGCAGGAGGTTATGGGCAAAAAGCTTTTAATGCCTTCTAAAAGGCATAAGGTACCAGAAATACAGTGCTTGCATTGGAGGGAGGAATTAGTAGTTTCTCCATAAACAAAAAAATGTATTTGGAGACAGATCAACCAAAGGTTAAAAATGAGTCTCAGTTTCTTGAATTTCACATGGCTGTTTTGACCAGATGGATTTGGCCTTTCATCACTACAGTGTTAAAAATCTCCTTCATACATGCATATTCTAATTTTTCCCAGCCTTTAAGGAAGAGTCATATTAAGAGATACCTGAAAATATGAGCTGAGATCCAAGAGAAGAATTTAGCTGGAGGGAAATAAATTCAAAGAGGGGGTCTGGAGCATCAGAAAGTTATTCTAACTTTCACCCTGAAGGTTTCAAAGCTTTCAACATTATCTACTGTGGTGACAACATTTGTGATGGCTTTTAGAGTTTTGACCTCACTTTACATTTTCTGTAGATTTTCTAGGTTGGGGGTAACGGTGGGGTGTTTTGGCTCCCTTGCAATAAGCTCCTAGGTCCCTCTTGGAAGCAATTTTCCATGTATCTATGTGTAAACCTTCATCTGACAAAAATAATTCCCCGTAATTATTGCGGAAAACACAGGTATAACTCACTGATGTGTCTCCTTGCTCCCACCTTCCTAGTCCATCGCCATCAGTGCCCATCACAACTCTTGCCAAAGCCAGAAGAAAAATCTACAGGAACATTATTTGGGGCCTAATTAACAAAGCTGTGACATTTGAGATTGAATCAGTGGGGTTTCAAACTCTGTGGTAGTCAGAGCATAGACCATGCACTGGCAGTGGCACTGTCTCTTAATGTCATTTTAGAAAAACCCAGTAAGTAGCTCCAAAAAAACCTGCATTCCATAAAGAAATTATGCAATCCAATAAATTCACAAGTAAAAATACTCCTCTGTATTACCATAACAGCATGAAATTACTTCTATAGACTTGGAAACTCTCAGGTAAGGATTGAACGTGGCCTCTAAACAAGTAACAGAACGGGCCACTTTCATAATGTTGGCTCAATCCCCATTGCAACTAGAATTAGAATTTCAGTCCTGACCTGTGACTTTCATTAGTTTTGAGGTTATTAACATCATTTTATTGCAGCACTACTATGTAAATTACAGAAAAAGTAGAATATGCCAGATACTATGTAATTATTCCTCCATATTCACAATAGAGCACAATTGAACATATGGTAGACATGGTTAACTGTACTTTATGCTAATCTGTGCATACTATTTAGCTCACCTAATTATCTATACATGGTATACTAGACACTGCCTTGCAGCAGAAAATCAGGGAGATATCCTCTGTATGAAGCATGAGATGTCTAAGAGAAGGGAAAATCGGTATCATCCTCTCTTAAAACTTCCCTTCCTCCCAACCGTCTGTTTCTTTATTTTTAAACATTCATTCTTTCGTCAGTATCCAAGACAGAAACCTTAGACCAGATCTGGTGCTTTTTATCAGTAGAATACTGTCAACTCTTTTAATAATCATATTATTATGGAATATTCAGGAAAAACAAATGTTGAGGCATTTAAACATTCTTATTAGAAACTCATCCAGTAAGGGAACCACAATCAATTCCAATTGAAGTATTCAGGTAATCAGAACAAATAACTGATTTTTTTTAAAAGGTACAAATCTAGTTTTGAATTAGATTCAAATCTTAATTTGGAAAATGTAGCTTCATTGTAGAAAATCATAAAATTTAAAATAAATGGTCATTGAAACCAAAATGTCTCTTTTCTTAGCTGTAGTAGATTATTAAGAAGTGAAAATGTGCCTTCTTCATTTAAGCTTAGATAACGATCAAATAAATAGTCAAAAATATTTTTTTATGGTTGCAAATCTACAAATAACAAACAGTACCCTACTGTCTTTAAGATGCAGGGCACAATCTGATACACACTCCATGGGTAACTATATACCTGCTGACTGCTTTCAAATGAGTTACAGAAAAAATTATCTAGCCATGATGGACCAAGCTGGGAAAAAGGTGTCCTGGCTAACAGAGACAGGTTGTAAAGTAGCTCCAAAAGCCAAGGTAGTGTTGCTCATGTACACAAAGCAGCTCTTAGCTTGGGCTGTGCCCTGACTCATGTTCTACAGTACAATTAGGAAAAGACACCCTTTTTCTGGTAGCCTCCTTCAGGTGGTGATGGTTTAAATTGCTGACAGCCAGTTCAGAACCCATCTTGAATGTCTTTGTGGTCTCATCAAGAATTTGTTGTTGTTCACATTAATTTTATCTTCCTAAGGCTCCAAGCTTAACAATTTATCTAGAGATTGCTGCAGTAAGAGTTTTTGATGTAACAAGAATATATCTTCAGCCAGAGAGAGCAATCACAGACCCCTGTCTACATGATAGAATACAAATACTGAGTTGCTTGTTGCAGCTGTCTGATATTATGGTATAACAACTGCACTCCTTAGGGCAGTCTTGACGAGTCAATGATCAATATACCTATGCAATTAAAGGGCAAGTATTGCTTTTACCCTTTCTTACAGCCAACCTCAGTTGCTTCAGTCCTGTGTAGGGGATGACTCTCCACCTTGTACTAAACACCAGTGTTGGACACTTGAAAAATCGCCAACACTATTTCCTTTAGAAACATTAGAGAAAACAGAAAGCATTGGTGAAAACAAGTGTGTAAAATTTTTTTGAGAAAAAAACCCAAAATATTTTGTTCTTGTTTGGAGTTTTGGGGCTTTTCCTTTGGTGCTTACAATTCAGATAAATTTGATTTCTGTCATGGAGTTCTAGAATAGTCTTTCTTCAAAACAACATGGTGGGATACAGGAACCCTTCAACAAACAGCTTTTGTATGCTTGTTGTATAATAGCGATAACCTCACGGACACCTCACGTTACCAAGATACATTATTGTTTGATTTAACAAACAGCTCTTCTTTCCTTTGTTGTCTGTGTGCTGAATACACTTGCTCCTTCATGCACTTTATACTGGTACTGTAGAGGGTTATGACTTAATTAAATGTCTCTTCCTTTTTTCTTAAGGTTTTATTTCAGGACCTTTTTACAAAAAAAGAGCCGGTGAACTGCTTGCCTCTGATCCACTTTTATCCCTCTCATTTACAATCTGAGAAAAAATGAGCACACTGGATACCTCCTAGTGAGTGGCTGACAACTAAAGATGAGGAAAAACTAATACTTTGTTATTATCTAGCCTAGAGAAAAGTTTACAGGATAACCAGCTATTGACCTTTCCAAGTAAACATATTTAAGAATTCAGTGGTTGTGGGGAGCTTAGACAAGCCACAGCATGAACCCTTCAGAAAACGTCCAAATACTTGTACTTGAAGCTTAAGTGTATCACTGAAACAATTTTTCTTTTTTACAATTTGTCTAACATTTCAGACAAACGCAATAGAGCTAAGGTTCCATTTTTCGCATTATATATATTATAAACTAGGTGTGCAGTTTGAACATTTCTCAAATGGCACAAAAGCACGCTTTAATCAGTACCCTTCACTCCCTAAACTTGCAGAAATGCTGCTGCACTGCTGTTTGAAAGCTTATGGTAGTGAAGAAATTATGATCACTTTGAAGTATGACAGCAATAGGCCTCTCTTTTCTTTTTTCTTTTCTTTTCTTTTCTTTTCTTTTCTTTTCTTTTCTTTTCTTTTCTTTTCTTTTCTTTTCTTTTCTTTTCTTTTCTTTTCTTTTCTTTTCTTTTCTTTTCTTTTCTTTTTTCTTTTCTTTTCTTTTCTTTTCTTTTTTCTTTTTTTTCTTTTCTTTTCTTTTCTTTTCTTTTCTTTTCTTTTCTTTTCTTTTCTTTTCTTTTCTTTTCTTTTCTTTTCTTTTCTTTTCTTTTCTTTTCCCTTTCCTTTCCTTTCCTTTCCTTTCCTTTCCTTTCCTTTCCTTTCCTTTCCTTTCCTTTCCTTTCCTTTCTCTCCTCTCTTCTTTTTCTTTTCCTTTTATTTTAAAATATTTCATAATCTACCTTTCCATTTCTCTATATTTCCCTTTCTCTTTTCTTTCTTTTACTTATTTTTTGAAGAAAAGAGCACCTTCAAATTAAGTCAGTTAAATTACGTTTCCATTTAATTGACTATGGCCAGGATTAAAGCAGGGCATTTTTCTTTCAAATTAAAAAAAAAAAGTAAGGCAAAAAAAATAAGCAGGTATTAGTCAATTGCTGCCCATTTGCCATGGTGAGTTCTGTGGCGCATGTTGATATAGCGAGAGCAGGGGATTGTTTTCTGACATGAGTAACCAGAACAGATGAGCTTTTCAAGGTTGTTGCTTCCCTTAACTCTTCAGGAAAAAAAAAGGGTTGAAAATTCACTCAAATCTCATTAACTGTGAACACAATTGCTTTAAATAAACTTTCATCATTTGCCTTGAAGTTTTTCCATACCTTTCTATTGAAGTTGCAAATACACATCCGAAGTGAGGATACCTAAATTCCTCGCTAAAACATCGCACTTGAGTTGTTCTCTTGTCTTTCTGAGGACAGCAACAAGCTATGAGACGTGTTATGTCTGATTACATTGTTTTATGTGTTCTGGTAGTCTTTATTCCTTCAGGTTTGGGTTTGGTTGGGGTTTTTTTCTACCTGCCTTGTTTATTTCTATGCTAGCTACACTATAATGTATCGTTCCTAGTTAATGTTTGCAAGCTGAAGCATACATGTGTCACAAATCCTGACAGTAAATAATTAAAGTATTTAAATAAACGTGTGTCTGTATGGTGGTTTTGGGGTTGTACAAATTTGTAGAGCAAGATCTTATACTGATCTATAATTATAACTGCCACTGACTAACACGATCCTTACTGAGTCAGATTAATTTACACATTAAGCAGCCATCTGTAGAAATTTTCATAGTACCTTGTTTGCAATGCCAGGGCTCACATGGGGATTCAAAAACTAACTTGGCCTCTGGGGATCTTTTTTAGCACTGCTATTGGGTACATTTAATGTGAACAAATTATCCTAGACACTGACATCTTGTACCCCTTGTCACTGTTTTATATAAAGATCAGCAGAGGCTTTTTAGTATTTTGCATATATAATGCCATAACAATTGGAAAGCTAAGAAAAGTATTTTGTATATACATATATGTATATATTTTTTAATTCTTGACTCTGTGTTAAAAATCTTTGCAATACTTTTGAACCAGAACAGATTTGCCATCATCTGTAGTCATAAAAGATAAAAACACAACATATTTTGGCTAGAGTAAGAAACATATTGCAAGCCTGTTGATGTTAATTCTCTAAAAACGGATAACAACTGCAATGTACTCTGTAAGAGTCTTCTTATGCATGAGTGTTTTGTAAGTAAGCACAACTTGTGTGCTATAAAGGGGAGATAACAAAACCCACTTTACTTGATACAAAAATAAATTGTAAGACCTAAATATAAATACAGTTTGTAAACCCAGTTTTCTAAGATGAACAGTGTGTTCTTCAGTTATCTTCAATCAAATGTGTGAACAAGAGAGCAGCTGGAGTTAGAAAATTAAGGTTATATTCCCCATTTCTATCATCAACATGCTCTGTAATGGGGATCAAGTCACTTCATCACTCTGCTATACTTTTTCCTTTCACATTTTTGTCTGTTTTACCTGTTCAGGTTTCCAGCATTTTCAGACAGAAAAGAGTCTTCTAGTTCTGCTAAAGCACCTAGCACCACAGGGCTTTAATCCACGTGGGGGCTCTGACTATTATTGTAATACTAGTAAAAATAACTGTAATGAAACAGCAAAAGCACAATCACCTGCCAAATTCAGTCACAAAAATGGGTTCTCTAATATGTAGAGAGTGCTCTAGTATGCAATAAAATATTCATGATACTTGGCCAAGAAAGTCATGGATATTCATGGAACAGATCCAACAATAATATATTAAGTCACTTTCCATCTTAGAACAGGGCTTTTAAACAGAGGTGGAATGATTTAGGGCAAATGTATAATATTTAAGAGGTTCTAACTCATGGCAAAACAGAATCCAGTATGCCCACTTTCTGACTCAACAGTATATGAAAAAATGGTAGCAGGAGTCCATCCAAGCTAATTAAATCTGATTAACAAATACACTGGAAGAAATCAAGCTAATTTGTACACACACACACACACAAAAGAGCTTAATGCTAGTGAATAATTGGCTAGCTATTGCTAGTATTTCCTAAGAATATCAGCTCTTACAAACCCTGGGATAGTAATAGAGATCCCAGTTTCTACAGTGAGTAGGAGGCTCAGCCCAAATCAACCAGCAGCTTTTTCCCAGCTACTGGCAGTCAGATGCAGATTCTTAGGAAAGGCATCAGAGAACAGGAGAAAACAGAATACTCCACAGCAGAGCTTGCTCCTTTGTGGTTCAGCGGTTCAGTCTTTCTGAGCCTCCCATCCAACATGTTTAACAGCAACCAGGAGGCACCTCCTTCAAAATAACTGTCATCCCTTTATGGATTAATCTTAGTCTTGCTGGCCACAACAGCCTGTGCCTGTGAGATCCACAATGGCAAGCTGGGTGAAAAAGTTCTCTTTTTTGTTAGTTTCTTTTGTTTGTTTAAAATATATCATCTGATAATTTGAATGCTTTAATTCTTATTTCATTAGAAATATTGAGTAATATTGTTTCCTACTCATTTTCTCTCCATCTATGGTCGTATGGGCATCTAAACTGACTAATTCCTCCTCATACAAAGACCAGCCCAGCTCTTCGATAATTCTTCTCTTTAACCACACATTCTTCCATTCCCTCATGTTCTTTATGCAGATCACATGGCCAGAACTGCACACATTTTAGGAGAGGAGTAACAGAAACCTGTAAAATGGCGTGAGTGTCTTTTCTGTTCTGTAGCCTTCTGTTTGGTAGCCTTCCAATAATTCCTAACCTCCCAATACTTCTTAACATTATGATTTCCTTTCAGATTGCTCGTGAGCACAGCTATGAAATTTTTGGAGGGCTATCCACAGTGTTGTCCACTTCAGACTGTTTTATTCCTATATGGATTGAATGCTCTGCTGGCAGTCAGTTTCCAAAGTAAATTTTCTGAATTGTATTATCATGAAAACTGTTTTTTTTAATATCACTATTCTCCCACCTTCCCAGTTCATGTAGAAATTTGTTGAATAAGTCATGTTCCAGTATCAGTCCCTAGAGGATTCTCTTAGGAAACTCACTCTATTATTAAAAGCACTCCTGTACCTTGTTTCTCCCCTTTGAACCAGTATATGAAAACAGTTCTTCCTATTCTGTAACAGCTTATTTTTTTAGGAAGCTCTAGTGAGAAGACTGTTGTGAAGACAATGAGCAAGACATTTCTTTTTTTAACGATTCTTAATTCTGCCTGAAAGTCCTGAAAGCAGGACTTTCTATATTGGTTTTCCTAGATCTACCAACTCTATGTTATTTGCTTTGGCGCAAAAAAAATCAGACATAGCTGACAAATCTGCAGTTCTACAAGTCACACCTGGAACCCAGATACTGACAAAGTTTGACACTTTCAATTTCTGTGACACCAGCACTGATTTAAGCAGCAGGCTAGGCACCACAGTTTACTGAGCAGCTATTTCGTATTTGTGGCCCTTTAAAACTCTCAAGGAACATCTGGAAATGTGCTACCATTTGTTTAATGGTTTTTTCTTAAAATTCTTCTTCTGGTGCTCCACTCTGAGACTCAATCTCTCCCCACTGTTCCCTCTTCTGTATTATCCTGTTTTCTTTGGCTCCATTTTTACCTCAGTCATGTATGAAGGCTGGTAAGCATCCCATAAAATGTTGTTTGTCCTAATATGATAATCTTGTAAATATTTAGTTCATATTGTTTATTACTTTTCTCATCTGGTCACTAGTTTTGCTTTTGATATTTGATAAAGAATTCATTTATTCTGCAGTCTAACCAGGTTGGGTTTATCATGTTTTCTTTCAATATCTTTTTTAATTCTTTTCAGTGATGTTAGTGATGTATACTCAGCCTCTCAATGCTGAAAACTATGAAATAAAGTTGGTGAACAGACGCAGCCTCTTGCAATACAACTTATACTGAGGATTATGACTGGTAATGTCTTCAGAAAACTTCAGAACTCTGCTTGATAATCATAAAATGCTGGTATGGAAGCACTTACCAGAGAGCACGGTGGTGGCTGATGGTGGTGGCTGTCATCACTGTTTAGCATATTCTGGGCACAGCAGACTTTCCATGCCTTGTGATGCTGGAGAGGTTTTCCCCCCATACAGTTCCCTCCGTGACTCAGCAGTGTGGTTGCAACCAAACCAAATGTGTTTGCTTGGACTATTCCTACTCACAGATCTCAGCAGGATGCTTGAGAAAATCTCCCTATAAGCCTGAACAGGGTGTTTATGAGAATTTTCTTTTCATCAAGACTCATATCAAGACTTAAAGTGGGTGTGCTAAGATGTCATAAATTTTTAGCAGTGTTCAATTTATCCCAAGGTAGTTTGCCATATTACTCTTCTTGTGTGAGATGATAACTGTGCATGTTAAATATGATGCTAGTTTGGATTTAGACTGGGACTAAACAAAGAAACTAAGGTTCATGAGGATTATATTTACAGGTTATACAAAAATTGAGTAGATGATTATGAAATATGTAATTGTTCTTTGCTGAAAAGCAACTTATTACAGAATATCTCCCTTGGAAATTAATGTTTAAAAGGTCTTCTCATAAAATATCCAATTACTTGAATCTTGGTGTTGGCCACAAGGAATGGTAAATAGACACAAGATAAAGAATGCAGTGTGAAAGAAATTCTGTCTGTGATTAAAAGAACAATTGGCTGGCAAATAAGACCTTTAGTTCAATGCAAAGAAAGATTTGGAATAAAAGTTCAGGGATTATATAAAATTGTTTATTAGAACCTTCTCTTCTGCCCAAGTCCATGCAATAAGACAGAAGATAAGAGAGGGTGTATGAGATCAGTTTTTCTTTATGGGAAGGGCTATGAGGTGAGGACTAAAATTACTGCTATGATTAAGGAACATAGCAAATGTCAACATGGTGATCTGAGACAGGTTTTCTTAACAGTAAGTGTGATATGCTAGTTTATGAAATTCCATATAATTTGGGGAAAGTTAAATGCTCTTGTGATGTGTACACAAATAATTTAACACACCAAGAGGCACTTACTGTCATTGCAAACCTGATGATTACCATCACACTTACAGAATGTCCAAAAGTTCTGCACCAATTCCAACTACAGGAATAATACCACTACTAGATATTTCTATTAATTGATAGTACTGTTCTGTACTGCTGGTCTGCTATAGTCTCTAAGAGGATTTGAAAATATTAATCTGCATTCTCTAACCATTTATTTCTAAACTTGAATGGAAGAATGCTAATAAAAACTTCACAGTTGCCTGGAGAGCTAAGGAACACATTTCCAGCTGTACATTACCCTTTGCTTAGGCTGTTTTCCTAAAATACAACTTGTCATACAGGATTCAGAGGAGCCGTAATTTGCAAGACCTTCTTTTAGGATATGGAATAACTATGTACACAGTCCCCAGTCCAAAGCTATCAATGGTTTAGTCTCAGATTTCTCAGAAGAAATAGGCTGTGGCAGGATCAAGCAATTGACCCAGGAACTAAACAGGAATTAAGTTCATCTAAAATTACAGCCCCCAAGGCCTGTGCTCCAACCCACCTCATCTAAGAAATACCTAAAATTTACTATGTGCTTGCTTAGGGCATTGCATCAAAGCATGCCTTCCAGATCTAACTGCTGTGCTTCAGGAATGACTGTCAGAGTTCAGTGGCTCACTGCAAAAGCAGGGTAGATATGCATCTCTGCACAGGCAGACCTGAAGGCATCACAAGAACTTGCAAGACGAATGTGTGGTATTAGGGAGTTCAAGGGCTGCTTAGCCATTTTGATGAAGGTTTTGTATTGCTATTTCGGATTTACGTACCCAATATCTTGGTTTTGCTGAGAGTATCCTTTCTTTCGGTCTGATATAAAGCCAGCCTCTGCTCACTGGAATCCTTGCAAACTCGAAATCAAGTGTGCACATGTATGACCTAAACCAGTTACATAAATACAGGCCAGCAGGGTTTATAGTGTTATCTATGTTGAGGATGTTCAAAAGCAAGGAAGTACTGTAGATGCCGGTGAGTTGTCCTCTATCTGGAGGAAAATTAGCAAGATTTAAAAGGCCAGTTATGTGCTCCTTTGCCTAGCAAATATGTTCCTTGTGATAATATTTGAAACTATGGTTTCAGGATTATTAACCACCTCATATGCCAGTAACCATTACTTTTACTGGAAAGTTAAAATATAGGCAATGTTTGAAGAGTAAAATTAGAAAAGGTGGTCCTAATCTAGGTAAATTGGGAGGACAAACTGAAATTTTAAAATCTATACAATCTGTAAACCAGATGGCTCAGAGGGGAATTTAATTGTAATACATAAAATCTAATATGCTGCAGACACAGTCAATCCAGGTTACTATTTTTCCCCTAAAACAGATATTGCAGCAAGAGGACATACTGTAAATTGAAATTACAGAAGAACTCTAAGACATGGGGAAGCAATTTTTTCCTTAACTAAAAAATATTCTGCAAGACAAATGTACAGAAAAAAACCCACTGCAGTCTTCCAGAAACAATCAAATGTTATTATACAGGAAAGCTGGGATAGAAAAGTATGCCTTAATTTGTCAGCTGTTTTGCATTAAATCCAAATTTTTTAGGCCATTATATTTTTTCATACTGTGCATATATGTAAACAGAGAAGTTCAATTGTGTGACAGTTTGGAGACACAATAAAGAATTGCAATAAAAAGAGAAAATATAAAGGGTTGTGTGAGGGAGATGATATTTATTTATTTTCTGGAATAAAATTTATTTGAGGAAACTGACTATGGCTACATGGAAATGTGCAGACAGCCACAACCTTACTCAGCCTGTGCGCTAAGCTGTCTGGGAACATGCCAGATTTGGTCCAGCGCTGTATAGCCATACGGTGTGTTCGAGGTAAAAAGTTCTGCTGTGAGATCTGTCTGCATCCATCTTTGAAGACAGGCCCCAAGTGGGAAAAAAAAAAAAAAAAAAAAATCTCAGTTTGCATATACTCTGGGAAAAATTCCTAAAGCTTGGCAGCTAAACTCTCCAAGGATTCCTCTGTATTAAACAAGTGCTATTCTTGGGCTGAGCAGGATTCATTGCAATTTTCTGTGCAATTGTTCCTCCTACCATCTAAAGGCAGGGAAAATACTCCACCAGGGACCCTGCAGGCTACTCACTGGTGTTTGGGGAAGGATAAAAGAAGGCTGACAAACCAAGAACTGTTGATAACAGGGACAGGGCACACATGATAGCCTGGAGACCAAACCTGTGTAGAGCATGTCTGTAGCTGGGATGGCATGGCCAGACTGCCCAAAAACATGGACCCCAGGAGATGTGGCCTCCATGGCACTGGGCAGAAGTCTCAGTCCAGACTTTGAGCATTTCTCTGCCTTCATCAGCTGACTTTGACACTCCCTCACACATTTGGGCTTTTCCTCCTCACACCCTTTTCTCTTGCTTAGGAAATGGCGTTATTGCAGGGCCCCAAAGGCACCCACAGCCCCGACTGCCCTTGCCTGGCCCATCCCAGGGTTCCCCACGTCACAGCCCAGGGTCCCACTTTAGCCCCCTTGGGTTGCCAGACTGCCCCAGCTGCCCCACAGCAGTGCCAGCCAACCACTGGCCCTGTTGCACTGGGCCCATGCATATGCTCACATCCCAGCCCAGCCTTGTCCCACCGCCATCCCCAGAGAGAGGCCTGGGATCCAGTGCTGGGGTGGGCCCAGGCTGCCTGCTCCCTGGATGGGTTATGGGAGCCCCAGGGAGTCACCAGCCCCCAGGGTGCCACGGCAGTTCTGTGCATTGGGAGGTTGTGAGTGAAAACCTTATACATACTGACTGACCCTGCCTGCAGTAGTAACACTCTTACTGAGGGAATTTCATTTTTCTTTTGAAATAAGGATCCTAGAACTGAACAAGTGTTCACAGCACTCCTGTTAATAAGAGCTACAGCTTTTCAGCACTTTCGGGTGTGCTTGGTACATGCTGCAATCTCAGCGTGCAGCCCAGGTCAAACCTGCTCTCGAGCCACCTTGTAAATGCTTCAGCAGTTGTAAGCAGTGACTTCAGCTGAGCACAGAGTGTCCAACAACAGCAGCACCATAGACACTACAGCCACAGATTTTCACCCAGGCTACAGCTAGCACTGTGGTGAACAGTCATGGTTGCAGTGATTAAATCTGCTTTCCACTTACATTGTATGAGGAAACATAAATAGCAAGTACAAGCCTCATTTTCCTATATTCATCTCTGTTAATGTAATTTCTAAGAATCATAGTCACTACCCAGAAAAGAAGAAAAACCCCCAAGTGTTCAAGACTGAAAACCCTTTGTAGCAACATCCATCCACTATTGTTTGTGAAGATGAGATTCCATTGAAATAATAAACTTATTTGCAGAAGAACAGATGAGGTCAGACAGTTGTCTCTTCTTCAAAGCTCCACAGGAAGGAAATGTCTTCTAAATTATTTAATTGATGGAAATTTATTATTAACATTTGATAGATAGAAATTCGAGAGGAGTTTCTATTAAATTATTTTTCCAATGTGCCTCATAGACTACTGTCTGAGGAACAACGTGCATGGAAAAGCATTCGAGAAGCACCTGGAAGAAAAAAGACCTAAGTTTTTAATCATGTGGTTCAGGAAGAAAGGATTGAGAAACCCTATTTGCAAGTTCATTTGTGGACACCCAGCAAAAATTTTAAAATATTATTCAATAATTGGTCTGCAGTAATAATAGTGATAGTCCCTGAAGAGACAAACTAACAGAAAGATCCATGTGAGTTATAAAGGTATTCAAATTAGACCTGTCAGACCTCTAGTGAAACTGCATCTTTTCTTTTCCCCTTTCTATTGAATTTTTTAGCTCTGACAAATGTCAGATCAGCACTGTTTACCATTAGTTGAAAAAGAATTTGAGTTTTACAGTCCATATGCATAGCTGTTTTATTTTTGACTCAGGTGACTTACTATCCCCACTGTATAACAGTGGGGTGAATCTATGGAAGTATAGATCTCAGCTATTCTACTTGTGTGAGCTGTGATCTGCCACACGGACATGCACAGCAGTCCAAATTTAGCTAGCCTAGATTCCTGTACCTGTGTTTCCTGCTAGTTGCCTGGAGGCCTTCAGGGGCACCTAGCCAGTGGGAAACATTAGATTAAGGAATTTATGTGGAATTGAAGCCATCCGAATCTGGGCCAATGTCTCATCATTACTGCATCTGTAGAAGTGCTTCTCAGGAAATTCATTCTACCTATTAATTTTCTTCAGGTATTTTGATTGTTATGTGCACTGGCTCATTCCCCAACTTGCCAATAATATGTAACAATTGCAAAAGCAGCATGGTAAATCACAGCAATAAAGCACAGATCAAGTCTTCAAAACAAATTCCTGCACATTCATTAGAAAACTTGACAGCATGTTCCACAAAGCTGGTAAAGCCAGTAAGGTGGTGCTGTTTATAGCAACATGGCTAATCAATGCACACGCATCTTTTCCTGCAAGGTTGCTCAAAGTAATTAGTAACAGTGATACAGGGAATTAGAAAGCAAAACTGAAAAATAGCTGGTATCAGCTACAAACCATTCAAACATAAGGACAGCAGGGTACAAAAAATTCTTGGCTGGAAGATACTTTCTTCATGGGGGATTTTAGCTGCTCATAAATCTGTTGGGAAACAGATATATCCAAGCATGCTGTGTCAAAGAGAGAATTTCATCATTTGCAAAAAAAGGCAAAACTGCCCTAGATCTAATTCTTACTGAGAAGATGGAGTTGCCTGAGGATATAAAAAATAAAGGAATATCCTGGAGCCAAGGACCATAAGCCATTTAAATTTAGGATGGCAAATGATGGATCCATTGCAGAGTACAAAGACAAACGAGCAAACTTACATTAAGACATAGAAGCTCCGTTCTTTGCCATTTCAAAGTCAATATCAGTGTTGTCATTGACTTCAGGGGGTTCAGAATTTTATTTCTGATTAATAAAATGCATGGAAAATGACTAAGGATGTATATTAAAGACTTCCTCTTTTCTACTGCTCTTAAACAAAGAAGCAGCCAATGTTGCTGCACAAGAAAAGAGCCTAAAGTTTGGTAAAATAAATACAAAATTCTACTGAAATTAGTAGATAACCCAATTAGATTACTTTATAGCCAACAGAGCACCCTCTATCACTGTAGATTAATAGTAGTAAAATAAAAGAATAAAAAAAAGAAATGTTTAGGGGCTGCGAGGACAAAATGATTTAAAATGTTCCTAAAATTCCTAATGAGAAAGTCCTTTCAATAGAAAAGGAAGATTACATTAATAACGATTCAAGACTTATAAAGATGATGAACTATTATTTAAAAATATGCCCTTAACAATAATAAAAATGAAAAAGAATGGAAGACAGTAAAGATAAATGTGAACAATTAACAAAGAGGGATTTGTATTAATTGACTCTTAGAAAAAAGCAGATAAGAGCATGTTTCACAGATTTGAACACAGCTAAGTCAGCCCTCCTTAATGTTATTGTCCTCTGATATTAAGAGACTCTACAAACATGTTTTGTACCCTTGACAAATATTTGCTGAAAAGCTACTGGAAGAAAGGAGGAAGTTTGTCTACAAGAAAATTGCAGGAAGCCTAGCAATTACCTTCTACTTAGATTAATCACTGGAGTCTTTGTCCTGCAACTCACAGCTCAGTATCTCAGCTTTGGTATTCAGAGGCACATATATATCTTTCTGAGAGTCAAGCCTACTAAAAAACTATAACAAATAATAAATAAGCTTCTTATAAAGATAGGAACAGGTAAGGGTATGACTGTAAGGAATAAAACTTCCCAAAGTGCTCCTTTTTAGAATTGCTATGTATCTCTGTGTGTTAAATTTAGGATCAAGTAGACAATCAGGAGAATGCCACTGTGAAGAAAAAAAGAGCAAAATCATGCACTCACCAATTTCTAGAAACTGAATATTTCTGGAGAATGCTTTAATTCATAGAATCATCATAAAATCACAGAATGGTTCAAGTTGGAAGGGACCTTAAGGATGATCTAGTTCCAACCCCCCTGCCCTGGGCCAGGACACCCTCCCGTATCCCTAGGTTGCCCAAAGTCCCATCCAACCTGGCCTTAAACACTTCTAGGGAGGAGGCATCCACAGCTTCACTGTTCCAGTGCCTCACCACCCTCTTAGTAAAGAATTTCTTCATAATATCTAAGCTAAATCTACCCTCCTTAAATTTAAAGCCATTAACACTTGCCCTATCACTCCATGCTCTTGTAAACAGTCCCTCTTCATCTTCCCTGTAGACCCCCTTTAGGTACTCGAAGGCTGCATTAGGGTGTCCCTGGAGCTTTCTCTTCTCCAGCCTGAACAACCCCAACTTTCTCAGCCTGTCTTCATAGGATAGGTACTCCAGCCCTCTGAATATCTTTGTGACCCTCTTCTGGACTCCCTATAACAGATCCATAGACTTTTTATGTTGGGTGTCCCAGAGCTGGATGCAGTACTCCATGTAGGGTGTCATGAGAGCAGAGTAGAGGAGTAGAATCCCCTCCCTCAACTTGCTGGTCACACTTCTTTGGATACAGCCCAGGATCTGGTTGGCTTTCTGAGCTCTAAGTGCACATTGCCAGCCATGTTGTTTCTCATCAACCAACATCCCCAAGCTCTTCTACTGGGGCTGCTCTCAATCCATTCTTTGCCCAGCCTGTAGTGGTGCTGGGAATCGCCCCAACCACGTGCAGGACCTTGCACTTGGCCTTGTTAAACTTTATGAGGTTTCCACTTGCTCACCTCTCAAGCCTGTCAAGGTCCCTCTGGATGTCATCCCTTCCCTCCAGCATGCCAACCGTACCACACAGCATGGTGTTATTGCCAAATTTGCTGATCCCACAGTCCATGTCACTGACAAAGATGTTAAACAATACCAGACCCAATATCACTCCCTGAGGAACGCCACTTGTCACTGGTCTCCACAGGGACATTGACTGTAACTCTTTGAGTGTGACCACTCAACCAATTCCTTATCCACGTCAAATCCATGTCTCTCCAATTTAGAGACAAAGATGTCCAATAAGAAACCATGAAAACATCATGATGAAGAAAGCTGCTTTCTCTGCTGTCTTTCTGTCTGTAAATAAATTTGGTTCCAGCATTTTAATGACAGGAACTGCTGCTTGCCTTTTTTTCTAACAGCCTCTCTTTTCTTATCAGTTTAGGCATTAACAGTGAGGAATCTGTTAATCTGCAAAGCATGATTTAGCTTGATTAACATTAACAATGTATCACTACTTTACTGGTTGACTTACTGAGGGAAATTTAATGAACTCCTCACCTGGCTTTGTTATCCACCTTTTGTCTCAGTTTAAAATGAAGTGAAAAGCACACAAAATGCTCTTCCAGTTTTACAAATTAGAAGGCTCCTCAGCTTAGTGTGATCAGATGCCACTGTCAGAGGGGTGAATGTGAACTGAAACAGAGGAAGCCCACATCCTCAAGAAAAGACACTGCAGGCACCGAAGGGGACATGCTTCCTATCCCTAGCTCATCCCTGTCCATAACAGGCTTATGACTGTGTGACATGGTGTAAGGTACTGGAAATAAGCCTTAACAATTGCCAACAGAACCGTGTCCCCTCTTTTTTCCTCTCACCTAACCAAACCTCATTCCTAGCACACTACATCATCACCACCACTGGCTCAGGCTTCCAAGGACCTAATGACTATTCAACGATCCACCCAAAAGATATCAGGAGAGACATCAGGAGCCGTTCACACATCAGGAGAGCATTCCACTATCAGGAGAGACATCGGGAGCCATTCACACATCGGACATTCCGTCATCCACCCTGAAGCATTCCCACAGGCCAGGTGGAAGCTTGTGGCGATACAAAGGATCGCTACAAGAAAGCGTTCGGCCATGGAAAAAAGGAGCAAGCAACATGAAGGAAGGGAAGCAACGGAGAACGGACACATCGAGGGACAAACGAGGGAACGCTCTCCTCTTCCATCGGACCCGGAGACACTGAAGAATACTCTGCCATCGGACGGAATGCCGTAGCTCGTGATGGTGGATATACCCCCCCCCCCCCGCCCCCGCTTTCTCTTTCCACACTTTCCCTCTCTCTTATCTCTTTTCCACACCTTTTCTCTTTCTTCCTCCCTTTTCCTACACGCTTGTTGTGGGCCAAATAAAGCAACCTTAACCTTGACTCCGTCTTAATTCTGTTATCTGAGAATTGAATTGAGAATTTATCACGATAAAACACGTGGTAATTGGACGTCACTCAGGGGTTAAGCCCAGCCGCCCCCAGCCACTCAGAGCGATCTGAGGTTCGGTTGGAACGCAAGGGGATTTAGGCTCTGCCAAACTAAGGCCTGTCTAGGTTGTGGATCGTGACACATGGGAAGAGACAGGTATCCATGTATTTATCAGCACATACTGTGGAGACACCCACTCTTGCTCTTGCATTTCCCTAGACCCAAGCTCTTCCAATACCACCACTAATCAAGCTCTTTCTTTGGGGAACCCCTGCTATAATTTCACTTTTGATGGAGCAGAAAGATACACCGCTTCAACTTGAATTTGATAAATATTGTGGTCTACAAACACATCAAGCAATTCTGAAAAAGTCTTTTTCCCCCTTCAAGCCAAGTTCATCCAATCCAAATGGTTATTACTCGTAGCCAGGAAAGTCATACGGTACCATTATTAACTTGGACTGATCTTGCAAAACAGTTCTCATAGAAACACAAATAGTCAGTGTGCTGTGCAGGAGGATTGCTGATAAATAACACTGGGACTCAAGTAAAGCTTCTCCAGAAATAATCTACAATATGACAAAATGAAGGCTACAGAGTCATTGAGATATTAAATATGAAAGACCTTTCCGATTTACTTACAGCATTCAGTATAACGGATTTATTAGCAGTTCCTATCTTTATGGTAAATGATGCATAAATGATGGCAAAGGTGTACAAGAGAACTGTATAAAGACTCTTGCGGAGTGAATAAATTGGTTGAGTGCCAGCTTTTCTAAGGGTGAATGGTTCCACTGACTTGTTTAGGGCATATCATGCAATGATGGATGTAAAATTACAACATTTTAGAATGCCAGCAGTTCAAGGGAAGATTCCAAATTTATGAGGGACAACACTCTTATTCTAATAAACCAAACACGTGGCCTCAGCCTCTCCCTGCAGGAGAATCATTTTTCTATTCCAAGGCAGGAGAGGTGGAACAAAGCACCTTGTATGCACAGGAGCTCAATTTTACTGTATAAATCAGACAATCAGCTGAAGACCAGATGAAGACTTATTTTTTGTTTTGTTTTCATAGTTGTACCTGTTTATTTTTAAGGCAATCATTTCCACATGTAATAATGTCATTTTGAAATAAGACCAGCGTTCTCAGTGAGCTTTCTGCAAAATTCCCGGCTTCTTTTGCACCACAGTCCGTTGCCATTTCCACAGGGCTTTTATAATATACATAGGGAAAATGTCAATTCAAATTCAAAGACAGAGAATACCTTTTTTGATGAAGCATCCTGTATATCATGTACTAGCTGGAGGTGTTCTCTGCTGCTTGACAGGGAACAATGACATGACAAGCAGGGAGAGAAGGAGCTTTTAACCAGTTTAATGTGCAGAGAGTTGGCACTCACTGAAAAGTCATTTGCCTGTTTGCTATTTTTTTTAAGTACATCTCTTTCCTTTGACTTGTCATTACTCCTGTAATATACAATTTTGTCTTCTGTTTGTAATTTTCTGCTGCAGTGATTCCAAAGGTTCAAAATAATCTCTTTCTATCTTGCTAGAAACAAGATAAGCAAATGTGTATCTAAATAGTTTGCTTATTCCAAAACCTAAATGAGGTCCCATTTAGTATACTTTTTACTGCTGTACTTTTCTTACTGCTGCTGCAGAGGTCTTACATGAGTCTTACAGTGCTTTTGTTTTATACTTTACATACTTCCAGGGAGTGATCTCAGCCAAAGGCTTCCTAAAAGAAAACGGGCAAGATTTTTTCTAAGTGGCAATCTGTTAAACACTATTCTGTGGACCAAAAAAAAAAAAAATCAGAAAGTTATTCCCCTTTCCTTCTGGGAGAGAGAATTGGTCTATTAAATGCAAGGCAACACAGAATTCTACTGGAAGCTAAATAACATATTTTGAGCCGTTATCAGGCATATTACATGACATTAAAGATAAAATTTAAGAATTGGTCAAGTTTCTAGCATTCTTGCATGCAGTTTATTTTTCAAGTTAAGCTTTCAAATATTGAAAGTTCACATCCAGTGCCTTGATCAAAAATGATAAATGAACTACTGAATTAGAAGAAGATGCTGCTATTATTTTAACCAGTAAACTAACTCAGGGTTAATCTGGGTGTTATTTAGCCTATTGAAAGTGTTTTGAGTGAGCATATGGTTTCTATTGTGAAATCAAGGCACAGTTTTAACTATGAATATAGATAATTACCCTTTGGACTTTAAACATTTATATGTGTCACGTTATGTTGGAGCATTTTTCATGGTCAATAGGTTGAAAGGTTATAGAGTCGAAAATGTAAATTGAGTGTGTTTGAGTAAAAGTCTCCAGTGTAATGATAGTACAATTCACTACTGCTCTCTATTGGAATGAGGTGGTAATAACGCTCGGTGAGCATGAGCAATGTAGCAGGCTATTTGTTTAAATAC
Source organism: Porphyrio hochstetteri (assembly GCA_020800305.1). Taxonomy (NCBI): domain Eukaryota; kingdom Metazoa; phylum Chordata; class Aves; order Gruiformes; family Rallidae; genus Porphyrio; species Porphyrio hochstetteri. Next base: position 14,155,808 of record CM036912.1, on the reverse strand, counting down.
AGATTGTTATGGTAAAAGATTTTAATATGAGAATTACAGGAATTCAACCATAGTATATATTGCTAGAAAATCCCTGGTTACTGGAGATTAATTTGATATATGTACACAGTATATTTGGGGGCCTAATTATAATGCTAACAATAAAACCTTTAAATAAACTACATGTGTATGAGTGTGAGAGAGTGTGTGTGTGTGTGTGTGTGTGTGTGTGTGTGTGTGTGTGTGTGTGTACGTGCGCGCCTTAGAGCCGGCAGCATTGCTATATCCCCAACAATACGTTCTGCTCTTGATTTAGGCTTGAAAGTGTGTTTAGTCTTACTCCCTGAGTGTAGCCCTTGGCAACATCCCCTTCCAAGGAGCCAGACATTATGTCTGCACTGAGGATGGCTGAAGGACCCAGCAAGTATGTGCAAGGAGTACTAATGCCCTGACTGCACGGTGGCTGACTCCAGCAGTCTTACCACCATGCATCTGCCCGGGCAACCCCATCAGCCCAGGGTACCACCCCATCAGGGGCTCTAACAGCCTCCTAGTACAGCCCAGTAAGGATGTACCCTAGTGCTACCATAGAATGCCTGTATTGTCTCTGTTGAACAACCAGCTGCAGATAAACCTGGGAAATACATGACCCAAAACAGCTTCAATCAAGATTACTTAATTATTTATAAATCATTAATAATTTTAGAGAATTTAATGTACAATAAGAAACACAGAGTAGGGCATTAGACAACAAACAGTTACTACACGAAAACCAAGGACTTCCCAAAAAAAACCTCAAATAAAATGTTTATTCCTGTGATTACACTCTGTATCTCTCAATTTTCTTTTGTTATGTTTTAAGTATGTATTTCTGTGCATTGTATCAGATTTTGCAAGATAATACAGACTTTCTTCAGGCACACTAAAGAACAATGAAATCCCTTTTTTCCCTGTCCACACATGCGCTTTATGTAGTGGGAGCCATTTTAAATGCAGCAAATCACTGCAATTTCCCATTTCCAGAAACACACATTATTTTAGTAATTTCTAGAAGTATGCATATTCAAAATATCCTTTGATTACTCTTTACACTATTGAACTGTACCCAAAACTGCTTCACTTATCGCTTTCCATGGCAATCTGGTTTTCAGCACTTTCCAACACAGTTTCCTAACTTCTGAAGCATTACTTCTTTCCTTCCTTCCTGTCCACTGTAGGTGGTCACTCCATGTCACAGTCAGTCTGGAACCACACAGTGAGGTTATTGCTAATATCGCATAACTCTTCCTCAGTAATGGTAATTAGCAAAAATTCACTGGTCTGTGAAAAATCCCAAATACTCACATTTCAGGGGTTTATTGGGATAAAATGTTGAACTTTTTTCTTTCATAGATTTTTAACAGGAATTTTTTCTCATTGGAAAATATGGGTTGTTTTCAGGATTTTCACTTAAACATATAACTTGGTTTCAAGTCATCTCAGTCTTAAACTGTGTGGCCCTATAGTAGTTGCTGTTATAGCATCTAACAGACTCTTTAGCTAGACTTCAACTTGTAATAAACCCTGGGTGATCAGTGGCCAATGGATTCAAAAGCTGAATTCCCACAAATCCATATACAGTTTATGAAATGCAGTTTCTGAGATATTTTGGATCAGTTCAGGTAGCAAACATTTTTATTTGGATGAACTGAGATGGAACAAGATAGAATTTTCCAAATAGAAAAGTTGAGTATCATTAGCCTAGCTGAACTGTGTCAATGTCTCAGAATTGCCATGTGCTATTAAAAATGCTAAGGTGAAAAATTATTGAGCAGCTTTTCCAGCTACTGCCATTACTGCAATAATACTGATGGTGCTACAGTAATGTTACAAGGAACAAGCTGAGAGCAAGGCTATGTTTTGTTAGACATTGTAAAAATATATAATAGGAGATCTTTGCCGAGAGAGTTTAGAGTATCTGTGAAGAAGAGAAGATCAAGGATGAGGAGCAGAAGAAATTGAAGGCTGGAGCAAGCCAATGGCACAACCAAGAACAGGAAACTTTTACAGGGAGAGGGGGTGTTGAACCTCAGTTTGTTCTGTCAAAATCAGCCTTTTCACTTCTTTTGAAAAATGCATTTTATTTATTGTCTTTCTGCATATCACTTTGCCTTTTTCTCTGTCTTTCCTTCTTTTCCTTTCTCCCTTCCTTCTCAATTAGTCTGAAAATAATTTCCCTACAACATCCACTTGTACCATCACATTTAATCTATTCTGTTTAGATTTTTATATCAAGTCTTGGACCAGTATATATACCTCCTTTCTAAGGAAGTCTGTCATTCCTATATAAAGTTTTCCATTTTGCCTGCTGTTTTTATCTTCATTGTTTGTGTGCAGACGGGACTTTTAGATTCTGTGATTAGAGATAAGCAAACTCTTGGGAAAAAAAGAGAAAAAAAATCACTGAAAATTTTATAACCCAGTGGTGGAGAAAACAAATTGCCATGCTTTTCTTCTAATGGGGAAAAGGAAGAAAGAAGCTACCAGCGCTCTCCAGAAGTTGTGCCTTCCCACCAGCTGGCGTTGGAGGTGAGCCTAGAAAGAGGTGACAACTGCATTTTGTCTCTGCGCTTTGAATGGGATTTCTGGCAAATGCTACGATTACATAGAAACCACTGCTGCATGGAAATATACTTTGAGATATGCAGGAAACAATTCTTGCTTGTGAATTTTCAGGACACCTCAGTGACCACCGTATTTTAGAACACACCAGAACAGAAAGTCTCCTTGGATTTGGCCTTGACCTGACTGTTACTGTTTGTCTCTCTGTATTTTGAGGCCTCAAGCTCCAGCTGAAAAAGTACTAAAAAGGGGACCAATGCACATTTTTAATCCCCCTTCTTCCTCCCACCAAAAAGATCTATATTTTTGCCATGCAAATATTCATTCCTATTTGTCTCCTAATAAGCTTATCTTGCTCATAGTTTGACTAAGCTCATGTTGTATTCAAAACTCGAAGTTTCCTAATTCCAATTCCAGTATTCCTCCTTAGATATTCAGTGCTTCTGCATGCTGCAAAGAAAGATATTTTTAGAAAATACGGGCCACTTAATTCCCGTTAAGTTTTCTATAACAGATGGTATAGTTATTTGATTTATGCATTCACCTTCACGTGGCCCTGCTGACTGCTGGGTTTTTTTAAACCACCAAAATTCTTTTTCATTATGCACTGAAACTTCAACCTTTCCACTGCATGAAATATTAGTTTTACTTAGAAAATCTAACTGCGTGCAATTTTCATGTTACTGAAATTGTGCACGGTCTGGTGATTAATTGTATTGTCTTGATCACAGCCTCAGCCTGATGTTCCGGGCTCATTACAGCGGGAGGAATTCAGCAGAACAGGAATCTTAACCAGGTGTGGCTTATTAAAGTGGCAGTGCCCAATTTAAAGACCATAAAGGATTTGTATCAAAACTGATGCTTTTAGAAACTTTCCCCTCCCAGGATTGTAGAGATGTAATACAAAAAGGACAATGTAGCTTGCTCATGAAAATCACTCACATCCATCATGTGAAAAAGCAGCTCAGATCTCTTCCTCCCTTGAGTGGGAAGAGTTGCAATAAACCTTTAGTACAGCACAATCATACCAAACATCTTCAAAACTTCCCTTAGTTTGACACAGATTACAGTCCCTAACACACAGTTTGCATTATGTACTGAATCATGTATTTCTCATCTCTCAGGAAAATGTTTTTCTTTCCTCTGAAGATGCCCTTACAGCATCAGTGCAAATACTGAGGGGAGGTAAATCTTGTAGGAAGCTATCGACAGCATTTATCTTGAATTCTACCCAGACTTCATATTTCCATTCCATATTTTATGCAGTCTAATCTGATGTGGGGAAAAACAGCGGGGGGAGGGGGGAAAGAAAAAAAAAATTAAAAATAAAAAGAAAAAAAACTCTCTACTATTAGGTGAACTTATCTTTACCAAAGTGTGAGTGCTGGTCCCTTACAGGTGACACTATTACACTGATTGTAAGCTCCCAGGTGACCAGACAGGCTCATTACCTACCAGGCAAGCAAGGCAGCTTGCTGTTTGTTCAAACTTTGGGAAGATTTCAGAACAAAGAAGATTTAAGTGGGATAGTTGCCCTGCTCTTAAACTTTGAATAAGCCCTGTGAGTTGGGTCTGCTTTTGTTGCTGCTCTTATGGGGGAGTACAGCCTGGCACTTCTCTGCCTCAGAAATGTGAGTAAAACTTTGCACCTTCTCACTGTTGCGGAAAACAAAGTCTAGGTGAAGGGTCTAAATTTGAAATTGTAGTTTGCTGCCACATTGTCGTGCTCTGTTGGTATCAGGTTAAAGCTTTAAATGCAGCCACATGTTCATTGGATATAGTGCTTAAAGTCGTTGCTCCTTGCAGGTCGGTGCTGGTTTGTGCTTCTTTAAACCTAACAAATATTTTTCTACCATTAAGAATGGACTCGGTATGCTGTAAATCTTTTGAGAAAAAGATATTTGTGACACTGTTTATGAGTACAAAGGATTTATCTGGTGACTTGATACCTTTTTTTTTTTTTTTATTTGATGTGCCTCTGAAGTGCTTACAAGCAGAAAACAGTATCGGAACTCCAACACCTTAGTGTAAATACTGAGCGTTTAAAGGTAGTGACTAATATAAGACCAGTTTCTTTGTTATTGGGAAAAGCAAGGAAAAAAGCAAAATATCTTTGAAATGAGATTGAAGCTTAATCCTCAGCAAATCCAGAGTTTTACCCAAGGTGGTTCTTTCCTTTTTTCTTTTTCATTGTGCTTTAGCACTAGCCTTAAATGAGCAGCAAGCAAGCAAAGAGGGTTGCCTTGTTCCACATCCACAATAGGAATAATCTGATCTGCTTTCGGTAGTTATCGAAGGGGAGGAATATCATAATGAGAAGCAATTAATGACAAGAAAGCCACTGGAAATGTAGGTTATGATTTCAATGTGTTCTTGCCTTTACTTTCCTAAGGATTGTATTTAAAGTCTCCTAAATACTTGAAAATTATTGATGGGGTAGTATGTATTTTTTGAAGGAGGTTCATGTCTTTAGGTCATGTATGTGATTAATGTTTAGATCCATTAACTACATGTGGCCAACCAAGAAGTTTGGCAGTGGATGCAGCTTAGCTGCAAAACAGTAAGCCAATGAGTGGCAAGTCAGCCTTGCCAATAGCTGTTGTTATGGGAAGCTCAAATAAGGAAGAGGGAGAAGGACAATGCCTGCTGAGAACTGTGAGTCTGACGACTTGGGCTGGTGAGAAAGGGAATTCCCAGCCAGTAATGGCTGAAACAAAGAGAAGGTGCATGTCCTAGAGGGTTTTAAATAGAGAAGACTTGTTAGTTTACATGGTTTCAGTGAAAGCAAGGCCTAAGGAATTAGTGAGCCAGCCCAAAAGAGATCCCACAGGAAAAGCAGCATTGTTTCAAAGCGTAAGAATATGATGTCACTGAACAAGAAGGGAAATGCAGGGGAAATGCTGGTGGGGTAGTACAGTGAGCTGCCCTAAGGAGCAGCAACATGTTGTGTGCATGCAGTGCACTACCTTGTTCCCACCTGGAGTTGCTGATAGTACCATAAGATTACCCATCCTGCTTTCAAGGCTATCATTCCTTACTCATGTATGGGCTATTCCTTTTACTGCCTCTTAGTGACTGTGGAAATCTAGACTGTGGCTGGTGTTGTGGTATATGTTTCTTTAAGAAGGTGCTCTATAGAGATATCTTAGAATTAGCATGTGTATCATGAGACATAGAGGTTGCCATGGTAAGTACACATTTTTTAATTGAATAGCAGACTAATAGGCACATAAAACCTCCATAACTTGTTGGCACATAAATTACCTCTCCTGGGGCTGTAGGCAATTAAACATACTTCTTTTCTGAAATTCTCTCCAAGTTTTTTTCTCTGTTTTTGTTTAGATCAGAGCCTCTCATATTTCTTTCCCTTTTTCTCCCAACAATGCTTCTTGCTTTTCTTTTGTCCCTTTTCGATTACTCTATCTATCTTTCTCCTGCCTTCTCTTGAATGTTGTGTACTTTGCAGAGCACGGTAATAGAGAGCATATCATGCTATGAAAGAGGTCTATTTGATTTTTTTTAATTCTTATTATTTAAAAAGCATTATTTAGTAAATTTGGTATTCATGGAATTCTCTGAGTGCAAAATAGTGTGAGGCTTATACAATAATACTTGCCCATTTGGACAAATAAATAAAGTTGCCATTATATCCCAAAAGGTATGTTCAAATCAAATATATGCATTAATATACTACAGTCTAAGTAGGTGTTTTAATAATCCCCTTTACGCAGCCCCCCCAAGGCCACATGTTCTCCCTAGAACATAAATTTATGAGAGATTGTAACTTTAGAAAACAGAGTAATGCTGCTGTAAATCTTGTTCATTTGCTGCATTTGAGCTATTCTGATTTGAACTGGCTGGCCCAGAGATCTTTTGATGTTATTCTCTTTCCTGACAATACTTTCCTCATTGGGCATGTTTTATTTTGCTCCTCCAGTGGCGTAATGAATACATCATTTGCCTATGTGCATTGTTTCAAAAGTGGCCATTGTCTCTAATCTCTTCAGCGATACAATAAATCACAAGCTGAGGCACTGCCTTCTCATTCTAGTTTTTAAAGATTTTTTTTCCTTTTTTTCCGGTTACACAGTTGTTATAGAGAAGCAAATAGAGAGAAGGTTATTTGTACTTGCTCATACCTCAGCTATTTTTAGAACCCATATTGACAAATTTTCAACTACACATTGTATTCCGTAAAGAGTGCTGCCCTGAAATCACTGTGGCTTGAACAATAAGAAAATTCAGGACTCCAGGAGGCCAACACAACAGGATGTCCATAAGTAACAACGCCTACTTATCAACAAGGGGTGAGCTTAACAGTCTTGTTCCTGGCTGTGACAAACAGTGAGCAGAATTCCTAGCGAGCCGGAGAGCAGCGAATAAATGCACAAGATAACTCTGAAGAAAGAGTAGGCGCGGCTGACTTGGTCTGTTTCTTTGCACAAATCAAGAGCAATTTAAAACAATAATGACTGATAGTTTTCCACAGACATCCTGACTTTTATCCTATTGCAGTACAGAGTTCATCCACCTTTGTTTTTTTGCTTTGATTTTGGTGTTCATTTTTTATGATGTTCATTTTTTATGATGAAAGTGGTCTTGTCTTGAAGGAACAGATGAGTAGTCTTTTTTTCTTTTTTCTTTTTTTTTTTTCTTCTTTCTTTCCCCTGAGTAGTTCAAAGACACCTTTAACGGCTCGGAACAAAAGGAAATTATTGTACAGATCAAGGGATTACAAAGCAATGTTTTTACAGATTTAAAATAAAATATAAACAGCTGTTGAGAGATGAACGACACAGAGACAGTTGTTGCCAATTCATTAATAATACCAACACAAATCCACTCTGTTTATTATGTTTTTAACCCGTGTTTGTCAATAGGGAAAACAGTCATAATTTGAACTTGTAAAAATAATGAATGTATACCAGATAGGTTCAGTGTAGAGATTTGAGAATATCAGCATGACTAATGTTTGCCATCTGTGTCTGTGTAATCAATATTTTCGAAGAGTGTAATGAGAAATAGCTCATTTATATCCTTGCCCCTTTGGCCCAAACAATTAGTCAGTGTTTGTAGCCTTGTAGGTTTGCCTGTATTAGGAGGGGAACAAAGAACATAGACAGTATTGTGTATTAGTGCAGCCTGTCTCTAGTTGGAAGGAATTTACACAAAGTCTGTTTTCTTGAATGTGACAGAAACAAATATGTTGCCAGCCCTCCCTGGGCATGGAGAGCTTTGGGACAGAGCTTGATCGCTCAAGTACTTCTCTCCTCGCTGCCTTCTCTTTCAGTGGTATTTGGTCTGCCAAACCCTCCCTCCCTGCCACTGTTTCAGCATGGAGCTTGCTGAACGCTTTGGTGGGTCTGGCTGCCTTTTGCTTTGGGTGGCAACTTCGCATCTTCCCTTTTGAGTGCAGGAAGGCAGTGAAGGTACCCCGAAGGAGGGATGTTTAGTAATCATGTGGGTGTAACCAAATCCATGCCCTTCAATGGGAAGCTTGATGGCTTTTAGTAACACTTTACCATAGCTGCTATGGTGTATGCTATCTAGCACACTAGAAATGCAGCTTTTTAATGGCTCGATCACAGAACATGGCACAGGGCATCAAACCTGAGTTCTTCTTAGTATGACAAATGCAAAGAGAAGGGACCAGAGACAAGCAGCTCAAGGCTTCCTCATCACTCACTAAGGGCATTGGTGCTGCATAAGGGCTTGTAGCTAAACAGAAGTTCCTGTGCGACTTTGAATGTAGGACAGCAGGTTTTGTAATGGAGTGGTAAACTACATCAAGCCCTAATCTCACAGCTGTGGAACAGCTTTCTCACATAGAAGGCACTTAATTTCAGTGTATGTTTATAGCAATTTTCTGGCTATAAACTGCAGGAATTAAGTTCTCAGATGAGAACTTTTCTTTTTGCCAAAAAGATCTAACCATCGCTCTGTACCTGTAAGGTATATAACAAATTGATAAACTACAATCTGAGAATTCTCAGTACAGTAGATAATAGTCCACTCTGCAAAGAGGTTTTTTTCTTTGGAAAAAGCTTTCTATAATTGAATATGAAGCTTTCTATAGAATTTCTAAACTATCCATCATTGTATGCCAGAGAATTAAAGCTTTCAGTTTTGGACAATCAGTTCTGAAACTTTTTCAGTTTTTATTGGCTGAAGTTGAAATCATGAGGTCTTAAGATTTTTAGTAAGCAAAGGCTTAGGCTGATGTCAATCGTCTGCTTCTCTTTTCTTAAAATTCCTTAAATCACCTTATATGCTCTCTAAATAAGTGCCAGTGTTCTTGTTTCTTCAAAGGACCCTTACCAGCCTGCTGGGTTTGGCTGAGATATATGGGGCTCTGCTGTGCTGAAAACAGCATGGATAATATGGGGATGTTTCCGTTATTGGTAGGCAGTGGTTACACAGAGCCTAGGCCTCTTCAGCTTCTCTCCCCACACCACCAGTGAGTAGGCTGGGATGGAGAACTTGTGGGGGGACACAGCTGACCCCGACAGACCAAAGGGATATTGCATACAGAATTCCATATGGAATATAAAGCTTTGTATATTGAGCTTGTGGAAGGAGGGAACACTTGGATCGGTGGCATTTGCCTTCCTATGTCACCGTTACACGTGATGCAGCCCTGCTGTCTTTGAGCTGACTGAACCCTGGCCTGCCCATGGGAAGAGGTGAATGAATGCCTGCCCATGGGAAGAGGTGCATGAATGGGCCCGGATGGGATACATCCACGTGTGCTGAGGGAGCTGGCGGAAGTGATTGCAGAGCTGCTTGCTATCATCTTCGACAGCTCTTGGAGAACAGGAGAAGTACCTGAGGATTGGAGGATAGCCAATATCACTCCAGTCTTCAAAAAGGGCAAGAAGGAGGACCCTAACAATTATAGGCCAGTCAGCCTCACTTCTGTCCCTAGAAAGGTTATGGAACAGCTTGTTCTGGATGCCATTACCAAGCAACTGGAAGAGAAGAAGGTCACGAGGAGTAGTCAGCATGGATTCACCAAGGGGAGATCGTGCTCGACCAATCTCATAGCCTTCTGTGATCTCATCACCGGCTGGGTGGATGGAGGGAGAGCAGTGGATGCCATCTACCTTGACTTCAGCAAGGCTTTTGATACTGTCTCCCATGACATCCTGATAGAAAAGCTAAGAGATCATGGGATACATGAGTGGACAGTGAGGTGGGTTGAGAACTGGCTGTCGGACCGGGCTCAGAGGGTCATGATCAGTGGAACAAAATCTGAATGGAGGCCTGTGACTAGCGGTGTTCCCCAGGGCTCGGTGTTGGGTCCTGTCCTGTTTAATATCTTCATCGATGACCTTGATGAGGGAATAGCATCCACCCTCAGCAAGTACGCCGATGATACAAAGCTGAGAGGGATGGCTGACACGCAGGAACACTGCGCTGCCATCCAGTGAGACCTGGACAGGCTGGAAAGCTGGGCAGGGAGAAACCAGATGAGGTTTAATAAAAGCAAGTGTAAAGTCTTGCACCTGGGGAGGAATAACCGTCTGTATCAGTACAAGCTGGGGGATGACCTGCTGGAGAAGAGCTCTGTGGAGAAGGACCTGGGGGTCCTGGTTGATGACAGGTTGGCTATGAGCCAGCAGTGTGCCTTGGGGGCTAAGAGGGCCAATGGGATCCTGGGATGCATCAGGAAGAATGTGGCCAGCAGGTCGAAGGAGGTGATCCTCCCCCTCTACTCTGCCCTGGTCAGGCCCCACCTGGAGTATTGTGTCCAGTTCTGGGCTCCCTGGTATAAAAAGGACAGGGATCTCCTTGAGAGAGTCCAGAGAAGGGCTACGAAGATGATTAAGGGCCTGGAACAGCTCCCCTATGAGGAAAGGCTGAGTGAGCTGGGGCTGTTCAGCCTGGAGAAAAGAAGACTGAGGGGGGACCTAATTAATGTTTATAAATACCTGAAGTATGGGATGCAGGGGGAATTGGCCAACCCCTTTTCAGTAGTCTGTGGAGATAGGACAAGGGGCAATGGCTGTAAACTGGAGCACAGGAAGTTCCGCACCAACATGTGGAAGAACTTTTACACAGTGAGGGTGACAGAGCCCTGGAATAGGCTGCCCAGGGAGGTGGTGGAGTCTCCTTCTCTGGAGATATTCAAGAATTGTCTGGATGCCTATCTGTGCAATATGAGCTAGGGAGCCTGCTTTGGCAGGGGGGTTGGACCCGATGATCTCTCGAGGTCCCTTCCAACCCCTACAATTCTGTGATCCTGTGAATTCTTTGTTTTGCTTTGCTGGTGTGCATGGCTTTTGCTTTTACATATTAAACCATCTTTACCTCAACCCAAGAGTTTTTTCACTTTCACTTTTCCAATTCTCACTGCCATCCTGCTGGGGAGCAGTGGGAGGATTGGCTGTGTGTGATTTTGCTGCTGGCTGGGTTTAAACCATAGCTACTGGATATAATGTTGCTTTAAGTGATCCAGCAATATGAGAAAGATAGGCAAATGCATTGGACTTTTTGTTTTCAACGTCTTGCCAATATTAAGACCATCTTCCTGAAGGACCCTTACAGAGCTTTTAACACTTGTCACTGGCTATCAGATCCCTTCATTGCTAGCAGCACCCTGCACAAAGTTAGTATAGGCTACTCTCATGCAGGTTCACATGGTGGGAGAAGAGAGGTATTGCCCTGCATGCCTCTGAGGGTGTTACACGAACTCTTGAAAGGCTTTAGTTTAATGACAGTCTCATCGTGTATCCTTTCCATCTCTTGCTCCTCTATCAGGACTCCCTTACATACCAGTGTGTTATCATAGGTGGGTGCTGCACCAGACAGTTTGCTTTGGATGAGCTGTTAAACCACACTCTTTCTCTAACCACTGCTGTTTCTTAGCTAACAGAGCACAGCTAAAACTTGGGTGTTACTATTGTGACTGTTTTGGTTCTGGCCTAAATAAATTTATTTACACTTTTTCCCCTATCTTTCAAACTAATAATTTTTTCATGCTGAAAAGGGAGTTTTAAATCATAAAGTCTTATGCAAGGCCTGATCCTGATGTCATATGCTGAATAGGACTTAAATACGTTCTGTTACTAACTTTCTATCCCGAATGAGAATCTGGCTCCTATCACCTCTAGATAGGGATGTATTCAATGAAAAGTGGATATATTAAGGCTGAGTTAATTTGCTTAGAACTGTTGATAATGTGGTGTGGTTTTGTATGATGTACATATGTGAGCATAAGGCATGAACTGCCAATTACAATCGGGGACACTCCAATGTCAGCGCTGAATTTCCCAAAGGGATGCAAAAAGGAACAGTAACTGCTTAAATGTGAACAATAACTTGCTGCACACAAGAATTAAGATACTCACATCCAAACTCTCTAGATGCCAAAGGGCAATGCTCATCTTGGTTTAGAACAAGATAATACAAATGGGAAGTGTAGAAAGAGGCAGTTAATATTTACCAAGCTGGATGTTGTGTTTATTTTATTTATTTACAAAATATTCCAGGTCTTATGCTGCTGTTACTCATATTCTTAACAGTTCCTGTTCTGTGAGTAATTCTTTTGTCCCCAGTGCAAGAGAGGACAGTAAATAGATCTTGAGCGCTTCATCAAAATTCCCGTTCTATCACCACTCAGCACTTCACTTGACTTAAATAAGCCAAATTATTGTGCCACAGGAGACTTAAAAAGCAGTTTTCTACCCCTGCCCCCAGGTGTTTCTTCTGCTATAAAATAATTTAGCCATGTTTTATCAGCAACATTAATAGTAAATGCTTACTTGGTAATCCTTCCTGGGAGCATACATTTAGTGAATCTACTAGCATGCAATTATGACTCTGATGGAAAGGTAAGTTTTCCCTGATAAGTTACATGAGAAAACCAAAATGTTGCTCTTTTATGGTGGACTAAAACCACCTAAATCTATTTACATGGGATAAACGTACAGCAAACTTGTGCTTAGACATGTGCACTTAATGTATTGCAATTGTAAATGAAAGAAGTTATACTAAGTGCCTTGTTTTTGCAACATTTACTTAAAACCTATTAGATGGAGCTGATTTGTGGGAAAAACAGAACATCTATATCCAGAAACCTAGGTCCCACTCAAAATGCTGGTTTTTTTGGATACCAAAATACTATCTTCAAACATTTCCTCTTTAGGAAGCCTAAGCTACTTGTAGAGTGTAATGAGTGCTACCTGAACCACAGTTGTGTGTTGGGTTTTTTAGTTCTGCTATGCCTGAAGTGGCAATTTGTAACCTATTTTTTTTTACCCAGCAAGTACCAGAAGAACAGGTCTGAATAGTGTGGATGCATTTAGTTTTCCATTGTAATGTGAGGACAGTGGTTTGTAAAGATTCAGGTTGGTTTCATCTGGCTTGTATCTATATGCTTTTCTGTTTCCCTCTGTGAACTTTTACTCTTGTTTCAGGTACCAAAACATAAATATCAAAACAACAACAAAAATAATTAATGTACATGTTCTCTCAACTTCCTGAATTTTTCTCCCAGATTCAGTATTAAAATGTTGCTTTGGATGCTGGATTTCTCTAGGCAGCTTTTGGAAGTTTATCTTTTTAGAATAATTAATTGTGAAATGCCTCTGTTGCATAACTACACCAGAGGACATATTTGTGCCACCTCCTGCACTTGCCCCTGATTCATTCTGAAGTGTGTGAATAAAAGTTGCTGTGCAGGAAATCTTAACACTGGGTTTAAGATAGTGTAAGTATGAACAATTCTGGGGGAATTTTCTTTATTGATCATAGCCCACTATGTGATTTCTCTGTAGTCTGATCTCTTCTGAACCCAGATGTGTTGCTGTGCCAAAATTTCTACAGAAGCAGTCAAAGAAATTGATCTTTAGTATGATGGGAAGTCAGTGTTTCTCAATCATGGAAAAGAGATGCTGATGATACAAGAGATGCTTTGGGTAGCATAAATCTTGAGGTATGAATGACTTGGGCAGCAGAACAATCCTGTTGGGACTTGTGCATTGATGTTGTTTGTGCTAAGTCGGTATTTGGGTGGCTACTTTCCAGTTGCCCAAGCAACTATAAACCTATCTGTTTCTTCCTCATATCTTCTCTTTTCAGGCACTTTAAGCCTCTTTAAACTTTTTTCACCCCTACAATGTATGAAATTATCTAGGGGAGGGATAGAGAGTTATGGGGGTGGATTTGGATTTCATTTTTTTGGCCCTCTAGATGCTTTAGGCTTTTAAGAAGCCTGAAAATATTGTGTTCAACACAATCATAGCCAGTGTTTTTATGTAATATGACTCCTAGTCAGTCAGTTTGCCATAAAGTGACAAATATGACAAATACATGTGACAAATATGACAAACACTTGCTCTAAATATTTTTAATATAATTAACTTAAGCATAGTAAGATAATGCAGTTTCATAACAAATTACTTTTATTGATAGCAAGTGAAAACTTACAGCATTTGATGCAAAATGACAAGCCTTGTCATATAGCCACTGATACGTTTGTAACAAGGGTTATGTTGGTTGAAGTATTCACTGCTCAAATAGAACACATAATCTGATGCTATAGTTTGTCTATTTAAAAGGAGCTTTTATTCCAGACTAATAAATATCTAGCTTTTTAATGTATATCAAGGCACAGAGCTGAGTCCTGCTCTGTAATGAGCTCTTTGCCATCCTTTTTAAGGTATTTGTTCATTAAATTATGGCAGTGCAGTATTGTGACTATATGTCTTTGTGGGACTTAGGCTGTGTATTGTCTTTGTCCTTTCTTCACATATATGAATAGCATCTAATACTAAGTGCTAATAATCCTCAGGGGGACATAAAATGCATTGTAAGTGGCAAGTCCAGGGGTAAGATTGCCCAGAGGAAGGTGTGGGTGGCAACCACACATGTTGTGGTGTCCCCTCCAAAAGAGAAAGGAGCCTACCATCTGCAATTCCCTAAAGGAGCACTTTATATCTCTGATATGTTGTAGGAACATTTAATTAACTCCCAGTACCTCTGAGGGTTACTTTCTTCAGGATCCTTAACCAAACTGACTGTTTTGACTTTGTATTCTCCAAGTGATTTCAAGACCCACTATGGAACATCAAGCATATGATCTGCTTGGTGCTACTTTCTAAGTAAAGGCTGGGTATGTATTGTGACATGTAAGACAACTTAAATTGCACAAATTAGTCAACAGCTGCTTTAAAGACTCATGATTGTACACCTGGGTCTGTGTATTTCCACCTCTCCAAAACTTCCAGGGTTACGACAAATCTTCAATCTGCAATGACACCTTTAATGGCAGAGATGTAGGGATGTCTCTGGCTGCAGTTTTTGTGCATCTGCTATGTGACTCTCTCGGGCTCTGATCCCTCTTCAGCACAAGGCAATCCTTTTCCTTGTGACAGGCTTCTCATTTCACGTGCTTTCAGCATAACAACCTAGAATTACTTCCTTGCCATCTTTTGAATCGATAACTTTAAAATAATATTGCTGTGCCCATCTGAATACAGGTCTGAAACTGCAGTCCAATATAAGATAAATATCCGGGAGGAAAAAGGGGGAAAAGAGGGACCTAACTGTCATCAGATCAGTTTGCTGTAAGCATGACCTGGACTTGTGTTGTTTATAGTTTAAAAATGCAGCCAAATATATGGTATGACCATTACAATGACTGAGATTTAAAAAATGCAAAGAGGAGAGGAAAAACTTTTTGTCTGGAGACATACAGAAGCCTGTTTCTTAATCTGCTGCTCAGCCTTCCCTTTTTTGGTGTTTTGAGCAGATTCATTTAGAAGGAAGTTTTAAAAAAAAAATTCAAAAAGGCAGTATAACCTCACAGCCTGCTCTTACCATCACGGGCTCAAGATGCTGTGCTCTTAGAAATGTCAAACTGCTGTCATCACACTTAGAAGCAGTTTCAGAGGTGACATTCTCCTGGCAAAGGTCACCTGCTGTTGTGCAAGACAGGTTAGTACAACATTTTTTTTGTGAGATTGGAGTGCAGAGTGCATCAACAAATCTCTCTGAAACACATCAAGGTATATTATCTTTTCAGTAATGCAAGGAGGATAACAGGTTTCCAGGTTCTGGCATGGCCAATGAGAGTCAATGTCCATCAGAAGTAGTACACTGCATAAACGTTTACCCTGCACAGTGCAGAAAGTTTTCTATAGGGAATATATCCCCAAATAGCACCATATTTCACAGTCATGTTTCCCTGAATTCACATTCTGTTCAGGACAAAACATGTGGTTGCAGTGGGTAATTTCAGAGTAGTACCTAAACTTTTATCAAAAACTCTGTCTGCCCAGATCCCAGTAATAGAAATCCAGATACTAAATGTGGATCAAATAGTTACCAATGATAATGTACTGTTTGTGTGTGTATATACATTCTACACATAAAATTTGTATATATGATGGGTTTTACTGTCTATGAAAAACCTCTGCTGACTGGTCACTGCCTTTTTGCAGTCAGCTCTTCCCAGTCAGGCAGATGAGCTGGGACGAAGAATGAGAAGAGTTTTGCTGGAATAATTCAGGATAGTGCTACTAAACACGTCTCCTACTTAAGGACAAATTTTTGTAATACTCTTTCTTTACTTAATTTCTTTTCTTGCTCCAAAAGTGGCTGCAAAACCACTTTTAGTTTTGCATGGTCGTGTATTTTTTTCTCTGTACTGGTAGTTGTATTTTTTCCAGTTGTCTTTGCTCATCACTCATGTAAATTCAACAGTCATGCAAATGCCATCACAGGTTACTGCATGCCTCATGTCAGCGTTAGCCATGACTCTTGGAGGTATTTTAAAACTAGTGCTGAGTAAATACACGTGTATCAGATGATATTGGGGGTGGTGGGAGGAGATGTAGTGAAAAGAAAACTAGATTTTTCTCCTTTAAGGGTTATAGGACATGGGTAAGAGAGAGAAAAAAAATCTTTCTTTCACCCAGAAAGAATGTTTTGTTTTATTGGGTGTTTTGTTACTTGCTCTTGTGTTTTTTACCTTTAGAGTTTTTTCAAGCAATAAAATGACATTCTGAAACTGAAAAAGTGGTATTTCTTAAATAATCTAACAGTGCAGTGGCTTGACATTCCTTAATTTTTCTTCTAATTTTTTTTTGTTAAAGCACTTCATGGAATTTAAACACTGATTTTTGCCCTTCTAATTTCTTTCGTGTATTTTTTCGTACTGAAAATGGATGACCGTGCTAAAAATCTAAATTACAGATAGAATGAATTGCAGTGTCGCAAGGTAGACTTTTTTATAATGACACATATGTATTTAGTTGATTGGCTTCTATAAATCCAACAGCTTAGTAAAGACATGCATTGAACACACAATATGATTTGGGCAGAATACCCCTTCATGTTGTTTCCCTCTAGGGAATGATTAAAGCCACATTAATATGCCATTGGTATTGAGGGGAAAGGAGGAGTAGGGTGCAGTAGGAGTAGGTGCTGTGGTGAAACAAAGAAAACAAAAAGTAAGGGAGAAGGTATGTTTTCTTCTAAAGCATCTTACATTTGTGCATGAAAGTTCAGTAATGATATGAATAGAAGTAATGCTGTATTTTAAATCTCTTCAAAACAGGAATATTTCCAGTAAATATACTTGTGAACAGCACCTTCTTAACAAGTCTTCCTAGTTTTGTATGTTTTTAGGGCTTTTTTGAACAGGGAGAAGGGAAAAAGCTGAAAAGGAGAAGATTCTCCACTGATACACAGGTGTCTTTCAAGTGAAGCCAGTGGAGTTTTGTTACATTAACTGAGCAATTGACCCTGATGCCATAACCAGAATGTTTAGCTCTGATATTTGTAGGGCTATTATCTCATGTATCTGTTGATGAGAGAGTTTGAGACGGACAGTGTGGTAAAAATCTCTGTGTATGTGGCCTGTCTTTATTGAGATATCTGGGAGAAAGCTGTCTGAAGATGAGAGATGGAGTTATCCACAGCAATGAATCAAAATGCATTGAATCGTGGTGTCCAGCCTTCATTCCTGCAATATCTGCCCTGTACCTCCCTGTCTGGCAGCTCTCTGCTCCCGTTACAGGGATAAGATGCAAAGCCACATGCCAGACCACGAACAGGTCTGCAGGTGACCAGAAACCAGATAAAAAAATCAACTATCCGGGCTGTCATTTAACATGGAAAAAATCAGCAGATTATGGGTACAGTCTAAAGAATAACAGATAAAATATGACCCCTTCTGAGGGGTTTCATGCTTTTTGTAACATGAAGGCTATGAAAAGCTGTTTCTGGTCCCAGTGCTTGGGGGGCAGGGCTGTACTCATCCCTTTTGTACTGCTGGTCCCTGAGACTGCTCAGAAACGGAAATGGGAGCTGATGAGAGGGTAGCTGACAACAGCCAGAACGCAGTAACATTTCTAATACATCTTTGGGTATACTCCAGTAGCAGTTCTGCATACGATGTACCTGTGGGCAGTAGGGTGGCATGCAGCCAGGTATGTCAGCACTATTCCCACCAGGGATTTATCTGTATTAAAGTTTCTCAGGTGTGACAGGTTTTACATCCACTCTGCATCATCAAAGAGATCAGTATCTGCCCTGAAATGTACCCTTACTATTGAAAAAGGCATACAAGTTACTGCAAAGGGATGTTGTGTTAATTAAAATAATACAGTCGCCTGTTCCTAAAATGTAGCTTTCAGTTTTAGCTTGTTTCGGATTAACTGGTTTAGCTCTGTATTTTTCAGACCATTAGAGGAAAGCAGCAATTTACAGCAATAGAGTGTAACCAAATATCATTCTCCAAATTACTCTTATTACACGCAGTTGGGCCACAGGTTAGTGGAGGGAGAGAGATGAGTTTACAATTGGCAAAGTTTATAGAAATGTGGGTCCCCTTATGTGCACAAAAAAGTGAAGCATATGGCTTTAATTACAAGTCTTCCAGATAGTAAATTATAGTAAGATGTGACATCTAAGGGAAAAAGCTGACTGCTACTACAGCTGAAATGCAGGCCATGCCACTGCACTGCATCTTGTTACAGCAGATATAATTTGATATAACCATATCCCAGAATCCGGTAACTGATTATATTTGGTCATGTTCTCTCATAAATGAAGAGGGACGAGATTAGTAATGGGTGAACCTCCAGTAGTTTAGGAGTTTGGATCAGCAAAGCTTAATCCTAAAATGTCTTACTGCTTACTTGAACCCTTTGATGTGTCTCTTTCTTCTGTCCGTTTCTGTGCAGTGCCCTCCACAACTCTGAGGCTTTGCCCTTCCTTTTTTTCTCAGCCAGCCTAATCCTTCCATCCATCAGTTCTGTTGTTTCCAGCTTTTTACAGCAAGCATCTGTCCACCTGTGTTCCTAGTATGGGGTGTCAGCCTCACTTGCTGCTCCCACCTATTCTGGTGTTCTTTCTTTCATTTAGTCTTTTGTACAGTGGTTTCAAAGGGTCTGGTCTTCCCAGACGTCTCCTGGCAATTCCTGTGTGAGGGAAGGTGCTACAGTTGATCAAAATTATGGTAAACAGAAAGGAACAAGCACTAGGACTTGTCTGAGAGAAGCAAAAAAGTGGAAAGCATTGGAAAACTGAAAAAGGGAATACACAGTCAGAGTAGAGACAGAAAATAGTAGATGCATAGAGATATGTAGGGGAATGGGGAAGAAAAACATTTGAGGTGCAGGCAATGAAATGCTGGCCAAGAATAGGTGACTGTACTGCATGAACTAGAAGGGATTAATTTATCCAATGTAACGTGTAGGTCATCACAGAATCACAGAATTGTAGGAGTTGGAAGGGACCTCGAGAGATCATTGGGTCCAACCCCCCTGCCAAAGCAGGCTCCCTAGCTCATATTGCACAGATAGGCATCCAGACAATTCTTGAATATCTCCAGAGAAGGAGACTCCACCACCTCCCTGGGCAGCCTATTCCAGGGCTCTGTCACCCTCACTGTGTAAAAGTTCTTCCGCATGTTGGTGCAGGACTTCCTGTGCTCCAGTTTACAGCCATTGCCCCTTGTCCTATCTCCACAGACTACTGAAAAGGGGTTGGCCAATTCTCCCTGCATCCCATACTTAAGATATTTATAAACATTAATTAGGTCCCCCCTCAGTCTTCTTTTCTCCAGGCTGAACAGCCCCAGCTCACTCAGGCTTTCCTGAGCTGTTCCAGACCCTTAATCATCTTCATAGCCCTTCTCTGGACTCTCTCAAGGAGATCCCTGTCCTTTTTATACCAGGGAGCCCAGAACTGGACACAATACTCCAGGTGGGGCCTGACCAGGGCAGAGTAGAGGGGGAGGATCACCTCCTTCGACCTGCTGGCCACATTCTTCCTGATGCATCCCAGGATCCCATTGGCCCTCTTAGCCCCCAGGGCACACTGCTGGCTCATAGCCAACCTGTCATCAACCAGGACCCCCAGGTCCTTCTCCACAGAGCTCTTCTCCAGCAGGTCATCCCCCAGCTTGTACTGATACAGACGGTTATTCCTCCCCAGGTGCAAGACTTTACACTTGCTTTTATTAAACCTCATCTGGTTTCTCCCTGCCCAGCTTTCCAGCCTGTCCAGGTCTCACTGGATGGCAGCGCAGTGTTCCTGCGTGTCAGCCACCCCTCCCAGCTTTGTATCATCGGCGTACTTGCTGAGGGTGGATGCTATTCCCTCATCAAGGTCATTGATGAAGATATTAAACAGGACTGGACCCAACACCGAGCCCTGGGGAACACCGCTAGTCACAGGCCTCCATTCAGATTTTGTCATGATAGCTACCACTGTGGTTTTGATTTGAAAATACTTTGGTTTAAAGTAATATGAATGTTAGCAGTTCTGGTAAGAAAAAGCAACTTGTGTAGCAGAATCTGCAGGGAGAATTATATTTTTTTCAGGACAGAGCATAGATCTGAGCTTCTCAAACTACAAAATTCCTGATTTACACCGTGACCATGATTCTCTACACAAAGCACAATCCATCAGTTTAATGATATAAAGTTTACCCTAGCTAGAGTTCAGGACAAAGAAAGTCTGTAATGCTGACATAGCTGTGCTAAATCCTCTGTACCACAACATGGTACAACCACACATAGGGACTGGGAAGGATTTCTTTGAGTTTGGGAGTTTTGTTTGCTTGTTTACTTTTTGTTTTGCTGTTACAACAGAGAAGCTGAGACTTTGACCATTGTGGTATGACAAGTATTTGTTATCACATTTCACTACCCTGCAATGGTAGTTCAAATAAAATCCAGATTTTGCGTGCTCAGCCCATCCAAGCTGAACACTTCCATCTGTGGTATCCTTCCACCATAGTCAGTGTGATGTGTTAGGAGTTAGCGTGTATATGAACAGCCAGGATTTTGCAAGGAAGTCTTGTATTTCAGTTAAGGGTATCTGACGTTCCCCAAAAATTTCTAACCGAAGTACAGAACCACACCATGGCATGCTGCTGTTTCAAGCCTAACCCAAACACGAACAAACTTCATCAAATCCAAACATTTGAGATGGGTATCCAAGTTCTTTTGTTTTCTGTACTTATTTCTTTGTCACAAGCAAAGAATGATTGCTACATGACAGGTAGTCTCACTAGCAGAAACACAATAAGAAATATTAAAGAAAAGTTTTGATTGTCTGTCAGCATGTCCCCTTAGGAAAAACTGCCACATAATAGCTGACACTGGTCCTGGCTCCACACACTTATGCCATTTGATTTGATGTGAAGAACAGTGAGTTGCAGCTGGCAGATATTACTGTAATATTGAAGTATTTCACAGAGTAATGGTACGTACTGGCAGCATGGCATATTCCTAACAGTTTCCGTGTACTTTCAGTTCAACGGTACAGTTGTGTATACAGATACTGAAGTGCTCTCTGCATTTAATTGACAAGATCTCTGCAGTAATACAGCATGCTATTTGCCTTACCACCGCTCAGGTAAACTGACAGTAGAAGTATAATAAGAATAAATTAGTTATAGACCACATTGGCCATATCAAACCCTTCAGAAGTCTGTGGATTAGAATTAAAAGCCTGAAATTTCATGAGAAGTTGTTTGTGTAAGTTTTCTGAGCAGGCTATGAAGGTACCCTGCACACCACCAGTGCTTAGAATTTCAGCCTTCATTACTGGAAAAAAGCAGAGACTGTGAAACCAAAGAGCAACAAAGTTTAACAAACTTTGTGTTGATTTAAGCCATGGTTCTTAACATACCTTTCTATAAACTGTTCATCTTGGACTCCATTTCTATTTTTTTAAATCAGGGGCACAACTTACATACTCCCTGATGAAGGTCAGCGGTATAGATCATGTTTCTCAAGTATTTAATAGAGTATTTGGCATCTAAAAGATCAGTTTAAGATTCTCAATTACATAAATTGTTCTGAAGGGCTTCAACCTGTCAACATTTCAGAATATCTGAGAAAGCTACTTCAGAATGCTTAATCACATTTTGGACTTTTTTTTGGTTTTTTTTTTTTTTTTCTTTGAATTGTACTTAAAATGCTCAGAGCAACAGATTTCGTCACTCAGAGCAGACAGTATCGTGCACTGGCAAATAGGCCTTGCTATGGAGGAAGTGTTCTCAAGATAAGTCAAGTATTGTGGCTTTCAAAGGTCAAATTTAATGGAGCTTATTCTGTTGTACTGTTTGAAAATAGAAATAAAATAAGGCTACAATTAGCATCTGAAACTTAATCAGATGCCGTTCTCTCAGCATTCATACAGTGTTTGTTTTGGCAAGCTACTTGCCAAGTCTGAAAACCAGAAAACCTGTGAGAGAAAAGAGAGAAAGGCCAATATTAATTTTTATCTTAAGAGGCTATGGGAGCTGGACATTTTCTGTGTTTGTGGAGGAGTAGATGAGGAGGAATTAAAAGCATATTACCTATTTGTATCATTCTGAAGGCACAAAGTTTACAATTTTTCATAAATTCAGAGGTATATTAGAGGATCAGTATAGCTAAGTGCAAATATGCATTGCTAGCTTGGCCAGGATCAAAAAACAGTCAAGCATCAGAATGTTTCTTAGGGCACACACATGGTGCCCCCTGATCTGGTTTGGAAGGAATGGATGCATACATAGGAGAAGGGGTGAGAGCTGCTAAGGAACTCTCTGTTGGCCTCCAGCGGATTACAGGAACACCAGGAGGCCTCAGGGCAGAGTGGAATGGCCTGTCCACAGGAGGTGCTGATGCTAGAAAAAGTTTCCTTTCACCCTAAGAAAGAAGGAATGTTGAAATTTTAATGTTTGGGTTCATTACAAAACTTTAAAAAATAAAAATTTGAAACACTCTATATCAACTCTTGTTACATTAAAACAAGTTGAAATACTATCTCAACAAGTTGTTTCAATAATGATCCATCAAAAATTTAGACGAAATCAACGTACATCTGTGAAAAGTTTCAATTTTATCAAATCATCATTTTCTGGTGGAAAAACTGTTCCACTGGAAAAACTTCTGCAAGCTTCAGTAGAAAAATCCCTGGACAATTATGCAGTCCAATAGCTCAGCAAGAATGTCTCTCCTGCCATTTTATATTCTTTTGATGAAAGCTCCTACCTCCTGTGGTTTTTGCAGTTTATTCTTCTACTTTTGCAGTGTATCTGGTCAATAGAAGAACTGTTCTTTCCAAACACAAGAGAGTACTCAAAATAAAGATAATTCTATGGGTATCTGTTTCAATTGTGCATGAAGTGTCTTTTGGCTAACACTTTTCTTTGTGTAATCCTGCAGGAAGGCAAGTTTTAAGGCCAAATGTTCATGCAAAGGAAGTTTGTAAATGACACTGGATGGTGCTTGTAGGGAGAGTAAGGATTCACTTCCTTCCTTGCTGAAAGGAAGAGACTCCCCTGACACAGCTGAGCAACTACAGCCAACTGATGCTTTGTGATCACTATATATTATCATATTTTAGAGTAAATAGTTTTCTATTAGACTGTAGAAAGGGGAAAATAACTTGGATAAATCAAGGGCAACTGTCTCAGAATATGGGGGGGAAACCCAATAAATTGGACAGGTAAATAAATCATTGTTAACTGCTGGTTAACATCTGGAGTATTTATTCCTAAGAAGTGTTTATTAAGGATATTCAGACTTCTTAAAGCAAAACCTATATAGAAATTAGTAGTTTAATTACAAATGTTATTTGTAGGACTTTGTCTATTGCTTTGCCAAGTGCCTGCACACCACCTTTCTCATGAACGTGATTCTTTGACCCTTTTACTCTCAAAAAAAGCAGTTAATGATTTTTTTCATTAATTGTTCAATCTGTGTGGGAAGGATATTTTTAAGCACAGCATTTCTGTTACCTTCTGTTTACCTCTTCTATCTGACTTTTTTCCAACAAAAGTTAATATTTTACTAAATTTGAAAATTCATTTTAGAAATGGATTTTTATTTCTGGAAAACATGGTAGAAATGGGAAGAGTTTAAATATCAGAAGTCGTCGTCTTAGCTTAGCAAAGAAAAAAACAAACCACAAACAGAGTATTTCTATCATGGGAATGTCACAAGCCCTAGGCTTAGGTCTGCATAATTTTGGAGAGGGGTTTTAATTTCAGTTTCTGCAGATAACTAGCTGTTAGGGAAGAATTTAAAGGAGAAACTGACTATAGCCAGGCTTGGGTATCCTTCTGTGATGTGGAAGACCTTGCTCACACCTTTAGATGCAGGAGGTGCTTGTACAGAGCAGATGCTTCCTCCAAGCAAGGGAAGCCCAGTCACTTGTGAGGCCCAGCTGCTTTAGGAGAAGTCAAGTGCCAGGCTCACAAATGCAGAGTTTCTGAGCTGGAAACCAGGATGCTGAGGGACCTTCATTCAGACCAAACAGGACAGGTAACCTGGGGCACCACTTATTCTTTTGTTCCTGCCAAGAGATCAGTCTGGCCTCGGGCTATGGGGTCTACAACAAGGAAGTAGAGACAAGGTGGATTTCTCAGGGGTTCCTTACCTGTGCTGTAGGGTGGAGGGAGTTTTACCTAGTCAGTGTATATCATTAAATGGTTTGGTGTGACCATTTTTTTTGGTATTAGTGCTACTTATCAGGAGGTAAGATCTCAGGTGCTCTGGGGCTGGGGGGAATTTCCAGTGAATGATGTGTCCAAGACGTGAAGTTCTGTGAAGGTGTACAGCACTAGCAGTGAGACAGCAACCAAGAACCTCAAGGCTGTTAATGTAAGCAAGTGACATGTACAGGAAAGTCAGCCAGAAGAATGACTACCAGTGCAGGATTTTGCTCTGGTGCTTGCAGTGGCAAAGGGCAGCATTTCCAGGGAAATGCCATCTGGCAAACATATCCTGCATGTGAGAATTGTCTGATGCCCACAGGGACAAGGAGACTGGATGTGGTTGAAGGCTGTATTTTCTCCAATGAATGATTCACCTTAGGTTATTCATGTGACTAAACTCAAGAGTAACAATTGCCTTTTTAAAGCTGTGTGAACTCCTAACTCAGCAAGAAAAAGTTTAAATAGTCAGGAGAAAGTTAAAATATTGTCTTAAGTCTTCACAGAGGCATATGCACTTCTTCCTCTGACTCCTGGGGAATAAAGCAGTTGCTACATGCACGTCTTATGATCTGCTGTTTGGTCTGATGATATTAACACTGAACACTTTTATACTGGTCCTGATGTACTGCTACCCATCATAAAGTTATAAGGAGCATATAAGCTTGGTACACTTGAACTGAAAATACAGGGACTAATGTAATATGTTGTAGCTTACCTTTTCAACAGAGAATGATTATAACAAAATCTTCTACTTAAGCCTGGATTCATGGCAACTGTACACACATGCACTATTGCCTCCATAAACACTGACCTGGCTTGTGCTCCAGTGAGATGAACTGTGAAGCAGGTGCCTCTGTGCCATTGATAGTAGTGCAAGACACATTGTTGGATGAGTTAAAGGACACTTGGCCATCACAGCTGATTCCACATACTCATTTCACAGCCCTCTATCCTTCCCAGACACCATCTCATTGGCTTTGAATTATCATGTTTAATGTCAACGTGCTGCCAGTGTTGATTTTGCAGGGTCACTGTTCTGTGCTGTTCAGCTGCAGGGCTTACAACAGGAAAGAAGCAGGGGGTGGATACACACACACTAAACCTTTGCCTTGTGAAGTGAGGATGGATGATCAAATGCCACACTTGTTAGCTGTGCTGCTTACCCCTCCACACTGGGGAAAATGGCCCCAGTTTGCCATGTAATTTATAAGTGCATAAGAAGAGACAGTCCTTGCTCTGTAGAAAAAATAAAATCAGTGGAATTACTTTTAAAGTATTTTTCTGGTAATACCTATAATAAACTTGCAGAGAACTAAATCTTTTTGATAAGAAAAACCACTAAGACTTGATATTAATAGACAGTATACATGTTACATGCAGCTAGGAAATTATTGATATTTCCAATTGTGTAGTATGTGTTATCCTATAGGTTTTAGTTCCATTTCTTTTGGATGTACTCGTGCAATAGTATCTAGTAGCAAAAGTCTGTGTCTTGTGTTGAAGCCCCAGTAAAGTTCCCGTTGTGTCTCCAGTCTTGGAGATTGGGTGCCCGGCTAGATTCTTTGAATGATCTGTGGGGCAAATATTTCTGTCAGCTTGCCTCATACATCTAGTGAAATGAACACACAAGAAGATAGAAATCATTTCCAGTTTCTTCATTTCCACACCAGTCTATGGCCCTTAATCCTCACCTTCAGTCTGCTTACAGTGTGTTATTCCTCCTCAGGTGCTGGCCTGGGGACAAAGGAAGCCAAATCCTGTTTTAGAAACAGATGGCCAGAAACATATACTTAATAAAATATTAAGCAGAATTCAATATGAATTCACAATTCCAACAGCTTTACCTTTTGACTCTTGCTGGATCTCTCTCTCCTGGGTATGTTGCAGAGCATGTATTTTGAGTGGTCTCTGGATGGTCCTAGCTGTCTTCCATCCTCCCCTTTTAAACTCCGTGTTGAATTAAGAACTTTTGGCTACATCTGCAGCCCAAGCAGTCTTCTTCAGAAGATAATTTGCTTAATTTTCAGGTCTAAAAATAATATCTCTGAGTTTTCTAAACAGATGCCACTTAAAACTAGAATAAGTAATCATTACTAAGTAAGCCAAATAGTTTAGATGTTGATGGCCATGCTTTATAAGGAAATATCATTTGGCAATTTAGAGCTATTAAAGAACTCTCTCTTATTTGTAAATTTTAAAGATGTTTATAAACATTATTTCAGATCCTTTGTATGGGAAATGTCTATAGTGTTACTATGCCTGAGGGAAAGTCAGCCCCATCTCATTGGGGAAACCGTGGTTTCTCTTCTATTCGCTGCTTTTTCAAACTTTGTTTTGCTTTTAGATGTATTCAGGTTTTATAACTGTCAGCAAGAAGGAAAAAACAAAACAAAACCCACTACCACACAAAAAACCAAGACAAATATATGTGTGGAATAAAATGGTCTAGAGGAAAGCTAAAAGTGAAAAAATTGCTAATAGACAGCAATTTTGCAAGTCTGGAGCTAAAATACATCAATCTGGAAGAAAATAGTGTGTCCACGACTATAGAAAGTAGGGACCTAAGAAAGAAAAGAGGGATCCAACCATGATAGCAAAGCATGGAACAGAGATGACTTTTCTCTTGCATTTACAGAGCTTGTCTTGAGACGTTTTAATGTTATCATTTTATTAATATTGTTTTTGGTGCAACATCCTGAGAAGGGAAAATGGAATATTAAAGCAGTAGTACGATAGTGATGTGCATAGCTCTTCAGTGACGCAGATTGGCACAGAAATGACCCCATTTTCTTAGCTTAATTGAATCATATTATTTCAGTGCTGGAATATCACATTTTGTTTCAAAAGGAAAAAAAAAACAAACCTGAATTTCTGTTTTCCATTCTAAACAGAAATACGCTTTAAGAAAGTAAGCAGCTGCTCATCTGAATTCAGGGAGAAAAGATACAAATTTCCTATGAGGCAGAAATTCAGATTTTCATTGTTATTTGACTTAAAGCAGCATGAGTCAAGATCCACTTCTTGCCAGAGAATACAATGGATAAATATTGGTATTGCACTTATATAGTGGAGTCAGTGTTAAGTGATTTTGGGGTTTTGGTTGGCTTGGTTTTGTTCAGTGTTGTTAATTTTAGATTAAATGATACTTGACTTTTCTACCCATTTTACCTGTGAGTGACTGAATCAAACTTTAGGGAGCTATTACTCTGGAGGAGATAAGATTGTGATATACTTTTTCATTTTAGGCCACCCAGACTCTGTAAATTGTACATTATAGGATACTCTTCTTATTCCTCTAACCCTACTTATACATCCAGCCTGAAACCCTTCTTAGTACTCAAAAAAAAAAAAAAAAAAAAAAGCCAGGAAGTTTGAAGAAGAGGAGCTGATAGCCATCTAAAATGTTGTTAAAAGTGAGCACTTATTAATATTTTAAATAACTGAATATATTGCAAGTTCTGAAGAATTGAAATTAGTTTTAAAGGCTCTATAGATCAAATTAATTTCTTGAGTAGAACTAGAAATGTCCCTTTCAAGATAAGAAGCCACTGGAAAATCTCCTTGATACTTTTCTAATTCTTCTCAATACTTTTCTTATTCTTCTATTTTACTAAAGGAGATTTATCTTTTATTTAAATAGCACTGGATACATTTCACATTGAAAACTAACTTCAAAAGTACAGAGCTTTCTTCTCACCATCAATTATTAGAGCCCTCCAGGTATTTAGTTTTCTGCAAAATTGCAGAAAACTTGGGGTTTCTGACAGATTCAGGAGGGGTTATATAGCCAAGAAATCCACCTTCAACCTCAAAGCACCTATCTGCTTGTGACAAGCTGATTTTTTTTTTTTGGTCATCTTCCTCCAAGCCCTATAATCTGTATAGATTTGCCTACAAACTAGGAATTTGTTCAAGATTCTGTAAATATCTGAACAAGAAACATTCCTGACTTACTTTCCTGAAATTGTCACAATGCAAAGCTCTTGCAAATGGCAAATGTAAGGATTTCCATAACAATCATTAAAGGGGAGAGGCTGTGGGATATGCCATCCTTGTCACAAGCAGACTTCAGGAGCAGCTAATGCTCACTGCTCACCCAAGAAAGAGCCTGGCCAAGTACCAGTGGTTTCTGAGATGAGGGCTCATAGCACTGCTGCAGACACAACACCTCTGAAAATCAATTCAGACTTGTATTCTCTTCTCTTCTATTTCTTTGAGATTTATTTCAGCTGAATGGCTGCCAGTGCTCTCTTTATTACTGTCTCCTCGAGCCTACAGCCACTTTAGCCAACCAGCCCTGTCTAACTCTGTCTTCAGTATGTTTTGAAGTTGTTTTGGCTGAAGGAGGAACCAGTGATTGTAGAAAAAGCCTCTTTTTCTCCAAGCCATTGCAAGGCTTTAAATTTTCTAATGCTGGAAAGAGATCAGAAAAGGGAGGGGGGAAAGCCCCCCAAAGCCCTTCTCTAGGACTGCTCTGCTTCCACCCTGAGGACAGGCTATCTGTGAAGATCAGGTTATATCCAAGACACAGCAACTTTTCAACACGTGCCAGCAGAATCCACAGAGCCCTGGCAGAGGCATGCTAATGTCTTTGGGGTAGTTACTTTATGTTCATTTAAAATGCAATTAAACAGAGCAAATACTGTGAGGAAATGGACAAGATTTTACATTTGCATATAAAAATTAAGGGGAAGATCTTTTCATCGTGTTATAAATTTTATATAAACATTTTGGAAGGGAAATGATATGTGGCAATAATATAGACTGATATAATGAAATAATTGGAATAATGGTATTGTTGTCCATGGGGTCAAAAATTGTTCCTAGAAAAGAATTAATAATTTATGGGAGTGTTTATCCCTGTAATTAAATACTGGAATTGGGACCCACTTCCTGCCTGCTTGTTTTAGTGTGCAAAAATTAGTCCTAAACTCTATGCAGAAACTTGAATGAAAAAGTACCTTTAGAAGGTTATTGTATTTTATGCTTAAAGAAAAAGGCTCTGTTGCTCTGACTTAGGCATGAGCCTTATTTTCAAATCAAATTCTGCATGCAGACAAATGGAGCCATAGGGTTTGTCATGGAAAGGGAGTAGGAAACAAGAAACAAATCTCTGCTTTTGGATTTCTAGTGCAGTTGTATTTAATGGGAATAACATATTCCTTAACAAGTCTAAGGTCTGTAGTTCTAGGCACTGTCAGGTGGAGAAAACCTACACCACCATTGATACACATGACAAAGCTCCTGGCTAGGTCTTTGAGCTTGAATGAGGCCTTTTCTGCATAAGGTCACAGAACTAAAATTGTAATAAAGGCAGTAATATTGAATAGTACTTTTCTAGGAGCATCGTCTGAGTCAGTTTCCCTTATACAGCTCTCTAAATACACCAGGAGTTTAATTCTAATCCAGAGTAAAGGGATGAATTCCCATTTCAATGAACTTTACTGGATGAATGCAAAAGCAAAGGCTTAGCTTTTGGCAGGCTACCTCCCATATTTTTTCTACTTAACATTAATGAGTTTGATATTAGCATAATATAGCCACTGCATTTCATTTCGACCCTGAATAATTAAAAAAAAAAAAAGCTGGAGGCAGAGGGGAGAATGGGGGAAGGGGAAAATGATTTGAAATACAATCTGCCCTGATTTCAACTCTTAAGTACTAATCTTTCTTGACAAGCTGAGTACACTGAATTTTTGTGCTGCTGTATATGTAACACAGGTAAGCAGGGGGAAAACATGAATTCCTGCCTGCCCTTGAACAATTGGCCAAGCAGGTCAGCCCTACAATTCCTTATGCCCCATAAATCCACAAAAAGGTAGGCACAGGGGAGGGCTTCTTCTCTAAATAGCTGAGAAATATTAATAGCAAGAGGGCTTGAAAACACTGTGTGCCTGTGGGAGCAATGAAGAAATGCTAAAGGACTTAATCCCTCATACTGCCTCTGAGTCTGGAAGACCATGAGGTTGAATATGATACTGTGGGAGCCACACTTACTCTCATAATATCTGCGTAGATCACCAGTGCGCTCAGGTCCTCAATGAGCTTGTTAGTAAGTCATGTCCTTCCTCATTACCACCACAGAAACACACGATTAAAAGTGCTGCAACCAGGCGTTATTAAAAGATCTTTTTGTCCAGCGAGCACTAAGATACAGCTATGGGGTCATCATACAAAAGCAATCCGTTACTCTGATTAGCGTAATAGTTAAAGGCCAGCTTGCACATTAACTATTTTAATTGTCAACTACAACAGCACTGTGGTGTAACATTAAAGGTGCTCTAAAGTTTGCTGTTTGCTGACGGTGCATGACAGTTCTGCAGACCATAACACTTTCACAAATGCTGTGAGGCAGGCTATATATATATAATTATTTTTTTTCTGTGTAGTTTGAATTAACATGAGCTTGAGAGAAGTCCAGATGGCTGGGTTGTTATTAGTCACCCACACATACTGTTCTCTTGTAGAAAGAATGAATGTTTAAGTTCTGAAAAATAAGGATGAGGTTAGTTTGTGTTTGGGGGCTTTTGGTGTTTTTTGTAGTTGTGATTCCATCGATTACTTGATTAAAAATTTATTTTTCTTTAATGTGAATGAAACTCCATGGAAGCTCATCTAACTTTATTTAGTAATTGACCAGTTCGCTTCCCTATAAACAGTCATATGTTTGGTCTCGCTCTTCTTGGCTGCCTTTGGATGTTTTCCTGAATAAGTCTTATGTTTTTATATTCCCTTAAAGGTTAGAGGGAATTTGACAGGGAGCCTCTTGCTTGTTTTCCTGCCCTCAGGCAATGGTCTGCCTCTGACTCCTGTATCTTCCTACATCACCACCTGGGACAACACGAAGTGGCACTGTTTCCTTAAAGCGCAGAGTAAATCCTAATAGCGTATTTTTCTCTCTGAATCCCACCAGTGTCCTCTGAGGTAACCCTCCTCCCTCAGATCCCTTTCTTCTCCTTCTCTCTTTTTCAAGCCTATAGTTAGATTATATTTTTTTAAACATCATTATGAGGTCAAACAGGCCAGTCAATATCTGCTGGGGCTGCTCACTGCTCCTGCAGTCAGATCTAGCCTTCTGCCACCACATATCCTATAAACCTTTTTTTTTTTATTATTATTGGTGATGGTATTTGCATTCAGAGTTTGTTCTGTAGTTTTTTAGTCTTGATGAGATTATGGAAGAGATTTTTCAAAGGCATAAACAAGACTTATATGTCTAAGTCCCATTGGCTTTCAGAGGGAATGGTTGGTGCCAGAAGCATTTTGTGCCCTTGACAATCTTCCCCTATTTCTTAAGCAAAGATGGTACAAATAAAAGGTTCTCTCATTTTAAAGGCATTTGTAGACATCATAAATTAAGGCTTAGATAGATAAACAATTTAAATCCAGTATGCTTTGTAGGGGAACTATGCCCTAGAGTGCACTATGTGCCGGGACCCAGAGCACACTTAATGCAACAGTAGTCACAGCCTTTGCTGATTTACTGCCAGATGTGCCAGGCACAGGAGGATCCCCTAATGTGGGGAAAGGGGCTGAGCAAGGAGCTCACTGGGGTGGGACAGAGACAACCCTTGAGGGACAGGGAGGTGGCAGGTGTCCAGTGTGAGGAAATGGAATATTTATGGAGAAACCAGATGGAGTGAGGATCTCTATTCCTATCTTGCTTCTCTCTTAATTTGGGGAAGTCTCTCTCTGCATTACTGCATGACACAGAATTTGGCAGTTGTGGTGACTACTGTGTGAGGAGACTGCTAAAAATATCAAGCTTCCAGCAGATGAAAAAGCAATAGGATATGAGCTACCTGATCGGCTTTCTGCACCTCTCACCTCTACAGATCGAAGTACTTAAGTGTATACTATTCATTAAGTAAAATCCCACTAGTAAATTCTGTTTACTGGGTGAAGAGCCTTTTTTTTTTTTTGTCACTGTTCCAATTAATCGGTGTTTCCTGTGCACATGGGAAGAATTGCTAAGCTCTGATTCATCACAGCAAGTCCCCCGCTGCTGCGGATAATAGGGGAGTGGGGGTGGGTATGGCTGACTAATATGCCTTAAAATTCCATTTGGGTTATAAGCTCTCAAGGCGTAATGATTTTTAGGTATTCTGTCATGTGTCACAATGTCACATCACATAAGGTAAATATGACTTATGTAATCCAGTTTGATACATTGCCATTAGAATATGCTGAAGGGTTTGGGCTTTTTTTTGTGCAGTGAAATACCCCATGTGAAGTGTTTTTCCCCTGCATTTCAGTATTTCTGGTGGGAGTGTTTGCAGGAGTGCAACCAATCCTTCCTGTTTAGCCTCAGACAGAAGAATCTCAAGGGCCTCTTCAGAGTCCCTTGACATGGCTGAGTATGGCACGGTTAAAATGTCTATTGAAAGCAGTGTGAAAGTGGCAAGTTTTGACCCTCAGGAAGACAAAAATATGGCTATTTTAAGAGAGAGAACCTTTTAAATCCCTCTGGTAAACAGCAGGAGTTGCAGTCTGTCAGTGCCTCAAAGTCTCTGAAATCTGCTGAACCATTTGGCACTGCCTCAGAGTTGGAAATGTTCTTTCTTCTTCATATGATAATAGGAAAAGGGAAGATTTTTGTTATGGTTTTGGAGTTTTGCTGTTTTCTGTTTTGTTTTTGTTTTGTATTTAACATCAAGGAGGCACCTCACAGTAGTAAGGAACTGTCCCACATAAACGTTTTTTCCATTTTTGTTTGCCAGGTAAACACAGCGGTGATTTGGTTGTTCTAGCTAACAGCAGGTAAATAGGGAAATAAGGAGGTATTTAAGCTGCCAGGTCACTATCTCTTGTAAGTAGCGGTTAAATTTTTTTTTTTTTTAAAAAAAGGCTCTTGCATAAACTCCTGGAACAATAGATTGCTATTTCCTCACCCGTTTTTGTGGGGGTGGAGTCACTGAGATGGAGCAGATTACGGCGGCTGCAGGGCAGTGTGGCATTGCACAAATCGCAGAGCACAGGCTGTGCTTTCCAAGGGAAAGCCTTTGGACTGTTTGGAGTCCACCAGGAAGTCAACTCTGCCCTGATTTCCGATGCAATTCAATAGGCTATTTTCCAGAGATGTCTGGAGCCAGAATAAAACCCGTTTGATAGGGCTGCTGAGAATATTCCCATGATTATAAAACCACAGAGGGACAACTTGTTTTGGGAGGTGTACTGACAACTAATGACAAAACAGTGTATGCATTATCAAACCGATATTATGTTTTTGAATAAAGGACTGATAATGCCTGGGTGCGCAGGCTTGCTTTCTGCTGTGAACAGACCACTCCTACTGACTCTAGCTAGTTGCGTGTAACAGAGAGGAGAAACTCAAAGATTTTCCCTCTGAGGCATACTTTATTTATTATTAGGGCTCTTTGGGCCCCCCACATTTCAAAACTCACTGTGGCAATGCGCTCATTCCTTTGAGCTGGTCTGTAACCTCATGCACATCCAAGGGGTACAACATGAAGAGCTTTGGCTTCTGAACTGCTTTGTGCTCTGCTTACAGGAGAGAGGACGGTACTTGTCCCTCTGGTACAAGGCTTCCCCTTCCTAGATGCTTCCCCTGTAACAGCCTGAGAAGCTGGCAAGGCAGCACTGCTCTCTATTCTGCCCCTTCTCACAAACACCTTTGTCACACGGGTGGGCACAGCCTGCCCTCTTGACAGCTGTCCTGCCCTGGAAATTCATACTGACCCCTGAATTTCACACATACTCATGACGGAGATTTTCTTCTTTCTTCTGGTGCTTGTTTATTTGGTCTATAGCACTTCCTGCCAGCTACATGTTATTGCAGTCAAAAAGGCTTTTCAGATAAGAATACCTAGCCCTTGCCTGGAATGAGCTTTTGTTGTTGGA
Organism: Porphyrio hochstetteri; assembly: GCA_020800305.1. NCBI lineage: Eukaryota > Metazoa > Chordata > Aves > Gruiformes > Rallidae > Porphyrio > Porphyrio hochstetteri. The sequence goes on along the minus strand of CM036912.1, from coordinate 14,121,418 downwards.
GACAACATATGGCTCAAGTGCAACAGTCTCAGTCCCTTTTAACTTTGTACACCTAAGTAGCTCCACTAACTACTGCTCATTTAGTGCTTCTCCTTTGGACTGAGGCTGATGGAGCGGATCTGAGTATGTGGAGCTATTAATGTGCCCTGAAATCCTACTTTTTCCCCCTCTATGGGCACAAATCAGCGTAACAACTGCAGAAGTATTCTGATTCTTCTGTACATGATGGCTGAGAGAGGGACAAGGATACAGGAACACTATGAATGTTCTGTCCTGAGAGTAGTATTCTGTGGTATTTTGCAATGATGCTGAAGAGGAAGAATGAGGATATTCGGTTCATTTCGTTATTTTAGAGACAGACCTCATTGCAGTGTGGTGTACAAGGAATGCTTAGGTAGCTGGAACCAGTATCCATGAAATAACTTGAGAAACTCTTGGCAACAAATGAGACTATTCAAAATCCCAAGTCATGTCAAGGACACATGCGCAGCTTCCATTCTGAATAGTGGCTATGGAAAGAAAAGAAGCATCTGAGGCACTCATATCCTTTATTGTGCATGATGCTAAACACAGGGCAAAATAAATCCTGCACCAGCTAAAGCAAATGATGCAATTCTGATAGACTTGCTGGAGATGATATTGCATTCACTGTTTAACGTTTCTACATCTTCTATCCTTTCAAAATCACTTTGTAACAAAATGTTTTTCTGTTTCACACTATCAGTTTTTAATTGGGAGAATACGATCAGCACTAGTATTAGTTCCAAGAACTGTTGATAGGAGTTTAAAAACTTGTCTGTTTCTTCTGCCAAGTACTTTTCACAGGAGAGAGAGGGAGAGAGAGAACCTGCTTCTCCTCTCACTGAAAGCAGTGGAAATCAGAGCAGTTCTCCTGAAATCAACTTACTGTCTCTTGCAAAGATGATCAGCAGCAGAGCAACAATGGCTTTTAAAGAGACTGCTGGCATACGGGCAGCACAAAGAAATCTGCACATTGTGACACTCCTAAAGAAAAAGAGGCAAGAGATTCAATGGTTGCTTTATGGATCTCACAGCTGGACCGTGAAGGTAGGAAACATAAGCAAGCTCTCGTGTCACTCTTACAGGAGCACAGAAAAGGCGCTTCTCTCTGTGCAGAGAAGCTGAGGTGCCGCGAAACTTCTTTTAATCCATGCACATCATATATGGTGTTTCTGAGCTTCAGCTTAGAAAAAATAAACCCAAGAAAGCACAGCAATGCAGCATGCCACAGTGTTTGTGTGTAGCTAGATTACAGAAGAATTTAGATACCTGTTTTCTGCCAACACACAACCTTGCTGTGCTGTGCTGCTTGATTCACTTCAGAGCATTTAAAGGAGAAAAATAAAAAGGTTGCTTAAGGGTTTAAAAATTAGTAAGCATGACAAATTCCTCCATAACTAGGCAACAGTCTCAGGCCTTTGTGCTTACATGTCTTTTCTGATTCTTTTCTACAATGTTATTTCACTGCAGATGGGTGTGGGGTGGGACAACAGTGTATGATGTCAGGACAGAGATTATCAGTAGAAATTAGTCAAGCTTCCAGAGTTCTTGCAAAGTGGATGTTTCCATGCTCCAACAGAAGAGACCTTTGTTGTTATTTTTGTGACACAATGATGAGCAATCCCAGCTGTGCTGTTTGGAGTGATGGGGACATGCAAACTCTGGTGGAGAGGAACCACTGTGTGTGTTTGTTTTTTTCAGATTTCAGGATAAGCAGCATGTTTCAAGTAATATCTCTAACTGAAGTGTTTGGACCTTGCATTGTTTGAGAACAGAAAGGACTTGACTCCTCTTTATCAGTTGTGTGTATGGCAATGCATAGACACACAAGCATGCATACATGCTTCTGTGTCTCTCACTTGCCAACCCATCATGTACGCTACAATTAAAATGCTTCATTCCTAAATTACTGGATGTCACTTTGACAGTCTTCCAGGATCTTGCTGTTTTCATTCAGAAGAACAGTAATATCTTAGAACTATCAAACCCAAACAATTTGGCATTTATGATTTTCTGTTTTGAAAGAGGAAGCTATTTGATAGAATTTAGGTGTAGCGTTCATCTTTTTAATGAAAATACAAAATTTATAAAATGGAAAAAAATAATTTAAAACATTGCCTCAAACCACCCCTTATGGCATGCCTTTCAGAGTTATTTAAGAGGTTTGCTTTTATTAAACAAATACATAAAGCCACATTGAAGAGGCGTAATACTAGTACTCAAGTTGTGTCTCTGAATGCTAAAATTGATCCTGTTCAGGATTTAATGAACACTTACCTTCGAAGGTACCAGCCTGTTTGAACTTAATTTAATCTACAGTAAGTGTACAGGTTTAATGCACGTGGAAGAAATGGCTGCACTTCATGTCTAAAATGGTATAACATACAAAGACTCAGTAGCATTTATGTTGGCCAATATTTTGAAATATTCAGTTGCCAACCAAAAATATCATAGAAATAATGTCCCAAAGAGATCTAGGTCTTTGTAGTCATTTGAACTCCAGATACTGAATGAGAGATACAACTTCTTGATCTGGCCAGAGTTAAGTATTTGTTTGTGTTGGAAACCCACTAAAGTACTCTTAAAAAGAGATAAGAGTGAAAATATGGCTTGAAAGTTAATTAAAAGCAGGGGTGATAATTTCTCTCTGACTGACCTTAAAGGTCTGTGAGAAGGATCTATAAAAATCTCCTAATGCACAGGGAGATGATGAGAAAATTCAAGATGATGTGGAAGGGTGAATGAGCTAAATGTGAGCCAAAAGAAAGCTGAACGCTGATTTTAAATGTGTTTGTAGTTTTGCAGAACATACTTTTTCAGAATTCTTCCTGTGGATGAATATATCTGCTGAGGGGGTGTAAATATGTCTGTTCTGCCAAAATAATTACCACTTTGGTAAAAGCATGATTTAAGATGACTAAACCAAATTCTGATACAATCCATTCAGAACCACACTGGAGGGGACAGACAGAACTGTGTTTGGGCCTTTGTATTTCAGTATATAGTATGAAAATAATTATTTGGGTTGGGCAATGTATGTGACTTAGCCACTGAAACACCCTCACAGAAAAGGAAAAAACAGCCCTGATTTAATGAGGAAGGTGGGGATAAAAGTAATTGTTTCTGTAAGAGAAGTTGTGAAAACAAATCTTTCATGGGAATGATGCCTGGAAGGAGGTGGTGTAGGGAGCAGGGCTGCAAACAGAGGCAGGGTGCTCTGCAGTCAGTGCTGAATTTCCCACAGGTCCCATAGAGGTGCAAGGGGATTCCACATCAGCCTGAGCAACTCTCGCAACCTCCTCTGCCAGCCCGTCTGTTTAACACAAGATTGTTTTACATAGGGATTTTTTACTAGCTCCTTTCATACAACTTACATACCTATTAGATTAGGTTCGAGTTTCACTTGCATCCATACCGTATCCAGATGGCATGGATAAACTGTCCAAGCCTACATCCTGTTCTGCACGTTAATTAAGATCCATAGCAGCTTAGCTGAGCATGCTGGTTGCCTGGCTCCTATTTGCTGCCACTTTCTCAGCATCGCTATCTAGCCGCAAAGGGGAACAGCTCTATTAAAAGGTACCTTTCCCTAATTGAGGGTGAAGTGTCCAAGCCACAAAGGAAGGATGCTACGGTGCAGACACTCTGTCTCCAGAGCTAGATTATTCAGTAGAGCATTGGACCCTAGATTATTTTTTTTTAAACTTTGAAATCCTGCACTTATTCAAGAAGCTCAAAGTATTAGGAAAATGCTTCATGTTTCAGCAAATGTACAAGAGGTTCAGGGAACTGGCTACCACATTAAACGGTTACCCTGTGGCCTGCACTGTAAATGAAGAGGAATAACAGCAGTTATTGAAACTTGTTCTACTTTGTCACAGAGCTACTGGAGCTGCCTGAGCAGCATTGCTTGCTTTTTGGAAACCCTAGAGGAGAATATGACCTAGGAACAATCATTCCTTTGTAGTCCAATTGTTCCCATGCTTGCAAGAAAAAAAAAAAAAAGAAAAAAAGTGGAAAGGAAAAAGTGATCAGGGCAGCAATATTGTACAATGTGGCTGTGTTTTCAAGTTACTCAGAAAGCCTATATATTGTTACATTGCTTTCAGACACAATAAAAGGCCAGTTATTAATCCTGCAATTACCCAGCCTTATCACTGCTATCCACACAGGCTGGCTATGGCTGGGCTTCTAGATGATAGTGTTTTCATTATGGTGACCAAAGTGAAATTTAATTAGCGACCCATCCCTCAAATGGACAAGTGAAAAATATAAGGATTAAGAAATTAATCCTAATACTTAATTACATTAAGATATCTTGCCATTCTGGATGGGAGATTTTTGATACTTCGGGCAACTCTTCTATCAGTTCACTCTTTAGTGGCTGCAAAGCATGATTACGAGGACGGGGGGAAATGCTGTTCATGACATTAAAAAGCATATCCTTCCTGTCAGCTCTGAGCATGGAACAGGAATATCTAATCAAAAGGGTTTGCTCTGGATCATATCAGTTCCTGACCACAAACTCTAAATCTGTATTATAGGAGCGAGGCAAAATGATCTACAGGTAACAGAAATGGAAAAAATGAATTGATAGGGAGATCAGACTGTGACTAAATGGAAGCAGGGAAGCTGAAAAGGCAGCATTCAAATAAGGAAGGCTTTTGTACGGTTTTCAGGTACAATTGGGCAGGCTTGTATAAAACAAAATTTTATCCTGGAGACCATTTAAATTTCATTGATAAGAATACACTTCATTGCTTCATTTAGAAACTTCCACTGTGGCTTTTTTCCTCATTTGTATAAAAATAAGAACCATCTGTAGGAAAAAAAAATCCACAACTTGTTTGTGTGACTGCTTTGCTGTTGTTGTTTAGATTTCTAGGAAACAGATGCATGTTTTTCATTTGGGGAAAGCATACATCTGTTCTGCCGAATTCTCTCCAGAAATCCTTAATTTTCCAGTAAGAGCTTATTCAATTACATTTGAAAATAAGAAACTTTCCCTCCATCATCTGTGTACACATGGACATGTGTTACAAGGAAAAATGGTCATTTTGACACAGAGAGGAATTGTCTTCTCAGCAAATCTGTAAGAGTTTGCAAAATGCTATATAATGATTTAAGTCGGAAGAATAGAGAAGGTAGCAACAAGTTTACTTCTGTAACCTCTGAAAGGATATCTGCACAATTGGAGCTGTTAGTCACATATTGAAGAGTGGCATACAGTTTAACAAGGCTGAAAAAAATAACGTTGTATAAAAAGCCCTGTGTAAGGTTTAATAAAGATGTAATTCTTCCCTAAAAATTGCTTAAACCATTCAGTAGAATTCTATAACAGGAGTATTCTCTTATATGCTATGGGATGGCTTAAATATTTTAGGAGGTTATCATTCTCTGTTAAATTTATGGGCCTTTTCTAGAAGGGGAAATCATTTTGTGTGTTCTGAAAGTTAGTTTAGTTTGGGATGTACTTCAAAAAATTACACAGTATATTTTCCAATCGCTTCTTGTTTTGAAAAGAAACAAGCGTGGCAACATAACTTGTAACCGCATGTGATTCATGTTCACTTGTGCCCATTTCAGGGTTCGGATTAAGAATCTTCCATTAAGGTATCTTCCTTTGGCTAGGGGATTTTTATCTTCGGCTTAGAAATAGAAGAGGAAAAAAAAATGCATAGCCAGTAGTCAAATTTTAGAGAATCTAAGAGTACATCAAGAAGAGTAAACCTATTAACTTGTTCCCCTTCAGGGAGAAGATCCTGCAGTAGTGATGCATTTTGGAAATAAATTTGAAGCAGGTGGACAGAGCAGCAGGAGGGCAGTATCAGGCTCATACAGCAGGAGGGCAACACCAGCCAGTTAGAAAAAAATGAATCACATGGACTGTAGGGGACTGCATATTAGAATTGCCAAGCTGAATATTTCCTACTGCATATCCTAAATAAATTAGACCTGCACAGAAATATGGGCAATGATGGCTCCCCACACGGCACAAATAGCAATGGAAATGAAAGCTGCCCATGTGTGCTCCAGTAAAGCTCTGAGCGTTCAGGTGGGGTGTCACTTCATTCCCGTTTAAACCTGTCACCATGAGCTAGGCCTGTGGATAGATGTAAATGTCCCTGTTGGTATTTTTTAATGATATTGCTGGTATTGTCTACACAGCGGTGAATTTCTTTCACTGTGAGAAATGCAACTCCCTCTGCTTTAAATCTCTCTCTAAAGCCAGTACTGGTGCTGTCTGGCGGTGGTGGCGTGGGATGGGTAGGAGATGAGAGCCCAGGAGAGAGGTCAGGGCTTCCTGAAGGAATGGCAGGGAGAGAAACACATTCCTGGATAAACTAGAGGATGAGAGATCTGTGCTGTGTTCCTGCCACAGCGTGTCTAGTCAAACACCCTGCAGCTGCCGGACGTTCTTATCAAAGTCACATCGGAGACAGTCTTTTCCCTTGAGCAGTGGGTACAAGTAGCTCCATTGAGTTGGAAGTGAGCACCCAAGTGGCAGGGCAGGACTGAGAACTTTTGTACAGTGCCAACCCTACCACTGACACCTCACAAAGGGGTAGAGGAGATGGCTTTGTTAAGGCACTCTGCTATTGCCTTACAATACCCTGTCCTTGAGCATACTACCCAGGATGCCACCTGGAGCAGGACAGGTCCAGTCATCCTCAACCTTTATCTTGCCAGAATAAACCTGAATCCCTTTATTTGTCAAGCTAGCTGGTATGTGGCTGCTTTCATTAAAGTGCATTAGTTTGTTCATTTATCCATGCCTCTGCTGCTCTGCTTCTGGAGGCCTGTGATGTTGGCTGGTGCTCCTTGGGCAGCCGTTGGCAGTAACTCTGCCTGGATGTTGCCCACCTGCTTGTTTGTCCATAGATGCCTGATATTTTGCCTGCTGTCACTCTGGCTATATCTTTTCTTTCTTCTGTGGCATCTGGCCTGGTTGTGGGTTGATTTGTTACATGCAGTGCTTTTCCTCCCTGACTGCATACCTTAGGCTACAAATTACGCTCAGAGTTTTCCATTCCACGGGGGTGCAAAGCAAAGCCTGTTGAACACAGCAGAAATTTCCTGCCGACTTCAATGGGACACTGAATCATATTCTAAATCATTGATGCTACAGAGTTCACCATAGAGTTTAAGTCTTTACTCAAAATGCCACATGTCAGGAATATTTTCCAGTGAATTATATTTTCCGAGAAAAGTCCCTGGTCACTTATTGAGGGTTTTTAACATTTCTGTTTCTAGGCCTCACCTCCTCTTCTTTAAAATACCACTCTTGAGAATGTGTCTAACAATTTCAGCCTGACAAATGTTCCTCTTCATAAAACGTCTTGGTCTGCATTTCACTTTGCTGTTTCTCCAGTGCAAATAGTTTACTGCTGCTGAAGAAAACATCCAAGGCAGGCATCTTTACTTTAGCCTCCTGGGAATGTGTCTGAATTTTTGAAAGAGCAACATTTTCTATTGAACCTTGTAAGAGTCACTGGAGTTTCTGCAGCTCCTCTGTGTCTTCCTATAGATTCCACAAATCAGTGAGGCACTTGGCATTTTTTACTCTCTTCTTTGTTTCCCTGCTTCACAGAGGAGCTTGAGATATTGGGAGAGTTTGCCCACAACCTAGTCCCTGGGGGGAGAGGTCCCTTAACAGTATTTCTTAAATAATTACAGGGTACTATTATAGTCTTGTACCATGCCTGTCTTTGTAGTGGCCTTCCTGTGAAATTCTTTCTGTTTTAGTTAGTGGAGTGTCAACGTTTGTCTACTAACCATGAGTCCAAGCTATAAAACATCTGAAAGCTGACAGGCATTTTAGTCTAGAACCGCGTTTCTAAAACTTCAGTGTAATGAGTTTGCCGTCATTAGGTTAGAGAAGGCAGTAAAGGCATCATGCAGATTTAGGTATTTGTTTTCTATTTCTGTAAGGAAAATAACATATGACCAAAGTTAATCTGTGGTACCACCAGTCTTGAAGCTCTTTGGATGTGTCCTGTCAAAGCTGGAGAAGAACAGAAATAAGATGTGAGAATGCAGCCTGAGGATGTGGGTGCTGGCTGGGGGTTGGGGTTTGTCAGCTAAATAGGTGAGGTAGACCAGCTTTGATTCTATGTACAGACTCCAGCTTTTTCCACCTTGCAGCACCACCACAGGCCATGCAGAAAGGAGCAGCACTTGCAAAACAAGTTGTTACGTTGCGCTCTCAATTGTGAGGACACAGACCACCTATGCAATAAAGAAACTTGCCTAACTAGAAGGCAGGAGATCTCACTTCCAAATAATTGTAATGAAGCTTGAGACTTTCAGGTCCGTTTTGTAACAAAATTATCTAGCAATTGAACATAACAGAGGTGATCTATGTTAAATCAATTTTATATTTATAAAAGCTATTCATGGACACTCATAATTAACCTTCTAGCAAAAAATTACATGGGCTTTTGGCACCTGCACTGTTATCTGTTTTATTTCTTTCAGGGTACACATGCTGCTTCAAAATCATGATTTTAAGATTTTCAAGGGGCTATTGCTGATTGTCATTCATGAGGTCTATTTGCCAAAATGTCCCAAATGTTTCAATATTAATGTAATTATTATGATGCTAAAATAGACTAATATTGGTTTGGGTTTTTTGGTTGAATCGTTGGTTTGGAAATGTTTTTGTGCTGCAATGTTTTGCGGATATGCTGTGTTTACTAATATGGTGAATATAGTTTCAAATAATTTTATGTGCTTCCTATCTTAAAAAAAGAATATTAGTTGAGACGTTAAGTTTCCACAGTTGGGCTACTGTGAAGCTGATCTAGAGAGTAAAGTTCACCCTCTATTCTGCTCTTGTATTCAAGAGCAAACCAGAGTCCTGTGTTCAGCTCTGAGATCCCCAGTGCAAGAAAGATATGGAACTCTTGGACCAAGTCCAGAGGAGGGCCACAAAGGTGATTAGATGGCTGGAGCACCTTTCCTATGACGACAGGCTGAGAGAGTTGGGGTTGTTCAGCCTGGAGCAGAGATGGCTCCAGGAAGACCTTGCAAAAACCTTCCAGTACCTAAAGAAGCCTAAGGAAAGCTGGAGAGGGACTGTTTACAAGTGTATGTAGTGACAGGACAAGGGGTAATAGCTTTGTACTGAAAAAAGGGTAAATTTAGATTCAATACCGGGAAGAAATTATTTTCTGTGAGGGTGGGGAGACCCCTGGCACAGGTTGCCTGGAGAAGCTGTGGCTGCTCCCTCCCTGTTCAAGGCTAGGTTGGAGGGGACTTTGGGCAACCTGGTCTAGTGGAGGGTGTCCCTACCTGTGGCAGGAGGCTTGGAACTAGATGATCTTTAAGTTCTCTTCCAATCCAAACCATTCTGTGATTTTATGATAATTCTGTGAGGCATCTCCAGGATGGATTTACTGTTGTTCACTACCTAACAAAGGGGATTGCGCTTTTCATAATTACAGGAGGTTCTGCAGAGTGTGTGATGTCCTTCACAGTTTAAGCAGTCTGAATATATTGTCTCAGGAGCCAAAGGGTCAGCTCTACCAGTTTTGTGAAAGATGGTTGTTGGGAATCTTGTGGGCACATGTTCTAGTTCATCCATGCTGCTTGAGAAATTTGGTGGTACACTCCCAAGACTAGATTATGGGGATAGGATGCTGATGAAGGAGTTAAAAACAGAACTTGCCATTTTAAAAACAACAACCCCCCAAAAGACTGTTGGACTTACTCCTTTTCAAACTGCTTCTGAAACATAAAGAGTGATTGATAAATAAGAAAGCCAAAGTCCCTTTCTTCAGCCATAGGTTGACTTTATCAGTTGAAAAATGTACAAAGTTCAATGCAATAGTAGTCAAGTGAAAAATAAGATATGTGTATGCTAATATGGAAAACAAGATTTCTGAAACTATTTCTTAAAAAAAAACCAACCTCTAAAACATTAATTCAATATGTTTATTTTTTTAGGAAAAATATGAGATTCTAAAAAGGTAAACAACTTTAAAAGCTGTTTTAACTATAGGGGTTACAATTTCCCCTGTTTTCTGGATATTCCCACAATGGCAAGAAAAGAAAACAGAAGTGCAGTACAATTGCTGATGAATGAGAAAATCAAAAGTAGGGCAACAAGTCTTATACACAATGAAAAATTTACCTGCTTCACCTGACACTTCACTATTGACTTTATATAATGTGGAAAACAATCATAACAGAAATGGTAATATACAGTATCAGTAACTGAAAGCAGCACAAATTGAGTGCAAACAACATGAAAAGAGAAAGTCACCAGTCCAGTTAGTCAATAAAGATCACAATTTTCAAGGAACATGCTTGAATCACTGTTATTAATCAGGCTCCCAATTTACAACAGATGATATTGTGCAGTCAGTGATTGATAATCCTTTCGGGCGTAATGTCGGTTCTTCCTTGAACCATGAACACACAGTTTGTGTGTGTTTGAGAACTCATAGATTGGTAAGCTCCACAGTTCACCAGCTGCCCAAATTACTTTCTATTGAAAAAAATTCTTTCATTTGGGGATGGGGAGAAACCAATTCGTACTATTTTTCTGCTCGTTTCTGCTCGTTTTTGTTGGTTTTTTTTAAGGTTTGGAGGTGAATATGCAACACATTGAAGATAAACATAAAAGCTATTAGAAGCAATTGTTCTATAATAAAACATAATGTTGCTAGAGCACAAACATCTGTCACTCATGCAGACATCATCCTGTAAACCCATCTAACTAACTCTATTTTCCCTTCTGATTGTATCAGGGTAGCTTGCGGCATGACAGTGATTTGAGTGACAGACGTCCAACCTGGAACAGAGCTATGCATACTTATGTTTGTTTACAGGGCCTCATCACTCCTGAAAGATGTAAATTTTAAAATTTTGTTTTATTGAGAAAAAAGAACAATGAAGAAAAGGTTGTTACCCTGGAACGCAAAGTCAAAGTTATTGTAGGGCTTCAGCTTTCATAAAAATTTTACCAAGTTTTTAAATTGACTTTTTGGTTTTCTAATGAAAAAGAGCATGAATAATTTAACTGTAGACTGCATATTCTGTATTAGAACCATACTATGCCAATACAACAGAAGAGACAACACTCAGGACACAGCTTAACTTAATCCTCCTCCTCCCAGACTTTGATTGCAATCTTCAAAATAGCTATAGAACCTCTATATTAAAGGCAGATTTTCCCTACCTACCTATTAAATTATTGTTAGATTTCTGGAATGCAACCTTAAGTTTAATCAATGAGATTTAATTTTTTTTATATGTCCTCATCTCCATAATGAAAATTGGCTAATTATTTTAAACTTCCAGACACAAAGCACTGGAGACTTTTGTATTTCAAGATATTAAAACACCTTTCTCTGTAAAAAGTTTTTCAAGTTTTGTTATGTGTGCATTATAACAAATCAATTCCCAATTCTGACATGCCTGCGAAGGATCAGACAGTTTTGTTTGTGGTATGGGCATGACAATCTCAATACTTACACTTTCATTTCAGTCCTATTTGACCATATCTGTAGTTTCTTTGTAGTGTACCAGATGTAATGGGTCACATATCCTGTATAAACAAAGCTTTCTGCCCCGAGATCTGCCATGTAGGCGGAATACAGTCCCTCGCCAATAAAACCATGCTCTTTCTTTAATGATACCAATCTGTAAGTTGGCATTTTGCATTATGTGCTTATTTGTCAAGCAGTAAATTGATTTGTTCGAGTGAGAAAGAGAATAATGTGAACCTAATAATCTTGAACTACTGTAGTGTATGACAGAAAGGTTTAGGTGCTTATTTTCCAAAGGCCATGCTCTCATTTCAAATCTATGCTCTTTGCCCTGAAATAAAAAAGAAGGGGGAAGGAAAGGTAATTTCTACCTGATCACGGTTTCCCTATCTTGGGTTCTCTAATCCGGTGTCCATCAGGCAATCGACATGGTCAGCTGATTTCTTTCAAAACTGCCTCCATTTTCTTTCTCGCTCATGGCTTTTGGCAGAGGTATCCTATGAAGCCTGGAGAAAGGTTGCTGAAGTGTTGGCGAGTATCTTAGGAAGGATCTCTGGATGTAGTTATTTTATAAGGCAGGAGAGAAAGCCGTCTCGATAAAAGTTACTAGGGAAATAGTTAACTGAATGATAGTGATAGTTTAATCAATTTTGACCATTAGTTTTAAACTAGAGGTGCAATCTTTGTCGTAAGCCAGAATATTAAACATTTGTTCAGGATACTGGACCAACCAATATCCATAACTGTATCTGACTATACTTTTTCGTGATACCACCGATTCTGTGACAACGGTGCTCCCTTCCACAGAAATAAAAAGCTTCTGTCCTGATCAGTTTTTCATTTTGAAGCTGTTGTTGCCTTAAATCAGGTACTAAATGACTAGTGTCTGTTTTCCCATAGTAATAATATAGCAGCCTTCCCCAGTGGCTTCCTCCTCCCCAGATCTCACTGATTTATGGCCAATTCTGGAGCACAGGTTTCTGTCACGTCTATTACTTATTTTATTTCTTTTATATTATTGTTACTGTTGTGATAAAGCATGGAGGACTTTGTTGTGAACTATATGTACAGTGGATTTTAAAAAAAAAGACTGTTCTTTCCTTGGTAAGTTTAAAATTACTCTGTCTGAAGCTAGAAACTGTGTGAGAAAAACTAAAACCATTGCAGGAAATAACAATGTAATAGTGAAATGATTATGCTTCCCATCAGAGAGGTAGTCTAAAATGTGAAAATGTCACCAAGTATCTTGGGAAAGACATTTTTTTTAAATTACAACCAGATCTACACTTCAGCCAACAGAACTGGCAAAATAAGATGTACTCTGACTCTTTGTACAGAGAAAAATGGAGGTCTTTTAAATATCTTCAAGTCTGAGGGGGAAACTATGGAACTGCAATTTTGTGTTTGAATTAAACTGTTCCATTTCCTAATTTTATTACAGGCTTTGTCAGAGGAATGGCTAAATGTCTGCTTATTAGTCCTGATCTCAATCTTTATCTCAGGAGACTTTTATCATAATGAGTGTTAATTCTATGAAATTAATTGAGAGGTTGTTATTTTCATCTCTAAATGGTGTGTATTTTTGATTGACTGGTCAATGACAAGTCTAGTCTCATTTTCCACTATAATAAAGCTATGAAAAGGAAAAGAAGTGGAATAGTTGGCCAATTAAGTTATACAATAATGACAAGGTCAAGCCAAAGAGAGTACATTGTGGTAGTTTACAAATTACTAAGACATTTGGGTTTTTCATGTTCCTGACAGAAATTGTAATGAAAATAGAGTGTGACACATGAATCCATTAATGTGACAGCACAATAAAAGGGAGGAGAAATAATTTTAAGCGTACAAGTATACATCAAAATAATTTGAAGGGATCAGAGACAAACTCACAAGAGAATTCTGACTCTTTCCAAAATAAGATGGTACACCACAGAAAATCTGCATTTCCCATTTCCTACTAAATCTAAGTCTTTTGTAGTTAGTTACCGGTATTTAAGGAAAGATTTTCTTTGCTTTATCTCTTCAATCTGCCCTATCTCTGAGTAAGAGCTTTGAGTAATGCAAAGATGGCTCTAGTCATTCAGACCTTGTGATGTTGGTTACTCTAGCTGCAATGAATTTGTGTTGCTTTGCCAAGGAAAGAGCAGCTCTCATAGTCAAAAATGTGTGAAGCTGTGCCAGTAAAAAGTGACATGTTTATAAATAAGGAACAATATAGTCATATTGAACCTATGCCTGCAAACATCCTGCTTATTACATCATTTTGGTTGAACTGTTTTACCCAATAGTCTTATGGTACTCATTTGTGGAAAAAGAGAGTAGGGCTTCTGTCTTAAAGTTTAGCAGAAATAAAACAAGCTTGTAGGAGGAGATTTTTACCACTGGCTGTTTCCAGCATTTCCTGTGGCTAAGGTACAGTCATACGTTGTGTTAACCATTGTGAAGAATTTGTTGTTTTACCTTTACAAAATAAGAAAACAAAAACTACTTCATCTGAAGATGTTACCAAGTGATGTATATGACCTGTTCAAACACCTGGGGTACTCTGTTTTCTAACAATAGAATTAATATTGTCCATTAATTACGTTGTATGATACAGCATGCAGAGCTCACAGGAATGGATGGCAATGGTCTAGCCATAATATATTAAGTGTGTGCTCAAAGGAGGGAAAAAGTGGGCTTCATGCTGACTTTCCCTGAGATCCTTGCTTCAAATGAAGATGATCTCTAAAACACAGAAGGAGAAGTTAAGGGATCTTTCAAAGTATGCTGCATGGTAGAGATCCTTCTGAGCCTGCTGTGCTATACCAGCACAGTTCACTCTGCACCTACCCAAAACCTTTCTTCTGGGCCCACCCTGCAATATTCCCAATGACTGTGGGCGGCATAGCACTGTTTACATCAAAGAAATCTCCAGCTGTCCTATTAAAATAGCTCTTTATTCTCTTGGCACTGATGGCACAGTACAAAGGAGACAGCCAGGGTCAAACTTCAATACTGTGTTGAAGAATATTCTCACACTAATGCTCAGCTTGTGCAAGTACAGTAGCCTTACCCAAGGACCTCAAATTAGTTTGCAAAACAAGAGCAAAATAAATTGGTTTATTTGCAGATCTTTACTCCAGCTGATGCAACTAGGTGCTCCCCAAGACTGAGTTCCCAAAGAAGGGACCTCTTATGTCTGTTTTTGCCAGGGAATCTGTATGTATGGTCTTGCACACAGCATGGCCACTGTGCCACCAACCAGTTGTTTTCTGAATACTCTAGACTAATATAATCCCTTTCCCAGCACTATTGCTCTCTTTTGGTGTCTTATGTAAATGTGATGAATTAGTCTTGCTGTTCCTGTTGCAGTGCTTTAAAATAATAGGATATACAGCTTTCTGCAAGCTGAGTCGGTAACACATCCTGTAGAAGCTGACACATTAGGATGTCAGGTTTCAGACTGTTCAGTTATCTCCTGTTCTTGTGATAGCAAATTTTGTGGGATTTTGACACCTTGTCTTTCGGTCTCTCTCACTCTCATCGTTTCTTGTCTTGTGGGAATGAAGAAGAAACTTTCCTTCTATGTCTCTGAGCAGATCACAGCAGATCTCTGAGTGACTCCCTCAAGACAGCTCATGAGTTCACTGCCAAAGGAAGAATGAAGTAATGTGGATTTTTTTTTAGATTTAATATTAAAAAAGCTATACGTCTTTTTATGTATAATCAGCAAAATTCATTGTCTTCATCCAGATTTTGAGTTCTTTTCACTGAACTTAGTTGGTATTCCCAAATAGTGTTTAATAAATCTTTTAGGGGATGCTATTATCTCTAAGAAAAGGGTATTAATGTGCTGTCTTTTGTGTCTCATGAATTTCAGGACCTCATCAGGGTAAATATCATCAAGAATCAGAGTATTTCCAGCTGCACTAAATCTATTCTTTTTTTCACTTAAGAAGTTTTTTGGAGGTTTTAAAAAATGCATGGTAAGCTCTGACCTCTGGACCATAGAATACTTGAAGTGGGCAGGGATTTCTGGAGATCATCTATCAGGGCCAGCTAGAGCAGGCTGCTCAGGGCATGCTCAGTTGGCTTTCAACTATCTGCAAGGACTCCTAAGCCTCTCTGGGCAACCTTTTCCTATGTTTGATCACCTTCAGGGGGGAAAGGGAGGGGGGTTTATGCTTGAATGTAATTTCCATTAGTTCCTGTCCATCACCTCTTGTCCTGTCATTGGGCACCACTGAGAAGAGACTGGCTCCTATCAGGTATTTAGACACATTGGTTAGACCTCTCCAAGTCATCTCTTCTCCAGCCTTGAACAGTCCCAGCTCTCAGTGTGTCTTTATTTAGCAGATGCCCCTGTCAATCAATCATCTTCACAGGTTTTTGCCGATACTTGGTAAAGTTATCTATGTTAGGTACCAAATTAGAGACCAGTTGAGTCCACATCACAGGCAAGTTTGTCTTTCTCTGGAGGTAAAGGGACATCCCTGGAGCTTGTTAGATTGTGGAGGATGAAATTTCTATATTAGAATGTGGAATCTTTTTCTGCTAACAATTTCCATGTAAATGCTATTCTCATAAAACCATGATCTATACTCTGATAAATGAATTCACCTATGCTTCCCCCAGAGTAAAGAGGAACAGATTAAGTAATATTTTTACCAGTACCTTATTTGATTGCATTTTAGAAGTAAGAAAGTACTTCTCCCTCCAAATGGTAGAGGAATAACAGATGGATTGCCAAGTCAGATTGCAGGGGTAAAATATGCTTCAGCTGACAGAAGAGTTGGTTTGCAGTGTTCCTATCCAAGTCATATACTGATGGCAATAATGATCTGTCACAACATATATCTTCAGAGTAATTTCCCCCATGCTCATCCACATGTCAGGAACCTAACACAGAAAGAGAAAGTATGAGGAGAACAGTAGTTGGCAGAATCACTTACACAACCCAAGCTTTCTGACCCTTACTCTTCTTATGGAATACTGTCCTCTTGTAGGCATTCTCTGTTCTTCTTGGTTTTTTTCATAAATAATGTTAGTTAGATTCTAATTGAATAGTCATTTGTGTTTTCACAACTACTGGACTGCAGTAAAGAATATTCTTTCTCCCAGGCAAAGTTGATAATGAATGCAAAAAGGCAGTGCATCTGAATTCTCTGTCATTGCTGGCTTCTTGAGCATGAGCTGACACACACCATGGACTTTGAAGATACAGTGATTGAATCTGTGCAGAGTGGAGGGAAAAGATTTTGGAATTCTATAACCTAATGTTGTCCTTAGCTGTAACTAATGTAAGACATTAAAATTCACCATGAATGAGACCTCATGGTTAAATGTGTTAAAGTTGTTTTTTTCTCTAAAATGTGTTTTATAGGATTTTTTTAATAAATAACAGAATAGGGCATAAGACAATGTCGCAAGCCAGTGTCACTGTACAGTGTGAAGTATAATTGATGCACTGTGACAGAGAAGGCGAAAAATATGCCCAAGGATAAATTTCTCACTAAATTGACTAACAGGACAGCAAAAGACATGGAAAAAAATTTGGAAACACTGCTTACAATAGAAATTTTATTTTTATTCAAATATGTTGCCACTTTTGTACTCTCACTAAGCCGAACACACAATATTTGCAAAAACATCTGTTTCTTCCATCCTTCAGCTCAGTATTCATTGCTATTTTCTTTTCCCCCATACAATCAGTAATTTTAATTATTTCCATTATGATGTACGGAGTTTAGAGTTTAGTTTCAGTAGATTATACTGAATCCAGTTTGCTTTCATTATTTTCTATTTGTTCCACTTATTGTAAATTATTCTCTTTGGTTGTTATTATTTTCCATTAAGTTCTTTGAATTCTATGAATCCTTCCTTGGAATATCCAGCAATGCACATATTTATACTAAGTCTGTTTTCACCAGTTATTCTTTGCCTTTAGTTTTCACTGCAAAAAAACACAGCCCAAATGACAACATGATTTAATTAATCTATTCTAAAAACTAATACCCAGCAGCTATTTTCCTTAAACATCACTGGGGGGAAGAAGTTGCCTACCTTCCTCTTGCTTACAATGTGGTGTGAGCCTGAAAAATTCATCTGGTTTCCTTAGCAGGGAAATATGTGGGCTCCAGCCGTAAACCCTGTTCCAAAAGGTAACAGAAGACCCTCAAGCAAGGTAATATCCCTTCTGAGCTCACCACACATCATGCCCAATACCCATGTAGAAAGAACCCTGGGTCTTCTACTTTTCCCAGATGTGTGAGACATAAGCCTTTGTGGCTGTTTGTGGCTGTCCTCTTCCCTTAGGTGAGTTTTCTGAGTGCTGGCGGATGAATGGCTGTGTCTGTATAGACTGCTCCATCTGCTTTAAAAGTACAGGGGGCCTTTGTGCACCTGCTGTCTACCTGCAAAGGTCTCAGTCTCAATAAGTCATGATTTCTAGAATTTGATGTTTCGCCTTCTTGAACTTGTGCAAGACCAGGGTCCTGACAGCCCACCTGCTCGCTGCCTAAGCAGGAGTCTCCAGGCCAGGCTGCATTCACACGAGAGCTTATTCCTCAAATGAGACATCTATAAACAAATTACTCCACTAACTATTGCAACCCCCTTTCTAATCTTACAAAAGATGAAAATTCCCAGCTTAGCTGCCAGGGTTTTTTCTTAGCATAACCAACTTATTTCAGTCTGCTTATCACAAGCTTTACATCTACAATTTAAAACAGAATTTAAATTACACAGGTTATTTACTTATAATATACATTTTGCAAAGGTGGATCCTGGAAGACTACGGTGATAAATACTGGGTCATTGTTTCTTCTCGTTCTCCAAGCACTAAAACTTTGTGAGGTACAGCACCCATCGCTATCACTGGATTTCTGGCATACAATATCATTCTAGTTTAATATCTGTTACAAGAAACAAGAGGAAAAGATGTGCTGTATGTACATGTAGTCAAAAACTCCTCAGAAATAATTGGGTTAAGTGATTAAATGAGTTAAGAGTGCAATAGCGATGCATAGCTTATCTTGCTTGGGAGCAGAGCCAGCATTGACTGGCTGGGGTTAGCACAGCTCAAGTCATCTCAGGTAGATAAATAATGAATGTCACCATTAAAAAATTATCTTCTGTGTAACTGTCAACAAAGTATGAATGGAAATTCAGTGTAAAAAAAAAAAAAAGGAAGAGAATAGATTCAAGAGCAGAGAGGCATTTCTGTGCAGATATTGCTAATGCTTTGAGGTGAGGTAATTTCAAGCAGCAAGTACTGGGTGTGCCTGTAATGATTTAACTCGGTCTCTTTCCTAAATGATGTCATTGGAATGGACAAGTGACAAAACTTCCCTGCACCTATCAGTTAATTTTGCTTATACTTTAATCCCAAGGCACATTCAGACTTGTGAATGTGCTGAGTCCTTGAAGGTAGCTTGCCTGCTGTGGACATGTGCAGAATTGCCCACTAGCTGTTGAGAGGTAAAAGGGTGAAAGCATTGAATTCCACACATCAGTGTTTTGTTAATGCATATGTAAATATACACACTTTTATACCTGTTTGAGATACCTCAGCGTTGCATTGATATTCAGTAATTAATATTAAGAACCACTAAAATCTTCTTTTTAATCTATAATATTGTGCCTGTCACTTTTAATGATCCTATTCCTCCTCCTTGAAAGCCTGCTGTTACTTATCTTTTCAATCATCTACATCTATTGGCTTAAAAGCTGAGCTTGTAAAACACTAGTCTGTAAGTGCGCAATATCTAACATCAAAATTCATACTAATTGCAACAGAACAATAACATAATCATAACATAGCCAGAACTGGCAAATTTGCATTAATCAGATCAGGTCAGCGCTGTATAGCTGTAAGCAAAACTGTCTTACAAACTCGCATTGCTTCTCCCAGGAATTAGTACTTTGCTGGCAGCAGCTTGCACACAAGAAGAAACCGATCGGTACACGTTTGTTTTAGCAAGGCATGTCATCGCACTGCAATAAAGTGTGCTGCTAAGGAGAGGTAGATGGGTCAGTGTTGTCTGAAGGACCAGGCATAAACATTAACCTGCAGATTTCCTAAGTGAGTCAAAACAGCTTGTGATGGGCTAATTTACAAATGTGAGTTTCTGACAAGACATTCAATTTACGTCCCATAAACTGTGCCACTTGGCAAGAAGAGAAATAGATGAGAAAGGGCAGGAGGGAGTGTTTAAGTTTCCATGTCTCTTTAAAGGGGAGGAAAGGGCAATTTAACTTTGAGAGTGTGCTAAGAGGGTTAATTCAGGAGAAGTTCTGCAATTTATTCTCGTTCTCCATAATGTTGGACCTTAGGGCTTAATGTAATGGAATGTGATTTAGAGTTCTGAATGTGCTAATTTTGTAATTCAGGTGTCCTGTGGAGAGGCTGTGTTCATGCCAGCTGTCTGGGGAATTAAATGCAGCTGATTTGTGTTGGGGAAAATGTGTGGTTTGCTTCAGGCCAAAATTGTTGTAAAATTTAAACCAATGTATTTTTCTCTCTCCTTAATTTAAAGTTTGGGATACAGGTGGGCCTGAGGGTAATTACTAAGGGCTCCCACATCCTGGTGTTTAATATAGAAAATTCTCATATTGTTAAATTATAGCACTTGATAACCAGCGTAAACCAGTTTTATTTATAACACTGCTCTTCTGTTTTCCTTTGCTTTTGCCTTGCTTTGGGTGTTTTGTCTTCATCAAACACTAATTACAGTAGGATTTTGAGTCTCATGCTCTCTGCAAGCATGAGATGTCGATCTAATGGCCAATTTCTTCAAAAGAAACTCTTGTGTTAAGTATCAATTTGATTTTCTTTCATGAGAGAGATCTGGGGTGGGAAAATGGTTTCCATAATATTCTTGAGTCCAACTGATTGCTGATATTGCTGTGAAATTGTGAGCTAACAGTGCCTGCCTACCGTAAGGGGTGCGACGGAGTGTTAGCTCAACAAAGCAAGCGGAGTTTGCCAGGTGAATAGCACAGCCCTGAATTATTTATTTATTTCAAAACATATCCTCAGGATATTACAAAATGTGGTTCTGAGAAATAAAGGACCGTGTCTTCGGCTTATGTAAATCAGAGTTGCTCCATTTGCTTCAGTGGAATTGTGCTGATTTATGGCAGCTAAAGAGCTGGACCACTGTTCCTTAGGCTACAAAAATGCTTGTTGCTGTACAAATGACTCTGCATCTAAATGGCATTATCGCACCGTAACACCTGACCTGAGAGGTGAAATTGGTTACTTTTATTGAAATCAAAACAATTATATTTCTATCTTTACTGGTTTCCTCCAGCTGCCTTGGGAAAACATTTTAAGAAAGCAGGAAGGTGAAGTTGTCTTTTTGTACATGCTTGCAAGAGTACTGCCTTTTTGAAATACAGTGAAGACCTCTTAAATTGAAATGCTGGGGAACAATAAAGGAAAGGTTCGTCATTTGATTTTTTTCCTCCAATTGCATCTTAGTCCCTTTACCATGTCTTTAGGTAAATTAATTCAGGTCTCTTAATATTAAAACCAAAATACCAGGAGGACAGCAGACTCAAAGATGCCAATAGCAAAGCACAGCAAATAAAAGTCTTTACCCAAACCAGCTTATGGAACGATGCCAATTCAGCCATTCAACACATGATACCTGCATCCATCAGACAACATTTTATGATCCTTATGCTTTTAGGTTGCAATATTCTGTATTTGTTGGCCTTGCTGGAGGGAGAAGGTGTTTGCAGAGAATCCAGAGGAAGCTGTGTGCAGAAGTGATGACCGTGATTCGAAGTAACATTCAAATCAATTTGTTATACACAGAATAGATACAAGCTGGTTTTGTTTGATTCTGTTTAAGCATGGCTTAAAATATTTCCTTTGCAAAATCGTTTCAAGACTGCCAGTATGTGTGTGGTGTGGTGTGAGAATGTGGGTACGTACTAATATTCCACTAATAGCTGACAGATAAAACTTCATTTCTAAAAGGGCAATGCCTGGCACTGTGATGCAAACAGCTTGTTTCAGAGTGGATAAAATAGAAGATGAAAGTTGCCCTTAATGGAAATCAAAACTGTTTAAAATTGCAAAATGATCACTCTCTGACTCGAATGTACTTCAAAGCTTTCCAAGTTGATACATTTAGTTCTTGCCTTTATTTTTATTCGAAGTTCAAGAAGCTTGTGATAATTCACTTGCTTTCTCCTCTAGTGCCCATGACTGTTGAACTTAGTATCCGTTTAAAGTGATTTGGATGCCATCTTCTTGTTGCCATTTCCTAGTTAATTTATTAATTAAACTATCCAGTTAATAGCTAAAGCAGGTAACTGGTGCAAACCTTGCTCATTCTTATTGGCCTTTCTTTCACAACTTGGAGCTGCGCACTTTTTTTGGGGCTGGAGTTTTTTTTTCCTTTCAAAGTTGCAGATTGAACCCAAAATATTTGGCAAAATCATTTTCGGTGTTCAGAGAAGAGGAGAATTCTAGAAAAGCTGTGTCATTTCACTTTTTCATTCAAAATAATATGTCAGTGTTCTGAAGGGGAAAAAAGAATCTTAATAAAAAATATTGAGAATAAGAAATGCTATATCAATAGAAACAAAATGCTTTGTTCACTCCCTAGTGATTTATCTGATGGTTTTGCTCATAAATACACAGGCTTGACCAAGAATTCCTGATTTATTCTTTATATTAATAACAAAAAGGAGGTCTTTCCAAAGCTTTACCACAACCAAACTTTCTTCATGTGTCACATTTGTAATGAACACCTTTCCCTGTTTCTGAATTGTCATTGAAACCCTTTCCCAGAAGTGAGAAGGCTGTCAATCAACTGCTATTGGATAAGTGCTTATCTACATGATTACCAGAAAATTAATTTGAATTAGCCAGTAAAATAGTGGAGCTGAATCACTTAAAGAACTTATTGTGGACACTTGTATTCAATATTAAATTGGTGTTAATTTGACTTGATTTCCTGCACTTCATAATATGAATAACACTTTGTTATGCCACTTCCTACTGTAATCCTATCAGACCTTCTAAATGGGCAAAGACATATTCTGTAGGAAGTGGCACTAGTTATTTAGCATTTGGTTATCATTAAATTGAAGATGCAGGAAAATATTTGGTGTAATAAGCTATTGAATGTGAATCTTGATACAAAATGTGAAATTAAGGTCTTGACCGCTTTGCATAAAAGTATGACCAGACCGTATCTCCTCACTTGCTGTTTCCACTGGAGAATAATCTTCCCACATGATTACATTTTACTGTGTTGTTTCTGAGTTTCACACCAGGTACAGTTTTATTTCAGCTTGTAATTACCCGATCTTCATTTGTTTAAGTTAAGTAATGTTTTTAAGTCACTCTTGTGTCTTCAGAAAGAAAGTAGCTACAGAAGTGAAAACTCTTATCTTTTCCCAAGAAGGACACTGGGTGCCATGACAAAACAATTTGGTAAAAGAAGAGATGGCCTGTTTCTGATATGTGAGTTCATCAGAATATAATTGTGTTAGATGCTTCATCTGCAAATCAGATCATAAACTTAATCCAAGCCTTTTTATAAGAGCTAACACATTTTGCCTTGAGTCAGAAATTTGCTGTTGCTACCATTGGTTATGCCCAAGGATTATTAATATTTGGCATCAAGTTCAATTTTATTCAGTGACTGTAACAGAGATCAACCTTGTTTGATCCCTTGCTTTTTCTTCAGGGAAATTAATTCCAAATGATGCAGCTGGATTGAAGAACTGAGAATTTAAATTTATCTCCTCTGCCGGGTGAAGGAGGATGCATATTTATAACATGAATATCAAACTCTCTACATCCTGGCTTCACATATTTTATTACTTGTTACCAGTAGAAAAACTTCATGCTCTCATCAACAACATTTCCTGAGGTTTTTTTGTGGCTTGTTTTTTGTGGATTTTTTTAAACTCTCATATTCAAGATTTAATAGTATAATCACAACATTTGACAAAGAAATATTCTCCTGGTTTTATAAATTGTTACCTTGAACTGTGTCATAAATGGGTGGTAAAAAAAAGAAATGCATCCTCTATTCACAATTATTTCTATCTCTTCTTCCTGGCTTCTTCAAAATGTGTCTGGGCTCTTCAAGCATAGTTCATGTTCTGTTTCTTTGCTTTGTCTGTATGTCAGATATTGATACAGACCTCTCTTGTAAATATCTTTGAAAGCTGCTAATGAAAAAAGACAACAATAAAAATTAGTTGGCAGTATTAATATCACCTCATTTGGCTTAAAATATCAAGGCTAATTTGTTCAAGGGTTTGTACAACCTCCCTCGGCAGAAAACATTTTATTCTTGGGAGCTGCATCAATTTCCTGATAGGCTCTTCCACTCATTGCCTTCCTCAACCCCAGAGAGCCACCACCTTTGTTTTCTTGTTAGACTGAGTGATATAACGAAAACTGTATTTTCTCAGCCTCCTATATCAAGCTAAGTAATAACCTTATTTGGTTTTTTTATTTCCCCCTCCTTCTCTTTCATAAATGTTATTTTTATTCATCTCCTAGTCCCTGGTTAAGCATCACTCTCATGTCACCTCTCCTACAAACACAGTTTCTGGTAATGTGCCTAGTAGAGGGAAATCAAGAAACAACTGTCCTGCAACTAAGGTAGGAACATAGAAAGTGCTCAGAAAATCCATTCCTTCTGATCCATCTAAATTTGGATTTTCTTTCCCACAATGACTCCGACATTCAAAGTAGAATAGAGGGACATAGCAGAAAGCCAGGTTCCCCAGCACAACAGGACAGGGGTGCCTTGAGCACCTCTTGGGCGTGATGGTTCTGCAGAGGTCCTCTACCCTCTGCAGGGTAAGTGGAGCTGGCAGGTAGAGGGAATAATCGTTACAAAGAAAGTTTATCCACCTTGAAACACAAAGAAGAAAGCCATGGCCCTGATGTGTTTACCACCAGCTCCCTCAGCTCTCTTCCTTTGCTTTCATCTGAAATTCAGCAACATTCTGTTTTTTTCTGACTCACTGTAGCTCTCTGGGCCAGCAGTCCATACTGGGAATGAATTTAGGGACAATGTTAATATTGATTAGAATACTTCTTGCTACCTTCCCTCTCTTAGTAGCATCGTGGGGGGAAACGGTTAATTTGAGTCCTTTGGCACTGCTCTTGAACAAAACATTCAGGCATTCTGAGCAACTGACCCCAATTTTCCTTTTTTTATTCCTTAATAGGGCCTGTTGTGGTCAGAACTACAAGACATTTTAAAAGTCTATAAAATTGATAGAACATTATAATGACATGTTTCCAGGGTGTCTTTTTATTACCGTGCTGTGTCGGCCATGGACATGCCCACTGTGTTACAGAACTGTTCAACAGATCTGCCCAGATGATGATGATGCTTTTTCAAAGAGCACTTTGGATTTAGAATAATAACCACAATCTGCTACAAGACAAATGTTGATGAAAAGAGGATGCCAGCAACAGAAAATGTGACAGAGCTGGAATTTCTAACAGCAAAGCTGTGTGCAGCAGTGTTATTCACACTTCGAAATGCAATCTCCCTCAGATAGCACTGCCTTCTGATATGCAATGTGGGCCTGATCCAAAGCCTGTTTAAGTCAGTGGACTGATTCCCAATGACTTTAATGGGTTTTGGATTACACCCTAATTGCACTGATGTTCCCTTTACTAAAGCTCTTAGTTATAATGAAGCTCAACAATGCTCTGTTTGTTTTCCCTTCGTTTCCAGGTGTTAATATTTTCTTTCTCTCCATCTAAGTGAAGTCACAATTATCAGGGAGGAGAGAAAAAAGACTAAATCTTTCACCAACTGCAGTGATCTGCTGCACATAGATCGCTAATGCTCAGTGCTGAGTCACAGCGAGCAAGATGATCATCATGTTAAGGCGGTTAATAAAAGCAAAAGCGCAGTGGCATTTCAAGCCTGATTTGGCAATAAATGTCTCCATGCATGAATGGCCCACTCTAGAGAGAGAACCAAAAGTACCTATGAAATATGAAACTATGGAATATCAAATGGGACCAGAGTTCAGCGTAAGTAAAGGTCTTAAGAGAATCAATGAGGGAATTTCTCTTTTGCTGTAAAAAGATAAACAACTCATAGTTCATAGGGACACTGACAGTTTCTGGAACTTTTCTCTAAAAAGTATAGACAGCAGAAAACCTGCCAGGGTATGGCTTTTTTGAGCAGCCAGCCCTTGCAAATGCTGGATCAAATTGCTCTTCCCCTCTCTGGTGGGCAGTTCCCATGAGGATGTGACTAACTCTCCTTTCACTATGATGTTCTGTGCCTATTCCCGTGGTGTAAATCAGGATTTCTGACAAAATGCTAACATTTACATCTTTAAATTCTCATTTCATCTGACAAGTAATAATCATCTTCCCACTAGTCTGTGGCTGCCTTGGCTTCTTTAGTAAGATGGGATACTCCCGTGACAGCTACTTGCTAACCAAACGCATAGACAGAAGCTGCCTATAAATTAATTAACTGCTTAAGTAAATTAAACAGATGGAAAATGGGGAATCAGCTATGAGGGAGGGATGGATGGACAGACAGGGACACATGTGCACTGTTGATACTGGCATTCCTTTTCTCTCCTTAAAGTCTTCTCGGTTTTAAACAGAGAATTCAGAGGATCCCAAGTTTTGCTCATTCCATAAATACCATGGTCCAGCTGAAATAGTGACAGAGCCTAGTGAAAGTGAATGGACCGTAGTATTTATTTTAGGTTCTGACTATAACTGAGTACACAGTAGCTTTAACAGCAAACTAAAGATTAGGAAGAAAGTATAGGCCTGGGAATGTTGAAAACTGGAAAATATTCCATTTATTTTCTTTAAGAAAAGCAAAAAATTTCTTTTATTTTACCGTAAGCAACATGTTCTGCTCCTCTTACAGTTGATTTTATCCATTTTCATTTGAGTCTGATTCAAATGAGAAATTAATTTCAAAATAAAAATTCATAAAGGTTCACTTAGCAAAATGTCAAAGTGGAAGCATTTGGCACTTCCAAACTGGAATATTTCAGTTTCAAAAGATGTCAAAACAAATTGTTTCATTTTTTGGCTGAAAGTATTTTCATATGCCTGAATTTGCTAATAGGTTCTCTCCTCCCACTCAAGAAGGGCTTGGGTTTTTTATTTGGTTGTTTTTTTAGCAAATTTATTATTCAAAAGGTTTTTGCATCTAAAGATTTGATTTGATGTATGTGGGTTTTGATGTCAAAGATAATATTATACTTAAGGCAAAAATATACTATCACAAGGTAGAAAGTTTGATCTGAAAAAGACAATATGGAATATGCTAATGGAATGATTTATTAACGTATGAGCAGAAACTGTTTTGTATATACTATTAGATGACTAAATCTTTGACAAGCTTGAATTTTCATCTCTCAGTAGTTCAAAAGTTGCCCACAAAAGGTATATATATTTTGTACTCTATTTCTACCCCACATATTCTATAATTTTTGTTAGTGTTTCTGTGCAAAAAAAAGAAAAACCAACATTCAAATTTGGAAAACATTAGAAAAAAAAATAATCCTTAAAGTATGAATTACTCAAACGTTCCTGGGGGGGTTAAAAAGAGCCATGAAAATTTAAATCTTAAAAATCTTTATGGGGTCAAAGAAAGCACTTTTCAGCCCCTGAGCATCTCTCTGCATGACTATGAACTACTAGTATTGTTTTGGTTTTGTTTTTATTGAGTGAAGATGCAATATTTGATGCTGTCTTTCCTAGTATTTTGGGAATCCCACTTCCCTATTTTTAGCTGTGTGAAATGTCTGTATTTAATTGACAGTTTTTTCTGGATCAGCTCAGGAATTTTATAATATTGATTATTTAATAATAACTTTTTCAGGTTACAGGCTAAAAGTGTTGCTCTTGGAAAACAAACAAAAATGTTTATTTGTCAGTAATATTATGTAAGACTATGAAAAATAAAATCTAAAAACTTGTTTAGTTCTTAGGTACTTTAGAAGAGACACTGACTTTCCTGTTTCTTCATAGGTAACTTTCTATCTGTTCCAAACTTCTAATTCTCTGCTGCACAAAATATGCAATAGCTGGGTACACTATACACATCTCTGACATGTTCTTCAGCATGTAATATCCCACATCTAACTCACTTTTGTCACTTCAATTCATATGCTTTACCTACCTATGTATGCCATGCCCTTTGTGGCCCTAATCCTTCAAATACAAAGACAACCATGGAACATTTGTTTGTTTTAGCTGTCTCTCTGATGCAGGACAGGATTTAAATTCTGAGCCCTTACCTAAATAAAGGCTTCAGGACAAACCTGTAGTGCTTTTTTTTGTTGAAGCCATAATTATTTTCCAACATTTCCATCAAAAATTTTAAATTCATTCAGCATGGAAATATTTTAGTCCAGGGTGTAAATATTCACTGCTTCAGTTGTCTGCTACTTTGCCTACACTGTATGGTTTGGCTCTTTGACAGTCACTTGCTTTCCTTTCCATGCCTGCAGCACTTCATTATCACTTACACTCACATAAAGTACACCAGTGGTTTCTCTTTTGCAGCTAGTTAGGGCTCATGGATGGATAATTTACATGTGGTAGCCATTTTGTCTACTCTTCGCCTGGAAACCTGTCTCTTTAAATGTTGTATTAGTTGAAGCTATGATGAGCAATCAAAGGCTTTCTAGAGTAGAGATTGCAAATATCTTAAAATTTCTGTTTGATTTTAAAAGCACAAAAATATTTAGGTTAGTTAACATTGATAAGCTCTATATCTAGTAACGCTGAAATGAGTAAAGGGCGTGTGGTGAATCGTACACCGTTAGTATGGGTTTTGTTTGATCTTGGTCATAGATGTATTATTTTCTTCTGAAGTCTGAGTGTAATTTATTTGTCAGGTTGAATGGTCATAGAGAAAGTTGTTCATTGACCTGAAGAAATGTATGGTGTCTCCATGATGATGAAGAACATAAAAGAGTCTCCTTCTTGGGAAATATTAGAGTTGATAGGGAGTGTTTGAAGAGGAATGTGTCAAAGAGACTGACAGCAACATGAACAAAAGGAGGAAGGGAAATAGAAGATGAGAGGCTGAATTTGTTCTCTTTGGGATTTCACATTTAGGAATTTTAACAAAGAAAGGGTCATTATCTGTGCAGCCTAACTTCCTGAACCCAGCTTTTATCTCTTCTTGTCCTTTTGTGTAATTGAAAAAAAAAAAAAGGGTCTTTCACAGAGAAGAACTGTGGAGAAACTGGAGGAAACATGATGGACATAGGGGAAAACCCCTCTGGCACATGGCTTTTCAGTGCTGCTTCTCATGGTGCAGGATGCAGCAACCTCTCACTTGCACCCTAGTTCACTGCTCTTTGTAGGCTGGCTGCCTTTCTCTCTGAAGTTGGGAACTACTTGTTGTGCTTTTTAAAAGTTCTTCTGTCATTTTTACTAGTCACTGCACTTTTCAAGAACTATTAATTCTTTCCACAAGCTGTTTGATCTGAGTCTACTCCCTTACTAATCCAGCTCTACTTAATCAAAGAGAAATCCCACCGTTTATTCATAATCCAATTATAATATTATACATTAAGCAAAATATTCACTATACTGTATGAAGTCCATACAGGCTTGTTGTTTGTTTTCTTTTCCATGGATGGGGTTATTAGATTGTGCATCCCAGTAACACAGCCATGAAAGGCAAATTAGCTCAGAAGTTACCTAATATTCTGCTAGCATTTCATGGATTATTTCTCTCCTTGGCCTTATCCTTAACTCTCCCCACCTTAAACCTCTAAGGGAGACCTTATCACTACCTACAACTATCTGAAGGGAGGTTATAGAGAGATAGGTGATTGTCTCTTCAGCCAGGTGACAGGTGATAGGACAAGGGGGAATGGCATGAAGCTGTGCCAGGGCAGGTTTAGATTGGATGTTAGGAAAAAAATTTTTTACTGAAAGGGTTGTCAGGGCCTGGAACAGGCTGCCCAGGGAGGTGGTCGAGTCACCTTCCCTGGATGTGTTCATAAAAGGGTAGATGAGGTACTTAGGGATATGGTTTAGCGTAGGATGCGAATGGTTGGACTTGATGATCTTAAAGGTCTTTTCCAACCTTGTTATTCTGTGATTCTGTGATAAACCTTAGATTTCTTGATCTGGTCTAACTCAAGTCCTTACCTCTTGCCTGGATTGCATCTGGTGAATTGCTCCTGGCTTAGTGCAAAGAAAACAACTCGCATCAGAATGATGAAGCCTATTGGAGAGAGGCTGTCCTGCAGTGGGGTGTTTAGCTATTGGAATAAAATGGGGACTAAGTGAAGGAATTATGAGGCTAGCAGCAGGTCTGCAAAGAAAAGCTTCATAGCAGGAATGAATGGACTACAAAATTGACTCAGATTTTATCCAATTTCACAACCCACTTTTCCAGTCCTTAGCTGTGGGTCAGTTCTCTAGTTCTGTCACCTTGCTATGCATCTCTCCAACAGAACAGAGTGGCGTTTTGCCGTAACTGTTATGATTGTGCCATTTTCATGGATCAAAGTATGCAATAAAAAAAATTCATTGTATTAACAGCAAGCTTTAATACAAAATAATAATATTATATATGTGATGTGCTACCTGCTTCCATACAAGGGAGGGGGGGAAAAAGGCTAGTGAACCCAAGGGACAAGAGACTTCACGTTCACCAAGAGCCTCAATGGTCTCCTCTACATGCAACTCCAGTAGCTTGGCTGTTTTAGCAAAACAGCTGTTTGTGCAGAATTCAAGATTTCTAAAATGATCTATGTTGACAGTTAAGTTACCAGGTAAAAGATCCATGAAGGAATGTAAGATGTGTACATAAATATATATATATATGCAGTTACGTATTTGTGAAGTTTGCTGAGCTTGAGGACTGTAAAACCCAAGAAAATGAGACACAAAAGAAAAGCTGTTTCCTTTGCAACTTTCCTTTGCAAATATTTAATAACTATGTAGTAAATACTTACTAAAGAAAATAACAAGAAAAATTTTCCTCTGAAGTTTACTATGCCAAATTTAGAGACTACTCAACCATTAAAGTGTGAAACAAGGGGACTTCAGCCTTGATTTAAATGCAATTCTCAATCTAATCTTAACTTGGGAGTCATTAGCCACACACCATTATAAAAGAAACCAGTCACTGTATTTAAAGTGCTCAGTTTTCCTTCCATCATTCCTCCTTCAGTGTACCATTCAACAGGAATGAGAGCTTTCTACTTGATAAGGCACTGGATAAAAGATGCCACTGTCCAAAATCCAATCCTATTTTTTATACAGGTTTTACGTGAAATTCTGCTGTTTCTTCTGATAGATATCTTTTTAACTGCTATATATGTCTGATAGCATAATTCATGCTGGAAAGTATGTTCCATTTATACCTACTGTGTACCCTTAGATTTGCCAATATTTATGCAAAAAGTAATAGACTTCTCTGTATGAAACACAAGCTGTTTTTTTCTACAGCATGTTAAAGGTTCAGAAATGCTCATGACAGTCAGATGCTTGGCTCTTTCTTTTGTCTGAGCTTTGGGCTACAGATTGTTTTAGTGCAGTGTTTCAGTGGTCTGCTGAATATTTAAATTCAGCTCCACAGTCTTGAGGAATCTAGGCATTTTAGTTTCTGCTCCAGGTAAACAAGATGTGTAAGAATTCCCTTGACTTTCAGAATTGCACTTACAGATCTTTTTTCTCATCTTAGCTGATCAATGAAGTGCAAACTCTTCTGATCGATTGCAAGTTTCCATTTATACAATGGTCCATCATACCATTTCTGAAGCTCTTGTCTATTTGCTATAGGTCAGTCCAGGTGTAAAGCCAGCTTGCATGAAGGCAAGACTTTAAACATAGATTTTTCAGTTTAATGCCCAATCAATTTCATATGACAGTCTAATGGACTCTGCTATAGTTTTTAGTGGATAGAGGAGCAGTTTCAAGGGCTGTACATGAAATAAAAAAATGAAATGCTTTAATGTTATAAGAGAAAGAGACTTGATCAGCAAGTGACACGTTCCAGCCCTTATCTGATGTACATGAATGCTCAAAGTTCTTCCATGAAAGGGCTTTTAGGGCATAATTATCCCCTATAAAGGATAAATATGGTACCAAAGGAGGGTGATCCCAGGCAAGAGAGGTGCAAGCACTTAACCTCACTCTCAGTTTAATTCCTGGGACTCACTCTTGTGAGCACAGAAGTGCCGTTCACTGAAAACACTGAGAGGATATAACTCAGTCTCCCAGGCTGTTGGGTTGAGGTTTGAAACAGAGGGAAGTTTTCAGAACACTGGTACTAGTAGCTGTAATATAACACACACACACACACACTTTTATATATATGCACATATATAAGAGGAAGAAAATGAAAGGGGTATATCATTATTTCAGTGCTACTGAGAATGGCTGTCAGTAGAGTTAAATAGAAAATTTAAGGTAAACGTTCATGTTCCTCATACATTGCCTGCACTGGAATGTAGATTTTTGGTTTCTTTTATAGTCAGATTCATTATTTGAACATATTTATTCATTTTTAATCAGTGTGCTTCATTTTAAAATAGCTTTGTAGTTTCCTTCCATGCCAGCACTTTATACTTTATTTAAAAGTGAATGATAGAAGTGAATATCTGATTATGGAAAGCCACAGCAAAACACTGCCTGCCTACTCATTGTAAAAACAAATCAAACATCCAAACATGATTTTTAATAAAAGTCTGAGATCAAAGGACAAAGTGGGTATGTTCTTCAGAAAACAGCAAAGAATCCTTATTTTCATGTATTTGAATAGGGCAGGTGGCACTAGCAAATTACATTACAGTCCCTGGGTAATGCAACAAGGAAAATAAGCAATAAAATACACCTTATTTGAACTCACTGCTGGAGTGAATAGTTGTGGTGTGTTTTTAAACAGCTCTGTCCTTGTCACTGTACTGACATTAAAGACAAAAATTGTTTGACACTTACTTATATCTTAAGACCTTTTCTTTTCAAACAAAGATTCTGTTTCTCGGATCCCAACCTTAATTCTGCAGAGAACTGACACAAAGCTGTATTTAACTTCTTGTATACACAAGGCTGCCCATTTAAAGTGGGTTCCCAGTAGTAAGTAGACAATAAGCACTGGTTTCTTGTGGCCTCTGAGTTGACTTAGGGTGTGAATTTTGATCTGTAGAACTCCAGAGAGTTGGAAATATTTGTAATAGGATGCAGGAACCACCACGGACAACATTGTGGTCACCTGCATCCATGAAATTTCAAGAGTAATGGCAATGAGTGGGCCAATCTTCAGAAAACCTGCCAGAGGGACATGAAGAACCCACCATATCAAAAATAACCTGAGTTGTCAGTCTTGACAGCATGCAAGTAGGAAGCCTGGGGAAAGGATGGAAGATAGGGTAGACAGTGTTTGCAGAGAGATAAACACATTAGGGGTTAGATTCATGATAGGGCAGGAAATCATGTTCATTTTGTTAGCAGAGTTCTGGGAGACTAAAGTAAAAGACTAAATTATTTCTGATCACTGCTTGTGCCAGGACTCAAGACTGTGCATTGGAGAGACTGTGGACCCAAATAAGTGCCATAAATTACTGCTGGGTTGGGGAGGGTTGGGGGAGGAAGGCATGTCAGGGTTTCATGGCATTCCTATAACTTTTAGGGGAAATATTAATGCATATTACTTACATAAAATTCACCCACATATGCGAAATAAAAATGTGCTATGAAAACACTGGGACATAAAAATAAATAAATAAATAGAAATCAGTAAAATTGCATTTGATAAAAATGAACTAAAGCCAGAAAAATCTAACTTGACTCAGAGCCAAAACACTTCTTTTCTTTGGATTTGGCTCCTAATTGAAGACGAAAATAAAACAGATGCTAGAAATGTCAATTAAACACATTTTTCAATCTGTTTTTTATAATCTCTAGCTCTTTATACATGGATGGACTTCTGCTTTTCAAATCATTGTTAGTCCTTATTTTTATCTTTTTTCGGAAAGGAACTATGTTGCTTCTTTGGAGCATGACTCAGTGTATATATGGTTAGTATGTTCTTGTAAGCCTGTTTTGCATGCTATTTTCCAACATTTAATAATTTCTCTTATTGAAGAATGGAAGAATGTTGGAATTATAATTCTCAAGTATTTCCACAATAACTAGTGCAAATTATTACTACCACTACAGATTACCTGCTCGCTTCTGTTTTATAAATACTATTTCTAGAGTTGTATCCTACAATACCTGCTATGCAGATTAATTAGATGATGAGAATCTGAGGAAGTTATACGTGAGAGACATAAAAAAATTCATTTGCTTTTCACTGTTTGTTCTGTTTGTTTCCAGTTTTCTTGCACTGAACAATATGACCTGAGAAGTCTGCTTTATTGTTTATTTCCCTGATACATATGTGTTGTGATAAAGTTTTGCCAGAGTTTTCTCAGGAATTTGTACATCAAAATCTTGGAAAATAAATATAAATTGCTCTTTTGTTTTTTGGTTCTTTTGTTGGATTTTGTTTTTTTCTAAAGGACTTGCAAAAGTGTCAGTGTGGAACTTGTTTGATGTTTTCATTTGGCTTTTCCTTTACTTTAAGGCAAAGCTTACCTTCTTGGTAAAATGATTTGAAAGGTCTGATGTCCAATGTTTTTACAGGCTGGCAGCTGGTTGGGTAAAGATGGGGCTGAACTTGGTGCTTCCCTGCCACGTGGTGGGAATCGTGCATGGTCTGAGGGGCTAAAGAGAGGGAGGAGAGGCTGCACCTCCTTCCTTCCACCGCTCCTGTGGGGAAAATGTATTGCAGAGCCACACAGCGATCCACTACAATATGTTGTAGCTCTGGGGAAAATTGGCCTGGACCCTCAAACTATTATTTGCAACTTGACTATTCACAGCTGGAATAGCTATGGGTTTGTTATTTGTAAAACATCCATGAATTTCACCACAGGCCTTTCTAGCAATATTGAAGCATCTGTGAATCAAACTGTTCCCCAGCTGTTCATTCGCTACCTGCCGACTCCTCCAGCACCGCAGCCCTATTAATGCTGATGGTTACACCGCACTCCCGGTGAGCTCCTGCCACACGGCTCCGCTCTTACTGCAGCCGCAGGCGTTAATTCCCAACAAGACAACAACGAGTGTTATTTCTTTCAATAAAAAGTTCTTGCCAATGGTTGGAGTCCTCGCCAATGTTTACTGGCAGTTGATACTTAAATTTCAACCGTTTTTTGGTCTAGTCTTTGCAAACCAGTCAGAAACATTCCTGCTGATTTTCTACCTTAAAAAAAAGAAAAAAGAAAAAAGGAAAAAAAGTATTTCCATTAGGAAGGGGAAAAATGAACTAGAGGCTGTGAAGAATATAATGAATACCCAATGTATGTTGTTCAGAGCTTATCTTCAAAAGCGCAAATCAGCTCAGAAGTCTTTAATAAATGGTCTTATCAATAAACCTCAGAAACTGCAATTTCTTTTTACAATGAGGATACATTTTAGGTTTTATTTAAAAGCTTTTAGTGATAGTTAAATCATCGTAATCAGTTACTTATTTTTAAGACACACATTTACAGATTGGTGAAAACTGTTTCAACCTTTATTTGGTTCTTTCTTAGATGAGGGCACTGGAAAAAGAGATCACAGACTAACCAGTGTCTTCATGCTTGGAGAGAATTCCTTGGCTTTTCAAGAGTACATAGTATTATTTTAAACTAGTAACACAAAGGATATCTGAAGACTGTGACTCTCAGATAGGAATTCAGAGGCTTAGGATCTTTCCCAGGTTTCATCTGAGTGTGCCAAAGCCCAGCTTTTATTTCAAAACATCCATGATTTTTTATGTTTCATCCTGAAGGACATAGAGAAATTCCTCTATTTCAGAAATTCCCTGTTGACCAAGGAAGTATATGGTCTTCCTCTCTGTAATGGAGAAGTTCTAGTGCCTCCAGGCATTGGAGCAGAAACTTGTAATTTTATGATAACTGCCCTGCCTGAAATTGTGATGGGTTCTTGATGACTTTAAGGGTAGTTTTGCATTTGACCATGACGTAGTCATAATCTTCCTTATTCTCAAGACATCTGCAGATTTTTTCCAGGGAAGGAGCTCACATCCTGTCTGCTAATCCATTATTTAAGCTGCTTTAGACTTCTCGGGTGACAGGGAATGTGTAAAAGCAATTAGTGAGTTGGACAAAGGCGGAAATTTTTTTCTCTTTCTCTTTTTTTTGGTTTGTTTTTTACATCTTGTTTTCTAGCAAGATAATTATGTCAAGGGAGATAGCAGCATCCTCTTCCTATTCATCTATCTACCTGGGTGGAGGGGAAAATGCTGAGATGACCTCTACATCTTGTTTGATACAGCTTTTGAAGAAAGCCATAAAACGCTAGTGACATGCATCCTCCGGCAGACCTTTTTGCCTGTAATCTGAAGCAAAATGGAAGAGATACATGTCCAAACTCTTCACAGGGACTTAGCTGTGTAAGATATTTTACCTATGTTTTACAGAGAAACTGCCACTTGTGAAGAGTTAGAATTTCCTACATTGAGGCGGGTGACTTTTTTCTTTTTTGTACGTGACCAAATCTATTTTAGTGGTGGCAGTAGAAGTAGTAATAGTACTACTATGACAACAACAATGATGACCAAGACATTTTTTACTAATGCTTGATCTGGGATGGGAGATAAAATTATTTGCATAGTATTTTACTGAACAGGAACAGTTCCCTGGACAGGGAACTTCAAGTTCTCATTAAGGGAACTTCATGAAGTCTTCACAGGTTACACTAAATGTATTGGTTCTTTACTACTTAAGATATATCACCAAGGATTTTCCCAATGAACGTTTGATATCTTCAGGAAGCACCATTGCTTTTAAAAAAAAAACTATTCTGCGTGTCGCATTTTTGGAACTCTGTTCCCAGTGATAGAATATGACCCAAAAAGAGATTTCATCCCTAAAATTCAGACAGAAGGAACTAGCAGCTGTGAAAAATCTACCATGGTTCACTTTTAGTTTGAATTTAAAAGAAACAACAAAAATCTTACTCAATGCTTATTACTTTATCCTATTTTTGCTGTAATTTGCCTTTGGCATTAGGATACCTAGATTGATCAGATAATCTCAGGTCATCTGACAGTGAAGTGGATCTATTTATTTATATTGAAGTGGTCATTTATTTCATTTTCTTTTCCATTCTTCAGGTTTATGTTCTGACTTTCCACAGCTAAAGGTGCTGGAGGTTTAGCTTAAGTTCTTTGAAGAAGTTTTTATATCAGTGTTTAGATCAGAGGCAATTCCACAAAACTCAAATTGCTCCATTTTTATTTCAAAGAGTTTTAGCAAGCTAAAATATTAGATATATGAGAACACTTGGAATTCATGTGTTTTTTCCCCCCTCTAACATTTCTGCTATGCTGATATAAATTAAGATATACTGTTAACAAGGGTTGACTCTTTTTTTTGGTCCCATTGTCTTGCAATGCATTTTGATGTATATATTTAGTAGAGAAAATGGAAACAGAATAGATAAGTGGTATCCATGCTTTTGACCATCGGTAAAGTGCATTTGTGCAAGTTTTTTCCACCAGTGCCTGGCATCCTTGCTCTGATGCTGCACTTGTATCCACAAACCGCTGCTGGACCAGTTCTGATTGCTGCAACAGCCTGCACATACACCAAAGCCCCTCTCCAGGCTCTGCTAATAATTATTAATGACAATGCTTAGCTGTGTGTCTGCAGTTCTTGTCTTTAAGGTAATATCACGGAAAACTTTTTCATTTTTCTCAATGAATTAGCGAGCAGTCCTGTTCACTCCATTTAGAAGCTGAAGATTAAGAGGAACATCATACTTGCAGGTATTATTAGACAAAAACAATGGATATTAAGCCATTATTTGTACATTAGCAAGATTTCCCCAGGTAGGTTTTATCATTTCAAGACATTTTGTTTTGTGTTGTTCTTCTTTTTTTGTCTAATCACCTCTAAAATTATGAACACTCCAAAAATAAAACATCCTGAATAGCAAAGCAGCTTGAAATATTCATAGCTAAGAATGCAACTGGTAATGCTCATAAACAAAGTTGTTTGGAGACCCCTTTATTAATTTTTAATTTATTTTCAGTCAATTCCTTATTACTTCCAAATTCCTGTAGGGGATTCTGTTAATTAGTCATGTGTAAAATATTCATTAAAAACAGCTTCCTATTTTCTACTTTTATTGCAAATTTACATTTCTAATCTTATAACCAAAACAAATGCCATTGGGTAGAGAGACCACATTAATTTTGATCAACCCCTTGAAATAGAAACCCAGAGAACAAAAGATATGGTAATAAAATCACAGTTACATTGTGATTCCAACTCACTAGAAACAGGTATACATATTTCAAACTGTTGTCTACTCGAGATATAAATAGCAGACATTTTAGATTATTTTAGGAATTATTTTTAGAGGAGGGAAAAAACCCAAGAAACCTACAAGCAAACAGAAAGACTGAGTCTTCTATCAGCACTTCCCATGGGCATTTACCCTGCTGAATTTGATAGGTTTAGGTATAGAAAAAAGATACTACCTTTGAAACCTGGCCCAAAAATGGAGGGAAAAATGTTCCCAAACAAATCAAAATCAAGTTTTTCTTCAATATTGCTTTTTATCTAATGATTAAGTAGGGGAAATGTGCTCTTCTGATTTAGTTGGATGACTGGGTCTCAGAGGTCTGAATTCAATTTTACCTCTGATATATAGTCACTACCTGCAACTCACTTAATTCCTCTGGATCTCAGTTCTCTCCTTGTAATCTCTGACTCATATTTTTTGCCTTGTGAATTCTTAGGTCTAATACTCAACTTTAAACACATGATGAGGCCAGTGGCAAGGTTTGATTACTACTAGCAATAGGTGTTAAACGTACACAAATTTTTCTGGGGTCAGAATCTTTGGATTGCCTATTGTAATGGGTAGGAAAAGATATTTCTATCTTTCAACTATATCAAGAAATATTGAGTGTCACCATGTTTTGGACCATAATCCAGTAATATTATGTTTTTACAGTGTTCTTCCATTTATATTAGTATTTATATTATATGCTCCTTCTGTGGAGGTAAGGCTAAAACAATGCTGCTTCTTTTTCTCATCTGCTTAGGTATTTATCAGCATAAGCATAGAGGAAAAGTTCCAACAAACCTGTAAGCATTGATAGAAGTTTTGAGTGCAGATCAGAAGACAAGCCCATAGCCTGGCAATGATCTCCATAAAATCAGGGGCTATTCTTTTCTCTCAACAGGGCACATCTCCCACTGATGCCAGGCATATGGTTAATTTGCTAAAATGAAGCCAGCTTGGTTTCTTTCTCTTTTGTTGTCAGGATGGCAGACACTCCAAAAGAAACTGTTATTTTTCTTCCTTTTCCTGGAGAAAAGACACTGAAAAAGCAGACATAAATACTCTGGAAATGGTTCCTTCCCTGGCCCCCAATCAAACTAATCCAGTTGCAAGAAATTGGGGCTGGTTCAGAGTATTCATGTAGTTATCAGTGTCTCCTATGAGTTATCTGCTCTACCTGGGGTATCCTGCATGACAGAAAAGTGACCAGCATGGGAAACGATAAGACCAACAGGTCAGAAAGCTGTTTCTTACCTGGACAGAAGCATCTGGAACCAACTACAGCAGTAACAATGTCTGGGTATTGCAAGAGGCAATGTTGAATCTTGCCCCTACACAAGTGTAAATTAATTATTTTACTCTCCAAGTAGCAATAACACTTTGATCTTCTCTAAATCCCAGCCTGGGCATTGTGATGGAGGATAATGGATGGGGCTATGTGGAATGGTGTTATTGGCAGGCAGAGTAAAGCTTTTGTACAGCTGTTGTGGAGAAGGAGCCTTAATTCCATCTTGACTTGGGAGATCTGTATTTCATGTTAAATTTCCATTTCAAGAAACGTTTCTCCCTTTGTGACGTCATTTTTAAAAAATCTTGGACATAAAATGCATAGTTTCTGGTATTCTAAGTATAATTGAGGCAATTTAGAATTGCTTTGAAGCTTCTTTCTGGATCAGGAATTTTGCTGACCTGAATTATCTCACTCACTATCACAAGCAGTCTGTCACACTCCTGAAAGTGGTGAGAAACTGCAGGCAGTCCTGCTTGGTAGTGGTTTGTACTCAGCTCACACAAGTACACATTACTGTGCAATAAGTATAACTTATGTCCCCATGTGTTCATCCCGGGAGAAAACCAGCTTTTCAATGGCCTTCTTATGTGTATTCTTCCACTACTTTATCCACTGCTTTTCCCCCTCTGCTGTCTTTGTCATAATATTCTAAATAACATTTAAAAAATGGATTTATAAATTGTGACTCACCACCTCTTCCCTTCCTTGACATAAGAGCTCATAACTGCTGCTCCATCAAGACCCAGAATCCTCCTCAGATGCATTTAATGTATATGACATCAATTCTAAGGAAATAATTATTTATTGCTGCTCCCAATTCCAACAACAGATTTGATCAAGACCAAATTAATCACTGCCTTAAAATCATTAGAGGTTATGTAGTACAGTGTTGGCTGAGCTGAACCATGACTCAGCCTGATAATACTCTATCTAAAAACTAATCACCATCCACCATAACATCATCTTGAGCCAGCAATTCATCTCCATTATCTCAGTGGCTCTTTTGATTGCAACTAGATCAAAACATCTTGCTGAAGTCCAGATTAATTTTACCTCATCCTTTTTTGCCCAATTTAGTATTTGGAAAAAGTCGATCAGTAGCGTTAGCCTGAGTTCAGCAAACCCAGGCTGACTCTGCTGAGATACTTTCCACTCCATCGGTTCTCATAAATTAATTCCTCTGTGATCCTTTCAAGTTCTTCACCTGGAACAAAAGCCAGGTTAAAAGTTTACATGTCCTGGTCACTCATCCTTTGTCTCTGTTTGAACTGGAACACTGCATTCTGTTCAACATTTGGATGGTGGAACCTGGTCTGCAAAATTTGTCAGATGACCCCTGCTAATGGCTCTTCTAGTTCTTTGTCCCCAAGGAACAAAGCCTTTCAGATCCTGAAGTCATCTTTAGTTACTTAAGTATACTTTTACATTATCTTTACTGAAGATTAGTTTTACATTTTCCCTTTGGTTTCTTGGATTGTGCTCCCAATGCATCCCTGCTTCTGATTCTTTACCATTAAAAGGTCAAAGAGAAGGATTTACGCAGGAATGTTGTCATACCTAAGCCCTTGGTGACTGTTTCTCCTTCTCTGTTATTCAAAATTTTTTCTTGGTCTTTTGTTTTTCTTTCCCCTGGACAGTTTTGGAAATTATCATCCTTTTTTTATTATTACTACAACTCACAGGAGTTTGTTATATCGTTATGCATCTCATTTGCCTCCTTCAGTTCCTGACTGCTAGCATGTACTTTAGGTGTGTTAGGGTCTTTTTAATCACACTCTCTCTCTCTCCAAAGAAGTCTTATGCAAATCCGTTCTGTACTTAATACGCTTCTGTTCTGAAGGAGAAGGGTTTTAATGTTTTAGTTGAAATTCTTCAAATACAAAATCCACAATGCTAAAATGTTAAATAATGAAAAGTGTGACTTCACATCAGAGCAAAAGTTTTAACAGGGGACTTCCTTAGGTCTCGATGAAATAATTAAGAAAGGAACTGTGAAATATATTATTCCTATGGCAAACTTACAAGGTACATCTCTTTTGAGGCATTGTGTATATATTTGTACAGAAACAGATAATTTCCAAGTAGGCTTATATTTTGATTCTTTTTCCCATTAATCCAGTCAGCCAGTGCAGGGACAAAGTGGTAGGGCTGAGTGCAGGAATGGCAGCTTGAATCCTCTGATCAGGGTTTGGTGAAGATTTTTTCATTTTTTATGTTTCCTGTGTATTGCTGATTCCTTTTACCTACCTCTTTATTTATTATAGATTTCATGCTGGTGTACTAGGAGGATAATTATGCTAGAATTGTATACAAAATACATGTTAATTTTTTTCAAGGATATTGTGTGTATGCTGTAGGCTATAATTGTTTTGGAAGATTGCTCTGAATTAGGCAGAGTACTTAGATTCAAAACAAAATGTTGTTGTGCCCTCTAGGACTCCCAAGATGTATATTTAGATCCTGGCTTGACAAAGACTTCCTACATAACCTTGGTATGTCCCATCATCTCTCTGTTCTCCAAGTTCCCAGCTACCCAGCCAAGACAGCAAATCTCCCCGTATTTAATTTTTGGGGTGGAGTTTGCAGCATTCTTATGACTTTCGCTTGATTTTTCCCCAAATGGTCACCTTGATTCTACTGGGATAACTTCAGTGCATGAAAATTCCATCAGAGGTTATTTTTTATCTAGCACTAGCGCCCATCAGCTGTTTTGAGGTATAGAAAGCTTTAACCAAAATAATTTTAATGCTGTATGAATTACGTTATCTTCCAGAAAACACTAAACGTTTTTCTAACTTACACTTCTTAATTACAAAGCTGGAATGGAATCATGCTATGGCCTAAAAAGAAAACTATCTAATAATTTTCTTACCCTTTGTACCAAAGGCATAAATTTTGAACTTCATCCCCCTTCATTCCCTCCATTTAGTCCATAAGATCACTGACCAGTTGTTTTCTTTCAAAAGTGTATTTCCTCGTTATGAGAAGACATGTTATTTTTATCTGAAGTGCTTAATATAGTGTATTGTAAAAACTTTCCCAAAAGAATCAATCTTCAGCCTTAAAGGTTATTTCATTTTAGTGCGCAATATACCACAATTTCTGCTGTGTTTGATCCATCTGAGCTGTGGAGTTGGTAAGATTATACATGGTTTATACTGCACGGATTTTTAATGTTTCACACATTAGCTTTTAAAAATTGCCTTCATATTCCCTATATTGATTTTTGTGGGTCCCAACGTACAGCACCCATGGAGTGGCTTTGCCAGACTCTCCTGATGAAAAGATATAGGAATCCTCAGCAGGGGCAAAGACAACCATGGGTTTAAAAAAACTAGCATCCAGTTGACCATTTTTCTTAAGCCTTACTGTAAGCTTTTTTTTTTCCTTTTTATGATGGCATGCACAGTATAACTGCCTAAGGGCATGCTTATTATAGACTGTATTTTAAAGCTGATTAAAAATAAATTCTCCATGCCTGTCTGAAACTTATTCCACAGAGAATCTTGTTTCATATCGGACGAGTAAAAGGATCTGTTGCTTAGTTAACTAGGTTCACCTTTTACCTCCGCACACATTTAAAAACTCAGATCAAATTTCCATTACACTTCATTTATTATCCAGCCTTTCTACTTTCATCAGAGAAAGCATTATAATGACTGTGACTTTGAAAAGTTTTAGAACTAATGTATGTGTGTGTGTATATATATTTATATATTATTATATTTTATTTATACTCCTTATAAAAATTAGGCTATCGAGTCTGACAGAAAGATCTTGGTACCATAATAAACAGACTTGCCTTCGCAATCGCTCTGCAGCACACAGGACTTGGCAAACTGTCAGATGGCAGGATGAAGAAGTAAAGCACAGAATCTGCAAATTCTGGCCATGCATGTGGGAATAGGTTCTGGGCTTTCCAAGAACTTGTGGAGAAAATGAAACTTGGCAGGATCCATGCGGAAATTCATTTCATCTGTTTTCATTTTACACTGTCTGTCATCTAGTTTTTGATCACTAAATGAAAAAGAAAAATGAAATTCTGCCATATGCATTCTATAAATTTCAATTTAGCTATCAGGTGTCACACCTGCCACAATTTTGCATTTTGCTGTGCTTCAGACAACAGACATAATCGTTTGTTTGTGTTACCAATGTTGGTTTGGGAAAGTTTATTTATGGTAGTATTTGCAGTAAATCTGCTCGTTTCCAACCATTGATGTATAAACCTTCCACTTGAAATATAGACAGTCATGTCAGCTTGTATAGGAAACATATTGTATAATGTTAATTAAATGGCAATATTTATACTCTCTGCTCCTCTACTGAAATGCTTTGAGTCCTGAAACTGGCTGCTATGACATTTTCAACAGAGTCACACTGCACAAGTTTCGGGCCCAGATTCCCCTAAAGCTCAGAGGAAGGTTCACATATCCCATTTCTGGCTTGCCTGTCCACCCTGAGTGTGAGTTGCCCCACAAGGGCAGCGAGGTTCACTGCCCTCCCCCTCCCCGTGGGACTCATTTTCCATGAGGTCAGTGATGTGCCGTTGGGTGCGTGGCCATTCAGAAATGTCACGTTGCTGTGTTTCCTTTGGCTATGAAACACTGGCTGGGGCCAGCCTATCAACACCCACCCCTGGGCGCCACAGTCCCACCAATGATTTAGGCTTTGATCCCCGAGACCTTGCCCACACCTTCCCCACCACCCTCAAAGCCTCCATGATAACAAGTCACTCACTTTTTACTTAATCTCTCCAGACCTAACTGTGGATACCCTTAGAAGTATGACACCATGCAAGGTAAATTTATGCTGTTATTAGCCGACACGATTAATGGCAGCAAGTTATCTCTCCATGAGCTGTCAAATATATTTATTCTGGCATTTCTTCCCCAATCATGGATTTTTTTTTCCTATAAAAGCATAAAAAATAAACTTGAAAAATTCATAAATTCATCTACTTGCCAAGTACCAGGAGAAAGCTAAGAGTAGGTCAAATTTTCTTGGAAAACACTGATTGGGTAGCAATAAGTTTTTCCTTGGTTCCCTTTCAATTTCTCTGAATTGTTTGTGTCAAGAAGAGATGGATGGAAACATAAATAAAAACTGAAAGAGAAGTCAAGATGTTCTGATTCAATATCTTGATATTTCAGTGTTTTAAATTAAAAGGATTTTTCTATTTGAAGACTTTTTCTTTACTATTTTAATTTTTAAAATTATATGTTTTCAGGAAGCTCATGCTTTCTCATTTTGACTCAGGTTTTTTGGAACTGTTTCAGGCTTTTTTAAATTGCTGGGAAATCAGAAAAGCTTCATGTGGTTATACACAGAGTGCAAACATAAGCCTATTGATTTACTTTTTTTATTTCCTCTTTTCATATTCTCTTCTTTAAAGAATAAATCTCTGAGCTATAATGTGACACCAGGTATGCAACACAAAATGCAAGCATAATCTATTAAATATTATTCCAGTAATAAACCAGAAGTCATATAGTAGTCATATTAATGAAACAGCATGATACCATGCATCATGCTATATGCCTGAGTTTTGTTATTTTGGATTACAGGATCATGAAGTCTTTTTTCCCCTTGGGGGTTGGAGGCAAGATTTAAAAATGCATTCTTGTTCAGTTTTAATTTCTACCATCATTTTTAATGATACTTCATTGCAGGATTTTATACTTGCCCTTGGATAGGTAA
This sequence comes from Porphyrio hochstetteri, assembly GCA_020800305.1. Lineage (NCBI taxonomy): Eukaryota > Metazoa > Chordata > Aves > Gruiformes > Rallidae > Porphyrio > Porphyrio hochstetteri. Next base: position 14,076,561 of record CM036912.1, on the reverse strand, counting down.
GGATTTTACAAGCTTTCCATTAATTACAGTAATTTTGAAAAGTTCCGATTCATGCTCTGATAAATGTTGGGTCAGGAATTGAGAAAAATATCATTTACTTTGAGGAAGTAAGGGAGAGGATACATAGGGTGAAAGTGAACATCTGTAGAATGACTTACAGGATATATGATTTCTGCAACTAACCCACCTGAGTTATGAGAAAGCAGCTGTGGGGGAAGTTGTCACATTGCATACTGATAAGCACTGTGCAGATGGGCCAGTGTTCTCCTTGCACACATGTACCCATGCACTCTGTCATACTCATCCAAAGGTGAGTGCGTCAGGACAAGGTTCATACATTTGTTAGCTGCTTACAGCAGAAAATTTGGAAAAAAATATCATCATACTAGTGCTAAAATGTATTTGGCAGTGACATTAAAACAACAATTAGCCTAAGGAAGTTTTTTCTCTTTCTCTTTGATTTTCTGGTATTCCACAAGCTTATGTATAATGCATTTTATTGTAAATTTTTTCATGGAACAATGGTAAACCTCTGTACTTCAAAGACACTGGGTCGCTGCCAGCCCCACCTCTTGCTGTCGTGCATCTCTGCTGCCTCAAGAGTTCATCTGGTGGTGGCAGGGCCAGCACCCCGTTGCCAGGCACGTTCCAGCTCACCTTGTGAATCAGCCTCTTTCTTGTGAGCATTTCCCAGGAAATCCACCTAAGTGTAAAAATACACAGCGCGTTATACCTGCATCTTTAGGGAAGCTGAAGCACCACATACCTATTAATAAAACTGTTCAGAGCCAAGTATACCAGAGCATGTATCTCCTGCTTTTTTAGAATCTGACAGATTTAATCAATTAAACTCTAATGCTCTATTCATAGATGAGGTTTTTTATGGTACAAAGATTTGCATTCCAATTAGCGCTCGCAAAGAAAGTTTTCATGTTAACCTGATCAGTAGTATTTCCCCCTCCTCAGTGTCTATCTTATTCCGTTGAGACTGCAGGGATGTGTCAGGAAGAGCTTCTCTGTTACCTTCTGATTGAACAAAACTCTCTTAGGCTTCCTTTGAAATCTTGAGGGCTTGTCACTTGAGATGTTATTTTTTTAAGCATGAACAAATCTTGTCAGACTAAGCTGAGAAATCAGCTGTATTTTATCAGCACTTTGGGATCAAACTTCACATTCAGTATTCAGCACTGGGTGCTGCATGTGAAACAAAACTGGAGGTTACAGACTGCTTTAGGAAGACCATCTCTGGTGGAAGGGGGAATCTGTTTCTTACTGCTTACTGAATACGTTTACAAAACAGTAACTGAGATACTTCCATGTGTGTGATATATAGTGTGCTTAATATCTTGCAACACTCATTTATGTAGGACATTGTGTTGAATTAACTATAGCTTCTTTGACTTAAAGTGCCTTCTATCCATACACAACTTTTTAAAGAGAATTAATTGGCATCATAGGTCTTTTGTAATTAATCCTCCTTAGGGCTGAGGTAATGCTGCTTTACAGCAGGTCTATCACTTACCCAATTACACACTGATTGCTGTGCTCCCTAGTCTTCCATCTGGACATCTGTAGAGCTCTGGGACTCAAAGAGCTGCATGCTCAGTCCCATCTGGAGGAGTGTCACAAAAGCAAACATCTACAAGATGTTGTTGGAGTAAATAAAAGCAAGATGACAATTCCTGCTCCTATTCCCAGTGCCAAGTCAAAGGAAAAATGCTCTGTGACAGTGACTGAAGACAGGTGATCCCGCTCTGGCAGGGCGGTTGGACTAGATGAGGTCCCTTCCAACTCCTAACGTTCTGTGATTCTATGACAGGACTGGACCAAGCCTTGGTCAGTGCTCACAACACCTGCCTGCTTTCTTGGGAAATGGAGAGTACTTTGGGAAGCTGCTCTACCACGTACAGAGTGTTTACCAGCACATTGCAAGGTTCCTCATAAATTGCTGTACCCTGTAAGATACCCAATACAAAGGTGCCAGGCTCCCAAAATACCATAAAGGGAAGAAAACAGGCCTTTCTACATACATGCTGAGGTCTGACCAGGAGGAGACTTTTAAAGGTGACTATAAACTGTATGACACATCAGGCAGGCGAGGGCTCTTCATGCACGGGCATTTCTGAGTCTGTGCTGTGGGACTTGTAAAAGCCAGGAATGAAGCTAGATCCCAAGACCTGCACTATAGTGCAGAGAGAGCTTAGGGTGAAAAGCTGCGTGGCACCCACAAATCAGAACGTATATATGTGGGGCCATGTTTGAACAAGGAACACTTTTTAAGAAACTTCTGCTTCTGAGGCAGTCACTTCTCACCCAGGGGCAGCACTGTATATTACAGGCTGAGCTCCATTTGCCCAATGTCCATAGGGAACACCAAAACTACCCCATACATTCCCTGCTTATTGATGCTGCCTTTCACATTTTTCCTTCTTCAGTATTATAGACAACAAGGTATCCTACTGCTTTAAACTTTGGGGAGAAAAAGGGTTTTCATGTGGATATTCTGCCACTTCAAATGAGTACCAAACAGCTTAGCAGGATCATCACCTTCTACAGCATAAAATTCTTCAGTGCTGTCTTTCCTCCCAGCATCACATCCTAGCAGGCATTCACAGCTCACCGAGTAAAGCAGCAATGTAGCACTTTGTGAAAGCATTTGCAGAGAAATGCCTCTAAGGGAAAGAAAAAAATATGACGCTACCAAACCACACACTGCTTTTTACTTCATCCTCCAGATTTCCTTCTCATGAAACCATAATGCTACTCCTCCAAAGCTACAAAGCCAAATCCATCTGACTGTGTGTGTGCCAATACAAGACATTATCCTGTTTATATTAAAGACTGCTGCAAGTGAGCAGTGTGTCTTCCAGGCTTCTCTCACGGCAGTTTAGAAGTGAAGCTGGCAAAACACAGCTGAGTTATGGGAAAAGCATCATGGCAGTTTAAGACAGCAAGGCTCAGGCCTCCTGCCAGTTCTAGGAGGCATCTCATAAAGCATGGTGGGAAAAATCACAGAGCTAACATGCAAAAGTTTGCTCTGGGTTGCTGGCCAAAATTGCTATCTATAAAGTCAAACAAACAGAATCTGTAAATGAAATGGTTAACATGGGAATTTCTGTAAATCAGCTTTAGGAAGTGGTGTGGAAGCCCTTACTTCCGTTTAACATAGCCTACACTGACTTCTTTTCCTCATGTTAAAATCCCCATGTAGACAGGCCTAATATGCTAATAAAACATCAATATAGCTTAAAGTTTAGAAGACTTTATTTTCATCTAGAGTAGCTTAAATCAGCTTCTTTTGGCCTTTTCTACATTGCATCAGACGGCAAGAAATGTTAAACATTTCTTATTTTATCTATCATCTTGAGCACACACATAAATATATATTTAAAATAAATGCTTAAAAGATATTTTTCTTATAACATAGACCAATGTGAGAACCCTGAGAAAAGAATAAATTACAAGCATGCATAACAACCACGCACCAGTTTAAAAACCATGCAATAGTTAAGCATGAAAGGGAGAGTTAAGGGATTGTATGCAGAAGCATAAAAATGTGGAAACTCTAAAATTTGTATTATTCTAGGTTTAAGTCTCACCATTACCATTATTTTTAATGGTGTTCTTATGTGCTGTTGAGTAATAGTTTGTCCACATCCTGGCTTTTATTGAAGGAACTGCTTGTGCAGCAGTTGTGCTGGCAATAACCTCTAATACAAGTATGGTCACTTAATTAAACAATTTGGAAGTTTACTTAAGATGACATTTAAAATTGAAATTTCAAGTATGTTATTCTACCATGTTCACTCTTAGTATTGTTCAGTAAAATGCCATATTCAAGGAAATCCATGAAATTACAATTCAGAGACACTGATAAGAATGGATTAGTTTTGTACTATTTTTAGCTCTCATTAAAATTTTTGTTTCAAGACCAAGTCTACAGACTGAGTATAAAATATATCAGGCTTTAAATTTAGTGATAAGTCATTGTTAGGACAGAATTTTGTGATAACACAGGCAGAAGATTAATCCACCCTGATGACAGCCTTGCAAGTCTATGAGGAACAGAACACAGAGCCAGATTTATCCATTGCATTGACAAGGACGGTAAGGGGAATGGGAAATGGAACAAAATGAGTCCATTTGCATGACAACCTAAGACTATAATCATATGGTTCCACTCAAATCCTACAGTAATGGACCATAAAGAAAAAAGCATAAACAAGGCACATAATTTAAAACTATATTGTACTCATCAACCTTTCCAGTGTCTGTAGAAAACATAATCAGGGAAGAAAAATTAATTTCGGTCTGCTAAATTACACTGTAAATGCAGAGGGGATACAACAGAATTGTTCAAACAAAGTTATTCATGTGGCTTTCAGAAGTTTGAATAAATTCATTCTGCTCTGTATTCACAAAGATGAGACTATCAAACTAGATCCTCAGCTTGCATAAAGCAGCATAGTTCCCTTGGCTTCAGTGAGCTCAAAATCTGCTCAAAATCTCCAAGGAAACCCTATTCTTGATAGGAAGGCTTTGAAAATACTGAAATAAAAGATAATTCAAGATACCTAGGGGAGACCTTTAAAGAATGGAGATTGGCAAACAATGTGAAATACAGAATAGCAAATGTACATGTGCATCTTCCCCATCCCTGTAGTTCCCTGAAGCGCACGGGATCTTCTCACACACATCTATTTGTCTGCCCAGATGTTTCTGGGATCATGTTTGTGAGGCTGTAGGGAAGGGATTTGTGAGCTAAAGTCCAGCATATCCTCATTTGAATTAAAGCAACTGTGATCCATGTTAGGGTTATAATGTATCTAGTGTTTCATGCTTATAGTATAAATCTGTAGTTGTTGTATTCTGTAAGTAATTAAAACATTGTAAACTAAGGCATAGGCACCAGTTAAATACGATGCCGTTATTGGAAAGCTTTTAAATGTTTCGTCAAAAGGTCAAAATCAGGATTACATTAATTTAGTCATGAACCTTTGCACTTTCTCAACTAAACAATGGAATCTCGTTTTAATTTCCTTTTACTTTAAGTGCAGGCATTTCTGCAAAGGAAGTTGCATATGAGTATCTGCACGTCTCCTTTCCTGCACCATATGAAAAAAGCTGTATCATATGGGATCACCAGCACTGACTATGCCACATACGTATAGCTGCAGTGTATTTTGAAGAGACTTAAAATAGTCAATCTGAAAAATCAGAATTAGTAAGCAAAGACTTCAGTGTACCAGTACAAGCAGTGCACAAATAGAATCATGGTATTTCAGTTCTTATAAAGAACAAGTCCTGTTCATAAGCAAAATTTCCACTAAATTTAGTTTGCAGACAGGAATGCATTCAGGCACTGCCTGCCACACCTGGATTTTCACATAGTGAACTGTATGTAACAGAGGCAAACACATATTTCTTGCTGGTTTTTGAACATTGCAGACTATATTTCATTCTGGTTTTGTCGCTGTACTGATGTTAGAACAGACCTTAAAACAATTTAAGCTAATCATCCCAAAGACCAAATGGTTCTCTGTGAGCGTCTTGAGAACTTTGACATTGTGTTCATGCAGAGCTTAATGTGGAACATAGATTTGAATTTACTGAAGTGACTGAAGAGGCTTCTTGTCCTTGTATGCACACTTAATACAGTATCAATGCTACTTAAAAATAATAAGGAATAAAGGATGGGGAGAATCAAATTAAACTGCTCACCAGCTACCTCCATTCAACTTCTTCTTGGTATACAGAAGTCAAATCAATTTAATCTCTCTGCTATAGCAATGTTTCTCATAAATTGTGTCACAGTATTGCAAATTCCCTGCTTTATTCACAGGCTTTGCTTCTCTGTTTTCCCTTTCTAGCATTTGCATAGATTTCAAAGATAACCTTGATCTGTTAGCTCTGCTGTACAATGCATAACCGAAACGGTAACAGACTAGACTGGTTCTTAACTGCTGTTATAAAATATCTCTCTTTTATGAGCTTGATTTATGACTTATCTATCTTATGACGTTGTTTTAGAAATACACGGGGTCACGTTTGAAGAGAAGCTGTGCCTCCTGTAAGCAGTGAATCTCTATTGTATGGGTGAGGGAGGCAGTTGCTTCTTGAAATGGCTAAGATCAGCAGGGGCCCTCAAAGGCCAGTCGTCTGCCTGGTGCTTCACCAGGGTGTAAACCTGCAGAGGAGGGCAGTGATGTCATGGCCAACAGCCTGTTAAAGAGAGCTGCAAATGGTTCATTTGACCGATAGCAGGTATGACCTGTACAACCAAACCTGCATGCCCATAACCCCTTACCAGATGGGACTGAACTAGAATGCCAGGACGCATGGAACAGCCAATCCATAAGCCAAACCAGTCAGAAATATGGGGTTGGTCAGGGGCCAGTGCAGATGGCAATGGAGAGCTGGTCAGCACTGCAGTTTTGTGTTGGCATTGGGTGGGTGAGGATGCAGATGGTAGATGGGATGTGTCAGAAATGCAATTCTTACTTGTCTTGTGTCAGATTGTCTCTGTGTGAGAAGGGGACGGGTCTTCTAAAACATACTCTTAGTTTTGGGGACTCTATCCCCTGTCCAGAGATACCCTCTCTGTTCCTGAAATGTGGGATTTGCCTAGAAATGTGCAGGTTGAATTTTGTATGGAGAGATTATTTGTATATGGGAGTAAAATGTGAATTTCCTGCATGCATTTGCACTAGTAAATGTTCAGCACTCAACTGTTTGCAGAAAGTGAACAAGTAGTAGTCACAAATGTCGTCAAAATGGAATTTGCTTTTAACTTCAAATGAATATTCATGAATAATTTCCTCCGCTATTTGCTCACCACTCATATTTAATGATATGGGAAATGGGATGAATAACAAGGTGCTGAAATTTGCTGACAATACACAATTATTTAAGTTAATATAAACCAAGGAGAAAGTAAGGAATTTCAGGAGGAGCTAATAAAACCCGAGTGACTGAATAACAAGATACCAGATGAAGTTCAATGCAGACAAGTACAAGATAATGAACATTGGAAGAAATCATTTGAACTACTTGTATGTATTGATGGGGTGTGAATTAGATTTAACCTTTCTTGGTTAGGATGGGCATACTGTACAGTGACAGTGAAGAAAGAAAAAATGCTTCAATCCACTCCATTTAAGGGGTGAGTCCAGATGAGAAGGATCTATTCAGTCCTATTTCATCTATTAGTAGGTTTAATGTAAAATGGAAATAGTGACCTCTAGACCTCTGTGCAGGAGTCTAAGCTGGAAAAAAAAAAAATCGCTAGATTTATGTATTTATAATTAATTGCTCATACCTGGGATAGAATTACACCAACTCAAGCTAAAAGGTAACTCTGAAAGTACACAGTCAAAATAAACTAGTCCAGAGGAGAGAGCAGACACATATGAACAGTGGCCTGAAGGATGCAACTGACAGTTTACTTTCAGTGTCAAAAGAACTTTATCATCATACTAAATAATATGAAACTCTGTGATGGGCATATTTTGAGTTTCTTTGAGACATGCCACAACCCAGCAGCTAGCATTAGAGAACAAACAGTAAAGTTTAGCAATAAGTAATTTGGTTTAAATTAAGATGCTACGATTTTGCTTGGAGCAACTAAGACAAATTATTGTAGCAGTGGTCTCTAGCAAAGGGTCAATCTAGCATATTGCAGGCTTTTCTTTTATTGCTTCAACAGGACTTACCAGAACGTAACTATCAGTGCTGTAACATTGCAGGAACATGAGCCCTAGCATGAAGAATTGAGTGAGAATACACATTTAAGTCACTGTCCCAGGCAGCAACAAAGCATGAACTTTTCTGAAGCTGCTACAAACTCTCTGCTATGTAGTACTGTGGTCCAGAGCAAGCTTTTTCTGGAGTCAGTCCTCATGAATAAAGTGGTTTTCCAAGTGACTGGGATGCTAGTAAAGCAACCAGACAATAGTGGGGATGCCTGAGGACCTGTCCCTCCCATTCCTGCTGATCTTCTCTCTGTCATAGCATTGCCCATGCTTGTCATTGAGTGCAGGGACTTCACTTGTGCTCTGTGGGATGCTGCCAACATTTTTTCCAAATTGTACAACTTCCCAGTAAACTACCATGTTCCTGAAACCTTGAATGAAGAAGATGATATCACAGAGAAAGAATATTACAAAATAATTGGTTTCTTGGCCCATGCATCAGGGAGAACTTTCTGCCTAGGATGGGATAATGCAGAAGTCAATGATGACACAATTGTTCGTTTTAATGCAGGTGCTTTGTTGTGACTTACAGCACTCTTGGCAGTTCATAGGATGAACTTTCCACTCTAAGTTCTAAATGATTGTTCAATATTTTTCTCTTTGGAGTGTTATTTTGTTCCCCATCACAGTCCTCAAGCGTTTTTCCTTCTACAAGACTTCTCGGATCGGAAATGGACAAATTCCTGAGGAATCACGGGGAGAAAGGAGGAAGGGATGCAGCTGGGGCAAAGTGCTGAAGAAAGAATGGAGGCAGGGGAAAGAGTGCTCTGGCAGAGCACAAAAGCAGCAGAGAGCCAGCACTTCTAGGGTCTGATAAACAGGACATTTGTAACTGTGAGCAGATGGAAAAGAGTGTCTTCTATTCCAGCATTGTGTGTAACTCACCTGACCACAGTCCTCTCCATCCCTGTGGCCACATCTAGCTGATCACACCTCCTTCTCTGATCCCTCTGAGCCTGCATCTCTGCAAGATACAACCCTACAGCAGCTGGAGGTTCCTGAGAAGTGTAGGACCAAATCCCAAGATCATCATTTAGGATCTTGTCATTCCTCAACAGACATGGAGGTTAATTCATTAACAAATAAAGCCTATGTCATAATTTAGCCATTTTTCAGCCTGTTACCTGAGGAGAAAAAAATCCAGTATGACTTTACAGGATTTTGGACAGATGGAATATTGACTGGAGTGTTGTGAGGGTAAACACCTGGACACGTTGGACTGATTACCACTACTTCAAGTGTCAGAACTCTTGTCCCATGTAAATAAAACAAAGTAGAGGCAATTGTGTTCTTGGAGCTAGGCTGGTTACCTGGTGGCTAACATATTAGCATTGCGCTGTAAGAGCCTTCACATCTAATGCTCTGGTACAAAATGTATGTGGATTAAAAGCAACTGGTAACCTGGCATTTCATTGGTTTAATTACTCATGTGGTTCACTCTATTCCTCCTGCAGAGATGCGACTTTCATTAGCACTACCATAGCATGCCCAGTCCCAGGAGAACATAAACAGACATGGAAACTGAATTACCTTATCCCTTTTAGCTGTGAGGATCTTTATACTCAGTCTGTACAACTCTTCTGTATTATAACAGATGCAGAAACAGAGCCCAATTTCAGGGTAGTTAATCTGGCTTTCAGAAACATTTCATTCAGTTTAAAATCCCTCATTTCGTGACTTCATCCAAGGCAAAGCAAAGAGCGGAAAGAAACTGGCTCTGAACACTGAAATGTGCAGTTTCCTTCAGGTGGACATAGCTACGCAGATTTAGTAGGATGTGTGCATGCATATGTTTATGTGTGTTTGTGTGTTTATTGCTTCAGAGTTGTCTAGAATTACATCATCCCAAGAGATATATTCAGCCCTGTATGCTCAGATGGAATATGATGTTTGCACATAAACCGATAAGGATTCGTGAGGCACTCAGACAGGAAGGTGAGGTGAGGCAGTTATAAAACAGATGTTAACACTACTTGTGGGCTAGAATCCTCTGAGGTAGGTTGCTCTATGATAGACTGGTCCGTGTTCTAAAAATGTTTTCCCTGCATTTTTTAATTTTAAAATTATTTTAACCAACCATGGAAATTCATTATTTTGATCTGACATTTAAGTACTTTTTCAATTGTATCAAGATTTTATTGACTAGAAAAAAACCCCTGTGATTGCTCTAGTGACTAGGATAACTGAAATGTTCCTGGAATAGCATAAAGACCATCTAAAATCTTGAAGTGACAGGATTTGGTTTGAAACCAATAAATAAATTTGATATTTATAAAACTAAATTTTTTTTAAAAGCAAGCATCAGAGAAAAATCTTTATCCAAGGCATTTGTGCATCCTCAGTCTGCTTTACATCCTATTTTCCTTTTGGCAACAAACTCGGTGATTCAAGTGAACACTCATTTGTCAAAGAAAAGCAAAAACTGGGAGGAAAGATCATTATAATCTTTTTATTATTGGCATTAAATATTTATCAGCCCAATTCAATAATATATATGTGCTTATGTGATAGAAATAAATGTGGGTGTGCATGCACATGCATGTGACTGTTCTGCACATACCAAGTGGATTGTATCAGAGTACACTGTTGATAGGTTAGATACCAGAGTCTGAGGGTGTTGAATATATGTGGAACTCAATAGCAAGTAGGCTAAAGATGCATGAACCCTACCTGATTCTCTCAGTCAGATACATACCTCAGCATCCCCTCTTAGGATGATCTATAGTGGTCAAAAAGGGGATTTTCAACCTATGGCAGATACGTCTGTAAGATGCCCATTAGATGACATCTTTTGGATTTTGGCATGTATCTGCTAGCATACTTAACTTGTAATTTGAGAACTAAATATACATCCTGATATACCACTGATATACAAAACTGCAAATGTAGTGAAAATCTAGCAGTCCAAATTTGATCACATCAAAGGAATAAATATATTTAATGCGGCAGATCGTGCTTATGTGCATTTAAAGGAAAAATACCTAATTCTAGCTCTGATCAGTTTTTGCTCCTTTGTCGGTACTATAGGCAGTTTCTGGAACAAAAGCAGTTGCTCTATATTTATCTATATTTATCTTTTGAAAGGTACCTAAGACCAAGCTCTAGGAAGTGTTAACTTTCCTCCCTCATCAGCTGAAGGTATTGGTTTCATAGCATTGTCTGCACAATCAGCGTCCCAATTACCTTTAAAACCACTGTGAATAAATTCACTTCTTCATGATGCAAAACTTGGAAAACATCCAATAATTTCTAAGAGCAGGCTGATGTCTTCCTATAAGCTCACCAGCAAAAAAAAAAAAAGAAAAAGAAAGAAAAAAATGCCCAACTTGAGAATTTTACAATCACACATAAGATATTGTAATCACGGTGCTCAGTAATCAAAAACATGTGTTTTGAAGTCAAGTATGTTAACCTGTGTATATTCATTTACCTATGTCCTCCTAACTCAGTCTTGCAAAGATAAAGAGCCCATTTACAAAATGAACAACACGTTTTAAGTATAGAATTGGGGCTTTGCTTCCCATGTGTAAAAATGGAAAGGCTGTCTTTTTGGAATATTTCCACAAGCCATTTATTTTTAATGCTTCTTTATTTTGAGGCAGGCAGGGATGGATTCTGCAGTACTGACATTTCACATCTTTGTACCTTTTTTATTTAGTTTAGACATTTAATTTAGATATCCCAGTCTTCCAGGAATATGCATGTTTGTGCCTGTCCCTCCTCCCTGCCTGTAAAGACAGGCACCCATCAATACTCCAGTTTTATGACACCTCAATATTTTTTTCTCAGCATATTTTGAAAATTCTGACAGCACAAATTTGAAAGTGTCTGCTTTCTCATGTGTTCACCTGCTCATCGCCACTTGTTTAAATCTTTATCCCTATATGCCAATAGATACTATCAGTAAATCCTCCTGGTTTAATCTCCAAAATGTCTCAGAAATCTCCCCTTTCCTCTTCATTCTCCCCATAAAATCTCTGTCAAGTCCATCCTTCTCCACATCCATGCCTACTGTGACCTTGCTGTCTTCAGCTTCTAACTGACACTCACATTAGCCAGTCTGTAAAGTAGTCTAATGCAAAAGTAATCCACTGCTCCCAGTATTGAGATCTCATTAAGATATTCCTAAATCCCTCTTCTTCACTGTCTCCCTGTTGCCTTTTAAATCTGATCGAAGTTCCTTTTATCACCCAAAGTTCCTCTTGACCTAACCTTCCTTCTTCTGTCCTTGTTCCGTCCACATCTTCGTTATGTTCTCCCTCCTCAGTCATTGCTGGTCATAGTGTAAACCATTTGCCAGTTAAATCTATGCATCACCTTTGATGTTGTCCACTATACATGTGAGTCAAGTAGTTCAGCTACACCATTCTATATGGAAAGTATCCCGATCTGACTGGCATAGTGCCCTTGATAGGTTTAATCCATTGACTATCAAAATGTAAGTTATCATATGCTTTTCTAGCAGAAAGGAGAGGAAGACATTCTTATGGTGAAATTTTGGGGGTTTTCTGAGTCATCCACAATTTGTCCTGTATTCTTAGGCCTTGAATCAGAAAAGGAATTAAAGCTTTTACTATAAATTTCCTATCACTATGACTCATCAAATTGGTCTCCAACCAGTCTACCGAAACACTCCTTGCAGAAAGCTGATGTCTAGACAAAATTGAAATGTACATCTTTGACTTTTCAAAAAATATGTTTCCAGCTCTTAAGACAGAATTTTACATTCTGACTTCTTGCTCTCTCCACTCACTTGCTATTACACATCTTGTAGCTTCATTTTAGTGAGTAAAAAGACTCGGGGCAATAAGATATAATTTCTGCATTATGGGCTTTCTAACCCAAGCCCTTAGCAGTCAGCTGAAATCCAGCAGGAGGATCTGCAAGTTAGTACAGACAAACCAAGTTTACAAAAGGGTGCATGTCAGCACGAAGGACAGGACATGCAGATCAAAGCTCCCCTTAGTTCATCTGACTTTCTGTTCCTCTCTGTCTCCACTCATTAGATTACGGGAAATTTAACAAAACAAACTAACTCCTAGCCCCTTCCTCTCTTCCCCTTTAAGTCCTCCCCCCCCCTCCCCTCACAAAATCAAACAGTAGAAAAACAATCTTCCTACACCTGGACTCTTTGTTCATTATTCTGTGGTTCATCGAAAATCAACATCCGGTTACTGGAGCTTCCTCTCTCTTTGCCAAGGTGCTGCAGAAGTACTGTGTGCCAACCAGACACCTACGTGCTATTTCTACATGCTTCACACCTCCCTGACCTGAGTATAGTTTAACCTGTTGAAGTCCAGCCATCAGCAATCATGAAGCTGGAAACTGATGGTGAGCAAACAGTTCCTAACAAGTTTAGAGAGAATTTTGCCACATTCACTGATGCCTTCACATTATCTCCCTTCAAAAGTTGCAACTTCGAAACCCTCTAGTCAGACATGAGCTGTTTTGTCACCATGACAGTCCGCAGCCTCATGTCTGCTTTATTTAGATTAGAGATATTCTCTGCTCTTCCAACAGCATGTCTGTTTGTGCATGCCCCTCTGTTTCCATCTATAACGGCAGGCATACAGCAGTGCTTCTGTTTTACAATGCTTCAATATGTGAGTCATCATCTCCAGGAAGCTGGGAAATGACGTTACGCACGTCATCCGTAACAAGATTAGAGAAAATATTGCCATATTCATGCATAATATAAGTACACACTGAAGTCTCGTTGATTAGGATGCTATAATGAGGATAGAACTGCTCTCATGTTTAACACAAAGACAAACCAAACTCTTTACCAAATTGGCTATATCGAATATGTCCTGTCACACAACACCCTGCTTCAGTCCCACAAACCCATAGAAACTTTGGCTCCTTCAGCTCCTGAGATTCCCAGCCATACAACTGCCTTCCTGCCGCTTTCCTCCTTGCCTATATGTCTTTGTTTTCCTCACAAAGCAGAGTTCAGTGAATTTCCTGTACATACTCAGAGGCCACTACCCTTAAAGCAACACTGCTTGACTGCAGCAAGGATCTATCTCAAAACCAAAGAAAGCAGTAGGAAGAATGATTGTGTCCAAAAAAATGTGTCTCGGGGCTCATGTATACTCAGCTTACCAGGAAAAGGTGGAAGGAAGCATGTAGACTGTTACCTCTGAGCTCATAAACCCTGAGCTAGTTACTAATCTCCTCCACCTCTTCCTCACACTCCTTCATCTGCTTCACCATCCTTCTGCTGCTCCTTTACTCCTGCTGCAGGCTGCACCCCTTGGCTCTTCATCCTTCCCCTGTGCCAGGCACTCAGGCAGCTCCTTTAACCAACGCTCATCTAACCCACTCACCCCTGAATCATCTTTGGTACCCCCTGCAAGACCCACACTCCTGCTTCTCTTTTGCTTTCTCAATTAACTTCCTTCTCATTTACTCCCTACTTGCCAGAAGACCATATCCTCAGCCCTTCCTGACCTTTCCTGTCCTGCCTGTGAGACTCGGGAGCTTTTGGAAACGTGAAGCACTGGACAAAGGGCAGAGTCAGGGCTACGCCTGCACCAAGACGTCGCTTTCCTGACAGGCATGTGTGCGTATTTTACACATGGTCATATGCTTTAAGGCAGGGAGTTTTTTCTGTGATACAGGGGCTCTGCACCAGGCACTGCACAGCAACAGCATCACCAATGAAACTGCTTCCGTTCCTAGGTAGGTGACATCTTCTTCCCCAGGGAGTGAGGAACAGGTGGGAAGGGAGTGGGGTCTGGCAAGGAGAAATGAGTGTATTGGTGATGGTGGAAATCTGCCGGGTACACGGGACTGACTGTCCCCGTGATTTCGTTAATGCTGCTACCAGATTTGGTAATTGCATGGTCAGGATCACCCCCCAAAACAAATCCCACAAATGCCAGTCTTTATCTCACTGTGGATTTTGTTCTGCAAAAAAAAGAAACATTGTGGGTTTCTGTGGATTTGTTGGTTTGTGGGTTTTTTTTTTCCTCTCTCTCCATCTGTTTAGGAGGTTTTTAGATTTCACATGTTAGGAACAGCAAAATAACAACAGAATCCCACAGGTTTCTGTTTTAATCTCTGGAAGATGGTATCCTCTCAAAAATAGAGAGAAGCTGAAACTTGGCAATACCTGAATTGATTTGGATTATATATAATTGTTAAAAAAACCTGGTGTAATTTTTAGTCTTTTTAATTTTTCAAAGAAAACAATGCCTCAGTGAGATTTCCTGAAGCAATGAAACCTATAATTATAATGCCAGCCTAGCAAATATGTTTGAGTACACCAAAAGCAGAATGGCAGGGGAAAAGAAGACAGCATCCAAAAGGGGCTTTGTGTTCTGCAACTTTCACTATATCCTGCTAACAATTTATAAAGTACAAAAGAAAAAACTTACTTTCCCTTCCGAGTTAACTGCCTCATTTCTAACCTGTTACAGGGTGTGTATAATTATCTAGTAAGCTGTTAGTTTTCTCAAAGGGAGAGATTCCTTTCTTCTTTGTGCTGAAAACCATATGCGGTCATACAATGGGAAAGTAGTTATAATGTCTAAGAATCATTTGTTGGGTGGAAAAAAGAAGACAGTGCTTTCATAACATGGAAATGGTATTTTATGAGATTAACATTAAATAATCTGGAGAAACTTTCAAAGACTAATGGTGTAGTGCAGGAAATAGCCTGACATATCAATTTAATCTCTCAAACCGTGCATATGTTATCTACACAAGTGTGGAAGTGCTTTAATTTATTTATTTATTTATTTATTTTTAATGGGCAATTGTTTCTAGTATTTTTCACTTGATAACATGCAGGGCAGTTTGGATTGCACTCAATACATAATTCAGAGTGCGAAGAAAAATCAGTGTTTTACTGGAAAACACTAGAAAACTTTAAAACCCTTTCAAATATTTTTCCCAGACCACTGAGTAACTTCTACATTGTTTACCAATTTTATACTGACTGAGCACATATACAAGTTCTTAATCACAGTGTCTGCTGTTCCTAGCCTCTAGATAGTTTTACCAAAGAAGTCCCTGTAGTTGATGACCCTTGCCCTATCTTGTAACACAACTGAATATGATGATGCTAAGTTCACTAGAATATACCAATTTTATTGATACCTTTTTTTCTAGATATGATTTTAGAGGTCAGGATAGAGTTTTTAGATAAGACACGGGTCTGATTTTTCCTTTGTTCCAGTTCTGATTTCCAGTCTGCTGGACTATGGCTGCACATCTGCAAGCTGCAACATGACATGCCACAAAGATGCCAGGTGTGAAGTTCAGGGTGGGACAACAGGCTGCTATTGCTCCCAAGGATATACGGGAAATGGCATAACATTCTGTTACGGTAAAGAGATTTTATCTATTTCTGTTCTGTACAAACTTGCTTGAAAAACTTACTCAAGAACCTATTAGCTCAAGGATTAATCTTTATGTCATGACAGCTTACACCAATATCTTCCCAAAGCAAAGGGCTTTGGCAGTTTCTGAGAAATTATACAACTGAACTGTAAACTGTAGTACTTGTGCACCATGTATCTCCGTTGGGTACGACCTGTTTCCCAGCTTCGGTTTTGGTGCTTTCCTTTTCCATGAGAAACGCTGATGTAACTTCTCCAATTGAGCTTCAGCAATTTCCCTTGTGACTCAGTGCTTCTGAAGCTTTAGGTTGGCATGACTTCTACTTTACAGCCCTCACATCTCATACACACACTCACATCGTGTTAGGCCACTCTTCCCAGCAGCTGATCATGATCAAATAATACAGCTCCTGGGCTACTCTAGAAGACTGAGGAGATGTGTGTGTCTCAAAGAAATTCCTGCATGCGAAGCCAGCGTTAATTTTTCCACTACAGCTGCCTGTGAGGGAATCCTAGCCAGGTATCTGCCTCTTGCCTTTATCTTCCATCCAAAAAAGAAAAGATATTTTCCCTGCCTTCATTTTTGAGTTGTCCTCCAGTATTAATAGCTCAAGTACTTATTTACACTGTCAGATGTAGCTATGCCCAGCGCAAGCAGGCTGAGATTCACACAAAACTTGTCAGCTTGTAGCGTCCTGAGAAGCGGTTATGAACATTAACCATCTATTTGGTGAGGTGTTGTGTTTCACTCATCTTCAGAAATTTAGCAGTAACGGAATCCCTTTAGTTTGAGCACATTTCTAGTACCTCCAAGGATAAAGACTGCACACATCTCTAGGCCCCTGTTTTAGTGTGTGACTACCATAATTTTGAAAACTTTTTCCTGATATCTAGTTGCAGTTTCTTTTGATGCAGCTGGTAACTTTTGCTTCTTGTGCCTTACCGCTGTACATTTCTAATAATAGTTTAGCTTCATCTCCTCTATAAGCTCCCGTGACCCCCCATTAGGTAGTTGTAGACAGCAGTATGATTTCCCCTTTGCCTTCTCTTAAGCCCGAACAAACACTGTTCTCTCAGCACCTTCTTTGCATCCCATGTTGTGTAGTCATTAAATGTATTTCTTCAATTCAATGCTAACCTTGCCATATAGGTCAGTCATTATTTGTCTATGAATCTGGCCAAATGAAAACAAGAAGAAATGGCCTTCACCACACTAGTATTGTATTTGTACTATTTCAATTTTACTACCATGAGTAAGGTGGTTGATTTGAAAGTTAAGTGCACATTACGTTTGCAGAGTCAAGGGCCTACGCTTGTGAATAATGCAGAGCAGGAAGAAAACCAAGTCAATTTTTAGCAATACTAGCTGGAACAAATCAAACCATCACTCACTTATCTACCATGATCTGGTATCCACTACATTGTCAGTACTTTTCTAGAAAGTTGTGATTATGAATTATCAATTAAATTATAGTAAAAATACCTGTTGTTCTTCACAGACATTACTGACATTCTTAAATCCATCTATTTGTGTGAGGATGGATTTGTCTTAATTTCCATGTTTCTTTTTCTCACACAGCATCTTTTTCTTGCTTTCTTTTTCTCCTACATTTTCATTAGGAAACCTACATTCAAAAATCATAAAAACATTTATTTTTCATTTAAGGAAAACAGTGCAGTGAAATTTATGTTCATGAATCTTGTGAATTCATTATTTATTAACAATTATACTAACTGTTTGGAAACTCAGTCTTGAAAATGAGATTTCCAGGCAAACTGGCTACTAGATGCATTTGCGATGCTTTGCAGTTAAGTGGCAATGGTTTGAAGGAAGCCTCATGTCAGGGGACCATCTTTTTCTCTGGTGAAATACCTCAACAACTGCCAAAGTCACTTACCCTCCAGCTAAGCAGCAAAGCTTGTATCAGAACTAGGTGGCTGTTGTCCCTGAAAGAGACACGACGTTTCTCTAGAGCAGTACGTTACACAGTGCATTATTAATACTGTGCAGTAATCCTCTAAGAGCATAAACAAGTAACCTGTATTTTAATTGGGTAGGCTCTAAAAAGGATGAGAAATATAGGCTAAACCCTATCAGAAATAGTTTAAAGCTACAAAAACATAAAGCAAAGCCTCAGTTGTCTAATGATGTATTAGATCTTGCTGTTCTGTGTGGCGCAAGCGGCAGGTGTATCTGCTGTTGTAGAGATAGCTACCCATTTGTCTTCAGTTAATAATCTTGGGCTTTTACCGTGACAGTGCAGTAACCTTCAAAGGAGATCATTGATTATGTGGTAATACAGGTATTTTCTAAAGAGTATATATGGTACTTCGTGTTTACATATTCTCTCTTTCAGTTATTTAGATAGGTTGTGAGAGTCGCAATTACTGTCAACAAGATTAATAACTTTGCATAGTGTAAAACCAACTTCTTGACTCTGCTTATCCTGGTAGACTGTTAAACCAAAACTGGGCTTGTTTTGAGAGTTTATTCTGGAGGAAGCAATTGAAAGTCTTTCTCCTTGTAAAAATGTTGAACAAAATTTGCTTTCTCAGGCTGGTCCTCTTAAGCTTCTATAGCTGGAAAACTGTCCCTTTTTATTTATAGGTATACATTCTCACTGTATTTAAGAGGTTTATATTTGTTTCTCTACTTTCACTTGCTTGTAACACCTCTTAAATACTTGTAAAAGTTATTTCTTTGATAGCTCTGTCTTTTCAATGTGATACACTTAGACATTTTCCCTTGAGTTTACTGTGCTGGAAAAGGCAATAATGCCCTGTTACATTTATTTCCTAGCACCATTATTGATGAATCATGAATCACTGATGTCAGCATACCTTAGGAATAGGGTTTGTTAGTTTTTACTTTGCTCCCTTTGCCAGCTGGCTAAGTGACTGCAGAGAGCTCAAGATTATTGGATTTGCTGTGTATAGATAAAGACATATAGATATGAATTTAATTTCCTGGTGTCAAATTATTCTCTTACAATCTTTCCCACAAGATTTCAAGCACTTTAAATTAGGTCATGTTTTGGACTTTCCAAAAGCATACATTGGCCAGTCTAACAAAAAGCTAATCCTCTTCATAATCTCATTGTCTTCAGGAGGAATATGTGCAGGAATGCACATAGTCAGGATAATGACTGATTGTAGGATCTGGCCTCTTTTATATATTGGAATTATAAGTTACATAGTAATAAATTCCTTCTGTACAGTATCTTCCAGAAAGCCATAAATGAGTCACCTTGTCAAGCTTTACACATCTGAGGTACAAAATACTATCCCATTCTTCTTAGTTCTTCTTTTGTATATATATTCCTGGCTTTATGTAATGTAAGATGAGAGAGAACCACCTCTGAAAATATAACTATTTGCCTTTTAGGACTCTTTTTTTGGACAGATGTGTATTCTGAATGTAATGCATGAGATTTTAGCCTCACAGTATCATACACCTAATTGAAGTAGCACAGCTAGAACTCTTGGCATAAAAAGAAAAATATATCCAGATAAGACTGATTTATAGACAAGTTAACTTCCTCTTGCACAAAAATGCCACGGATTTTTTTACCAGAAAAGAGTGCATATTTGCCACTTTTCAAAATACATTTCTTTATATAAAAAGAGTTGTCCATATAAATTAGGTTTGCTCAGAATCCCAGCTTTCTTCCAAAAGAAAATTAAAGGAAACAAACAAATGTTCAGGTCCTTTAGAGAAGATTGGGGTGGAAGTAAAACTTCATAGAAGCCAATATTGTATTTTTAAAACAGAGGGAAAAATGAGTTGGCATCATTGATGCTTTCCTAAGCAGCTCTGCTGTTTCAATACTGGCTGCTTCTTGATTGCTGACTGCCAATTTGCTGCTTTGCTGGCACACTGCAGGAAATTAAAGTAAACAGTGTGATCACAGTGTTTACTTTAACTTTGCAAAATACGGAAGGAAAATGAAGCAGTGCTGTTTGTTCCAGGAGGGCAGGCAGGCAAGCAGGAAAAGTCTGAGCACAATATCCCTCCCAGATATCCCTGCACAATATTCCCTTGTAAATGTCACTTGCAAATTATACTGCAAAATTAATCAGTCGTACTTGTAAAATAGTTACAGCACTTCCAGAAATAGTGAGCAGGGGCTTGGGCTGTCTGGGAAACTTTATACTGAAGCGAGGCACTGACTCTCTCTCTGAAATGTAGTGCAGAAGCATTTATCATTTTCCAGAGGCAAAAGATACATCAGTGCAAAGAGATATTTTATATCAAAATACAGAATCCCTGTTAGAACACAGGGCAATTTGTGTAAAACCAGCTGAATCAAATTGAAAGCCTACTCAAGATCTGAACACAATTTTCTTGTTTTACTGAGGGTCAGACTATCAAGTCTGGCTTTTGTCAGCTGTAAAAAGCAGCTTTCCTGTGAGACACCAGCTCCCTGCTCTAAGGTGATGTCGTTGTGTCCCACTATCAACTTTTATTGTAATCACTGAATTTGATTTGATTTGTTGCTATTCTGCAGATCTCAATTAATGTATAGTTTTCAAGAAATTTTTACCTTTCAAATTAACATGACCCTCTAAAACCATTGTCTGCAATCATTTCATTCTATCCAGAAGTGTCCTTCAATAGAAAATCTAATCCAAATGCTGGTTCACCAGAGGAGTATTCTGGTTTTGGGGTTTTTTTTGAAGTGGGGGAGAGGTTGTTTGGGTTTTTGTTGGGTTTTTGGTTTGGTTTTTTTTTTTTTTTGTTACCAGCAGGCGTACATCATTGGATGTCACTTCTGTGTTTACCAAACAGTCTGAAATCACTGATATGGAAGATCCAATCCACACACTTCCTAAATTCATTTCACTGCTATCAGTTACCACAAGCTATAAAAAGGCAAATTGCAGCTGCTCTAGCATAGCACAGCAGGAGAAAGATATGCCTTAGCCAAAAACAAATAACAGAGCTCAACACTGTGGGTGACAGCTTGGAAAACTTGGGATGTGCTAGACAGAAGGCCAAAGCAGACCACCGATTCCCAGACCTTTTGACATGCTCCTAATGGCCTCTGAGCTCATCTTGCACTATGCCTTACCCTTTCTTTCCACTGCTCCCACCCCCTTTACTCCTGTGTCTCCCAATCTCTGCTGTTTTGGCTTCAAATTCTGATGGATCTTTTATAGAGTTTCAGTGTGGAATGTTGTAGAACCAGGGCATGGCTGTATGAAAGGGCAGAAGTCATCTTTGATTTCAGAATTCCTACTCCATGTGTACATGTCTGGCTTTTTGGAGTGTTAGAAAGAATCATCCTGTTTGTCGCGTATGGAGGCATAATGTTTAATTATCCCATGCCTTCAGGACTCCTCTCCAGTGCCACAGAGAAAGTTTTTTTTCCCTTCCATGTCTTCATCAATCATTATGTAGCTGAATGTTTTTCACCTTTTCTTGACACTGTTTCTTGAAGTGCAGAGATTGAACACTGAGCTGGGTGATATTACCTAGCTGAGGTATCTTGACCCCACATTCCAGATTAAACCTATAAGCAGATCATGAGAATTGAAAACCTGGACAAATTAGCCACAAGGATTTGATATTCTGGTGCATGACAGTCCACTTGCCAGTGTACAGGTACAGGTTACCATAGCAGGTTCCTGGCCATTTAGGAACCTACGGCTTTATGCATGGCTTTTGCCTTTTCCTGTGCAAGATGTTACACTTTCCTGTGAATTTGGGAAGGGTTTGATGACTATGATGTGTGTAGGCTGCTAGGGACTAACAAGCTGTTGCATGGTTACCTTCCAGTTGCAGAGGATGGAGTTATGCTTATGTTCCTGAAAATAGCCATACCTTTCGCTAACATTGTTAGTCAAAACAGATTTTGTAGAGTAGACTTGACTTTTTATAACTGAAATTGCTTACCGCAAGTAGCCACTGTTGAAAGTATGTTTTAGTTGACACTTTTAAGAGTAGATTGGGAATTTGAAAGGGGAAAGTGTGTTACAGCAGTGCCTCGTGATGCATGAGAACATTAGTCAGATGGAAAGCAGTCTAGGATGTTTGAAGTAACAATACAGTCTGGCTGAGTAAGACACAGCATAGGGTGTCTTACTGCAATTGTCTTACCTCTGTAAATGGCTGAGTCCATAAAATTTTGACTCAAAGTATTTTATGCATTCAAAGTGCCAAATCTGGTTTTCTCACTCATATAAAAAATTCCTCCGAGTTTCTCACTTGAATAGGCTAGAGAGAAATCTTCAGGGGGTTAGCTCTCCTTCCTACTGCCAGAAAACACAGTTTGCCTCGGCCAGAGATACAGCCCACTAGAACCATTTGTAAGACTGATCCTGGCTTTCATAAGCCTTGGACCAGGCCAATAACAAACTCGTTACTTTCACAAATATAAGCCAAAAAAGAAGAAAAAAAAAAAAAAAGGCAACTCAGCGCTATCCTTTTTTCCATGGTTTTTGTTTACTTGCTTTTGAGCATGACTAAAATACAGTAATGCACTTCTTGATGGGCCAGGAACAAACAAAACTTCCTCTTCTTGTATATTTAATCATATCCAGTCGCTCTTTTAAAATAGCCTTGTTTGCATGTAAAAAGAGTTTTTAAAATGTGCATAGATGATGTGGTAGAAAAGAGTTATTTGTCTCTCTCAAAATGATATCCAAACTTTCAAGCTGATCAGCTGCACATGGATGGCTTCTTATTCGTTTAAGTCAAAATATGTTTTAACTTTTGCCAAATAATGCTAATTTCCTTTCTTGAGAAAATGCTCTCTTCATCCTGCTTTATGGTATAAGAATCAATCAATATGGTATGTGTTTAGAGGATGTAGGAAAATTAATTTAAGGAGCTTTAAACTTACTATGGCAGAATCGGCTAACTTTGTGTTTACCAGAGACAGAATCCACTTCCTGTATCTCTAACACCTGAAGTGGTCCCCAGAGGTCCAACAGTAACAATTCACTCTTCTCACTTGCTGGTTTGAAGAAATGGGATGGAAGATACTGCACCCAGTCCTGCTCAAACTTGGCTGGCCCTGTGTGGAGTCAGGAATTGATGATCCTTATGGGTCCCTTGTAGCTCAGGGTATTCTGATTCTGTGATTCTATGTGTATTAAATATATACAACTGTGTATGCAAGCACCTAAGTATACTTAGCTGTGTGAATAAAAAGCAACCTTTTACATGAAAAAATATAAAACAGTCTCAAAATTGTCAGTTTTACTCATTCTGTGGTTGTATAGGTGAAATTAGCTTTTGTTAAGGAAAGACTGGTATATATTGGAAAGAAATTGCTTCCATAATTCCACTTGTTTGAGACATCTTCTGTATCTTGGTTTGCACATGACAGAGACTACTCCAGTTGTCAGATTTAGCAGCTGCCTTTGGGGCTATGACGTTAGTGATACCCACCTAACAAGGGAAGTATCATAAGGACTTAGACAAATAAGAGACAATGATATCATTTGTGCACAGCTACATTGATTCACATGTAGTATCCCACCCATCTGCCATAGTCATTTTACTTTTGTCTCTGTTCAATAGCTCATAGAGTTCAATAGTAGAAAAGTGTTCTCTCTAGGATTATTTTTGCTTTTGTTTGTTTGTTTGTCTTCCAGAATAAACTGGCTAGGAGTGGCGAAGTTGGCTGTAACATCATTTGAAATGTGTAATTTATCTAGGATGATATGCTGGTGCACAATTTTTCTGTGTATGACTGTGAAAAATTGCCGACTGAGCTGTTGGCAGACAGAATATCAAACCCTGCTCAGCCCTGTGTGTATGAAAGAGTTTAAGAAGGTAATTGACACTTTGGGCCTCTATTTGCCAAAGAAAGAGATAATGACGTTCTCCAAGAAGATTAGAATCTAACCAAACATTGTGCTCTAAATATAGAGCACAAAGCCAGGTGATGTTTGTGAAAATGCTGCTCAGCTGCAGGAGGAGGAGGGGGCTGAAGGACTGCAATTTTGTACTGTATATTTTTTAGGTACACAGATTTAATTTAGAGATTATGGCTTGAAAATGAAATTTACAGTATGTGTGTTTTTCGGTGATAAGAAATTGATTTTATGACCTTGGTACACACTAATTGAAATATCTGGCACTGTGTTTTGCTGAGGTTAAAGGAAGCCATATATGCCTGGAACCGCATTCTTCTTTCACCTTGAACTGTGCAGTTAATCACAGCCACAATCACTGGCAGGAAGGAAGCTGCTGTTTCGCTGTGGTACAAGGAAGCTGAATAATCTCTGTTCATTGTCTAATGGATAGGTTATTGTGTGATTACTTCGGGCTAAGTTTAAGAGATTCACGATAACTTCAAAATGGAGACTTCTGGTGGAATTAACATTCAGTGAGCACCAGGGCCCAGAACTTCACCTGCTGCCTTGCAGCGGATGGAGTGAGCAGGCCGCCAGCACAGCAGAGGTGTGGGGTGTTCTTTGATCTGCCCATCGCAAGTGTGGCTGCTCAGCTGCGGCTGAGACAGCTCTGTCCTGTGCTCTCTGCCACTGTGCCAGCAGATGATGCAGGGAAAAGGCTCTCGGGGTTCACTTTCCTGCATGCTGCTCCAGCTGCAGGGGGAGAGAGCCCAGCATGTTAGCTGCTCTGCCCTAGGACTGCTATTCCTGTGCATCTTCCTGCTTGAAAGTCCAGTTGTCGCGTTTAGAAATGGAAGCCATGCCCCAAGGGACTCCGCTGGTGGGGTTTTGATTTAATGTGTCTGCTTTGTTTAACTAGATTTCTGTCTTAGCTTAGACTTGTACAACTGTGACAGTCTAAAGCTGTCTATAAACTAGTGTGGCAGGGTGTCCCATTATTTTGCTTATTACTTAATGTTACACATTTGTTAGGTTGGCACAGGATCATGTTTTTCAAAAAAGAAAATGAAAGCTCCTGAAAAGCCTTGACAATAAATGGTTATTTGTTCAAAAACAGCCGAGTCCAATCTTTGTTTATGTTCGTAGGCTTCATGTAATGGTGTTGCAATAAAGAAAAATAGCTCTTCAGGATATGCATTGGCTTTTATGTTTTATTTGTAATGAAAGCTATGCACATAGGCGGCAATCTACATAAGTTACAGTGAGGGAGAACATAAGCATAGATGGTGCCTTGCATGTTTATATATTTAATATTTATTTGTGGCAAAGTGTCTGAGTCTCAGTTTTAAAGAATGTGAAATTAAGCTGAGGTATTTCAGTTTTCAATCCTGCAAATTTACCAAAGGAAAATAAAATGTGAATTGATCCTACACCAGCTGACCACTGCTTCTCTCCTGCCCCGTCTGAGCAGAGGGGCCACGGGTCCGTTCCCTCGACCATTGCCCTGCCTTCTCAGGTTCCATCCCAGGTTGGGAGAAAGCCCAGTGATTCTCACTGCTTTCTTAATGTTGTAATGGTTTTTGGGTATCCTTGGAGTTCAAAGGGGCTGAGGGCAGCACAGCCCTGGCTCACAGCTTGCATCAGGAGTGCCATGGGGGCAGAGGGGTATCACAGCAGTGATCTTGGCATCACAGGAAGGTCTTCATCACTGATCTCTGCAACATCAGAGGCCTTAAAGAAATGCCAGAGAAACTCTTCAGGATGTTCGCGTGAACTGAAAGAGAAGTTCAGCTAAGCTCTGTGGGCCTAAAGAGGAGCTCTGAGCTTTGCATTACTTCTCCGTGGTGATGGGAAAGGAGTAGGTGGAAAATCATACTGCAGTGGAGGCTTTGCCTTTCTTTTTGTCTTGAATAAATCATTTTGGTGGGTAGCATTGATCCTGAGGAAGCTCTACCTTTTCAAAATCAGCCTGTGAGAAGTTCAGAAGGGAGATCAGTGGAAGCTGGAGGTGCTCATGCAGACAGGTTCAGGCCCTTTGTACCTATCCAAAACATTTCATTATTTAGAGCTCTGATGAAGCATGCATCAATTCATAAATATGACACACTGGACAATATGAAAAATATCAATACTTCTGTTAAATTGTGTAAGGGATATCTGGTGCATACAGAAAAAAGCCATCTCCTTAACTACCGCAGAGAAAATGGGAAAGGCAAATAGGCTTCAAAAGTGTATTGACTTGAAAGCAGAGATGAGGAGAAGTTTCTGAAACTTAACACAGCTTTTCACCTGGGCCAATCAAAATAGAAACTACGTGGGGTTGCAGTTGTAAATAATACAGAGCTGTGATTTGACTGTTTTTTTCGGGTTGTCATGCAAATCTTGGTACATTGACTCCAGAAAGCTTTCATCATACTCATCTCCATGTTTAAAATCTAGGAAATTCTTACTAAAGCTGTCTTTAGGAAACGAGGTTGCTTCAGAAGTGCATCATGCAGCATCAGTGCTCTCACAGGAGAAGCTAGATATCCAGTCCTAGGTGTGTCAGTTCACAGTGGTGGGCTACAGAAGCGTTGAGCTCCACGTGTATCATTTTGCACATGATGTCTGAGGCTTACACTGATGTCAAAGGAGAGACTGGGATAATATTTACACAGCTGTGGGCTGCAAAGGACTGTTAACTGAACTTTTTGTACATCCTCTTGGATAAACAGGTAGTATGCTAACAGCACCAAATGCTTCTTGTTGGAGAGAAGGGATGTGCTAAAAGGCCTCTGGGCTGTATTTTCTGTTCTCAGAGAAAGCAGTTGCAGCTTTTATTAGCTGTAAAGTGCTCTTGAATTATTGCTCAAGTTTTAGCCTTAGACTGATGAACATTCAGAAAACTTTAAAGCTGATGATGGCACATTACCCTCAAGGAATGCTGCACAGGTGGCAGCATTCAACTTTCAGCTTGATATTCGGACTAGTAAGGGGTCTGTGCTGCAATATGGACATCTGGTTTTGAGTGTGGCAACAGAAATCCAAGTTCAGGGCTATTGCTGCTTTCACTGGCAACATGGTAAAAATAGTCTCTTGATATACCTGCTGCCTTTGCTCTTGTTGGCGGTAAGCAACAGCAAGAGCTCTAAGGAGTACAGTAATGTCTTTTATTATAGTTTCCCGCAGAAGGGGTGATGCTGATGACTTTCCTATGACAGGGAGGTGACTTGCAATTGACTTGTGCAAGCCACAATGGCTGTAGGACACAAAGCCACAGTTAGGGGTGGATTTTCCAAAGAAATGTATGTTGAGCACTTTTGAACTGTCTAGCTCTATCCTAGGTGCCTAAAGGAGGACTGAGCTGTTTCAAAAGAATAATCCCGGTTGTGGGTGCTGAGCAATTGAAAATCTGTCCCTGAAGTGCTTTTTTCCCCCTATCATCTGTTGGCAGTTTGGGCTTTTGATTGATTTGTTACTTTATTTTTAACTGCAAAGACCCTTTAATTAGGGAGGGGAACTATGTGAATGAGATGGAGCTGCTGGTGGTAGCAGCTCCTTGCCGTTGGAGATTTGGTAATTAAATAAGTAGATAATATCCTCCTTATTGAGAAGATTTAGAAAATCATAAGGACTTTGCATTATTACAGTATTTAACATCCGCAAATGGAGGAAAAATACCCATAATGGCAATTTTCATTAGCTGCAATGCATGTGGAGGGCTCTTTTTCTTTCTTTGAAGAGCGAAACACTAAACAATTCCTAAATCCCTCCCTGTTACTTATGTTTTCTTCTTGGTGGTTAAAAACCCCAAGCAGAAATTGAAGACTTGCTATTAAAATACTTGCTGACAGCTCCATTCAAAACATCCTTTCAAATGGTGCTATCACATCATGATTCATCTGCTATTCTGATATAGTTGCTTTAACAGCAAGTACCTTCCTTCTTAGTTAGGGCCCATCTCTTTTCATTGGAAAATTCTTCCTTTAGACACTTTATTGAATCTCTACTGTAAACAAGTCTTTCTCTGGTGTGGTACCTTTGTGTGACAGAATGCATGTAACCCCCCTCTAAAACCACAGGAACAGGCTCATCAGGGATGGAAAATGAGAGATAGTCACAGCATGAAAAGAAACCCTAGCCTTTTTCACCTCCTCACCTGGAGCGCAGGAGAGCAAGAGCCCTGTGCAATTAGCATAACGAGTTGCTCAGGTATTCTGGCTCAGCGCAATGACCCCACATCCCTCTGTACCCAGCAAGGGCATGCTGCCTGTTGGCTGCGAGGATAACCTGCAGCACTGCACTATGGTGCAATGACTGCCGGGGCCAGATCTTCACTTGGTGTAAAGCAGCACGGCTCTGTCGATTACAGCAGAGTTATGCAGCTCCCATCAGCTGAAGAGCAGACCCAGGAACATCCTGGGGATTAAGTGGTCCCCAGTGAAGCAGGGTGAATTTCACTCTTGAAGCTTGAAGTTAGAATTATTTACAGTCACTTTAACAGGACAACAGCTGCTCTTTACCTAGAGATGAGCCAACAGCACTGAAAGAATTTGGATCTGAATTGCAGATGGATGGATTTCAATTTGATTCAAGTAGCTGGACTGCATGATTCTGTACTGTAAGCTCTCAAAGTCAGAGCTTGAGAGAAAAATCATTAATTTGGAAGCTGATACTCCGAAAGACTTTTATGAAGCAATATATTTTCATAGCAGACACAGATCAATTTAAAAGTAGTAATCAAGGGCCATGTGCTACGTGTTCACAGACAGAAAATATGGAGAATCAAGCCAGAGCCAGACACTTAACATTCAGAGCATTCAGACTAGCACTGAGGATATTGCCTCTATGGAAAATAGTATGGTTCAGAATTAAAGTATTGTAAATTTGTGAGATAATCACAATGCTGTGCAGATAAAATGATGCTGCCAGATTGCTGCCAGAAACCAGCTCAACATAACTTCTGTACAAATTTTGGCGGAAGGAAAAATCTCTGCTAATATTCCACAGAAAAGGTGTGTTCAGTTCTTGAGACAAAAGAGAAAATTATAATATAATAGAACCCACTGAAATGACCTTTTATCATCTTTGAAAAGCATTCACTAAATACAAAGTAACTATACCAGTTTTCATCCAATGAGATTCAGACCCAGGGACTTTTCCCTTGTCAGTCTTAAGGATTTTATGAGATGTAACATTCCCTTAAAAAATAAAGCATCCACACACTACTGTTTTATGTCATGCAAGTAATAGCATTGTATAAAACCAAAATTTATATTTACTTGGATACTACCACAAGTAAACTCCTCCTGGAAATTTTTAACCTTGCTCCCTTAGTAGTCACTTTGGGGATACTTACATGAAAAAATAGTGGCCACTGGCAGTGATAGATATTTCAGAAGGCTGATTCATTTCATCTCTTACAGCAGTCACTGATGGACTCTGCTCTGTGCCATGCTGTGTCTGAAATCAGATCCTCAAGCATTCAGGGTTTGTACTTGGAGCCAGACATGGTTTTTCCCTTTTTGCTGGAGTCATTCTCTATCATAAGTTGAAGCAACCTGAAGTCACCTTCATGTGCATTACTTACACACACTCAGGTTGATTTTTCTCCAGTTTTCCAATATCAATCTTTACCAGCCAGGAGGAAATGGGAATAATGAAATCTTTAATGGATGGTTTTATTTTAGCTGAAGTGTTAAGGTTTTCTATGGGAGTGACATTGAAGTGTGATTATGCTCAGTACCTTTTGAATTCAGTTGTCTTCCACTACATTTAAAAAAAAAACCAATTTTTTTTTTAGGTTGAAAGTTTTGTGCAAATAACCTCCTGTGAAAAGTTATTCTGTAAACTCACACATACTGGAGAATCCACATGGAAGGGTAATTTTACTTCAGATTGAGCCGTGAAAGTAATTTGACCTTAATCTTGCATTTCCCTAGCCACCAAAGTCAACCTATGTCAAGACAGTATGGTAGGAAACCAGGTCTCAACAGCTGTAGGCCTCATGGAATGTTTTGTTTGCTGCAAGTATTCAGAAGCATTTTTATGTGAGATGTCTTACTTGGCTTCATTTTGAGTAATATGTTATTTTAAGAGGCAAAATTTCATTTGAACTGAGGACTCTGGTTAAACCTACAGAGTATTTAGATTTTTATACTCCTTGGGCTATTAAGTAGTAGGGAAAGATTTTTTATAACTGCAACCATAGTGTCTGTGTACTTTTAAAAGGCATTGAAACTCTTTGAATTAACCTATTTAAAAGTTCCAAAACCTTAAGTCACAAAATTTAGATCAATATCCAATTCATCATACAAATGTGCTCTATAAATGGATAAGAAGAAAATAAAAATGTGCTGTAGTTAAGTACTCTGCACATATTTTCACTAAAAGATTAGGGCAATGGAACACTTTCACAGGTTTTTCTATAGCACACCAAGCATAGTGCCTGAAAAAAAGTAGTCTTTTTTTCATTTTCATTCTGTAATGTGGGATCTATTAGGCAGCTGCTACAAATAGCTAGAGGATTTATTTCTGCTTTTACACCTCTAAGATTTCATTTGGGGGGGATAGGGGGTGCTGCACTGCTTGTGGGCACTGAAATTCCTGAAAGAGCTTACTTTTACTACTTCTATTCTCTTTATGTTAATAATATAGGTAAACATGGTGTACAAAGAAAATGGAGAGATTTTTTTACCACTGATTTCTCCTCAGGAAAAGGGACATAATACAGTGCTGTGGAGACAGATTACTTTGTATTACAGTGCTATATGCTACTCTGTAGCATGCAACAGATGAAGTCTTGGAAAATCACAAATGTTGAAATTTAGTGAGACAAGAAGACTTTTCTGGGATTTTTTTTTTTTAATATTATAATTAATAATTATCTCCTACATGCTTTTGTTGTTATTTCTCTGCTCCAGCCTTTGACAGACCAGATATAAACTGCTTGTTGCTGGGCTGTCAGCAGGCTCCTGTTATGATCAGTTGGGACATAAAAACCTTCCTCACATAGTTGTGTAGGTAAACCTTGTCACTGACTCTTCCCACTCCCATCCTCTCTGCTTTCCCTCTATGTAATATCTCTGTCCTGATTGGTGTTAACAACATCAAGTAATTTAGCATCATCTGTGAATTTAATTCTCAGGCTGTTCATCTCTTTTTCCAGAGCATTAATAAATATGTAAAATAAAACTGGGCTTAGCACCAACTCCTGTGGCAACCCAACTGGATACCTCTTCACAGCTCAGCGCAGTGCTGTTTGTCATGACTCATTATCCTTTGTTTACATTCCTTCAGCCAGTTTTCAATCCACATGACAGCACTCTTATCCAAGACATTATAAATTATTTTTCTAATAAGATTTTGTGAGCCACTGTATCAAATGCTATACTGCAGTCCAGATATATTGCAGCCACTCTGTTCCTTCTATACACTAACACAGAAAATGATGAAGAAGCAATTATACTTGTCTGGCATGATCTCTTCTTTGAAAATACAAACTATTTATTGGTCATGGTTCCCCTGTTGTTCCAGATGATTTTTACGCTCATAATATTTATTTCATTCTTTTAGAAGAGATTGAGAGCAATCATACCAGAAGATGACAGGTTCACTCCCCTGCTCTTCCTCTTTTTCTTGAAAGGCTTTCAGCAGTTGCTGAGATTCACACCTAGGGTTTTGAGGCAAAGGGAGCAGGATGTCCCAAATGCATACCCTTGAGCCATAGAATGGCAGAGAGATGGGACTAGCTGTAATTTAGGTGATACAGTCAAAGAGAAAAGACAGGAAGGCATGGCAGGACATTTAGGTGGACGATTGCCAGGGTGGTCTGAACAGAAGAAAGGAGCAGGGGAAGTAAAATTCAATCTCAAAACTTGGAGTCAAATTGAAGGGTAATTCTGGAGCTCTCAGGTCTAGGGAAGGATCCTTGAATTGTCATTTGCTTTGTCTGTGCTGTTCAAACTAGGAACCACACCTTGCTCTCTTTGTAGTGATTCTTGTGCTGCTGTTTGTGTCACATGCCATTTGGGGATTTGAAAAAAAAAAAATTAAATAGTCTATCTTCTCTGTATGAATTCAGCTGTAGGCCTCATGTTTGTGCACTGTATAGTTTGTGTCTGCAGCCCATCTCTTCTCATGCCCTCTGGGCCACGTGGATTATTTGGAACAGGAGCTTTTGCTCTCATAAACCCGTATTAGGGGCTTGTCCCTTTCTCAAAACAGAAATACAAGGACAGACCTTGTACTGGCTTTACCAAGAGCTATTCTTGCCTGAGAACGGCAGGATCACACCAAGGATCAAATCCTCTTTGTGGAGGGATTATATTTCCTGCCAAATATGTGACATGGTTCAGTTTCAAGCACATACAGAATAAATCTGTGACAAGACAGACATTTAACAGTGGCTTAGTAACCAGGACTGTCATGGAAGACAGCTCTCAGCATCTGATCTACCGAGATCTTTTGGTCAATGTCTGCATGACCTTGTGATCCTTGCCTCTAAAAGAATTTCTAGGGATGAGGTCTAATGAAGTTTTAGTACTAATTTATATATACTACACAAACATGGATTCGTACAGTTAAGTTATGTTGGGAGATGACCCCTGGGAAGCCACTTCTAAAGAAACTGCTTTTCCTTGCTGCCAGCTCTTGTCACCGCTCTGCAAATATTCACTGTCTTCTTTGTGTCGCTTACCCACGCTTATCCTTGGACTTTAAAATGCATTCATCAATGAGATAACAGGTTTCATTTTGTATATAACTAAGGATTATCCTGTGAAAACAATGCTACTGAAAATATGAGATGGCTGACTTGTAAGGAATGCATGGACACTTTGTACATGTTACAAAAATTTCAGTCTAGCTCCTGGAAAAAAAAATAACATAAATTTGCTCAAAAGATTCCTGTTTCTTGCAGTGCCAAGTCTGTGCTCTGAGAGCTCTCAAAAGAAAAACTTCCTGCGCTGGGAACAATCGGAGAGGCAGATGCTGTCACTTCCGCCCTGGAAACTAACTATTAATGCAGTTAATACCTTACTAAGAGTATGCACCTAGGAAGTTATGGGTATTAGTGTAATGAGATTTTTCTGTATAGAAGTATGCAAAAGCAAAAGAAGAAAGAAAAAAAAAGGTGGGGGGAGAGGGAGGGTTGATAATGACATTTTAAACCAGATATAACAGCCTTAAAGATTTTGCACCACCTTCCTCCTCTGGAATTAAAGAACTTTTAAAACAGACTAACTTGGGATATGTGAGCATGGCTATATGATCCCAGGATCCGATCCATACTTCAAGATCACAGTGATTGGAATAATGCTCTCATGAATAAAATAATGCAGGATAAAGTTTTGTTTATGATTCCTTTTCTCAGCAGATTAGCTATGTACATCTTGTAACACAGCCTGGCTCTGTGGAATATCAAGCACGGCAAGAGACTTGTTAGAAAATGAATTACATTATCCAGCTGAAGCAATATCAGAAACGTCTCGGAGTCTACACTATCTTAATGCTGATTTAAAATCATATATTCATATTACCTTTTTATGTCTAGTAAAGCAATGTGATGGAGCCTTTCTTTTGCCAAAGTTGTATTATCCCATTTCTCTGAGTTAGGTAAACTGTAATGTGTCTGCTTTACAGATGGGTAGACTTAGCATAAAGGTAGGGAAGTCATTGTTTTCAGTCAAGAATGCCTAAATGTAAGCATTTTCATCTATATTGGCCATCCATAGTGGCAGCAGCTCTGAAAATGAGCCTTTTTCCATTCATTTATATGACAGATTATTTTACTTTAAACAATTCTTGGATGAAATACATTGGGCATCCTTAGGGCAAGAACTTGAAATCAAGACTCCCACATGAAGATGTTACCTGCCCAGCTGGGGGCATGTGCTCATGAACTCAGGGTGATTGAATTGCTTTTGCCAACTGGAGTAGCTTCAGTAGGAGGGATGGGGTGCATTTCTGCTCAGGTACTCCCTACAGCCAGTTGATCAGGGTGCTTTTCAGGACCAGGGGAGAGCAGACCTGTTTAAGACTGCCTTTAAACTCCTGCATGCTAAAACCCTGCTTATGAAGCAGGTATTGTCACTACCTCCTTCTCTTTCTCCTTTTCTTCTTCCTGTGTTTGAATAAAAGGGACTGCAGCCACATTGAGCATAGCGCGGGTTCCCAGGGGTGTGTTAGACATATTATGTTTATAGGTCCCTTGGCAAAGAGTTCTCAGTGGAACTGAGGCATCGCTAAAAAATAGCGATTGGGATGCCTATTGCTGGCAGAGCACATTAAGGACCACAACACAGGCATTTGTCAAAGACCTGCATTTGGTGCCAAAATCCTTTTGTCAAGTTGTGATTAAAGAAGTAAGTAGGCACAGAGCAAGGAATTAGAATACCCCCATCGGTAGCCCATCTTTTCCAGCCAGCATTTTGATAAATGTTGTATAAATTATAGTATAGTACAAATTATAGGCATATAAATTACTACTTGTAGCATGGGATACTGGACCTGCTGGGGGTTTTAGCCTGCATGTATGGCATAGCCAACATACTGTTTCCATCATTTTAATAACCTTTATAAAGCAGGTGGCTGATGCAGTTAAGGCTGCTATCATTTTTCTTTCCTTGTGTGATTTGCTGTGATGACAGTTCTATCGTTTCGTTTTGAGTATTTAAGGCTATTAGGAAGCATTTTTTAGGCAATCACCTAACATAGGTATTTCCAAGCATACCTAAACCATATAGGAAGTCACCTCCTTTCACACTGCATATTTCCAAATAAGTATATGACATGTTCTGTGTTAATCTGCAGAAAAACTATGGACAAGGTCACCAGCTGTGATAAACTGCCTAGCTTAATTTAGTTAGATGGAGTTATGCCCTTATGTTCCAGATGGGGATCAAGCCCAACATCCTACAATTGCAAAGATTTCAAAGATGTGAAACATTTCTAAGATCGTTGAAATATATATTTTGCATTTCAAAGATAAAATACAGAAACCAATATGTCATCAAACCATTTAATTTTCTTCCAAGTTTGAGAGTAAATTGACAAGAGATCAGCAATTGGCAGGAGAACAAATGAAACATATTGAAAGAGCCAATTTGCTAGTATCGAGGGAGGCAGATGTGTCAGTTTTACATCTGCTCAAGCAAAGTCCTTGTTGCTGGTTTTTTCCCCTCCTCCTTTAAAAAAAATAAATTCATTATCTAAAGGTTTAATTATTAGATAATTGAATAATCCTTTATAAGTGACCAAGCAGCACACTGTTCATTGAAGAGCCCCTTTCATCACTGGGCTGTAATTCTGGCAGGTGCAGTTTGTTTGTGGAAGTTTCTGACTTTTTCCCAGAACTCATCACACCTGACAGGCACCAGATTTCAATTGCAGCTGAGTAGTTTCTGGGCCCCAATGCTCCAGATGCCAATTTACTGCCTCTTTCTTGAGCTAGCTATTAAAAGGGAAGGAAGTGGAAACAGCATGGTGATTTCCACTGACAGTCTGATTCAGGATATAGGTGGGCATCATGGTGATGAGCAGCAGAAGGAAAAAAAGCAGATAAAGGGTAAGCTCTTCTGTGTTTTTAAGTGCAGACAGCAAGGTGGGACCCTTATATGGTTGCTTTCTCTGTGAAACAGGCAGGCAGGCAGGCAGGCTGGAGCTAAGTCTGTCAATAGGTGTTAGTCAGAGCTGTAAATCTGAAGTGTGGTAGAAGCTGTTGTTTGAAGGGATGCATACAGATAATGAAATGAGTAATTCTCTGCCCTTGACTTTCCCAGTAACTATTTGCTAGTCGCTGTTCTGTTTATTGTTAGTCAAATTCTTGTGGGGAGGATTTCAAAATTGTATCAACAAAATGACATAGCACAATTATGTAATCCCTTACATTTTATTAATTTTCAAGGTGTCTGATATGTGGTATGCTCAGAGTGTGTATATGAAATTGGAAAACCAACAAATTTCATTAGAGAAGTGGTGAGGGTGCTGGATTTGTAGAAGCTTTGTTATATAACCATGAATTGGATCTCATGTATGCATGTACCTTGTAAACCAGGAAACTGGAAAATATGTGATTTTTCTCTTGGCAAGAAAGGTTGGGCCAGTTGATCCCTGAATCCCCTTCTGATATGGTATTCTATATCTGTTTTTATTTAAAATAGAAGTTTTCTCTTGCTAGGGAGCTTAATAGTAAGGTTTTTGTTTTGTCCTTTATAAGTTTTGCATATTTGAATTTATAGGACTTAAAAATCTAAGTAAAAAACCCCTGATTATTTTGAAAGTATTAGTTTCATATACTTAGGGCTTTTCTAAAGCACTGAGCACTGTAGTCTTGAGGTGTCCGTTGGTGCTTAAAAGTAACAAGAAATTATCTTCAAAATAGACATACCTGTTTTTCTGGCCTCAATTTCTATCTTTTATTCCATGCAAGAATATTGAGTCTCCATGGGTGAAGAAAATGGTTTGGTCTGCTTGAGAGATGCGTTACTCAGTTACTGCAAGGAGAGCATCTGTTGACTGGGCTGAAGTACCTCCCCTCTGCCTCCAGGCCACCTCAAACGCTTGGGAATGGGAACATCAGCACCGGGCTTAGAAACAAGTACATGTGATGTGTAACTTCTTTGTGATATCAAAAGGGTGTTCAAGGTTAAATCTCCCAGCGACTTGAATCCAAGATAGAATTTCCTTTTTAGCTCTGCCTGTTTGTGGGAAAACATGGTACCTTTCTATCTATGCAATTGATTCTTGCACCATCCTTCACTCAAAGTAAAACCCTTCTGGAGAGCAGTGCTTGAAAGGAAGTTTCAGTTTGTTTCATTTCTTAGGATTCATTATTTGGTTTACGCTTACCCAAACAGGATCAAGGTGCCAAATGAGTTCATACTGCAATTGAAGCATATGTGACCTTTAGGAGTTTGGGTCTGTTTTGTAGGTAGAAGAAAGGATTTTTGTAGATGGGGAAGTGAGATAAAGGCAGGTTAAGTTATTCCCCAGACTTCTACCCATTGTCTATAGGAAAGTCAATAAATTACAGTGAAAGCTGTAAGTCTCTCAAGGTCACCTCTCCAAGGGTTCATCATGCTCACAACCTCCAGTTACAGAGTTAGCTTCAAGAGCATGGATAGAGGTGAAAATCATGAAAGGAGACTACTGTGTAAAGGAAGGATCAGGATTTGCCTTCCAGAAGCAAGAGAACATAGAGCTGGGAGAACAAGGCAGAACCCACCTTTTATATCTGGGAATTACTGAGGGGAGGAAAGTGTGTAAGTGCTGGTGAGGGTGTTATGTCAGTGCTGTTGGATTCAGCGTCAATGAAAATGTCTCTTGACTCTCCAGAAGCATATTGTATATGCAGAATTATGAAAGTCAGCAGAGATGCCCATATGTGCCAGAACAGTTTACATCTGTCTACTTTGCCTTTTGTTTGCAAGGGGCAGCATCTTGCTGAGTAGCCACCAAAGATGAGATTTCCTGTTGGGCTGATGACTTCTAATTGTGCTGTTCCCATTGTCATCCCAACAGCATCCCTCAGCAGAAATCGGTGTGCTAAAGCACTGCTGATATAAGATGTGGACACTATTTGTCATGCAGTCCATTGGCTAGTCCACAGACCCTCCCCATACTTAGTATAGATGGGAAGTCGTCAGTAGCAGCTGAGAAATGTTGAATTATTAAATTGTGTCTACAGCACTTCATATAATTATTGCCCAAGTGATAGTACAGTGAGATAAGCCTGGTGTCGACAAGCAGACTTTTCCACCTTTGGAGTTTGGTTAACAGGCTTGCTGTTTTGAAATTCAAGAAAAGTCCACTCTGTCAGGAAGGATTTAAATAGAAAATTAAATGGGTTTGCATATTGCTCTGCATGACAGATTTTTTGTTAGCCTTCAAAGTCTGCATGATCTAACCAAGCATGTGGAAGTAAGATACGTATTTCTGAGTGCTGTAATAGTTGTGGTTATTGTGGAGAAGTGTTAAATAGAAGCAGTTACCCCAAATGTTATTTTTAATCGCTAAATATTCAGTAGATTAATAATACTGTATGTGGAGGCAGAACAGGGATAGCTGAAATGATTTTTTGGGTGGATTCTCAATTGGCTGTCCTTTCAGAGGGACTTCACTCTCTGGTGGTCTTTTCAGAGGGACTTCACTCTCTGGTGATCTTTTCTTCCTCAAGGAAACAAATGTAGGCAGGAGAGATGACTCCACAATTATGTCAACCAGAAATAAATGCAGCAGAAACTCCATTTGCTTTTTCCATCTCTTTCTGATAAAGTGCAATTAGTACACTCGCCTCTTTCTGTGAGATGTTTGTAGGCACTGTTATTGTGAAGGAACACAAGCTGCCACTGTAGTCATTCTTTAAACATGCAGTTGAAAAAGAAATCTCTTCTATGGTGACAGAAAACATCAAAGCAACAAAACACACTATTTTATCTGATGGGGGTAACAATATCTCAGCTAATAAAATGGCTGTCATCCCTGCCCATTGTATAGATAAGGAAGCTGAGGACATTTGGATGCTCTTTGTTGGTACGCCAAGTTGCAATTATTCTATGACAGAGCCCTTCTAGGCTATGATTGATGAAATATTTTGAGGGGGAAAGCACTTCAATAAGTGAATTTCATTGGATTTGATGATGACATAGCTTACACAATGGTTGGCAAAAACAAAAACACTTTATGTAGAACTAGGAAAACACAGCCTCATTTAATCTGCCTGGGATGTCCTTGCCACATTCACTTATTTGTATTGTATGTTGGATGTAAACAAGTCTAATTCTGAAGTTCTTGCGTTGACCTTTTCTGGCATTGAGATCAAAGTACTGTCTGCAGTAAAGATGAGAAGACTTTAAAGACTTCACTGGCTTGTCAGAGTAGGGTATGTTTAAACATAAAATAACACAACAGTGCAGCCTTTGGCAAAAATAGGCACCAAATGAAGTTATAATGAAATTTGTTGCTCCTCAAGAAACCCATCATTATCTTGCAGTGTAATGGCCTTAAAGTGGACCTGCTTGAAAAACATTTTTCCTTCTTTCTTAGGCCTTAATTCACAGGGTAACTCTACCACTTGCCTCCAACAGATATAGCATGGATGTTGCCAATCAAGAGGAAAGGGATGCCCCTTCCTTCCTCAAATTACTGGTTGGATTTGAGGACCAGTAAAGCTCTCCTATGAATAGCAGTCAGCCCTCTGTAAAATGTCAGCCTTTTCAAACACAGCATTATCCTTCTTGCAACAGTGGGTGCTGCAGTCCCATCCCCAGCATGCCCTTTTCCCCAGCTCCAGCTTTTCCCTATCCCACATATTTCAGTGTATCTCTGAAGTAGATCCTGGAGGTTGACTTTACAGTGCCTGATCTGGAGCCAAGGTAGCTGGAGCAAGAATTTAAGCTCTAATCCAGTATTTTCATATTTGACAGCTTGCCCATTTGAAAATAAATGTTTTAAGCGCTACTTTTTGCTCTGTGCATAGTTCATACTTACATTTGAGATGTAAACCCACTCCACTTGACTGAATAAAGAAAAGAAGTGTCTGATGCTTGTAACATAAAGTCAGCAACAAATCCAAGCACAGAACTTCCAAAAAAATCTATTCTGGGTCCATCAGTATCTTGAATGAGCTGAAACTTTTGGAGAAAAATTAAGCATATCCTATAGAACCACCTGTGCTGGTTCATCCAGAAAAGGTGCGGAGGACAAAAGGCAATGGTGTTTTCTAATTAACAAGCATTCAATCTATGATATAATAGTTTTCCTGGATTAAAAATGAAATAACAATCTTTATTATTGCTTTTTGCTAATCCAGTTTGTTGTCCAACACTTTCAAAAAAGAAGCTTGCAATGTTTTGCCATGTATCTAATAAATGGCCCAATTCTCAAGGATA
This sequence comes from Porphyrio hochstetteri, assembly GCA_020800305.1. Taxonomy (NCBI): domain Eukaryota; kingdom Metazoa; phylum Chordata; class Aves; order Gruiformes; family Rallidae; genus Porphyrio; species Porphyrio hochstetteri. The sequence goes on along the minus strand of CM036912.1, from coordinate 14,036,787 downwards.
TTTAACATGCTGTAGAAATCTACCCAATGCTTCTGTGAGTTCAGTTTATTTGATAATCAAGATGTTTATCTTGATTATGCTTGCTTGAACTTAGATTTAGGCACTTAATTTGAGAGGTTTATCTCAATAAATGAAGAGAAGCTACATTCCATTTCTGGTTTTTGAGTGATTTGCTTGGAAAAGAAGTTTTTTAACATTTCCAACTGAGAATTTTGCAGCTGAGTAATTATTAGAAAAATACTAGTGAAGGTTTCTGCAGTGCCTCCCTCTCTGACAGATCCCCAGCATGCCAGTCTGTGGAAATATGTTATGTCTTACATGCTTTTATTCTGTACCTTATGACAATCCTCCTTTTCTGTGGCTTCTGCCTTCTTAGTATGTAAATTATACCCATCACTTTAATCAGTGGCAGCAGTGTTTTCTCTGTGTTTGGTAATTGGGACTTTGTCTCCAAGTGTCTGCTGAGCTGACATAGTGCAGTACTGGATAAAGCAAGTGAAGCGATAGCAAGCAGTGTGGCTGTGCAGCATGGTGCTGTGTCCAGGCTATTGGAGACTGTGTTTAAGAAGCTAATTAGCCTGGATAGGGAGCAGCACTAATGCAGCACTTGCTGCCTGCAGTACCACCTACCTCTGAGCTCTGCACAGCCCTCCAGTGCGGCATACAGGCATATCTTCAGTTCCTAAAAGAGACACAGTGTTTACACAACACATCTGCACCCTCCTGCATGTCAGTACACCTAGGCATAAAACGCCCATAATAACACTTCATGTGGCAGATTCTATTATGGCAGGCAAACTTGAAAGTGTTTTTGGTTCTGAATTGTGCCACGTTTCAAAATTATTACCTGTTATAAGTACTACTTCTGTCCAAACTGTCGATGTGTTTTTAATGGAACTAGTATATTTTTGCCTACAAAATGTGTTTCACAACTTTGGGATAATAAAGTCCTTAGCTCCTGTATCTAAGAACAAACACTCCTACTAGAAAATGACAGTTATGTAGACAACAGTGATTATGAATAGACAGACTATTTCAACCTAGCATATAAAGCTATTGGAGAACAGTTGTTGATGTAGTCAGCAAGGGAAGGGTCACATTAGATTGAATTAGGAGGCCAGATACTCCCCTCGTATTCAAAACTGATTAAGGGATCTGAGTGGTTTGACTTGTTCTGTCATGGACAGTTTCCAGACTGTACATCTTAGAAAGAAATGTCAAAAAAAAGAGCCATTAAGACCACTTGGTGTGATGAGACCACAGGTGCCATCACTTCAAAGCTGTAAGGTTCAGGAGGGAGACACGAAAGAAGAAACATGGCCCTTGGAGCACTTTGGTTTTTTTGGAAGAGGCTGCTCCAGAGAGGAGGAGGGTTATGTATTTTTCAAATTATGATGTTTGGCTATGGTAGAGAAAAAGGATGATGATAGCCCAAAAAGCTGTAACCTTTTAACTGAGCCTAAGGAGTGCCATAGACCTCACTTCTCTCACATTTTGTAACTTCTAATTCCACTTCCATCATTATATTTAGCTTTAACTTACCCACAGCTTTTCTTCTGATGTAAGTGGGGGGGAACCAAACACTGTATGTCTTTACAGTGACCTTTGTTATCAGAAATGAACTGCTGGGGTCAGTCTTGAAGAATATGACTGTCAGTAGTTAAGACATTTTCACCATGGAGTTAAATACATACAGCACTGACAGTAGCTGGAAATACGTCAGTGGTTACTGTTGAAGTTATTAGTCTAGCTGAAGTAATGCTGGCATGTTTTCCCTCTGGGTAGAATTCCTCCGTCTAATTGTCTCCTCCTTGCCAGACCATACTTGATATCTTCAGGTTTGGAGACTGGATGATTTCCAGTAATTAATGGCTTTTCTCAGTTATAGATTGAAATTATTTCCTTTTGTGAATTAGTCTATTATCCAGTAGTGAAGCTATTGAATTTCAGAGCATTTAAATGGGATAACTTACAAATAGAGCTAGTATAAAAAAACATGCTGTCACCAAGCCTCATGAAAACTATGTGGGCCACTGTAGGTGATGCTTAATTCTCAAGAATAAAACAGTATTGACTTTAAAAAAAAAAAATTCTGTTTTTTGCTATCGGTGCTATCTTCTAATGACCTAACCTTAATATTAACTTAGAGCAATATAGCTCCATGCCTCTCAGACTAGCATTAGGTCACCTCATCTAACCTTCTGAATAGTACTGGCAATCAAATTTCATTAAGCTACCCTTGTCTTGAGTACTGTAACTTGGATTTGACAAAAGTACATAGTGAACTGAATGTCTCTGATGCCCAGACTAAACTGTTTAAAGTACTTTGTCCACTCAGAGCATAATTAGCCTGTGGTTTCAGAAATCAATGAATACTGTTCCACAATGACTACAGGAGAAGCTATTTTTTTTCCACTGTTTTATGGTCTTTCATGTTATTTGAGCTATTACTACCCTCAAAGCAATTTTACCACATCTTTTATTGTGTTCTGCTTTTTAAGTCCAAAATGGAACGTAATACAGATCTCAAAGGTAAAAGCAAGATATTTTTTAGTACTGTTTCAGATATGTTGTAGTGAATTATCTTTAAAAGGACAAAATTTATTGAAGATAATTTAGTACAATGACACCTGCACTTTATAATGTACCAATTTTTTAGTAGCAGATTCAAAAGCATGAAGAGGGACTGACAGTTAAACACTGATGAGCCTGGTTGTCCTTTCTACATATGGATCTGTCCTTGTTGGCCAAATAAAGGCAAAGCTCTTAAATCATGTTATATCATGATTTAGCAAAATCATTTTGTTAGAGTTCAGTTTTTCTTTTCCTTTCCAAAAATGCTGTTGAAGTAGGAAATGTAAACTGACAGAGTTTATCTCTCCAGGGCCAGGGACATAGTCTGGTAATCAGAGACATAGGATTTCTGTTCAACCTGACTTGCAGCCTTGTGTTTCACTTGTCATTGGATGGGCCATTGTTGAAGAAGACAGAGACATACATCTAGTAGCTGTTGGGAATTAGATATGGACAGAGTAACCCTGATATGGTCATACTGTCTGTCTTCAGATGCATTGAACATCTGCTGGATGTAGTTCAGTTGGATCCCAAGATTTGGTGCATGGTAGCATGCAAACTACTGGGGAACTTTTTCCTCTGCAAGAAGGGTGCTTACAGATTCCAGTGCAGCCTGCAAAAGTTTGGATTTAGGGAAATCCTGACTATGTCATACTGAGTTTATATATTTTGGTTTAGGAAGTTCAGCAGAGTTTTCAGAAATTAATGTTGGAAATAAGAAGAACCAGGTGTGTTGGAAACTGAAAAACTTTGAGTTTCATTTTCCTGAATGCTATTATACAGTGGCTACTGGAGGGGGGAGAGGGGAAGAGGAGTAATGTATACACAACATAAATAAATCTTGGTATTTATTTACAGAAACTGAAGAAAGGGTTAAACCATGTAATCAAGATTTCAGCCTTACATTCTGTTACATCTTTCATGGTGCTGATTCTGTGCCAGCATTATGGTAAATGGAAAATGCAATGGGAAATGTGCACAAAATTATAATGCAGATGATGTCTGGCTAGAGGTGGGGTTTTTTGGATATGTTTTGGTCTTTTAAGATACTTTTTTATTTGTAGTGCTGAAAAAGAACTTCTGCTTGGGTTACCTGTTCAGTTCTGCAGGGGACATAGTTATCACCTGGCAAACCCCTCTCTGTATGGGGTCACTGTGCTGCTCTTTCTTTCAAGCAAAAATATTCTGGTGGTTCATGTGCTGCTTTACTTTTCAGTTAAAGGATGGCTTTCAGTGAAGACAAGCAAGTTAGCCCCAAAAGTGAAAGCTGGATTGGAAATGCTGTAATTTAATAACAGGAAAGTTTCTAAAACCTTTCTGCTGGTAACACTGAGAAGAATATTGACACCTGCACACTGCTGGCAGTTTGAATCCAGCATGTTCCCATTCAGCTGCACTCTACCTTGTTTTAATTACATATTTTTGAAGGAGGCAAACCAAGAAACTTTTGTGATATGCCTCACATTGTCTAATCCTTGAGTGGTAACCTTGACACAGGTTACCTACCACGATATTGAATCTGGATCTTGGTACTTAGATCTGTGTAGGGTGAGGAAAGGAAGAGCAGTGTGGTCTTCATTCCAGACTTCTGCTCTTGGCAGGTTTGCCCCTTTGCTTCTATAACAGCAAAGATGAAGGTTAATGGTAGCCACTCCTTGGACTTCAGGGAGTCTGAGGCCAGACTCTGTTATGGGAACAGATTTTTCACACACTTAAACTAAATATGTGCCTTTTTCTCCTGTTCCGTTCACTCAAACAAATGCAGAAACAATCCTGCTGTTTCAGAGCCTGCCACAAGAAAGAGTGATGGAGCCTGTCATCAACTAAGGGAAAGCCTTCTTCACAATTAGAGGTTAACCTGAATTTGCCCTTTAATTCATAGATATCTATCTGCCCGCTCCAGGGAGGAATTCAGCAACTGCATCTTAATTTATGGCTCCCAAAAGATACCAACAACCTCAAAAAAAAGACAGTTTATAGTTCCCATAAACACCAATTAAAAGTACCTTTAACATCAAACTAGCTCTGCCTTGATCAAGTGCTCACATACCTGGAACTCACTTAGCTGACATCACCAACATTAACTGCTTGAAACTGCCCATCATGGTCTGCAGAGGGTTCCCCGGGCAGCACAATGATGATTCTGCATGAGCATCTGGGTACTTCCAGCTCCCCAGTGCAGTGGGACTGTGGTGCTGCTACTGCTATGTTGTTTTCAAAGCCCCAGGATTTAGCACTGTGTGACCGAAGGCTAAGTTTGTATCCTGACAGAACAGTGTTATTATCACAGCCTTTGCTGTATGGTTGTAGGGAGTTTGATAAAGTTCAACAGATAATGCTTAATGTTCCTCTGCCTTGTTGAAGTCGTGTTGTATCTTACCCCCTTTTTCCACATCTGGCTCACCCATACCACAATGGTGCTGAAGTGGTTTTCACATATAAGCTGTGAAGTGGTGATGCATTTTCTGGCTGCATCTTCTGAATAAATGTTTTTGGGGTTTGTTTTGAAATTTGGGAAAGTGCTGCTGGAATTTTTTCTACCACCCTTCATCAAACTGTTTGTGAAGTTGTTTTCCTTCTGTCTTATCTCTTGCTTGGAACTAAAGTGTTTAGATTTGAGTGATGTCTCACTTGTTCGCATCCCGTCAGATGGGAGCCTTGGATTATTTATGTTTGTGGTATGGCTAACTGAGACCTGACTGTGACTGGAACTGAAAATAGGATTATTGTTTTATCACCTCCTACTCAGTGTCTATAATCTAATTTTCCAGAGAACTCATCTGACCATCACTCCTTACTTCCAAAGCTAGTCGAGAACTCCAGCAGATCACCTTTATCCTGGACTTCCTTTTTTCCATTTAACTGTCTCTGACATTACTCTGCTACAGCCTCTCTCCTTTAGCTTTGCATTTTAACAGCTCATCAGGCCAGGTGCTCAGCTGGTGAATTAATGCCACATTCCTGGGAGGATGGCAGAAAGGGAGCCTGGAGTGCTCCAGGTGGAAGGAGGTCAAGGTCTGCTTCCCTGAAGAGTGAGTGGCAGCTCTGTGTCCCCTGTGCCCAAGCTGCAATGTGGGTTGTGCTCTTCACCTGCACCCCTGACAGGTGCCTTGAGACCTCGCTCACCACCTCAGCAGGAGATGCCTGAACATCTCAGAGTTTTGCATGTAATAGAAGGGGTGAACCTTCTTAGAACTCGCAGGGCTTTCCCTTGTGATCTGGTCAGCAAAGAGGTGTCAGTCAGACAATAATGTGGGGTTTAGACACCCAACTGAAGCTCCCCACTTGCAGCTGCAGAGCTCTGAAGCTTCCTTGCTGGTCAGTGCAGCTTTGAGGTTTCCTCAGAGGGCAGTGGTGGGGACACTTTGCTGCTGTCTGTGGTACATCTAGACCTCTGCTCTCCAGAAGAGGAGAGGAGGCAGTGCTGGGGAAACAGTAGGATAGGGCACCTCAAGAGCAATTTACTCACCCCTCTCCTTCTGTTCCACTAACTTCAGTACTCCGCTCCTTTTTATTCTCAAATTCCTACAGATGCTTATCTTGGTAAATGATTTGTTTCCAGTCAAGGACCAGCACTTTTAAAGATTCTTTCCCCTCTCCCCACCCCCTAACCCTACCCCCCCACCCATTCCTCACATATGAGTGATCACAAATTATAGATTTTTTTTTTTGTACTTCACAAGTGTTGAAAAGGCAGGTTGTTCTATATGGCTAAACAAATGACAATTTCATTACTGGCACTTACCCAACAATAAATGCTTTTCATGTTTAATTTGTAACATCTGAAAATACCACAGGAGATCAGGGAGGCAGTTTAGATATAATATTAACCTCTCCAAACCTCATCCCTTCTCTGAAACTCAACCTGTGTGTGTTTTGAATACATAGGAACATGCTTTTCCTTCTTTTAAACTGTTCTGCCTTATTCCTAAACTGCGACTAAGGGAACTTTTTGCTGAACTCAAGGGCTTCACAGCAGAAGCTCCTGCAGAGCCATCAAGTTCAAACCAGTTAAGCTCCTGCCAAGCTATGAAGACATCCTGAGAACGCACTGTGAAAACCTCTTGTGAGAAGGTAGAGCATTAGGAAGTTTTAGCAAGACAAATCTTGCAGTGGCAAGATTTCCTATGCAGCAACTGTACAGTCCCCTGCCCCAGTGTAGGACAAAGATGAATCGGGCCCATTATGAAAGCAATTCATATTTAAATGAGATTTCCAGCCCAGTTCTGCAGTCTCAAGTGTTTTTTCTAAGCATCTGCTCTTTCATGCTGATTTAGACCAAATTTGAATGCTGAATCTTTGGAGAATCATAAACAAATTGTGTTAAATTACCATTAATGGCAACACATCACAAGGAAGGAAAGGCAAGGTTGTTAATGGTATTGCTGTTTGTAACTTGGGCTGTGATGGCTGTAGACACACAGTCCTGCAGCACAGAAGTAATGTATGTAAGATCGCCAACTGTTCTGAGACCTCCAGACAAGTTAAGCACAGCAGGGTGAGTAGCACTGGAATTTGTTTTACAGGAAGCCTTTCATTTCCTTGCTTTTGAGGGGTTAAGTGAGGCACTTCAAGCACTGTTCTCTCATGAGGGTTACACTAGGGAAGGGTAGTTTTAGTTTCCCTAGGGGCTCCATAGCAGCTTTGGCAGCAGAGGCTGCTGTCGAAAGAGAACAGCCGGATGCAGTATATCAATGTATTCTCTAGCTGCTCCAGCTGTGTTTCCTTCCTACCCAGTGCTGTCCACTTTTCAGACTACTGTGCCTGATGCTGGTCCCTAGCCCTGCGCTGCCATTGCTGTTCTTGATAGACGGCTATGCCCCAGAGGCCTTCAACTTTGGTTTCAAAAGGCCTGGATTTGGGCAAAATTAATTGTTGCTAGTTTAATTGCTTCTTTTCTTGTCATCTGGGGAATGCACTGAATAGGATGTGAATACATTGTAGCATACAGTAATAGATTTGGTACAGCTGCTTGTGGTCCTCGGTAACAACAAGTGTTTGCTAACTTGTGAAAATCACACCATCATGCCTTTGTCTGTTCTGGGATGGCTTTGGGAAAACTGATTATCAAATTCAAGTTCTGGTCAGGAATTCTTAGCTCATTAAATACTTTTCTGGAGTTTCAAGGTGTCAAAGGTGTTCTTCTCCAGCAGCCAGATTACTGCTGCCTCTCTGGCCAGATTGGCTTCGTGTTCAGGTCAGAACCCACAAAGCACCCTGGCCACAGTGCAGATTACCTTGTGTCGACAGTCAGGACTGTGGGCTCTGCCAAAGAATCAGAGGAACATGAGCTTAGAGTACTCTGCTTCTACCAAGGCCTGAGTAGAAAGCCTTGGTAGATGCAGGCCTAACTGGCTGATTTTTGATCTAAGACTTTGGGAAGTCCAGCTTTTCAGCAGAGGAGCTGGAAACATGGAAGTCAAGGGCTGAGCTCGTGGGCTGTGCAGCTCCAGGGCAGGCTTTCCATGTGGTGGGCTCCCAGGCAGCAAGCTCCTTCAGCCATGGGCCATCCCACCCCAGGGGTCTTCCAGCTGGCTATCACCAGTGAACAAACTCCAAGTTCAGCTCAACATCACTGTTTTTCCAATCTGATCATTTAGCAATTTATAAAGGCTGTCAGCCTGACTGATATCAATTTAATTCAGTGCCAGAGAGCACAGAATATATTCCATAATACAAAGTTTCACTTCTACAAAAATCTCATTTTTCATGGATTGGTGAGGATTGAATAAGCACAGATCATTCTGTTTAACTTGGGTGGTTTCAACCTCATTTGTTTGTTACTTGAAGGGAGAAACAGTTTATTTAAAAATTTATAAAAGGACCACAAACCCAAACAAACCGGCAAAACTTCTGTGTGATTTTGAATCAATATGACAAGTTTCTCCCCAGAACCAACTCTTCATATTATATGTCATCATATCATCAAAAAGCCTATCATGGAGATTTTACTCAGTGCAATGGAAACCTTTCTAAGCTGTTTTGATAAATCTACTGCCATAAGACTTTCCCTCGTGACCTTTTTCATGTAAAATATGTAAATAGGATTAAATTTTTTTATATAAATTGATAATTCGAAGTATTTTCTCATGCTTGTCAGAATAATAACAAATTATGTCATTTTGTAGCTGTATTTGCCCTGGTGTTTTCCTATTGTAGATCGTAATTTTATAACCACCCTTTATTAAAGCCGGATACATGACAAGGTAAAACTTTCACTTAAAGTATATGGCATATGATAGAAGAAACTACCTCTATCCTTTTTTCCTAAAATCTTATCAGATTCCTCTACCTTCCAACTTCATGGCCCTAAAATTTACAAATCATTCTTCATTTTTGTGTTTCATGTGTGTTAAAATTTCTAGAAGAATTGGATGTTCTTTATACAAAGATGTGTTATATCAATACTAAATAAAGTTCATATGCATTTTACCTGATGTAAATGAGTAATTGTTCAAATACTGGATCCAATTTATAGTCCTCTGTGACAGTGGAAGTCTTCCATCACTGACTGAACTTCTGCCTGGGGTTACTCAATCCTAAACCAATGGTGTTCTCATATTAATGAACACATGCAGTTTTAATACAGAATTACCATCCTTGATTCAAATTGAGTTTGAAAGGGGTATATCATCTCTTCTGAAGATCCATATACTTTTTCATGAGACTAGTAGAGAAATTATTATAGGCAAGTAACTGATTCTCTCTAACCATAATTAGTCATGTACAGTAAAATACCGGAGCTGTATTTTTAAGGTGGAAATGGAGAGTTAGTTTTATTTTACACCTGTGTTATGTAATCTTCCTACCAATATTTAGGAGCACATCCATACACATTCCTGTATCCACCCATCTTTGGGTATTTAACACATTTCCTAGAAAACTCTAACCTGCCTCACAATGTGTTTTGGTTTTGTTTTGGGTTTTTTAGTTATATGTATTTAAAACAATCCAAATAGCAGAGGATACCATGTAAAAAGCCAACAAACATCAAAAGAATGACAAAAAAAAATCAACCAACCACCTGTTCTCCAACTCCCCCCAAAATAAAAATTCTCAAGATGGTTCAGCTATAACATTTGTGTAGCAAATGGACTTGAATGCAGCATTACCATTTAGCCACAAGAGTTAAGGTTAACATTTGGCCAATCTTGGTTCTAAACTTCTCCTACTTTTCATCAGTTACTGGAAAAAAAGAAAAACATCTTTAAAGGAATGTGCATTACTAAAATACTGCCTGTAGTGTTCAATGGTTATCTGTGCCAGCAATCACATAATTAGATTAAGTAGCAACAAAGAAGGTTGATTATGCGCTTCCTGTCATTTAAACTGTTCTCTCTATATAGACAGAAAATTTGCTTAAAAACCATACTTTTAAAACCCCCCCAAAAAGTTTTTCCACCTATTAAATCAGTTGGGTATTTTTTCCTGACATCCTTTAAATCACAAATTCAATTATATTATAAATCATGTAAAATTTGAAAAAAAACTACTTTAAGCCCCTGGGCTTCACATTGAACTGCTATCTGAATAAAAAATTCAAACTTTTTTGCCATCATTGTTGATCTTATAAAATATTTTATGTGAAATCAGGCAGATTATTTAAACACTTCTAGTCAAACTCTCTATGAAACTCCTTTTTTCTTGAAAACTTTTTCCTCACTTGCCTTTCTCATTAACCCAGTAGTTTTCCATAATAAGCACCACCCTGGGCCTCCTTACGTCAGTGACTTTTATGCCATTAATTTCAATGGAAGCAGGATGTGGTCCAGTAAATTATCCCCCAGCATGGTCTACTCAGTATTACATCAGACCTTGAAAAGAAAGTGAAAAATGAAGCTCCTTATGAATTTAACTCTAAAACATCCATTCACTTGCCATGCAAGTTACTACTGTTCTTCTAAAGATTTCCCAAATTATCAAAAGGTTTCTCCCAATAGGTAAGCCTTCGAAGACAATAGTAACCATTAAACTCCTCAGAAACCACTAATAATCCAGTAGAGTTAATTAGACATAACTGTAAAGAATTTATTGATGTTTATTGCATAAGTGGTTTTAATACTGCTTATAAAGTCTCTTTCCAACCCAAAAAGGGAATAGTGCTGGATTTTGAGGACTATAGTTGAGCTCCTAGAAAACAAATCCAAAAGTTCTTAAATGTAGCCTGTAGCTTTTATCTTGTGAGCTCTGTTTTTCCTCTGCTTTGAATGAACTCCACTCATCAGTGTCCTTCTGCTTCTCATCTTCCATGACTACTATACCCTGAGAGAGTCCACTCCATTGTTGTTGGTTTTTTTTTTTTGGTCATGAAATGCCAAGGCCTGGGAGTAAACTGGAAACACAAAAAGGCCAGACACTCAAGACATAAGATATTCAAACAAGATATTGCCAACAATATTTGTACAGTGTTCTGCATCTTAGTCTCCACAGTGCCACGTGCCAAGCAATCTTACATAGTCTCACACGTAGCTTGGGTTTACACCACGTTGGTTTATTTTCTCCCTACCATAATTTCACTTAAACTAGTTTGGTCTTACTTTGACATTCTTTAAATGAGATCCAAATCGTACACCACCTCTGCTGTTTTCTACAGCTTTGGTATTCAAGAGAATAAGTATTGATGTGTGTTGGCAAAGTGCTTTTATACTTGGATTTCTCATTAAATTACATTCAAATTTAGTTATAATGAGGATAGTAAATTTGATACTGCTGACCCAAATTCCCCTGAGGAAAGCTGAAGTTCTGAATTTATATTTGCATCTCTGAGTCAAATGAGTAACATTCAAAATCGCATCAGACTTCAAATCTGAAAGATATCTTTTTCCTTATTCTAGGGCTTGCAGCACTTTACAGCTCTTGGTGTGCTTTAATCTTGCCACTTCCCTAGCTTATGTGACACTTTACTTATCTGTATCCTATCTCTGCAAACACCTTATGAGAACACTGACCATCAGGAAGCAGAAACACCTTTCTGAAACTCATCCCCTGATATCTTTTTCTGAAGTCATATTTCTTCTCACTGTCACATTCCTTAATCATCCTTCCTCTGAAATAAATTGTTATTTCTCTCCTTGTTAGAATTCTTTCCTGTCATTCATCATGCTATGTGTACCTTTTTGCTTGAGAAAAGGAACAAATTCCCAGTAGAATTCAAGAAGCTTTTAACTCTTTGCCTTTCTCACTATGTAGAAACTGAACTCCACTCTGAAGTGTCGTCATCTTTGGTAGATTTTTGGGTTGTTTTGTAAGAAAACAGGCTATTTGGAAAAATGGAGTTATCAGTATTGTGAGTGTTACTCTTTGATAAATAGAGTGTCTGGGTAAGGAATTTTAGCAAATTTTTTCCTGAGTTGGGTCTGAAAATAGTTTAATAGACAATGAGGACCTTGGAAGATTCTGGAGAGGAAACAGTTTTATTGAGTCAATGTAGAAGATCAACTACACAGTTCAAAGCATGAGTTTATGATTTCATTTGACCTTTGATCTAGCTAGTTGGATACCTGTGCTCACAATGATAACACTGCAGATTCTCTATAGAAATCAAATAGTCTTAAAACTTGTGTGAATAGTTCATTTTCCACGTATCTTTGGAGGCATGGGATCAGGCCTGTAAAATAGACTGCGTAAATTTGCAGGTAAAAAATTATGACTTGCACAGCAAGTAAAGCTAACAGGTAAAAGTCAAGTCATGAATCTTGCTCATCTGTTTGGGAAGCTTTTTGGGTTAAGAAAAGCAATATACTTGAAGTCTCGGGTCAGTCAGTAGGAGAAACTTTGTAAGTTTGTTTTCTGGTACTGCTGAGAAATCCCACCAAAAAGAAAACCTGTCAGTTTAGCTATTTTGATCCTGCTTTGATGTTAGGGAACAAAGTGGGTGACTTCTTGGTATCTTTTTGAGCTTCATTGTCTATGATTCCAAACTCCCATGTTCATCCTTGGGTTGACTCTCTATGTGTACAATATTGGGTAGCAAAAAATATTATCAAATACAACTATGGCAGAACATGTACTTTCCTCAATCCTTTATTCCAAGCAAATATACAATTAAACCATTCACTTCAGTATCCTGCTGGTTTTCTCATTTGTTGACTCATGCAGGATGAGGGCAGAAGAGTGCTGCTGAACATCTGATTACATCCTTGGCAATGGGAAAACTATATAGACAAACACCAAGAATGCCAGCTCAGCATTCAGGACTTATATAAATAAAATACCAGAGGCCAAATTAAGCTTTTACTTTACTGTTTTCTTCAATCGGCAAATGCAAATATATTTCTCCATAATTTATGTCTTGACAGATGATAATGAATGTGAAAATGCTACTCAGCCTTGTGGAGAGCATGCCAATTGCACAAACACAGTGGGAAGTTATTTTTGCATGTGTGTGCCTGGTTTCAAATCCAGCAATGGTCAACAAACTTTTGTACCTAATGATGGAACCTCCTGCGTGGGTAAGTTATTAATGTCTGCCAGCTAGCTTTACGTTGTCACTCTTCTTTTTGCTTCTGTTAGTTATAGAAACCTAGCAAAATGCTTTTGGATTTGTGAAGTTTGGACTCTGGGTATAAAATTCCCACAGTCTGGACTGGTACAGAATTAGTATTCCAGTTCAGGCCCACATTTCTCATGGCAGCTGTCATTCCTTTCAGTAATACTTCAAACCTGAGTCTGCTTGCAAGGTTTTTCATCCACATGTCACGGTTTTAGACAATGAATATGTAGTTAAGGTACCACAGAGATCTCCAATCCACCTATTTATGCCACTGTTTCACCAGTCTGTGAGCAAAGTGGTCATATTCTTAAAACAAAGCAGAGTGACTAAGTATTCTCTATTCAGGTCATTCTGGACAAACAAAATTCCCTATACATTTGACCTACTATGCTCCAAACATTCTCTGTTTGGGGGGTTTGGTTGGGATATTTTTGGTAATTTTTCAAGTCTGATCAAAAGCAATGAGCAATATCAGTACTTATCGTACCTCCTGTATCATCCATCAACCTCTCTTTCTGTAGCAGTTGGATGGAACATGTTCAAGATTACAGGGGAGGAAAAGTTCTCTGGAAAAATGTTATTTCTGAACGACTATGCAATCCTTTAGGATTTCCTTTGAATGGAAGAACTGTAACTGTTTCTCTTTTTTCAAACTCCTGGTAATTTTCTCTGTATGTTGCAACAGTCCTCAGGGAATGGGAAAATGAGAAATAAATCTATTGCCCTTTACACCTTTATGCTGACTGTGTCTCATTCTAGATATGTCTCCTGTGAGCTTGTAAGTGCTGACAACCTCTCTTCTTACTGCTCTTAATATCAGCAGAATGGCTGCATATTAAGCCAGAAAGTGATCTAATCAACATTTCTTGCCCATTGCTCACATCCATCTAAAAGAGCTCTGCTTTATCCAGTTGCTTAAATTAGCTGGGACTGAGACTGTTAGCACATTGAGCTGTAAATATTCTCGCTGTTTCTGGTCCAGGCTTTGATTTTTATGTTACAACATTTCCTCAGCTTCAGAAGTTTTGTCTTCAAAGTTATTTCTCTCTCTGTTCTTGTGTCACTTTAGCTTTCTGCCATTAGCTTGCTAATTTCTTTTTCTTTTCTTTTTTTTTTTTGTGTCCTCTTTTCTTTACTGGGCAGACTGATCGTTTTTTATCCTCTACTGGGGCTTAGCTTGCCACTTTCTTCTCCTTTTTGCAAATCCATATGGAAGTAGCTGAGAGCTTCCAAAATTCACACTGAAATAAAAAATTACCTGTGGGCACCTTTTCTCATTAAACAAGTGTACCAATTACTTTACCAAGCAGTGAGTCCTAAAGACAACCTTTTGATCCACAGTTAATTTTCTACTTTATCTGTCAGGGAAACCGTAATAGGATATTTTGCACCCAGTGGATCTGTTGCTACAGGTAGTTAGATGACTTGCACAGGAGCAGCTGACAGTAGTGTATTTGGGGTGTAATACAACTGAAGCGAACACAAAAGCTGTCACTGTAAATACAGTGCAAGTTATCCACTACACATCAGAGGACAGAGACACCAAGCATTTGTCCTACCCAAGTTTTTAGGGTCCCAAATTTTTTTTAAATCCCATAGTCTTCAGTTTTCTTTTTAATATATGTGTATAATGTATGTGGCAGTAACTTTAAAATACAGTGGTTGAATTTTGGAAAGTATACCATTATGCAAACTATTTTTTGTCTGGAATGTCCAGTGATGCAAGTATGGCACATCCCTCTGTCTGTGCGTGTGCCTTTCAAAGGTCATGGTGCATACATGTACGTGTGTTCTTCCTCTCTTTGCATTCTATACTAAACTTCTGGATACAAAGTGACTCAAGGTATGAATCAAAAAAATTTGGGACCATGGCTTTGGAAAACATCAGTTTACCCTTAATCCAACCAGAATGTTGAGTTTTAAATTGAGGATCAGCAGTATTTCAGGCAGGAAAATGTTATCAGGCAAAATTAATGAAGATAGGACAATGAAACATGCAGATAGAGGGGGGTAGGAAGGTGGAAAGAGAAAAAGAGAAGAGAGGAAATGGAGAAGGAAAAAAGAGGAATGCAGAGATGTGATATTTCTGAAGATGATATTTTTCTGCTGTCCTGAATGTGAGCTATTAAAATCTATTTATGGTGTAAAAGCCTTGCTTTTTCCTTAGACTTCACATTTTATTGAATGTTCGGCTGCAGATAAAAAGGTGAAATATAAACCTACTTTTTTCACCCTGGTCAACAGAGTAAAAACGTGAAAATGGCCATCTGTAAAATGACAGTGACATTTGTGCCACTCTGCCTTTTCCAGGAACATGCTATTAGTTTTCTTTGGGTATTTCTGAGAGCACCGGGAAGGCACCCATTCTCCATCACATCCTTTTCTGTGACAGGGGAGTTTTACAGTGGATGGGATATGGCATTATGCCATATTGCTAATTTTACTTTTACCTCTGCCATTCGTAGGCTTTTTCATTTCTACTTTGTGTGTGCTGCTGCCTTCCACAGTATGGAGACATGGGGAGGGAACATCTAGTCCTTTGCAATTGGACTTTTCAATCACTTGCAAGCTACTAATAAGCAGAAGGTATAATGTAGACATCAAGCTGTCTTGACTGACTGGTGAAGAATCAAAGCGATGTAGGTACAATCCAGTAATTGGCAAGACTGAACATAATAACTGTTCTCAGTACTTTTAATTTAATTGGAATTTCCTTGCCTGCTGCAGTAAATGAGGAGTGACAAAGCACAGAAATAAAATAAAAGGTTATAAATCTATTTTCACACTAGCCTACGTGGTGTTGGCAATATTATTTTTCAGATCGGAGCTATTATAAAAGCTTCAAAGTTCAGCTCCAGGATTTGTTTTGAATATTTACTAAAAGGCCAAGGCTTTTATTTGCAGAACTATGACAAATGCTCTCCTGTTTAAAAAGCTGCAGTTCTTCAACCTTTGCTCAGGAATGTTGTCTGTGAAGACTGCTCATGCAAGCCTTGGCATCCCAGTCCTTAATACACTCCCATAGTGTAATAAGGAGGACAGTTTCAGATCCTTGTCCCAAAGCTCTAGTAAAATTCGACTGCTGAAAGCACTGACAAGCTGTTGTCCGTGTGTGGTCCAACAATTACATATTCAGTTAAAAAAGCATAACTGCAAAATATAAAGAAACAAAAACCTACAGTTACTGCACACAGTATTTCAAAGCAGGAACTTAAAAGCAGCATTCTTGCAACTGTCACAAATTGTTGGCTTCCCCTGACAATCTCATTGATTTAAAAGGGATATGAAGCTGATTAGTACCTTGCAAAATCAGGCATATTGCCTTTTAATTTTGTCATCCAGGAGATTTTTTTTTTTTCTGCAAGAAACAGTAAATTAGATAGGCGTGATATGGACTCATTCCATATGGACAACTCAACTGCAGAAAGTCTATTTGCATATACTCGACAGGGTGTCTCTATCAGACTTTAAATAGCCACCCTGTGCCAGAGATGTGTCTTGGTCCTTGAGTTTCTGCTGTTGTGTTGGATAATCCTGGCTCCTCATTAAAATCTCCATTACACTTGATATCTGACATAATTACAAAAGGAGGGATAATTCTTGTGACTGCCTAATAATGACAAATAATTAATTTACCAGACTACGGCTTAATGAAAACCAAATGCCATAATAATTTTAAAATATTTGCATCAGTAAATCACAGGGAAATGTGATAGGTAGCATTGGGAGTCTGGAAAGTATTCAGATATTTATTTATTTCTAAGTCATTGTAAGTTTTAGCAGAGCTTGTTGTCATTTGCTGGTGTTTTAGCACTGCACTGCATGCTGAATATCTTGTTAAGATGTACACGTCCTTCTCCATGTAGCTGACAAGGCCAAAGAAATCTTTGGTATAAGGCTGATGTGTGTTCTTGCTATATAAACTGGTATTGTCATGGTTTTCACCCTTGCCACTTCAATTCATTCAAAGTTTGTCTGTCTTACATGGAGTCACACAACAGGGCACTGACAGGCACCCACTTGTTTCAAAAAGAGCTTTATAATTTACTGATGTGAGAGGTTATTTAAATGCCAAGAGTAAGAACTTTAGCCTTATGTCTTTAAATGACAGCATTTAATTATGAGGTAGCCCATTTGTAGCACTATATAACGCTTTTT
This sequence comes from Porphyrio hochstetteri, assembly GCA_020800305.1. NCBI lineage: Eukaryota > Metazoa > Chordata > Aves > Gruiformes > Rallidae > Porphyrio > Porphyrio hochstetteri. The sequence goes on along the minus strand of CM036912.1, from coordinate 14,019,563 downwards.
TCCCTCCCTTTTCTTCACTTTTGCCAGATTCATCAATGTATAATGTGGTTAGCTCCATAACTATGAATACTGAGGTCAGAGAAACCCTACAAACACGGATAATGCAAAACATTTGCAGTTTGAGGCATTAAATATGGAAACACACTATGCAAATAATTATAATTTAGCTTCATACTTTAAACTTCAGCGCTTGTGCCAACCCATGCAAACACACGGCATCCTTGGAAGCTCTCCCCACAGAGCAGAGGTGATTGCTCTAGGAGAACAAATGTGCGTTCAGCCCCACACCTCCTTCCTATATGTGAGTCTGAGTGGCTTTCCAATGGAGCTTCAAACTTCAGGCTTAAAATGCAGCATTTTGGGTGCAAATCAGAGTCACTTCTCAGCAAGGAAGATAAGGATACGATAGTGATGTGGGACCTTAACTATCTCCTTGAACCCCAGGAAGACCTCTAGGATTACAAGGAGCAGAAAGGGAGCTGGGAAGTTAGGCACGAAACAGCAAATGTTGTGTGGATGCAGAAACTATCGAGATATTCCATCAAAAGCTTAAATGTATTTTACAGTTGCCTCGTATTTAAAAAAAGGAGAAAAAAGTAGCGGCATTCATCTCATTATTCATCTCACAGAGGCTTTTCCTGCCATTAGTAAAGAATGTTCTACAGTTACCAAAAATGCTGTCCAAATAGGCAGATGGCCCCCAGCTATCCTTCAGACATGTTTCTGCATTCCCTAGCTATATCCATAGATATGTGGTACATTTTTCTCTTCTTCAACAATTTCTGTTTCTCTAGCAACCTTATTTCACGTGCGGGGGATTTTTTTCTCATTTTTTGTTACGTTTCTTTTTGAAAACCACCGGCAATAATGTGTCAAAATAAGAGTGCAAAAATAGCTCCTATATGCTAATAGTGCATTTCCAGCCACCTATATCTGCTTTCTCCCTGTTCTTAAAACCGCTCTGCCTGCACAAAGGCATCCTATAAATTCAGGTAACTATTCTCCTCCACTAATTGGTTAATCAGTAGTTCTTCACCAATTTCTTTCCCAAATTCATTGTCATGTTAGTTCTTAATTTAGGTTGTTGTCCTCTCTGGTTCATACATTCCGTCCCTCTACCTTCACTGTCCTTCAGTTCCCAACCTCTTCTCCTCTCAGGCTCTACCTTTAAATCTGCTCGTGTGTCACTTCATTTTTCAACCCTTCTCATCAGATGTACCTGTCCCAAAGTGGTTCGCTCTTTTTTCCTTTCTAGCACAGCATTTCACAGTCCATTACCTCATTCTTCAGAATTATTTGGTATTGTTCCCAGTTTACTTTCTCAGTTGAATTATTTGATCTTTATCCTCAGCCAACCAAATAATGCAAAATAATCCCTACTCCAGCCAGAGAGCTAATACCCAGCTCTCCTTAATTGATCAATTCATGGATTCCCTTACCGGAATTCATTGGTTTTACTCTCAGACTGTGCCCCACCCAGTTACTGAACCTGTCTACCTAATGGCAAATTATTTAGAAGCAAAAAAGTCACTTTAGGTAAATGTAATTTGAATTTGGATTTTTTAAAAAAAGAAGAAAAGACATGCCAAGCACTTTAAAGAGAGCCGAGTTTAAATCTTAGATTAACGAGATGGATAGAGTAATCTTTTGTAGCATCTTTTTAAAGCTGTAACTTAGAAGAAAAGGCTGCAGTTTTCTTTCTCTTTTCTAACTGAATCATAAGGCTGAGAAAATCTATTTACTCTAATCTCTGGAAAATGGATTTCAGATGATTTGCATCATGCCGAGCATTTTGTTATGATAGAATTAATATTTAAACTCATGGTTTTAAAACATGAACAATGCAGTATTATACAGTAATAGAAGTGGTGGTATAAAAATATGATCAATTATGATTTATCCTTCTAATCCCTAAGTATTATAATTGGGAGGTGTTTTGCCATTAAGTTTGCCTTTCTAGTTTTTGCTTTCTTTTTTCTTCCATGAAATGTTATTATGAAACTGCTTGCACTGTGCGGGGCTATTATCAACAAAGCAGCAAGGTGTTAGTCTGTAAATACTTAATAAAAAATTCAATTTCTCACGATATTTGCAGATGTAGATGAGTGCAGCAATGAAGGAACTGTTGCCTGTGGAGATCATGCAAAATGTGAAAACGTGGATGGAGGGTTTAGCTGCTCCTGTAAGGAAGGTTATCAACCATCCACAGGAAAATTGCAGTTTAAGCCAAATGATGGCACTTCCTGCCAAGGTACATGATATTATAAAGGTTTATGTGTTATTATAGAGCTACATCTTCTGAGAAACCCACCAGTGCCTCTTTATCTTCAGCTAGATTAATCAGTGAGACATGAAAAAGAGGCAAGGCAGCAGCATCTACATTTCCTGAGAATAGAATCATTTTGTAAATGTATTTTTGCTAACCAGTGTGATGAAAGCCGTTTGAAATAATGGATACCTCCTCACAGTTGTCAGATCTGTACTCCGCTGTAAATTTGAGGTGCCTCTTAACTTCAGCTCTGGAAGACCCAAGGAAAGGGGCCAAACTCTCTACCTGCACAAAACAAAAGCATCCAGTGCTGTTACTTTGGCCAAGATAAAGTCTTAGTAATCGAAGTTTGAGAATGAAGGGCTGTATCTCATGTGCATAAATTCAGAACACTGGTGGTTTGGGGAATTGCTTAGACAAGAGCTCTCACAATGAGTATATATTCAATATTGATTAAACTGCAATATATAATTAGTTTCTTTTCAATTTCTACAGAAAATCCAAAGGCCAAGTGTGAGTTATACAAAGACTGCATAACTGAACATATTAATAGAACTTTAGCTGGAGTAAGTAGCATTGGTTTATAGATTAATTTCCAAATCCTTTAATTGTTTCTGTTTTAAACTGTTTTTTCAATTATAATAGATCTTAAGGAGCTTTTAACAAATGCTTGAAGCATACAATTGAACTTAAGCATGTTTACAGAAGTCTTTTTAATAATTTCAAATTATTTGAACTGGGTTGTATGTTCAAATCATGATAATAACTTGCTGGGAATCTGTGTGTTCTGTTTCCAGCAAAGTGAGTCATGATGCATGAAAAATTCAGAAGTGTGGTAATCACTCAACTGTTTCTGTTATTTCCGAAGTTACACATTGCTGCATTTACTGATGTGCAATTATTTGCTTGTTCAGAGTCAAAGGCAGCAAGATAGCTTACAAAAGTAATGTCAACAAGTGACAAAATAGAAAATGGAGCAATAGCATCCTGGTATGCTAGTAGATTTACTCCTCAAAGCATAGTATGTAAAGTGGTATTGAATTTATAGACTCCGAGACTCTGGACTCATGATTATTTTTTTTTTTACCACCAGAAGCAGAAATTCCTGAAGCAAATTAAAAGAACCCAAAACTATTAATGAATGCACTATTCATTAGTCTAGAACTATAGCATTGTCCAATTTAAAAGGACAAATGAAACATAAGCATAAATAAATTAAAACCAATTGTATATGTTTGCATTTTCTATTAAGCAGTTTGCTGGTTACACAATTCAGAAAGATATTTTAAAGGCTTTTATTTACCTAGTGTAAGATCTACCTTGCATTAACATGCTTTCTATGTTAACCTGCAATGTAATACATTATATTAAATATAATACATACTTACCACATTTTCGTGCAAAGACATGGTAAATGCCACAGCAGGACCTTAGAGTGAGATTTTTTAAAAAATATGAAGTCAAACCAAACTTAAATCAAAGTAATAATTCAAAATACCTCAATTTTCCACAAATAACAGTGTGTCAAATTTTAGCCTATTTTTCAGCCTGTGTTCTAGTTCTATTCAGCTGCAAAGATGAAGCAAGCCCCATAAAAGCTGTTCAGCAGCAGAGACTACGGATCTTACAAAATCAGCTGTTAACAGGAGTTTTTGATGGATAAAATCTCATTAGATTTCAGTATTGTGAAGAAAGAATTATTTCCTTATTCAGCCATCAGACTGAAACTTGCAATCTTAATCATCTCACCCTCTCTAGCCAATTACTTTTCAAGCTAATTGTTTTACGTAAGTGCATTTAGCAGTTCATAACCTAAAGCAAGGAAGGTGAAATAGCCAGTACGGTTGCTTTATAATCTGCACTTGAAAAAAAAACCCCACAAAATATAGAAATACTGCCCATCTGCTCCCACCTCTTCAGCTAAAGTTTAATAGAAAAAAGTCAACAGAGTAACTCTATCATTGTTAATTAATTATTTTTACAGAACATTTGTTAATTCATTTTGGAACATTAAACTACCAAGCTGCAGTCATTTAAATAAACCAAAAAGTATAATGATAGCGCATGACTTTTTTAATCATAGCTTCTTTTTAGGATTATACGAGACATGTAACACTATTACTTTATAGGTCATCCTGTTGATTTAATTAGAGCCTCTTTTTAGGCACAAGCATCTTAAAAGCCGGTATGTTAATTCAGAGAAATCAGTCATTCGCAATGGGTTTACTTTCACTTGAAGAAAATCGACTTTACCTGTTTCATTAAGATGTGAGTTCTTGTATTTTTCAGATTAGTCATCTAAAAACACCCCTGGAGATGCTGCAAGAAATTAATAAGAATACTTTGGGACCACTTTCACCTGTAGATGTGATTTCATATGTTGAAGTGCTATCTTATTCATCACTGAATACCATGCATTACCCTGTTTCTGACAATGAAGCACTCTGTAATACAACCATTAACGTGAGTGGATCCCACCTTAAAGTTGTGGCGCTTTTTTTCTTATTTTACAAATAGTGTATGGCTCTTCAGCTTAAAAATATTCTTTTATTTCCAGGTTTTTGTCAACACTGTGAACAATTTTTTACAAAAAGACAAAATTGCAGCCTGGGAAGCTCTTCCTGTGGATAACCAGCAACAGAGCCTGACCAAGCTGCTGCATACTGCAGAACAAGCAACACTTCTCATGTCGCAGGACTTCAAAAAGACAACACAGCTAGATGCTAATGCAAGTGACATAGGTAAGATGAAGAAAACTAATCTAAGGTATACTTCAGATGTGGATTACACTGAGGAGTTTTTCAGCACAATTATGAAGATTAGAAATGGTGTTATGTGAAACACGCAGGTGTTAATTTGTCTGAGTTTCATAACTAACATCTGACTTTCAGTGTAGGTACCATAATTTTCAAAGACTGAACATTTGATCCCAGAGTCCAGAAGAAACTTGAGTGGCTATGCAAAGTTGTCCTTCTAGAGTCTCTCTCCATTTCCCATCATAGTCATGCTGTCACAGTGAACCTGAATGCATCTTAAATGCACATAATTATCCTATGTATCTTATATGCGTAAAAACAGCAGTGGAAAGAAAGTTGGATTTGCTCTATACAGTGAAGATATTGTAAATGAATTTGGAATAAGGATTGTACCTAGTGAGTCCAATCTTACCTGGATGTATCTTCAGGGAAGTTTCTCATTTTCAGAGGAATTTCAGAGGAGAAAAATTGGTTAGTTTCAACTGCACTATTTGGTCTATGACTTTGCCCCTGTGTGCTGGTGTCTTCATGCCAATTCCTACTGATTTTCTTGCAACAATAATAGTTTTACCATTTCTTCATCAGGAGCAGAATAAGGCTAATACTGGCTGCTTTTGAAAATCCTAATCAAGCATTGTTGATTCCTTTGGCAATGGTCATTCTTTCTTTTTTCTTTTTTTTTTTTCCTTTTCCTGTATATAGTCAAACCTTATGTGACCTAATTTCTTATTTTAGATTCAGTACAGTTCTTCAGTGCCTCTTACTGGTTTGCTGTTTTATAAAATGACTTGAGAACAATTCCTCCTTTGGCCCTGAGGCAGGTCAAACCATCTGTTCTTCCCTCACCTTTCTGAAACTAAATTAGCAAGAGTGATGAAAAAATAGGGAGGGATTTGTTCCATGACATAAACTCTGTAGAACCAGATTTATGTTAGTGCAGAGCACCTGTGAGTGTGAGGCAGATCCAGAGCGGTGCCAGGAGCTGGCTTTAAAGGTCCTCTTCCCCCACCATCCATTCTGACAGCAACACTCTCATGGTCACACAGCTGAGGCCATAAAGGTCTCAAGAAGAGAGAGGGTTTGGGTGCAGCCTCTGGTGGCAGTGTGGACAAAACATGCTGAAAAAGAGAATGGGAGGGAATTTCCATGTTGAAAGACCAATCATTTTTTCCTTGCTTTTGTTCCAGATTGGGAAATTCTATGAACTCTTTCCCAAACTGGCCCTAAACACAATATTTCTTTTGATATTGTTTCTCACCATGAATATATTTTCCACAGGGCTTATACGTGGGGCATACATCTCTTTTGTGACCCACAATATTACCTCTCTCTCCACAGTTTTTATGGTGCAAGCTCTTGAGCTACAAGCTTTTCAGAACTCCAGCCACAGAAAACTATTTCTTACATCCTGACAAACATTTTCTGACAGCTGGTCTATTGAATAGCTCATATTATTTTTGTGTGCTGTGCTATAAGCAATGCAGATGGTCTAGCTTAGTGATATTCCTCCATCAGTCAAGTTTTAGATTTGTTTGTTGCTGTTTTGCTTTGTTTTTAAAAAAAGTCCTGATTGACTTTTTTTGTTCCCATCCTGGGTGATTGAAACTCAGCACTATAATGAACCAAGTAAAGAGCTCAATGTCCTCTAATGTAGTTTTTGTCCTGAGGGGTGATACATGTTTGTTTGCTTTTTGACAAGACACATCATTATTTCATGGTGCAATGTGCATTTGGTAGCATGGATAGATAACTATAAAATATATACTTTTCAAAAATTGGCTTTTATCAAATGTTACTATTCAGTAGAGAATTTTATGCTTTGCTTTTTATAATTGTGATTTGTAGTCCCTTTCAGAAATGCATTTTTAATAAAGCAATAGCTCTTCCTAAAGTAACCTACATTATTCTTTCCAGTGCCTAATTTAATGCAAGGTAAATAAAAGACTATATTTTTCATGGAAAGAGTAAAAAGTATGAGAGTAAAATGTATGCATGAAAATAACAAAGCATAGAGGTTTAACCAAACATGCTATATTAATAGCATTTTTCTTGAAATTTTTGGCACAATGATATATTCTTAAAATTCACGGTAATTATGCAATCCAATAGCACATTTATTAACTCAACTGTAAATTATGGTAGACCATAATAGAGCTGTGATTTCTACAGTATTTTTCTTCTTTTGCAGCACTCAAGGTTTTTTCTTTTGATTCACACCACATGAAACACATTCACCCTCATGTATACATGGGGGGAGATTACATAAAGATCTCTCCAAAGAAGAGACAGGAATCTCATCCTAATGGTAAGAAAAAAGGTTAGAGAATAGGTGGGTTAATAAACACCTTGGATAGACTTGTACCCAGTAGTAAATAAATGTGCAGTTTGCTAAGACTGAGCTCCAGCCTTGCTAACTACAGAGTCAAGGTATTTTCACCAACTTTTTTTTTATCATTTTACCTCTTTTTTGTCTCAAGGCTGATATTTCTAACATTTCCAGTGGCACAGAGAGTATCCAGTAAGTTACTGGTCTTGGTAGTAGAAACTTGAGGTTTATCCTTTTCTCGACTGTGTGACCTTGGACCAGACTCTTCAACTCTCCACGTCACTTCTCCTCCAAAAATCAGTGCACCTTTTCTATTTAAAGAGTAGGTCACTGTGATAGGACCATGTATTCCTCAGTACCAAAACCAGCAGGGTCCAGATCTTGGCTTGGACCTCAGAGCACTAAAGAAACAGCTTACAACTGCCATCATCACTAAAAAGACAGAAATCGCTATAACTACTGTCATCACTAAAAAAGAGCTCCAGAATTAAACTGCCTAACCTAATAGACATGGGAAATATTTTTTGTAATTTAATCTTTATCTTACCACCTATTAGTACCTAAAAATATGGTTTATCTTGGTACCAGGAAGAAAAATCATGACAGTTTTCAGATCAGCATTGTATCTTAAAACACCTTTTGCTTTCTTTTTCCCTGTGTGTCTTCCATCCTGGCTCCGGTATAATGGAAGGCAAAACAAGGTACTTCAGAGAGGCACGATATTTACTTCAGGTCTGAGCCATTTTAGTTTATGGGACCTGACACCACGTGTGCAGCCAATTGCAGTACAGCAGCAAATATATATTACTCTAGAAAAAAAATATATGCTTATATCTAATTAGAATTTCCAATGCGAACACACATTTTTATTTCTAATGGCAGTTACATTGTTTTAAATAAAGCTATATTTCATTGTCTCTAAAACATTTTTATAAGTATTCCGCAAAGATTCCATCTGTTTTGCATATTTTATGCAATAGCAGTAATAATGTCGATTGTTTATTGTTTCCTTAATGTCTTCAATTTTGTTCTTCTATAAAAAACCCACAAACTACTAAACATGGTCTGTTTGATTGATAGGCACCGTTGCAGTTGTCTTTCTGCGGTATAGCAATATTGGTTCTTTGCTTTCATCGCCTAAAAACCGCTCCTCAAAAGATACTTCAGAGCAGAGACAGACAGTAAGCTCATCAGTTATAGCTGTTGCAATTAACTCAAATCCACCTACACTATATGAGCTCGAGAAAATAATATTTACCTTAAAGTATGCCAAGGTAAGGGTTGTTTTTTTTATTATCAACTTCGAAAAAAGCAAAACAATAGCTAATCATTTAATGTGATGTAACCATACCTGCCAGTGTATGGTATATCAAGAAGCAATTCTGTTGTTTGATGATGTTTGCCATTTATTTCTCTAAAAAGAATAATCTCAAATATGACGTCCTAATGCTAAATTTGATACAGCTGAAAACTGCTATGGAACTAAAGCAAGGAGAACAATGCCAGCTTTGCACAGTTGTAGTATGAATAAAATGTAGATGCCTGAATCAGAGAATATTACAGGATCTTGACTAGTCTGTATTTAGGTGTGTGTTTTTTTCTGAAAGTTTATCACATGGTTAGCTCGCATACTAGAAAAAGTGAAGAAATGCTTTAAGGTTAATGCAGAAAGATAACCTGAAGCTAGGAGGTAAGAGAGTAACCTAGAGTATTGCAACTTTGTTACTGCTGAAATTTGAACATGTTTATTTAAAACTTCAGTTTCGCTTCCAGTACCTGTCAAATTTGCTGACTTCACTTGTATGTGAAGAGTCACCTTACATGGCACAAACATAGCAAGAAAGTGACTCTGTAGAGAGCTGGACAGTGGGACAAGGTGCTAACCTTGGTTACGCAGCTTTTAAATTTGTTACTTGCCTTCTAATATATGAGCTAGAGATCACCTTTACATAGATCTGCATATATTTATACAGCCACTAGTACTGCAGGGACCTTATCTTTGACTAGTGGCATGAAGCACGATCTGCAATAAATAATACTGATGGTCTTATTCATTGCTGTCACTGCACCTGACGTAGCAGGTGCAGTATGACCCTGACTTTATCCCAGATTACTGTGTAAAACACACAGAATACGCCTCGGTTTTTGAACTGCTCATTTGGAAGGTGCTATGAGCAGCACAAGCAATGTGGCTGTAACCTTGGAGTTCAGTCTATGTTCAGCAGGTGCAGGGGTATATATAACAGTGCTTTCAGAAGATAAAATATACCAGCACCTTTGCAAGTGCCAGAAGGGCTCAGTAATCTGATTAGCCTACATGTTGGGAGGGGTGTTAGCTGTGTGGATAAAATGCTTCCATCCCCAGTGATGTTTTCATTGCTTGAAATAGGCCTTGCAGAATGTGCCATTTGTTTCCCCACCTTCCAGTGGCAACAAGCAATTTTTAATGAATTGTACTGGCTAACGTAAGAAAGGTCTCTCAATGGGAAATATCCTGCCTTTTGCCATCAGTAAAACATCCTGTTTCTGTTCCAGACTGCGGATAAAGATATTAAATGTGCGTTTTGGAACTACTCAGTAGACACAATGAATGGCAACTGGGCTACAGAAGGCTGTGAGCTGACACATTCCAACTCCACTCATATCTCATGCAAATGTAATCATCTGACTCATTTTGCTGTTTTGATGTCCTCAGGTGGCTCTGTTGTAAGTGCTATTTTAATTTAGTGTTTTACCTGATACTTTCTCCTGTCTTCATTCCTTGTGTTTTTATTTCAGTACAACTTATGTTCTTTTCCCCCTTTAGGTTGTCTCTTGTTTTTGTTCAGCAAACACACAATTTATTGTGCACAGAGCAAACAAAATTCCTCCCATATGTGTTTGAATTTCCTTATGTCTTTCCTGCAGTATTACAGAGCAGTGATGCAGCAAAGTGTCTTGTTCCAAATACACAGTCTGTTGTGCTTATTTTTGGTGCATTGCTTTTAATTTTAAATCCCACTTTAGGACTGCTGTGGGATTTAACTGACATTCATTGGTGGTCAGTAACCATATGGCCTTGAATTTCTGTCTCTCAAAACTTCACCACCCATTTGTCTAACCTTGGCATCTAAAAACCTGCTTTAAATTCTCTCCTGAGAGTTTGCAACAGCATAATCAATTTGAAGTTTATGACTATTAAACATGGACACTCATGACCAGTACAAAATTGTGCGAATGACCATTCAATTTATGTCCTTCTTATATTAAGAGGCCCCAGGGATTTCCAGGTCTGCAGGAGCCCAGGTCCTGCCTCAGGAGGCAGCTTTATAAGGTATCAGAACTGACAGCAAGCAGAATATTAGCATGAATATACTGTATTGAGACAGTTCTCTCACACTGTGAATTTCATGCTGATAGAGCCTGTTTCCTGGTTGCTAAATAGCATCCTAACTCTTCAGTTCAAATTTAAAACCTTTGCAGGTACTTATATAGTTATTTTGAAAAGGAAGGCTGGGAGGAGAATAATCTCTGGTCCTTTATTTAGAAAAAAAAATACTTAGATACATTTTATGGTCAGTTGAATACTATCCTTATGCTGATGCACAGTCATGCATTTCAGAGATTCTTTGTGCAAATACCAAGCAGCAAATGTAACTATATTCCTATAGAGAAAAATATTTATATCCAGTATTAAAATAGTCTGTGTTTCTTTGGAGAATGTTCATGTTACATATCTGGAATAGCATTTGTTTGAAGTGATCGTTATTTCAAAGTCTTGTTTTGATCATGTTGCAAATTCAGTAAGACGGTTATTCAATTTTGCTTATCTAAGTCACTGCTGTGATAAGTCCTTTTATATTAGAAAATGTTCATGTGATATTAATATATGTCCTACTGCCAGTGTATTTGTCACTCACTAAAATGATCTGATTTTTAAAATCATATTGGGAGATACTGATGTTAATAAAAAGTTTTGTTAAGAAATATCAGAATATGCAAGAGTAGGGTTACATATAGTTCATTGCTAATTTCCCCTGGAATTATATCTGTCTCACAAAAAAACAATACTTTTTAGATTATCTAAAGTGTACATTTGCAGTGAAACTCTACAAACAGTTTTGATTAATATTTTGTAGAAAAGAAGAAAAGAACAGTATTATAGAATGAGGTCTTTCTTGAGAAGGTACAAAGCTATTCTTTTAAATATTATATTATAATTTTCCCCCAGGGTGTTACAAATTATAACATTCTTACAAGAATCACTCAGCTAGGAATAATTATTTCGTTGATTTGCCTCTCCATGTGCATTTTTACATTCTGGTTCTTCAGTGAAATTCAAAGCACTAGAACGACAATTCACAAAAACCTCTGCTGCAGCCTTTTCCTGGCGGAACTTATTTTTCTGATTGGAATTAATATGAACAATAATAAGGTGGGTAGTTTTTACTTGCATCTTGATTTTATAAAGTAAATATACAGTATAAGATATGATCTTGCATCTACTTCCAGTATTTCCTAGTATGTATGAATATTTTAGGGACACTCGCCTCCCGGTCTAGTAACAGGAAATATAAAATGGTCACTTACAGATACAGGGCCTTCACCTGGGCTCGTGTGTGTTGACTTTGCTCCATGGATATCATTTAAACTTTGTCATCTTAACCAAGACTGTGGTGTGTCATGTTTTCACGTCTGTTTGGATGCTGCACAAAGCCACGTTGTTGGCTCTCTGGGTGACAATTTTTCCTAAAGCCCAGGTCATAGCCGTAGTCCCTAGCTGGGTTTTAACATACTGTACTGTTGGCTAGAGGACCCTTTCCCTTTCTACATGTGAGTTGACCTGTCCCTGTTGCTTTTCATAAAAGTTGGGCTGTTGATTTTTACATCTCTCACCAGTTTTAGGAAATTAAATTATGCATAAATTATCAAATATAGTCCTACTCTAAGTGGCTGAGGAGGATTTAAAATTACTTGAAAAATTATGAGCTGCTATCCCTGAGGTAGCACTCCAAGTACTGACTGATCAGTATATCATTTTACTAACATTTTGTAATAACAAAGTTATTTTGGAAATAATTCCTTGTGAGGCCTAATTACATTGTTATCAAAATCATAAAAATGAACTTTATCTAGATCAGGAATATAAACTACTTAGCTGTAATTGTCAATTTGTTTATACAGTTTTTCTGGGAAGATGGGCGCCAGTCTTAAAAGCTGAATGGACTCTTTATTTTCTGGTTGCTACAGAAAAAACTAACGAACATGTGTGCTGGTGGGTGCAGGCCACAATCTTATCACTTAGCATTACACCTGGGCTGCTGGATCACCATTTCAAAGTTGCTGTGCATATGCTGTTATATTAGCAAAGACACATTAACAAAATTATGACTCTTGCTTTCTCTGATTGAATTTCTAGCTCTTCTGCTCAATTACTGCTGGATTACTCCATTATTTCCTTCTAGCTGCTTTTGCATGGATGTGCATTGAAGGTATTCACCTTTACCTTATAGTTGTGGGAGTAATCTACAACAAGGGTTTCTTGCACAAGAATTTCTATGTCTTTGGCTATGTCAGTCCAGCAGTGGTTGTTGGAATTTCTGCCGCACTGGGATACAAGTACTACGGCACCACAGAAGTGTAAGTCACTGTTTCTGTGTCTAAATCAACATGCACAAGGATGCAACAGTCACAATAGCACATTTCAAGGGATTTTCTGCTGTTTACTTTTCAGATGTTGGCTCAGCACAAAGAATAACTTTATATGGAGTTTTATAGGACCAGCATGTCTAATAATTCTTGTAAGTATAATTTTCATTTTTTATTGTAGTTCATAAAACCAATAATAAAAGGTGTTTAATAATCACCCACCCATTGCCAGCATAGCTGTGAGTGCTAATTATAGGGCAGAATTGGCTAATTTAGACCTTTTTATAGTGTCTCTAAATTATTTATATGCTGTACATCTAAATACTTTACTAGCCTGAAAAATGACTGTTTGATGAAAAAAAACTCACTTAAGATCAGAGCTTTTTCCTTTCTTGCTTGCTTTCTTTTATCCCGATGGCTTGAGAAATACTACGAAACATTTCTGGGTTTCAAGAAGTAGCATCTTCGTATGTCGTTGGCATCTCAGCATGGCTCAGCAGGAGGTGTACACAGACACAATCCTAGCAGACAGATAATCTGTTTTTTCAAATGTTGTGTGACTTAATCTCTTATCAGTGATCGGTCATCTTTGTAAGATTAGACTGTCATCTTTATGTTTTTATCACTCATGTGTACCCTGTCATCATCAAAGCTATTTTAAACTAAATTGCGACGTCAGAGAAAAGAACCCGCTATTTCACATGGGCAGACAAGTCAAGTATTGATAGCCCTATTTCAGCTGTGAAGAGGGCCTTTTTAATTCTTATTGGAAGTGGTTTCAAACCTGCAAATTTGGCAGGTATTATATGTTCAGTTCTGAATCGAGACATTTTTGGTGCCTCAGGAGCATTTCTAAGTGCTATAAAGTTTAACAAACCATTCCAAATGTAATGGGGCATTATTGTGTATGACTGGGTTGACAGTGATCCAGCAATCGCTGGAGCTAACAGGAGGAGAAGGTACAATGGCAAGGCCTCATGACTTCTATGGTCAAATGAGTTATAACCCTTTGTTGCTTTTTAAGCTATTTGGTGATAAATGGGAGGATTTGTAAAAAAGAAGTGGCAGGGCCAAACACACACATGATGATAGTGAACAGGCTTTATTTCAATGCATTGGGCATTTCAAAGCTGAATAAAGTATCAGGTATAATTCTGGTCAAATTCCATCTCAAATTCCTGTTGTAGCTCGGGGATAGGCTTGGAGCAACCTGGCAGATGCAACTGCAGGGTGATGCCTCCCAGTGTCACCCCCGTGGTGAACACAGTAGACTTTGAGAGAGGCAAAGCTCCGTCACGCCTCTTTGCTGAGTGCTTCTGGGATCAGATGGACCTGACGCTAACAGATTACTACAGTAAAACAAAATCATTGGGAGGGACCATCGTTTAGTTGAAAATTCTTACCATTCTTAGGTTTAAGTTGACAGTTTCTTCTTTGGACCTTATCTCTTTCTTCCATGAAGGCAGTACGGTTGGGACTTTTTGTTGCTCTCATTCCTTTGCCTCATCTGCCTTCAAGTGAATATTTATGGGCAGTGATGTATCACTGCACTGTTAGCACTGCATTATCAAAATATACAAAATGCCCCAAATTTATGCATCTGGAACCTTGTTTTCATCTCCATCTGAGCTGTGCAAGATCTTAAATACACAGCACAGGTGCAGAGCCAGTCTGCAGTGGCTTTGATATAAGTCTAGCTGGACACAGAGGCAAATCTGGGCTCTCAGGCCCACAGCTGTTCTTTGAGTGTTCAAGATCTTCAAGCAATCCTTGAAAATGAAGAGGATGGGTGATAGCAGTTGAAATAGGCCCTATGCACCAATGCATTCCTCCATGGATGAGGATAGCAGCCATACAGTTCACTATTTTCCCCCAAATCCTTTGGCTAAGTAAAGCTCCACAAAGGAGCTGTAGCTATAGAGCAAATAGCATGAGGTTGGTTTGCTATTTTTTGTGTTATGGAAGTATTTTGTGTCAACATGTTTTCACAGTATTCACATACCTTTATTATTGTCTCTTCATAACCATGCACTGCTAGACCTAGAAGAAAAGGCAACCCACTTTCTGCAAGCTGCTTCATCTGCTGTGTGATTTTTTTTTTCTTGAGCATTTGGACAGCTTGTTTTGATGTGGTGATAGTAAATTGAAGCCTGAACTGCAAGAGGGATGTTTTCAGAGTGCAGGGAGCTAGGTAATTTGCTTGCACTCTACTCAGGTTATTGTCTGAAGAAAATATGGAAAACCTTTTAAAAATAGGTACTGACTCTAGAAGATGAAGATGGTGTTTAGATATCTGCTCTGTGGAAAGCATGTTGGTAGCTGTAATTCCGTTTCCATTGTCCAGTCTTCCTGTTGAGAATATTGCATGGGCACCGCTCCAATAAAATTTAAACTCTTCCCAAAGTAGGGCCATTCTGGAAGTTTTTCTAATTACAGAAGCTGATCTCTTTCCAAGATTTCCAGCCTGCCCATAGCTAATTAAATTAAAAAAAAAAATCCTAAATAGGGGCCTAAAAAGGTAATGCTGGTTTTGTTCTGGGATAATCAGATAGGGCACCACAACCCTCATGTAGAAAGCTGCAAAATCTGGCAGCTTCAAGTTTACCTTTAATCCCGAGCTTCTTCCACTAATAGCATTGAGTCTGCAGGTTTTCCAAGATAGCCTGGAGAGTTTGGATACCAAATCCCAGGAGAGCCTCTCACCACAAATCTGATTCTTACACTAAAACTTGAAACTCACTGTCAGCACAAATGTCTATCTACCCAAATGGTGCTTTTAGTTTCTGTGAATGGTGACCCCAGAGATTTGTGGTTTGGACTGTACTGTAATATGCCTTAAGATGGCATTTATAGAATGGAACCGGTTCTGTACCAGTGGATTTTCTGTCTCAGGGCACATTGTTACAAACATATCCTTGGATTTCAAATCTGCCGTAACAGAGAAGCATAAGGAGCTGAAATGTTTATCAGGGGTACAAACTAAGTTCTCCTCTGATTGCCTAAGCAGAAATAGTACTTCTGAAGGTGTTTGCTTATTAATATTAGGGTTCTATAAGAATTGTTAAGTGCAAAGCAATGGCCTTATTGATCTCATCTGAAAATTATTATTATTACTAGATTGGTAATTGTACATGAAAAGGAGTGGGTCAGGAGCTCTTTAGATGGAGTTAGCAAAGAAAGGGCATTTTAAATCTTTGTAAAGCCAGCTGCAAGCTGAAGATAATTCCTACAACTTATTTCTTCCTCCTAATACTTGTAATCTTTAGAACCACAACCATTTTAGCTAAAACTATGCAGTAGATTAGATCAAAGCATACAAGTATGGAGAAATTATTTGTAATAAGTATTTAAACTTTTTAATAGAAAAGTGCGTTTATCACAAGCTTTAAGGGACAAACATTCACGCACACCACAACCCATGCCTGATTGAGGCAAATACAAATATAAGCTCCAGAGATAAAAGGTATGAAAATGAAGGGGAAAAAATGCCTAGAACATTAACTTTCCTTTTGTAATACACTCTTACAATAATAATCTTCCTGTAATAAGAAGTGTGTAGAATGGAATGGAAATGGCCATTTGTCTGCAGGGTCACACGGCTGCAGTTTTGATGAGCATTTAATGTCAGCCAACAACAAACTCCTTTCCACTGTGGAGGACTTCTACATGGCCTCCCCCACCTCTGGCATGACAGCTCACACTGTGTTGAGTGGGAGCAAACTTCTGTAAGGGCTTTATTCTGCATCACTGGTGTTTTCGGAAAGTTTTGGTTGTCCACCAAGCAATAGAAATTATGTCATTTGGAAGGGCTGGGCAAAGACTATTAACACTCTACTTATGGAAGTCTGCAAGCTATTACAAGGAAAGTTTGGAAGAGAATTGCTGCTACTCCAAGGGCAACTATAGGCAACCTCTCTAATATACTTCTCTTCCACAATCTTCTCTGTTAAATCTGTAAAGTTGAGCTTCGTGCAGCAAGTTCAGAGTCACCCATGAGAACATGATTTGCACCTATGCAGTATTGACAGAGTCTTGCAGGCTTGACTATTGTACCCACTGTCACTGCCACAATAAATTGGCATACCTCTGTGAGGAACCGGCGCTCAGACATCTGACATGTTGTAACAGTAACAGGAGCAATTTGCCGTTTAACAGTATAAATCCATCAGTATCATTTGTTGAGATCCCCTCTGTAATAACAAAATACAGACTTGCTCTTAGAGGTTGGAACATTTCCAAAATTGAACATCATCCAAATAATCCTCTCTGTGGCTTTTATCCAAACATCCTAGTCTGTGCAGTGAGGAGGTGGCTCCTGTACGCTCTTCCTTGTTTTACTCCTCTAATGTGTGTTTTCAGGGCCTTTGAAGGTGTCTGGCTTGGCTTCAAGCTCCAGTTTCTTGAAATAATTGGTAATTGTAGTGTTTGCAACTACAAAAGTGGCTTATAAATGGACCCTGCAATTTTCAGAGCACTCTTGTAAACTTGACTTGGAACACACAAGCCACAAGTAGTTCTTGGGAGAGGTGTCCTCAGAAAAGCCAAGCTCTTTTTATTAAGCATTCCTGTATGTAACAAATGTAATGAACAATCAACTGGAAAGCAAAAATATTCTAAGAACTGCAGTGATTGATTAACCATACTGTTTTGAACTTTCCATGTATAAATGAATGGGTAAATGAATAAAATATACAGATTGCAGTTGCAAAATACAAAAAAAGTGACATATGAGTGATGAAAGCAGGCTAACAGTAGAGTAATGCTTTTCATTAAGGAACTGCCTGCATATTCATTAGAGCTAGTCGATTACTTAAAAAATATATTCATCAGTTAATTTATTTGATGAATTTTACCATTATTTGTCAAATAATTTATTCAACAAAAAAAAAGGTAAAATTAATGGAATAGTGCATTCATCAAATCTTATTGGACAGCTCTAATACTTATTCAGTTCTGTACATTTAGGTTGATTCAGGATTAGTAATACTGCTGCAATCAATGCAGAAAAATTTCCTGGCAAATCCATTACTTTGCTGTTTTCTCATATACTCACAAATTTCATGTATTTAATCTAGGCCATTCAAACGGAACATCTTTCTTGTAGAAAAGTAAATATTCAAAGGGTTTAAAGCTTTACATTTTCCTAGGTTTCAATATTGAGTGTGATCTGACAATCCATTGCTCCCACTCAAAAAAAAAAAAAATAAAAGAAAGAAAAACCCAAACCAAAACAAAAAAACCCCACATCCCTCCTGAGATCTGTCACACCACACTGGTGTAATCAAGTACACTGCCTCTTTGAGCTCCTTCACATTATTATTCCTGTTCATCAGTGAAGCAGTTTGTGTTCGTTACTCTTGATATTTCTTGATATTCTAAGGATTACTTTTGAAATTTAACCTCTGACCTCCATCACAACAAACCGTAGCACCATCTCACACTTTTAATGAATATTTATGCTTTGGAAAATTCTGTGGGGTTTTTTTTCCAAGGGGTTATTTGTGATAAATGCCTAGTTATGTTTCTTGGATAGATGAGAAAAGTATCCTCTGCACCATTTATTGTACCTTTTTTTTCCAAAAATAACTGTTTTAAACATTTTTTCTGTCCGTTCTTTTTCCTCAGTCTGCCTTTTTAGTGGAAATAAATTTCCTGCAGGGACTGGCAATGGCTTTATTATTCTTTATGAAAGAATAATAGTCCCCTTTTCATTATCCCCTCTGTGGCTTCAGTTAAAGGTGTCTCTGTTGCATTTCTTATGCCATTGTGGATAAAGTGGAGATAATTAATTATATAGTGGCATTAGAGACTGACTCTGCAACTTTGGTTGAAACAGATTAGTTCAAACCGCGATGTTGTTCAGCAACAACAATACATGCTGTGCTAAATAATCACTGAGTCACAAAGTACTTGCCCTGTTTTGTGGACAGGACCAGCTTTAATCTCCAAGCTTCAGCTTCCATACTGCCATACCCAATAGATACAGTTTGTTGACAAGATCAGGACTTTGACATGAAATTAAGGGGTTTTTTTTCTCTTTCCTGCATCAATAAAGACCCCCTTCCAAAGTCCCTGGAAATCCTTGGAAAAAGACTGTGGACATTAGTCTGCAACATGAAAATGACTTTCTGTGATGTTACATAGGAACAAATTCATCACATAAGGCTCAAAAATCCTAGAAGAATGTTCCATATAAAAGGGTTTATTTGGTTGGAGTTTTCTAAATATCAACTTAGCTAGCAGTATTACAAGAAAAAGCATGAGGAGAAGGTCTCTCTCAGATTCATTTGAAAGCACATAAGACTTGAAAAGCCTAGCATGTCCTCTGCTGTCAAGGGTGAGGCAAGCAGAAACAGCGGCTGAAGGAGTCCAGGTGGATGCCAAGGGGAAGGGAAAGAGCACCCACAGGTGCCAGCTGGCTGTGCAGATTTCATGAGACATCCACAGCTCAGTGCAGGTTAAGGTCCCAGCCATCCTTCTCTTCTAGCAAGATGCTGTGCCCACTGCTTTAATGGACCCATGCATATTAAGCCTCAGTGGATTCTTTTTAGGAAACCTACACAACTCTCTGAATCAGACATTTTTTTTTAATTGCTTAATATTCTCTTGGTGATTCTTTACATTGCCTTGGTGTAAGCACAATGACTGCAAACAGATGTGTTTACCTTAAAACTGTTCATTGAATGGACACCATAACATAGACTGATGATGTCTTTTGGACCTTCTTAATAATTCTATAATGACTACATCCATATTATATATTTTCTCAATCAAATTAGATTTTCATCCACTATTCTCCTGGTATGTAAATACTCTGTTTGGAAATGTCACTTGGTCACTGAAAGAGCTTTTTGTGGATTTGAGTAAGATCATAAGCCACAGCATAGGATTTTGCGACCACATCCGAAGCAGAATTGTGAATATTTCTAAAAACCAAAGAGCCAAATCCTTTAAAGGATTTGGGAAACTGTAGAAGGCATGGACAGCATTCTGCCAACTATTCATACCTCCAAAATGGCAAATATAGCCTGTTGTCAGACATCTCAGTCATGCTCCTGATGCTGCCTCCCTCCTGGTAACTCATGCATTCAGGGAAGCTAGTTGTGCTAAAAGGTCATTTGCAACTATTTCACTCCTCTTTGCCAGGTAAAAATACTTCTGCAGGGCTCCTGCATAAGACTCCAGATGCAGCCTCAGACTGCATTAATGAAAAGAAACTATATGAGAGGTGTAGCATGCAGTCTAAAGTCTTTGATGCACCTGGAATCGGTTCATTAAACAGCCTGATTTCTGTCATCACCAACTCCCAGTTAAACACACCTTCTCAAAAGCTTCTTGAAAAGGGGGAAGGATAAATCCAGTAATTAATTACCCTGAGAGCAAGTTAGACCCCATTCCTACCACTGGATCTTGTTGGGCTAACATTTATGGCTAACATTTAAGATCTATTGGCTCATCCCTCCTGCCTTTGGCTGCAGGACTGAGGTTCAACAAACATATTCAGGTCAGTATGTGTTTAGCTTTGCAATCCAATAAGAAACAACACTGAATCCAGAAGTCTGAGAAGCTGTTTACTTTGATGGAAAATATAGAAACCAAATGTATTTATATATTTATTTACAGCTTGCTGTAAGTGTTCTAAAAATATAAAGGAGACATTTAATTTAGTCTAAATCTGCAGCCTGAGGTATGTAAAAAAACAACTTTGAAGTGTTCATATATAAAGAGCAACCCTGTGTCAAAATTATGTATTTACTGAAACGGGGTTTGAAATAAATGTAGCTATGTTTTAACTTTTAAAGCAAGTGAAATTATTAAAATTTTAGAATTGTAAAATTCTACCCCTGCATTATTAAAAACACTTCCCCAAAATATAGCCTAGAGGGGGTTTGCTAATGTCTTTGTCACATGTTCTACTCCCAGATAAGACTGCTGTTGTATACCTAAAGCATTCGAGAAGGTATATTCACCGGGGACATGATAATGAGATAAATCAGTCAGGAGACAAACCCAGACTGTTTGACTGCCAGCTTGTGTCCAATTTTATGCAATTAAAATGGCATACATTTTCATTTTGAAGCTTAAACTGTTGTATTGTTAATAGCTTAATTCCATTCTCCCCTGACTGAAATAACGATGACCCACTGAATGTTGTCATTTTACCCAGCCATTAGCCATACAGCCAGAAAGACAGAAACGTATTGCTCTCTGTGGCAGAATTCAGACCATCACAAGCTCATTAATTCAAACACTCATAATGAGGGTCATTGTAAAGACTGAGACAGATACAGCTGCTCTGAACTTCAGACATTTTTTGAAAGAGCCAAATTCAATATGATATATGTAAAAAATTCAAGTATATGCCTAAGAGAGCAGCAGGAGAAATTTTCTCATTCTTTTTTGTGAGATCTGACATCAGCATATAGATGGTTTCATCAATTATTGAGACAGAGACTAAGAAAGGAGAAGAGAATGATTTGGGGGGTTCGTTTTTGAAGTTTGAATGTAAAGTGCTCAGATTGAATCAGAACTAGTATGTCTGAATCTTTAGAATTAGCTGCCTCTTTCTTATGCCTTCTCTTCTTTGTAACACTAGAGAGCCTTAAAAGGTCGGTATTTAAACTGTTTTAATGACTTTTGAAAGGCTGTAGTGTATCTTTTACACAAGGATATCATATATGAAATTACCAATTCATTTTTCATTCTATAAATACTTGTATATTAGAAACAGCATCAAAAACTCAGTCTCATATTAAACAGTTATTCCACTGTTTAAAAAAAGGAACTGTCTTTAGATAGTCCTGGGTAAGGAACTGGGGGGTCAAGGAGATCCATCTCTCCCTGCTCCAGTGAATATTTAATTATTTATATGGCATGGAATGGATCCAGCAGGGCTGATGGAGGAATAGCAGTGAATAGCTAGTACAGAGGCTGGAGAAAGGAAGGGTCATAGCCTCGTCTGAATATTAAGTACAACAGAAAATTGTGCCCGTGTCTCCAACATCCTGGATAAATGCCCTGTCCACAGGGATTTTCATTGTTCAGGAGTGTCCTTTCTGGTTTTAATCAGAAAAGCTACCCAAGTCAGGAAGCCTTCCTGGTCAAAGTATGTTCTAAAACAGTAAATGTCCTTTAGTGCTAATGAACTGACATTTTTCAACAAAAAAAATGTCGGATAAAATTTTCTTGAATGTCTCTCATCCTGATGTTTCATTGTGCCAGATGTCCAGGTGCTAACTGAGCTATGTCCGTGAAAGACGGACCACTTCCCTCTGAGCTTTCAAGTCCTCTTTTGTCTTGCTTAGAAAAGGGGGGGTGGGGGGAGAGGAGGGTGGGTGCAGACCAAGGGGAAAAAAAAATTTGTTAGTTGCCAAATTTGACAGCTGTCAGCTACCTTGATGGGCTAAAATGATGATATATATCACTTCACTCAGTATCTTACATTTTAATTGTAATTAATTATGAAAGAAACTACAACTCTTCAACATGAGTGCAAATATTTTTATTTGCAGGCAGATGTTTTGCATGCTTTATTAAATTTTGTGCATTTCATACCATTCAGTGCTCAACTAAAAATAACTATCATTGTGTACCTACACAGAGAGAGTTTCATGCAGTGTGAAGCACTAACATCATATTTACTTGAGGATAGAACATTATGTTTCTCTTCCAGTATGTAAAATACGTACATTTAACAGTGGAATTAAGGACCTATTTTAAATATAGCAGTTGCTAAGCAATGTGCTATTAGCAGAGCTCCAACAGCTTGGAACATTTAGCATTTTAGGACCTACGTGCTCATTTTTATATTATTACTTAGTTTGCAAAATACAGTTAGTAATCAACAGAGAAGTTTGTAATTTGCTTAGGCAATAGATGAGATTGTTTCTCAGTGCTCTTCTGTATCCTCATCTTAGGAAAAAGAGCCAAGTAAATATTATTATGTCTTGATATGCATACAACTCTATTATTTTCTTCTACAAACTGCAGATGGGTGAAATTCTGCTGTGGTGGTCCCAGAACTGCTAGGATTACAAGCCCTAGGAGTACAAAGCAGCAGTATCTGGATCCATTGGGCAGTTTGCCTTCCTTTCAGAATCCTATGCAGACGTATCTGTTCAGTTAGCTGTGGTAGTATTGAGACAGAGGGAGTGATGCAAATCTGCAAACGTTTACAGAGCCATCAGCTCTAGGTGGACGTAGGTTAACACCACACACAGTTTTTTCCATTCTGTCCTAAAATTCATATGATTGATTGACTGAACAGATCTCCCCAGGCTAATTCCTTTGGCAAAACCTCCTTATTGTTAACAAGATGATTAGGAAAGCACCAGGAAATTTCTTTGAATTTGCAATTGCTTTTTCTCTCCTGTGAATTTCTTTACCAGAGGAAATTATCCAGACCAATGTTGTGGCTGTGGATCAGATCCAATCTAGGACTTGCACCACTCTAGACAGCTCTGAACTTGTCTTTGCATGTCCACTGTATCTTATCCACCAACACCAGAGTCGCAAACATGGGAACTATACCATGGAAATCCCCAAAACACATCTGCAGGAAAACAGATTCTGCTTTATACCACATTGTGCGTACACGGCACACCCAAGTGTGCCACCCAGAGTGAAACCCACAGCAGTGCCCATTGTTGCCCGTGAATCCTTTGAGACTGCTGCTCTCAGTCACATGTAGGAGTAAAGCCTCAACAATGCTGGAGCCAATGAGAGTTTCACCATTTAGCAGGAGTTCTGCTATTGGTTCAATGGGGACAGAAGTCACTTCAAAGCCCTAAATCCTCATGGTGCTTCACACAGGCGGATCTCCCCAAGACATACGAAATACCTACCATTGTCTCTTTAAACTCAGTGACCAATACACAGTAAAAACTAGCACATCCAGATTTGTGGTTCCTTAGAGACTATCCTGGGTTATACAGACACATAAATGTAGTTGTCTATGTCTACAGAATCCTGACTTCATGAGATCTTAATAATTGCCCTTATTTAATGTCTATTTCATATAAATATATTTTAGGTTTTGCATCATTTGTTCATAAATATACCACAACACTTCAAGAATTTAAGAAAGCTAAAAATATTTTTAGACTTTTACAAATATCTTTAAGGAGAAATTATTCCCTGAAGATGCTATGAGTGGAGGCTGTTCCTATATCAGCCCTTGTCTTTGATTAACCAGTTTAAAAAAAAAAAAAAGGAATAGATTAATTATTAAAATTAGTCCTACAGTGCACCTGAGCACGCTGAGTGAAACCTGATTTCCACTGAATCTCAGGGGGAGGGAGGGCTGAGGATGCTCAGCACCACACAGAACAGGGCTTGCAGGGAGAAAGTCAGAGGTCTCCTTTGTGAAATAGTAAGGGCTGAGTGTGTTGTTTGCCCAATAGCAGTTTGGGGTGGTTTGTTAAATAAAAAATAAAAATAATAAGAAGAAGAATTCAGTTCTGGGCTTGGAATCAATGCAATTCCCCTTTAGCCTATTAGACCTCTCAGGACATGCAGCAGTTTCTCTGGCTGCTCAGCCATGTAATAACACTGAAAACAAAGGCACAAGAACTTACAGTGTCACACTGTAATGTCATTATTCACTTGATAAAACTGTGGCCACACCACAACATTTCACGCTTTGGGTTTGCCCAAAGCTGCAGAGTAGCTATGCTCATTATACAGGTAACTTCTCCCCAAAGCCGGCGTGTGGCAGCAGCAGCAATCCCCAGCCTGGCCCTTTCCAGGCCTGTGCAAAGCCTGTCCTGAGTTTGGTTTCACACTTGCCTGCACATCTTGCTCTACTTCAGCTTGCTGCCTCTCCGGAGACATCATGCCTTATGTTTTCCATTTCGTTTTCATTCACCTTGCCTGTCACCTTAAGGCACCCTTAATTATAACGTCATTGAAGGTTTATTCAACCAGATCTGAAGATTGTGATTTAATTACAAAAACGAAAACATGTGATTACAACCCAAGGAGGTGTAAAACACAATATTTGGCTATAAGTAGCGGCTGAAACCTTTTTAGATGCTTGAGTGTGTCTCATCCAGAAGTCCCTCCATTTAAAGATGGACAAATCCTGTGGGTCCAGGGCACTTTGTGCTTATCTATATTTTTGATTACTTTCACAGCCTCTGTTTCTTCTCATTTGAAGCTCAATTTTGGATACAAATTCAAATTTCTGAAGTGGCTGTATCTTTGGCCAAGCATTTTGGGTGATTTGACTTCCCGTCCTATTGAAGTATGTATGGCTCTCTGGGAATATCAGTTATGTAAAGGCCATTTCCCCTTCAGTCCTACCCAGTCGAACTGTTGAATGTGAAACTTTTTACTTTACATTTCCCAGAAATTGCTGAGATTACTGGTGTGCTCATAGCAAAGAACATGCAGAGATTCAGGTTGAAGCAGAATATGTTAAATTTAGGATACCCATTGGATTACCAGTTCTCTCTAAAGGCCACACTTGACACATTATTAACAGTAGCTAGTTTGTTCTCCTGGGTTTACCTATGAGTTCCTGTTACTGTTTTCCCTCAAGTTTTGCTGCATTTCAGTGTCACAGGACAGCTATGACTACTTTCTTGTTACCTAATTTGACACACAAAGGACAAAATGCAGTTCCAGAGGCCTCTAACTTAGGCTGAAAAGAAACCTGCTACATTGCCTACAAGCTGCTGGTTTGAGATGCTGAGCATTGCGTAAAATCAGTCTATGCACTTTGCTATAGATATTATTTATGAATGGAGTGCTTCAAAACAGGGCAAAAACCGACATAAGACTTTAATAAATCTTGGAAATGAGCAGGTATTGCAGAAGTTAAGCTCACCCTCATTACCCTGTAACACTACCTCCTGTGAGGCTACCTGAGACGTATTGTACAATAATTGTGTTCTGGCAGCTGACTCCAAGAAGCCGGCGTTAACCTTTCCCGCTCCCCCGATACGTACAGATTATTCCCATTAGGATGAATTGATGAATGAAAAGATCATAGTTAATGGGTATTACTATAATGCAGAGGGCCAAATCCTATTATCCTGTGCAACAGACAGTGTAAATAGTATTTGTGTAAAGGAGCCCCGCTGGGACAAAGAGAAATGGAATACGCTGCTGCGAGGCCCCACATCTGCCAATTGCCCACCCCACCCTGGCTCAGCAAAACTTCTCAGGTTCTGCAGCTGGTTTTTGTGGTGGAAGGATAATGGGGTTGGGCCCACAGAGCTTCTGACAGAGCCTATTAATGGCAATAGGAAGGCTCTCATTGACACTAGTGATCTTGGTGGCGGGCCAGCAGAGAGGAAGATTGGTGGCGTGGTTTGTGCCTGCAATCTTGATAACAGCTTCTGATGAAGTAGCGGTGTGTATTCTCTGTCCTTGTGGTACTTTGATCACATTTCACCCTACCCTTTTCAAATTAATAAATACATTATGTGGGTTATGCAGATTACAGTGTGTGCGTTAAATTATTTGATACATTATTCACCAACAAATATAAGATAAAAAGTAAGTCTGCATATAATTACCCACAACTGCTGACTGACTTATAATTAACTTTGAAAAATTGCTGGTTTAGGAGATATTATAGATTACAATTTTAAATATAAGGAGCTTCAGAATAGCTCTCACGATCAGTGCACGTACAAAGTATTCAGTGAAGGATTAATTCCCTAAACTGCTAATCAGCTCTATCTCCTGTCTTATCAAATTGTAAATACATTATGCCGTATTAAAGTATGAGCATGCAGCTAATTAGAGCAGAGCCTGCATTTAATATCAGATACTCCCCCCCCTGACACAACAAAAATGTTCTAAGGACGTACATAACAAGTGTTAACAAATGAAAATTATTCTTTTTACAGTGATGCTGTGCTCCAACAGCAGCCTTTTGTTTTCATTTCAGAGGGGGTTTTGGTTTTTTTTTTTTAAATAAAGAGGAGGGTGGAAAGCCACACAGTCTTTCTGGAGAAATAAGTTGGGGAAGACATTAATTCTATTCCTTCTACAGCTGGAAGCCCACAAGAACCAACCAAGGGATTATAACCAAGGATCTACAAATAGAATCTGGATGAGATCCAGCTAAAATTTCATTCATTTACAAATATTTTGAATAGATTCTGATATTAAATGCTGCGAAGCAAAATAAGATTTTTTTTTTTTTTTAAAAAAAAAGCAAGAACGCAAACCCATCTACATTGTTAAAGGAATACAGTATAAATTTAAATGAAAGACCAGTGAAGCCTAGCCGAGCAGAGTTTCAGAACCATAATTGAGCATCATTTGCAAAACCACTTCTTTCAGTTGCTTTTTTTTCTGTTTCAAGCTCCAATAAAGTGATGCCATTGTAGAGAAGGCAGGAAATAAAACATACTGAAATTATTCACCTATGAAACAAATATAAAATATGAGAGAATACGCAGCAAGGAGCTTTTCAACCAGTTAGTTTTTTAAAAGTTCTTTGTGTAAACCTCAAAGTTTTTTTGTGCCACTTGAAAGTTTTCACACCCCAAAGACCTCAGAACATAAGATGCTATTAATGTTATTCAGCAACAAAAGACATACATTTTGTCAAGATCTACTCAATACAGCACAATAGAAAAACTGTGAGGGGAAGGGGCTCTTTTGGTTGTCTTCTTTTTCTATTTTCTTTTCTGCTTTTCTCCTTTTCTTTTCTTTTCTTTTCTTTTCTTTTCTTTTCTTTTCTTTTCTTTTCTTTTCTTTTCTTTTCTTTTCTTTTCTTTTCCTCTTTTCTTTTCTCTTTTCTCTTTTCTTTTCTTTTCTTTTCTTTTCTTTTCTTTTCTTTTCTCTTCATCTTCTCTCTTATTTTCTCTTTTATTTCTTTCCCCTCATTTTCATTTTTCTTTCTTTTTTTCTTTTTTCTCTCCTCTTCTTTTCTTCTTTCTTAAATATCTCTACTTAGAAAAAAATCTCAGCAGGAAATCGAAGATATTTACCAATAAAATCAATAAACAGTTGCAGACTGTTGGTAGTGATACTGTTGAGATAAGGTAGAGTTACAGCCCTGTTTGATCAATGTTTATTACAGAAATCATATTTTTTAATAGAGTGGATCAGAAAAAGGTGAGGTTTTTCCCCTTCCCGGCCCTGCATTCTGTAGGTTTCATATACACAGAAACTTTATTTGACTTGTTTCATTTAAATACATGACAGTTGCTAAAATTCAAAAGCATCTTGGTTTGAACTAAAAGTTCCTTTCTTCATTCCCCTCAGGTTAATTTGTTGGCTTTTGGAGTGATTATTTATAAAGTATTTCGACACACTGCAATGTTAAAGCCAGAAGTTAGTTGTTATGAAAATATACGGTAAGTTTTCCGTTTAATACAAACTCTACCTTCTGCATATTTAAATACAGCCAGTGATGAAAGGGAGCATTCAAAAATAGCAGAAGATTTGTAGAAAAAGAAAGATTTAATTTTTTTTCCTGTTATCTCCTCATACAGATTTGGAGGCAGATTTTGCATTCTTTATCCCCCTTGAGCAATACTTTTTACAGTAATGCTGGGGTTGTGTGTGACGTGTAGGAGGACTACAGTGAGTGGCCTGTATCAACCAGAGGGTAAAACCTGGTAGCAAGGTTAAAGAAGTATTTGTCCTCTTTTTTAAGGACTTTCCACGGCCTCTACACAAGCCAAACCAGATTTCAAAACTTATACCTGAATTGGGACCAAAATATTTGCCTTGAAATAACAAGTAATTCAGTGATAAGAGAATCAAGGCATTCATGTTATTTGTAAAAAGTCTACAGTAGGACATTGTGCTTCTCTGGCGTGGGAGGGGTGAAGAGGGTTCTCTCCAGGATTTTTACTTTGCATGCTGCTATGATTTTTCCATCAACTCACTCTCTTTAAAACTGATTTATAGGAACCTTGAAAACCGTTTGTGCAGGAAAAGCTGAAGTGTACTACAGGGAACATTGAAAACAACTTACTGTTTGTGTTGCTTAGGAACACTCCTGCAGTTTCAATGCATTGCACTAGATTTATAGTTAGGATTTAGCAATTGTTTGATTGATTACTTTCTCTTATTCCTCACAAGTCATAGCTTCATGTGGTGAGCTGGTTTTAATGAAGTTGAAAATTATTCATTTTCAGAGGAACAGTGCTAAAAATGTCTGTTGTTCAAAGGAAGTCCTGCAATGACTGGGCTGAGAATGAATAAGAAAGTAATCAGTGGCTTCATTTCCAAGACAACATGCTGTAATTTGCTCAAGTCTGAGAGCAGGGCTCTACAGCATGTTTGGAAAAAAAAAAAATCATAGCCAATCAGTCCCTATAATTTTAAAGCGTCGATATGCTGACCCAGGAACAGTTTGAGGATATTTGTGTTCTAAAAACAATTTTTTTTTTTTAAAGAGGAGTGAAAGAAAGTCTGGTTTTACAACTGGCACTGTCTTCTGCAGTGAACCTGAGAGGCAGCCTGAGAACCCTTTGATGTCATGCACGTGTACTTGACTGACCTAAGAGCATACTGTACATTTTTCTGGGTTATTTTTTGAGGAGGATGAGGGGGAGGAGGAAAAGTGGGGGAATGCTTCATAACAGACATATGTTTTTCCTTGGGGAATTACACTAACAGTAGATTTAAATCAAATCATATGGTGCTGCAGTACACCAGAGAAAACATATCTAAAGATTAAAGAAGCCAGTGTTTTAAGGCCCTCCAATTTCACTCCTTTGCTCTTCTGCAGTGATTACATGAGCCTATTCATGCCATAGTGTTACAGCACACCCTAAAGAGCAGCCCATGGATTCACACATCTCTGCAGCTGAGAAAAAATTGCAAAGGCAGCACTCACCATCCAAAACAGTGAAAGGAAATAGCATGCGCCTGCATGTTGTTTGCAATGTTTTCTTCCTGTCTAGATCCTGTGCCCGAGGTGCTCTTGCTCTCCTGTTCCTCCTTGGAGCTACCTGGATCTTCGGGGTGCTTCATGTTGTACAGGGATCCGTGGTTACTGCATATCTTTTTACAGTCTTCAACGCATTCCAGGGGATGTTCATCTTCATTTTCCTTTGCGTGTTGTCTAGGAAGGTAGGTGTCCCACTCCTTGTGGGAAGCAACTCAGGCAATTTTGTGTACCTATGCATCCAGGCGCCCAGCCCTGCAGTGGAGTCGTGGTGCGAATGTATTCCCAGAGCAAGGCAGGAATTCCTTGTGCCATTGATGGAGGAGAGGAGGGAAGAAGGGAAGTTTTGCTGTTGCCCAGACAGAACCTCTGCCCAATTTCTACCTTCTCACATACTTCCTCACAGTTTTAACACTGATGTATGAAACAGAAAAATGTGGGGTTTTTAAATTGTGAAATTCATTATAGTGCCAGTAACCCAATGAAATAATGCACTTCATACAATAAAACTCGCTTTCAGTCTTTCCAGCTAGCAGCAAAATTCACACTACCCACACTATTCTGAGACAATAGTTTCTCTAGTATCCTGTCCTGATATCAAAAATTTGCCCTACCTTAAATCATCTAGTAACCATAGCACTACAAAATAAACTAAAAGACATACAGATCTATTAATATACTTGTTTCATATCTTAATTCTATATTTTTATTTCAGATTCAGGAAGAGTATTACAGGTTGTTCAAAAATGTTCCTTGCTGTTTCGGCTGCTTGAGATAAATGGAACGAAAACATGCATGAACATCTCAGTAGAAGAAGGGACCCACCTGGCCAATGTCTTTATGGATATTACAGAAAAATATTGTGTTGTGTATGAAGTGACCCAGTGAGCGGGCACATCTCCTGACTGAATTGCTGACTGGTTTTGTACATATGTGTGCGTTCATGCAAAGCATTTATTTTATGCTGTATACAAACAGTGTACAAAGCAAACTGATTATTGGAAAACAGATCTGAGTAAAGACCAAGGAAAGAAGCAAATTTCCAAAGAATCTCAAGACTTTTCATGACTTAGGTTTTCTTTCTAATATTAGAAATATCTGCAGTTCTTGAAAGCAATATACCAAAAAAACCAACTGGCAGAGCAGACTTCATGAATAGCTTTGCTAGTTGAAACATGTTCAGTTCCTTTTTTGTAGTAATGAGCTGCTTATACTAAGTTGTATGTGGCCATCTGCAGGGAATGGGTTCCATTAAAGAGTCACTAGATAAAGATCTGCTTCAGCTCAGACTTCTGAAAACTCTTCTTTTAATTTAAAGTAGATTAAAAAAGGAATTTGTTTAATACTTTTCTCTTATCACACTGAAATATATATTTGTATATTAATCAATTCTTTATTTTTATAACTTTTAAAGAATTGTTTATATCTAAAGAGCTGAGGTGAGATCTGATATGAGAATGGTGGGACAGCCATTTTATAAGTGAAAGATTATTTTGTGAATACTTTCAAAAAGATCTGGTTCTTGTTTTATTTAATTGTCAAAAAGACTGAGATCTGCTAAACTGGCACTATGATTCTGAAGGCTGTGGGGAGAAGATGCTTTCACAACTTTGTCACTTGATAGAGAAATTTGGAATCCAGACCTTGTAGGTTCAAATTAAAAGTGGTAGAAATCACTCACACAGAAGAATACGTATTTCGTTCAAGGTCATATGCCTCCATACCATGTAAAATTGTAATTGCAGCAGTTTTCGCTACTCACAGCTCTTTGAGTCAAGCAGTTGTCTTCCTCTCAGGTTCCTGGTTTTGAAACACTTGTCCTATGTTTAACCTTAGGAGCATACATAGATCTACTGAAATCAAAGGGAGTATTTGAGGCGCAAGTTTTGCTGGATCAGGGCATAAACATGATGCATCAGCAGTTCAACCTTTCCCATCTTACTTATTTTAAAAGTATGCTTTAATTTCACCCTTTTAGCACCTAGCTTATCTGAAGTGCTGAGCAATCCTCAGCCCACTTTGCCTTCTCAGGAAGTGTCTAGGATCTCAGATGAAGAGTCTTTTTAACAGTGAGGCACTGTAAATATTTAGTTGTTAATAATAAATCCCACTGTTGTGTTGTCTGTTAAAATAAAGCACTACTCTGAATTTTATTTATATTAAAGGAAACCTTCTTTGCTAATGGTCAAATTTCTTTGGTTTTTATCTTTTTTTCCACATACACAAGGCTTTAGTTGTATGCAGTGCTGTGGCATGCTTCATTAAGTATATTCCATGTCTCCGTCAAAATTTTGGAAAACACAAAAAGAATCTTTTTTCCTGAAAAAAAAAAATCTTTTGGTCCTTTGAATGTAAAATATGTTAATAAACTGAAGTGCTAAACTTTCACGTTTCAACGTTTCCCTTCATTTAAATAAACACAATGGTAAAAGTTCTCCTGGTTATATATTATTTGCCCTGAATTATTTGCTGTGTTTTCTTTGCTGTTGTGTATGTTCTTCCAGGTTTGGGAAAATGCAGATACATATTACTTAAAAGAGTATTTTTAGAAGAATATCTACTAATGCAGAAACGTAACCTATAGTAAGTCTGTCTGGACAAAGAAGCATCTCTGGTAAATGTATAATGGCTTCAGCATGCTCAGTGAGATTGAAAAAGTTCCTTGTAAAGAAAATATATCATAAAGTGTTTAGGTTACAATGGTCTTTCTAATGAAAGAACATCTTTTATGGGAAAACTGTGCTCTCCAGTCCCTGGGTCAGATCTTCATTGAAAACCTGTTTTACTTACATGCAAGGATGAGTTTTCATCTTTTAATACAGCACATGAGGAGCAGAAAAATTTTGTTTAGATTCATTGCCTTAGAGCCTGAAGAATATTGCTATTGTCATCCCTAATGCATGCAGAAATACTGACGAGAAATAAAAGGGTTTATTTGTCACAAACCTTAGTAACATGAGTCCAACCCAGCAGAGACAGAGGAGGAGAGACTATAGACATAAAGTGAAAAATATATATAAACTGAAAAAAAGAGAGGAGGATATGAGAGCAAGATATGAGGAAAAACCTTTTCACCATGAGGATAGCCAAGCATTGGAAATGGTTGTCCAAAGAGGTTGTACAGTTGTATTAAAATCTTTGGAGGGTTTTAAGGCTGCATAAAGCCCCCAGCAACCCCATCTCATACCTGACCCTGCTTTGAGTAGGAAGGTGGATGAGATGACCCTCTGAGGTGCCTTCCAGCCTGAATTATTCTACAAGTCTATGATATGAAATATCAAATCAGAAAAATAACAGTTGGGCATTAGTTACGATTTTGTTAAGGAAACCTGCACTCCAGTGCTGTGCATCAGCTGAGCAAACTGTTTTTCCAAAAATAAATGTGTGTGACACATTTGTCAGATCAACTGGTAACTAGTTGACTGGTTGGAAGAAGAAAAACTTTGTTCAGCATCTTTTCAGATTATATGCTTCTGAGAAATATATGACATCTCCATGTGGGGACAGCAGGAAAAAAAATAAAAATAAAAAAATCAATGATTGACAAGACAGATAAAAGTAAAATGTTAAGGTTTCACTCGGAAAGCAAGTGCTTGCTGAAGAGAGAAATTGTTTCTATTAAACCAATCAAAGAGAAATTTGTGTTCAGTGTTGCATTTCAAGGTGTGCTTCAGAATATAATAAATAAGGTCTGGATTAAGAAAGACTCGTTTATGCTGAAATAATTATTTCCTCAAAGAATTGGAAGTGTATTTCAAAGAAACCGCAACATTTAGGAGTTAATTATCATCACAGCCTTTGGGTGGTTCAGCCTGCCAGAGCTATGCTGATGAATAGACTGTCTGCGCTCTTTACTGACTGGAATGAAGACAGTAGGCATTGAAAACACTGTTAAGTGCTGCTCAAATTCATGTCAGACCTTCCTCTGCTCTCCAGTTGTAACAGTCCTTCAACTCAGAACATGGTGGAGCCCTGAAGCCTGGAATTTGCAAACTTGTGCATCTTACTGACCAGCCCTATGAAGCAAAACTGCACATCGTGATATTAGCAGAACTAAGAAATATTTGCAGGTCTGATTCCTCTGGCTGCTACATATCCAGCATTTCTTTCCTCACCAATAATACTGTTTTTTAGATATTTGTCATGACAGACCCTTAAAGCCCTGTTCAGAATCACACTCCTGCCAGATGCCAATTAGTCACAGGAGTGATTACTTCCTTTGAAACCTTTCTTGGTAAGATAAAAAAAGCCAACATTTGACCCGTGAAAAAAGTTAAAATTTTACTTCTTTTGGAAAAGAGTTAGTGCAAGGAGGGCTCCTGGCCAGCAACCTGCTCCAACCTGTGTTACTCTTCACTTTTTTCTCATACATTCAGAACACACAGCATTACTGTGCTGAGATTACAGAAGTGAAGATGCTACCTCACCAAAGTCATCCTCAAGAACTATTATTATATAAAATTAAAGATGGATGCAGACTTGAAAACAGCTGTCCATCAATGCACGAATACTTCATTTAACCACAACCAAAATGTCAAGTGCAAATGTGCTAAAGCATTTTCACAAGTTGCCTGGCTCCCTGCCAGCTCAGCTCTCACGGCCATTGCTGTGGGCAGCATGTCCATATAGACTGCAGCCACGTGAAAGACCATACTGCCTTTTTCAGACTCTGTATCTCCATGACAACCTTCCCGAACAAACCCTACAAAGAACCAAGAGCCCTTGTAATACCCAGGCTTCGTCAGGAGTCAGATACATGGCCAGACACGGTACCCAGAGGTCCTGGAACTGCTGCTTCAAAACAAGCTGCAAGATGTGATGAATGGAAAGTACCATAATTCTGTCAACTTTACTGGTACAAAGGAAAATTGACAGCATCAATTCTACTGGGTGAAAAGAACAGAAAGGATGGGGGGAAAAAAAGCAAAACAAAGCATAACACAAAAAACCCACCCCACCACAAAAAGCAGCAGAAAAACTGGCTGCCAAGAATGTATTATTTTTTTAATCTGAAAAAAGCTTAAAAAACATACAGAAATTATTATGAAACAGAAATGTGATTTCTGAGTGATTGTATTTATGATAACATCACCTTATTTTTTGTAGAGGCCTTATTTTTACATCTTCACAATATAGGGCTGCACTTTTCCCAGAATTCCTTTTCCAGACCTATCCCTTTAAATTTGACAGAAGATTTGCTTCTACAGAAGTTGTTTTACAGCTCTGTTTCTTCTTATCTTGCTGGTAAGTACTTCAATTTTATTGTATTTACTCTTTTGGATTCCCAAGGAAATAGCATATTTTCATCAGGTTTCATAACATAAGGGAGCTCTTCTGTTTTTTGAAGCATTGATGAATATTCTAATTAAAACTATCTCTAAGACTAGCCATCAGTCTTTCCTGCAGTGCAATAGGCACCTCCCTTCAATATAAGCCTTTGTATTCATTGTAACTATTTATATAAATGCTGCAGTCAGCTCTGAATCCACATAAACCTAATGCCATTTAAATTAATTTTCTAAGACTATTGTGAGACAGTGCTAAATAATTTAGTCAAAGCCTAGTTGATTATAACTTAGTTATTCTAAAGAAGAGATGGTTTTAAATCTGTGTTTTTAAGAGTCAATCTAGTTTATCTTGTAAAATGTGATGGGAAATACTATGCCTCCAATACCTGTAATCAGTTATATTTTAATCTGGGCAGGGATGTTTTCCTCCTGTGTTTGATCCACCATTATTTGGCATAATGGATTGAGTTAAAGGCAGCAATCTTCTAAATCCCACTCCTCTCTCTCTTTGAATGTTTCAAGACTGAACAGACTTCTGGCACCACCTTGGCTTCTGATGGGTTTCAGAAATAATTGTTGATGATACAGTAAATTTGTTTTCTATCCCTTGTGTTTAAATCCCAGTCTTACAAACACTCATGCATTTGTTCAGTTTTATGCACAACTAAGTCTCTGGCGTTAATGAGACTGCTCATGTGCATAAAGTTAAGCATATGTGCAAGTGTTGCATGACCAGGGTCTTTGGATGCCAATTTGCAGTAATAACAGATTTGCATAAACTCACGATCCCAAGCACCGGCTTTCCTGCTCATTATCAATAGCAAAACTTCTTTAGCTGTACTTCATTCACTGATTTTTATCAGCCTTTTTACTTTTATTTTTAAGGTGAACTCAAAGTTGCTTTTCTTGTCATTCCTGATTTCATCTCTGTCCTCCTTAAAGTACGTAGGGGCTCTTCCCTCCTGTTGACAAACTTACAAGTGCCCACCTTAACCGTGTTAGTATCAGCTCATTTATGTTAGTGATGAAAGATCAGGTCACACTTCTTAAGCTGAAAATAAGTTCTTTGCTGTGTAAAAGAGCTGCAGAAATACCATGTGCAAAACCCCAGCTAGTACTCATCAAAGTCCTGTGCACAAGTCATGGCTGCTGTCATCAAAGGGCTAGGCCCTAAATAAAATGAGTAGCAGCTGTAACCCATTCAGTATAGATGCCAGCTAAGGGAGAGGCATCTTCTGCACCTCTTTGGCAGCTGGGTCATATGGAAGCAGAGAAGAGCTAAGTACATCTTAATTGAAATTATAGTGCATGTCCTAGTGAAGGATAACCTTCCTTCTTATGTTTAGCTCTGGTTTGTCATTGTTATGATCGGCCTTAACGCCTATAATATAACTCCTAAAGATTTTGGGGTTTGATTCCTTGTTCTCAGAAGCAGTGGTTCATACAGTCCTTCTCTAAATGGATGGGGCAGAGCTGTGTACCCACCCTCCTCTGGCAGGTACTAATGAGGTCATACTGACCCAGAGACCCTCCCAGCACCCACAACCAAAGTCCAGGTGCCTTCCAGCTCACGATTGGAGGAGGCTGGAGTGTGGCTCTCGGCTTGGCAGTGAGTAGGGGCTCTCAGAGAGGCAGAAAGATAGAGAACTGGGATATAAAGGTATAAATTGTGGGTGATGGAACAAGGGCATGAGCATCTCCTAGCCTGATTATGTAAAGTTTGTTATTGGTTGGGGTTTTTTTTGGGGGGTGGGGAGGGAGTGCTTGGAATAGGACAGAAGAATACATTTTGGGACGAAGTGAAAAGCTGCCATCTGGAAAACCATGTTCTTGCCTTCTGAATAATTGAATTTTGTAAAAGGATGGGTAAGAGAAAGCAGTGGCCTTTAAAGGAAGGAGGAAAAGGGGGGGAAAAAAATTGGAAAAATGGTAACAGTTTGCAAGGGTGTCACCCCTGAAGCTAAACAAAAGTGAAAAGAAACAACTGAATCTTAAAGCAACTCCCAATGATAACCTGTATGCTACCTTCTAAATTAATGATTTGTATGCAACACTTCTAAGCTAAAAATATTACAGGACAGTGAACCAGACAGCATAATCCTGCAGAAACAACAGCAAAAAGAGAAGAAAAGGGAAAGATCTTGTGGTTCTGCTCAGTTTGTATAAAATGACCTAATCCTATAAGAGTTCTTTATACCATCACATGTCTTGAAGGGTCTTCTTTATTTGGGGTTTTACTCCTTCAAAAATACTGCTTTCTTCAGAGAGAAATCGTATACATGGAGTACATACGCTAGAAGCCAGAAACTGGTAGCACCATTCTGGATTGGACAACCTCAGATGGGGTCCATCTTGGAGCTATTCTTCTCTGTATGTGTTGTGGTGTGTCTGCTTTGAGAAGGATGAGTCCTGTATACATACATAGTACGCAATAGTTATGTAACAAACATTTTTAAAGTAAGCTGTCCTTCCAAGTGGTTGATGTTATCTTGACCAAGAAGTTAGATTCTCTCAACTATATGCGATCTACTTCAAGGCCATTCAGAAATGATTACATGTTGAATTTTAGGCCTCTTCCCTCAGGTTAAAGTTCAACTTGGCTCTTCTGATGACTTGGTGTTGCAAGTGACAGTTGTGTGCTGTCTCTTCTGTGTACAAGAGTTGCTGCTGTCATGTAATGACAATGAAGCAGTAGTGTCTTCTCCAGGCCTGTACAATGCCAATGCAGGTTGACCTCAGAGGCTTTACCTGTCAGGTTCTTATGGGTTGGTTGCTAAAGCAAACCTCCTCTCTAGGAGTGTGCCCATGTTTTGGATCTCTCCTTTCTATAGCAAGAAGAAAGGAAGGGACTTTGTAATGAGAGCATGCTCTGGATATGGTTTTCAAGTGTGCTGCATGGTTGAGAAGGGTTCTGGTTCAGCTTACTGAAGGTCCATTGCTCCTGGTGTAATCTTTAACAGTCCATTGTATCGTTTTGTTTTCCCAGAGGCTAGTGCATAGTGGAGGATGTGATGTACCCACTCTTGGCTCTCTGTATCCATTAAAAAATTGTCTGTTGAACTACACTTGCTAGAACAGCAGGACTGATGCCAGTATAGAGTTAGTGCATGGCTCTGGCTGTATGAGGAAGTAAGCGTCAGCCATCAGGGATGGTGGGAGGCGTGTAAGAGTGGGCCCAGGAGAAGTGGTGCCAGGCTTACGTGTCTGCCACAGAGCTGCCCTGCTGTGAGACTGGGGGCTGCTGCTTCAGGGGAGCAGCAAAGAGCTGAACAGGAGGCTCCCAGGGAAGGCTGCACTGGCAGTCTGAGATAAAGTGGAGAGGGAAAAGGGAAGTGATGTTATTGGTAGTCAAGTCTCTCATTCAACATTAGATGAGAGCATGTTTTCTGTGATCTGTACTGCTGGCGCATTTAAGAGCGCTTCTGTGAGTTCCTGGGATTTCACAATGCTTTAGTGAAACTTAGTGAACCTAAATTTCAGATTAGAACTCCCACATCTGTCACTAATGAGGGCAGAAAAACTTTAGAGATTTCTGAAAGCCATCTGGAGCCACAGAGAGCAAAATCTCTGGAGGCCAGCCCAGGAGGAAGGTATTAACCCTCTTAGCACTGACAGAAAAGCAGGAAAGCCAATTAATATTTCTAAATAAATGAGTCTCTGTGTATCTCAAAGCCTTACTGCAATTATTTTCAGTAAAGCCCGCTTTCTTTAGCAGCCCAGGGCCCTTGAAAGCATAATCATAAGGGCTGTGCACAAAGAGACTTCATTGTCTCTTGGCACGTGTTGCAGCCTGGAGCAACCTGCGGGTATCAAGCACAGGTCTGCCATGGCAGCGGGCAGCATCCTGTTGTGTCCTGCCTTCTGCAAGGCAGGGACACTGCTGTTCCCCTACCAGGGGTTGCTCTTGGAGGCTGCACCTGGTTATTGTAACTTCTAAGCTCTGGCTTGGGTCTTGCAGACAATATTCCTGTGAGGGACAAGCCCGCTCCTCTGACACGTATTTGTTTAAACGGGTTCAAAAGTTCTCAGCTTCCTGACAACTTTTTTTCTTTTCACTTTTGTTTTATACCAATCAGTTAATTTGCTAACATCACTCTCTGTATCTTCTGATCTTAGGCAAGCTGGCTGGGTTTACTGGTGCCTTTATCGACACATTACAGCCAGCAGTGAGGAATGTGGGTCAGAAGGGAAATAAGGAGGGACGGCTCTTTTGAAATGGGGAGGAACAAGGTCAGGGCCATGGGGCAGATGGGAGAGGGTGGAAATGCAGAGAAGGGATGTACTTTAAAAACAAACTCATGTTGCACTAATCCAGCTGCTATTCAGCTTTATCCCCCTTTGCTTTTGCATTGCTAGAAATCTCTTTTAATCTTCCTTTGTCTCTCTTTCTGCCTGTTATAAAGTTTTCGAGACACAACCCTATTTTTCTTGTATGTTTTATGAAGTGTTCTGTGTATTTCACATGGCATACTTTTATTAACTTCTGATCAAAGAGTCTGTTTCAAATGAAAACATTAGAACTGATCAGAAATGTGAACATTTTTCACAAAAGCTGATGGTGGTTGTTTTGAGACCGCTTTACTTTTTAGACAGAATTTCTGTCCTAACCAACTGCAGAGATTTTTTTAGCACTCTTCCAGTTACTCTAGATTTATGGGAGTGTGAATGAAAACAGACCACAACTTTCATCTTAGTTACAAAGAGGCAGAGATTTAGAAGAAAAAGGTGAACAGTTTTAATTGAATAAAACAATCACAGAATCTCGAGGTTGGAAAAGACCTTGGAAGATCATCAAGTCCAACCGTTCCCATCCTATGCTAAACCATATCCTTAAGTACCTCATCTACCCTTTTTTTTGCACACATCCAGGGAAGGTGACTCAACCCCCTCCCTGGGCACCCTGTTCCAGGCCCTGACAACTCTTGCAGTAAAATTTTTTTTTTTTCTAACATCCAATCTAAACCTGCCCTGGCACAGCTTCATGCCATTCCCCCTTGTCCTGTCACCTGGCTGAAGAGACCATCACCCACCTCTCTACAACCTCCCTTCAGGTTGTTGTAGGTGGTGATAGCTCCCTCAGCTGCTTCTCATAGGATTTGCCCTCCAGCCCCTTCCCCAGCCTGGTTGCCCTTCTCTGGACTCGCTCCAGGACCTCCATGTCCTTCTTGTGGTGAGGAGCCCAGAACTGGACACAGGACTCGAGGTGTGGCCTCACCAATGCCGAGTACAGGGGCACAATCACCTCCCTAAACCTACTGGCCACACTGTTTTTGATACAAGCTAAGATGCCATTGGCCTTCTTGGCCTCGTGGGCACACTGCTGACTCATATTCAGTCTGCAGTCAGCCAACACCCCCAGGTCCTTCTCTGCCTGACAGCTCTCCAGCCAGTCTCCCTCTAAGCCTGTAGTGCTGCATGGGGTTGTTATGTCCCATATGCAGCACTCTACACTTGGCCTTGCTAAACTTCACCCCATTGGACTCAGCCCATTGGTCCAGTCTGTTCAGATCCCTCTAAAGAGGATCCCTCTAAAGAGCCTCCCTACCTTCAGGCAGATCAGATGCTGTTTGGCTTTGGAGCTTTGTGCTTGTTTGTATCAGTGGAATGATCAGAGATGCTTGTATTTGGTTTTTTCCACTGGCCTGCATGTCCTAGGTGAACAGGGCAGGCCTGCATTATCTCTCACAATGTTCTTCCAGATCGTGGTTGAGCACAGAGGTATGACTATGAGGAAACTTGCCTTTACTTCTGCCAGCTGAACACCAGTCAATAAAGAGAAATCCATTTTCTTTCTAACTAGCACTAAAGTGGAAGAAGAAAGGGTGTCTTTTTTTCCTTCTTCGTGTGTGTATGTATACACAGCAAAGCAAACAGAAGTTTACTTTAAACTTTTTCAAATAACTCTCTTTCCTGGCAGAACTTTCTCTGCCTTCTGCTGGCTGAAGGGCATTGTAATTCATGCAATAAAAGGGGAAAAGCTCTGTTGGTAGAGACTGTTTACTTTAAACTTCTGTTTGTTTTGCCTCCACTCTAGGAAAGAATGCAATATTTCTGGGAAGCACTGTTAATTTTTTTTTTTCCTTTCTCCTTCTGACTGACTTGAGCACTGGTTAAAGCACCCAATCAACAAACGAGAAACCAAAAGATTTTTCAATCCCTGTAGGCCAGAGACAGGATGAACTGTTGCACTGCAAGCTTCTTTAAACTGATTCTCTTTCAGTGAACGTGTGTTACCTGGTAATAACCCTTGTACCCTGGCCAAAATTTCCAAACAGGTCTCCTAAGCTCAAACATGGGCACTAAAAGCAATGGTGGAGTTACTAAACCACTTCAGACACTGATCTTAAAAAAAGAGTAAGGTATATAAGTGCCAAACTCTTGTGTTTAATCAGTTGGTCATCACTCATGGCAATACTGTCACTTTGAAGAGCTGTATTTCAGATCCAGTTTCCTGACCAACAGACTAGATGCACTGGCAGCTGGTCTCCACGATGGGGATGGATGTCCCAGGGAGGTGAAAGCTACACTGTTGTTGCAGAATAGTAGCATCTGTTTGTGGTGCCTTGTCACTTTGCAGGCAGCAGCTCATGAATTGCCCACCCTAAAGCAGCTGGAAACTGAGTTTCCAATACGGAGTTTTCCTTGACACCTGCTGAGGACTCTGTGTGTGTCTCATTGTGTTTCTGTGTGCTTTTCTTCTTACTGAAAGAAGCTGCAGATGAAAATATGCAAGGGGTCATAAAGATAAAATGCCCCATCCAGAGTGATGCTTTTCAGGGTGGGGCAGTATCTGACATTTTATACTATTTTATCATTTGTAAGAACAAGGTTGAAAAAGGAGAGGCAACCTAGAAGTGATTGCTTGGAAGACAGCTGCCATTGTGCATGTGGGATCCAGTGTCTCTGAGATATAACCTCTATCCAGTTGCTTAATAACAGAGTAAGGGCTGTGTTTTCCTCTCAATTCACAGCCAAAAGCAATGGTGATGCTGATCTACTTTAATGCCTAGTAGCTGGGAGCAGTGGATTTGGGTAGGGCATACTCGAACTCCTGTAAAGATCTACATCTTTTACTCATCGTGTCCACTTGCCAGACACCTGCCCATGAGCTGAGACTCAGCAGAGGATGGGCATATTTCCCTGACCTATCTCAGCTACAAAAAGCAAAAAATCATGGGGCCAAGAGCAGCCTGACCATCTCTCCTTTCAGAAGTGCACTGATCCAGGAGGGGGAAGCCTGTGCTCTGAGAGCTCCTTCTAAGCCTTTTTTCTCTTTATTTTTTCTGTTTTGTTTTTGTGTTTGTATTTTTTTTCCTTCCCATTTTAGTGTCCATGGATGAGTAGAAAAAGTGAGAGACAGAAGTCAGGACTCCTCCCTGCCACTGTCTCAACTGTGCAGTTTTACTGCCGGAGTCAAGTGCTCTGGCTTTCTCATATGCAAAGATGTGTCAAGAAAGGACAAGCAACTGCTTTCTTCTGCCTTTCCCTCCTTATACTAAGAGAGTACAGTTGATGCTATGGTGGTTTTAAGGCGCTCTGCCCTGATATTTGTAGGTGTTTTCTAGCCTTTCCCTTTGAATGATGAGCAGAGCACAGGTACCATTTGGGCATTGTGTTGCTGCAGATCC
Organism: Porphyrio hochstetteri; assembly: GCA_020800305.1. Taxonomy (NCBI): domain Eukaryota; kingdom Metazoa; phylum Chordata; class Aves; order Gruiformes; family Rallidae; genus Porphyrio; species Porphyrio hochstetteri. Next base: position 13,976,804 of record CM036912.1, on the reverse strand, counting down.
CCGTGTACCTGCTCTGCACAAAGGCACAGGCAGAGCTGGAGGTGCCTGCGCAGCTTGAGGTCAGGTGCAGAGATATCCAGGGTTTCAAGAGAGATGCTGAGAGCGGATTTGGGGGTCCCAAATCTGGTGGTTGGCCTTTAAAGCGCTCCCTGGTGTGCCTTGAGCTTCTATGAGATCTGACCCTAAATATTGATCTAGAAAGTGTTAGATTTATTTTGTCAATCTGAGCTCCATTTGCAGGATGTTCAGGAACATAGATCTTCAGAGGCAAAAGGGATTAAAAACTTTCTTTCCAGTGTAACAGAAAACTAAGAACCTTATCCAAAAATGTGTGCCTCAAGCTCGTAGCGTTGGGATGAGATATTGCAAGATTCTTAAAATTCCAGGATCTTGAGAATTCTTGCCCATTCAGTTCCTTTCCCTTTCTCAACTCTGCTGCAGCTCTTGAATAAAAAGCTCCTCAAAATATATATGTAAATGCAGGACACTTTACAACATGCTTGTGAGGCAGGCAAATGGGTTAGGCCTTTGAGGAAGCACGAATAGGTTAGGATTATAATTCATTGTAATGTCACGGCAAGCTGCAATTTCAAAGGCATAAGTCCTCCATTTTGTAGCCAATAAAAAATTTAAAGGGACAAAAAACCAATTTGCTTTATAATCAATAAAATGTACAACTTCTTTATCTTATTAGAAGAGGCTGTCGGTTGCAGTCAACCATTGTCAACAGGCCGTTTGATCTATCAGTGAAACAAATCATTACAAGGAACGCAGTGCTGCTGCCGTGGCTCTTGCGGTGTTCTTAATGACTGGCAATACTTCTGTTCCATTACCAGATTTGAAAGTGAATTTGTTGGTGTCACCCCCAGACCTAAAGTAGGAGAGTGGGGTTTAAAAATAATGAGTTATTTGAAATAATGCAGTTCAAGAGATTAAGGAATCATTCAGAATAAAGTAACACCCTGTCTCTGTGAACGGTATTTAAGTCTGGGGTGGTGTTACAGGCAGATCTGCTTCAGCCTAACCTTGGGACCACACAGGATTAAAGGGCACACATGGCTGCTCTTGAGTGGGCTGATCAAGGGAAATGAAGACTCTGGGAATGGGTATGAAAAGAGACGGGAAGGAGGAGAAAACATGACGGAGTGGGAGGAGGTGAAGGGCTGTTTGGCAGGTGTTTCCCACCGTGATTGTGGCAGTCCCTGTACACAGAGGTCCCAAAGTTCATGCTTGGTACCCAGCACAGCTGCACCCCTGTGGCACATAAGTTAGACAGAACCCCTCCCTGCCATGCATACACTGCTGGCTCAGGCCCTCCACACCTGTCCTCTATGCTTTCATACCCCTTTAGGTGCCAGGCCATATAATAATGTGATGAAGATGATGTAGGGCAGGCTGAAGCCATAGCTTCTTTAGATGTGTTTCCCAGTTAAGAGTCCTCCAAACCCATGGTGTCCCTCCTGTAGCACCATGACTACTCACCCAATGCAGCTGCTGACACTTGAGGGTCGGGATGGGGTTTTCTTCCTCCCAGTCCTGAGGGAGAATATGAAGTCTTGAGGGGAGGCAGATTCTGGGATTAAATCTGATCTGAGGTTAAGATGATAAATTTGGGACAGAAGCTCCTGTGAAAGCTATCTTCCTAATTCAAAGGTGATGCTAGTGGAAGGCATACCCTTAGGTCACATAATTCCTGAAATACACTACAGAGTAGTCCAGTAAGTCAGGGAGAACTGATTTGCAGCTCCTCTGCCACCTCAGACTGTGCTTTAGGCACTTAGCTCATAAGAAAAAAATCTCATCCACCTGGCAAAATACAGGGGGCAGGGAACAGCAGCACCTCTGTGGAGTCTCACCCGTGGTTTGTGCTTTGGGGTAGGGGTGTGCTTGGCGGAACAGGTAACACTGCCCCTGGGAAAATGTTGACCTGGGCAGTGGCTGTGGATAATCAGCCTTACCCTGGCCACATCTCCCTGAGGAGCTGGGTTTGGAAGTCCCCTCTGTAGCCTTTGGAGATGCTTCAGAAGCTGCTTGAAGCTGGATGAGACCCAGAATTGTCAACAATCTGAGTAGCCTCCCGCAGTCCTGCTGTGAACTGATTATCACATCTAACAAAATAATTTGCTGGAACAAATAACACTTCAGGCTCTGTTGTTTCAGGTGAAACTTAGTCCTAGTAAGTATAAATTTATAATAACAGCCACAGCATTATGAGTTTCCCAACAGTCAGGCTTAATTCAAATGCATATTTCAGACCCTTACGGGGACACTCTCATCTTTGTACGCTGGGATTTGGGGATTTACACACATAATTCCCATTAACACTAATAGGAGTTACAGTATGCACATATATTCCCCTCTTGATGCAGAGATTTCCCCCCGAGGATAATAACTACGTTTTAAATTCTCCTTCCATGACGGTTTGCTGTGATATTACATATGCTCAGACACAAACCCGGGCTCTTTCCAGGCGGGGTGCACCTTGCAGCTTCCCCCGGCCGCAGCCAGCCCGGGCTGTCCCTGGCAGCGCGGTGTGACTTCTCCACGGCACGGCCGCTCGCAACGGGCGTGGCTAGCGACCTGAGCGCAGAAAGCGCCTCTTCGCCTCTATCCCAGGGAGGAAAATCGTGTTTGCGAGGGCCCCTCTCCCGCTGCCCGCCAGCCCGGAGCCTGGCTGCCTGCGGGGCCGGCGGCGGAGCCCGAGTGCCCCCTGCCGGGACCCGCCCGCTGCCGGGGCCGGCCCGCTGGCGGCCCGCAGCGCCGGCCCGGCGGCGGGGCAGCGCTTGGCACAGCTGGGAATGGTGGGACACAGGATTCCCGGCGGGAAACCTCGGCCCAAGCCGAGTGGGGCGGCAGGAGGGGAGCGAGGTTTGAGTCCGTTGCCCCCAGAGGCACGAAGAGCCGTGCAAGGAAATGGTGGTGGTGTAGTACTCTGGCGCTGGGTGGGAGGGGGAGAAGGGAGCAAATCTTTCCCTCCAAGTTTATGCAGAATTCATGTGTATGAAAAAAAATGAAAGTAAGGTTTCTTAGGGTGGTTAGCAGCAAAAGGGAAAGAAAATGAGAACTGACTTCATTCTGTTTCCCGTCATTTTTTTCGCAGCCATTAAGTGCACTGCTGAAAAACTTCTATAAGGCACTTCACTTAAACAGGATTTAACCTGATGTTTAAATGAGCTGCCCAATGAAGGCCTGGAGGGTACTAGAATATCCTCTCTGGAAGTGTACTCATTATACTCTGTTGCATTTGCAATGTTTTGCAAACGCCTGCTTGTCTAACGAGATCTACTCACATAAAATGCATTTGTAGAATAACTGTAGTGGGGAAAAAAGGTCATAAATATTGTTCCATGCCAACCAAAACCTATTCATTGTGTCCTATTCCCTTCTTAGTGAGTGTGAAGTTGACCCTGTTGAAATTAATGGGTTGATGCTTCTACAAAACGTGTGACGGATAAAGCAAATTATGTAAAGGTTGACAGGGCAGTTGCTTTTGAGAGATTTTTGGGTTTGGTGTTTTGATGCTGATAGCTTCAATGATATTCAATGTGCGTGACAGCTGCAGTGTTACTCTGACAGAGCCACTATGTCATTAGAGTCAGAGTGGGCTGGTCCCCAGCTTGTGTAGTGTAGAAGAGCTGAAGACAGTTTTACCAGTCCAGACAGCCCTATGTTGTGCCTAGAGCTGAGATGCTGACATACCCCTTGTACTTCTGATCGCTGAACTAGTCTTAGCCCCACTTCCTCCACAAACACAGAACTGTAATTCTGTTGTACGTATGAATTACAAATAGGAATTTACCATCTTGCTGTATGTAAAAGGTAGGACCCCAAATTTATCTAACAACAGAATGTGGAATAGCCAAATCACCTCTTTTCATAGCTGTGTTTTATCCTAAATTGGACTGTGAAGTCACAACCATTTTGCAAGGTTTTTCCAGCTCCTTCACAGATCTTAATAGGTCTACCAAGTGGTACATGGAAATGATGTGTCCCCATGCCTGCACGCACACACATGCACCAGAATTCATCCCTTCTTCATAGATTAAGGTTTCATTGCTTCATGCAAGCTAAGAATTTGGCCTTCTGTATATTTCTGTATCTGCAAACAGAAAATCTTTGTTAATAAATCTCTTCTATATGCTGTGAAATGCTGGAGGATCTCCCAGCTCATTGCAATTATGTGTATTTTAGATCAGAGGGGTGATGGCTTATGCTTGGAGGCTCTGCAGAGAGTGTTGCATGCTATGCTAGCGACACAGCTTTGGCTACGGGCCCTGATCCAAAGCCAGTTGCAATCAAATAGTCAAAGGTCATGTCTACACAGTATAAAGAAATTGTAATTGTAACGTCCTAGAATTACCCTTGGTAGTTTAAGCCAGCTAGCATTAGAAACAATAACACAAGAAAATGTATAGTTGAGGCCCACCAGACTACAATGGTCTTTAATGTGGGTTGGTGTCACCTCGAACCCATCTCCATACAGCCGCAGAAATGGACCCTGCCCATGTCACATTTGTGCCCAGCACGGGGCCTTCAGTGCACCCTGACACCTCTGTTCCCCACGTGACTGCCCCAGTCAGAGGGGCAGCAGGACCTCCAGCCACCTCTCAGGACGCCATGGCCAGGAACAGCCTCTTCCCTGCCCCAGCTTCCCCTGCACTCCCCCATGAATCGCACAAGGCCAGGAGAGACAGAACAAATGTCCCAATTGCCCCTTGTCCCCAGATCAGGGTAAGCCTATCCACATGCCAGCTAAAAAACGCTGGCTGCTGAAAAGTGAGGATTGCAGCGTTGTGCCAGCTGACATTAGAGGGGAGGAGAGTCTAACCTTCATAGCCTGGGAGAGGACAAAAGCTTGAAAACATGCATGAATTTTCAGAAAGGAGACAGGAGGCACTTAAGAAAAACAAAAAATGCTATTCATATATATATACATACACATTTCTGTGTATAACTATACATGCATATGTATGTTATAAAAAGAGTGTCTATGTATCTGCATACACATGTACTTAAAGACATTTAGGTATAAATCAATGCAGTTTATATATATACACATACATATGTTTATATAAATATTTTGCAATATTAGCGTGATTTTCTTAAGCTACCCTCCATATTTTAGAGTTCTGGATCATTATTTCAAAGCATGTACCTTCCTGGAATAATGAGATGCAGAAAGAAAAAGTTGGTGAACTGGACTTTTCCCGTTCCAGAGTCCAAACTTTTCATCTTAGAGGAAAGTTACTTATTTCCATCTCTCTAAGAAGTTACTGTTTTGAGTGTATTTTATTATTATGTTTTTATAGAGTGGCAATGGCTTTTTAAAGCATTATGGGAAAGCAAGAAAATCTCATACTTCTACTTTTAAAAAACCCCAAAACTAAAAGGGTGTGTATTTTTGTAAGACCTGCCTTAGCAATGGTTTCCTTTGAACAAATTCACTGATTATTTTAGCTCAGTACATGTGAATGCTGTTGGGTCACCCTGAAATTCAGAGGGGGAGAAAAGAAAGAAAACAAGGGGGTAGAAGAAAAGAGAAAGAAGCTTTACATTGCTGACCTTTCTTGAAGGCAGACTTTCAGCAGATCACTTTGACCCGTCTCCTGTCTACCTGTCAAAATTATTATTTGTTTTTTCACAGTGGCTAGAACAATTGCAGGGTAAGGGTTTGTTTACACTTTTGCATCATATTGAAATAATTTACTTTTATAATTGTGGACAACTGGAAAAGGAGTCAGGTAATAAGGTAGGAGCAAAAATTAAGAAAACTGGAGAGAAGATGAAGGACACTAAGTCAGGGTGCCAGCTGATTTTAATGCCTGAGATCACATAACAGTCTCTAATTGGACACTGAAAACTACCATATAACTTCTGCAGCTGGAAAAGTAAATTACTGATTTAATCAAATGTCTTTCTCTCACTAGCACAGTAATAAACTTGAGCAGATTTTTTTTATCTTTTATCCTCTCTTTTATCAGAATCAAAACTTGGATGAGGGAAAGGGTTACTATCATCTGTCCCTGATGTAAGACATGTATCTATTCAGTAAATATCTTAATTTGTCATTTAAAATGCTCTGGTCTCTTAGCCATTTTGTGTGTTCAGTCCCCTGTAAACCCTTGCAAAGCAAAACATAATACCCTGACTGATTTTTTTAAATGAGAAGAGCTTGTTTGTATAATCACTGTTTCCCAGAGCTGTCTTTTTTTTTTTAAAGCCACAGTGTTTTGGTATTTTTCTTCTCAGTATACAACTATTGTTTTTATCTAGTTGCATTGTTTTTTTAGCAGAAGAATGTTTTAAGAACAACAGCCTAATAACCCTCCTGCCTCACGTAGGCACTGTTATTCTTACTCACACGTCCTGTCTGTGAGAGTAACTAACAGGAACCAACTATGAGCTTCCAAAAGAACAAGCACATACGATATTTTCTCAGTCCTGCCACCAGAGGCATTGAGTCTTTTTTGATCCAAGTGTGATAGCTCTGTTTTAGCCTTCGTGGCTATTTCTTTCAAAAGCTTTCCAATTAGCCATGTAAATTTTCAATAGGCAGGACACTTTGTGAGGAGAAGCCCAGAGCTTAATGACACACTGTTTCAAAGCTGCTACTTGCACTTTGATTTGCCCCAGATTTCATATTACATGACAGTGATTGTTTCCACTTGCTATCTAATCATTTCATACTTAAAAAGTTATCAGACTTGTTTGTGGTTTATCTTTTTATAGGAAGAAAAAAATTTCCCCATAATATACTTATGGGTATTTTGCCCAGATAACTTTTTTGCACAAGTTCCTCTGCAAATACAGGTATAACAGCGGTAATGACTTCTGTTTGAACCATTGTCTGTAATGCTCCTTTAATTTAACCACAGTTACATGTTCAGAGAGTGCAATGCTAACTTAGGCCAAATGAGTCTGTCAAGATTTTTTCTAAGTGTTCATTCATATTCGGGTTGATTTTCCTTGTCCTCTACCCAGAAGGGAGGATTTTGCAATTCATGTGCATGCACTGCTGCTTGTCAGTAGTCCCCTCCTTCTAGCTACTGACACGTTCCAGTTTCTAGTCAGACCCTTCAAAACGAATCACAAAAGTCTGCACAAATATTTCATTTACTTTATTCACAGAGCAGGTATATGAGAACACTAAAGTTCTGTGCCCTTATTGATTGGGTTTTAGTGAAATCAGAGTAAAAATTCATGTACCAGATGATTTTCAGACAGCCACTACCACAGAACATTTCACTGATGGATGTCACCAAACAGGAGGTCACACAGCGGCATGTGCACTCAGTTGTGCTGTGGAGTGACTTCATTTGTATGCAGCAAGGATGGTGAAGCATGGGGCTGCCTCTGGAGGGAACAGTCAATCCTGCAAACATTTATGACACTGCAGACTAGTCTGGGGAAGTTTACCTTGCCCTTGTCCATGTAAAGTGTTTTGTCAATCAAGGTTATCTGCTCAGGGCTTTCCTGGAGTCTCAGCACTACCAGTTCATGGAGCGAAGGGGTGGAGGGTCATCAGAGAGAGCTTTTATAGCATGTCTTTTGGAATATTTTTTCAGAAAAGCCTCTGAGCCAGGACTTGGGATTTCTGACCTCAGTTTCCAGGGATTGCTTTGGACAAACAAGAAACCTTTAGCCTTTCTGTGTCTTGCCACAACTAAAGAACAGGGTCCAGATCTTTTCTCTCCTTTATGTGGAGTAGGGTCATCTCTTTAACACTGCCTGGTGTATATGGGACCCTGATCTCAGCTGGCATCTATAGACATTGTTGTAACATGTTGAATAATGAACATGTAATCAAAATCTTATTGAATGTTTGTCTAAATAAATTACATGAGAATAGAACAGGAGAGCTAGATTAATGTTTGTCCTCCAGTTTTGGTAGATGTGAAATCTGAGCCTGGGTTTTCCACATCCTAGACCTTGATCCTGCTCCATTTTGTGAAAGGCACCATCATTGCTGCTTCTTCTCTTTCTTCAATTTCAGCAGTACTGCTTAAGTCCCTGTAAATCACAAAAATCAATTATTTCAACAGATCTTTTCTTAGCTCTTTATTCGTAGAACGTGCACGTCTATCATTCCTTTCTCTGCCTCTTTCATTTTTTTTCTTTTCTTGTACCTATTCCTCTTCTCCCAAGATCATTTGTAAGAAGAGTCATCTCAGGTTTGTATTCTCAGATGTGCTGCTTGTTATCTTACAATCTGCAAATAACTAAAAATATTTTTTATCTCCTCTATTCCAAGGAGGTTAAATGCTTCAGAACTGAAGCCTCAGCAGCGTCTCTTAAGTATAGTTTCAATGACAAGGGTGGGCTACTTATTTGCATCTTCATTTGTTGTTTTCCTGAGAAAATACAGTAACAGTTTATTAAGTTTTATTGGCTTTTGGTCACCAAAAATATATTTTTCTAATGAAAGACATTCAGATTTTTATCTTCTTTTTTTTTTTTTAAACCAGCAGTATTATTATTTTTTTTGCTGTGCAGAGTGGCATAAACAGCCGTACCAAGTGTCATGATGAAACTGAGCTAGAAATAAGTGTCTGATGAAAAGAGTTAGCAGCATATGTAGGGAAATATAATGAAAATAATTATGAAAAATCATAAATAGACAGTTTGTGTGTGTATCTGTGTCTTTTTAAGATAACCTGTGAATTAGCATGTTAAATTAGTACAGATCCTGTAGAAATGAGCCCACATTTTAGAAGCAACCTCTTGTGTGCAACCTCTTGTGTGGTGACACTAGTGATGTTTTGCCGAGCATGTAAATGTGCTCAGGTGTCTGTAAAGATGAAGGTTTTACTCCTGTCTGAAGCTTGCGTTATGCAGACCCGTAACATCCTGGTACAGGAGCTGTATGTGAGGGTGTGGGTATGGGTTGCAGCCTTAGAGAGACCACAAATGGCTGGAGGGGAGCCACAGCAGCAAAAGGCAGATGCATGCACTTGTGGAGACTGAGCCAAAAAAATCTGGGAATGGGGGAAAATGTGCTGAAGGACAGATGGCTTTCAAGTCAGGAGTCAGCAGCAGTGAAGAGCCATTACAGCTCGCTTTGATTAGTTTACCTCTACAACAGCTCTGGCTTTATAAGTTAGGCTGAAGTCCACATTCACAGCTTCCATTTTCTACATATCTGTTTTGTAGGCACAGAGTTACACTAAGTCTGGGCACTTGGATGTCTGCCGGCCAAAGACTGTGTGTTTATTTCTCATTGGGGAATAGAAGCACCAGATTCGCTCATGGAAAGAAGTGAATGAACTCATTTGCAGGTGCAATCTTAATGTATTCCTAAACTGCTGGCCTCTGACTTTCCCAGATCAGTTTTATAGTGCTGTTTAGGGGTTGGTCTTCTTGTGTTTTCTTTTGGGTTGGTTTGTTGGGGTTTTTTTAATATGTTACTTAATTTTAATTTTAATATGGAACTTAAATGTTCCTTAACTGGGGAATCTTTAATCTCCCAGAATCTTTCTAACTGGATGTGCCCAAGACTTAAAAATGTCAAGAAGAGGAGGAGAGCAGAGAATAGAGGCGTGCAAGGATCATTTGACCGTTGGCATTTGGTTGCAAACTTCAGAGTAAATATCTATATTCTTTGTTCTTTCTAGTAATGCAACTTTCCAATCATGTAAAGTACAGCATGCCAGGAAACTTTGTAACAGTTAATTCATTTTTTGTGCAGTTCCAAACTGCCAGAAGTCAGGGGAGCAAACGGGAACATAGCGTAAGCCACAAGTTCACATGGCTATGCTGCAGACCAGGAAGACTGTTGATTGATGCAGTGTGAATTTGCCCTCCAGGACACAGCTGAGGTTATTGGTGGGACAAGGAACTGAAGATTATGTTGCAGCTATTGGCTTCATTCATGAATTTTTAATGTAGAAGAATAAAAGAATTCACTCAAGGCAATCAATTTCCCTTTAAAAATACAACAATTCACCCCAAAAGAGTGAAAGAAGACTTAAGTGATAAATTGCAGGAATATTGCTTTCACATTTGACACCCATTAGCCCTGTTTTATATTGGGAAAATAGTATCATTAAGCAAAGTAGACAGTGCTTTACAACTATTAGCTTATGAAAAGATTCAGCTACTACATAAAGATAACTATTATTAAATAGGAACACTTTGCAAAGCCTTTAAAGGGTAAGAAGCAAGAAAAGTTGTCTTTGGTAGTGTAAGTCTTTTTCTGCATGCTTTCACAAAAAAAAGCATGTCTCGCATCTCTAAGACAGAACAATCGGAGCTATTTGAGTTGAGAGGCACTTAATGGGAAGCTAGATTCCCTTAGCAATAAATGTCTGTGCCTGTATAAACTGCAGGGAGTTTCTGTCCTCCTCCAAAATCAGGGGAGTGTAGTGATTACTGTGTGCCAAATTCTCGGGGTGAAATGGTAATGACTATTGTCCTGCCTCAGGAGAAGCCATGGAGCAGAAGTAGGGTGGTCAGCATCCGGTTCTCTTGGCTTAAGGGGCCAGCAAAACATTGCTTCCTTCATCCATGCCAGCCTTTTCAGATATAAGCTGAAACGTCTTTCGCCAGCAACCCTCATCTATAGTCCAGCACAGATCATAAACACTCACTCAGTCTTATTATATGTTATGTTGTAAGCTGTTAAACAAAAAATATGTGACTGAGTTTCAAAACCCCTGCCAAACAAACCTTCCTTCTAATATCCAGAAATTGCTGTCCTTTCTATCTCGATGCATAATTTGAGGCAGATAAAACCCACTTCTCACCATGCTTTATCCATCTGTAACGTGTCTTTCCACCACATTATACCCCAAATGTCCCTTAGAGAAGGAAGAGAGTAAGGCTGATAGAGAGGGGTCAGTTCATTCTCTAACCTATGCTCTCTCCATTCTGAACAAAAAGCATATATGTCTATTTGAAACCATTAGCCCTCATCCCATGTGCTAGGTTATGTCCCAAAGCAAGGCACAGCAGCTCTGTCGGTGCAGGGATTTCAGAAAGAAAAGGATGAGAGAAGTGGGATGATGAGGACTGCATGAAGCACCAACACAGGATAAGGAGAAGAGAATTCAGAGCACAGGTTAGTTTTGCACTGGATGCTGCCTAGAAAAAGACTTCAAGTTCTCATGCTTGCTGTTTCTTATTCTTTGTATCCTCTTTTTGAGCTGTGGATACTTGACTCTATATAATCAGGTTTATTCCCCTTAAACATCACCCCTATACTGGGTTTATTTTATTGGATGAAAACGGCATTTTCTACTTCCCTGAGAACTTAACTCTTCTAGCTAGTTCCATGAAGTAGAAATCACTGGAATAAGCATTGGTCCTTACTGACACTATGCAAAAAAACCCCAAAAAAACAAAACCTGGAAAGCCTTTGTTCCTGGCTTATAAACATGTCAACATGGAAATGCCTTTCATACAGCATGTGTGATTCACATGAGCCTTTGCTTCTATTCTGCCAGGATGTTGGCTTCGGTTCCAGTAGCATTAGCTCAGCCATTACTCTCTGGTCTCAACAGCGGTCTTCAGGAGCAACTGCTCTTCACCTTCTGCCCACAAGAATATCATCACCAACACTTTTTCTTCCATCAGTTCATTCTTCTTTCTTTTTTCCCTCAATCCTCTGGTTCATTTTCTTCTTTGCCAGCCTGATCTTCAGCTAGCAAGTGCTGTCTGTCCTCATCATCGCAACAAAACTAAGTGCAGAAGAAAATCTGTGTACCCAATCTCACATCTGAGATAAGCTTCAGCAACCAAGGGAGGCTAGGAAGAGACAGCAATATTTGTTTTTGTTATTGATCAGTATTTCTGATATAGGGATGCCTCAACTTCTCAGTCGAGATAGATATTTCTTTGAGGTAGATGCCAAGTCTTCACCTAGTGAGAGATTTTCACTGCCTTAAAACTTTTATAGTCCAATAGGCATGACATACTATCCACATTTTGTATTAAGAGTGATTTGCTCCAAGAGTAGCATGGAACCATAAATTGAAACCAGTTCTTCTCAGGCTGTATCCTCTGCCTCGACCACAAAACCAAGTTTTCTGACTCCAGCAGGCTATTTAGCAATTGGAACTCAGAAATATTTCACAGTCTCTTTTTCTTAGTACCTGTAAATTGGGTCTAACTGAAGCCAAAAGGGTTGTTTCATTCTAGTGATGTTTGTAACCTTGCTGTGTTTTGTCACGTTTGAATTCAAGCTTATATACCACTACAGCGTTTCTGTGCTGGGTAAGAATGCCCTTTTCTTCAGTACTAAAATATTTTTTAAAAAAAAGTTTAAAAAAAAAAATCAACTCCAATGTACTTCCCTTGCCTCCTTTTCATACCTACATCAGAAAAGTTAGTGCATTGTATGTTCTGATTGCAGACAGGTATTTCTCAAGCATGCCACTATTTTGTATGAAGCTTTGTACTAGAACTTCTTACTAATCAGGAAAGGCTCTACTTGGACTTTCAGATGCCTATCGTATGCATATCTCACCGATCAAAATGGTATCTCTGTATATTACAACTATGCTTAATGTCACCATTCTACCCCACGTATTTAATTCTGGCCACTTATCAAGTGAACGAGCAGCACTTTTTTTCTCCAGCCAAGCATTCCTACAGCTGTGCTATAAATTCAAACTCATACCCATGTCATTTTCTCCTATACCTCGCCCAAGTTTTATTCAAGTTATCCATAGATCGTTCTATTCTTCCCAGATCAAGTGCATGTATTATATTTCCAGTTGCCATTTGATTGGCAGCAAGGATACTATTAGGTGCTAAACAATCTGAAAAAGTAGGTCACATAAATTTGCAGAGTGTAGTTGCTGAATACCTGTGGAGATTTACATATAGCGCATTGTATGAATTTCCTCTGAGCATCCTTTGCCCACATTATGCTTTAGAGTGATGCGGTGGATGAGAATGTTCTTCTGGCAAAACATCCTTTATATTTTCTACAGGACACTCCTTATGCCAGAGCTAGTGCTGCTTGAAATTTGAGCGTGAGCTGGGGAGCATAAATGGAAGTGACTTAAAGGACAAGAATATAATAAAGATCACGGAAACAGATGCAAAATCTAAAGGAAAAATAAGTGATTTCAGCCTTAATTTAAGTAACTTTTTGTCAAATATAGTTAAGTGGAAGCTAGGACTGATTCTCTCATCTCATCCTCTAAACACTTCCATAGTTTTTACAGCACATTGATGTGAGTGACACAGAGGGCCAAGTCCCAGCCTAACACCACTGAGGTAACTCCAAATTATCAGGATAGATACAAGCAACACGTGCAAAAATCTATTGCCTGTGTTACTGAGGCCCCTAGTTTAGGTACCATAATGGTCTCTTTTGGCCTGTGAACCTTTGAAATGATCATTCCACTTTTTAAAGAAGACTCTTAAGCATCTTGAGGCCATTGCATTGGGTTACAATTGTGGCTATAAAATGACCGGTAACAAACCAAACACATGTCTTTTCTCTTTTCTGAAGCATGCTTCTTATGTTGCAGACACTGCTTCTCTCACTCATTATAGTGAGATCCCTTATTGCCCAGTATTGTACTAACTCTGTCTGGTCTATTGTATTGCGATAACACTCCTTTGCCCATTGTATTAGGTTAGCACCTCCTTGGCTATAATAAGTATGAAAAAAAATTCAAGGTTTAACTTGTCAAATGGAACTTTTCAGTGACTTATTAAAAGAACCCCTGTGGTATTACAAAATGCAGGTTTTCTGTCATCTAACTAAAAGATCCCTTTAGAAACCTTCATTTTTTTTATGTGTGTAAAGACAATTTCTTCTAGTGAAACTCTTTGATTCTTCCCTGAATGAAATCAAGTGTTTTAAAACTTTTTGAGGTGCCCCAAAGGCTCACTTCTATACTATGGAATGTGAAAGACTATGAACCTCTCACATAATCGTCACACAGACACTTTGCAGTGTGCTCCTGGCAGCAATCGTTCCTTACATACTGCAGGCTTTCATTAAAAAAAAAAAAAAAAAGTAAAAAAAATAAAACCCTGAATAAAATCGAGGAAGAGAAAACTGTGAACTGTGTCTTTCTTGATCATGAGAATTTGGGGGAAGCAAAGGTGGAGAGAAAGCATTTGTCAGAGATTGTTAATGAGGTTAAGATAAATTGTTGCTGGACAGTTTGTACGTAATAAAATAGAGAAAGAAACAGAAATGTGGAGAGAGATGGCATTCTTGCTAACCTCTTTCAAGCAGATCTAACTTAAGTGGTGTTGTCTCTTGTACTTGACGAGCAAACAGTAACATTCATTTATATGAGTGGAGCTCGTAAGCACTCCTTCCCCTCCCCTCACATCCCTGCTGGAGTGCCTTTCTCCCACCACAGCGCAAGGATTCCTGCCAAAGTAAGTTGCTGTGAGGGAATCAAGTACTTAGTCTGTCTTCTTAGATGTTTCCTGTCTCTCCTCTTCTCTTTCTTCCTTGTGCTGTAATGCTGAGGCAAAGCTGGGCTTTTTCCCCTTTTACAGTCTCCGTGGCAGCCATTAGCACACGTGGCACTCAGCATAGCATGCGCACAAGGACGACAGAGCGCATTTTATACAAAGGACTCTGCTTTGGTCTTCTGGAGTGGTTTGGTTGGGTTGGGCTTGTTTGCTTATTTCTTTATTAGCGATGCCTATGGTAAATACAAGGCCAGTTTCAGAAGCAGTTTGGGAAGACAGGAGGGAAGGGACAAGAAGAATGTCAAACTGTCGCTGGCATAGCCTGGGCACCACAGGAGGAGGCAACAGCACCTCAAGGATGGTTTAAGTGAGAGGTCCCTTTCCATTCTCTGGACAGCTTAGAGTACCTGGTTTTGTTCAGTCTGACTTGTAGTTAGAAGAGTTTAAGTCCCTGTGAAGCAATGTAAATTAGTGAGAGGTTTAGAGAGCTGCAGTGTGGGCTGTTTAAGAGATCAAGGGACCATCTGAGGGGTATTGTTGAGCTATGCTTCTCATTCAGCTTTGAGTTTGGGACACAGTCACTGTGTCTGTAGTGCCAGAAAGCAATAGACAGCCTGAAAATGGTAAGAGATGTTAGAATAACTTTTCTAGATAAGAAAGAAAAGTCAACTGGGAAAAACAGAATATATGAAATTCAGGGGTCTTCCAGAAGTGCAAGACTAAGGAAAAAAAAAACCAAAACCTGAAGCTCTCTTATATTGTTCTGAAGGAGCCAGGGAGGGATCAAAGAGAAAAAAAAAGTTTATTTTTGGTTCCTTTTTTTCTACATTGTACACTTGCTCCTGGCTTCAGATAAGAGAGTGAAGTAGACACCTTTTTCCAGCCTTCTCATCTGAAGAATTTTAAATGGCCTTCAAAATGGAAAAGTAGAATTTATATATATATATTACTGTGTAGTTTCAAATTATTCATTTGTTTCCAGAGTATTTTTTGTGTTTTCATTTAAATTGTTTTAAGCTACTCTTTTTTCCTTTTGTTTACAAAGGCAAATCCAAATCACATTTCCCCAAGGCAGCCAAAAATAAACTACTTAATGCTGAGGTAATAAAATGGACAAAATATCACCTGTGTGTTTCAGTTTAAATCCCTTTTTCCCTCATGTTATTTCAGTCTGCCTATTGAGGAGACCTAAAAGTCTCTATGTAAAAACAATAGGTTTCCAATTAAGTATCATTAGTAGGACAAAAACACCTGTTTTGGGTCGAAGATCTTATAAGGCTCCAGAGCATAATGAGTGACAGTGAGGGCAAAGTGCTAAGACGAGAAATCGAACAACTGACTCCCTGGGAAGTCCAGCGTCTCTTCCCTTTCTCCAGATCAATCTGAAGCTGTTGTCAGCTTCTTGTGTGCCTCACCGTCCTTAGCAAAGCACACTCCCTGTATCTCTCATGGCCAGGCAATACCCTCATGAAAAACCTGGCTGCTTCCCTGAACCTGCTCTTTCATACAGTTCCTGAAAGTCTTCTCCTCACCCCTTGTACCACCTTTCATTTCAGGCAGCTCAGGCCTGCTTCAGCAACTATTCTTGACGCTGTTTCTGGAGCACATTGTCTTGTTTTGCCTCCAACCATGGTCATTGGCACCTTATTTCTCACAACTGAAGGCCCATGGGCTCAGTCCAGGTCCATTTTGAAGATATGTCCACAGGTCTCACTCATCCCGAAGGAAGAGGCAATTCACCCATTAAATAGCAACAAACTCTCTCGCTGTTACTTCACTCTGAAAAGACAGACTGTTTCAAGCCCATTGCTAAACTGTTCCTTGGAGTTGGAGAAATGTCTCTAGAAATATCTTTAATGGTCTTCACTTCAATATACTTTGAACCAGTTTCTTCAGTAATTATCTTCCTCGGTGCTAAGGTTGGCTCACATACCTGTGGTTCCACCTGTAGTGTAGACAGTTCTATAATTTTAGAGCCTATTAACCACTAACGTATAAGTCTACGGTAGTTTTATTTTGTGAATGCTTTGTGAGGCTTGAGCTGATAGCCTATTTACTTGGTTTTCCTTTTGTCTTGTTTCCCAGGTGACTGGCCTGGCTTTTCAAACTGTACTGTGAGCTCAGTTTCTTTTCTGTGCTTCATTAAGACAGAGCATTTTTTACCCTGTCTTCAGACATTGCCTCAGTCTTGGTACATGCACTGCTGTCACCCCTTTTATCTTTTTCCATACATTTCCCAACACGTTGGGTGAGTGGAAATTTACAGATGGAGCTGCTGATGTGCTTTCATGTAAAGCATATTTTCTTTTACAGCTGTATGTCTCATATTTTAATTTCCCTTTGTTGTTACCAGCAGTTACTTTTATACCTGGAAGACGAGTTGTTCCAACACTCCTCCATAGTTTCTCCTAGCAACATTTCTTTGTAGATTGGTTGGTGAAGCGAACTGAAAGGTTATAGGGCTGCTACCTTCCAGAAAAGCATTGAATTATTTACTCTCAATACTTCTACCTAAAATGATAGCATCTTTTGACTCGAAGTTCAACAACGGTACTGCCATCATCTATTAGAACAATGGCTTGAGCACACTGCTGCTGCCGAAAGCCCAGGAACTGTCTGGAGAGCCTAAACATGGACAGATTAAAAAAATTCCTTAATGCTTCTGAGTAATAGTCTTATAAACACAGAAAATCCTGAGTTAAGAGTCTTGGCTGTGCTAATAGGCAAATTCCGATTTACTTTTACTCTTTCCAATTTTCATTTTAAGTGTCACAGTGTCCAGAAATTCTGGGAGAACTAGTAGGAATTTTTGAATTATGTACTAAATAGTACTTTTGTTTCTTTTCGTTTTGCAGCATAAGCACTCAATTATGGGGTTCAGGCATTAATAATTAGTTCAAATGAATTTGGTTTTTAGAAAGCTTTCAGAAAAATAAGAATGTAACATCAACCAACATCTTCCCATGTCAAAAATAGGGTTAGATATACAGCTGGGGTAAACTGACCTGATGGGTTTACTCCAGAAGAAACTCAGGTTGTGAAGGAATCACAACTAAATTGTCAGAGGAGAAAGGGAAGACTATAAGATAAAACTGTAGAAAACATCCATGGAATCTCTCTGTCTTCATTCCACTGCCTTCCCTGAAGGATTAAAAAGCAAACAAACAAAAAAGGATAATTATGTCCATTTTCTATTGTGAGACCAAAATTGTTTTCTAATCAGTGCAGGAATTCCCTGAAAATCAAATTCAGAAGTTGCTTTTCCAATCATTTGCCTTTGAACACCAAGGAAATAACCATCTCTCTTCTGTTTTCCTCAGAGATGAGCAAAAGGAAATTAATTTGGATAGTACTGTGAAAAACTAGATAAATAAAGAGTTAAGAAACTATAAGGTTTCTGAAAAAAGTCTTAAAGATTTTTTTAAAATGTTCTGTGAAGTACCTACAGTAGAGCAGATTTTCAAGCCCTATTCATGTTGAGAATGATTTTATTCCTTGAGTGTTTGCACTGAAGTTACTGTGATTACTCAAAGAGCAAATTAGTGTCAGTATATAGGAGATACAGCTCTGGTTAAACTCCATGAACAGATACCATTAAATTCAGTGCAGGATTGAGAGTGTAGTGAGCCAGTGTCTGCCTTTAACTTTTGCCTATATGCATACCAAAAAGCCTTGAAAATAGAATTTGAGCAGTTAAACTTTAAGGTTGCACACACCATATTGGAAAACAGCATTTATAGTGCTCTGGCCATGTTTAATTCTTCCTGCAGCTGAAGACAGCCTTTATCACAAGAAGTTAGAACTGTCGCCAGTCAAATGGGTAAGAAATTTTCTGCAAGATGGGAGAAAATGCAGATGCGCAAGAGTATAAGGTACCAGTCAGCTGAAAATTGCAGGTCTGGATCTGCATCCAGATCCCACATCTCCTGGATATAGGAATTTGTTCAGCCTTCATTCTTTATGTTAGGGGAAAGAGATTAATTCTTCATAGTTGTAGCCAAAGGTGTGTTCAAGAGTTCATTTTTCCCCTGATTTTTACAAGCAATATGGAAACTTAGCACCGAGTGAGTCTGCATTCCTTGATAAGCAGATATGAACACCAGTGCTCCTTTTAATATTTTAAACTGTAATTGTTTTATACAGAAAATGGGATTATTATTAATACATACTGTAATGGGAATAATCACATAGCAACTTTCTTTCAAAGTAATGAAACATATGGTGCTCAATTTATTACTGAACTAACTTTCACAGTATCTTAAAAACAAAAATGTGTTCTTATTTTTATATGATTAGACCTTTTAATCTTTGGAAGTCAAAGTCATTTATTAAATACTGGTAGGTGATTTAGCTTGTTGTTGTTTTTTTTTTCTTGAGGGTAAAGTCAATGCCTGTTGTTTGAACTGGCAAAGTATTATCTTCACCTTCCTTGGGAATAATACACTGCTTATCTTATCTGACCCATGACCTAATGTCACAGTGACCCAGTGCTGTGAAACTAAGGTATCACACACCTCATATATTTGGTACTGAGAGTAAGTTCATATTGAGCTTCCTCTTCATACCATAAACTTATCTGATACTCTGACACTAGAAAGTGATGATGTAGATCCATCATGTTCTTGCAGTGGTTCTGTGATATAAGGGAATAAGTCACTAAGGTGAAGGTCTATAAAACAGAGTAATAATCACCATTATACCTGAGAATATTGGGTTCTTGGGAAAAAAGTCAGTGTTTTCCCCTTCATTCACAAAGAATCTTGCACATTTCATTTGGTGGGATCATAAAAAGTAGCAATTTTAAGAATTCATTATATACCTGTATAATATATGTTTTACATATAGATATAAAATATATGTGTACATATATAAGAATTGAGAATTTTCTTCTTTCTAAAGTATCCCACCAATGACTCAGGCCTTGTTCCTCTGAGAAGAGAAAATTGTCCTCAAACGTGATTACAGAGGACCTGGGCCTTTTTCTGGAGTGGCAACTTGCTGGCGTGTTCACAGTGCCTCCTACAAAAGAGCTATTGATGACAAGTCTGCTAAAACAGGTATGGTCCCTCTTCCTGCCATCCATCCTAAGGCATATGGGGTAGCCTGGGATCTCATCTCCCAGCATTTCATCTCCAGAGTGACTGAGGTGAAGACATGACAAAGCAAAATTTCAGGGCTAGCTGATTTCCTGTCAGTACCAATGCCACAGCAGATAATCACTCTGTGACCGTAAAGTCTAAGTTAGGGTTAAGATAAACTTGGAGAAGTTATCTTCTAGTGCAATAGAACTACATAGCAAACACCAGTCCTCAAATATGACATGATTCAAATCTCAGATGACAAGTTGTCTAACATTTAACCCTATTGAATGACTTAGGAAATAGTATATACTGAAAGGGGGTGGGAATTCTGAAGCCACTTAATCAGTGTGCTGGCTGATGAGCAAATGACAGTGAACTGTTAGGCTTCAGAATGTGTTTTCCATATCTGAATGAAAACAAAACACTTTGAACATCTTAGTAAAGCTAAATTGTATCAAAATAATCTATTGTCAGATCGAGAATGTCAGAGTTGGATTCCACACTCTTTCTCACTCTTTCTTAACTTCATTCTCTTCTCTGGAAATGACAGGCAGAACCATGCTAAGTGTCAGGAACAGTCCCACCCGTTACTTCACTGAAATGCACAAAGATGTGGCTTTGGCTTAACAACAGATATTAACAAAAACCAAATTTATCAAAACAAAGCTACAGCTGTACTACAGGATCTTTCAAACCATGCATATCCAAAAGCTAGACAAAATACAAATAGCATTTCTACGTCTTTCTTTTTACAAACCTTGTATCCAATTCCCACAGTTATCACTCCATTGGTGGTATGCCAGCATCAAACTGGGATAGCAGCAGGGAATTGGGCCTGTTGGTTTCTTTCTAGTAAAAGGAATGGAAGTCAAAAAAACAAAAAGCACCTTTTAAAGCAAGCTAATGTAACAACATCCCTTTGTGAATGTACAAGAATCAGCATATGGCAATTTAGCCCAACCCAGAACACATTCTTATTCATTAGACAATATCCAAAGTCTCTGGAGAGAATATCAAACATTATCTTGGAGGCTATGCTACAATAGCAAATGCCGAATATTTTAGGGGGAAAAAAATCAACGCATGAATGTTTAAATATGAAATAGGTGCGAATTTATTTTTTTGTGTTTTAAGTAAGGTTTCTTCATCTTTAGAAATGAGGAAAACTGAAAGCTAAAAATCACTTAGTTTAGCCAACAGATTATATCTATTTTAACCTGCTATGGTTGCTTGGGAGCTGTTTTACTAATCCCTGCTTTGTCGTTAGGCTATATATTAGCAGGATGGAAATGGCATCACTGCACCATAATTCAGCAATATGAATACAGAACAAGGAGAGTGCGGAGCTATCGTTGGCGGTACAACAGCAGATAATAAGACTCTGTTACTCAAGCAGAATGTGTTATGTAAAGACAATTGCAGTGTAGAAGCAATAGCTCTAATCAGGTTAATTAGGCTGTATTCATGTTTCATTTATGGTGTGAGTGCCCTGTAAATTCAAAGCAGTCTACCTCATCTTACTGCACCCCTAACACAACCATCGTGCTCTCTGTACCACAGAACACCATATATTTTCTTCCTTTAAAAAACCAAACCATAACAAAAAAAAAAAAAACCAAAACCATCCCAAACCACAAAACAAAAACAAAAACCAGCCAAGATATTTCCCATCATGTTTTAAGAACTTCTTTTCTTCATTGTTTTTGGTTAAAAAAAAAAGCAAAAGATACTGGTGGTACATAAAGCCCATGTCCATATTAAAGTTCCTTCCTCTGCAACCAAATTAGACACTTGGAAGTTGCTTGTGGAGGACCTGCTTAATAGCATTTTATTTATTTTTCAATGGTTTTCTTGCTCACTAGCATGACATGTTGAATGTTTAAGAAAAATAGTACTGGCTTTAAAAAGTGTCGCTCTCACCTTTCCTCCTTTTATCCATTTCCTTAAAGTGATAGATTGCCTGTTTATTCCCTCAGAGCTGGCTGGAAGGATGTGTCTGCTTTGGAGAAAGAATTAGAGCCCAGTGCTATGACCCTCAAACTCTAGCTGTGTCTCCTCTCCACTTAGTGAATTTATTAGGTTGTCCCTTTAAAGTAATAATGGGTACAACAATTCTGAGATCACTTTCCCCTCACCCTCAGGAAAATGACTGTGGGTACAGAGGAGCTATTAGAAAGAGACAGGACATGCTGCAGATGAAGAGAACATGGTAGCCTGCACAATTGTAATTATTTTAGCTAACTGTCTAGCAATCAGCTATCTGCATTCTGATTGCAAGCTTAGACTTGGTGTTCCCCATTAAAAAAGGAAATGCAGTATTTTCACTACCCAGTCAGCACAAATCTATTCTCGTTACACCTTAATTCTAAAGCCTTTTATTTTAAAGATGGCTCCATTAATTCTAAAGCCTTTTATTTTAAAGATGGCTCCATTAATTCTAAAGCCTTTTATTTTAAAGATGGCTCCATTTTAATATGTATGTACCCCTTAGACATTATTTCAATATGCAGTTAATAACAATGTTTACATTAATAGTCTTGCTTATATAGCTCTGTATATAAGATAGATAGATAGACAGACAGACAGACAGACAGACACTTATCTATTCCCTCCTGTGGAAGTGCAGCTAGTTGAGCACGACAGCACGATATTGCTGCAGAAATGAAGCTGTGGCACTGATGAGCAGCACCATGAGAACAGGGCAACTGAAGTGGTGGAGTTTTGCGTGTTACTGCTTACGGCGTTACACTGCTACTCTGTGTTTCCTTCCATTCTGGCGGCAAAAAGTGTGACTGTTTGTAAGGCATTTCTAACTATGTTTGGCAGTACATGTGTGCCAGCCAAAGTATGCCTCCGTATTTCACAGGGCCCACATCTTACTGTATCTCACACAGTAGTTAGCACCTTAGAAGAAAACATCAGGGAAAATCCACATGTACTTAATTTTTTGCCATCTGGATCCACAGTGAACCAACATCCCAATTACTAATCTCTTGTAACAGTTCATATGTCTATCTTATACTTTTAAATATTTTACTAGACACATATTTCATTTCCAGCAAGATCTGACTACTCATCCAGATGTATATCTTTCCCTTCGTGAGAGTGAGCTGCAATATTAAAATCCTCAAGGCGTCGATGCCCAGAGGAGACAGTCCTCATCTGGCTCGTGGCTTGTCCCTGTTTGTCCAGCCATCATGGCCACAGGGAGAAGCAGCAGAGCTGAGGGGCCAAGCATGCTGCAAGGCTGCATCCCTGACTCCAGCTCCAGTGCACTGGCACTGTGATAATGAACTTCGTTATCCTTCAGTCAGGTGGCAACACTCCAAGTAAATGAAGTACACATGCAAAGGGACTGTTGGATGGGGCCTGCAGTAAGTATATTCTCAGGTCCAATGGTAGAGGACTTGGAACCTCTGCTCAGGTCTCACCCTTCTCCCTGATGAGTAGCAACAGCCAAGAAAACCTTGTAACCCTCCTGGAGGTAGAGTCTAGCTGCCTGACTCTGTGCGATACTTGCAAGTACGTTGTACCTTCCGCAGCCTCAAGGGAACACCAGATATGCATTCCTGAGCTCTCCTTCCTGCCCCTTCAGTAACCTTTGTACACAGGTGGGTTTTTATGTGATATTTAATTTACCGTTTGACCATAAGACAAGGTTAAATTCAAAGCAAATGTTAAACACTTGCAAAAAATATGTATAACTGAGGTTAGCGGGCAAACTCCCTCCTGACTTAGTCTCACTAAGGATTGGTCTAAATGGGAAATTCTGAATGTATTTTTCCCAAGAGTGGCAGCAGCCAAAGGCCCATGAGAAGGACCCAACACTCCCAGCTCACTGAGGTCCTTCTGGAAATGTAACTTGTTTTTTATTAGATTCCTCTCAATAAAGAAATAAATTAATTTCCCTCCTCTTTCCATAGTATAAACTTTGACCATTAGCCAGAATCTAACGTGAAGGTCACACTGACAAGATGTGACTTCCCACATGTGGGTAACATGATATGCTTGGAAAGACAGCCATGGTAGACATGGAAAGCCATTTTCTCATTTCATGTCTATGAGCTCTAAGGTATCTCAATCCTGATCTATGAAGCCAATCACAAATTCTCCTTGAAAAGTAGTTTCCATGTGAGAGAGTAAGGTGTGTGGGCAAAGCTGTGACCCTTAGCAAGAGGAAATTATCAGGAGAATGAAGACAAGATTGGAGAAAGGCCAAGTTATTTCAGTTATGGTTGAGGAAATATTTTTTTAAAATATTAATTGTTGGTTTATTATATAGCTACAGTGTGAAAAAATTGGAGGAAAAATAACAAGTGAGATAATTTGAAAATAAAGTCTGTTTCACATAGAAAATAAGTTAGTTGAAATCATGAGGTGATTTGAAGTTGTCAGCATTCATGACCTCAGAAATGTTTATTTTTTGATTGATCAATGCAATTCTAAAGTACGCTTATTTGTCAAACCAGCATGGCAAAAGAAACATGTGATAGCACAAACCTTTATAAAAGAGAACCCAGCATGTTCACCTTTACTGTATCCTCATCATGAGGGGCTTGATATTAGCCCTGGTTTTAACCCTAGTGGGTAAGTAACTTGTCTGTTTTAATGAATTTAAAATTATAGATTCAGGAAAAGGTTTCAATATCTAAATATAGTTCGTTTACAGACATGAGCTATAACATTTTATAGAAAAAAATATTTTATGGCAATTTTTTTGTTAGGGCTTTTGACTATGTGCTGAAAAATAAGTAAAGTTAATTCAAAAGAATTATGCCATATGTACGAGATACAGCCTTTCATACTAAAATACATTAACATTTTGGGGTTTGTGGGTTGTTTGGGGGCTATTTTTCTTTTTTGCTTTGTCATTTCATTGCTTACTTTTTTTCCTCCTCTTTCAGGGAGCCAGCATCTTAATTACCGTAAGTAATTTTCCTATTAGCTAATATAATTATATATGATATATAAATATAATTATAATGAGTGAAATTCAAAATAAAATCTGAAAAGTATATCAATGTTTAATACAATTTTACAACAGCTAATTTTGTTCAGGTGCAGTACAAAAATGAACAATTTCATTTTTTGGTGGTGGTGGTGGTTGTTTTTGTTGTTGTTCCATACATTCTAGTGCAGGTAGTTTAATATGTTCTGTACAGTCTCTATAATGTTTTATGGGAACCATTTCTTTGCAGAACCCGATTTCGATGAAAACAAGGTTTATACATTTAATTATGAAAGCATACTTCTCAGCGGACTTCCAGAGAAAGGACTTGCAAGAGCTGGAATAAGAATAAAAAGTAAAGTGGAAATTAGTGGTATTGGGCCAAAACTTTGTCTTATTAGGGTAAGAAAATGGGTTCAATTTGAAAGGTAAAATTCTCTTAATCCTTGACTTTTTTTAAGCTTTTGGGAAGTAATTAGCTTTCATCATGTGTTGTGCTTAGTCAGGGAGAATGTAACTAACACTATTATTTTTTATGCAGCGCCCTAAATTCTATTTGCACTTTGCCAGGTAATTCTCAGCTCAAGCCAACCTTGGGCTTGAAGGATTTCTTCTGCTTTGTGGTCAGGGAGACAATGGAATGTAATTTGAAATGCACAATAATTTATTACTGGATCAATCCAATTGTTCCAAACTGTACAACCTGGGATTATTTAATCAACTGATTTCGTAACCAGCAAATGAAAGGCAATAACACATGCGACAGTAGCTGAATGTGATTCAATATTTAGCATAATTAATGTCATCTGGTGGTTTCTTTTTCTGCAGGGTCCCAAATGACATCCTTTGTCATCCTCAATTGTATATTTTACTGCATGCTGAGTAATTACTAAGAGTTGTGATTATGTGAAAAACACTTTTACCTTTAACAGAGGCCTATATGTGCTTCTAATGAATGTATTGAAACGCACTCCTCAATTGCTTTACACAAACTCCACTTAGTCTTGTGTGTATGTGGAAGAAAAATGATCTTTTTAAAAGCTTTTATTTGGCAAACTGAAAACTGCAGATTAAAAAGACTGGTGACTGTCTGATAAATGCTTGTAAATGCTGTAGCCTTCCAGCCTGAATTAGCCTCCCGTTACTAGGTATTTTTATAAGTTCAAACTATAATAGATGTAGACAGGAAACATTGCTTTTCCATGGCCTTTGCAAATGGCTGGATTATTTTTGCAAAAAAAGCGAGGAAATAAGACCCTTGCGTCTGTACCGGTGAGTAGAAAGCTTCCCTGGCAGAGAGGAGGCAGAAACAGTCTTCACCCCCACAGCCTACCCCATTCCTGCTGAAACAGCTCTTGCTGTATCAGACTGAGTCTCTACCAAACATTGACTCCTGTTCCCTGAAACCTTCTACTCGGCTGCCCTAGTGCATTTGGAAAGAAGTTTCTGTTTCAAAAATAAATACAGAAAGAATTTCAGGCAAGAAAAGGAAAAAAAAAAAAAGAGATTTTTGGGGCAAGTTCTAAGCGAAAGGTAACAATACATATATTCCCTTCTGCTCTGGGAAAAGTTTATTTTGCTGCTGTTATATTTAAATTAGACAGTTTGGAGGGATGGTTCAGGGAATTAATCTTTCATCTGTAGCCTACTAGTTTGCATTCAGTCCAAGCAAAAAGCTGTGCTCCCTGGGTGGTTTCCAGCTGACAATTTTTTCATCGCAAACCCACAGGTAAGAATTGCCAGCTGTGTTCAAAACCTAGCAGACACCGTAAGTCCTGACTAAGCCCCGAGGGCTGGGGAAAACTACCTCGCCCTGACCCTGCAGAGCAGTCCCAAACCTACCCATATGCAATATGCCAGAAGCATGTCCAAGAGGCAGCATGAGGGATTTGCTCCATAACAGCCTCCTCTGTAAGCTTCAGTTACTGGGGTTGGCAGTGATCTCCACCAACAATAACAAAAATAAATATGAAAGTGAAGTCTCCAGCGATTTGCTGTGTGAGGATTTAGTTTGTGTGGCTTTCTGAGAAATTAATCCGCATCTTGCATCACATCTCCAGCCTGAGGTGTCAGAGAAAAGTCTCTTTAAGTTGTCAAAATATATAGAAGGGAAGGGTCCTCTGAGAAAGTAAGCTAAACATGCCCCATTCCCATGGGGTAGAAATCATTCAAGTTATGCATAGTTTAGCACAACTTTCTCCTTGCTTGGATGTGCCCCAGGTTGAGGCTGGAGTGTGAAGTGCAGAGTGGGGTTGGAGCCAGTGCCTGAGCCTTCATCTCCTCAGCAAAATGTGTAGGGAAGGACAATTTTTGTAATCTGCTCTCCACTGCTCAAACTAATTACGACTATCTGGCTGGCCCAGCAGCCATGTTGTTACTAGTTTCTGACTGCTGTCTGTGCTCTGTGACCCCAGCAAGGGAGACGACAGAGTTCACAACAGGAGTTAATGATGCTTTATGCAGCATTAACTTTCTCCTGCAATTTCCTGCAGATCTTCCATGCTACTTTCGGGTAGCAACCAGCTTCATGCAGCTCTTCTCTGGTTCATTTCTTCATACGAGTCAACCTTTGGCAATATGGATTATCTGTGAAACAGAACAGAGTGCAGTGACTGTGGAAATATCACAGTCATTTGCATTACTCCCTTTCGTTTTATATATGGAAACATGTATATTGATACTAGCCCTGTTAAGTGACAGCTTTTAAGTTTTGCCTTTGAAGAGGCATTGCGTTATTTAAAAGTGTAATTTTGATGTGAGCAAAGCTCTAGATGCTTGTGTGCATTGAAAAAAGTTAACCGAAAAAATGAAAGAGGAATTCTATTCCCCTTTTTTCTAGGTTCACTCAATCGAAGCAGCAGAGTACAATGGTGTCTGGCCTACAAGCTCGTTCTCTCGATCACTCAAACTGACCCAGGTACTAACTGGGCAAGTCAGTAATCCCATCAAGTTTGAGTACAGCAATGGCCATGTTGGAAACCTTATGGCTCCTGATTCTGTCTCGGATGATGGTCTGAACATCTACAGAGGGATTCTGAATGTGCTGGAGCTAAGCATAAAGAAAATGCAGCATACATACAGTTTACAGGAGGTGAGCTTCTTGTTTTGGCCCTTGAGGTCACTTTGTAAATAAACCTTCTCTTAAAACTCTGCTACCACACTTTGCGAATTCATCCTTGGCATAAACTTCACTAACAACACCTAAGCTTGGGAAATCATGATTAAGCTGCTCTTGTGGGGCAACATTTGACAGAGCTGTAGCTAAATGGGACAACAGAAAAGCTGATTTTTAATCTGCTTGGCCAAAGCGTTTCAGAAAACGCATTTGCTGTATTAGACCCTTAGAAATTCTGGCTTGTGAGTCTAGAGAAAGTAAACTCCTATGAAAGCTGAAGCCTGCATAAAATTTGAATACTGTATTAAAACAAGCTTTAACATACAGCACAAGATTAAAGCTAAAATAACAGTAATTTGACTTTTTTACCAATCATATATACTTTAATCTCTTCTAGCTCCTCTTTTAGGAGGAAAACAGTATATATGCCATGACATTACTGTAATAGCTTTGACAGCTGCAGCTGATGCTCTATTGGAATTTCCACTGTTTTCAGATTTTAATATCTTAGTCAAGGTAAATCATCCGATATTACTATTCACCACAGAAATTGCAATGTGTTTAGTTTTTGTGAAACCATATTTACATTGATTAGACTACATTCGATTCGGAGATCAGCAAAACCCTTGAAATTATTATACTTTCATGTTATTTTTATTGAAAATGCAGACCAGGGTAACTTTAATTTTTAAAAATTTAGTTTTATGTAAGTAGAGTTGTTTCTGGGAAAGGAACTGCATGATTTAATATTTTCACGCTGCTTGTTGCACATAAAAACCCAGGTGGTGGTGTCGCATATTCTGCAGTGCTATTTTTTCATATCTAGTTTTATATCTTCATTCTCTCTAATTCAGTTAGCAATATGTCCTACTCTCGCTGCTGAGCAATATATGTGACTACACCTCCTAAAATCGTTTCCAAGTTTTCTTTGCTTTTCGCAGACAGCGGCTGATTAATGAGCATTGGCACCCTTGCTTGACAATCTCAAGTCACTCTATAAGGGAAGATAAGCATTATTAGTCCCAAAATCGGAGCTGAGGAGAGGTTTAAAGGACTAATCTGGGAAAGTCTGCCTCACATCCTGAAGGGTCGGGGGGAAAGGGTATCTGAACTAGCCGTCAACTGCAAACAGCTAGAAAGTCTGGCTAGGCAGGAAGCATCTTCATCCCTGTGAGCCCGGTGGACTGAGCCTGGTGGACTGGACATTCCCATTTATAGTCTGGATGTCTCTACCACACCACGCAGTCTGCATAGAAGCCCCACACCTGTTTTTGCAGAGTACAAGTCTTTGGGAAATCTTGGGCAGTTCTCATTTCTAGACTTACTGAGCCTCAGTGTCTTCAGGAATACCATTAAGCTAAAGATGAAGTGGGTATGTCTTGCCTCCCAACCACCACATGACCACTTTGCTGTTCTGACATAGCCCAGAGCTGTTCTCTGGAGTGGCTGTGCTATCAATAACAATAAAAAAAATCATGAAAATAACCCTTCCTCCTAAAATACAATCAAATATTTTCCTCTCCAAAAATCTCCTCGCTGACTGAGGAGATTTAAGAGCTCTTATAAATATATATGCTTGAAATGCTATTGAAGATCTGAGCTAAAACTCCAAACTCAAGAAAACCCACCATCAAAATTCTGCTATGCTGAAATTCTTTTTAATTATTACTGTTTGTATTGTGACAGATCATCTGATATTGCAAGGCCTGTTCCATAGGCATTTATAAGCTGTCTATAAAAGCAAATTTTAAGGGCAGAATGTCATCTCCAACCTTAAGATACTTTGCTGGTGAGAATTTTATTCTGACTGATCCAATTATTTTGGCACTTTTTATTAATATTCCTTAAATCATATTTCATAATCAACAGCTCTAACTGGAAATTGCTGCTCACCTTTTCTGAGGCCCCAAATCTTGTCTCAGTGAAACTCCAGAGAATTTTAGTTCTCTCAGTGTAACTCTAATTTAGCTTACTGCAAACCTGCACACGCGAAAAAGAGATGAAAGTAACAATCATCCCGATTTTGCTTCTGGAGAGTACCACAATTAAAAAAGCATTCATTTCTATCAGGAATTTTGAAAATACAGAATTAAACAGGAAGGCCCATGTGGGGAATCAAGGAAGTTTTGTGCAGGGGGTGAACTTTTTTCATCACATGCTCATTTTTGCCAGGCTGGGATCGGAGGCATTTGCAACACAACATACACAATCCAGGAAAACAAGAGAGCAAGTCTTGTCTATGTGACCAAATCCAAGGACCTGAACAGCTGTGAAGAGAAAGTTCAAATGGTCACAGGCTCAGCATACACCTATCCGTGCCGGACCTGCCAGCAGGTAAATTTGAGGCATATCATGTATATGTATATGTATTTTATACTCATATAGAGGGAGCCATTTGGCACCCATGTTATTTCTTGCTTTGTTACACTTCAAATGAGAGAAGAGTCAGATCTGCTGTATCTAGTTATCAACATTTTCTTTCTGCATGAAAATCAGATCCACTGAACAGCAAAGGTCTGTGCTGCAGACTGTCATGTACTGCAGACACTCTTCTTGCTTAAACTAGCTGGCTTGGAAACTATTAATTATCAGCATGGGTTAATTCATCTACTCTGTTGAGTAAAAAAAGATAGTCATGATGTCCAGTTTCTGTTATTCAGGATAGGCACTGCTGCATCTTATTATAATCCTGTCTTTGAAATAAGAAATTGTGTGGCTTACACTGCTTCTCTCCCCAGAAAACGTGTCTCCTTCTCCAGGGAATAACCAATTACTTATATTTGGGAAAGGGAAAAACCAGCTAACACTTCTTAGCAGTAAAAGTAACACAGCCAGGCAGCATGCCTGACCTCTCCTGTGGAAGTGTGCACACAGGCTTCACATAAAGGGCTTGTGTGAGCAATGAACAAAACAGCACTGGAAAATAAGTGGGTTGAGGTGGGTGATGTAATAGCTCATAGTCACAGAATTAAGAAGTTAAATTACTTTCTATTTTTTTTCTTTGTTTGCTTTTTATAATATAAAGAGAAACAAGAATTCCCAAGCGACTGCTACTTACAACTACAAAATTAAATATACACGTAATGAAGCTGTAATTACACAAGCTGATGTTGAGGAAATCCACCAGTTTGCACCCTTCAATGAGATCAGTGGAGGAAATGCTATAGTAGAAGCAAGGTACTGTACATATGCCTTTGATTCAACAACTAACTCAGCATCACAGTAATCTGGTCAAACTCCATAACTGAAAGAAGTCCTTTATTTCCAAAGCCTGTTGTTTTCCAGTATTTAATTACATACAATCCCAAACAGTTCAGAAAAACAGCCTTCACTGTTAGTTGTAAATCTGAAACATGCACATCACTATCCAAATTTTGTTAGCTTAACTTGGCAGGGTTTGACTATTTTATTTCTCAGGGATATTTGATTTATGTCATAAAAGCCAAAACAAATGTAATTTCGTCTGAAAAATTGTGAACTAATATATTTGCAGTAAAATACTTTGAAAGACAGTTACTCACTGAAAAAGGGATCCCTGGAAAGTAATAATGCAGTAAGAGACCCTGGAGAGTAGTCCACAAGAAACCTAGATAGGACTTTGGATTCTGATATATTTCCTAAATACAGTGGGCTGCTTGCAAATCTCCCATCAAAACAGTTTCATGATGGGAAATTGGGTTTTATTGGAAAAAGATTGGGCACAAAGCATGTAAAATGTATTTGCTTTTCCACAGTGAATTTTGCATATTTCTTAAACAAGTTTGGGGCAAAGCAAGAATATGGTTCTCTGAGAAATTAAACCCGTACTCAATTTTAGTTTCCAAACTTCTGGTGTTTGAATTTTTTTTCATCTGCTTCAAAATCATCTATTGAAAAAGATTTTAGTTCCCTTCTTCAGTGATGGACTCTGTAGAAAGGGGCACCTTGCTGAAGAGGGAAGCTTTTTGCATAAAGGTACAGAAGATATACCTCAGTCCCTGTCCAGCTGCTGTAAACTTGCATTGCTCCATTGGTAATTCATGGTATGTTGATATATCCAGTTTTGGAAACTGCCGCATCAGAAAGTACATGCCAGTAAATTGCTGATTAACTTCATTAATATGATGAACATGTTCAGCTTGGCTGTTGGGAGTGAGCATTGCTCTGAGGCCAGTGGAATTTGCAGATTTAAACTCTTCTTCAAGCATGCATAGACTGCCTTGCTTACTGTTCTCCCTCAGGTATTGAGCCCCCAGAAAGTGTAGTGCCTCTACTTTTCCATGTTTTCTCTAGGTCTTTTGTATTGCCCACCAAACAGAGCCAAGTAGAAGATAGCTGGGAAGGTGTGGGTATGTCACACGAGTCTTCAGAAGTTATTTCTACAACGCACTTTCTGTGCAAAAATAGTAATAATTAAAAAATCTAACATGAAGGACTTAAAACATTTAGAGATGAGTTTTCAAGCCTGTTCAGCATAAGCCTCTTGAAGAACCTTTCAAAGCCAAGAGAGGTTTTACTATTGTTTCACCATTTTAATCCTATCTTTAGTATTCATTTGCTCTTCTCTTCAGGTTATAACATTTTCCCATATATTCTAGACAGAGATATCTCTTCCAAAAGCAATAAAGATGAAGACATAATAGATTCATCGTGTTCTGGAAGGGGGAGTTAAATCTGTCCAAGTGTACCTGACGTTATACTTTCTGACCCAAATGCCCTTTCAATAATACTGTATAAAATTTCAAGAGAGAAAAAATCTCTGCTGATTCTGTAGCAATTTCTATTCAAATTCCAGTTGCTTGTCTGCAAAGCAGTTATATGCTATTTTCTGCTATCCATATGGAAGGAGTGGATAGAAATGATACAGAAGATCATCGCAGAGATTCCAAAATAAACACGCCAATTTTCTACCGAGATTTTGAGATACCGTGTAGCACAATTTTGCTTTTGGAATGTTTTCAGTTGTTCAGTACAAATGCCTAACTTTATCACAGTGTCCTAAATGACCTATTTTAAACATAATTGTTGGGATAAGATGCATCCTTCAGCTGAAAATGTAGCAAAGAAATAAAATGTTTACAAAGACAGCCTCTCATTGGAATTATTCTTAATAACAAAATACGAAGGTTTGGTGCTCATTGAAAAGTTTCCAAAAACTTGAATATTCTTCTGAAAACTAATCCTGAATATATCTGGCCCTTTTTGTTTGGGAAATCTAATTTAAAACTTCATGAGAGTCTTATTATTTTCTGTAGTCCCCAGAACATTTAACTTGCCAGGCAAAATGGGGAGGAGCTGTAATAGTTCAAGTAAAATGATTGTAGTATTTCTTATTGTATCTAACAATTTTCAATTCCTTTTGAAGCTTCCAGAAGGGTTAAGACATGTAAAAGCTTTTATGAACTTCTTAAGAGGTTTAAGTTAAGTGCTATTTTCCAAAAAAATCCCATCAGTTATTTTAATATTTAACTTATTCCTTAAGACACAACACACAGTTCCTGTGATCATCTTCAGGCCACACAGCTCCTCACCTCCCACTTCTTCCTCACATTCTCAAGTCATGTTATTCCCAAAAGAAGGCAAAGGCTGGCTCTGTTCTGAGCCCTGCTGTGTAAGTGCACCCCTTCTCAGAGTACATATCCAACTGTATCCACTTCTAAATAGGTCTTCTCCTCAATCACAAAACCCTTTTAAAACAATTGTAGTCATAATTGCAATGCAGGGAGGCAGAAACGCTGTTCTGGTTTTAGTTTGTACCCTGTAACTTGTGATGTTATCTCGTTGGGTTCCTCCATTCCAGGCAGAAACTCACCTTGACCGACGTGCAAAAGCAGGTGGCAGAGGTCCCAGCAAAGGAATTCCAGAACCGTGGGTCACTTCAGTACCAGTTTGGCAGTGAATTGCTTCAGCTTCCTGTCCATTTATTCAGAATAAAAAATGTGGAAAGCCAGGTAAAATTCAGCCACTGGACAGGCCCTTTGTTGGAGTTCGTGCGTGTGGCAAACAGTGCTTGTGAGCTTCGATCATTTAATCTTCCTGCAGATAGAGGATAGCCTGCAGGACCTAGTAGAGTCCACATCTGAACAGCTTCCCAGCGATGCACCAGCAAAAGCCCTCAAGCTTATGCACCTCTTCCGTGCAGCAAGTGAGGAGAATTATGAGTCAGTGTGGAAGCAGTTCTCCAGCCGGCCAGCGTACAGGTACAAGCAATACAAGTAGCAATTCTTCTGCTGATAAACTCTGTTGGAGACTGTCTGGAATTACTGTGTTCAAATTCAGATCTGGAAAATGGTCTTTGCCTTTCCCATTACAGGCGCTACATTCTGGATATAATTCCTGCAGTTGGCAGTCACCGTGCACTCAGGTTCTTGAGGCATAAAATGGAAAGGCAAGAGCTTACCAACTGGGAAGCAGCTCAGACAGTGCTTGTGGCTCTGCACTCGAGCGCACCCACCCAAGACGTGATGGAGGAAGCAACGGTAGGATTCTCTAAACACTCTCAAATTGCTCTTCACCAGTTTTAGCATCTGAGGTATTTATTCCTTTGACAAGAGTGCAAAGGCTTTGGAAATATAAAGGTTTTATATCCTCCAGTGAGGTTAAAAGGAGTTTATTTCCTGACTGTGTTAAGGGGAGGAGAATACAAATCAAAAGGTTAAAAATTAATTCAGAGTGAAACAGGAAAGAGAGAGTAACATACCCTCAGTGACAGAGGGTATTGCTGCGGTGATTGCTAGTCTTCCTTTGTCCAAATGTACTTTATATTTACATCAAATTAGATCTCTAACTGAGTGTCTACAAAGACCAGGGAGTAAGAAATGCATGTTTGTTGTATCTGTGTATTCATCTTGATTAACCTAGCAGGATGAATATAATTTGAAGCAGATCTATCAAAATCAGGGGAATTATGCCACTTTGGAGCCCACACAGGAGAAAGTCTAATGATTTTTATGATTTTTTCCTATTCTGCAGGTTCTGATTCTACCCTTAGATGCAGGAACTTATCTCTGCCTACCCTAGGTGGAGACAACAAATGTTAGAGTTCTAGCCTCCATAAAAGCTGTGACAGCCCAGCTGTTACTGTGCGGCAATGCTCTGCTTCCTATTCAAGGAAGCAGTGGGCTAGTGCCTCCTGTCAGCTCCTACATTTACACAAAATATTCATGTCTGCCCAAATTGCTGAGGTCCATCCACAATGTATCTCAAGGTTTTTATACCTATAGCTGAGGTAGTTATAAAGCAATGATGAATGTTTCTTGAATAATCCATGATTTTTCTATTCCATAACTGGATGATTTCTTCCCTTTGGATTACAGCCTATGCCAAGTTTAAATCTGAAGCACTGTAAAAGCAGCAGATCTGCCTTCCAGATGTTACTTGGAATTACTTTACAATTGCATTGTCAAATACAGTAATATCCACTGATTAACGATAAATCCATCGATAGAAAAATATCAAACACCTGATATTACCTTGGATTTGGCAGGCACATATTTTTCGAATATTGTCACTCTTCATTAAAGGTGGTAATGAACAACTGCTTTCTCCCCAGCTCATCGTGAAAAAACATTGCCCACGCTCAAGTACCGTACTTGGAAAGGTTTGCCATCTCAGCTACGCATCCCTGTGCCACAAACAGTGCTCTTCATCAGACTCCTGTGCTGAATGTCTCCAGGTAACCACATTATTATTTATCCTTTAAAAGAAAAATTAGGCCTTGAGTTCTTTCTTCATTATTCAGAAACCTGTATTTCACTTCACTACAGTGTTTCCTTTGGGGAAAGGAACCCCAGTTGGTTAAATACAGCATTTTTATCTTTAGATTAACACACGAAAGAGAGTGAGAGGAAGAAGCATATAATTTATAGCACTTTGTATCTGAGTATCTCTGAGTGCTTTATTGCCAATTATTAATGAAGTCCCATGGCACTGCTCTGAAATACTTTAAATATAGGTACTTATATGTACTTCTAAATAAACTGAGTGACACAGAAGCCCAGTTTTTTGCCCAAAGTCATGTATCCCAGCTATTTCTCAGCCAGGAGCAGAGCCCGGTCATCCACATAGACTATAAGGTTTTAATAATAGCAATAGCCTCCCTGTTCTGAAATGTTTTTAATCAGCAGGGCTGAAAACAATTTAAAAAGGCAGTAAATAACATTTCCCCCTTCTAGATATGCATGTCATGGTTTACAGAGGTCAGCAGCTCAGCCAGTGACAGAGAAATGGTGTTTTCAGTCTTCAACAGCATTCCCAGTGAGAGCAGGATGCTCCCCAGTTTTGTAGCTGCCATGAGTGCTCTCGCAGGCCCAGCTGACATTCCTGTGTGCATCTCTTCTGTTGCAATTGCCACCAATGCTCCTGAGTTAATTAAATCTGAGATGCCCAGTGCCAGGGAATGGAAATTCTTTCCCAAAGCAAATGATTGTATAGACTTATTCAGTGCATTTCAAAAGTCTCTTCATCCAATTAGTAATATCAAATGGACTGTTTCTGAACCATCAATGGATCTCAAATGCAATATTTTAAAGTAACTGTGTGGAAATTATTTTATAACATTTCAGAGTTCCTTTTTTAGAGCCTTTTTTAGCATTAAAACCAGTTTTCTGTCAGGATTTAGCTATTTTCTCCTATTCAGCCTTCAGACAACTATTTCTAATCTTGCCACATAAATGCAAGCGTGATCCAGTTGCTTACAATAAGGGCTGTAAATTAACCTGGTGATCTCGTTGCAGACAAAAAAGTGTCTGTTACAGCTGAAGTTAAGAGCACCACCACCAGTCATATCTTCAGGAATCTCATTTAAGGGTCTGAAAAACTTAACCATATCAGCATTTTTGCACCTGTCTTCAACCATTAGACAGAGATATTCAAACAGCATTATTACAGGTTTCCCAGCTCACCCTGAAAAGCAGTGGGAACTAGATGCAAGCCATTACTTTTTCCTTTAAAAGCCATTACTTTTTCCTTCATAGTGATGAAGCTATTCATTGCAGCTTTCTTGGCTATGGGCTACGCTTGTTCTATGAATAAAATGTCCTATTCATGAGGACAAAAAGAATTTGAAAATATTTAAAATAAGTGAATTGAACAAACTGAAATTATCAAAGTCAATCCTCCGAATAGGCTGGGGGATGGGATATAGATAAGAGCTGGAATTGTACTCAACAGAAGATTTGTTTTCTTTTTTCAGTTACTTCATGGCTTTGCAGGAGAGGCATTGAGCAAGTCTAACACAGAAGAAATTTCCCTGGCTTTGAAAGCCCTAGGGAATGTAGGGCATCCAGCCAGCATCAAGCACATCAAGAAATTTTTGCCAGGCTATGCAGCCAGTGCCTCAGATCTGCCACTCAAGGTCCATGCAACTGCTGTGCTGGCCCTGAAAAACATAGGCACGAAAGACCCAAAAATGGTAAGGAAACAAAGCTGCTTCCTTTGCACTTAGGATAACCTAACATAAGGCTGCTAATCAATGATGGGTGGTGAGAGGAAGGAGACTTTTTTTTTTCCCTGTTAATATAGCTGTGATATATGTGGATTTAAAAAAAATACTTAACTATTATTTTGTTGGCATGTCTTATTCCTTTTGACATTAACCTCTAGTACTTCAGACTGCAACAAAAATCCCATTAAAAGGATACATTCATAACCCTGTTGTTGAAGACAAATCGGTATTTCCATTGCAAACATTTATTTTCCAAGGACGTTAGACAGAAAGCTAAATTATTGACCAAAATGTGTTTAGTGCTACTTCAACTTTGGTATGTGAGAGAACCACAAAACAAGGTTTTCAGAGAATTGACATTTAATACTGAGTGTCACATCTAATAGTAATTCAAGACCAGATCTTATTGTAAATAGATACTAGAGGTTTGCATCCTAATTACAAATTTACAGACATTGTGTGGGTTTAAGTCATAAACAGAACATTTACTAAATGTGACTTTTGTCCCTGAATGAGATAATGATTAGATATCACATACAATGGTTACACAGTCATACTCTCATCCACCACAGACATCACTTTACAATCATTTTCACCTTAAAGCAATCTGCTTCTAAAAGGGAACCTTGCATTTTCAAGATTTTTTTCCTGATACTGAAAATTTTTGTTTCATATAAGACTATTCTTAATATAAAAAATAAATAAAAGCTTTCATTAACTATTCTCCTACTAATCTGTATCAGTTTTCCCATTATTCTAATTTTTTGCATATGACTCCTAGTTTGAGTGCA
Organism: Porphyrio hochstetteri; assembly: GCA_020800305.1. Classification (NCBI taxonomy): domain Eukaryota; kingdom Metazoa; phylum Chordata; class Aves; order Gruiformes; family Rallidae; genus Porphyrio; species Porphyrio hochstetteri. Next base: position 13,939,060 of record CM036912.1, on the reverse strand, counting down.
CATATTGATCCACAGACAATAGTGTTCCAGGGTATGCTTTTAAGTAAAAGAATAAATAAACAATTTACTAGAGTGCAAGAGCTAGATGGGGGAAAGCATGGGGGAGGGGGAGGAAGGAGAGGATAGTAGGGTAGGAGTTAGGGTGTTTGGTGGGAAAGAAAAAAGCCAATTTCGTGTTTCACAAGAATGCTGTGTCTCTGATTGCCTTTTGGCTTTTCACATGTGGCCCAGATCACTGTTTAGTTCCATTGTCTATGCGTTTCCTTTGGAGAAAATTGATCTGGAGCAAGTTAATGACTGTGGGCAGCTTTTTATTGTTCAAAAACCAGTTTAATGCCTGGTTTGCAGCTAGCCACGCACCCATATTTGCATTGAATAGATTTAATACATAGTCTGTCTTTTTCTATTGATTAATTTGAAAAGGTAGTTACATTTAGAAAGAGGCTGTTGCACCCTTGTCACCACTTTTACTTTGGTATTTGCTAATCAACATAGGCAAATTAATAAAACCAGTCAGGATATTTCCAAAGTGTGTTGAAGTTTTGTGGATCAGGTTTTTCATTAGAGAGTGTGGATTTGCACTGTCCCAGGCAAGGCAAGACCATGCAGAGGGTCTTCCAGGACAGTGTTAATACCATTCACACCATTAGTGCAGCTCAAGGAAACCGGAAAGGATCCGGTACAAAATTAGTTTTTATACTGAATTTGCTAGGGTCAAACATGTTGGTGTCAAGTAGTACTTGGGAAATTACATTTGTTGCATAAACTTTCTGTTGCAAACTGCCTACATGACATAGAGATTTTTGGTAGTAAACTGGTTTTTGTTCTAACAGAAAGGGCTCCAGGAGATCAAATGTTTAGAGGTAAGGCATACTTTCATGGGTAGGGATAAGTGATCACTGAAACACTTCTCAGGTATGTGATGGATCCATGAAATCTCTTTTACCTAGAGTGGCTATGCTACAGATGTATTTTTCTATAACTCAAAAAAGTGATAAGCTATTTCATGTAAAAGTTATCCAGTGAAGTTCCTTGCCTTTGATTGTGTAGGAAGACAGACTACATTACCATAATGCTCCTTCCAGCCCTCAGACTGTGAAACCAGGGACACTGTTGCCGTAATAATTAAATAATTCAAATTTTTACTGCAATAGTAATGAAGACATCATTGACCAGTGATGAATAGTTATTAGCAAAATGTTTACACATATTGTAAATTCGAACTTATCTACTATTTTCAGGTCCAGGCTATTACACTTGAGATTTTCCTGAATCACAAAATTCATCCTCGAGTCCGAATGTTAGCTGCAGTGGTTCTTCTTGAAACCAAGCCAGGTCTTCCAATACTGATGACATTAGCTGATGCTGTGCTGAAAGAACCTAGCATGCAAGTGGCAAGTTTCATCTACTCTCACTTGAGGGCCCTGGGTAGAAGCACAGCTCCAGATCTTCAAGTGATGTAAGGAAAATCTGGATTCCCCCCCTAGATTAAGAACATGTTGCAAATTAATTGAAGTGTTAATGTGCTCACTGAATTTTTTTTCAGGGCTTCTGCCTGCAGAATGGCTATCAGAGCATTAAGCCCCAAATTTGACAGATCTGGATATCAGTTCAGCAAGGTTTTCCGTTTCAATATATTTAAAGGTAAGATTCAGAAGATTTAGTAGAGAAATAGATACAGGTCAATGTGTGAGAAAAAAAATCATATGAAAGCCCAATTCTCCTAGCCAGCTGGTTAGCTGCCTGTTGTTCCTCCACACTCTCCTATGTTCAGCGAAAAAAACCCACAAAAATCTTAGGCTCTCCATTTGGAGATGCTTTAGGTCCCTGTGTGTTTTGCATTGTACGCTGCCAGCATGAAATTACCAGAGGGCTTGTGGGGCTCTAACCCCCCATTTTCATTAGCCAGTGAGGCACATGCTTCTGTATCAAATACTGTAGTCTCAGTGGTGCTTAACAATTTCATACCATTGTTCAGCACCAAACAAACAGAAGGGACCTAAATTACTGCTAAAGTGGATTCATTTCTCCTGGTGCTGAACACCAACAACTCTTGTTGAATTCAAATGTGATGCTAAATACTCTTCACCCCAATAGTAGTGCCCAGCATGACAACAAACCCTGAAAACATTCAGATGTGAAAATTCATTGCACCCACAAACAGCAAACTCGGGCCTATTGTCTAAAGACATTTCCTCTATCAGGATTCTTTACTGGAATGAGCAGATCCACACGTGGGATCTGGAGGCTGACCAGCCACATCAATGGGAGTTGCACATAAAAATGTAGTCATAATGGGGAGAACCAGATTAGATTGGGCCAAATTGTAGCATGCATGGTATGTTTCATTTTTAAGCAACTCCCCTATGTGAATGACCACGACAGTCTCAGTGATTTGGCTTATGAAACTGGCAGACCAGGGAGATTATGTCTACAACCAGTCTCCTTGCACATGCTGTTTATCTAGGAAGACGGGTGATTTAAGAACTTCATGGTTCACTGGTACATGTAAAGATTCTTTTCAAAGTAGTCAGTAGAAAAAGAGACTCTGAAACATTGAAATCCACAGTGCTAGGTGTACAAAGAATTTTGCCTTCTTCCAGAGAGCGGGAGTGATTTGAAGGACTTCTGTAGATCTTATTGTAGCCCGGCCTCTGTTTCATGTTTTTTACATGACCATTTATTCTGCTCTGTAGTAAGTATAATACATACCACAACAGACACAGTAGCATACAATACATGGGTTTGCTGTCTCAGAGATGGAGAAAGAGAGTGCCCAGAGAAATACAGTCACTAATGTGCACTATGTGAACTTTTTTACCATTTAGAACGCATTCAGGGAGAGATAAATTTCCCAGTAATACACAGATATGTGTTTCTAGTTTTAGGTACTCATTTTCTCTTCTTACTTTTGCTTTTAAAATGAAGATATTTTAATTTTTGCACAGTGAGAAAGAAGGGATGCGGTAGGCATGAGGGTAGCTGGCAGAGAGAGGCGTGAAATGGATTACTTTGTTCTGGCTGTAGCCTGGAAATGCAGTACATTGGTGAACTGCTGTTACTTCTTGGTGAAGACCAGTGTCAGAAATTTGGTTACCGTGCATATGCAATACTTGAACCTCTCATCCTGAAGAATAAGGAACTGGATACTTTTCTCACACATGCTAATTTTAGACTTGGATAACTCAGTTAACTAAATTAAGTCAGTCCTCTGTTATGCTGGTGTGGGAGGAGGATCCATCCTCCAGGTTTCTGATTTGATTTGTCACCAGTAGCCACAGGTGAAATGTGTTTCAGTGAGTCCATTCTGGAGGAGTTTCCATAGTGACAATTGTAACGCAGTACCTATTTCCTTGCTAAAAACAAAAATATGCCCTCAGCATCACAGATCTTTGTGGTGCTAGATGCTAAATTTTTAATGACAGACAATAATGTCAGCTGAATCTATCTCTAATCTGTAATCTGTCACATATGGCCACCACAAATAGTACTTCATGGTCTACACACTGCTACTGAAATCAAAGGGATGACCCAGGTTCTGCTCGATGAGAGGACTGACAGAAACTGACTCTCTATATGCACAGATTCATATAATTAAACATGTGTACTAATGTTCATAGGTGCCAAAGACTGCTTTCTTTGATCACTGATTTTTCTTTCCCTCTTCCTTGGGGCAAGACATTTAGTCAGATGTATGCAGATTCCATCGCACTCTCACAGTGAAGTGGCTACAGTGCATCATCTGTCTGCATCAGTAGGGTTTTTCATTGGTAAATATTTTCTTCAAACATTAGCGCTATGTAATGCCTGAGGTATGGAAAATATCCCTGCTCTCTTCAAGTCAATGAATTCTGTATAATCATTTAATCATTTATAAGCAACACTTCTTATCAAGTATCAGTAAGTACCACAGGGTTTTTTTGAACTAAGTTCTTGTGGGTTAGAACAGCAAAAAAAGAACCTTAACAAGTTCACTCAAAGTACCATGCCTCATTTTAGTGTCCAGTCCACAGAACACCTAGGACTGTACTGGCTAAGCACTTCCAGAGAAAAAATAGTCTTCACATGTCATCTCTTTGCTTTTTATTTGCTATAGGATCAGCATTAAAATGTGAGCTTCTGCCATCTCTCCTTGCTATCTGCTGAAGGTTCTCCACTGATTCCTCTGCCGTCAAGGGGTGGCACGTGCATACCTGCATTTTGGTTGTAGGAGCTGAAATTTAACCATGTATGCTGTAGACAGATAGTGCCTCATACCTTGGGTAGCACAGGAGCTTCAAACAGCACAACAGAGAAGGTGATGCAGTGAAATGCTAGTTCATGCAGAATTAGTAGACCGAGTGGATTGCTTTTCCAACAGGCTGCTTCTCAAATACATGAAAAGTTGGAATCTGTCCTGAAAAATTAGAAATCAAAATAAGTCTCATCAACTTAGCAGGAGGGGTAAAGGAGAGCAAAAGACCATCCAGAACCTATGTCTAACATGAGGATATCAGAAATCAACATAGGAATTCCTAAAACACCTCCCTGTCCTCCAAATAGTTTATAAAGAGGAGAGGAGGGCTGGAAGAAAGGAAAGCATGCCAGTGATGCTTACATATAATGTCAGTTTTATTCCTCTTGAAACCTAGGGAAACTTGGAAAACACTTGGGATTAATTTATCTCAGAAAACAGAACTGTAAAGACCTGAGCCAAAATCCTGAAGAATACATGACTGCTCTGCACTGATTATCTGTATCTGAGAATGTTATAGGTGATAAATCTAAAGTAGAGAAAATAAAGAGACACAATGTTTGCTCAAAGTTCACCCAATAGTTAACAATTACTTAACAGTTAATGTATATCATGTAAGGAGTTGCAGCACTTGGAACTAGATGTATTAAATTGCCCTTGAGTCACTTGAGAGACAAATCTGCACCTCACCATTTGTTCTTAGAGGACAACTATATCACTTTCCCTAAACTATTAGAAAACGATGGCAAATTCCTTTTCATTTCTGATTCCCTCTTGTCAAGCAGCCCTAAATGGTGTCTCAATAAATGCATTTAATAAACTGACGTTAAAGGATCTGACTGGATGTAAATGATCTAGCAGAAACAATTGGAAAAAGGGCATTACTACCATGCAATGAGCAGTGGGCTTGTAATTTTGCTCATTAATAGTTAAAAAACGCAGACTATTCTGTTTATGACTGTTTGATAACATTGGTTTTATAGCTGGGTTTTCTGGCCTTTCTCATATTATGCTGTGTCAGCTGAATTATGTAATTAGTAAATTGATAGAATCTGCAGACTGTGGCTTTACAAACTAACTGTGCTGTGGTTTACTGCCTGTTTCCCTTCAGATATCCTTATGAGTGGACTGGCAGCTAAATATTTGGTATTGAATAGTGCAGGAAGCTTAATTCCAACGGTGGCAATGTCCCAGCTGCGGACATATCTCCTTGGAAGAGTAGCTGATCCCTTGGAGGTAACTGGGCTACTTACAGTTTTCCCTCTCACCCCTTCATACGACTATCATTCGACTGGCATTTGTACTTTACTTCTTCCCGCAGGTGGGAATAGCAATTGAAGGAGTGCAGGAGATGTTTGCTAAACGTTACTCTTCTGACAGGGACTGGGTGACTGACTACAACTTCAAGGAAATCCTGAAAAAGGTAAATTCTTGGGGAAAAGAAAATCACTAGGGCAGAGACTCCCCAAATGAATCACACATTCTTCCTCTTCTCATGCAGCTCTCGGACTGGAAGGCATTCTCCAGTGACAAACCTTTTGCATCAGGCTACCTGAAGATGTTTGGCCAAGAGTTGTTCTTTGGGGGACTTGATAAAAATGCCATCCAAAATGCATTGCAGGTATCATTTCAAAAACACCACCACCCAAGCATCAAAGGCTATAAAATACTGTTTCTTTCACACATTCCCTCCCTTATTTTTAATTCAGGAGGGTTTTTGTCTTTAGTATTAATCAAGGCAAATAAGGTCAAGCTTTGATCAGGATTAGCTATAATCATTGCTGGCAGACTTTCCCCAGAGGCACAGTTAATGACATGGATCATGATATTGAAGTTCTGCTTATTTAGACAAGTTGAACTCTGTAATTGCAGGCATGGTATGGACCTGATGAAAAAATCCCTTCGATAAGGAGAATAATCAGTAGCCTTCAAAGTGGTGTAGGGAGGCAGTGGACCAAGGCTTTGCTGTCCTCTGAGATCCGTCATATCGTGCCCACCTGCACTGGGTTCCCAGCTGAGACCAGCTTCTATTATTCTTCTATCACAAAAGTGGCAGGAAATGGTAACGTACTTCAAGACTTGACCAATACAAACATGCTTGTCAGGACGGGGGGGGCGGAGGGGGGGGGGGCAGCATTTTTAACACTTTCTTTTCTTACTTTGTAATAGCTCAAGCACAGATTACACCTTCGCCGAAGTCGGATTTCAGACTGACTGACTTACTAAATGCCAACATTAGGCTGCGATCCAAAACAAGTCTAAGGTAAATATTACTACAAAGTAAAAGAATTATATTTCCAAGTGACAGAAGCCGTTAAAATTCAACAACTGTTTGCCATCTGAACATAATTTTACCCTCGTTCTACCTCTTCAGCATGGCTAAGGAGATGACTTTTGTCATGGGGATCAACACGCATGTGATCCAGGCATTGCTGGAAGCACAGACCAAAGTGATTGCTCACGTACCTGTGAACATTGTTGCCAGTGTCCAGATGAAAGAAAAAAATATCAAAATTGAAATTCCACCATGTAAAGATGAGACTAACGTAATTACTGTAAGGTAAGACATAGCACTTAATAACTTTCTATGTAGCAATGCAGTCCCTACAGATAAACCAGAACTGTTGTTTAGGGATCCTGTCTTTGACTGATAGTTTGGATAACCGGCAATGATTGGCGTAGTTTGCTTATTTTAAATGAAGAGACATGTACCAAATCTTTGCTTGAATATATGTGTTACTTCCTGTGGTCTTTCCCTGAAAATCCTCTTCAGGACCATTTCTCAGTTTTTAAGACCTATAAGCTATTTGAAACATAAACAGTATAAAATTTCTATCCCAATATTTGGACTGGAGACACTAGGTAAGATATAAACCAGCTGAATCCTATCAGTTACAAACAATAACCCATATATATATTTGCATTTGATGCCTTCAAGCCTAGAGGATTTGGTGTTTCTCATGTTTTTACCTTGTTTCCCTATGGCTGCCATTTGGTTTTCTTGCCTGTTAGGTCTACTTGATTTATTATCAGTGCATGCAATTACAATACACTCTGGAAAACTGTTGTAGCCAGATGCCAAACAAATGAAAACAGATGGAAATACAAGCACAAAGAGAGGGAGGAAACAGAAAGAGTATGTCCAAGGAATCAAAGCAGTAGACCAAAGCTTAGAAAGCCTTTCACACACACACACACACACACATGAAAAAATACTGAGAAAGACAAGTTGAAAATTCATCACGAAGAAAAAAGCATCTCTAACAACAGAAATCAGCTATTATACAATCCATAGAAATGTTAACAAGTTTCTGCTCTAGGAATACAGCAGTAACAAAAGAGCTTGGTTGCTTGATGCAGCTGCAATTAGCATTCATGGCTACTGGCCCAGAGAAGCTCTGCAGGTCTCCTCAGTTTAGCCACCAGTTAAGCCAATCGTTATTCTCCCTCACCCTTCAATGGTCTCAGACCATCCTAGTTGGCATTTGACATCACATCCTTTTCCCTAAGCCGATTCCTCCACTCCATCAATGTGACTGTAATCAGGCTCTCCGCAGAGCACCAGTTAACTGCATGTAAGATACCAGGGTACCACAGCCTAAATGTTTTGTTCGCTTTCTTGTGAAGACCAGGACAGTCTGCTCCCAAGGTCAACAGGGACAGCAGGCACCTGCTCTCACAGTTGGAAAGGGTGAGGCGGATATTAACGAACTCAATAAGGATGCTGAACTGAAATGAGAATATTGGACTCTGATATGAAGTTTAGAGCCTCAGGTGGAGCTACAAATTTTAGCAGAAGGATCTTCCCTGCAAAGCAAAATAAAAAATATTTTCCTTATTTGACTTAAGGGGAAATCAAATCAGACAGAAAAAGGGTTAAATGCATTGCCAGAAAGCATAAAGCAAGTTGGTATCAGAGGCAAGAGATTACAGCTGAAGAGTCCATGAGTTCTAGCCCAAGCCCTGCTCTAGACCCTGCAGCATTATCATTTATAAAGTGAAGTAGTCAGTCGGAAATAGCCCTACAATGCCAAGCATATGAGAAAGCTAATACTCACTAGCTAACTTTAAGCACCATCAATTTTTCTCCAAAAAGCATTCCAGTTCAGTTACAAAACAAATGGTCAGTGAAAAGCACACAGAGCAATGAAAGAGCAATGAGTACAAGTGAAGGCAAAGCAATAACTAGAGAATGTAACATTGAACCACATCACTGAGGAGGTCAAAGACCAAGCAAACTAAAATCTTAAAGGTATGAAGAGAAACAAGCAGGCATGAGAGAGAGAGAAAGGATACGTATATATTCTATATAGAATGAGTCCAAAACTTTAGTCTAACATAAACTTTCTGTTCCTTTTGCATAGATCCACCAAAGAATAAAGAATCCATTGAAATCAATATTTTAGAAATATTCTGACATTTTCCCTTGTTACCTTTAAATTCCCCATTTAAAGAAATGGTTCTAGAAAGCTATCGCTCTTTCATTTGTTTGGGAGCTCTGTTCGAAACATTTTAGTATTGGGCACTTTGTCATGATGGTCAGTGGGTTACTTTCTATAGTACCGTGTCATTAAAGCCAGTCAGGATGTGATATTATTTTCCTCTTCATCTCTCACATCCAGACGCAGGAAGCAAACAGTCTTCAATAGCATTAAGTTCAGTTATATCCTACACACTGTACAGGCTATAACCTGTCACAGCAGTGGGATTTATATAAATTTTCAGGAGTCAAAGAGAAACTCAGGTGAGCAATTGCAGACTCCAACCAAAAAAAAAAAAGAAAAGGAAAACTTTGGTGATGGAGAGATTGCATTCCCAAGACAAATCAGCACATTATGGACTCTGCTTTCTTTATAGCAAAAATCAGAGCAAAATAATTAATCATACCATGGAAAGACTATATAGCATGTGTTTCAATTCAATCCTATCAAAGTTAAATTTAATTAAAAATAATAGTTATTTTTAAGACTCTTGTGACAAAATTATTTGGTATACTACAGATGGCTACTTAAACATACTTTTAAATGAAATTTACAGGAAGAAGTAAAAATCAAATATATTTCAGAGAAAAATTAGAGCCCTGTGATTAAAGTATAAATATGGAGAGTTGCCAGAGAATGCACTTTGCAAATATATCACATATTCATAATGACAGGCTACTGAAGTATATACATAATCTTGAATAGAGCTTCTATCATAGGGCTTTTTTGCTAGTTTTAACTGTAAGATGAGCAGAAATTGCTTCATATGGGCATCTTATAAATAAGAGGAATTACAAAATTACAACACTGCATACAACATGTATACAGCACATAGAATGGAAACTGCAGAAGAGCCAGCGTATGCTGTGAGTTCGCAAGGCAGCATGGTGTGTCTGGGGACAGAGAAGGGAAATGACTGGCGTTCCTATCTCTGGTTTTGGAACACCTTTGCACCAAGGTCAGAAGGACGATGCGTAGGAAAAGAAAGGCAGACAATTTTGTTCCACCACAGCAGAAACAGAGCTAAAGATCTGGTTAGAGGATTGTCTCTTCCTTCCCATTTATTTAGGTACAATGTCACACCGTGCTTTAAAACCTGGGAAAATAGGGGGTTTTGTTGCTTTTCTTTGTTTTAAACAGACACTGGGCTCTTCTGTCCCCATATTAGGGATGTATGCAAGGCCACACTCACTGACACATCAGTGGGCCCAACACAACTGATTTGCTTGTCCCTTACCACTGCAGAGAATTTGGCTTGCACTATAGCACAGCTTCTTCTCTCATCCAAAAAATATACTAATACATATTGGAAAATCTCCCTTTTATTTTTTTTCCCTTGTGTGGGATCAGAGAGAACAGATTCTTTCATACCATAGCTTTAGGCCTTCTTTGTGACTGTTTTTCTTGTTAAAGCACCGGAGCTGGCTCTTGTAGCCTATTTTTACTGTGCCGTGTGATTCTGCAGACATTGACATGTGTCACCTGTGATGCAGCTACATTTGTCGGCTCTCTGTGCTCAACAGGGAGGAATCGATCCTCCACTTTCATTAGGTGGCAGGAGTAGACTATTGGCATAAAAAATACTAAAAAAAATTGGAAAAGAAACCCCAGGGCTTTCTGCTTGGAGACCCAGCCTGCAGTTCAGTGGTCATTTGAATTATTGAATGGGATTAAAATAAAAGCCATTTCCCTTTTTGTCCCTTTACCCAGATGAGCCATCTGAAATGCAAGTTGATTTGTATTTTCTTTTATCCCCTCAGCTTGTTAGGGAGAATATTTTATTTCAGATTCCATTCTTCAAGGTTCTCCTATCACCCAGCGTGGAGCGTTGCTGTCATGTCCTTATCTAAAAAAAGAGAGAGATGGAAAAGAAAACAAAGCCCACAGGTGACACACGTTTTATTGAGGTGTTCCACATGAAGTGCAATTGTGTGCTTTACAGTGCACACAGCACGGTAGGAGCCTTCAAGAGGAAAAGAGGGCTATCAAATGAATACAAATTCATATTTCAAATAGGTTAGATTGGAATTGCTCAGGCTAGTACAGTGTGGACCATATTAAAATAAAGACCATTTTGCAGGCCATCTTTCCGTTCACTGTCACAAAGGCCACCTCCATTGGCAGACCACAAAAGCCCCAGGGCAAGCGGATCAACTTCCTACTTGAGAAACAGCACGAGGGGAATTTTGAGCTGGATATCAGCACAGATAAATGGCTAATAAGGTAGAGATAGCACAATCTTGATAGCTGAGGGAAATAGGTTTTCATCTTTCAAAACTGTTCGGTATTCAAGATGTTTCTCTGACCCAAAACAAAACTCATAGTTATCACAGTGCTTTAAAAACTTCCATGAAGAATGTGGGATATGGAACCAAGAGGGTCAAGATATTTAAACATGAGAGTCTCAGTCTCATGCCACACCTTGTATCACTAATCCTGGATCCTGATTCTTAGACATACTGGAGAAAATGTACCTACATAAATAGGCTCTTACCCTTCCTACACGTCTCTCTGCTATGTTTTGCCAAGCCATGAGCACGAGTTTAAGTCAAGCTGGATGCACTTAATTTGATGCTTTCAGGCTCCTTTCTATAACTCCACTTTAACAAAAGTTGCACTGGAAGCAGCATTCCATAGCCACCAGTCCCCAGGTTGTTTTTTGAAGTTATGGCAGTATTTTTCCAAAATATAATGTCAAAGGAAATAAGAACTATGTTTAGCAGTGAGCACACAAAAGATGAGTTTAAAGATTTAAAAGTCCAGAAGATAAAATAGGATACTCAAAAATTTAAAAATGTACTCCACAACCAGGCTTCTGGATAAGCAGCCTGGTCTTCAAGGTGTTAAGCATACAGCAATCCCATCAGCTGCAATGCTTTTAACCTGAATATGTGATTCTAAAAGCCTGACTTATCTGCCCCTGAGATTGGTCCATGTCTTTATTCACTCTTGGCAGTCCTTGAAAATCCAACTAACAGGAAAGATGCTGTAAATATCAATAAAGCGATTTGCAAAGAATGATATTTGTTGCTGAGTACATGCTACCAGGCATTATTCAGGTCTTTTCCTCAGCAGTGCTTTATCAATACTATCCTCTAATGTTTATTCTGCAGGTCCAAGACATTTGCTGTTACACGAAATATTGGGGATTTGGCTGCTAGTAAGAAGACTCCAGTTCTTCTACCTGAAGCAGTGCCTGACATAATGAAGATGTCCTTCGATTCAGATTCTGCATCAGGCGAGACTGATAACATCAGGGTAAATGATGTAGTGTCTGACTACTCTTTTTGGGCTTTTAATCAGTGGGAGACCATTTCTTTTCTCCATAGGAAAATGTACAATTCATCTCTGACCAGTGCTGCTTCGCTCAAAGTAAGTCAGGTTCAATCTAATAACACAAATAGCCCTGTAGTAACATTATTTTAAAATCTGGAGTGTAATACATCAGACCTGCAACAGTTTTTCAAAAGCAAAAGCATTTCTTTGGTAATTAATTTTACACTGCCATCTACAGGATAGGCTCACATTATTTAAAATGTTTTGCAACAATTATGCCAGCATCGCATTCCTGGAGCAATCACAAATGTTCCACTAGAAGCTGCATTGTTGAACTTGTAGAGCCAAATATAAGGCTTATGAGCATCCTAATTCAAGGGTAAATGGCAGTTTGTGCGTGAAGTCAAATGACTTCCTGCGCTACAGTTTTTCATAAAAGGCAGTACAGGCTTTCTATGATGGGCAGCGTTGTGAAGGCATCACTGTGACGATTCATTCAGTGAAAGACTGACAGAGGTAAGGAATGCACTGTCCTGTTCCGGTTTCATTGTTGTCCTGCAACTCTGAAGGGTTTTCAGATAAAATAAGAGATGAATAGAGGATGAGTATAGCACTTTCCTATGAAGAAGTCAATAGGCAAACGTACTGTCAGTGAGAGCAGTTTCCAATATCCCGGAGCAAGCAATGTTCTTCTGCTTTGTGCTTTTGTGCTGCCTTTCCTGAAAACTCAGCACTCTGCAGTCGTTCTTAAATGAACAGCAACTGAAAAAATGGCACTAACTGGAGCATTTCCCAGTATCATATTTTCTTTCTGAAGGAACTTATAACTAGCTTTAAAATTCCAGTTTTTCAGTGCGGTTCATATTCGTTTGTAATCTTGTGAGACATGAAAAACTGAGTAAAAAATTAATTGTGAACCTTTATTACATGTGAAATGAAAGCTTATGATTATGTGTCTTTAGCTATTTGCTTCATTGCTCCAGGAAATCATAGTTTTCATTTCATGGATTTGATTCTAATTTTAATTAATTTTAATTTGTTCTTCTGCAAGCATTGCTTAGCACATGTAAATTACGTAGTTTTGACTGTAAATTTCTAACATCTGATAGGCTTTGGCCATTTAGTAGATAGTCTCACATTCCGTCAGACCTCAACTGAGACAGAACATTCGTGGACATAGATGAAGGTTCTGTTGCTTGACCCAATCGTAAATCAAAGGAAATAACTCCAGCCAGTCTAGAGCACACTCACATTTATCAAACCTGTTAACACTGTCTAACACTCCAGGAAAACAAAATTAAATATTTAGTATTAATTTGTGATATAATTTTCCATTCTTATAGCCCGAAGCTCTTATCACACTAGATAGCCTAATCAAGCCATTCAGTTGATAATTTTGTCCAACTGAAAACCAAGTTGTCCTATGTCACAGCCTTGCTATCTCAAATAATCTGGTTAGTTCCTCCTGCAGAACACATGTAACTATTACCAAAACAGGACTTGAAACATGCAAGTGTTCCTCTTACCGTTGTCCAGTTTAACTTGACATGTGTACTATCTAATAGGACAGACAGTCTGCAGAAGATGTTTCATCAGGAAATTCCTTTTCCTTTGGACACTCTTCTTCCCAAAAAGAACCATTTGTCCAGTCCATGTGCTCCAATGCAAGTACATTTGGGTTTCAAGTGTGCATTGAGAAGAAAAGCATACATGCAGCATTTATCAAAAACGTGCCTCTTTATTACCTAGTTGGAGAGCATGCCCTTAGAATGAACTTCAAGCCAGGTAAATAATAGCAGTGCACAAAAAAAGAAGGTGGGTGGGTAGGGGGTGTGTGTATATACACATATATGTTTGGATATGTACATGTGTATCTTTTGTATCCTAAGCACTACTAAAACTACCATTAGACCTACTAGCCCTTCCCGTATCGGGAACAGTCTATGCTTGTAGCAGGGTTCCATTTCTCCCCCACTCATCCGAGCAGTGATTTCCCAGCTCTCCCAGCAATGCCACTCAGCATGGCCAGCGTCAAGCAGAGCTGATCTGTGCCTGCAGAGCGTGTCTGATGCATCCTGAATCATTGGATTTGGGATGCAAGCACAGAGCAATTGGACATGGGCAACAGATCTGATGCAGTGTCCTGTAGCTACACTCTTAAAAACCCAGACTCTTAAAAGGAATTATGGATTAACCCTGCCAGGATCTAGTCCTTAATGTCTTAATCCATGATCATAAGAAATAAAAGCACAGCAGGCCACCAAATCTAGGTCTCCTAAGTATCAAACTAATGGCCTAACTGTCGGGCCATTCTTTACAATTCAAGAGTTGAGCCTCAGTTCCTCTCTGATGCCTAATTCACTATCCCATAATGTTATCTAGTTAAACAATCCGATTCATTTGAGATAAATCAGTTGATCATTCTGTTTATTGCCTCAAAAAGAATCTATTGTCTATGTGCTTTAGCTGTTACAGAAACTTTTTAACAAAGTTGCTCTATACCAAATATAATGAATGAGCATCTATATTTTCATTTGGGGCAGAATGGTTAAATTTATTACACCAAAAATTGGCTTATTCTATTATCCAGTTGCTAATATTAAAAGTAATATTGTGGTGCAATTTCAGTTTACACAGAGGCACCTATTGAAAAAATACAAGTCACAATTCAAGAAGGAGACCAAGCTCCGACAAAAATGATACGTTTAGTAACATTTGAAGATCCAGAGGCACAAGTATCTTCTCGCAAAGCAGCAATTAAAAGAGTGAAGAAAATCCTTGATGATACTGATTACCAGGTACTGCTGTAAAAATCCACTTCTAGATTTGTGGGAGACATTACAGAAAGCTTAGTTGTTTTTATTTCTTTTAGTATGTAGCCTCCTTTGTCTAGGTAGTGTACAAAAACTGGAAGATAAAGACAGGCTTTGGGGTACACAAGTCTTTCTGTGGGCGTTTTGTTTGCATTCATCTCTCCTTCTGCAGGTGAAGGACATTAGAAAGAGCGGATTGGTTTTGTAGGTTTTTCTGAAAAGCTCTTGTAAGACACAAAATAGCTGTTGTGTGCCCAAAAGGTAGTCTGTTCTTTCCAGCTACTGCAACTATAGCAAAAAAATATGACACCTACCTACACAACTTGCCCTGAGACAGTCACAGCTATTGCACTGTCATTACCAACAGTAGTTACACATAATTGTATGATCAACAATTTCTACCCATGTTCATTATCACAAAAGGGTTTGGGGTATTGTTCTACTTATGTGTGGTTTTAACACGTTATTATGGCTTTGCCTTACTGTAATGTATTGCAAGAATGCTATCAGGAGTACAGCTTGTCTTCTAAGGCAGCAGAGATTCATAGCTCTCTATCTGATTTAATTCTGGTCTTCTGCAGGAACACAGAAAAATAATTTTGTTTTTCCAATGGTACCATTGACTAGGGTACAAGAAAATCCAGCAGTTCATCGTCCAGCGCCAGCAGCGCCAGTGGAAGTGCCGAGAGTACAACAAGCAGCCCCTCCAGCAGCGACTCTGACAACAGAGCCTCACAGGGAGGCACCCAAATAAATCTGAAGACAGGAGAGTCTAAAGCTAAAGGAAAGAAATTCTATCCCTTTGGAGACAGCAGTAGCAGCAGCAGCAGCAGTAGTAGTAGTAGCAGTAGCAGCAGCAGTAGTAGTAGTAGTAGCAGTAGTAGGAGCAAAAGCAGCAGTAGCAGCAGCAAGGGCAGTAGCAGCAGTAGTAGCAGCAGCAAGGGCAGTAGCAGCAGTAGTAGCAGCAGCAAGGGCAGTAGTAGCAGCAGCAAGGGCGATAGCAGCAGTAGTGGCAGCAGCAAGGACAGTAGTCACAGCAGCAAAGGCAGCAGCAAGGACAGTAGTCGCAGCAGCAAGGGCAGTAGTAGCAACAGCAAAGGCAGCAGCAGTAGCAGCACAAGTAGCAGCAACAGCAGCAGCAGTAGTAAAGCATCTGGTATAAAGCATAAGGCTAAGAAGCAGTCCAAGACCACATCATTTCCACGTGCCAGCACTGCTGAAGGGGAGAGAAGTGTCCGTGAGCAGAAGCGTAAAACACAGAGTAGCAGCAGAAGCACCAGCAGCGGTACCACCAGCAGCAGTGAAAGCATTGGTGTTTCCCCTCGCCGCAGCAAATATGACAGACAAGCTGAGCCAGAACATGCCAAGTCCCAATTTAACAGTCACATTAGTTACGATGTTTCTACGGAAGGGGTAAAATTTTCTATTGCTTTGACTTCTGCTAGGAGGTGATCCTTATTGAGCTGTGGGTAATAACTTCTTTTGGAATTTTGCAGGAGTATCACCTTCCAAAAGTATACCAGCTCCGTTTCAGGTCTGGGCACATCCACTGGGTAGGTCCCTAATTCAAGAGCACGTTTCCATGGTGGCTACAAGTGGTATCAGTAAGCATATTGCTAAAGCGCTTTGTTTCATTTGGTCATTCCATACTGACCAATATCAACATTGATCATGGCCAAAACAAACATATTTATTACCGAAATACTATTACGCTACATCTTTCTGTTGCTGCAGCACTTTGAAATCCTCAAATTTTGGGGTTGAAAGGACAATAATATAGTGGGTTTTGTAGGTGTTACCTGTAAAATCATGTATCCTGCTTATGAAAGAGGAAGATGATTTACAGTGTTTTTAATTAAATTCTAACCTCTATTTCTAAAGAATTCAGATATGTTTGACAGCTTAAGTGTCAGTTTTTATTTCCCCCAATGTTAGACCTGGATAAAATGATGTTGCATTTTCAATCACTATCTACCCAGCCTTGCTATCAGCAAAGAGGTCCAGGTAGATCCAAGGCACAGTCCTACCCAACAAATTTCATGTCTGCACTATGATAATAAAAATAACATTCTATATACGTCTAAGTCTGACTGATACCTCCAGAGGGAGGCTAATAGCTCTGATTTCGATGTCTGCACTGTAAAAGCAGAGGCCATGCCATAGCTTTTTAACCTATTTTTGTTTCATAGCATCCAGATCAAAAGATGTCAAGCAGTTCATCATCATCTTCCTCTGAGTCAGGAAGCAGCCACAGCAACAGCAGCAGCAGCAGCAGCAGGAGCAGTCACCCAAGTGGAACCAGCAGCAGCAGCAGCCACCACCACCACCACCACAGAGAAAACGCTGGCCCCAGTTCAAGGAGGAGCCACATGAGCAGAGGACTCGGTGTTCACCACAGCCATGATTCCAGCCTGACACGGGAGGTACTACTACCTGTGCCTTACAAATGAGCAGCCAGGCTTTGCTCAGCAGGTGCCATAGATGTGGTGGCACTTTGAGGGGCTTAGGCTCAGGAAGTATGCTGCAAGGCAAGTTTGTAATGGGAAGTCACAGTCCACTAAGATACTTTTTTAGGTCTATTTTCCTTTTTTCTAAAGGTGTTTGCAGTCTGTGAAAGCCTGGATTTAAAAATTATAAAAATTGAAGGGAATGAGGTTGTACAATAAAGAGGAAAGAATTTTCTTTTTCCCATGAAAACCCAAAATGCAAAATTAATTACATTAAGGTAAAAATGGGGAGGAAATAGGTTTTATTTAAAGATTTTTTTAACTTAAGTCTGCCTAATTATTTTTAGGCATAGACCTAAGGTCACGAGTGCAAACAGAGTGTAACTAAAATCAGACTCTCCATGGTTGTTGCTGGGTGGTAGAATCCCATTAAGCACAGATCATTTTTTCTTTATTACACACTTAGCATTCTATAATTGTACTAAGTAAAGGTATCTACATAATAGTAGAACAAATAGCTCTGCAAATGCAGGCAATGTCTATGGGAACTCTGCTAGTGAGAAAGATTTCAAAATAATCAATTGGCTTAAAGGAGCTGTCATATAGTAAAATGGGGTGTGAATGTATACACTGCTATGAAGATATCTAGTACGTACTATAGGCAGCTAGTTGAAATATTAAAATAATACACAAAGTCTTACTAAGTGCATAAAGATAGTTTGGAAGAGTCTTGAATATAAACAATAAATGTCTTTGAAAATTCCCAGTGGTAAGGAAATAATCAAGGTTCCAACCAGAATTACCCCTAAATATTGGGGATATAGAATTACGTACCACAAGCGAAACTGGTGAAGGACGAGAGCTGCTTCCTGCTATCAGTGCACAAAATCTGGCTCTCCTGTGAATACACAGAAGTACTTAAGCACAGATGGTTGGGGGTTGTTTTTCAGCGCAACTTCCTGGGAGACGTAATTCCACCTGGCATTACGATTGTGGCACAGGCAGTAAGGAGTGACAACAGAAATCAAGGTTACCAAGCTACAACATATGTTCGTTCCAATGCTGCCAAAGTTGATGTGCAACTAGTTGTGGTTCAGCTGGCTGAAACCAATTGGAAAGCGTGTGCTGATGCTGTAATACTGCCTCTGAAAGCACAGGTAAGCACACAGACAGCTTTGCCCGGAGAGACATCTAAAAAGCCCAGAGTTTTTTAAACAAGCACAGAGCACCTGAGGATTAGGAGAACCAAATGGGAAAAACCATACAGGTTTTGAAATGTTTCACAAAGTTTGGGTAATTTCAGGAAATGTTCCTCTCTTTCACCTTTCTTTTGAAAGAATTTCAAAGTACATCAAAATATGACAGTAGAAATATAAAAAATGTTTAAAAAATTGACTGCTTCATTACTACCTATTTATTATTTGCTCTGCCATGAGTTTTCTTGTGTGGGAATCTAGCTGTTTTTCTCTATATAACTCATTTCAGAAGACTCACAACTCAAATGCATTTGAAATGTTGTAGTTCTTAGGATTTATATGAAAAGACAGAAAAAGTAAAGGTGGGTAACAAGTTGATTTCTGAGACAGCATCATAAATGAAGGAACAGGTCTTTCTTTTTTTCTCATCTCCCTGTCCTGCACTTCCCGTGTGCCTTTTAATGCAAGAGATCCTTGCATAATAATTTACAAACCTCTGCTTTTCACAGCTGCAATTAACAAATGTTTCAGTGCTGAAAAAAGTAGGGGGGGTGGGTCAAATCAAGGGATGTTGAGGAAGGCAAATAGAAATTATAGTGCAGTCTTCTAGGAAAAAAAAAACCCAAATCCAAAACATATTGATTATGGAGTTACCAAGTCTAAGGAAATCTCAGGAAATTATGCCAAACCTGGTGTTTAAAGGGCTGCTTTGAAGCAGGAACTTTTACATGTAGGTCTACACAGCCTAGTAAACATTTTTCCTACTACGCCTCAGATTTTTCCAGATGTAGTCAAAATCTTGCCTATTTAGAGCAAAAGAACGACATGGTAATGGGAAGGATCAATATGATATTTCGGAAAAGAAGAAAAACTTGCATTTTGAAATGGTCAAGGGTGGTTCTCTGATTCCCTTCTGAAATTTGGGTGACTTTTTCCCTGTCTGTAAAGGCCAGGCTGAGATGGGGCACAGAGTGCCGGGACTACAGGATAGCAGCCATAGCTACCACAGGCCAGCTGGCAAAGAAGCCGGCCGTGCAGCTAAAGGTGCAATGGGGAAACCTTCCAACCTGGATAAAGAAGACAAGCACAGCGTATGTAATGTTGTTGTTTTGCCTTTCTGATACTGGTTGGCTTTATACAAACACTGAAAGAACTGGATGAAATCTTTCATCCCAGACATGTTTGGAGGTTTGTTCTGGATGGAAAACACAAGTTCAGTGGCACAAAGGTATTTTGTGAATGTGTTCTACTTTCTCCACATGTTTCAGAGTAAGAGATATGCCCTGAATATTTAAAAACTTGACATGCTTAATTTTATTTTCCATATTAAATTATTTGATACTCCAGTCCAAAATACCTTTTTGTTTTGAAACTTTCTTCTATTCAATCTAAAAAAATACCCAGTTGAAATGATCAAAATAAACCCAGTGGTTTTTTGCTGGATAAAGCTATTTAATTTGACCCAAAGTATTATTTCAATGACTTTTCAGTTCTTTCACTGTTTTTTCAGAACTGCCAGTAAGTCTTCATCCACCCATGTCTGTTTTTGCTCATGTACCCGAGTTTGCCACATCTTGTTTGTCTCTAGATTCATGCAATATGTTCCTGGTGCAGCACTCGTGTTGGGCTTCTCAGAAGCACATCAGAGAAACCCATCTCATGAATTTATAGTAAGGGCAGCTGCAACATCTCCACGAACAATTGATACAGTAATTAAAGCTCCTGGGGTATGTGTCAATTTTTATTTTACTTTTCCTTACCATGAATGGATTTTCAACTAATAATGTTCTGATACTTAATGTAAAGGCAAAAAAGCAAACCATCCCCTTTTAGAGAAATCTGCATTACATCAGTCTTATAACACACATACGAGTACCATTGATTTTGTGCTGCTTTGGAGCAATGTAGCGGTAAGTTGAAAGTCAGACTCTGTAGTCAAATACCTTATTTCCATGCTGAGAACAGCACCTAGGCCCAAATCATCTCAAGTTTGACTGCTCTGCACACGTACTTTATTCATTTTACACAGAGTGACTAGTCCTGTGGGATGCATACGGTCTCAGAGAAGATAAGGGAGGCCTTGCTCTCTGTTGCAAACATATATGGAATCTATCTGTGTTGACACGCAGGTCCTTCATCAGCCGTGCTTGTTGAGACAGGTCCAAGCAAGTTACGACAGCTACAAAAGCAACTCTGCTTTAACCAAACTGGAGCAGTTAGTTACATTCTCAGAGCAGTTTGCACAGACTGGATCTGCAGAAGCCCACTGATTAATTGGTCCTTGTCCACCAAATCCCTATGCACCACTTTGAAAAATTTCCCCTACGGATCTCTGGCAAATTAATAACAGCTAACTATTCATACACAGCGAAATTAGAGTGTCTTTAACCTTCCATGGTGCTTCAGGATTGTAGGGTCTTTAATATACGATAATGAAGAAGTAGGCACACTAGGCATTAATTTGATTCTCTTGGTAAATATAATTTGTAGCTACAGTGAGGAATCTTGGTTCTATGTTCATCATGCTAGTTTTCAGTGTGTAATGGATGCCGTTCACTCTTCCAGGCATACCCATTGACTTAATTACTTGTTACCTTATTTTTTAAGTTACTTAATTCTCACTTAAACTTTATCTATGTCAGTTACTTTCCAACATCCTTAACAATTTCTCAAAAAGTCAAGTGTGACTAGAAGAGAAGACAAAGATTCCTCACAAAAGCTTAAGGTTTGGATGCCTCCTGCAGAGACTAACACAACTGCAATTGTATAAATGCATCTTCAAGATTTTTTTTTAACATAATAGTCTTTTTTTGTTTGCAGTCATATCTTGAGCAATATGGTTCATTTTATCTTAATGTATTTTCATTTCTGCTTTTTCAGGTAACACTTTACTATCAGGCACTCCGAATACCATTCACTCTGCCCTTAGGACCATCTCCGACTTACAAGACTCGAGATATCACTGCCTGGAATTTATTTCCTGAAATAGCTTCACAAATAGCACAAGAAGATCAATGTAAATATTACTTACATGATTGTCTCATGAATAAGCAATGTTTGTAGATCTGGCCTTTTCCATGACTGGACCTTGTCTTTCCTTGCAGTGATGTTATAGGGAGGCATAGCATTTCTAATCCGGTTTTCTCTACAGCTCATTCCTTCACTTAGAAGCATGTTTGTTGGAAGGTGAATGAAGAGATGTCAAACCTGTAAATATTTGGTTCAGAAATTGCTCCTGTCTTCAAGTCATAGAGGTTGTCTTTTGTTCCTTCTAAGAAGGTGCCATCTCTGCACTAAGAGGCATCAGATGCTGGGTACAAGGCAGATCATGTATTTTCTGCCCAGTTTATTTTCTTCAAAAAAGAAGATTCTTAACTGGCTGGTGCCTAGAACTTCTGTGGGAAATGTGAACTACTTTTTATCATGGTTACTATTTTTTAGTTTCTTGAGAATTTGATACATTTTAGTCCCTTTAGCCTGAGTTTTATGTTTAGAATACAGTCAAAACCAATACTAGTGTAGTCTATATCTGGTAGTTACTCTCTAGTGCTATCCTGTCCTTACACACTCTGACAGCATTGAAAGCTTCTGCCAAGGAGATGTTGAAGTTTCTTTCCTGTTTCCTGGGTAGTTCCATCTCACAGAGGTGGCCTTCAATACTTTGCAGCAGCATGTCACTGTCACATCTGCCATTTCTTTTCTGACTTTGTTTTGCAGCTACATGTGAAGTCAGCGAGGGAAATTTCAAAACATTTGATCGTGTGGGCCGTACATATTCTTTCAATAAGAGTTGCAACCTGATAGTTGCCCAAGACTGTACAGAACACCCAAAATTCGTCATTACTACAAGAAAGGTTGATCCTCAGTCTTTCTCAAGAGAGGTTCACATAAATACAACCTCAGTGTAAGTGGGGTTTATCCTGAGGGCTCAGGAATTAGATATAAAGTTTCAGGGTCTTAGTCTGAGGATGGGTGAAGCCTAGCTCCTAAGCAAAACTGATTAGCAATCAGATATTTGGGAAAAGGCAGGATTTCCAGAAAGAATCCTTATCTGAAACTTTTTGGCTTAGTTGCTCTTGTCTTCATTTGCACAGCCATCATTATCTGATAACCTAGTCATTAAGTCCCCATGCCGACTTTTCTTTAAATGGTGAATCTCAAAACCCAATGTCCCAGCGAATTTTGTACTTTGGAAATAATACAGCTCATTCATTCATTCATTCAAAATTCAGATATTCAAATTTGTTCTCTGCTAGTGTTGGTCACAAATATCTCTACTTTTCACATTTTAACTTAATCACAAGTTGTTTCTTCTTTTTTTTTTTTATTTCTCTGAAGGAACATCACAATCTGCCCTGCTGGAAATTCATCTCTCCTTGTGGCATGCAATGAGGAACCAGTTCTATCAGACAGTGGAGTTTCAGAGTATGAAAAATGTAAGCTGTGATACCCACTTTTCCAGGACTGACCTGGAAACTAAATATCTTCAAGATGGTGTTATAAATTCCACAGAAAAATATCAATGTAAAGAAAATATGAGTGGGATTAATTGAAAGAAAAACTGTAGACTTTGCTGTCTTAAGATTTGTATTGACTTACATTCCTGTAGTATATGCACACTCTTTCCCCCACCACAGCTGAGAGGTAAGTGAAGCCCTTTCTTATATATAGGGTATGTCCAGGTTGGTGATTTTTTAGGGGGGAAAAAAAAAAGTGCTTATCACAGTCACGGTTAGATGCTTTGGTTCAGATATGTAGCTGGAGCACCATCAATGCTGTTATCATTTTGAGACTTAGCAGACTGGATACAAAAGTCAGTTCCAACTGTAGGAAACAGTAGTAGAATATTTTTACAAATGAAGAGATAATTTCTTCTATTTTTGCTTTGTCTCTCCACCAAAAAAAAGAAAAAAAGAAAAAAGCAGCTACAAAGCCAACAAAAAAGCCCCTGCAGCAGCAAATGATCACTGTGAAGGCATGAAGATGAGATACATTATGGTGTGTTTGGTGCTACTCAGTATATCCATTAACCTGAAATTAAGCAGACCACCTTATGATTCACTATCTTTTCACAGATGATGTTAAAATTTATAAAAGTGGAACAACAGTTATCGTGGAAGCTCCGACATATGGACTGAAGAATGTGACTTTTGATGGTGTGGTCCTTAAGGTATTGTGCTTACTTTCAAGGTTACTACTTGCTTCCTGCTTCCTACTTTGGCAATGTAACAGACCAACACTTCAGTATTTGCTACAAAGATGTGCTATTTTATAGGTTACTGTTGCTTCATGGATGAGAGGAAAGACCTGTGGAGTCTGTGGAAATAATGACAGAGAAAAGCACAATGAACTCCTAATGCCAAATCATAAGCTGGCACAGAGCTGTTCTGCTTTTGTTCATTCATGGGTATTGCTCGAAGAAACCTGCTCTGGTGGTGAGTAGATCTGAAAACAATTTAAGCTTGGGGAGAATATGATTTCCCTTTTCCTCTGCCAATAGCTAGAAAATACTTTTAAAAAAGCAGCAGATATCTTTTACTTAGAAAAGACAATAGTAATATATATCCATTTTAACTTCATTAACCACTGACTGTTTAAAACACTGCCTGTGAATACAGAGAATATATACTGCAGCAAAAGTCTTTGTCTCATGTGCAGTTCAATGTTAAATAATTGATACTACTATAATTTCTTACACTGAGTAGATTTTTCTTTCTTGGAGAGGCAAAATCAGGCCGAATCTTCCTGCCACTAAAGTGTAAATTTTTTTTTTGCTATTTTTATCACTGAATCAAATCAGTTTTAGGTGTTGTCTGCAGAATTAATTTAATCAAACAAGTTGCAGGCTATGAGTGCAGTGTCAGATCTTAAGTTTATGTACATCTTAAGAGTGCACAAAATTTCATTTTTGTTCTGTACCATCTGAGGGTACCATCTCAGGGAAATATTTAGAAATACTCCTGTGGTAAAAGAGCTTCTTCTCACATGTAGCTGGAAGGATAATGATGGTCTCCCATAACATCAATACAGGGTTTTTTCTGTAGGTCTCCATTTACCTTGGACCTGAGATAACTTTGTTGAAGTTAATGGTTGTTTTCTCCTTGACTTCAGTGGCAGCAGAATTGTACTTATCTCTGTGTCAGGAAATAGAGTCATAGCTGGGATCCTGTTAAGTTACATTATACCTTTCTAGTGAGATAATTGCAGCATTATAAAAATCATCCAATACAAAAATTAACCTTGATGTTATTATATAAATGCTGCCATTTTTTTTTAATCCATTCACTACAGTTGACATTTTTCCTAATGCAATGAAGTAGCCATTGTGCTTGCAGTATCTATTCTTAATAGCTTTCAGACATGAGAGGTTATTTTCTGTGTATTATGTAGTTCTAAAAAACTGGGTATACATAATTCCATTTGGGTTATATTGTGCAATTAGATTTTAAAAATAGCTCCCCTTTCAGACTCTTTCCTCCATCCCTCAACTTATTATCATTGTATCTCGATAACCTCGCTACTGTGAAAATGGTTTGTCAGGCACCTGTGTTTTAATAAAAGCTGAAAAGAAAATATGGACCTTTATTATTGCAAGGATCGATTGGGATTTATTTCTACAATTTTAACTACCTTTCCTTTTCCTCTTAGGGTGCAAGCTGCAGCGCAGTTATGTGAAGCTGAATCGAAATCCTACTATTGATGGAGAGGAATCTACGTGCTACTCTGTTGACCCAGTACTGAAATGTATGAAAGACTGTACTCCAATCGAAAAAACTTCAGTTAAGGTTGGCTTCCACTGTTTCCCAAAAGGTACGATATTTTTCTCTCTCTGTGTCACGTACTGTAGGAGCTCTGTCAGAGCACTCGAAAGAACAAAACACAGTACAGCCACGCACAGACCTGTATTGCTCTGGCTCTTCTCTGAGCTGCTGTTTTTAATCCCATTAGTATTTGCTATAACCACTGACAGTACTGGCTGGCCAAAAGCTAGTTTAGATGATGGCAGGTAGCATCATCTGTGAAAAACATTTCAGGTGGTAAAAGGGGCAGCAGTGATCGATAAATATTTTTTTTTCACATTTTCAGGATCACCATAAAGTTGAGATAAGCAACACAGAGTCCTTTTATGCACATTACAGTCTGCAATTTTGTGTAGACCAGGGCAAGCAAGGCAATTGAAAGCCAGTCAAGTAGTGTGACATGACTGCTGTGATTAGGCTGCCATGCTATGCCACTGTGCAATACATCAGAAAAAACACATTGCTGAAATGTTCTCTAGATTGTTCCCAAAAAATAGTTTGGTATTGAAGGTATTTTATGCACATGCACTCATGCCCCAGATTGTTAAAAATACCAGGCCTTTTTCTCCTTTCACTTGTACCAATTTGTCATGGATGTGATGCATTTTCTAACACAGGTTCACACTGAAGCTATATAAGCATGAAAGGAGAATCCAGCCTGGAACTTATAGACATTTCTGGTGAATTCCTTCCTAAATCATTTCACGAATTACTCAGTACATATATACCTTAGAGGGAAACCTACCATTAGGGAGTATCTCCTGAAGTGGTCTGTACTCTGTGTTAACTATTGTTGGCCAAATCCATTGCTAGCCAGGATAATCCAGTGTGATTCACACTGAAGCAAACAGAACCTTGTGTTGGGTAATACTGGAGAGGAATTGAGTATTTTATGTCTGATTTTAAACATCTGTGTAGAACTTTGCACTTTGCTCATGTTATTAATACCTGCATGTGCTGAATCAGGACATAAAAGCAGTAAGTATCTTTCTATAATAGTCAACCATCTACAACAACCTATTCAACAAGTAGCACAGAGAGAGTGCTAATAGTTTTCTGATGGTTCCCTGGGATGTGAATAGATGCATCCTTTTATGAAAACAAAAACCCACCCTCAACAAAAAAAAAACCAACCTTCCAAAATCTTGTCATATCCCTGTTTCACAGATTTCTTTTGTGTGTCCAAGTCTGTATCTCTGAAATGTCATCACCCTCAGCCACTCACTGCCTCAGAATATTAGGCTTATAATAAAGCTGTCTCAATCTTTCACAAAAATGTGTGAGAAAAGAGGAAAATCAGAAAAAAAAAATAAAGCTATGTTAGTGGTTGCAGCCAGTGCTGCTTTTACAGTAACTGCAGGCTTCTCTGGTTCATTTACTGAACCAGAGACTGGGAAGGCTGCTAGCAGCACTCCTAATCAAGAGCTTTTTTTTATTTATTTATCCTGAGAAGGAGGAGGAGGAGAGGGAAAAGGAGGAGGAGAGGGCGGAAGGAAAAAGATGCCATTTGTGGTTTTTTAGCAAGATGATTGCTTTTCCTGAGGCTAAAGATCAATAGGAATACAAGGCCAGCCCTTAAAAACTGTTCTTTTTCTTTCTTTGTTCACTGACTTGGGGAAGCAGCAGAAACAAAGTCCTCATCTTTCTCAAGCTGAGAACATGTATTTGCATACATTGGATAAAGATCTTTTCTCATCTCTTTATGTGAGAACTTAGACCTGATAGTCTGCTGTTTCAGAAGAGAGGGACCCCATCACTGTCACCAGTGGAGAAAGGATAAAGTACAGAGATTCAGAATTTCCCTTTGTCCTCAAATCAGTGAGACTCTAGTCTCAGGATCTTGACTGAGGCAGACATCAGTCCAAGTTGAAGTCCACATATTGGTTTTCATTTCAAACATGCCACAAGCCCTACCCATAGGGATCGTAATTACTCCGCCAGATCCAGATTGCTGAGGAAACTATTTCCTACGTGAATATGAATGTGATCAGTTCCAGAATGTGCTCAGGAGTAAGAAACATAATGGGAATCAATGGGTATAAAAGACCAGCACTCAGACATTTTATAGCATTTCTCATTTCACAGCTTGAAAAAACTATGGTTTTTAAAAGTATCTCCAGCACTGTTTTGGAAAATATTTATTATCCAGTTTATTATGCAAAACCTGTGCTCCAGATTGGACAGTAATTTAGCCAAAGAGAGTGTTAGCATTTCAGGAGATAAGTGACAGATACAACCTGAATACAGCAGTCGTCAGATTTCTGTGTGATGAGAGATGGCATGTTATAAATGTATTGTCCAACTAAGGGATAAAACAAATGGAAGTAAAATTATGAAAGCTTTACCCATTCTCATTATACAAACTTAATCTAAATGGATGTCCTAATATTCTTCAGATGCAATGATAAACCTCCAACTAGCTAAGAATATTTATTGGGAGGATGAATATCATTATTCCATTTAGATTATTTCAGCATTAAGGGATACGGCTTATTCAAGCTGCTGTTGATAAAGCAGTGTGGTAAGGTTAATACTGCAACTGACAATGCTCTGCCAGATTTCACAATATATGGGAAACTTTAATTAGAAGTTTATGAACCTCTGAAAATTCTCCAAAGGGCTTATCCTTCAGAATGAACTTCGACAAATAGTCAGCTGAAATACGCAGTGATATGCAGCACTAGCATAAAAAGAGATTGCAGCTGCACATTGGTACATAGTGGTTTTATATTGACAGTGGCTACCTCCAGCACTTTTACAGCCTTTTTACAAAGTCTGTTGACTTTGTGCTTCACAAAATGTTATTCATTTTGTTTTAGGAAAGTATATAATGGATGAAAATCCTGCTCCAAGTCAATGAGTCAGTTAGATGTCAGTTGTGGGGGCAGGTTTTCATTCTTTACTTGATGAGGGAGTTGGCAGCCATCAAAACAGTATTTTCTTGAAATGCGTTAATTTGCTTAATATTAGTTAACAATGGCTTCGCTCTTCTGACAGATACTGCTGTAAGCCTGCTGGAATGGCAGAGAAGCAGCGATAAGAAATCTGCATCTGAGGATGTTGTGGAGTCTGTGGATGCTGACATTGATTGTACCTGCACTGGTGACTGTAGTTAAGCTAAACGCTTTAGTGTTGTGCTATAGACATACATACAAATAATTGAATAGCTGGACAGATAAGAAGGGAACGTAATAGCTGTAGTAAAATATTAAGAAATGTGCTGAAAGAAAATAAGCCTACTGCATTGCATCCAAAGTCAAATGCATTATGTACAGTCTGCACTGCTTAATAAATATGTTGTTCATTAAATAAGTATTCATGTGGTTTCTCTCTTTATTTTTCCCTATCAACAAAACAATCAGACCAACTATAATATTATCCAGAATTTCTGCTTCCTTTTATCTGAAATATAATTACAGCAGTCCTCTCTTAAAATTATGTTCACTAGGTGATGAAAGGAAAACATGATTACGGCTACTGCTAACATTCCATTGTGCAAAGAATTTCATATTTAGCATACTAAAGACACAGTAAGCATTTGTTTTCTTTTATGTTTTCTGGTAAAGAGCAAAGTCTGTTCTTGGAACCGTTCTGCAAAAAATACATTTTACTCCCAGCAAGACCATTAGCCTTAGTACATTCTACAAAGGAATGAATTGGACTGCTAGACTCCCACTGTAGCTTTCCAGAGAGCTATAGTGTGTGACACAGTCCCCATTTTCATTTAAATTTCAATGGATGTGCTGTTGCTTCATGAGCTAAAAGTATGAATAGGAACTTTTCCTTTTTCTTTCTTTCTTTTTTTTTTTTTGGTTTACCATCTGCTATTGTATATCTATGAAAATGATGCCTTCAAAAACTTCAGGGAACAATAATACATCAGGTAGCATTCCAAATACTCCAAAAAAGTAATATATAGAAAAATATATAAGAGCAATAGCATCATAAAGCTAAAATAAAGTACAAGCAGGACAGTTAGACTGTGTTTAACCGGGAAAGTGTCAATCTGCTAGCTTTCACTTGGCCTATGCAGAAAGGCAATTCCCTCCCACCCCAGGGGACCAGGAATAGGAGGCACCTTCAAATCCCCAGCAATGGCACAATGCCTCTTCACCTTGTACACGAATCAGCCGTGCAGTGAGCCGTGGTACACTTTCCGTAGCAGGCAATAGCATACAGCGTGCTCTTCTAAGGGAAGCCTTAGAGTGGGTATGGTACTGCTGAACCCAAATGCTGTCAGGAAATGGTCATTAAAGAAAATACTTTTCTTTCTAACTAAAAACTGAGCTATCAGAAAGACGATTGAAAACTAAATAGCTGAACAGCTACAGAATAACATTTCTCAGTGCTTTTCTTTCAAGAGCAGAAACATGAGTAATATGTGGTACTCCTCTCGCTCTCAAGTTGCAGCCTGTCACCCACTTGAAATTAGAAAAGACCCAGTTTTTCTCAGCATACTGCACTTCATTGCTTCCAGAAGAAAGTGAGCCATCGTAAGTCTGTCTAAGTTCAGTGGGCTGAGCCCTGGTGAAGACTATGTGACAAGCACATTTGCAGCTGCCTCTGAGCCTCTCTCCCGAGGGTAACTGACAGAGGGCAAAAGGAAGCTCCCTGCCTCTTTCCCTTCCCCCAGCCTCACTTAGATGTATTTGATAACCTTCATCCGTACTGGGTCTAGGTGAATAGAGCCAGTGCACTAATCAAGCATTTTTGCATGCAACTAGGTTCAAACTAAGACCCATAACATGAGTTCTTGTGTGTTTTTATTTGTAAAATTCCCTGTACAAAAGCTGTATTTTGCTAACTCATCAGAAGTGCTACACCACAAAACTGGTAACCCCAAACAAGAGAGGAGATGAAGAATATTGCATTCCACTTTCCTTTAAAACCGCACTAATATTACACACCTAGAGAGCCCTTTTCTTCCTGGTATTGTTTTCACTGTGGCTTATGGGAGATTTGGCATTGACTTTCATAGGATCAGACTGTCACCTTTAATCCAACACCTTTCTCTTTAATCACAGAATTGTAGGGGTTGGAAGGGACCTCAAGAGATCATCGGGTCCAACCCCCCTGCCAAAGCAGGCTCCCTAGCTCATATTGCTCAGATAGGCGTCCAGGCGGGTCTTGAATATCTCCAGTGAAGGAGACTCCACCACCCCTCTGGGCAGCCTATTCCAGTGCTCAGTCACCCTCACTGTGAAAAAGTTCTTCCGCATGTTGGTGCGGAACTTCCTATGCTCCAACTTGCAGCCATTGCCCCTTGTCCTATCCCCATAGACCACTGAAAAGGGGTTGGCTGATTCCCCCTGCATCCCCTGCTTCAGATAATTATAAACTTTGATTAGGTCCCCACTTAGTCTTCTCTTCTCAAGGCTGAACAGTCCCAGCTTACTCAGCCTTTCCTCATAGGGGAGATGCTCTAGGCCCTTAATCATCTTCGTAGCCCTTCTTTGGACTCTTTCCAGGAGATCCCTGTCCTTTTTATACCAAGGAGCCCAGAACTGGACACAATACTCCAGGTGGGGCCTGACCAGGGCAGAGTAGAGAGCGAGGATCACCTCCTTTGACCTGCTGGCTACACTCCTCCTGATGCATCCCAGGATCCCATTGGCTCTCTTGGCCACCGAGGCACACTGCTGGCTCATGGCCAACCTGTCATCTACCAGGACCCCCAGGTCCTTCTCCACTGAGCTCTTCTCCAGCAGGTCATCCCCCAGCCTGTACTGATACAAACAGTTGTTCCTTCCCAGGTGCAAGACTTTACACTTGCTTTTGTTGAACTTCATCTGGTTTCTCACTGCCCAGCTCTCCAGCCTGTCCAGGTCTCTCTGGATGGCAGCGCAGTGCTCCTGCGTGTCAGCCACTCCTCCCAGCTTTGTATCATCTGCGTACTTGCTGAGGGTGGATGTTATTCCCTCATCAAGATCGTCAATGAAGATATTAAACAGGACTGGACCCAACACTGAGCCCTGGGGAACACCGCTGGTAACAGGCCTCCAGTCAGATTCTACTCCACGAATCACAACCCTCTGGGTTCGGTCCGACAGCCAATTCTCAACCCACCTCACTGTCCACTCATCTATCCCATGCTTTCTCAGCTTTGCTATCAAGATGTCATGGGAGACAGTATCAAAGGCCTTGCTGAAGTCAAGGTAGATGACATCCACTGCTCTCCCTCCATCTACCCAGCCTGTCATGAGATCATAGAAGGCTATGAGGTTGGTCGAGCACGATTTCCCCTTAGTGAATCCATGCTGACTACTCCTCATGACCTTCTTCTCTTCCAATTGCTTGGAGATGGCATCCAGAACAAGCTGTTCCATTACCTTTCCAGGGGCAGAGGTGAGGCTGACTGGCCTATAGTTACTAGGTTCCTCCTTCTTGCCCTTTTTAAAGACTGGAGTGACATTGGCTATCCTCCAGTCTTCAGGCACTTCTCCTGTCCTCCAAGACCTGTCGAAGATGATAGAGAGCGGCTCAGCAATCACTTCCACCAGCTCCCTCAGCACACGTGGATGTAACCCATCTGGGCCCATGGATTTGTGTGCATTAATCCCTTTGAGCCGCTCCTGGACCTCCCCTACTTGAACCAGAGGGAAATTCTTCATTTCCCAATCAGTCCTACTCCCATCCAGTGTCTGTGGGTCCCGGGGGACCTTTGAAGTGAAGACTGAAGCAAAGGCAGCATTCAATATCTCCACTTTCTCAGCATCCCCCGTAACCAGGACACCCTCCTTATTCAGCAAGGGACCTACATTATCCCTGGACATCCTCTTACTGTTCACGTGTCTAAAAAACCCCTTTTTATTATCCTTTATGTCCCTTGCCAGCTTAATTTCCAAGAGGGCTTTAGCCTTCCTAGTTGCATCCCTACAGGCCCTGACCACATTCCTGTATTCTTCCCAGGTGCTCAGACCCTTTTTCCACGATTCATAGATCTTCTGCTTCTCTTTGAGTTTGCTCAATAGCTCCCTGTTCATCCATGCAGGTCTTCTGCCTCTCTTTCCCCATTTCCTCCTCAAAGGGATGCATCGTTCCTGTGCTTGGAAGAAGTGCTGTTTGAATGCTAGCCAGCTCTCGCAGGCTCCCATTCCTTCAAACAGCGTAGCCCACGGGATAGCCCCCATTAAGTGGCGGAGGAGATCAAAGTTAGCTCTACCAAAATTCAGGGTAGCTATCCTACTTTTTGGCTTGCTTCTTCCACCCAGGATCATGAACTGAACCATTTCATGGTCGCTTTGCCCTAAGCTGCCCCCGACCTTCACTTCCCTAACAAGTCCATCCTTGTTAGTGAAAACAAGGTCCAGCAGCCGCCCTCCC
The DNA here is from genome assembly GCA_020800305.1 of Porphyrio hochstetteri. Lineage (NCBI taxonomy): Eukaryota > Metazoa > Chordata > Aves > Gruiformes > Rallidae > Porphyrio > Porphyrio hochstetteri. The sequence continues at coordinate 13,906,490 of CM036912.1, read as the reverse complement.
CTTGTGGGCTCCTGCACCATCTGTAGCAGGAAATTGTCTTCAACACACTGCAGAAATTGTCTGGACTGCATACGACTGGCCGTATTGCTTGCCCAGCAAATATCTGGGTAGTTGAAGTCCCCCATAAGGATCAGTGCCCGGGAACTTGAGGCTACTTCTAACTGTTTATGGAATGCGTTATCTACCTGCTCCTCTTGATCAGGGGGCCTATAGCACACTCCCACAACAATGTCCCCCATACCGGTTTGCCCCTTGATTTTAACCCACAAGCACTCGACAGAAGGTTCATCCTTCCCCAGGTGGAGCTCAACACATTCTAGGTGCTCTCTCACATAAAGAGCAACTCCTCCACCTCGCTTCCCTAGCCTGTCTTTCCTAAAAAGCACATAGCCATCCATGACAGTGTGCCAGTCGTCCAGGTTGTCCCACCACGTCTCTGTGATTGCGATGAGATCATGGCCCTGCGACCGCACAAAGATCTCTAGTTCTTCTTGTTTGTTCAACCACTTCAGATAAGACAAAGGTAGTGAAGAGATGTAGCAAGAGAAGAAAAATGACCTTTCATGCTCAACTACTGGAACAGGAATTTAGTAACAGCAAAGAGCCATTAGTAAGAGTAGTAATTCTGCTCGCAGTAAAACACCGTCATCTACACAGAAGCATGACACTAATTAACAATGATCAAGCTGGGATGTACAGTACGAAAAATATAAGCAGCCCATAAAGGCAAATGCCTTCTTCCAGAAACAATTTACAGACTGTTCAAGTCATTGGAAAAAACTTGAAGGCAGAGACTGATCAGCAGTCCTAAATTTGTGTATTTTACGAGGACAATACATGATAATAATACATGCCGTCCAGTGTAAAAACCAGCAAGTGTGTCAGGTCAGGCCTGTCCCTGCTGAAGCCCCTCTTTGGATCCTGCACCAACAGGAGGACTTCTCCAGCGACCCAATTGAAGGTAGCTACCAGAACACCTACACATCTCTTTCTCTAAATTGTCATGCCCAGAAAAAGGCATCCTTCCCCTGCTAAAGCCACAGATGCACACCTTTTCCCCAGGAGAAGCGCCTTCTGCCAGCTACAGTGTTCACAGGCCAGAAAGCTCCCAGCGGCAACGTGCTGCATGTGACGGCTTGAGCCCAGAAGCCCTAAAGAAACTCCTGTCTCACGTACTGTCCTAGCCACAAGGCAAGAAAGTGCAAATGGCCACAATGTCAGAGTGCAGCCCAGGAATTCACTCACCATCCCCCTACCAGTAATGCAGCCCGGTCTGGGGTGCAGGCTCGGACAGAGGGGAAAGCAGTCGCTTGCAAAAACCAGGCACGCTTCTTTCGCTGGTCGGTGCAGGACACAGGTGAGACACCACTCTTCTTATTTCCATTTTGAAGGGGCAGCTTTCATTTCTGTCCAGTTCCTGTTCGTTAGTGCCCTCTTACTGAGACAGCTGAATGCCTTTGACTGACTGAAAGACTCCACTGATGTTGCAGCTGTAAAATCCAAATATAATGAAAGTTAGCAAAGCCTGAGATTGGCAGTGGACACGGCAAAGCAAAACACTTAGAACCAGCTCATTTTGCCAAAGGAATTAAGAGCATTAGCAGTACAAGTGTGAAAAAGCCCTTCTGGAGTTTCTAATGCACCACATAGACATTTCCAACCCATCTGGGAGGATATCCGCAGTCCAGATTTAAACCTCATTTGGAAATCATGCCTGTCCTATCTGATAAAGCAAACCGAAGTTACGCAGCCTACCAAGTATTAAAATGTGTACTTCACAGTCTGAGCTTTCGTGCACTGTACTTTTCATTCCTAGTGCTTCTCAATTATATGAATTAATGAACTCTGGACTTTACTGTCCTATGACCTTGCAATTATAGTACTCCAGTATTATTTAAAAAAATGAGCGTTAGATAAAAAGATGCAGGCCTAAGCATAGACCAGGCTTGAGTGTTAATCCTGCCTTTGCAGCTCTCTAATGCGGTTTTTGCATGAGACTGGGGATTTCTGTGCCTCATTTTCTGCATCAGAAGGATATGACTACTTACCTACTTGATGGAGTCAGAAATGCTTATGAATTTATAGTCCCATATGTCTTTTGCAAGTTCTTCAGTGATTCTAGAGATGAAAAGTAAATTTTTCCACTAGATCTCCTAACCACATGAGTATATTTTATTGCTAAGTTGAAGGTTTTCATTTTCAGATTCATCCAACTGTAAAATAACTATACATTTGGAAAAAGTCAAAACAATGTATTTAATTTGTTCACGGTCAGCTTTGGTTAAACCTTAGTGGATTATTCATAAAAGCCTAGAATTGGATCCTGCTATTCGAGTGGGATAGGCAAAAAGCTATTGGAGACAGAGCCTTTTGTATCCTAGACAAAGACAACAAACCTTTTGTCTATCAGATCTGGCTCTTTTTGATTCACTAATTTTAAATGACACAGTGACTCTCAGGAAAGCATGGTCATTCTGCTCTAGAGAAAGGAGCTGCAGCATGATAGGAAAGGACAAAACCGTTAATATCAGACCCCTCCTGGAAATGAAATGCCTGCTCCACAGCGTGAGCATGAAAAAAAATAACATGTATAATTCTAACCCCGCTGAAGTCAATGGTTAAACTCAACAGAGCTAGGCTTTTACTCAGCATGTTTGAATGAGTTATTAAACGAACTTTAGTTGTCCCTAAAAATAAATGTACCGTGTGGATCTAAGTGTAGCTGATGAATAAGAAACCTCGGGAATCTAGCAAATACAGTAGTTAGGGCTAAAACCAGAGACAGCACAGAAGGTTGCAGAAGAGAGTAGCTATTAGTGGCCATCTGAGCCATATGTTGAATACTAAGGTCTCTCATGCCATCTACTGGCTTTTCTGTTTACCAACAATGGTTTAAATCTTTTTTTCTCCAGGTTTATTTATAGGACTGATACATTCCAAGCAGTTTTCTATAAATTCTAATCAAGGTTTGGGGTGGGTTTTTTCCTTCTAACCTCCACATTGATTGGTATGTGATTTTTTTCCTGTGAGTTCATTACAATTCTGTACCTTTCTGAACACCATTTCGCATTGTCTCTGGAGGAAAAAGGCATTGCCTAAGACATTCTCATTTCTGTTATTGCTGGATAAGCAGTAATTACATTTCAAGCAGGGCTGAGAGAACAGTTTACTACGAAAATCCAAAGCTGCTCGAAAATAGCACTTACGGTCTTCCTCAATCAGTGTGAGAAGGTTGTTATTTTGGTCCCTAAAAATGCTTTAATGTACAAAAAAATACCTGGTTTTCCCCTCTTTTTTTCTCTTGTAATTCACTTAACTGTAATTCACAGTGAACACTTATATGTCCTAATATTATTAAGTTTACTTTCAGATGGGCTTTGGGAAGCAGGAATTATATATGGTTAGATCTGATCACAGCACTTCCCTTCATTATCTGTAGCCGGCTTCCTCCTGACATCCCAGTTTCCCTTCCCTATTTATCTGTGTCTGCTGGCCTGTTCAGCTTTTCTCAGCAGGACAAACATGGACACCTCAGCAACACCTTCAGCCGGTGCCCAGAAGGAGCAGGCAGCCCTGCAGATGCGCACCATGCCCCATCTAGAAGCTATTCAGGCAGCTTCAAAATTCACATTGCACCCCATGTTAAAACATCTGCCTGGTAAACCTTTTGGAGCTTTACATGCGTTTCTCTTTTTTCTCTGTGCTTTCCTTCTGCACAACAGAGGTAAAATTAAATCAAAACCTTTACAGTAGCAGTTAACTGGGACTGAACAGGTTGTGCATACCGTTAGTCCAAGTAAACTTGGGTCCTGTTATTGGATAGCCTTCTCCACCATCTTTGAAGCATTTTGCCTTTAGGTAAATCGTGACCTTTTCAAACCCTGAGTCATGCATGAACTCTACAAGGGTCACTATAACAAATATACTGCTAAACTGGGGTGATGAAGTAACAGTCCTCAGGCTTTTGCCACATCTTTGTTTTGTCTCCCTGTGAAAATGGATCACAGCCTCTTTTTGTTCTGAAGCTGCAGGTGATTTTCATCACTCTGAAAATCTTTTCAATAATGAAATTAAATTTGAAATATAGTAAATGGTGACAAATTAATTAAATGCTGCAACTAGCTCCCCTCAAACCTATCTCCATTACTTTTTACATTATTTCCTACATGTATCAGCTTAACCTTCACAAGAAGAAGTAACTCAACATTCTTTATAGACATTATATGAAACAATATTTAAGTGCCTTGTTTAATAGTGGTCATATCTATCTCTTCATGCAGTTGAGAATTTACTCTAGCTAGAGCTGCTTTGATGCTTTGTGTTCTTGCCAGCTGATAAAAAGATAATTATAGCAAAAGAAATAGAGCCAAGAATTTGGGCTGAATAAGCTAACACGCTAGAATTCTACTTAGATTCCTGCTTATGCGGTCAAAACAAAACTATTAATATTCAAGATCTGTTCATGACTATGATACTTGGGGGGTAATACACCGATTAGATTCACTATAGGCATAAGAGATTGACGCAGGCTCAGGCTGGCAGTCAAATGTTTATCTCACCATGACACTAACCTGCCTAAATTACTTCAGACTCAATGCAGATAAACTGGTATCTCTCAACGGTGTTTTACCTTTGTGAAATGTGGCTATATTCCTTCCTTTTGATACTAACTTGGGCATCTCTGCACCACGAGTCATAGTGCCCCCATGATCTCTAGTATTGTGATGTTACTGATGTACTACAAGACCTGAGTTTTCAGTGTCTGAAGCCAGAGTACAATCTAAGGTATCTTCTCCCTACAGCCTGACAGCTACCTAGAGTACTCAATAGGAAATCCTGAAGAAATCATCACACACCTCCCATTTCCCAGGCTCTGGGCTCCCTGGGAACAGGTTTCCCTACCTGAAATCATCCAGGTTCTGTTAGCTACATTGCCCTTTCTGAAACACAGCTGAGGGAAGGTGGGAAGGGAGAGAGATCTCACATCTCAGATGACTGTTCAACCCATTAATACATTGTATGAAAATAGGTGTGAACCACAGTTGTCTCATTGAACGGGTGCTTTCACAGATACCGTGCTTTTGTAGGCCTCACCAATAGGGATTAAGTGGTGTAGAAGGAAGAACACCTTGTGTGAGGTTCTTCATGTCTTACCTGTGAGAAAGGGCTGAGCCCCATGGCTTTTCTAGCACTTCTGAGCAGAGGTAATGATGTTCTATAGGATTCTGGAGAGCTGCACAGATTGTGAAATCAGGCATCGATAGACTTTGCTGTTTAAAGTAATAGAAAGGAGCATTAATGATTTCAGTCTTTAGTATAAGCACCTATTTTGCATCTAAGTTTTTTTACTTTCCTCTGTGAAGCTGGGGATCAATCTCTACAATGCTACAGCTTCACATTGGAAAATCCTGATGCAACCAAACTGAAATGCTCGAGAGGAATTAATTGGTGACCTTGCCTGACAGACCAAAATAAATCTGGCAGGCAGGTTGCCCCCTTTGCCAAGTCCTCAGATCCCCAGCTGCAGCCGTACGGATTACACAGCTTCCTGGACCGGGTAAGGTTGCCAGCTCTGAGTCCAGCATCCAGCCAGCTCCCCTGCGCTGCCTCCTGCCTTCAGCTTGGCTCTGCAGGCTCCTAAGCATGCCCACGGCCAGCTGGTTAGCACCAGGCAGACAGGGAACCTGGCACTCCCCCCACCTTTTGGCCAGCTGGTGGACCAACAAAATGGATTGCTCCACTCATGAGAAATGCTGGGATGCCAACATCTCCCTCCTGCTCAGAGCGAGACACAATGTGACAGCCCGAAGCTCCCCTGAGGTGCCGTTCCTTTTTGCAGTGCAAACAGGCTGCTCCCTGCCTCACTTTCTGCTCTTGTGCAGGGGATGCAGGAGCTTTGCAGGTGTGGTGGGGTGGGGTGTGGTGTGGTGTGGTGAGGGCATTTCATTTACATTCCTGAAAGGATCTGAAGCCCTAAGCACTAATTTTTATATATTTTTCATCATCCCATTTGAGATATCTCTTGACAGATAGGTACAGGCTAGCTGAATTAAAGGTGAAGGTTTAGGTTACCAGCACAGGCAAAGCTCTGTGCATTATTCAGTCCTAGCAAATCTGCAGCATTAGAGGAACAAACACCTATAGGGAGAATCCTGGCCTGGCCAAGGCAGAGTTGTAGCTCAGACTATACTATTAATTGCTATCATGTCAATATAAATATAATTAAGAAGGATTTCTCATTTCTGACAAAGATTCTACCACCAGTTCTAAGGCTAAATCCTTTACGGTACAGGCATTTGAATGTCCCCTTCACTCACCTGATGCATGTTTTCAGCATGGCACTGGTGAGTTATTGACATGTATACATTTTTGCATCTCTTGAACTCTTGTTTTATCATTAGCATCCTTTTAGACAAAATTCCTTCCTTAAAAGTCTCATTTTAAAGGGTTTTTCAATGATTTATACATGCAACTGATTTTTTTTTTACATTAGGTAATCCGGACTGTATGCCTGAACTGCCTCATACCTAATGGCAAGACAAATATTTCTGTAATTGTGTCTGGTCCTTCACCATGGCCCCACTCATCAAGTCCCCTTTTAACTGTAGCTCCACAACGAACACGAGACAGGTACAGCTCACATTCACATAACCCGACAGCCTGTAGGCCCTGTGAGATTTTCACCACTGCTCACTGTGAATGCATTTGTTTAGCCAAGCCACCAAAACTCATATTCTATCTTGGGAAATCCTTCATCCAATAAGGCTCTCCTTACACTTCCACCATTCTACAAACCCTTCATCTTAAGGCAATCAAGATGGTAAAAATAGCAGGCTTTTTAAACCAACGGCCTCAAGTCAGTAGGTGTTTGGAATACAGATGAAGTGGGATCACCTAGGGTCAGACCCCTCAGGAAGATACCTGATACCACATTACACCATCCCTGAATTTCAGTCATTTCCTCAATAGTTGCACGAACAGCACTGAAATCACTGAACCTCACCCTTTTTCCTCCACATCAACATGCGCTTTAGGAAAAAAAAGGTTTCTTAAACTGCAAAAACATTGGTAGATCTTTTAAACAGTGTATGAGAAATAATACATGACCTGGTCTGCCATACTTTTCCAATGACTCAAGTCTGAAAACTGTAATAATTTTTCTGAATGACAGACTGAGCTGTTGTTTACCTGGTTATCACACAGCAATTTCACAACTACTGGGTTTCATTACCCCCTTCCCTCCCCAAAAGATTTCCTTCATATGAAAAGACCTTTCTTACTCTTCTCTTTGCCTGAATTCTTCATTATGCTCTTTGTAGAGCTTATTTTTCCCTTGTTAGGCAGAAAGTGGGGTCATAATGAAAGTACAATGTAATCAAGTGCATCTCAACAAGCTGAACAGATTCCTACAGTGAACCCCCAGGAAACTTAACTGCAGCTCCCTTTGCTCCTAACAGCTGCTGCTGCACTTATCTTCTGGATAAGAGACTCAGTGATCTCCTTTACGGCCTTGCCTTTGAGGGAATGAAGCAGTAGGCTTGCACACACTTCACCCAGACCTCCAGGAGAGGAGAAACCTTCCCTGTACAGGTCTATGCTCATGGTAGAAGCTATTAAGTAGACCGAACCATAGATCAAACTACAGAGTTCAATAAAATCCATTAGCTATGTTCTCTGTAGAGGGCCCTTTCTGTTCGGCTCCTGGGGCCCATCCTTTGCAAACTCACTGACACTAAGGGGCCAACGTGACCAAGCCAATTAACAAAAGAAACCTCTCTACATTAACATACAAACAATTTTAACTACATCTTCTTTTGTGAGGAGAAGCCTCTCTAACTGTACCTTCAGAAAAGATAGAGTAATGGTAACTTTTACCACACATTCCAATATCAGGCACACTAAAAGCATTTACAGATGCAACTGTGCCAAAACACATTGACACTTCATTACATGTGGCCCGAAAAATTTTATAAATATGTCAGTCAAACACTCTTCCCAAACATTCAAGTAAAAATCTGGAATGCATCCTGATGCTATTCAAACCATTAGAAGTGAAGATAAAGCACACATTTTGACTTGTGGGAAATAAGTATTTTGAAAAATATATTCACAGTAACCAGTCAGAAGGTTTCCAGAAAACTACTGAGATGCCACTCTGGGAATCTACTATTAAAGGAGGACATGATACAATGAAACATCTAGACTGACTCCTTCTACAAGGCACTTGCCTGGCTTTCATCTCATTCTAAATGTGCGCACTGGCAGTTCAAGTCTCATTTGACAGCTCTTTATAATGGCTTCAGGGTCTGTTTCCAGAGTTAGTCATTATCATATAATATGGGCATTTAGCTATTCAATGTTAGGATACAGAAGGTAGTTTCTAGTGTAACAGCGTGAAAGGAAGAAAGTAAAGAACACACACAATGTGTAGGGAATAACCGAAGATGTAATTTAAGCTACAAGGAGGAAATAATAATTTTTTTATATAATTTCTTGAAAGGTTTGTGCAGGTGATTTTCCTAATGGAAAGAAATGATAGGTTTGGAAAGATCCTGCAGTCAGACAAACCTGCAGAATTGGTATCAAAGCTCAGAAGCTGGCAAATCTGTTCTCCTCTTAATGTAAGCAAGGCAATATTTTTCTTCAAACGGAGGTCCAGCTTCATAACTCCAATGTGATACAATTCCACTGATGTCTCTGGAGTTGCATCTGCCTCATGTGACCCCCCAGAATCAGGATTTTATAAAGATTAGCCCAGCAAGCACATGAAATATCAAAAGCTGCGGTAAATTTTCAGCATTTTCCTTCAGCTCCTCAGAAGGGAAGTTGTCAAAGTAGCTGTCTGCTAAACATATCATCTGCCTTACTATGGAAAGAAGGATGTCAACACTGCATGTCAAATCCAACCCTGAGATATACTTTTTAATGGGCAGGATCTGACTTAGACAGATCCCAAATCTCTCTGCAATTACCTGCATCTGTAGGAAAGGCACAAAAGGATTTATCTTAAAGAGCTCTCAAAGTATTTTCCAGTCTTGTTTTTTGTGGCAGAAGCAAAGTAAAAATCTTAGGAAAATATTTTCAAAGGCATTGTTTGAGCAGATCATAAGTTTTAGTTCTTCTTGTGCCTTCATACAAGCAATAGTGTCATCCAGGTACAGTGTGACCAGTGACAGTTTGCTCTCAGCCACCATTTCTCCTAAGGGTCTGGTGACCCTTCCCTCATGAGCTCCTGCCCTCTGTCAGCACCCAAACACCACAACAGATGACAGCTTTCAGGAAAGAGACTATTCAGCAGTGGGTTAATGCAACCAGAACTATTCATCTAGTACTACAGCCTATCACCTTCAGAAAAAGCATTTGGGATGATGCGATGTGAATTGAATCACCTGCCTATGTCTACACACTTCCTTAGGCAGTGACACTTCAAACACAGAAAGGGAGGACACAGAAATGCAAGCACATGAAAACAAAGCTAAACATTTCCAAGATGTTTCAGCTTAAGCAGTGTAAGGTATCGAGTATGCTGGCACTCCCCTGACACAGGCACCTGCTGTGGCAACAGGAACGGACACCACTTCCTGAAGCCAACATTCACATGGGTGCAAGAGGCAAATTAATTCACTCCTGCCAACACGGACTATCATTTTTTCCCTGCTAGTCTTTCTTCCCACTCAAAGCATATTTCAAACACAAGCAGCAATGTGACCTAAAGCCTAAACTCTCCTACAGGAGCTTGAGCTTCCACAAGTAAAGAGAAACCACATCAGGTAGCTGTGAGAGTCACCTCATTTCATGGCTGGTTTTTCAGGTTCGTTTTTCACTTCCCACTGCAGATGGTCTCTTCAGAACTGTATCCAGCCAATATAACTAATCAGTTACCCTATATTAGCCCAAAAGCAGGTCTACAGATGCACTAATAATGGCACTTTAGGATTATGATATCTGATCCTTTATATCCTTTTTCTGTGTTTGTGTGTGTCACTTTTACACCTACATGAGGTGTGCACAGAGCCCTAATGTGTCTTTTTACAAAATCTTCAAGAGTGTTCATAGAAGGGAAAAAAAGAGGACCCAGCCTTTATAGTTAAAGAGTTAGTTTTGGCCTCTCCCGAGTTGGATTCACTAAGCATACAAAAATGTGCTTTGATGGGCCAGGGAAGTAAATCTCTGGACAGGTTTCGCAAGTGCTCTTACGGATTCTTAAGCAGAGCACCAAGAACTGTTCCTAGTTAAGCGAGCAGTGTATAAGTATTAGAGGATGAGACAGCTCATCGGCTGCTTAGCCAGCACAACTCAGTTCCTTCCTTTCCCCTTTTTTCTCTACTTAGACATGAGAATAAAATAAAATTTAAAAAGAAAAAAAACAACCCCTGAGTGCCGTGAAGGGAATTGTCTGAAACTGTAAGAACAAGATTTTATCCCATCTAAGGGAAATTCTCAGCTGGGGGTAAACTCCTGCCATTCTGAATTGGGCTGGATACAGCAAGTCATCCTAGCCCTTACTTTTCCAAAGTTTCTCATAACTTTCTCTGTTATCACCAGCCAATTTATTCTTTAAGGGATATGTATATTTTCAGCATATCTTAAATTTTTAGACAGGGAAAAAAGACTTTGAATTGTCACATGAATTATATCATGTGTGGTCCCTAATGGGACCAAAGTATGGCAGAAATGGAGTACCACTGCATTCTGCTTCTCAGCTGATGTGTTTGTGTACTTCGCCTGAGCAACTTCCTCAAAAGAAGGAAATGTTTTCTTCATTCTAGAGGAAAGGATGCTCCAGTGCCAAACAAATGGGCAACCTTCTAGGAAGTGCTCCCCAAGCAGCCTCTCTGCAATTGTTTCTGGTTGAAGACAGCACAAGAATTCAGTTTTTCACAAAGGCATTAGGTAGAAAAGCTTTAATTATTAAAAGAGTGTGAATTAAGCAGATACTGTGCTGCACCTACAGTGCCTTGGTGAGAAGGCGCTCTGTAAACAGAATTATTATTTCATCAACACAGTAGACTCCTCACTTAATGGCTCACTAACTGGGCTAGAGATGAGATTCGATGTGAAGAAATCAATGACTCAAAGCAAGAGATTCAGCAAATATGAAACACCTAGTGCTAGCTCTTAGGATTGCATATTGTCTCCTGTGGAAGTGACTTGTATCACGCAGGGAGAAAATAACACTCCTGCTGCTGCGTCCAACTGTATCCATAGGAGATAAGACTGAACCGGTGCTTGCTAGCACTAGACTCCCATACTTTAGGAGTTTTTTATTTGCTTTTTGGTGTTCTCCTTCTGTGCTATAGCTGCTAAATAAATAAGCATTGCTACTTCATATTTCCAAAATTATTTTGGTGCTTTTTTTTTCAATCCATGAGATCAAAGTCATTATTTTTTAGTAGTGGTAGCCTTATTTTGGTGTCCACCAGATCTATACATCAATCAGGATGACTCTGCTGTACCAGAGAGCAGAAACACCAAAGGGCATCCTGCAAAATTAAATGGTGAGAATAATGAAGTCCTTCACAATTCCTCTCTGTTCTAACCATTATAACAACTTGAGAGAGCACAGAAGATATTTTCAACATGTGGCTATAGGTGCATGACTCTTCTTCAGGCAGCTGGCTAGAGGGTAAATGGCAAGAGCAATAAGTATCTATCTCTCCTCCCTGGGAGTGAGCATGATTCATGGATGAAGAATACTTTATTTTCCTACTCACCAGCATACTGAGGCTTTACTGTGAAATTACTTCTTAAGTTTTTCCCTTCTCTTCAGTGCTAATTTAAGGATATAAAACTCACCACGCTGGCTCACTTTTCACTGAAGCGAATTCAGCTTCTCTTCCAGATTCTCAGGGAAAATCTCAGCTTTACATTCATCAGCTCCTAATGCAAAACAGTGAATCTGACTCTGCTGAGAAAGGTTCCTGGTGTAATTGGGAGTATCTGTGCAAAGGGGGAGAGACGAGTTAAATTGCAGAGGAAATCCTTCATTAATAGTGCCAACGGACTGTACAAAACCTAACTAATTCTCTGAAAGAAGGAAGGATTAATATCCCATTTTACGGGGAGGAAAGTGAGATAAGAAAGCAAACACCCAGGAAAATTAACAGCCAGGATCACTGCAGCTTCAGTTCCACATCCATTCCCACAGGTGGAGAGACAAATTTGGGCAGAATCTCTTCTATTTGTGTGGTAGTTTGTTTATTTGTTGCTATAGAAGGAAAAGCCCCCAAAAAATTTTTCTCTAACAATTTTTGTCAGATTGTCCTGTCATTTCTCATTTGGATTTTTTTCCCCTATCAACACGCATCTTTACCAAATAGGACTGTTAGCAGTTAACATGACTGAAAACAATTATAAATTACACAGAACTGTGTTGAAACCAGAATGACATCTTTCATGAATTTTTTAAGATAATCTGTCTTCCTGACACACCTTTCTGGCTGCTTTTTGTCGGGGGGGATAATACAGCACAGAAATTCGCTGTTGAAAAATGGCAGCTTCCAACGCCTTCCTCCAAAAAAAAAAAAAAGCAATAACCTTTTTCTACACGTAATTGCACTAAATTCACCAAGAGCACATAATGGACAGGAATACAAAATGAGTCACAGCATTTCTATATGAAACAGCTGTTCCATGAACTGGCCATGATGATTTTTGACTATATGACTGCATCTGTAGTTTGGAAACAATTAGCCAGAAGCAATTATTTATCTTGAGTTGTCACACTTGTTTTATCAGCTCTTCAGGGGGTTCTCATGTAATCATAGAACTTGCAGAGCTGAAAAAGCAGGATTTTCCTGCTCCAGTTGGACCAAAAAATAAAATGCAAATCAATGACAGCGTGTTTAAATAAAATTTGTGAGATCCGATTTCATCCATCATTTTCTTCCTTTCCTTGTTAAGATAAAAATATTACATGCTCTCAGAGACTCAGGAGATCTCAAAATATATTTAGTAGTCACACCAGTATACTGGAATCAGGAGAATGCAAATAAATCCCATCCTTCATTGCCTCATACTTTCCACTCCTCTAGTTTGCAGTGGTAAATTTGAAATCTGAATAGTCTCATTTTTCAGAAAGCACTGAGCACTCCCCAGTGCCTTTTGCAGCCGCTGGGACACGCAGCTGTGACATTCAACACCTATGCAAATCTGGGCCGAGTTATCTGCAGTGAGACAACTAACGCAGCTGAGAAAAAGAGTTGCTTTGCCATCTCACAAGGGAATGAAATCTCTGTAGTGAGCTGCTGGCTCTGTCAGAGGTAACTCAGCAACATTACAATAATGTAAGCAGCCTTAGGAACAGGCTAAAAGTCATTAGGAGGTTGGTTTTCAGAGCATATCAGGAGACGATATATGGCACCGTCATGCATTCAGGAAATCATGTTCAGGTTTTATAAACCACAAATGCAAATAAGCCCTGGCAAGCTTTATACTGTGAAAACATAAATAGATTTAGCATATGTAAGCCATTGTGTAGCTCAACTAGAGAATTAATACTGTCTAAGAAAAGATCTACCAGCATAGTAAGATGTAAGTAGTAAACGTGAGGTAAACAGTACCCAGGACAGCCATGTCAAGCTTTCTGAAACAAGAACTAAGACACAAAGGTCTCACCTGTGCTGTTGACATTAGACATCAGCTCCCAGGCCATCCTGAGCAGTTAGCCAAGGGCAGCATAGCTGCACAAAAGAACATTCTGTTGCTTGTTATTAAGCTATCTGGCTGCTCAGGTATGGGTCACAGCCTCTGGACAGTTGCTCTGAGCACTCAGTTTGCAAGCAATAAGCATAACTTTTGGGGAAACTAGTAAGTTTCAGACACTAACTGCACAAGTATGTATTAAAAAGCTATTTCCTTTCAGAGCTGAAGTCAAACCACATATTACAGTTCTCTTTAACTTCTTTATTTTATCTATAACCTTTTTTTCTCCTTTTCTTTCAGAAGCAGATTTTGAAGATGCAAGGAGGCTGGGGATCTGCTTGCACTTTGCATGTTGAAATGTTCACCAGCCTCCTGTGCTGAATCCTGGTTCACGAGGTCCTGCACACCACCAGGCATGTGTCCTCAAAACTGTGGTAGCACCATTCCTGCTCTCACTCTACTCCTGCTTTCTGGGCACAGAACCTTTTACAGCAAAGGGGCTCTGGGGCCCAGCTGCTATAGGTGCACAGGACAGGCAGAGAACTAAAATGCACCTCATCCTGAATGCCAAACACGAATACTCTGCCTCACAGCTCAGGGGGTAATGAAAAGTGAAGACACAAAGGGATTTTGCACTAGATTTCTGAAAAATCCAAGCTGAGCTGACAATCTAAGCACTTCTCTGTCAACAAAGGCTGTTTGGGATTTACAAACTAGCTGTCCCTCCTGAAGAGTCTGATTTATTTGGTATGCTTTGAGCAATCCTAATGCATGCCAAGTTTTTATTCACAGCCATGGCATTTTGCATAATGCCCAAGTAGAGTATGTGCTTAGGAAGTGGTAGAACTGGGTCCCAGGCTTTTCCGTGCTGAGGGAGGGATGAAACTATGGCTTCCACCTCCTGTGGGAGCACACAGAAGGGACTGGGCCAGGCAGAGCCTACAAAGAAGCACAAATCTGGATCCAAATGCAAGAGACCTGAGACCTAGTTTCTGCTCCCTAGGATGTGCAAACATCTAACATTAGACGGCATCTGGATTAAAAAACAAATACAAGCCAGAAATAATCAAGGACATAGAGATTGGGACCAAGAATACATCACTCTTGGCCAAACTCCATAATCACTAGGTTAGATAATGATGCCAGTCCTCTTGGCAGACCTTCTCTGCAATGTGCTGATGCAACTATATCATTTCAGTTCTGCACCAGCTTGAACGCAACGAGGTGATGTGCTTCTGTACTGCCCCTCCATGGCACCGTGCAGGCATACCTTCCTCTCCTTATTGAAGCAGCTTGGTACAAACTTACTGTTCCCAGGTCAGAGAGAACTTATACGGAATAGTTAGTAACATTAATGTAACTACTACAGCTTCACTATTAGTATGCATTTCTAAATTGGGACTGTATATATCTTTGGTATCCATGGTACTGCCTGCACCTGGAGCAGGAATCCTTCCCACTTCATTTCGAAGATGTTCTATGATTACAGCAGTCATCCATTTAATTGGGACATCATTCCCCCATTTCAAGTAATGTTTAATTAGGTTGCAGAAAAAGGAAAGCAAAATTGAGAAACCTTTACCCAGGAATGAACAGAATCATAAAATAAGAGAGTCATAGAGGATTTTAAAATAAAAATCCTTGAGGATTTTTGAATAAGGATGATTCAACAAGGAATAATAAGATATTATAATTCATTTGCCCTTGTCTTTATTAACACACCTCAGCCTCCCTACAATGGGAATGAGATTTGCTGGACAGCTGCATTTCCAGGTCAGAACCTTAAGTTTGGTGAGTATGGAAAAGACACTGCCTCATCCCTCCTCCCTGGATGGAGCCTTTGGTGCACAAAGCCTTCTGCCTACAACCCAGAGTTAAGTGCCTGTCAGATATAAAGGACATATGCCCCTGGCCTGCTGAAGTACCCCTGAGCACAGGAGTTTTCATGAATCCCACCCATGAGCCCCTGTGGGTATCAGGACACCCAAAAGATGGATACCTCAACTCCAAGCATAAAATGTCTTACATGTCCTTAGAGAATTAGCCCATAGATTTACTCTGTGTAATTTCCTATCTAACTGAAGAAGTTTGAGCATAGGTGCATTTAAATCTGCAAGGCATTTGGATTTCATAGGGATGAAGAAGTACCTAAGATTCAAGTGTCAAAGACAACTGGATGACCTCCTAGGAGAACATGAGTCATCTTTAGCTAGTTCTGGAGAGAAGACATTTGCCTAACAATGGTGACAAGTATTTGTTGCAAGGGTTACCTACCATACAATTTGTCTCTGTGGAAATGTCAGACACTTGCAAATGAGCAGGAGATATAGCGTAAATTTAAAAGTAGATCACCCCAGTTTCCACAATAAACACGTCTTTTTTGACATTAACCTGCCTTTGACTCATGGTTCATGAAAGTTAGATTATTTTCAAGGAAGCCTGACACACTGAATGTGCAGTTGTTAAAATCAGATGTTATGGCTGTGCTATTACTGTGCAGTACACGTTGCTTGCACAGCAAGATTACAGATCCATTTCCAAAATTAGGGTCAAATTTATAAACCCACATACAGTGCATTGTCTCTTATTATAATAGGATTTTTTCCTTCATACTCTTTCCTGTTTAATGCAAAGTGAAATTCCATTTCATCTTTAGTAAACCTTTCAGCAGAAATATAATTCTGACTAATAAAACCTCCATAAACACAATCACTTTTATTATGTATGACTGCAACAGTCAGACCTTGATTATATCACTGGCAGCAGCAAGGTAACCACGAGCACTGCTCTTACAAAGAAGAGATAAAAAATTACATCCCAGTAATTTGTAGACACTTCTTTCCTCTTGAAAGGGAAAGTAAAAAAAATATTTACAGATATATTCCCTTGTCAGATGTCTTGCCTAGTACTGGTAACTGTAATACAGTTATAGTTTGAACTGTGGTGCTTGGGAACACCAGCCTGAGGTCAGGGCTACTGAAGCCGGAAGGCTGCCCAAACAGAAATGATGGTCCTTGTCATCAAGGCTCAGAGTCAGAACAAACAAGTCAAACAAGAGTAGACTAAAATTTTTTACCTCTATTTTTCAGATAAAGAAGCACAAGACAACAAATCTTTAATACAAATCAGTACAGTCTCAATGACTTTGCTACCCTTGAAGTGACTGACTGGTATCTACTAAGCATAGTAAAGGCCATCAAATTAAGCATGTTAAAGGCCATCAACAAGCATTGGGCTAGTCAATCCTGCACACACAAAACTATATCCATGTCCTTACTAATCTTTTACATCTGTGGATGTATTTTAAAGAATTGCATCTGTAAAGACTGATCATAGAGCCGACTGTTTTGCTGACATTTTTATTGTCTACAGAAACCCTTCAAATTCTGGAATTCGAGCAAATCGCATCCTTTAAAGAACACATCAATTTCAGCTGTGCATTTTCCTAGCCAGCTTGGCTCCTCTTTTTACATGGGTGTCATGAACTGGTATTTGGCTTGGCCCAAATCAAACCAGCCGTTGGTTTTCTTGTTTGAATTATTTTTCTGTCACACCCTCTTGCACCCTTTGCCTTTCTCCATACCAATAGATTTGCCAGAATAAATCTTTGCTGTTCAGCTGGATGTGAAAACAACCTGCAAACAAGGTTAGTGTCAATTTTTTTGGCTGGGTATGCTTAGCCCAGACTGCAAAGTCCTGACTAGTGTGTCAGGCTGTCTTTATATGTCTTGCTTTGTACTACCAAAAGAAGTCTTTGAATCATTAAGTCACCTACCTGTAAATAAGCTGGAATTTTGATAATGATGCTAAAAATAAATCTTTGTATGGCACAATACATATATTTTGCCTCAAATATGTACATCATCTCATCTCAGTTCCAGATAATTTAAAAGAATCTTTCCAAGATTTCCTGTGTAATCTGAATCCTGGCAGATTAAAAATGATCAAAAAATACAAAAGGCAATAAATCTGTAGTTCACCGAAGCCCTTGGAGTGCTCCCTAACACTTGCTGCTTTCAAATCACTTCTGTTGCAGTGGTGAGCAAGTGTCGGCAGTTTTCCCTGGAAACAAAGACAGAATTATTATCTCTGCCGTCAAGGGAATGTTTTAATTTCTTGCGATACAGTCACTTGGAAGTTCGTCACCTAGCCTGCAGATGGAGAGAGAGGGCTGTGGTTAACACGCTCGCTGGCATTCCCCACGGAATGTTCTTTGTTCAAAGTTCTTGCCTGAACTTTGTCTGAAGCTCAGCGCTGCGGTTCCTACAGATAAAGCACTCTCTCTCACCAGAGTGGCAGCGTAGCAAATGCATCCCTGAGCAGGTATTTCCAAAGCACACTGTAGTCTCAGCCATATAGTTGTAGCTTGGGAATACGGTTTTGAATTTCTGTGTATGTTGACTAGAAGAGTGTCAAGACCAGGAACTTCTTACCTGATAGGAACTTCTGAGCGCTGATGCCATTCAATGAAGGAATTCAGAAAACAAAGTTATTTTTTTCTGTTAGTGACTGCTCTCATCCCAGTTTTCAGAGCACTGAAAGTCTGCTCAGTAACTCTGACACTTCTATCATTTCCAAAGCCTGAATCGGGTGGCTGAGACATGCATGCTAAAAAAAGAACTTAATTTTACTTCCCATTTTCTCATCACTTATAATTTTGAAGGCAAATATTGATCCAACAAAGCTATCATCAGATGAAAGGAAAGAGATTTTTGACACACAATTAGAAAGGATTTATACACTAAACCTTCAAATTACTTTTTTTGCAAAGAATTAAGTGGTAAAATGTGTATTTGTATATAGGAAAGGAGATAATGAGCTATAAGTATCAGTATGTGTATTCTTACCCCAAGAGCACTTTCATAGAGAATGATTATTCTGTAAGAAAGAGAAAAAAGTGAACTCAGTGCATTTACAGAGAAATCCAAGAGGTAAGTAGCATGCTCTGCTTCTTGAAGTTTGCTTAGGTTACACTCAGGGAAAAAATAATAGGAAAGCGCTGCTCTGAACTGAGGACACAGGCTCCACTGAAGCTATCGGAAGTTCTCCTACTGGGAGCAGAAATTCATCCTGCTGATGCCAAGATGACTGCATCTTCCCTCAGCCCCCTAGTCCTGTTAGCACTAACCACACTTCAATACCATGGGGTTGAACTAGATGAACTCCACAGGTTTCTTCCATCCTGTGGTTCTGTGCCTGTGGCATGACACTTGAAATGCTCAGTTAGGGACGTGTTCAAAGTTTCATTGCTTTAGCTTAATTTCAGTAACTTTCTGACCAATTTTATAACACTTTCCACACCTTGTTCAGATTTTAACCAAAGAAATGAAAATATTTGTGTCTTAGGGATGTTTTTACACAAAAGAGTGTGATCACTTGCACAGTCCTGCCCTTTGCTTAGCAAGAGGGATCTGCGAGTTCTTTTGGACACAGCACAATATCTAAAATGAGGAGATTCTAAGCTCTTCCCTGAAAAGCCAAGGAAATAATTTTCTAAATTCTTTAGGCACATATGTCATTCTACCCTTCTGACTAAATTCATTTATACAAAGTTTTAGTTATCTCACTGTAGAAGGTCAACTGACCAAAAAACAGCAGGGGAAAAAGTATTACAGAGAACAAAAGAATAGATTCTCATGAACAGTTAAAGCTCAGAATGAGCAGTTTTCTGCATACTTATGCATTTTATAGCAAGCTACAATCCCATAGAAATAGATGTATTTTGAATTCAGAAAAAAACATTAACTATTCTCAGAATGAAATACAACAGGATCATCAGAGGTCCTGTAAATATATTCTACAAACATTATTTCATAAATACAAGTATTGGGTTGAACTATACAGTGCCTATCGCTGTGTGTTTCTTGATAATGTTTTTTTTAAGAGGTGTTTCTGGGGAAAATTATGTTTATTAAATATTTGCATATAAATAAGTGTATTTTTCCACTCTGAGACAATGGGAAATTAAAAAAAAAAAAAAATCAGCTTTATTATGTCCCACCCCTTCTTAAAACTAACAGTAGAGGAAGATTGGGGTTTTGGTAAAATGTAGAAAAACCCTCCTGAGATGACTGAAAAGGTCTAGCAGTAATATTAAGGATTCAATCATGAATTCAATGTACATATACACACCCTGAAACATCTAAGTAGATTTTGAACCAAAAAAAAGTCAAGGGTTCAGAGCCCATTCTTTTGTATTTATAAACAGGATTTAAGCAGTAAGAAAATTAAACCCAACCATTTCCACATCTATACAGCCTTTATGTAGATATGGCTCTTCCTTTCTGTTTTCAGGGACATGAGGTTTGCTGAGGATCACTTTGGCTTTCCTCTCAGACATACCTTGCAGTCCCTATTTCATACAGTATATCCTCTTTAGAAGAAGGTTTGTGAAGTTTACCTGGATGCCACTTGCTTTCTTCCACCTCTGTGTAAAAAAAAAATAAAATTGTACTTGTCTAAGGATGCTTCCTCCCCAGTCTGGTCTGCAGCTTTGTACTGTGAAGGAACTGGGGTGTTGTATTTTTATCACAGGGTAGTTTTTCTACTCTGGGGGTTTAGATTTCCTTGAACCCCAAACCCACATCTTTATAGTGCTTACATATACCTTTGCATTAGCAGGAGTGACTGAGTGCTGGCATCTTGCATGGACCTCTCAACAATCTGTGAATTTCCTTTCAATAGAGAAATGAAAACACCAATAGCTTGAAGGGGCAGAAAATGACAGCATGAATGATAGATTCACAAAATGAGATGGCTTTAACTGTTAGCAGTTGCAAAGAAAGAACAAAGATGCATTAACCCGGTTCAGGGTTCAGCTGTTGGGCAGTTGGGTGATAATGTGGTTGAAATGTTACAGAGGGCAACATCTTGTTTCAGTAGCTCAAAGCTAGTAAGAATCTCCTTCACAGGATGTGTAGGCTTCACAGAGAGGGTGACCGATACTTCTACTGGCACAGTGCTATTGCACAGCTTGGGTTCCATAAACAGAGATTAATACTATTTGTCCAGTCATTTTATGATAAACAATGTGCCATAACAAACATTAAATTACATCACCAAGAACACTGGTACTAACATCTGGTTTCTTCACAGCAATACTAATCAATATATACAGAACGTAGATATTTCCTTTACATGTTAACACCTCACTGTGTAATCATAGGTAGTAAAGTACTAACACCTCAAAAGTCAAGAGGCACTCAGGAGGATGGAGAGAGAAGCCCCATCTGTTCAGGCGCCATCTGTTCAGACCCCATCTTTCCCACCAAAAGGGACAGAACCTGGATAACAGCAAATCAGTAAATCTGCAAATTAAACACTGCTGTGACATTCAAACACTCACAGTTCTCCATGTTTTGCTACAGTTGTGTGCTTACCAACAAATAAGTCCTCATCCTTGTCCTTTGCCAGTACTATGTTCCCATTAAAAAACTCTTGTTGCAACAGGGCTTAAGGAACAGAGATCATACTCCTTTGCCTTCCCAAACTGCTGTTCAAAGTGAGAAATAACAGGAAAGTCAGAAGTAAAAACAAAAAACCCCACCCAAAACCAATTAAATAACAACAACAAAAAAACACTTAATGCAAATGCAGGCTGCGGAATTCAGTGCCACAGGACATCAACAAACTGAAACACAGCAGACAGTTCCACTGCTTACACAACTTATGAGCAAAAGCTAATCAGAATTCGTGCCATACAATGTAAAATCTCAGGGATGAGAAAACAACCTTGCTTTATGTTCTGCATTGTGGTGATAGGTGCAGTGCTCGGCACCAGAGAGCTGTTTACCCTAAGTGAGCTGCAGCGGTCACTTTCCAAAGACTTAACCAGGCTACTGGTTTGAATAGGTACAGTAGTTTCTGCTGCTGTGATCCACACAGCTCTCCAAAGACACATCGTTGGTATAAACAGAAAATTATAAATGTTTGTTCCCAAATATTTGCTTTCATTTCCACTGTGTCCATTCAAGTATTTTACCAACACATTGAGGACTGTACTGCACAACTTTAATGCCTTTTTTATTTCCGTTTTGGAGCATGTCTTTCACCAAAAATACATGAAAGTAACATTGCATTTAATAGATTATGAGCCACTAATATAATTAACAGTTCAAGCAGCAGCAAAAAATAAAATCTTTTTTTTAAAAACTGCACTAATCTACTTAAATGTAGCATTAGAAAGAACAACATCACTTCCTGCATATTTTAACAAAATTACTTAGAGCTTCAGTTTTCTGATTCTTACTAATTTAAAGGGAAAAAAAACCCAAGCAAACAACAACGAGATTAGCAATGGGGAAAATTATGGTTTAAAATATCTCTATTGTCTTTCAAGGTACTATAATTTTAGTTTAGACATTGTTATTCTCCTAAACTTTAAGTTGTGCTACATGTTTCTCTATTTCCATGGGTTTTCCCTCAGGCACAGATCATGCATTTCCCCCATCTTTTGCTTCTACTTTAGGTTCAATTTTTCCTAGGGACAGCTTTGTTCAGCAGCAAGCAGGCAGTCATTTCAGCTTCTTTATTCCCCTTACCCTCCATTCTCAGTTATATTCTGTATTTTGTGGATATAAAGGATACACCTAAGGTGAGTTGAGAAACTATTCATAAGATCTTTCTGTCCACCCCCACCCCAATAACAATAATCAGAGACAAGGTGTCCTTGTTCTTTCCTTGCTACCAGAAAATTCAGGATTGACAACTCTATACTGACTTGCTCAGTTAATCATACATGTTCTGGTGGAAATTATTACCTTTATTACAAAGCTGTGTATAGATGGAACTAAATGCTCATCCTTGCAATAAAGAATGTGCTCTTCTGTAAAATAATTACTCCATTATCAGGTGTGCTTTAAGTATTGTGAAGTTGCTAGTCATTTTTCCTATTCTGTGAGGATTATAAAAAGGAACTTGAATTTCCAAAGTACAGGATTTAAGACTATCAATTATTTCCTTCGTGGGTCCCTCCCTTTCCAAAAGAAAATAATCTTCTCTGAAGAAGGTGTCATTCTTATGACAACGGAGGGAGTGCAATATCACACATTCAGTGAGAATGTTAGACCTGATTCAAAGTCCAAAAATTTGAAGTGCATGGAAAATATCCTATTAACATCAGTGAGCTGTTCATCAACTCCACTGAACAAAAGCTCCCCCTCACTTACGGTCCTGCTGATAGCTGTCAGACCCTTGAAAGTTTCAACATCCTGGTTCCAGTTACATCAGCTTCCAGAGTAAGAGTTAGACAGTTTTTCCGCTCATCTTTACTGGTTAGGTATATTCAAGTCCTCCTTCCTTGCTTTAGAAGCATGTTTTATATAGCTTAACTTTTAGATATTTACTTCAGCTTGTTAAAATGACGAGCATTATAGGGACCATGCTGACAGGAATATGCAAAGTCATATCCCTTTTAAGATACATAGATTTTTTGAAACCAAGGAGTTTCCCCCATGCCTTGCAGTCCATTTGATGCTAAACATTGAAGGAAATTACTGTTGTGTAATATTAATTTCCTGCAAAAGACAACCGCTAAAATAACTTACGACCCTGAATGTTAGATGCAGCCAAACTCATTTACGCCTTCAGAAATATCAGGAAGTTCTTTGGTTCAATAAACACTCTTGAGAACTGATAGGCTCAACAAGGCTTCCCTGCCAGGTGTCCTCTTTTTATAAAATAAAGCATTGCAGGAGCATGTCAAGAAAAAACAAAATTAAGACACTTAGGTGTAGAGAGAAGAGAAATAAATATCCTGGGATGAGAACACAGAACGGGAAATCCAGCCAGGAAAATGACAGTTAGGTAACAGGCCTTACAAGTACCACAGATA
The DNA here is from genome assembly GCA_020800305.1 of Porphyrio hochstetteri. Lineage (NCBI taxonomy): Eukaryota > Metazoa > Chordata > Aves > Gruiformes > Rallidae > Porphyrio > Porphyrio hochstetteri. The sequence continues at coordinate 13,883,014 of CM036912.1, read as the reverse complement.
AAGGGAAGAAAATAGCATATGCATGTTGTCAGGGAATGCACCTCACATCCAATCCCCCACAATCTGACCCAACCACTTCCTTTTTCTTTTTCTTTTTTTTTTTTTTTGGTGTCCAGGATCATCATTGTAAAGGTTTTTAATTTAGAAATGGAAGCCAAACAGAAATCACAGCTGAAAACAGAACTGCACTGGAAAATATCCCAGTCCAACCGAGTTCTGAATATTTATTCCCTAGAGGAGAAAAAAGGCCTTAATCAAGACTAGTTCCAAAACCACAAACTTCCAATCCTTCCTGCTCAAAGGCAGCAAACAGCAATAATTCAACCTGCATGAACCAAAGCTGAAATATTTTCTCTGCCTGTGCCCAAAGAGAAGAATCACAGTAAGAGACACCCAGCATTTTTCACTGGGGATTGATTTTTGCTTTAGTACGATCTGTAAGTAATAATATGCCACAAGCTTCCCCACAACCCCTAACCAGCTCTACAGAAACCCACCAGCATTACAATAACATAGGCAATGTCGGCTGAACCCAGGAAAGCCAAGCTGTAAAAGCAGCAAGAGCTACTGACTTTGTGCCCCCATTCCCACTCCCCAACCAGGCCTATTGACCTTGCTGGTGCGAAGGATTAGCCCATGCTCTCATGGCTGGACTGCTTCAATCTCCTGTGTTCCTGGTGCTGCACAGAGGGCACATTGGTTTAACATCGCAGCCAGCAGGAAACACCCCTGTGTTTTGAAGCAAGGGGTCTTTCTGGACACATTGGCTATAGCATTTTCTGGATAGTCACCGTTAATTTGAAGGACACACTCATATTTTGATCCCAGATGAATGTGTTCTGCTCCTTCAGCTCATTAATGCCAATCTCTCCTACAATAAATAAGCTTCGTAGCTGGTCTTCACTGGCCTCTCCTGGATGATTTATGTCATCGGCTTGCAATAAGTCATGCTGAAGTTTCCCTGCCCTAGATTCACTCCAACATTGTAACTAGTTTGGTGACTTCTTTCCAGTCTTTCAAATCCATTATTCAGCAAGCTGGTGCTGATGATGCACTTTCAGCCAGGTTGCTTTCATCTTTCATTTTATTAAATGCAAATTGGATTTGAAAATGAAGGCGGACACTGCTGTAATCATACTGGCAGGTAACAGTGTTCTTCAGCTGTCAACAGAATTCAGCCTAAATAGATCATGGCACAAGAAAGAAATTGTATCAATGACTTTGCATTGCTTGTATTTAAATATTGCATCAAACCTATACTGTCACAGGGGACAAGAAGTGAGCACAAATTGCAAACATAGCATTCTTATTCTACATCCTTTCTTTTTTCCCTTTCTCTTCCTCCTTAGTAAATCCAAGGGGAGTTCTTACAGAGCAAAATTTGTGCATTGTTTGCCAAAAAGATAGAAGTATGATAATAAACCAGAAAGCACTCTCTTTTCTAAAACTAGTAACTAGTTTAGATAAACTAATTAATAAAAATGTTAAAAGCATGCTTTACACATGAATATTCTTAAGTTCCAGAGAGCTAAAACAACAGAAAACACTAGATACAGATATATATATACACACAGTCGGTACAGATTTGCTGGTCTGCATACTATTTGTAAAATAACAAAATGGTCTGCTTTTACAAAATAACTATTCATTATTAATCAATTGTATTAACCATTTCTGATCTATGCACACAATACCAGCCAGCTGTGGGACAGTAAAAAAAATAGTCAATGAGTATTAACCAGATTTTAAGAATTACTTTGTTGAGGTCTGGTTCATTAATTAGGCAGTGTTAAATTTTCCTATCTTTGCTAACATTTTAATACTAAGGAACATCTCAATGCTCAATGTTCTTTGTTATTAATATGAAAACATATTGAGGCTTTTGTTAGAGAGTATATTAGATAGATGCTGGAGTGTATTTTTTTGCAAAGAGGCTATTTTTCCCTGCAAGGAGGAAGGAAATGCAGCTGCAATCCCTCCAAAGAGCAGACTGAACCATCTGAAGTATCTCAGCACAGAATCACAGAATCGTAGGGGTTGGAAGGGACCTCAAGAGATCATCGGGTCCAACCCCCCTGCCAAAGCAGGTTCCCTAGGATATACCACACAGGTAGGCATCCAGAAGGGACTTGAATATCTCCAGAGAAGAACACAGCGTTTGGCACAGTCACAGACAGAAAAACCTTTTTCTTTAAGTGGTGACATTTATTAACAGGTGGCAATGCCGTAAGAAGATGGGAGGGTTAAACATTTGGCCTGAGGTCTGGCAAGATGCACTCAAAGCTTTGTACACAGCATCGGAATCTTTCCTGACACGTCTCGTTCTGTTCTTCTGTGTAAGCACCAAAGTCTGTTGTCAAGTGTCTAACTGTCTCATTTCTATCGCAGCAAGTGGCTTTCTCGCCCACTAAAGAGCTATAATTTTGTGCGCTCTCCACTTACTACAAATGCTATCAGAAATGGAAATGAACAAGTGGGAGAAATACTCAAACCCTGCCACCATTCCAGCAAAATGAAAAAGCAGAAGGGAGTAAAATAATCTTGTTGGCACAGTCAGGAAGTGCCTTGCCTTGCCCAAGACAGAAAACTCAGCGGCATAGGCCATTCACAGCATGCTCCTTCCATAGGGTTTCAGAGGTGGCCACTGCCCTCCGCCGGGCCACTGATTCCCCCATTCCTCTGTACAGATTCCTTGAGAAAACTGAAATCAGGTTTCTTCCACTGCCTGGGGAAAAGTCTGACTAGATAGACAGAAGTCAGCATGAAGCCAGCTCCTGCAAATGGACCTTGGACTCAAGTATCTTTACCCCTCCAAAAGCTGCAGAAGTACATCATAATGCCCCCTCAAGTTCTCACACACATCTACACTGAGTCCCAAGCAAGTTTGGACCCAGGTGTTTTGCAGTCCAAGGATCTTTACTGTCTCAGGTGGAAAACAAGGAATTAATAGCAGTTTGCATATATGTGTGTGAATATATATACACACACATCTGTGTGTGTGTGTGTGTGCATGCCTTCATTTGAAAAACAAAAAAGGCCTTGTTTATTTGAACTAATTCTAATCTGAATTTCTTAAGTTTGGAGGTTTGTTTATTTTTATTTCTTACCAGATCATTCAAGAATGTAAGAAAGTTCTGTGTACACTACACATGTATTCCTGGTATGCTTTCTGCCAGACCGTGTATTCCAATGCTAACAGACCACCTCAGCATTTGAGTGTCACAAGAAAACTCACCAATATCTCTCCTATGGGTTCTAATACTTGTATATTGTGACAGATGGAGGTCAGAAATCTTTTTGTTTGTTTTTAAAAACACAAGTTCTTAAATAAACACTAATGCCAAAACTCAGCTCACAAACCCTTTACTGTGTCAAGGATTTGTTTGCATGCAGAGCTACCACAGTGCTGGGGTCTGACATATTGAGAAATACCTACCCTCACAAGTGATGTACAGCAGATGGATAGCTCTGCTGAGATTTAACTCATGAGCCTGCAGCAGAGGGCACTGTGAAAGCACGGTATGCTACAGTTCTGCACAGAAAGAGCTGGAACACGGAGAAGGTGCATCTGCCCCAGGGGACATGCGTGTCTCCTGTCTTGATTGTTCTCTCATTTCTCACTCTGGAAAAGTGACAGTGATGCTCCCTCTGAGAAGGCATTCAGGAGGCAAGCTTTTTTATCACACTGGGCTCCTAACAGCAAAGCCAGCTGAGTCTTTACTGAATAGCTGCCGCCAATGAAACCTCCTTCCAAGCAAAATCTCTCGTGGGCTGGTTCATGACTAGTGTAGACAGCCCATCTCTCCAGACCCTGCAGCCGGTAGTACTGCCAAGAAGATGAACAGAGAGCTATAAAACCCTGATCCTGGGAATCAGTGCACACACTACCAATGAACGACACATGCCTGTAAAACCTATGGATATGCCTGGGCCATTAAGTCTGCTTGGGACTTTACTGGCTTAACTTTCAAAAGGTCCCTGGGAGAGACAATGCCATTAAAATACGGGTTTTATAATCAGACATTTTCATTTGGAAGCTGAAGGCAGCTCTCTCCTGCTCTGCTTTTATATTCTGCACTATCAGATATTCCCAAGCACCCTACAAAGAAGCTAATCCTGCAGAGCTGAGATAGTGAATATTTACAGCAGTGCTCAGAAGCCAGCATCTCTGAATCTATCAACAGCTCCTTGCAGGAGGAATCAACCCTGTCTTTCTCCCTCTGCACAAGTGCTTTAAAGAATAATTTTAGAAAGGAAATGAACCATTGCAGAACCATTAAAAGAATTAAATAATCCATAAGTAGCTGTAAAATGACACAATAAGGAACAATTAATGTTATTAGAAAAGTCAGTTGTGTGTGGACAAAGGCTGGCTGACAAATGACTGTGACTGATCTACAGCAAACCTACAGCCAATGGTAACAGATGGTGGGGCTGGTTTTTTGCAAGCACACCTCTTCTAGAACCAAAAAGCCCAGTTAATCGACCATGGATCATGGTCCTATAAACTAAGGAAAGCTGTGCAGGCCCAGCACTACTGGCTGATGGTTTCCATTAGGGAAGCATTAGAGAAAAGTTCCTGGGTTCTTCAGGAGGCGTCTGGGTTCACTCAGAAGCACACAAAAAAGGGGGAAATGAATAATTCTGACTGTGGATTAGGTGATACAAGAAAGGATCATATTCAACTTTCCATGTCTGTTATGGAGAATACATTTGATTTGAATGGGCAGGCTTCACTTTTAATTCAATATTTTTAGTCTTTCATCCAGAACACAGACGTATAGAGCTAAAGAGCTGTTCAGCTGAGAAACCTACCTCATGCAAAATGGGTTCATTGGAGAATGACCGTGAAAAGGATGTTGGTTTGAACTGATATTTCATAATAGCTACCAGTGTTCTTAACTCTAGCACTGTGATGGTATTTAATCCTTGGATTTCAAAGAGAGTTTCTACAATATAGAGGATGAAAGAAATTTCCAAAGCAAATAGGCATAAAATATTCATTGAGGGAAAACTCTGAATCCAGTTATTAGTCTGCAACAGCCCTCTCAATCCATGGAACATATTATTTTGTTCATTGGCACAGCATCACAGCTAGCCCCGCTGTCAGTCAGATGAGGATTAATGACCTGATTAATGACTAGCAGCAGAGCAGCTCCATTCTGTACAACAGATCTAAACCAGTTTCTAAGAACCTAACTAACAGTATCTTCAGGTGTAGCATACATTTCTAAGAAGGTTTTTTTCTTATGCTCACAGAGAATAAACTTTCTCTGACCACAAGATGGCCCTCATAGTATATTGTCTGTACCATGGTATACAACATCTTTGCCTTGTTTATAATGCATAACTTGTAATACTCTGGCTTCACCTTTAATTCCCTCCCCCTTTTTTTTTAGCATATATAAATATATATATAGAGAGAGAATCTATTTCTCTTTTGTTAGCAGAAGAAAAAGCAAAAATCCTGAATCTGTCAGATTAATTCACAGGCTTTGGGGAAGCCTTTGCCTTAGTCTGAGTGTGTGGCTGTGCTGTCCCAGGGCACAGGTCCTCACGTTGGCCCCAGCACAGCCACAAGAATATGTTGTCACTGCCCACTGCAACCCCTGCATGGCCACACACTCCACAGTACAACTCTTGCACGCCTATGGCCACTGTGAAAGAGTTGGTTGTGTGTGCCTGGAGAAAGGTCTTTTCTCTATTGCAAAGGCTGGCTGCTGCCAGGTCAGATGCGGGCACAGTGGAGCTCCTCCTTGCTCTCCCATTTGGATGTTTTGCTTGTCATTGTTTGTTTTCTCAAGGATTCTTGGTTCATCTGCAGGCATACTCGACCTGGCATTATTTAATTTCCTGTGTTTTTTCCCCAATAACCATGTGATCAGACACCATGACATCAAGGCTTATGCTGGACCCTGTGCAGCCTTTTGCTGTAGGGACAGGGCTCAGATGTCTCTCTTTTAAGGCTGATGCATCTAGGTTTCAGGAATTTCATAAAAGCACTTCCTGAAATTTTAGCTCAAGCTGATTCAAAGCAGACCAAGGAATTCAAGACTTACATAGTCTTCTGCCTAGAAATCTTCTTGGTTTTTGCCTAAACATTTTGGCAATTTTAGAATGGAAGTACTATAACAAAGATTGCTGGTTGGAGGAACAAGCCCATCTCAGCCCAGCTGAGAGGCTTTCTAAAATCATGAAAACAGCATCGTTTCGTGATGCTGTGATGCTGATTTGGTAAAGTGTGGGGTTATTCCACAACAGGATGGGGTACCAACTACACTTAAAACATGTCTCTTGGATAAAAGAGCAGCAATAATTTATGATCCAAACATTAGTCAGGCATGCCTACTTCCCATGACTTTTAGTGCTTCAAAATGGTGCCAAGAAGCAGAATCAAAAAAAAAACATTGCAAGTTTCAGTAGACAATGTTCTGTTTTTTCCAGTTCCTCACTGTGGAGGCAAACTTCAGGACTTCTCTGTTGCCCCTGGTAAGAAAAGAAGCTGCTGGTCTTTCCATCCTTTCTAGATGTGTAGGTTTTAACAGGGAAAATTAACATGAGTGCTGAGGTTTTGGGGGTGCTAAACTTGCCACCTTCACCCTCTCCAACCTCAGTCTGTCATTCATCTCTGATCTGTGCTTGCAAGCTAAAATGCAGATAATTCAGCCAGAAATGTGAATCTTAAGTAATGTGTGTTAGCAACATCTGTATAGCTGATTACTGATCATGTATATAATTCAGTACAATGAAAAACTTATGTGAGGTACTAGGAAAGGCCCGATAATAAGGAACTTCTTTAAAGGATGAAAGATGCATCCTTGAGCAGTTCAAAAAAACTTATAAAAAGCATTGAGGACACACTGAAACAATTATTTCTTGATTATCACTCCAACACATAATTGGAATACAGAAGGAAAACTCTGTATTACATTAAAGAACAATAAATATTGGATCTGTAAAGCTGAAATAATTCTTTGTTGACTGATAACCTGCCAAAGCCAGTTATAGCTAAAATGCATGGTTATCATTTAACGCAATCAAGTGCACTTTTATATCCCCTTTAAAATGCTGAAGATGCTGACTGACGCCAGTAATGAAAATTAAGAATTCTCCATAAAGAATGAATTCTAATTCCCTCTTTCCTTAAGAAAAAGAAATAAAATATTCGTACCACATTGAGGAACAAATCCATGAAAATTTCTTGGCATAGCAGCTCTTAAATTTCTATGAAATAGTTTGGAATACCAGAAGCAGCACCAGAATTAAACAGCAGCTATATATCAGACCAAAGTCAGTTCAGTTCCGTATTCTCTGTCAAGTTAGTGACTATCCAGGTGGAAGAAAGGAGAAAGCATCCCCTCACACTATTCTCTCCCAGCATTATCACTGTTGCCACTTGGCCTACTGAACTCTTCCCGTACTGAATTCAAAACTGAAGGCTGTATATTTCTCTTAGCATGGTTAGTTAGCACACACACACACACATACACCAGTAGCAGGCTTCCACAGAGGTTGGCATTAATTTATAAAGTGCAAAACCTCACAGAAAATCTGGATCTGGAAGAAATTTGCCCTGATCTCATGAGAAATATGAAAATTAACCTCAAGTCTTTAATTGTTTTTCTTAGAAACTAAAAAAAATCTTGAAACTCTTGCATGAATGTGTAAGTTGTAATGAGTCAAGCTGTGTGAGTGTTCGCGTGAACTCAGAGTACATGAAATGGAGCACCCTCATATGCTTGCAATCAGTAACCTGGCTTTGTTTTCAGTTTGGGAGAGTCTGAGTTTGATCTTTTAGGTCCATTTGAATGCAAACCACAGAGGAGACAAAATTCAAAGGAAAAAACAAATCGGCAAATCCCTACAGAAATTGTGCTTCATTGGTTCATTCCAGTGTCAGCAAAACACGTCTGGATCTAGATCAAAACTGGGCTTATTCACTATTGCAAAGAAAATTTATTGGTGGCACTTTCTCACTGCCCCCTGTAATCCTCTTTTTTCCTCTATCTCACATACCATTCTGCTACTCTCTAAAGTATTTTTTTCTCAAAAAGTGGCTCCCCACTTACTCTCCCTTAACCATCTTGAGGGTGGGGCCATCTTGAGCAGGATGAAGTTTTCTTTACTGTGAAGTTCTATGGGCTGCATAATTTGTAGTTATGGATACATAAAATGATACTTTTAGCTTTACTCTCTCTGGGATTTCTCCAAAACTAACTGGCAAGCAAACTCTTTGATGTTAGACTTAAGGTAAGCTTGAAAAAAGGTGTCACAGAGAAAATGCTTTAGGTATGAACAGCAAGAAGAGACCTTGCACAGTAATTTATCAAGGAGACAACAAACTATGAAGCAGTTTGGCAGAAGTGGCCCTAATGCTTCTGGAAACCCAGGTGGGATAGAAGGAGAAAAGACGTAAAGAGTGCACAGCAGCTTTAAGACTCAGATCTCTCTCTCTCCTGAGAGAAATGAATACTTAGAAGCTATGAAGCTATTCCAGGGAACTATCCATCATGCTGAAAAATTTGGTTGACAGCTCCTTCATGAATGTAAAAAAGAGGACCTTACATCAGATAGTATATCTTCTTTGGTCCCATTCTGGGCAGAAGTGAGACGAAAAAGCATGAAAGTCTTCATGGGAAGAGATACTGCTGCTCTGCTGCAGAGCCAGGTGTGTTAAAGACAGAACTTTGGGTTTTTTCTGCTCTTCGTTATTCCCCAGCCATCTGCTAAGAGGCAAAATAAGTGGGCTCAGTCTTTGCATGCAAAGTTAAGCAATAAGGGTGGGAAGATAATTTTATATGAGTACTTAACCAAAATTAATATAAGAAAGAACTAAAATTAATATAAGCATGAGCCTGACTATCTCTGTGAACCACAGTGCCCAAACTGGACAATAAACCAAGGAAGGGCACAGAAACATATAGCACTGAGAAAAAATAAACCACTGCCAAATAATTTTTACATGGCTTTAGAAAGAAAAGATGCAATTAAATAATTTCAGGCTTTTTTGAGATTAATATCCAAGGTGCCAGTAACAGGAAATAAACACCTGTTCTTCAAAATACTTTTTCTTTTCTTCAAAATCCATTCTTTTAAAGAAAAAAGCAAAAGATACTTCCAAGCTTCAATTTCATCTAAGCTGAGATACAGTTTTCAAGAGGAAAGTGGGATGATCTGAAAGAACAACTTGTTTAGGGAACCTATTACATGTTTTTCAACCTCTTTAATACACGAATTTCAACCATAAATTAAATTTCAGTCCCAGGATCTTTGATAAAATAAAGATCCCAGAAATCTTTAGGACATTCTCTGCCATTGCTAGCAGCTTACAGCATCCCAGCTCCCACAGCTTTCTTCTATTGCTGAAAGACCATGACTCATCCAAAATTACCGTCTAATACTGGTAGCCAGAGCTAACATTTCCTTGAAGCTACTGAAACTAATTCTTTTTCATGACAACTTGAATGATACAAGATACTGTTATCATACTGCACAGACCAATATTTTGCAGATTATTTCTCTTAATGCTGAGAGTTTTATCATAGGTCTTCTATTGACAGAAGAATATATATCAAACACTGAATCTTTCTGTACCAAGAGAGCATCACAGAGAATCAGAGAGGAAGGAGGTTGAAGAATGTCTTGAATGTAGGTCCTGCACCAGAGTATAGATTAACAGGGAGAAAACAGGGCATTGCATAGTGCCCTGTCATCAGTGATCAACATTAAGTGAAACCACTTTTTGGCTAATCTATTATTTGTAATACACTATCTGTCCTTACTCTTATGATAGGACAAATTGAGAGTAATGTTACCAAAATCAATAGAACTAGATAAATGCAAAGAAGTAGTTAGTGAAAATCAAAATGAAATTTTAATAACTTGACTGAATCTTCTGCAAAGTTGACGCTGAAGTTTTATAATCATATAACTAATTCCTATTGCCTTGTTCTGCTATGATTATTGTGTTTTCCTGATAAAAACATCACAGCTTTTCATAAACACTGAAATGTGTTAAAATTACAGTCTGCCTATTAAAAATCAACTTCATAATTATACTTGTCTAATTGTCCAGTTTGAAAGAATACTTCTTTGTGAATGTCTTTAAGACAGGCCAGGTAAAATGGCCAGCTATTCGGGGAATTCTCAAAAACTATTTGCAAGGTTGTTCCCATATTCACTTCTCTGAATTTTATATATATATATATATATAAAATATGTATACTCACATGCCTGTATACATGTATTTATACACATGCCCTCATACTCTGGCTTAGTATCATGGTCCTTTGTGACTTGTGTCCATGGAAATGAACAGTCACATTCATTCCTGCGGCATCCATCACAGAAATCCCTGATGCACAGCAGGTCTCAGTTACTCTGCTCCTGCACTTGGCACAGGTGTGGAAGCGGCGGACAGCAGCAGTTACACTATTTACATCCTTCCTGAACAAAGGCCATGAGAGTCTCCTCAGCACCTATAGCACAAGCCAACAAAGCTTAGGCACTGCTGGGGTACCTTAGACCAAGATTTGAGGGTTTTGAACAAAATTTGAGGTGTATTTTGTTTCTCACAGAAAAAATTTGCTCCACTAAGCCTCAGAAAGGTGGTGCTCAGGGGAGGGCAGGGAGAAATATGATGGTAGAAAGGGATGGGTCCAGAGCACACAACATCTTCTAAGCCTTGCCCTGCAGAAATGTCCTTTTGAGACAGCTGTCACTCAGAGTTGCCAGTCAGGAGCCCTTGAAGATGCAAAATTAAAACCTTGGAGATACACGCGGAAGAACTTTTACACAGTGAGGGTGACAGAGCACTGGAATAGGCTGCCCAGGGAGGTGGTGGAATCTCCTTCTCTGGAGATATTCAGGACTCGTCTGGACACCTACCTGTGCAATATGTGCTAGGGAGCTGCTTTGGCAGGGGGGTTGGACCCGATGATCTCTCGAGGTCCCTTCCAACCCCTACGATTCTGTGATCCGTATCTCTCTATGAAAAATAATTTCATTTTCAGTATTCCAGCAGCATCTATACTTATCCATTATTTCACTAATCTGTTTCTTAAAATTTAGTGTGGTCCTAACATCATTTTCTGTCTCACTGAGCATCAGCCTTTTGCTGCTCTGGTGAATTTACTGTTCTGCAGTGCTATCAGAGATGCTGCCTGGTGACAAACCAGTTTTGCTCCTGCTTTGATGCTATCAGGCCATCAGAACATATTACACACTTTTCTGGGAGCATAATTTGATCTGATGACCACTTATTACTGGTAATGAAATAGAAGAATATGATTTGACTTCCAGGGCCAAAAATTAATTTGCTGGGTTGGAAGTTACGGGAAAAATAAAATTCTTTTCATTTATATACTGAAGATGTTTGCCTTTAGTTCCTGGCACACAATTTGAATAACCCCTGAAACACATTTGAGATTGAAATTAGTCTTTAATATAGATCAAATGTAAGAGGCAGGGAACCCTCTGCTTTCAATATTTCAAAGATACCCTTCCTACATTGCAATAAACTTACTCTCTTTCCAGACTAAACCTCAGGGTTCTTGCATTAACCTATTTAACCTCAGACAGATATTAGATTAAAAGCACCATTTTTTTGTGAATATTTGATTCAACAAACTTCTTGGGCAATCTCCTTTGCTGAGCACTTTGGGAAAGGTGAGATGAGAACCCTGTAGAGCTCAGAGGCTGAAGACAACACACTCCATCAAAGCAGGGCACACTAAGTGTTTCTTCGTTGCAGCTGAGGGAACCAAAATATCCCTGCATATCACCATGCAATTTTGATTGGAGGCATTAAGAAGTGATAAGATGAACCAGCCCAATATCAGCAGTGAAGACAACTTGCCCACAGTGGGCCCAGGGGCACTTCTTGGTGCAGCTAAAAGAGCAAGGCTGTGGCCATGAATCTTGACACACTTTCTAGTCTTACATCTGATGTGGTTGTGTGAGGTCCCTTATCTCTGAAGACTGAAGGCAAAGATTAATTGACAGGGATCAGGGAAAGATTAATGGAAAAATTATTCCCCTTGCCAAACACAAGGCTCAGTTTCAACTGCCTTTTATTCTGTCCAATAACTTTAAACCGAGAAGACTGAAAGATACTGAACTTGAACAAGATATCTGAGAGTCACAGCGTGCTAAAAGTAAAAAAAAGGGATATAATATTATTAATTGTATTTAGGAAACTTAGTGGAAACTAAGTACTGCTGTACTTTACTTTGCTGGGATCCAACATTCATGGTAAAATGCACAGCCCTTTACTGTGCATGATTCCTCTTTAGAAAGGAAGCTTCTTGCTTGTTCAGAAATATGACTTATTTATGCCAGAAAAACAAAAAAAAAAAGCATCAAAGATCCAATCACTTGAACCATGCAGTTGCTTTTTCCAGTTCTGACTTCCTTACAGTTAAAGACCAGAGTTTTAAAGAGATATGTTTGGGGGCCATTATTTGGAGAAGCACATGCCTTTGCTCCTGGCTCACTTTTTGAGTATACGCTGTACCATTCCTCACTGCTGAACAGCTGCCCAAGAAGGATCATCATTACATCTATTTAATCACTGCTTTCAAAAACATGTACTTCTCAGATATCTATGGAATTAAGGATTTCAGAATGTTTTAAGTTCTCAGAGTCTCTTCTCAGTACTTTATATAACTAAATGCTAATGCTAACTCCATGCTAATTCCTGAGTTTCCCAAACTACCTAACAGCAAACCTTTTGATAAAGAGTAACCTAGCTAGACTGTAACCTTGGACTCAGTTCCCCTCTCATGTCCTCAAGAATTTGTGGATTTTCTAGTGACAGAACAGATATCTTCAGAGCAGAAGTAGCGTTTTTCAGACATTTCCCTGCTGAGAGGTCACAAGGACTTTGAACAAAAACCTCATTCAACTATCTATTACCTGAAACAAGACAACTGTACAGACCTATTTAAACACAGATGTCTTAAGTCTTTAAGCTAAACTTCATGACCTACATATTTATCCAGAGCACTGTTGGATACCAGAGCAATCCAGCTGGTACCTTGCTTCCAGTGCCAGCATTGCTTTTAATACCTGGCACAAACTGCATAAGAAGCAGCAACCTGTTTAGAAGAGACTTTTGTTTTTTTCTGGCCACATGGACAATCCCACAGTTTATTTTATAGCATTAAAAACTCAGGGCTTTAAATGGAACTCGGCAAAGGGCTTTGGCTAATTCTGGGTGCAGGGATTTAGTTTTACTCCATTTTTGAATTATTTCTACATAAAACAGTAAGTTTAAACATTTGATGAAGCCGCTTGCTTTTGCCCTGACCTCTCCCATAAGCTCTCTTTTGGAAGAGGGTTCTAGTGGAGCTGCAATTCCCCACTTGCATGAGGTGTTTCAGGCATTAGCTTTGCTTTGTGCACTGCCCAGTGAGTGTAACAATGCCAGTCCCAGCAAGCTCTTTTTCCTTGACCTTCATTTGTCCTTTTGTGGTGAGTTCCCTGGTGTCAACCAACGTGCCTCCCATCACACGAAGGAAAATCAGCCCTGCTCAGTACACATTTCAGGACTATGTTCAATTCTATTAGTTTCTCACTCAGAATACAAAGACTCCATTCACTCTTTCTCCTCAAGGTAAAGAAAGTAAGTGCTTCATGAGCACATCTCAGCCCCAAACATTTTCAGGATGGCAGGGGAGTTTATTGCTTCTTTTTGCTTTTTTCTCATTTAAACATTTTAAGAAGGGCCATAGATCACATTCACATTAAGGGTTTTTTCTTTGGAAATGCTCTGGCTCTTGCAGTAAGCACAATGGCTTACATGACTTAATTCTAGCTCAGAAACTAACAAGTAAATGGTCACAGAATACCTGAATAGCTTTTCAGTGATCAAACTGAGTCTTTTAACAGACAGGATCTAACTTACGCAGCTTTCTTTTGTGTGTGAAAATCCTGTCTTTCTTTGTTCATTTAACAGGGAAAGTCACAGGTCCCAGGCTGTTACTGAGGCCATTGTTACATGGATTCGGTTTAGAGCAGTGCTCTTCATGCTATGGAACTGATCTTCCCCAGAAAACTTTCCCATTTTCTTACCGTTTTCCTAGGAAGGGCCAAAAAAAAAAAAAGGGTGTGGAGGTGGCGGGGGGAGAGGGGGGGCGTGGAAGAAAAGAAAGAAAACTCCTGTGACAAGAATATCATTCACTATGGATTTTAAGGTTTTGAGATTTATCGACGTCAAATACCTTTTCCTAAAAGAGAGATTCCTTAGGAAACAGATTTGTATAATCCACATGGCTATATGTTCATATAGAGCAGAGAGATCCACATCTAAGGATCTGCTTGGCTCTTTAGGCCTGGAATCTCGTTCTTTCATAACATACATAGCTATCCCCACTAGATGAATTTTGGCATCTCCCTCTACCCTCTAAAAATTATAGACTCTTACTGTCAAGCCTTTTCATGGAAAATATTCTCAAATATTTATGTGTGTACACATAAAGTGAGGCTATGTAAATACAAAAAATATTCCAAACAGCAAAATCTTAATAAAAATAAAGAGGGGGGGAGGAGAGGCAGGTTTCTTGGCTTGCTGAACACTTTTAATTGAAAATTTGGCAAAAACAAGAGCAAACAAACAAACAACCAAACAAAAAGTACATTTCCAGATGAATCTGCTCTTCCTAAATCATGTTTGGGAGTGAGCCAGCATGAAAGAGAAATTAGGAAAGCAATATGACTACGCATTTCCCACAATACAGGTCACAATAAAATTGAATGAGTTTCCTGATATTAGATGCTCAGTCCCATCCCTCACTGTACCCTGATGACGTAAAGCCCTCCCAGGAGGGAAGATGTGGAGAAAGAAGTTTGTTTCCACAGAACCCTGCCCTCTGCTAAAAAGAGCATTTAAAAGCAAAGAACTCCAAAACAGACATTAAGAAATAAAATGTATGTCATTCACCTTTAAATTCACACTTTTTTTTTCCTTAGATATATCCTATATGTTTGGAAGAATATAGATATGAAAAAATATATATTAACATTATAAAAAATTCTGAGTCTCAAGTTGCTCTGTCATCTCTTCTTTCATGGCAAGATAGAAATGGTGTATCGATATTTCTAAGGTGTAATAATTTCCCTTTGTTCTTCAGTAAGAGGTATATTACCACAGCTTAGTCTAGTAGAACCGTATGCTTTAATGTAAATCTACGGCAACTTAGAAGAAACAGACATATTTAATCCAAATATGCTACATGCAGCTTCCATATACACTAGTACTATAGCTAAAATATCTTTTAAAACAATTTTAGTTGTGTAAATTTAGCCAGCAGAAATAAGCTCTGAATAGACAGTTCAGCTGGGCTATACTTTTTTTCCCACTCCAGGTATTAAAATATCTGCATTGACATCTTCACAGACATGTGCTCAACCAGTGTATGTTCTACTAAAAAGAAAAAGAAAAGCCACGTGCTAGTGGTTTTACTGTGAAAGTATCACATGGTAGTGTCCCACTATTCAAGCCATCTAACCTTAATTGTGAGATTAATTTCTGTCATTGAACAAGACATATTAGGATGTTCTTTAATGTGCTTTAAAACTGTCTTGGCATAATTACCTGTATTAGTGGTCTACACAGAAGGAACACTGGTGAACTATTTATTAGCGATGAACAGGTTCAATACTGATCATTCCTTTACAGGAAAGCATCCCTTACTTGAGTCCTGAGCCCTACTTTCACATCATGCCATTTGAGGCTAGACAGCTATGAAAATCCAACTCTTCTGAGGGATGTCCCAAAGCACAGGTTTGTCACAGAAATGCCAACTTTGGTGACCATCTGAACATTGAGTATTAAGGTGTTCAGACTAAAATACATTAGGCCCAAGTCCTAACACATGGAAATCAAACAGAATTTTACCAGTGACATTGAAATTTCCATCCTTGAAGATAATCAGGATTTGACAGTAACCTGATCTAAAGTTAGACCGATGTAGTCTGGGGGTTTTGATCAAATGACTTACTGAGTTCTGTTCCTACCTAAATTATTCTGCTGTTCCCCAGGAAAAATAAAAACAAATAAAATAAATCAGTAAGTGAAATGGAAAAACTGCAGAAGCAGAAGATGAGATATTTTCTCAGCAACTGCAACAGAATTATTGAATAATATTGCTACAAAAAAAGATTTTAGAGTGAAGAGACAGAAGTAACAGCTGGAAAACATTTTTTTATGAAGTGTAATTCAAAATGTTCAAGTGAACCTTTCAAGGCATACGATAGCACAGGCTTTACAGACATAAATCCCCACCTTTTCCACCTTCTAAAACAGCTGTTTGAATGTTCAGCTTCCCTTTTTTCCTTTTCACAGCAATGGGGACCACTCAGATCACCCAAGTGGGTTAATTCCTTTTTCTGTATTTTTTAAAGTTTTAATAAAAGAGCAAAACATTTAAAGGGTACATCACGAGCACTTTGAACTCCATGTGTTTTTTCAGGAATCACCAATGAGAATTTTTACTTATGAAGAAAAGAAATCTATTGAAGACTTAGAGATGAACTGAAATAAAGCAATTGGCAGTAACTGGGAAATGAAATTGTATTGTGGAAGTTCTGATTATAGAGACAGGCTGAAAATTGGATTTTTCTACAGAAATCCAGCTTTTCTGTAACAAAAAAAGCTTGAACTGAGAATACAAGATGAAAGAGAGAAGAACCTTACTTTCACATTTCTTTTTGGCAATCTACTTTTGCTCTTCTGTATCAAAGGAGTCTTCTGGCTCATTAGAAGGTTTAAACTGACTGATTTTTACACGCTCCATTTTGTGTCACTGAAATTTGGTGTTCAGTTACTGATCCAGATGCAAAATCTGATTACTTAGTGAAGGCTAAAATGTTTGAGATGTATAAGAACTGGATTCAGCCTTGAGTATATAAGCCTACTAGAGGAAAAATGCTGCAATTTTTTCTTTCATTTGCAAGTTATACACAGAGTTTTCTGAACACTGGGATGGATGTTCTCTGTTAAGCCATATGTTAAATAAAACTTTTGATGCCCTGAGAGACTAAGTGCAACAGATCAGTTTGCTTCTACAGTACAATGCAGAACAAGAGGACATTACAGTGAAAAAGGTGAAGAGCTGGAGATTGCACTGTACCAACTGCCTAAACCATCATCTTCTCTGAGATCTGACTCGTACCTGGGAAAAGATTGTTACAAACATCTCCCAAAGACACGTCTATTAAACACAGCTCTTTTACCTCTCTATTAGCTTGGTCAAACAAGAGAATACGACTAATTCAAATACCCTCTTTTTTTCTGAGAAATTGGTCTTTCCCAAAGCTTGTTAGCATATCCAGAGTTGCAGCTCCCAATGTATTTGAACTAACAGTCTTTTATGACCACCCTTTCCTGCAAATGCTGTTGGCTCAGCAACAGTGTGAGGGAATTGGATTATGAACAGGATTCATGCCACCTGCAAGACCAAATCTTACCACCTGTTAGCCATATACTACCAACCTCTGAGAAAGAGGAAAAAAAGAATACATTTGGTGTAAGAACTCCTTTAAAGATTAGGCTAAAGAAAACAAAACAACTTTGTTTAGATGTAAACTACAGTCAGTGAAAGACAATAAATATGAATGTTTCTTGACCCTGCTCATTATTTTTCTGTCCTGTACCACACTTCTGAAGTACCAGCCTGAGCCTAAGAACAGTCACAGAATCCTTGTTGGACTGGTGCTTCTGGGCAAAAAGCAATTTGGAGGAAAATGAACACCAAACCATAAAACGAACCATTAAATAAGGAACTAGAAAGTTGGAAAAATATAACAGATAAACCCACTTGATAAATTACTATTTTTGAATATTAAATTACTAACATACTATTCTGGAAAGAGCCCTTGTTAACAGCATGTTTCCAAAGTAGTACAACCAAATAGTACCGGCCAAAAAAACAAGAGAAGTAAATATTAGTTATAATTCATTGCAAACAAATAGGTAGAGCAATAAGGAGTCACAGTAACACTATTATTGCAATCAAAGAAAACAGGTGGTTAATGGATTCACTAACTGTATGGACCATCCTGTGGCTTGGAAATGTTCACAGCTATGTTTAGAAGTTAATCACATAGTGCTGCCAAAGCAAAGTCTGGAACAGAGATCAGCAGCACCTTGCTTTCTCAGGCTCCAGAAAATCACCGTTGAAAAACCTGAGCCACAGAACCAGAAACAGTAAAAGCCTCAGCCACACCCAATATGCAGTAGAAGCAATCACAGTCAAAAGGAAGAAAGAGCAATACCATGACCTTGACTTTGGTTACAATGACAACTGTGACCAGAATAAAAAATTAAACGCACAGAAACAAGGACAAGGTCCATGCTTTGGATCTTCCCCATGAGGCAGGAAGGAGTCTCATATCAAATCTGTACTCACCTGTGTGAGAGTGGTATGTGCTCCCTGCTTCTGCAGCCCCCTTACGCCCACCCCTGACTTCAGAGCCAGCAGAACAAATCCCTCTCTCCTTTCACTTCCACTGACATCTTATTAGCAGGAATGCCTGATTATCTTGGCTTTGAACTTGGATGCCAGATAGCAACCTGGTGCTCAAACACATTTTCTGTTTGGAGACGACAGTAGCATCTTAAATCCTGCCAACTATTTGCTCAGTGAATATAAAGAAGTCCTTATACCTACTTAAATACAGTGACTTACTGTCCATTATGACTTGGATGTGACTCCAGATCCCCTTTAGAATGGGAAAACAGAAGAAGAAAAGCCAAAGGGCCCTCCCTTGACCAAGGATAAAACCATCGCTGATCACTAAAACGAAATGATCCTCAGATATTACAATGCCACCAGCTAAAATAATGCTTTTCAAGAAGGTTTCTAAAAACATTTTCAGGTTAGAAGTCAAGTTCCTACCCAAGTAACAAAAAAGACTGTATTGGCTTATGAGTCCACTAGACCTTCAGATGTTGGAAAGCAGGAAAATGACACATGCCATTACTAAAAACCCAGAAGAGAGCATGTCCCCAAAGCAACTACAGATCCATCGGGATCATAAGGCTGGAATTGGTGCCAATGCATTTGGTTACTCTTGGTCCCTTTTACCACACCTGAACACAACACACAAACAGCAGCATTCTCCTGGTTCCATTGCATGGAGTGCTCCAAACCTTCAGCAGTATAATAGGCAATCCCAGTACCACACTTATTTTTAGCACCTTATTCCTAAAGGATTTCACACCGAGAGAGATGGAATCTATAGGCTGACAAACATCGTGCTAGCCATTGGGCCCAGTTACTGGAGAGAGGATGTAAAAAATTCACCAGGAGAGAAGTGATCCATACCTGTCCATACTATGTGACTCATAAGAGAGATTAGCAGTCTTTCTTTAAAATTTGCCCACACATTCAAATATATTTATAAATAGCAGATTCCCATTCAAATTTATGAGAGAAATGTCACATACCTTGTTTGAATTAAGTAGTCATTTGGAAACATGGGATTTGGAGGAACAGTCAGATCAGAGCAGCAGAGAATTCTCCCTGCAGCCCTCATTCCACATCAGCTCATGCTGACTGCAGAAGAACTGAGAGATGCTGCAATATATAGCCTATCCTGCAAGGAAGTTTTCTGCTTCACATCCTGTGGGGACCATTATGGCAGCTACAGCCAAAACTGAAGCTTTAGTGCTCTCCTCCACATGTGTGTGGAAATCTCACCATGTTGCTTGCTGAGCATGACATGGAAGTATGTCACAGCACGCACAGTTGGGTTAAAAAAAAATCTTTGCAAAAATTAAAGTTAACATATCCTGACCTTACTGTGCTAATTTTCGAGATCAGATGTTGATAAACTGTGTTTGCACTTCCCCTTATCTGTATTTGAAAAGGCTAAGGAAAATAAAAACTAATCAGATTTAGTCTGAGAGGTTTGATAGGAGTTTTAATAGCTGACAAAGATGTGGGGGTTGTGGGGCTTATTATCTTTCTTCTGATTCCTCCAAGATCTTCCTAAATCTCTGCACAGATGCCCAGAAACTGTTTCTGCTCCATCTTTTTACATAAATGACAGAGAAGCAGAGAACTGGGGAATGTTCTGTTATTCTCCTTCCTGAGGATGTACACCAAACAAGATAGCTTTCCTGTTTAAAATCTATTTCTCAATTTTCAGAATTAAAAACATCTGGGTTTCCCATGTCAACTCATGACATTTTGAAACTGTTCTGAAATAAATGAAAGAGCATTTTTCCACCGCTGAATTTTTTACCAAGACTGAGGAGTAATTTTACAGTAATTGGCAACAAAACATTATTGATTGTAAAAAGAAGAATTCAAAATGGAAGGTTTTATTAAGTCAAAACATTTTTAAGCAACAATACACGACATTAGTTTCAGTAACATTTCCAGAAAAGCTCAGCCATCTCAGTGTAATCAGGCTATTTCTGCCCAGGACTGGGGCCCAGTTGAATGGGATTCTATTTCCCATTTATTATTACTGACCTTCAGCACATCAGTCTCTTTCTGCGGACCAGGGATGATGACTTGCAAAGGGCTTTGTGATAAGCAGGTGAAAAGCATTTTATCACCTCTTAATCTAATCCTTACTAATTAATGACAGAATAATTGGTTTGGTCTTTTTGCTGGTTAGGTTTTGATGTGTTAAATTGGTTTACCCTAATGGCTTTATTGAATAGACTGCTTAGATGAGATGAATTTCCAGTCAATGAATAATACAAAACAATCACAGAATAATAAGGTTGGAAAAGACCTTTAAGATCATCAAGTCCAACCATTCACATCCTAAACTAAACCACATCCCTAAGTACTTCATCTACCCTTTTTTTGAACACATCCAGGGAAGGTGACTCAACCACCTCCCTGGGCAGCCTGTGCCAGGCCCTGACAACTCTTTCAGTAAAAAATTTTTTCCTAACATCCAATCTAAACCTACCCTGGCTCAGCTTCATGCCATTCCCCCTTGTCCTGTCACCTGGCTGAAGAGACCATCACCTACCTCTCTATAACCTCTCTTCAGGTAATTGTAGGCGGTGATAAGGTCTCCCTTCAGCCTCCTCTTCTCTAGGCTAAACAGCCCCAGCTCCCTCAGCTGCTCCTCATAGGATTTGCCCTCCAGCCCCTTCCCCAGCCTGGTTGCCCTTCTCTGGACTCGCTCCAGGACCTCCATGTCCTTCTTGTGGTGAGGAGCCCAGAACTGGACCCAGCACTCGAGGTGCGGCCTCACCAATGCCGAGTACAGGGGCACAATCACCTCCCTAGACCTACTGGCCACACTGTTTTTGATACAAGCCAAGATGCCATTGGCCTTCTTGGCCTCATGGGCACACTGCTGACTCATATTCAGTCTGCAGTCAACCAACACCCCCAGGTCCTTCTCTGCCTGACAGCTCAAGCCAGTCTCCCCCAAGCCTGTAGCGCTGCATGGGGTTATTATGTCCCATGTGTAGCACTCTACACTTGGCCTTGTTAAACTTCATCCCATTGGACTCAGCCCATTGGTCCAGTTTGTTCAGATCCCTCTAAAGAGCCTCCCTACCCTCAGGCAGATCAACACTTCCTCCTAGTTTAGTGTCATCTGCAAACTTACTGAGGGAGCATTCAATCCCTTCGTCGAGATCATTGATAAAGATGTTGAACAAGACTGGACCCAGAATGTCTCCTTACAGACATTAAAAACATGTATGCAAAACTGTATAACACAGCTTCATGATGTCTAAAGTACCAGAAAGCCTAATTTTATCTGCATCCAGGTAGTTCTTTGAGAGATGAGATATGCGAACCTTGTTACCTCAGTTCATGACAGAGTGGAGGTGTCTTCAATAATCTCACAGAATAACTAGGTTGGAAAAGACCTTTGAGGCCATTGAGTAGAACCATACCTGCTCTCTACTAAATCCTTTCTTCCATTTCTCAAGCCAGTAATAGAATTCAGTAGATGAGCCTGGTTTCTTTAATGCCAGTCCTTTAAATCCCTCTTGAAACTCTACTGTTTTAAAATTTTCCTCCTGCATAAATGATCTTGTTGATGATTGATCTTAAATCAGTTTTATAAAAAGATATAGGAATTTGCTTCCCAACATGTAATAGAAAAAAACCTGTCAGATACAGAAACTGCTATTTTACTAATAAATGAATAACTATTTTTCCCCAAAATTATTTAAAACTACTTATTATTTTTCTTTCTCTGATCCTGAGAAAGAGAATATAGAAGTGAAAAATGGCATCCTGTAGTTGAAGGTCCTTTCTGAAATGGTTCATTACATGCTATTTTTAAGTGGGCATCAGATATGATTCATGGTGTTAAGATATATTGTTTGTCAGAGACTTTAAGGAACTAGAGCTATAATTTAATTTCAATTCATTTTGAGATTAGGGATTTGTGTCTGAGAGAGACTGCTCCTTTGGTTCTAAGTAAGCAAGAGATATTCAAACAACAGTATGGCAGCCAGGGCTCAGAAGAGCAATTTTTCAATTCCAAATAAATGCTGTGCTTCCTTCTAACACTTTTCCTTTGTCCACCTCCCCATGTCAGTCAGCACACAGCTGACACAGAAGCCAGAACACCGGAACGCTCTCAATTTTTGCTCTCCCACCACAGCCTTAGCACAGCTTTCTTCCCTAGTCCTTCCCCCTGCCTCAGCCTACAATTGGTAAGGGCAGAACTAGCTAGCAAGATGAAAGTACACAATTTATTTATACCAGGCCCTTTGATGTCCACCAATTCTCAGAAGTGAATAGGTTTCTCCTCATATTTTACTCTATTTGTCCTTCCTACATCAGTTAGACAGCAGAATGCCCTAGACTGTTCACTCTGTTTGCTCCTTACTTACCTTACTGGCAGTTCAAGTAGGTGGCTAGCAGTCCTGGAAATGTTCTCTGAACAATTATTTTGTCTACATAATCCTGAAATTCTTCCAGTCTTTTCAATTCATAGCAAAGAGAAAACATCCCTCCACATGCTTGGAGATGTTTTGAAACAATGTTCACTCATTTTAGAACTATCTACTATAACATATTTAATGACTGCCAGGCCAGAGCATTGAAATAAAAGATTTTAATTACAAAAAAAATTGGTTTTGCTTTCAAGGAAGCAGTTTTTTGCAATGTTTCAGGACCTTATTTATCCACAGAAACATATTGCCCCACACTCTATATCTATAGCATTACCATAAACACTGTAATTATCCCTCATGTCTATTAGAAATAAGAAATTCACCAGTAACTAATTAATTATAATCAATATATTATTAATTATAAAACATAATGCATAGGAATTATGCCCAATAGCATGAAGAAATGAAAGCCAAATACCACTAAAGAAAAGGTAACCCATTGTGAACACTAAAACCCAAAACACTAAGCTCTCACCTTTAGGATGGGGCAGGCAGTATCCAGTCAATGAGTGTGTGTATTAAACACATGGCATCAAGCTGTGGCAACTCTATCTTATCTAGGTAATATATATAAAACTTTTTTTTCCTCTTGCTCTCAACTCAGAAGAATACAAAAAGTAGAAAAACAATATTTATATATAGTTACAAAATCTTTTTCCTCCTTCTTCTGTGGTTATCTTTTGGTGCTAAAGGACATTGCCTTTGTACCTTCTACTGTAACACCTAAGGAGAAGGGGAAATGAAAATGAAGCAGGGAAGAGGTGAGAGCTAGAACAGTATAAAAGAGGAGAAAGGAGAGAATAAGAGAAGAGATTAATTTAAAGGGAGAGGGGGGAAAAAGGTTTGTCTTGTTTTTTTTATTGCTGCAGCTTCATTTCATTCTGGCCCCTACCATAAATGAGAGACATGTTAGCTGTGGAGACGAAGAGGGAGGATAGTATACTCACAGATGATTGGAAAAAGTATTAGCTGGTTTTAGTTTACAAAGAGGAGAAAATATGCTTGCTGAACCAGTCACACAGAACATGTAAAATTTGCTATTGCGAAAAGGCACACAGTGGAACTACTGGCATAAAGAAGCTCTCAAGAGAGACCATTGAAAGCACTCACACAAAATATAACTACCATCACCATAACAAAGCAAGCAAAGGGCAATTGTTCCAAACACCTGTGTTCTGCTCATCAGTTCACTGATCACACCCTCATGATTCAATTTTGTTAGAAACCTGATGATCTCCATGACAGCCTTTCATTAAGCAGTAAAACCTCCACACCCAAATGTGTTAGAGTGTTATATTAATGCATTAGAAAACATATGGCAGAAATTTGTAATTTGAGTTTTGTGCCATTGCTGCTAGGGGCCACCTTTCTCCTCCAACCTCAGAAGGAGGCAAGAAGTAAATACAGACTCAGTAATTTCCTGTTGGGCTTGTCTTGTTATGGTTTTGCTAATTTATTTTGTCATGTAAACGCTTTCACAGATGTGCCTGATGACCTCCTCTACTTCCATTACACACCTTTTCCCTACAGCAGATTATTTATGCTGAGGACAACTTGTTTGGGATAAATATCTGCTCCATTTCATGGACCACTTGCAGATTTTGAAGTTGGTATACATTCATACCTTAAAGGCCAAGTTCTCTCACCATCTCTCAAGCAACATCACTCCATCTCTCCTGCATACTGAACAAAACCAAAATCACAGGCAGAAAACAAAAAAAGAAAGCAGCAGAAGACAGACTGGAATAATAAAGGGTCATAATTCATGGAGCAGCAGAAATTCAACGAAGTGAAAGGGAAGTTGTAAGTTCACTTCTTGATAGGACAGGGATTTTGAAACAAATACAGGTCTAAGCTCCACCTTCTGTACCTGGTAGACCACCAGACAGTTGGATCTCATCTTGTCATGACCTGAGCAAACAGGGCAAAAAAGCCTTTCCTAGTTTCTCACAGTTTAAACTGCCTATTTATTCATAAAAATAGACAACTTGTGATCCATCCGATCAAATTACCATACAGTATGCATTGGTTATCAGAGACTGCAACTGGAATGCAATATTTTATTTGATTCTTTTCATAAAGCTTCTGTGAGAAGAGAAATTGAGAGCTATCTTTTTCTGCAGAATGGCTGTGATCATTTCTTTAGATATATATTGCAAATTAATATAATTAAAAGCCTGTCTCTAATCAGGCACCATTCAATAGATTTGAGAACGGCATACACCATCTTGCTAAAGGGATGAGCCTGATCTTCAGCTTCTCCGTTCAGAGAACTTACTAAATAAAGATTGTCAGAGAAAGTGGCGCGAGGCAGCTGGAACCAGTTATGAAGCAGATCCCATTGTTCAAGTGATACAGGATCTTAAAGACCCTTTGAAGCAAACCACCATCAGACCTGTTTGAAACTATGGAAAAGATATCACAACAGGCAAAAGTGACCTAAGACTTTTCTTTTCTTGAAAAAAAAAGTTCCCAGAACCAGGAACTTATCAGGAAACATGGGGACAGCCAAAGCAGAGCAATGGGAGCAAGTAAGTAGACAGACAAGCAGAAGGTAGATTTGTTTCTGGATATTGGTAGTTCTGAAAGTTGTCTCTAGGCCTTGGTCTGGTTAGACAGATAAATAACCACAGTACTGACACATGCTACACTCGAGAATTTTAGACAGTATAAAAAGACATACACTCTGTGACTGTTTTAAAAGGAAAGGGTTAGTCTTTGCGGAGCTGAGCTATTTCAGACTGTATTGCAGTTTGGGTCTACAATAGGATGTTCAGGACAAGAAAACTTGTTGCCAAGAAAAAGTTAGTCCAGTTTGAAGGCATCCTGACACCAAAGACAAGGAAAAATTCAAAATAATGTGGGAGATAAAGAGAGATATGTGAACTTCAATCTTCAAGACTAAAACAAAACAGAAGGGTAAAATATCACTAAACAAACCCCTGTATTTGGGGAAAGATACAAAAACTTCAAAGGATTCTATCACTTTGCAAGAATTTGGGAATATCAACAGAGTTTTCACAGCATAAACAGAAAGGATAACAAGAGTAACAGCAACTCAAAGGAATTTTTCAGAGATGTTACAGTGGAAGATAAATGGACTACATTTGAAAGGCAGTACAATATTTAAATTTAGAGGCATACATTCTTGGCTTCACATTAAGTGGATTCAAATGCCTAAGCCAGAGAAATATTCCAAAGTGCCAAAAAGTTTCCATATTGTGACTGACCTTTGCACATTTTTACCACCTCTGGTTTTCTGGAATTCATAGTATTGTTCCTGCATAACAAATATAAACAATTGAGTTATCCACTGATGCATTCTAACAGATGTTTTTTTAAACCACTTTAAAACCTCAGTTAAAAACAGATACAAACCTGGAAGACACTACAATGAAGTACTTGCCAGATCTGATAGCACACCATCATGTAGTGTCATGAATTTAAGCAGTTTTCACCAAAGTGTTATTTGAGACCTGTGTTACTCCAGTTCTCTGAAAGAATTAGTTGAACCATCTTTATTCACATATTAAAGCACACAGCTTTACAAACTGCAAAAATACAAAGCTTTGTCCTAAAGTAAACAGTGTCACTGGATAAAGTCTTATTTTAAACTGAAAACTTAAAACAGGAATGCACTGTTTGAGAGGTCTGATCATGTTACTGAGAAAGTGCAAATACAGAGGAAAAGGAATGTAAAAATAAAATCCAGACAATGGGGGTCCACACTTTAAGCTAATAACACTGTATTGGATATACAACAGCAAACACTGTCAACACAGACGGTAGCATCAGGTCCAGATAGACACAAGCAGATCAACATTAGATTTATGCCCAGAACTGAGAAAGAAGGAAGGAATGGATACTGATTTGGAGTTGGTAATCTAAAACGAGAACAAGCATAGAGCATACTTAAACAACTGAGCAGAAGAACTAGTGGGTTCTTCTGAGAGCTCCAAGAGTCTTTTAGGAACATCGCAGTTTCTCCCTCAAAGCAAGGTATCATAAACTGTAACAGTACATTAACTGGTAATTTAGGTAATGGAGGGCTTCTAAGATTTTGAAATTGCATTTTCACCTGCTTGCTAGCATTATGTGTATATAAAAAACAAAGATGTGAGGATTCATTCCCTTAAGGAACTGTTGTTGAGGTGCTGTGGCTGACCATGGTGGGAGAATATCCACATTAGCAAATGCACTGAAACATGGTGCAAGTGCATACTCTTTCGGAGTTCTACTGAACATCATCCACCAGTATTACTCATTAGAAAAGGTGCAAGAGAGGAAAAGAAACTAAATTTTTAAAACCTTTACCTCTATGAAGAATTTTTATTCATAACATCTGCAAGGAAAATAAATACTCCTTGAAAAAATAAAGGAGAAATCTGAAACTATTCCTTTGAATGCTATGGAGCTCCTTTAAATTCACAAATGGTTTAGAAGGGTAAAAGTACACTCAGGAATTCCAAGTGAAATATTTTGGCATAAGTTTCATACTCTTCAAACTAGAAAATTTCATGTCTTTGCTTGTTGTGGAATATTGGCTTTACCAGCACATATCACACATCTTACCTTATTATGGACCTCATTATACTTAAAAGAGGAAAAAGTATTTTTGAAATTGAAAGTCAGTTCAGTGATTGAAATGATTGAGTCAGTAACTCTACGTGTTTTTTCTTAACTCCTGTTTTGAATATGCAGAAATGTCAGACCCCATACCACATGAATTATACAGGAACCACTTGTCCATAAGTGAATTAAAGCTGCTGTATGTGAAACTTGATCATTAGAATGTATTGTGTTTAAGGTAGAAATTAAGCTTGATCAGTTTTTATTGTCTTTTCCTTGCTAGTAAAAATTTCAAACTTAATCTCCCTCTTTTCCTTTTTTGAAACCTTACATTAAAATTTTACTATAAAATTGTTGCTTTTAAAAACATTAACAACTAAAGTTGCTTGGTTATAGAGATACAATAAGTTAGGAAATTAAAAATACTCATAAAGCATTATTATGTACACTGACAGATCAATGTAATGGGCCACATTGGCCCAATATTTTCTAATACATAAACTAATAGAGTTCTTGACCTTTAAACTCATGCTAAAAAATGTAAAGTACTTAGTTTCTGAAAAAAAAATCAAGTGGGTATCTCCCAGATGATAAAATTTCCTTGTGCTGTTGTACATACAATTATTAGGGGATACTTACATATGCTTCAAAGAGGAAACTTTTCATTCTGGTTTCAGCTGAATAGAGTTAATTTTCTTTCTAGCAGGTGACATAGTACTGTGCTTTGGATTTAAGATGAGAATAATGTTGATGGCACGTGGCTGGTTTAGTTGTTGCCAAGAAGTCAAGGACTTTTCAGCTTCTCATACTGCCCTGCCATTTAAAGGCTGGGGGTGCACAAGAAGCTGGAAGGGGACACAGCCAGAACAGCTGACCCAAACTGTCCAAGGGTTTATTCCATATGATATGACATCATGCTCAGTTTATAACTAGGGGCTGGCTGGACCAGGAAGTGGTGTGATTCAGAAGCTAGATGAATATTGGCTTCAGGTGGTGAGCAATTGTCCTGTGCTTCACTTCCTTTGTATATTCTTCTATTATTGTTATGATTATTATTATCTTACTTTGCTGTCCTAAAGAAGTGTCTTTATCCCAGCACCTGAGTTTTATCTTTTTCTTTTTGATTCTCTACCCCATCCCACTGGAGGCGGGGAGGGAGTGAACAGCTGTGTTGTGGTTCTAGCTGCCTACTGGGTTAAATCACAACACTTTTATACTTTATTTCACAAATTATTGTAGAGTTTGTGTTGAAATTCAGCTACAGAGCATTTCCAAATATCTACCTTTTGGACCAATGGACCTGTACCACAGAAATCATACACATTCAAGAAAACAGAGAGACAGAAAAGAAAGGGCAGTGATGTTTCCCAGTCAGATTTGATCAATGGTATTTGCGACTGCAATTATCCTCTAAAATGTCAAACTTGAAGAGGTACAGAGTCACCAAAGTCTTAGGTATTACATGACTACCCACATCCTACCTATTTTGTATCTGTCAGGAACATTATTATACAGATACCATGCAAAGACATTATATTGGATACACAGTTTCCAGACTATGCAGAAGAATCCCAAAATAAAATTAGGTTAAAGCAATTTCACATTGGATTTCCCCATTCTCTTTCAAAAAGGGAGATGAAAGTATTTCCTTACAGCTGCCCCGGTACAGCTCTGTTTACATATTATGTCAAGTTTCCAAACCTCCCTTCATTTGATTTGTTGACACAGTGTCCAGTAAAATATTCTGGATCATTAACCGTGCCTAAATATTTTTTCTGTTTTGTTTAACATGAACATGTGGTTGGTTGGTTTTATTTAATTCAGAACTTTTCAGTCATCCTAAAAATGATATGATGTGCTTGAGGCACACTTGAGGATAATTTCATAAGAGGGATTTTCCTGTTATACACATTAAACCTGTGGATCAGATGGAAAACATGACAAACAGCTTGTTTTCTTGTCCTGCTCTAGACCCTTTCAGGACTTTGGAAAAAGAAGATATTTTCTCTTTTTAAGTGTCTGAGGCGGACTACATCTCCAGCTGTTCCTGGAATTACCCAGGCAGATTTCAAGACTTTGGCTGCTCCTCCCTGTGGCATATTGAAAAGCACAGACTCCTATTGTGGTGGATCGAAGACAACTTTAATGACAACTGAGCAAACTTTTATACCCTCTCAGTGGCTGACACAGCAGCCTCGAGTCAGGTTTCAGGACTTTTCATGAATACTAGAACCACAACATTCCTATACAAAAGGTTGTCCCAGGGGCGTGTTTCCATCTGCACCTTCCTTAACATGACAAAGCACACCGTGCCACCTCCCTGCTAAACAACACACAAATTCACACCTCTACACGACCCTCTTTCCTGCTTTTTCTCTTGCTTTTGCAGCTTGTCTCCAACAAGCATAACTTTTTTTTCCAAGGCCGCTTTTCCACCTCCCACACCTCCCCACACAAGGAATTTCACCACTGAAGCAAAACGAACAAGATGAACTGATGGCCCCACAAGAGCAGCGAATTTGCGACTCCATCTTTCTTCAAGGGTAACAAGTTTCCACCCCCTCTGTACAGTTACCCATCGGGCTCTGGCTTCATAAACCCAAGCACCAAGCTGGGCTTTAAGCACCCTGTCATAGTTTCAAAGCACAAACAGATGTAGTAATTAGTTTGTACTGATTCCATCTGTTCAGCTATGAACTTCGTCCTGCTGGACTTGTAAATGCAGATGGGAAAGAAAATTACACTCAATTGTTTTGGGTTTTTTACATCTATACAATCTCCTGGAAGCTGAAATACAAAACTAAAAAAAAAACCAACCCGGAAGACAAAACCTGAAGCAGACATAGCAAAATTATTGCCATCTAGGTCAAATAAATCTAAGAAGATAATCCACTTATGGCAGTCTTGCAGTGTAGAGTTTGAAAGAGAGAATAGTGTGAGCCATTATTGGATGAAAGTTATAACAAATATACGGTAAGTAACACGGATCAACTAAAAGGTATCATCTCTCATAAACTGATGGGCTAAGTAATTTTTTTCTGTGCTTTCTCATGTCTTTAGACAAAATTCTTTAGATTTCATAAACAAAGTGCTGACATTGATGAAAGAAAAGTAATTATTAGTATGACAAGTCCATTACTAAGACAGCTCAGTTAACGTCTAGCTCACAGGAATTCCACCCCCCTTCTCACTCACCAAGAACTTTAAAATGTGTTAATAAATCCGAGTAAATCCCTTAAATAACTGATCAAGTCTTATAATTTTAGAAATTCTAATAAAATTGCTATTGAATATCATTAATAATTCTGTTCTCTTAGGAGCATAAGCAATTTCAGTCACCACATGAAGCACTTTTGACAAACGTAATTTGTAATACTTATTTCAGTGTAACACGAATACATAGCCCATCACATAAGCAAAAGTCTCCAATACCAAGTGTCCTGTCTGGTGACCGTGATTACACCCCAAGCCCCAAAAATCCCACGTAATGCAGAGGGAAAGAACACCAGCAGCTTAGTTTTAAAAGGATAATTGGTATGGGATCAGGTATCATTTTGTAGGAGTAGGACAGGAAGGAAACACAGCACATAGGCTCTCTGCATGGTATTTACATAATTTTGAGAAACATTTTACTGTGCTCTGTGGGCAGAGACAATATTGGCCTGCGTAGCACCAGTAAGGTCCATGAACTTAATGGTGCTGATAGGAAATAGTGTGGTGTTTGCCAGTAGTTCTATGCAACTCTGCTTTCTGTTGCTGGAGAGGGTGGAATTCTGGCCAAGAAATGCATCTGTCTGCTCTTAGAAATGGTCATATTTGTCCTTACAGAGGGCAAAGACTTTCAGTAGTCTCCTTAAAGAATATGTAGAAATCTATGAATTTCAGCCATACAAATACAATTTCACAATCCTGAAAAACCCTTCTTTTCACAAGCACCTCATTACTCCAAGGACACCCACAGAATCACAGAAGTGTAGGGCTTGGAAGGCAGCTCTGGAGACCATCGAGTCCAATCCCCCTGCTGAAGAAGGGTCACCTTCAGCATGTTGCACAAGATCACATCCAGGTGCGTTTTGAATGTCTCCAGAGCATCTTCTCTGGGCAGCCTGTTCTAGTTCTCTGTCACCCTCAAAGTGAAGAAGTTTTTCCTCATATTCAGATGGAAATTTTTGTGTTCCAGTTTGTGCCTGCTGGCCCTTGTCCTGTTGCTTGACACCACTGAAAAGAGTCTGGCACCATCCTCTTGACACCCACCCTTTAGATATTTATAAGCATCTCAGCTTTGGTAGAAGGATCTCTTTGGCCTCTAGCTGATGGACAAAGCTGACCAAGTCCTCAAGTTCAGGCATTTTTCCACCTGTGTTCCTATCTGATCCCCTATGCAGTTTTATAGTATGGTCAGTACAGAGGTACAGGATGAAACACTATGCAAGTACCAGTGGCTGCTTCAATTCTCTTGATACAACTAGAAGGAAGAGCTTCTTCACTTAGGTCATATTCCATTACACAAACACCTCCATAGTGCAGCCTTCACCTAAGGTGAGGAAAACCCATCTTCATTCCTTTCTCTGCTTGAGCAAACCCTAACATTTCTCCTGGTGATATGGTTGCTCTTCTGGAAGGTGGAGGAATAAAGTTGGGAGCCTCTCAAACAAACCACAGAATGAATACTAGTTCTTCCATATCTGAAAGAAAGCTCTCAAAGATTTAACAATTACAGTCTAAAATACTAAATAGTGCCTAGCTTGAAGACAGATCCATCTTTTCTCCCACTGCATTTTAGAAGAAGAACTCCACTCAAAAGTCTCGATAAAGATGGGAGCATTGATCTAAAGAGTGGCCTGGTAGAAAAGTCTCTTTTCTCCTCTTCCCGCTGTGGAAAGCACCTGTGCTTAAAGGAGGGATGGGCTGAGTACAAGCTCTGTCCTTGGAAGGTGAACTCCTTTCAGGGAGTCTCTTCTCTGCAGCAGAGAGCTGGACACACCAGTGCCCTGCTATTTGGTCCTACTGTCTGAAGCCACTTCTCACAACTTTAATGGCAAACCAGTGCCATCTGATTAGAGAAAGCCATGCATTTACCAAATCAGAAAATACTGGTTCAGAAAAACAAAACAAAACAAAAAAACCCAAAAAAACCCCACAATAATAATATGTTTCTCAGAAAAAAAACCAAACCCAGTTGACATCATGATCCCTCCTGTGTCAAAAACTGGCAACACACATTCAAATATAGCTGCTAGTGCAAGTTGATTGTAAATGGTCTTATCTGTAACAGAATATCTGAAGGAACTACATGACTAGACACAACGATTCAAAATGAATTAAAATTCCAATTAGGGCTTGATGTTTTCAGCTGCAGCTTTTTGAGGTTTGGAGTGTGTGTTTTTTTCCTGATAGTAAAAAGGAAAATGGAAAACAAAGAACTTCATTCAAAATAATAAAGATAAGAGTGCTGGGAAGAATAACATTTTATCATGTTTTCTAGTGTTTTTAAACTGACTTAGAACACTGTAATGCCTTGCAACACTACGGGCAACGATTTTATTGTGGTAGTAGCAAGTGTAAAGTATCGCTTGTCCCATGTGGTTTTCTAATTACAGATGGGTAATATGATGGTCAATATTCCACATAATTAAATGATGCATTAGGTAAATTGAAATCAGTGCAGAGTTAAAACAACTTTCCAAGATGTACTTACAACATTAGTAATCAAAGTATTTCAGATGAGAATAATAATACGTCAGGCTAAAATGATGAAAATAACAATCCATTTTACAGAGGGTGGAAGTGATTTGTTCTTCCCTCTGCACCAATAAAAGTACCAGTGTGACTTTGATATTGAAGTATTTTATTTATACATATTATTTTGACATAATTAATTGTTGCACATAGGATTTCTCCTTCTCGATATACAAGCCCTTTTAATAATTCCACAGGGAAGTACAAGGCTTTGAGCTTTCTTCAATTCTTATAAATTAAAGCCTTTATACCATATTATGCTCATAGGTGTGTGTGCACATCTGTTTATGTACAGATATACTCCTAGCAGAAAAATAATGTTTAAACAATTTGACCTCTTTGCTACTTCAGTATTGCTGTTATGTTTATATATTGCATATTCAATATTATTATTTGGTGTATGATCCCAAGCAAGTATATATTTCTGTGATAAACATATGAACATCTACAAATAATTAAACCGATAGGATGAGTTCATTGCTAACAATTACAAGACCAGCGGTACCTTAAGTGAAAGCATATAAAGTTATGGTGCTTTTTTAGTTTGAAACCATAATGTTGCCAGAATTAAAGACTTATATATATTTGTAAAATTTTCAATATATGTAATCTGACTAAAGGAAAGAATAAGAAAAATGCATTATTAAGAGCTAATAAATATTTCCTCCGCAACAAAAAGTTGGAAGTTTTGTGAGGGTCTTTTTGGTAGTCTTTCATGCTCAAATGTTTTATTTTCAAATAACAAAATGTGCTTTTGACTTAAATATTTCTTTGCTCCTAAAAGATAAAGACTAGCTTACTTCTTCGTCGTAACTGCATCAGTAGAGCAACTCGGTGATGGAGGCTCTCCTGCTAGCTGCTATTATTTTTCAGTGTTGTAAGAAAAAGTACTTTTACCCTACAAATTGAAAGTTCAGATTTCCAGGAAGCAGTGCTCCAAGGACCAAAACCTGTGTTCAGCTCTAAACAGTGTTCCACATCACCTCATTTCTCACAACACCAACTTTGTGCCTTCTCCCACAATTTGTCCCTTTCACAGGAATTTCATACACCATTCCCTTCATCAAAGGCACAAATGTGTTGCAATTCCAGAGTATAAAATGGATAGGCCAGGGAAAGAATATCTACTTTCTGGCTGGTGAACACCTCAGTTTATTTCTGATGGGATTTCATTCTAATGAAGGTTTTTATGAAGACAAGCTTCTCTATCTCATATTCAACTAATAAAAAACTTCATTAAGGATATGAAGGTCTCAAAGCTAAGCACTCATGCCTAAATTAGTGCTCCTTTTGCAGCCAAAGTTTACACTGCATGTACATATGCATCACAAAACAATCCTTAGCTATTTTTCCCACCGGCTGAGAGCCAAATAACATATCATTCCCCAGTCCCATCTCCACAGACAGCTGAACTGCTTCAGTTGATTTTTTTCCCAAAAAGACTTCAGGAAGCCATCCAACATGATTTTTTTCAAGCAAAAGGTTAACATTTCAAACTTCAGAAAACACAACCCATCGTACTTTGAGTTCTCATGGAATCTCACAGATGGTCCCATAGGCAAGGCCATCACGTCTTTGCAAACATTGATATAGACAGTGAACATCCTTTGTGAGGATTCAAGAACACCAAATTTATTAGAAAAGGGTCCAGGCACTGTGCAACTCACCTACCCTCCTCTGTCATTCAGGGAGCAGGAAAGGAGACTACGAACATTGCACTTGGACCTCAAAGTTATTTCAGGACTGAGATGGCATTGTATGGATCTGATCCATGCAGCTGCTCTTGACACCAGTTCAAATGACTGACCCTACCTGACAGTTTTGAGGTCTGGCTCTGATGCTATGAATCCCTCCTCAGTTGTGCTGACCTATCCCATGGTGCCCTATTTCCTGC
The DNA here is from genome assembly GCA_020800305.1 of Porphyrio hochstetteri. Taxonomy (NCBI): domain Eukaryota; kingdom Metazoa; phylum Chordata; class Aves; order Gruiformes; family Rallidae; genus Porphyrio; species Porphyrio hochstetteri. The sequence continues at coordinate 13,847,918 of CM036912.1, read as the reverse complement.
CTGATCTCCAGATAAAACACACGATCTGCTCAGCAAGCATGGCTGCCACTATTTTACAGTCCGTGCTTCTGCCTGGTTTTTTCCTTTCCAGGTTAGGCATTCAACACTATACTACTGCTTCAAATACACAGCAAACTAATAACCAAAGACAGGTGGGTTTCTTCAGCCATTTGAGCTAGGAACATGATCTAAATTCCTGTCCCATGTAACACAGTCTAACAAGAGGTCTGAATTAGATTACATGAAAAGGACTTGCAAGCAAATCTTTTCTCTCTTGCAATTATTAAGTCTAGCACTAAGTAATATGACTTTGTATCATTTATATGATAGGACTTTGATGTGTGATTACATGTAACTCTAGCATTCTAATTCCACCAGAATATAGAACGAAATTGGCCAATTTCACTGTATACTTCTTTCTTTCATGTTCATTTGAACCATGTGCATTTATTACGAGCCAATTTCCTGAATGAATGCAAGACCATCTCTTGAACTCTGTTACAAGACACATTCCTGTCTTGCAAAGCTCCATGAGGCACTGACAGTGTTTCTGGTACTCTTGCTATATCATTTGAAGTTGGATAAGTTATCACTCCACTGCACACTGAAGCATGAAGTGTTGGCATATCCTTGTATTGTTTCAGTTGGTTTTCTGGATTTCTTTTTCCATTAAATCCTTTTCATTTCCACCACTATGAGAACAGAAACAAATCCAGGAGAGAATCTTTCTGCAGATTTAATCATGCATGTTTTAATTGCAATTTAAAAGCATATTAATACCTATCTACATACCTATCTTTGTTGTACCAGCTCAAATGAAGTAATTTCTTGTATTCAACAAATTATTTCAAAGCAGATAAAGTATCAGTCATTGCTTTAGAAAGCACAGCTATGGCTGAGGTGTATGTACGCTCCTGGCAGCAGTCAGACAGCATTTTCCTAATGACATCCAGATAAGGGATCCTCTCCTAGCTCTTTATGGTTTTCACCATTTGGACTCTGAACTTTTATAAACTGCCATCACACAAACTGGGCTCTCCCTTCCAAGAAATCACAATTTCAGCATTGGAGATACAGGTCTGAAACATATTCAGCAGTTTTACCTTCAAGGCACAAAAAATAAACATTGCTTTATTCACCAAAGAAACTTACTGCGTAGCACACAATTGCTACAGCTTGTGATGGTAACAAGGAGGCTAGCTTGCCATGATGGAAGTTGGATGTCAAAGGACTTATCTGGCCTTTGGAGCCTTAAAAATACAGCCCTCCATTCTGAGGTATTCGCATTTGAGCTATAAAAGTTCACAGGACTTTTTGTGGCCTAACTTGAATCATATTTAAAAAATGAAAACCATGTGAACCACTCTGTCTATTTTTACTGCTGTACCACTAAACTTCTGTAGATTGGCATAAGTGGGTTTACTGACGCATAACTGAAAGCAGATCCCTCTATCTTCTCACCAAGAATAATGACATTAGGCTGAGGTGATCATCATTTAAAAAGATCTCCATGGCTTTGGTGCCCAAATATATTCCTGAATGTTCAAGCGAATCAAAATTCACATTTCTTTGCATATTAAAAACAAAAGCAAAAAAACATGGCATCAAAACAGGACAGCACTTGAATTTCCACACCAAATAATAAGTGGAAAAATAAAATAAACTATATTTCAGCCATCCTTGACTTCTGAAGTGTAATGACAAGTTGGACTTCACATAAATCTTTATCACACTTTTCAGGTTATTTCAGGAAACTTTTTTCTATTAGATACAAGACAAATAAATGAGAACTAAGTCTTAGTAAAATGAAATCATTCAAAAGAATTCTCACTAGTGCCTTCTGAACTCTGTCTCTCATTCTACATCTACAGAGATCCCACAAGGAAAAACACAACATAGATAGATAGTTAGGGAACATCCTGCACTTGGCATTTTACCCTGAGGGCTACAATGATGCAATGAACAGGTTATATGACCACTAAAATCCATAATAAATGATTTTTTTTTTTTTTGCTACTAGTGAACACAGAAACTTATTAAGTGCTACTCAGTTTTGATGGAATAGTCATTTATCCACATTCAAAAATAACCGGCCTTTGGTTTTCAATAAAAACATTCATTTTCACATTCTCTTAAAGCTGTCTACAAAAAAAAAAAAAATTAATAAAAAAAAAATCTTTGTTTTTTTCTTGCTTTTACTAACCATTCCACAATCCCAGCTTTTTCCTTTGGATTAGAAGGCTGTAACACCCTTATCTAGATGGAGAAAACTAGTTGTGTTTGTCTCACAAAGAGTTTTGAATAAATTGGAAAGATACGCAGTTTGGAGAAAAGAAGTTGGCTGGAAGCTTTGGATGTTGGCATAACAACAACCTCTAGTTTTGACACTGAAGAAGGCATCTGTGTTTCTTTATTGGGAGAGAGACAGTAAAGCCTTCTGATGAGCTAATTTATAGCCTTGGCATATTTTTAAAGAACCAAGTAGCTATTTTTGTGTTTTGTTATGTTGTCTCAAGAAGACATTTGTCAGGTTAGATCTTTAATGCATATGGGATTTTATTTACATATAAAAACTTAGAGCAACTGCAAAGATTTTTATAAATATTTTTCAGGTCGTTGTGGATATAGGGAATTTTTAAATATAAAAATTATGTTAAATATAAATAAATTGAGTTATATTCAGTCAAACAAACTGAGCAGAGTCAAACAAAGGGACAGAGCTTCAAACGAAGTATAGATTTTTAAGGGCACACAAAGAAGCAGCCAGACAAATTTTGGAGCCTGTGACATTTTTCCTGCAACCCCTGCAATGTTTTGGTAAACAGTTTGTTAAATAGTGGCATGTTGCCTCACACATATTGCCTCACACATACAGAGGTATTAGCTAACAGTGAAGAAGTTTTGTATAAATGTATATATCTGAGGGAATGAGGGAGGGAGCTACTTATTCATCGTTTCCAGATAAGCAGAAACTTATACCACCTAGTAAGGATGAGTTCCTCTCCTGCAGGTTCAAGAATTGACCCCAAACCTCCTTTCCTCTCGATGGCAGAACTCGATTGCCTCCAGCACCAGTGACTTTACTGAGCGTCATTGTTTTAACCCTGCTCACATGTCTATTTTTATCTTAGACAGGCCATGCGGTTGTGGACTGTCAATTTTACTTGAGGCATTGGATTGGGACTAGCAGACACTGCACTCACAAAAAACTGCAGCATGAATCATCACTGCTTAGTAGCAGTGCAATCATTCACTGCAGCTCAAAGTAAGAATAACTCATGCCCAAATCCGAACAAGCCACTCCAAACTGGTTGCAAGGATTATGGCAATTTTAAAAGACACTGGATAATCGACTTTTAGACAGTGACCACTATCATTCCTCATTTTCTTCATAAGCAGTAAGAAATGTTCACTAATATTGAGGGAGAAGAGGGGAGAAAAAGGAATCAGTGCATAAAAGTAGCTAAATCAATAGCACAGTGCCAAGTTGCCCTCATATTCTCACTGCTGTTGCTTGTGGGGGAAAGCAGGTAAGATGCAGCAAAGCTGGTCTGAATCCCTTAAAAGAAGACCCTTGTGGTGAGGGGGTGGGGGCTGTAGGTGCTGTTCATGCCCCTCCAGAAGAATTGATTCTGTTCAGGTTGTGCCCTTCAAACAGAAGTTTTCTCAAAAAAGGTAGCAGTTACAACTCCTGTCCTTGTACTTGATTTGCACAGCACAGAGGCTGAGAGGATGGCAACTCAGAATTTGCAGTACAAATGCAATGTATTATATTATACTCAGTCCCTTCCCACATGCATTCAACTGAGATATATTCTCCATTTTTTTCTTCTAACAGAACTCAGTCTTTCTGTATCCCTTCTAGTTTTGAAAGGCATTATACATTAATTTTGCTGCTAACTGCTAAAGTCCAAAACAGTGGAGGAGATGAGTATTTTGCAGTCCTGAAGATAAGCAGCAAAGATGGACAGCTGGGGGAAGGAACTGTGATATAAAAGCATACCAGAATTGTAACAGTATAAGATCTGATTATTTCTACCATCAATCCCCATCATCAAAAAGACAAAGCAACTGGAAAGAAATAAGAAAAAGAAAAAACAGAGGAAAGATGAAAAATAGAAATTACAAGAGTTTGGCGATAAGAGTGCTGATAAAAGTGCTACGGGGTAGCTTTTCCTCTCTCTGTTGGTTTGTTTCGATAATATTTTCTTCTATAGTAGATTAGGATTACAGATGAAGCTGTTATTCCATATGAGTAAAAATAATTGATTCAGTTTAGATGTGGGCACCATTTTAATTTAATAAATCTGAATTTGAAGGGACACTGTTACTATGTTGGGATTTATAGAACTCAAACTTCATACTGAATGAATTGAAAAACAAGGTTTCTCCCATAATGGGTAGCAGAACATAACAACAAAAATACCAGCAAAAATCACCCAGCCCTGCATTAATTTCTCTTCCAATTCACAGAAGTAGCAATACTGCTTTCCACAGAAAATGCTAACACCCCTTGAACTTATGTATATTTTTTATTCCTGTGTCCTTACCTCCCTCTGAGACCACTACATACTAGGGGACCCCCATGGCATGGAATTACAGTTTGGTTTTATGAAGTTGCCCAGAGCAGGAAACCCAAGTGTCTCAAGCAAGCAATACTCCTGCAAGTTGTACTCACCTTCCACACAGCCTTGTTTGAGAGATTTATGTGCTCTGACAGCATACAAACAGGCCTGAGGTAAGTGGGGAGATTTATAACCCATTATTGATCTCAGGTGACCTCAATCTCCCTGAGGAATAAGGGTCCAAGCAGAGTGCCTTATTGGAGCTGCCCTCTGGGTAGCATGCTCTCTCAGAGCTGTATTTCAGGTGAAATGTTTTATTATTTAAAAAATAATCTACTACAGGACTGATGTTTTTCTTTTTTCACAATGACTGGAATCCACAATCATCTCCCCATCCCAGCTCCAGACTAACTTTCTTGGACCTGCCACACCATAAATAAAGGATTTCACCTACCTCAGCAATTGTGTAGCAATCTGCTGATGCTGGAGGTGTGGCAGGGCTTCCAGCTGCTCCACCCAGACTCTTGAGGACCTCTGCATGTCATGGCAGCTGGGCTCAACAACATCCCTGCTTCAAAGGGTTTGCACAGGCCAGTCGCTGACGCTGCAGAAGCATCATACCTCGACCACAGGAGCATCACCCAGAAGAACGTGTGGAGCAGTCACTAGTGGGACTTGTCTGTGGTCTTTGCGGAGCAACCTGCAGTGTAAAACAGATGCAGAAGCATTGCCTCATCGTCTTGTCTCCTGGTGAGAGCACGAACATGAAGCGTGACTCTTCTGGCTGGGATTCTGCTGGCGTGTGAATGACACTATCATTTAACCCACATTATGCACATTTCCTTGTCTCCAGCCAAGCTTTTTCCTTGTTTGGAGATATGGATTGAGATATGGAGATATGGACTAAGCTCATCCATGCAGGCCATGGTACAGGACTCTGTCAAAGGCTATTATGAAATCCAAGGCTACATCTGTAACTGTCTCCATCTGTTCATTGCATCATTTCCCTGAAAATAAGTATACCAGACAGCATCACACTTGAGAGTACTACCTCTTATGAAGTTATACTGGCTTGGTTTTGCCATCCAGGATTTTTCCAGCTGTTTTGTGATCTCATTTATCATTAACATATCCAAGATCCAAGCACTGAGCTCAGACTGACACATACCTACAACACTCTAACATTGTTCTGGATTTTGGTTTATTTACATCTCCCAAGCTTTTTCTATGAAAGAAAATAAAAAATGCATGCAAATAAAAACTTTGAATATCATCACAGACTCCTAATGATCTACTTAAATTTACTACTTTATTATGTTTCACTGCTGAACATTTATGCTACAAAATGACTGTAGTTCCGTATTTCTATGGAAAACATGTGGTGCACAGACACGTACACCCTGAGCTGAGTCCCTGGTTATTCAACTGAACAGCTCTGAAATTCAAGTGGCATTTCTAATTTTCATAGCTAAGAAAGAGAAACTAACAAAGCAAACCGTGGCAGCACGTATGGCTGTATGACACTAATTACTACATGGGCAGGAGCCACCAGCACTCACACACAAAGTAACAAGGCTTTGACTCAGAATGTGATTTTTCTCCACATTACCACCCTGAGGGTTTTCATGAACTCCTGACATTTTAGCACTACCAGGACTATTTCCAGCACAATCTGATGACCAAAAACAAGCGTGTAGTTTATTGACGTAGTAGGTGATACTCCATTATTGGGATATCAGGATTATAATAATTAATTTCCTTTCATCAAAATGTCATCCTCTTAAATTAGTTACAGTGGGCTGGGTAAGTCTTGGTAAAGAAGATGTATGCGAGTTGGAAGAATCATCCCTGTTTAATTACAGCAAAAAGTATAGTTCCTGCTTGATGACCTGAGGTATTTTTGAAAAGGAAAGTAACTTTTTATATGTGAATAATCCTATCTTTCACTTGATAATTGCTTTTCCTTTGTTTCAAAACACAAATATTTGAAATAAGGTTGACAAAAGTTCATGGGAGAAACTTGCTTCTCTCATGTGTATTTGCAAATCATCTACTGTATTACTTTCACATCACTGAAAGCATATAAACCAGTTATTGGGAAATAGTTTATTTCCCAAGAAGACATTGAAGTGAGTAGAAATGCACCAGCCAAACACGGCAAAACGTGAACATTTATTTGAGTGAAATGAAGCAGTGAGTGATATTTTGTGGGACTCACTTGTGTCAAGTTGCAAGTTATTTGGTAAAAGTAATTTAAAAATGTATCTGTATTTCTTCAAGCACTAAATGATTTACTATAGCTCTATCAAACCTTCTAGAACTGAAAGCTGTTCCATCAAAGTCAATGCAACCTCTGCCAGTGAATTCAAGAGGAGCAGGCTCGCAGTAAGCATACCAAATATAATGTAATATTAAACATTGCAAACATTTTAAAAATCACTTTACTGGTTCTGTCATAGTGAACCAATAAAACACCACAGCCTAAGAATAATAGTCTCTCACTAAAGTGCATTAATGTGTTCTTGGAAGAGAAGATTACTGAAAAGCTATGTTATAAAGACCAATATTTCTGTATAAAACTATAAACGCTTCTCACATACATAAGCATAGTTTACTCAGCTTTGAAAGCTAAATCCTCCAAACCTGCTGTCCTTCCTGCTGGCCATTAGCAACCACTCACACACAATGGGTGGCTCACAGGAAGAGTACCTCCAGAGGAGACATCCGTGAGCAGACCCCTGAGCTGCAGCCACCACACTTCGATTTGTCAGTCTTCAGACAACAGCAGTAGGTAATGAAAAGTGGTTATTTCTCTAGTACAGATTTTTTTTTTTATTAAATATTTTTTCTTTAAAAGTGAGTGCATTTCTTTCTAGTAGAATTTTCTACATTTCCCAAGACCCTTCACCATTTGCACAACACAAGACCTTGGATGGTGTTTGTGAAAAAGCAAACAGGAAGCAGAGGATCACTGAAATGGTAAGGTGCTACTTATATCTTGGTGGATTCAGACACCTTAAGCTACTTAAATAAAGTAGAAGAGGAATTTTTATGGTTATTTTCTAAAGGTCTCAGAAAGAAAAATTTATTTTATTCCAACTTTTTTCCCCAAAAGCTTCTACCAGTGCCTTTCTTTGTGCTATTATTCTGCAAGCTTCTAATTCTATGTACTTTAGTAAAGCTGTAAAAATTATCTCCTGGTTAAACATGTTTGCAGAGAAGCATATAACCTGTGGGTGCATTTGGAGGAAATATACCTAAAGAAGATACTTTATTTTACATCATCTAAAAGTTTATATTGCCACCACCTGCTCTTAAAAACCACCCCTTCTCTTCTGGGAGATGATGTAAAACCATAAATAAGCAATTTTAATGTGCTCTGTTAAGTTCTAAAAGCCAGGATGTGCAATCAAAGAGGGCATTTGGCTTAGATTGTTTAAAGCTGAAATTAAAGGGGATCACTGCTGATTTCCTATGGTAGCAGGCAACATGGGCTGGAAGGTGACTAACTACAAGGAACTTCAGACATCAGAAGTTTATATAGTACACCAAAGGTTTTGCCAGAAGGCGCAAATCTGTTGACAGAGTCAGCCTAGCCACTAGAAATGCTATTTCATCAGCCACAGATACAGATGAGAGGCAAGCTCTACTAATGACAAGCCCAAGTTGAGACATATGGCTGAGAATTTGTGCAAGAAAAAACTTAAGTTAGCAGTCATCCTGAAGGTCGTGATGTCCAACTCTCTGTTCAGAGCAAGGCAAGCTCTGAAGGATTCACCTCATTCTTTTGAAACCTGGTGGTACAGTTTTCTCGAGTTTATCACCATGGAATGAGAAATCTTGCCCACCACAGAGAGGCTGTTAACAGCCAAGATGGAACAGCCAAAGGCCTCAGATAGTGTCTCCACTGCAGTGGAAAAATACCAGACAAAGAAAAGGGAAAAGAACAGAGAAGGTCACATCATCCACATACCAGATGAATGGATTAAGTTCAAGGTCTCATACTCACCAAGGGACTTGCTTGTCATAAGTTAAGCAATAATTGGACCCTGGGGCTCGACACAGTTTTCTGTTGAGGGGTAAGCACTACAGATATGCATTGCAGAGTCATGACCCTTCCCTGCTAGAGGTCAGTCACGTTGGTTTCTGCAAACCAGAATATCTTCAACACAGAAGACAGATGTCAAATTACTGTGTTACAAGTGGGGACTGAATTGTTTCAAGCAATCTTGAATTAAAGTTCAGCCTCCTTCATCTTCCTCTTGTGACAGTCATTATGTAGAACAGAAGGAACAGCAACTAGCACATAGTGTTTGAGGCATCTGGGAAACTTAATGCATGAAAATTAAGGCACCCTAGAAATTACTACAAATCACTGCTCATCAGGGATTATAAAAATCTAAATTTTGTGTCCTGAAATGGAATTTAGACTTTTTCACTTCAAGTCACACTGCAAAAGTTTCACTCTAGGCTACCAGGCTGCTTTATTATAAGTAGTCCTACTGGAGCTCTGATTTCCACACAGCTCTGCCTCCAGTGCGTCTGAAGCAAAAATAGGACTGAAACATGTAATCCAATAAAGAAATTATTTCAGATTACAAATATGTGAATTTATAACTGATAATGGAACTTAAAATATTTTTCTTATGCTGGCTTTAGAAGAAAGTAAATACACACACAAACTTTAGCTGGGATTTGTAGCTATTTCGTAGTGATGTTTTACTGGTAACAATTTTTTGCCACAAATATTTTAACTTGTCAACCTAATACTGGCAGTAGATTTAAAAAAAAATGAAGTTAAATGGGTTTATCTTTGCAAACTTCTGTAGCAAATATTTATTTTGCAACCATGGTGCTGAAATTAAACAGCTAGATAGACACATATTTATATTCCTGCAACCACAGGATTTTTTTTAAAAGACTCCATGAATGTATTTATAAGAAACAAAGTCTTTAGGATATCTATGTCACCCTTTCACTTATCCTAATTACACTTTTTTAAAATTACATTTGAAGGTTTTTTTAATAGTTAATGATTTTCCAATCACTTGAGTCATCATCTTGTTTACAGGAGGCAGAAATAAAAAAAGGACAAGTGAGTTAAATGGATTGTTAAAGCATCATCATTTGGAGTTGCTGAAACCTCTACAGGAAGGCTTTTTGCCCATATGGAGAAGGTTGGATCCGTTATGGTAAACAGTTGTGATTGATATTTTTGTGTTGATAATTCTTCCTGTAACATGCTGCAAAGATGTTGTTTGTTTTCTTGTTTCTTATGAATAAACTGTATTAAGCAAGACTTGATGGTTTAGGTTTTGCACAATTTTCCGGCTGTCTGGTCAGATCTCTACATTTCTACTGATAGATATATTCCTCGACTGCACTGCCTGCCCCTCTGAAACTTCTAGAGCTTCTACATTGCTCCAGAGGTGGATGGGATTTATTTTTTCCTATGGTATTTCTCTCATTTAAAATAAATAATTAAATAAATACATAAAATTAAAATCTAAGACTTTCATTTTGGTCCTGGAAGGAGCATGGAGAAGACAGCTGGAAATCTTCTCACATCTGTGTTCTGCTGGATCTTTTCTGAGCAGTCTGTAGCTCACACCTCAGAAAGAGAAATTGGCTAATAAGAATTTGTACTGAGCCATAGCAGTTACCTGAACAAAATTGTAGATGTATAATGTATCTACTTGCACAAAAGCAGAGCACCACCTACCCTAAGGTTTGGACTGCAAATCTGTTTTGCCAGACTCTCCTAAAGTGAAATAAAATGAGGAAAAGTATGGATTACTGCTTACCAGGGAGGAACAAGTAATAGATGAGAGAGAAAAACCTGCAACAGTCATTCTGTTTTTCAGCCCTTACAGAAAGAAATTAATTGTGCTATAATTAGTTAAACAATCAGGAAAGCTTGGAAAAGCTTAAAGGATGAGTTAATGACTCTGTGAGCTACATTTAAGTATCCCATAGTGATAAGCAACTTCAGGTCCCGCTCACCAGCCTGATCTCCTTCCATCAAGGGCATGGGTTCACTAAACATTTGCGTAAATTTAACAGCTCCTTGGCAAGGGAGGTCTCACAGCCCTTCCTTTTGCTGATGCACTTCACCCCGCACTCCCTTTGCTTCACCCTTGCAAAATTTCTGGCTCTGCAACATAGAACAATTGGACACAGCGAGTCCCTCTATTGCTGCAGTCATGGTTTTGTGTCATTTTTGCAAGTTTGGGTAACTCCCAGTGCATCCAAACACCAAAACCAGCACAAAGGCAGCAGCAAGAGCACATGGCCAGACACCTCTTCCTCCCAACCATGGTTCAACCATCTGGCTCAAAAAGTGTTGCAACAGCCCAAGACTGGTGTAGAAGCAGCAGCCTGGCAAACGTTTTGGTATCATTTACTTGAGTCTGAATCGTATTTACAATAGAAAAAGGTCTCCTTCCAAAGCATCCAACTGGATATACAGGAACATGAGCTATGGTACTGGCTGTTCCATGTAGAGAATCAAATACGATATTTTTCCCATTGTTTACCCAGCTCCAGTGTCCACGGTGAGAAGCTGTGAGACACACCACCGCTCCCCACACCACTGCATCCATTGGTAAGGAGCAACCCACTTTTGAAAAGTCATTTATATATGAATAAACAGCATGTTATTACCAAACCAATCAACATAGCATTACTGTGCAATCTGAGATACACACTCAATACAATTTGAAGGCCAATGGTTACTGGAATGCATAATTGGCTTTTTTTTTTCCTTGAAGCTATTCTTCATCACAAAGTAGCAAACTCAGGGTTAAGAACACAAAATACAGCTCCTTATATTAAACAGCTCCTCTTTTACTTCATCTTTGGACAAGCATTGCACTGTTAGCATTTAAAATTTCCTAGTAAGTATAAAATTTAACTCACATTCAGCAGAAAAACATTGACTTCAAGAAGCAAATGCTTTCCTCAGTATAATGCAGCAAGACTGAATTGAAAGTCATTGCTGAAATCAAAGACCATTTTACCATTTTTAATGGTGGCAGATCACAGAAGTTTAAATTGAAAGGCATCTGTGTTGTTTGGGTTTTTTTAGGAAACAACAAAAGTCATAATAGATGTTGTAAATTCCCTTGAGATTTCAGTGGTATTCCCAGGGCCCAAATGTAGAGAATTAAATCTCATGAGAATCTAAGCAGTTAATCACCAATGTGCTGTGTTACCAGTAACGTCCTGGAGGAACATCTGAAAGTCCCAACATCCTGCCCTGAAGGATCACCGTGTCGACAGAACTGGTACCTATTGCTGCTGTTCCTGAGATTATTCCTAACACATCAAAATAATAAAAACACCTATATGCAAATACCTGAAAATAAACACACAAGGTGGGCACTTTGCCTCAGAAATCGGATGGAAAAGAGCTTGAACATTGCTCTCCATCTCCGTATCTAGGTAACAAACTTACAGACATTTGCCTAATCCCAGTAATGAGAGACTTGTTACAGAGGCTTTCTTTGCCTCTGCAGGTTGATTCAGACCAGGCTAAGACCTTGGTTTAGGATAATGTGCTTCCTCATACAGCCTCTCATTTCTTCAGATCCCAATTACATTAAAATATGCTCCCACCCTGAGGATTTCCCCGGTCATTAGTCAGAAATGAGATTCACTTTCTTCCCACCAGAACACTTACTGCCCCTGCTTGCTCTGGAGACATTAATTACTGCCTAGCAGTAAACAGGCAGCTCATGACTGCTCACATCATTAGCCAACCTCTAAAGAGATCATCAGCACATTGCTACACAGACTGCCCTTTGGGGAATACTCAGATCCTAGTGTGAAGCTGTCCCATTTTTTTTATAGTCTCATATTCCATAAAACATATAATTTGCTAATCATACAACACAGCACATTGCTGGCTCTCCTGTGAGATGAAAAACAATGGTAATCAAATCACTTTCAGTGGTAACAGGTCCTTGGGTGACTGAGCTGCCTCGGCAAACTACAATGTCACTGGGCAAGGCAAAACACTAACAGCAAAACTCACATTCTTTTCAGGATTCATAGTGTATGTGGAACTTGTAAGAGCCTGTGTGACATGTTGGTAGATATTTGGATAAAAACACTTTCATTCCAAACACCCAACTCCCTCAGCTCCACTTTTATTTGCATTTTCTAAGCATAGCTCATCAGAACTTGACCTTGTCTGCCTCAGACCACCAACTGCACTGGGGGTTGACAATGAAGCATAAAAACAATGGCACCTCCTATTTGAATTCTCACTGTTCTCCTCCCTACCTTCACAACTGCCATCACAAGTGTGAATGGCAGTGGCTGGCTTCAATCCAGTGTAAGGGGTTTTTGACAGAAGGATTACTTTTAGCAGCTTCAGATCTGCATATTTTAATGCAAAAATATCATAACTCTCAAGATACAGTTTGATAACTTTAATGAGGCTTTGCAATTTACAATCAATATGTACCAGTACACAAAATATAAGAAATCACATATACATATAAACTTGTGTTTGTTTGTTTCACAAGTCAACCAGTATGAACTACACAAACTACATTTATTCACATAACAAAATGGAACATTGATGAGTTTCATTCATGGATCAAATATCTCCACAATTTACGGACCAAAAATTTTGCAGCTGCTAAAACAACAATCTTCCACAAAGAACAAATAATTTATGTCAACAGATACACTGGCACCACATTCTATGAAATGAAAAAGCCAAACCGAGCACTGGCTGAACGCTTCCAGATTTCAGCAGAACCCACGTGAAGCAACAGTGCTGAGCTTATACCAGCATCAAATCTGTCCATGGTTTATCAGCTCTGTGATTGAGGAAATAAATCATATACAGAAATTCTTTAGGGTAAATGAAGTTACTTCATTTCATTACAGGGTTACTTAACCCACCTATTTTTCAACCTTTTTAAAACAAAAAGGAAATAGCTTTTAAAACAAAAAAAAATCAAAATATTTAAACCTTTCAGGTTTTTATTTTCCAATTTAAACTATTCTCGCATACAACATGAATTTGTAGTTTGTGAATAGTTTTGGTCCCTTGGACTGTCTTCTTGGTGACGCAGTTTTTAACTGCTTCGTCCAAATAATTCACTACTGTAGTTATTTGAAGTTAAGTAGGTAAAAATAAAAAAACATTTCTATCTTAAAATAGTCTCTCTGCTACAAAGTCTCTGATGCTCCCATTTTTGCTTCTGAACACAATACAGACACAAAAAACCAAAGCTTCTTTTAGCAGCAATAAAGGTGAAGGGCCTCCTGTGTAAAGTCCTGAAAACTTTCTGGTACCTTCAAAGATACTGAATGCCCACAGCTCTTCAGGCACTGATCCTGCAAAAACCGAACATGCAGTTTGCTTTCACAAACCAACCCATGCTCCCAGTGCAGTTCCCTGAAGAGGTGCTCATTTGGCCATGCACGTTTTTCATGAGACGTGTGACCTTTTACAAATGAAGCAGATGTACCTCATGAGCATTTCAGTAGATGCATTAGGGGAAAGCTTCAAGAAACTTCCTTCAATTGGGGAGGAGGAGGGTGGAAAGAACCTAGTCTTTTCACAGACTAACCACAGCTTTATGCCTGTTAATTTCAACAAAAATTGTTGAAAGGGTTAAAAACTCACCGATACATCTAAAAATGTAACTGTAAGCAAGCTGATCTGATCTGCTTCTCTGTTCCCACAGGGAACCTCATGTTTACACCGGTGAAGTTTGCAGCTCTCCCAGAAATTCATGGAACAGTAAATAATTAAGAGGTCAAGTCAACACACCAAGCTAACGGGATCATTTAATAAGGTGGGCACAAGCAAAATGTCCTTTATGTGTCCAATTGGAAAATTCGATGCCTAGAACCAAAGAATACCCTTATGGAAAGGACGGTGGACTTCACCCTAGGAAGTAGTGACTCAGCAAAGGACTTGGGTTTATCACAGGTACATAAAATCTACCCTTTATAAAATTACCTTAGAGATCTCTTTCACACCTGTGTGTGTTCGTAAGAAGCCTGCTAAGGTAGGGGATTTGGTAGGGAGTATTATAAGGAACCATGTGCACTTTAGTACCTGGAAAGGAGAAATAAAAGATAATTTATCATTCTACTACCAGTTTTGGAAGGGATATATTCTAAAGAAATGAAAACATTCAAGTGCATCTTTTGGAGTAGCAATATTAAATCAGTAAGCAACAAGAGCAAATCACTCACAATTTAAAACAAATGCAAAACCACTGAGCCTTGGAATTCATTGTAAGATACTGCCCATGTATGAGCGTTGCCTCCGTCATCTCTTCATACACTGTGTTTAACTTTATTGTGCTGTAGAGCTGAGTGGCTGTAGATTTATTTGTTTGGAACTTACTGGTGACTCAGATATTGCTGCAACCTTCAAAGAGTTCTTGATGGAGCTAAGTTCCCACATGTGTAAGTTTATGATGTGTACACCACAGCATCCTCTTGTGATCTTGTACAGGTTTTTAAGCACGGCTTTCCGGAGAAGAATGTACACCCAGGGGTCTAAGATCTGATTCCACGTTGCCATTCGGAGGGCAAAAAGTATTGTTTCACAGGTCTCCTTTGAATGACTTTCATTTATCCCAATTCTGGCCATTGCCACCTGAAAATGGAACATTTTAAAATTATACATTAAAAAAATACACCAAGAGAGCATGTAAATGAGCGAGATTGCTTCAACATTAACTCTTATCTTTATTATCTTCACAGCATCAATGCATCCCAATCACAGAGCAAATATTTTCAAGCATTTAACATTTATCATTCTTGAAATCCTCTAATGTTTAACACCAGGCATACACATGTCTCTCTTGAACTACTTCTGCTGAACCTTGAGAAGAGGATGGCAGTCAGCCAGAGAATATCCTCCAAAACCAGAGAATGCTCTGAGCAAGGAACAAAAGACTTACCCAGAATTTGAGCTAACAAAGCATGCCAAGACTGTTCCAGGGATGGGTTTTTTTCAAGGATAGAGGCCACTGGTAGGTCAGAACATTTTTATGAAAGGGTTGTTTGGGGGTTTTTCGTCATTTTCCAAATTAAAGTCTACATAAGGAATACAGCACCTTCATTTCATCAAGAAGATTCATTCATTTTAAGTTGCAACAGAATACAATTTATTGACACTAGAGAGTTTAGAGATTTCTAGAAAATTTTAAGCCATGACAGAGACCACTGCTACCCCTCCTCTTGCCAATGGAGACACAGGGGTTTTAATTCACCTGTAGAAGTGATGCACATGGACAGACCTACACCAGCAACAACACTGCCAAAACAATTAGTTTTACATGGGCAGAGGCATTAGTCTCAGCAGGACTGCTTCTGGCACAGGACAGCCAAGAGCTACACCAGCCCAGTAAGATGTGTCTGGCCTCCCCACTTTGCAGAGCTGCAGCCTAGGGTTTGAAACACCAGTCTTAGTGAAACACGTGCCGCTGGGGCTCCTGCCCTGCAGAGGCCTCTTTTACAGGCTTCCTGCCACTGAGGTCCTGTACCCTGAGTTCCTGTGTGAAGAAAGCCTGACTCTGCAAAGCCAGGAATCTGCCAGGGGGAGGTAAATTATCTCTCTCTATTATTAATGCTAAAAGCACATGAAGACTTTTTTGGTAGAAAGATGAAACACTGTAAGGCTTTCAGTTCCAAAGCCTTTAAAATGATACAGTTATTTAACTGAGAAACACGGTATTTTACAACTGATGCTACGAGTACACTGATTTATTGGGCGATGAGAGGTAGGGTCAATCTGTCTGGGTGCAAAGGGTTGCATCTTCACAAAGGTATATTGTAAAAAAAACCCAACCAAAACCTAAAAAATAATAATGAATGACAAGAACTTCTTGAACTACCACACAAGATTCCACTAAACCTATTTTATTCCTTTTTAAATGCTTCTCTGTATTCCTAGGCCCTACCTATAGCTTGCAGGTCACCACATCTGAGTATAAACTTAAGTGGAACAGAGTGAACGCATAAAAGGAGACTGCACTTGTTGATTAAGCATTTGATCAAGCATTTCTGTATGGACATCTATGGGAGCAGTGAGAGAGCCCCTAGGAACATTCCTAAGGAAGCTGGTAAGACTGGCAGAAGCACAGCTGGGAACCGGTGCAAGGAGGAGGAGGAATGTCTGAGCACTGAGCCAACACAAACACAAGTCATTTCCCTGAATCTGCTTTTCACCCCACAACTGTTGGGCACATTCCTCTCTCGCATCAGCAGCTCACCCAAACTTGGACTAGTCCTTTAGATTCTGCATGGGATGTGTTCTCAGGACAGTCCTACATGTTATTTATCAGAGATCCAATACCACAAGCCAAACTCCAAGTACTCCTTACTCATGAAAGTAGGACTGGACAGCAAATGACAGCACAATAGAGTTCATAAACCAGTATTCTTCTCTGATATAGCCTATGCTTGACTTAAAACAGACATACAGCTTCATAATCTGCTTCTTGATGTACATAAACATTTCTTTGTAGTTCTTGCCTCGCATTCTGCAAAGTTAATAGATGCCAAATCCCAGGGAATTTCATGCCTGGAGAAGGAAGCAGCAGATGTCACCATCTAGGAAAAGTCCATCCATACTGGAAGACAATATTATTTTCTTGCATGTTATCTAGCAAATTTGTGAGACTCCTTTCCCTTTAGTAATAATCACCTCTAAGTGAATCCATTCATTTGCTATTCAACTTGCTGGCTCAACATAAAGAACCTGTTTTGATTATGGATTTATATAATGTAAATTAAAACAACAAGGAAATTTGATAATTTTATGGATTCTGATATTTGGAGAAGCTTCATCCAAAACATTTTAAGTTACCTCATCTGAACACCAGACATAAAGAAAAAATTATTTATCTGAACTCACAATTACAAGTACACAGTTAAATGCTTAAGCAACTCATCTGTGTATTCCTGTATTGGAAATAATAGGATAAAAGCTACATTATCTACAAAGTTGTTTCATAAAATAAGAATGTTCTTATTGTCCTGCTAGTACACACACTGTACTTAGATTATTTAAGAATGCTATGCAGAAATAAAACAGCCTGATTCCTTTCTTGTATCATCAAAAGCAACCTAAAATTATTCCTCAACTTTCTGAAGTTCTGAGAAGCTGAGATTACTGTATAGGCCTGGACTAAGTCTAAACCCAAGCATGACAGATCCGAAATAATTTTTATCCTACACACGTGTGGCAGAGCAGCGGTAGTGACAGGCATGTTACCATCACATATTCTCTGAATATGAAGTGAGACAGCTTCTCACCCCTCAAAAGAGCCCACACTGTACTGGCAGCTCTTCTGTGTCTTCTGAGAAAACACATCAGAAAACTGCAGTCAACTGAAGCCAGCCGCATGCAAAGGGAGGGCAAAGATGAGGCCATGTCCTGGCTACTGGAGCCTGTCTAAAAAGTCACCTGTTGACTTCTAGAACAAGACTCTAAATTGCAGCTGAATAGGGATAGAATGGAGGAAGGTCAATATAAATGATTATTTCTATCACATTTTAATTTTATTTAAATTTGAATTCCTAAAATAATATTCCAAAGTAAATTTCACACCATAAATTATAAAAAGGCCTAACACACTACCATCTGTTTACTGAATCAAAAGATGCAGACAGTTGGCATTTGCTCCCTAGGTGTGCAAAAGTCCTGTCACAACTGGCACAAGTCACTGGCTCAGGAACTGCAACTAGAGATTGCTGCAGTGCTAAACTGACTTCTGAGGGCAGGACCTCCTCTGCAGGCACCAAAAGGACACTTCTTCTCTTCTTATTTCATTAATACCACTCAACAATTACTTCAAAGTCAAGAAACCAATTCAAAGATTTTCTTTTCCATTCCCTGCAGGTCTGTCAGGTTAGCATGACCAGGAATTCTGTCTTCTGTAGGCAGCAGTACACAAGTGGGGAAGCGGGAAGAGGCAACATGATTGCATCAATTTGGTTGTCTTTGATCTCCACAACTGAGTTTAATATTAATGCAGATTCAGCAGCATGACTCAAAAAATTAATCCCCAGCTGGTAAATAATAAACGTAACTCATGACATTTTCTAATATATTTAGAAATTTAAAAATCCATGTAGCATTTTGCTGAGTTATACAATGTTTATATGGACACAGCTGTAGTATGTCTCCCTGGTTTGCAAAAAAAAATGAAAGTACCACATGATGTAACCAATCCAATACAAACTTACTTTAGGAAACTTAACTATAAAAGCATAACTCTAAAAATGACTTTTTAAACCAAGGCTGCCTGCTTGCAAGATACAAAGTTACTCTGACTCATTTGCGTCTTTGTCGGTTTAAGGAAAGATCTAAGAATTCCCTTTCCCTAAAAATAAATACAGAGAAATCAAATTTGTGTCAAGCCAGGGCTTGACACAATACATTAAACTTCTCCATCTTCTTTATCCAATTTTAGGCTCCTCTAAACCCAAAGCTCACACTGCAAGATCCAGAAAGTCTAATGGAAAAGTTTTAAAAACATTTTGAAATTGTTGACTCCTACAATTTTGCATCTAGCAGATAGCATCAGAGAATTGCCATTTCCCTTAGGGACGAAGCTCAGTGCCACAAACTGAAATAAAATTGCTCCAAAGCTTCACACCACTCTCCAAATATAAACAGCATGTCTTTAATTTCCCTTCCAATTGGATCTCAATTATATGGGAACAACTAATAAGCTAAATGGCAGTCCTGCTTAGTAACATTCCAGTTAGTACTCAAGGACAGCCAGTCAAAACAAGAAGCAGACTTTAGAGTTAGTTAGGAAATAAGGCAAACTTTGATGCATTTCAGCACACACGGTCTAAATCCAGGTTCTATCCTCGACTTCAGGAAACTGGAAAAAAACCAGTCACCATGAGGTCGACATGGAAAGCAGAGCAGACCAACTAGCTTTGTGATATACAAACAAATATCAGAAATTCTCTTCCTCTGCAGCTCAGCTCCATTTCCCTGTGGGAACCTTGCAGACCATCCCGAACCTCCCCCTCTTCCTTCGCATTTCATTACAAGTGGGTCTGAGAATTGCCATTGATGGAACAGAGTCTGTTTTTTCCAGTATTTGCAGAGTCCTTTCATTCTGTCACTGATATCTATGCTGAATCCAGAGTTGCACATCCCTCTCCTAATCCACACAGGACCTAAAACGGTATTCTACTCACTATGTCCCACTCCATGGAAACAAAAAAGCATACAATTATTTTGAATTTCCAGAAGTTTTGGGAACTTCCATTTATTCATACCTGCTACAAAGAAGCTGCAGTCCACCTCAGGCAAGAACTGACAGAAGATGATACTTTGTAGTACTCTATAAACACAAACTTTAAGGAAAAAACTGAAAAGAGGGGGAGAAATCAAAACCTATCTATCTTCATGTTTTATGTACCATTTTTTTAATCTCTTAAGACGGTCATTAGAAAAGAAGCACCGACAGTAAATTGCGTATAGATATTGCAGTATATAAAACAAGAGTTTGTTGCAAGCCAGCTGAGCATGCTTCATTTTCTTTTTTATGTGATTCTATATAAGTCAAAAATATGTAGTGTACCACTTCTGCCATCAAAATGTTAGTACGCAAAGTGTACTACTTACACCACATAATGATTTTTATCTTCTCATGTTGGCAAGATCAAAGCCTTGAAACAGTACATCCAAGCACCCCAGTGAATTGGCAGGGCAGATCTCACACCAACCGAACGCCAGAGAAAGGACTGCAGTATAGCAGCATATATAAAACACTGCACCCATGACATCAAATTAAGGCTCTGTTGGTCTGTAACACCCAACAGCTGAACTCCATCGGACCTCGCCACATGAAGCCTCCTCACTGAAGCTGTGCAGTTCTGAGCTTTCTACTCTCCTACACAGGATCAGGTCTGCAGAGGACTCACAATCCATTACTGTGTCATTAAAGTGTAGCATTTCCACCATCTGTGTTTTTACAGCTTTATGCAAAATATTTATGTATAGCAATATATTGCCTCCATCATTCCAAATGAGATTTTTATGTAGAGAAGAATTTGTCAAAATTATTGGAAAAAAATGTAAAATGCCATGACATTATACTCACTACATATATTTTATTAACTGCCTGTGGCATTAGCATGCGCTATATAAAGCAGGAACGCAATTATGAAGTAAAACTCATAAAGGGAGGGATTTCTTTGTGTGCATAAACTTGCAAACATGAACCGAAACTGAAGCTTTACTTTTCTGTCAACTTTCCCTAGACACCACCTATCTGCATCTGTTTTGCAGTTACATAAATTCAGGTTGGGCTTGAATGAGGCATTCCAGGTCACCTCTGTTTCATTGAGATAATCCAGATATTTCTATCATGCACTGGCAGTCTCTTTTTTTGTTGTTCTTTCCACCCTCTCAAAATTAGAAATACCTTGATTCAACTAGCAGTGTAGATCCTCTCACAGCTTAATTGATTAACTTATTTGAAAAGAAAGCAGAACGGATATGGACAAAGACTTCAGTGCTGAAAACAGTAGATGACTTGATAATCAAGAGACACAGCGTCTGTATCTAAGTCAAATAAATAAGCTGTTTCCTGAGCTACATGTTTGAAAGTTACATGAAAGCCATAGAGCAAGGAATGTATTGCTGCCTAAAAACAAGACCTAGAACAAAAATCTCTTTGTACAAAAAATTAATGTTAGAGATAAAATTAAAATATTCTTTATCCAGCGATGCTGAGAGAAACTTTACAAGACAAAGCTAGACCTCTTGGGACCAGAAAACAATAGAGTATTTCTAATAGTGCATAATAAGGATCAACCTGAGAAAAACAAACAAATCAAGTATTTACAGACTATATACATAAGTATTTAGGGACTGTATGTATTCAGCATCCATTCTTCCTTTAAGGGTCAGTTGGGTAAAGCTTCAAACCCCAGAAATGCCCTATTACTTCTCTTTTATTGCTTTGCTTTTTCAGGTTTTCACACAATTTTATTGGTTAAACAATTCATCTGGTTGATTTAGGAGCATCAAAACTTCTCTCACTAATACCCTACAAATAAACAAAAAAAGAATCCTAAATAATACATAATACTTGGGAGGAAGAGAATACAGAAAAAAAGACAATATACAAACTGGAGGAAAAGAGAGCTAAAAAGGTCCATAATTATGGAATGAATTCAGTTCTTAATTACTGTTATGCACAGGATCAAATCAATAGCTTAGAAGTGAACTATCTTTTCAAACAGCACCACATTCACACTGCTTACTACTAAAGTCATCCTCCGCTGTATTTCCATGTCTGAAGACAGATACAAAATATATTCATCAACCAGAGGCAAATCTTCCACACAGAATCTGCCAGTTCTTACCTGGCCTTTTTTTAAATTTATTTCTCTCACATTTGTTAGGCTGAATTCTCTAAGGGTTCCTTGGACAGGTCACTCCTTGATTTCAGGCCTTAAAGGCAAGTATCACCAACCCAGACATCCATACATGTAAGTGTGAAAAGAAGGAAGAATTTCACAGTGAGTCTGTCATGATATATATATATAGTGGCCTTTTCACCTCCTCTAGAATTCAGGAATGCAGATGGCTTTGATGTGCGACCGAGACTGCATGACATCAAATAACAACAGGTCTAAAAAAGAAAGAACCTACTCTATTATCCACCAATGGAGTCAGACTTTCAGTTTAATTATCTGAGAAATTATGGGGTAGATGGAAAATGTACATGAGTGTAGATGGAAAATAAGGAGGAAAAAAAATATTACGTTCTAATTATATTGTCTGAATGTTCATGTTTACCATGTATGCAACATACACAGTATGAAATCTTTTTAAAGATGCATTGGAGTCATAGACACCTAATGACTTTGTGCTATCTGATCTGCAGTGTTTGCAAATCTGTCTGGAGGCAAAGGAAAAGATAACATGTTCTTTTCATTAAAGTGACTTATTCTACATATCATTCTGAAGAAGCACATCAAGAAGCTATGAACGGAAATATCAAAGCTAATGAACTAGCAATGTATTTACCCAGTTGGAATATATAATTTGCAATCATTTATTTATTTAATGTTAGCAAATAAATTTAAAGGGACTGCTGCACAGCTGGCCACCTTTTAAGGACAAAAGAGAAAAATCAAATCTCCACTTAAAGGGTGATTTATTTCTCACTACTGCAAACATACACTCCTGATAGAAAGTGGATTCAATTTTACTTCCAACTCACTAATGAACTGTAAATCCTAAAACAATTTGCTATCACTCACTCCTTCCTGCCTCAACTTCTGTTTTAATACCTTTCCACGCAGTGAAGCAGAGGGGACTGAAGCTGGCCACATTCCCACCAGCACAAGAGTCTTCCTCCCCATATCCTCTTGTCCTGATGTTGGTCATTATATAGGTGATGAAGACTCGCTGCATCCTTTACATCCTCTCTCACTCCTGTAACTTTGGGATGGCCCTCTGGCACATTTCTCTATGAGGTCTTCATACATCTCATTAAAAAAAGGAGCTACAAGCAAGTTTATGAGCTGCTCTCCACTCCCTGCTCTGTCTGCAATCCTTCAGCAACGACAGTACAGTACCCACAGCTTACTGCAGCTCAGGTTCATTCAGCTGCTCAGCTATTTAGCCTCATCCGATATGAGGAAAAATCTGAAAGAACGACTCACAATTATTAAAACTTCACTGAAACTCCTGGAGTAAAACCTTTCTGCAACATTCAGCTACCTGACCTTTACTACTGGTAAGAGCTCATACACAGAACCCGCAATGGGACCATGCCTCTGTTCTGCTAGAGACTGCATGCATACAGTAAGCAGGCGCCTTCCTTCCCCAGGGAGCCCATAACCCAAGTAACGTGCAATTTCAGCAATTTCTCAGTATTTTAATGTAAAATTTAGGTCCTAAAAGCACGTGAAATAAGAATTATTGTTCTGTTTCAAAGTTGAACAGCATATTTCTCAGAAGAGGATCCAAACACTATGCGCTCTCAGACATGAACTGATCCTACACCTCTATTAAGACAAATAACTTCTGCTAGAAACATTTATAATCACCATGCAAAACATGAGATCATGAATTAACACCATAACAACATAATAAATATCTCACAGAACATACTAATGTATATCACGCACCAATGTCAGTCACATTAAACCTGTTGAGGATGGAGGAGTTTCTGGAGTTATTCCATGTGAGTGTGTTTGTCCCAGAAACATTTAGGCAACAAGTTTGCCATTTAAAGACTTCAAATAGTCAGGAAAGAGAGCTTTCCTAAAATAACCATCCAAAAATGGTTATCCTGTGTATGACATTTCCCAAAAATGGTTATTCAGTGTATATTTTGATGCAAGAAAGCCTTGAATAATTGTAATATTTTAGAAATAGTAAGAATTCTCTTATATCAAGCAAAATGAGAATGTATGTCAAATTGATTTACTTTTTCATATAAAGCACAGAATTCGAAACCTCTACCAACTGAATAAACAAGAGGCAGTTATGAATGGCAAATTTATTTGGCTGAAGCTTTCTGAATTTGATTTTTGAGATGGCAACTTCAGAACTGAAAAAAAATAATTTGCTGTGTCACTGACACTTACTTGTAAGGAACTTTTGTGTTTCAATTTACTCTTTTAATTTTGTACATATAAAATAAATTTAAAAATCAAGAGGAAAGTAATTTTGAAAGAAAACCAAGTCCAGGTTGTTTTGAAAACGCAAATTTCTCACATGACTGGAAATCTGCCTTCCCTAATTTTTCACTCCAAAACAAACCATCCCCATTGCACTCTGATGGCCATGCATTTTCAGAAGAAGGCTTTATGTAAGTTTTTCCAAACAGCACAAGAAAACATAGAAAACATAAACTGTATTTATGTTTCCCCAAAAGCCTCTGTAAAGGCCAATCTGTCAGTCTCAGCTCTTTCCTTCCCTGGCTTGTAACTTCAGGACAATACATCTATGCTGACCACTGTCCACTTCTCCAGAACTTGTTTCCTGTTGAGACAGTGTCTGAGCTGCTCAACTCTCTGACTTCTGTAAGAGAGAGGTAAACACTTGAATTACAAATATAGCCACAATTAATATAGAGTTTCCAAGCACTTTATGATAAACTACACCCTGGCCCACACTTAAAAACATTTTTTGAAAATGATTCATATTTCTCAGAAAGGCTAAGGACCGTAAAATCTCTACAGACTGTACAAGATAATAGGAACAGACCAATTCTGAACACTGAAACAGTACCTTTGAAATTCAGTATCATTTTATGCGGGTACACTTTAAACTGATGCTCATTCCATTTCTCATCTAACCTGGTGGAAATCTGCCAGCTGCGCCTCTTAAGAATCCAAAATAAAGGAAAGATCTCTATAACCAACACTAAAAAAAAGCATGAACATCCTATCCAAGGGTTTCTAGGATCATGAAACAGTTCTGAATAGGTGTATTTGTAAATGCATTGTATTAAACTTTGTTCTCTCTCTGCAAACACCTTAAATTTCTTTCCATAGTATATTTTCGTGGTGACATATAAAAGAACACCCAAATTCTCCAAGCTGCTGCTCAAACCTTATCCCACAAGAAGCTAAGCTTAAAAGACACTTCTGTCTTGAGACTAACAAAACTTTCCATCAACATGAGCATTCTCTTTCTTCTTAACCCCTAAAATGAGCTACTTATTCCCAAATACCTTTTGGGCAATAATACCGGGGATGACACTAAGATTTCAGGAATTTAACCTTGAGTATCCGAAGCTCATCTGGAGGTTCTCAAGCAAGAAAAGTAATTGAATTTGCAGTGTTACCAGATGCATTGAGAAACTCAGTGAACAATTAAAAGGCCATGAGATGAGGGAGAGTGAGAACCCTCTAGTGTGGCTTGAAAAACAAGCAAACTCATCTGAGATTTTATTTTCTTTCCAGAGGAATTCAGGGAGCATTTTATTCAAACAGCTGCTCCTGATCTGAGCTCACAGCAAGGCCCATAAGAGAAATAACCTACAGCAAACAATAACAATTACTGTATCAATGCTTTGGACTGGAGCTAGGGAGGTGTCCCTAGAAGGCCTTCTGCTAGCAAAAAGCTTTTTTCCTTTCCCTATGGAACTTCTTAATGTATTACAACTATTGCGGCAGAAGTAAGAGCCTGAGAATGGTTCGTAACCAGCTCACAAGATGCAATGGCAACATCCAATGGGACCATGGAGGTCCTGCAGCAGGTCACCTCTCCAGTGCCTGGCAGCCTGCCACAGGCAGGGTGGGAAGCAGAGCCCAGACTCAACTCAAACCGTATCTTCTCTACTCTGGCAACACATACCATCTTTGTATGGTGTCAACAGACAACTGTTCTAGGAAAACACGACAAGAATTCAATGACAAAAGCCAGCACAAACATAGTAATTATCGTTTATTATCTTCTTTAAAACCTGCATCTCGAAAAAGACATCTGAAGTGTGTTTTTCACCTGTGAAAGTAACTTTTAGAACAGCATTGAAAGCTGCAAGTTTAGCTAAACAAGAGTATCTCCTTCGGCCTCCAGAAACAGATGACTGGCCTAATTTATTCTTTTTAGATTTATTCTTTTTAGATGAAAGCCTAATTTATTCTTTTTCCAGAGGAAAGACCACTGTCCCTGTTTGCAGTGCCTATGCAGGAACAACGGCCTCATGGATGTTTCTGCTTTGACCAGCGATGTGTTTTGCTAGCGTAATAGAAGACACTTCTGTAGAGCAGCCACCCGTGAGACCTGGGCTGGCTGTACTGAAGGTGGCAGCAAGGGCCTCACTGGCAAAGCGCAGGCTGCAGCCTGGGACAACTTGTGCCTGCTTTTCCTCAGCCCTGTTTTCTGATTATGAAAATCACCACTCACAAGAGCACAAGAGAAGGGGTACATTTTTAAGTAACTGTTTTGTTGTAGGGACAACACAGCCAGCAATATTTAAAGGCACAGAAATAGCACTGATAGAGCAATGAACTCATACACACGATGCCCACAGCATGTATAATAAGCATGAGGTAATGTAACAGCAATTTAAACTGCCGTTCCAGCAGGATCAGAGGGAGAGTTTTCAAGGGTAAAGCAGGTATGAACTTCTGGCAAAGTGTCACTGTGCATGTATAAACACGGCTACACATACAAAAACACTAAAATGACAGGCAAGGAGGACTGTCTTGTGCAACAGAATATCTTATACTGTATGCAACTACCTGGCCTGGAATTTGGCTACTGTAAAACCTTGCGACCCACTGACCTCCTTCAGCACATACCAACCACCAGCCTGGCTCAGCACCTGAAACAGCCAGTGGAGCAACCAGGGTGGGGTGGGGTATGGGTATTCATTCCCTCTAGAGCATTCCCATTATTGCAGCACTGCCCTTCTCACCTCCTCCAGCAGCATAGTCACTGAAGAACCACTCAGACTGGAGCCTGCAGCTTCTAGGTTGGAGGGATACAACAAAATGTATGCTAATTGCAGCCCTAGGTGCATGGAAAAACATCGGGCCGCGTTGCACAAGACACTCTGAGGACAAGAAGTCATCAGTGTGAGTTCAGAGAGATGCCATTAGCATAACCACTGGAAAGGGAAGAGATGACATGAGAAGAGACCGCTATAAATTAATCTATGCAGTAAAAAAAGGCAACTGAATAAAAGCTGCTTTAATCATATGAAAAAAATAGCTGAAATCTTTAAAAAGATCAGAAGGAACAGATACTTTCTGCAGTAGAGGGGAAGTAAAACTGGAATTAAAGTAATCAGAACTGCACAGAAAAAAGATCTTAACGGGAATAATTTAAATGTTAAAGTATTTTTCTTGGGCTCAGATGAAAAAGATTAGACACTTGTCGTATCATAGTTTGTTCCCATAGATTAATTCACTCAGAAATAATGAATTCCTGTCCACAATTAGAGGGAGTTCACTTTGTTACTCCGAAACCAATATTTAAAATATATTTATCCCTTGATCCCCACAGATTCTGACGCACTACAGTCAGAATTTGCTCGTATGAACACAGCTCCAAAAACAAGCCGTTTCATGACAGGCCAGACATCAAGTCACAGCCAAAAACCTGCTTTATATGACAGTCTATTTCATCAGAAATGCTTGTCACAAAATACTCCAGCTCAACTATTTGCTTTGGGAATCCAAGCCCTAGGGACCAAATGCATCCAACAAAATTCACATACGCTTGCAAATGGCTAAGACTCTAGGAAGGATGAAAAGAGATGACTTATTACAGAGAGAAGTTGATGTTACTATCTTCAGAACGTAACTTCCTGGAATTACCCATCACAATGCAAAATTAATGAAACTGTCGAACAACTATGCCTCCACAAATCATTGACTACATAGATTATCAGAAAACTCATGAATTCCACTTGTCACTCCTTTTTTGTGAATTCCCTCCCACTTTCAACTCCTCAAAAGGAGACAAATGATCTCCCTCATAAGGGAAAAAGCAGTACCCTCATTCTCATGCTTCATTAAGGAAAGATTCCCCCACAGAGACAAAAAACATGAAAAAGCTGCTCATTTTTGAGGAATGGATGAGATGGAGCTTCTGGGAAAAAATCAAAAGAGAAATCAGGGGGATGTCTGCCCCAGACAGAGGTCCACATGAGCCATGCCATGCGCTCTGCTTCCGAAAAATATTCTGGATCTCCGGTAGTCTTAAAATAGAGGTGTTGATTGATTATAATAGTACATAGTATTATACATAATATTAAAACACATATATGTATATAAAAACACATCTACACACATACATAAAGGCACCAAAACACTACCACTAAGCAAGTGGAGAAGTCAAGTTCAGTTCCATCCCAGACACCATAACGGACAATCCGGGATCTTGCACCTCTAATGTCATCTAAAGGCAATTTTAGCACAGGACAGTGACTGAATATATAACTCCACTTGGAAAAAAAACTTAAAATCTAATAGTGAAGTAAATCTACACTTGGATTACAGTATTGGATTAACTTGATTTTGGTAGCCATGCACATAAGACAACTGACGTTACACCAGACTAGATTAAACACAGAAGAAAAATAAACAAAGTAAACGCCTGTCAGATGGAGAATCACACCAAATAAATCCAAACTCTTGTATCTGAAAACCACACGTGGCATAATTTTCATCATCTTCCTCCACTTTCTCTTCGAAAGGTTTGTTTGGTTTCTCACCGCTTCAGTTTACATAAAGGCAATTCACGTTTTGCTTTGTTCTGTGCACACTTTGGGACTGAGAACACGGGTAAAATTCACAATTCAAAGATTGACACCAACTTCTAGATTTAGTAAATGTTTTGAGAAAAAAATAAACAAATAAAGGATTGCAAAACAAGCACATATTTACCTACTTTGCCAAATAATTTCACCGATCAACACCTGCTCATACCTATTTCAAGAAATGCTTATTTTGACATGCACTGATTATATTATAGAACCTAAACTATTCATTTCACAAATTAAAAGCTCTGAGAGGTTTCAGATAAATGGGATGAGTAAACTTGGAGCAGCAATTCAACGTAAATCATGAGCCTTGATAAACCCTGGTTGTCTTTATTGTATCACTTCAGCAGTGCGTTCCCGGCAAAGGTTTATTCCATTGCATCTGTGCTCCACCACAGTCCAACAGAGCCTGCTAAATTAACACTGCACTTATAATTCCGTTTGTACTCAGTGAACAGAATGCTATCAAATGAAAGATTAGGTAATTCAGAGATTTAAATTTGATGTAAACTGCATGATCCTGATGGCTAAGAAATGTAGTACGTACCAAAGACCACGTCCTACCGCATTGCCAGGCTATTGAATTCTCTGGCTAAAACACTAATTGTTTCGAGAACTAAATCCTATCTTATGCTAATTTCTTTTTTTAAACTTCTCGTTGCTAACATAACCTTTTTCCATATTTCAGAACAATTTTCCATACTACCAGGCTAAGTTTCATGACACTTTGGCTCATCTCATTTCAAAAGAGATCCAGAAGCAAAGCATCACAAGCCTAGAACGCAAAGAGAGCACCAGCAGATTTGCCCCATGAACCAGAATTGCTCTCTCCTCAACACATTCCTCAAAACTGCCAAGTACAAAATTAACCAAGAAGTCATCACCAGCTGACAAAAAAGCCAAGTTCTGAAAAAAAATTCTGCAGCTGGAACAGTAACTCATTGTCAGCTACAACTTAGATGAAACTAAATACTTTAGCAAAAGCAGTGTTGTGGTTTCAACGTCAGTATTTTAAAAATTATTATTTTATAATTAAAATTGAAAGCCATAACAACATTATCAGCACTGAAAAAAACAACCACAGTAGTCGCTATTTAGTGTTCTTTCATATGTTGCATAAATTAAATATCTCTTGAATCAAAAATGTCTATACATCCTTTGACATCCAAGAGCTTTTTAAAAATCAAATTCATCCCAGCTTTAAGGACAGTTATTTTCTCTGAAAATAAATGTTACCAGAGGGTAATAACCAGATTTCTCTCTGATAAGTAAAACCATTATTTGGGCTTTTTTTTGAAAACCATTCTGTGACTTGCCTGGGTGTCTGGAGGTAACTGGAAGTAAGCTCACTACAAAAGCTAGCTATACTCTTCTGAGAACTTTGCGTTCTGTACACAGCCCAGGACAATGACAAAAGCCAACATGAATTTGAACTATGCTGTAGAGCAAGTCTAGGAAATCAATAGAGAAAGAGGACGAAATTCTCTGTGTGTTGAACAAAAGTGAAAGTTTTTGTGCATTTCAGTGATGCAGAGATTTATATGCAGGCTCTCTCCCTGAAGTTTGCAATACTGGATTAATTAAATGCTACCTGCCAGATATACCCAACTGCTGCAGCTAGGCTAATATCAGTACCTAATTTAAGACTAGGTTCAGGTAATTCCGTACTATACCATGGGCAGTGAGTAGGTGAGATATAGCTGGATCTGATTCAGATCCCAGAGCTACATTTCTGTACTTGCAAAGTCAAACCAAAATCGCTCCTGATTCATATCAGTGGAAAACTACAAGAACTTGTTTCTAGGAAGCAATTTGTGAGTTAACCTCTCTCACCCTTCAGTCAGGTTTACTACAGTGAAAAGAATCACAATTAATATCAGCTTTAAAAAGCCACCATACAACAGGAGCCATCAAATTCTTTCCCTTATCATAACTCCCTTATCATAGCCCCACTTCCTTTGACCCTGCTCGCTGACAGAGCACATGCTAGCATGAGCAACGCTTACTGGTTTGGAGGAGATAGCAGCTACCAGCAAGCAGTCCTAAATTACAGCCCGTGGCAGCTGAGAAAGCCCACCGGCTGCACAGAGCAGCTTTGCTGGTCATCTCTCCAGATTACAAATCTGGCTTGGTCAACTCTAAACCGAATCTTTATTTTAACCCACTGCCAACCACTGTTTCTTAACAAGACTCTAAAGCAAAGCCCTTAATACCCTGCTAATGGAGTGAAGGATTTTGACATTCTTAACTGTTATCTTTCATAACACAGTTCACAAGTAGCAGTAAAGCATAATAACAACAACTAACTGACTACCATAAATAAAAAATTATATGAACCGCAGTACAGACTAAACAGACTTGCCATTCCAGGATTTCACTGAAGTTCTGGACAAGCTCAATATCTGCTCTGATTTATTCTAGTCACTGTTCTGCTACCACTGTCTGTTTCACAGCACTGGAAATAAAGTCCTCACAATCCCTAAATGCTTACTTAATCTATTTTTTTGCAATCAGAAGTGGAGAACAATTACCATTTTTGTTATAGATGCATATGTACATACATTACGGACAACATACGGTACAATTAATACATTGAAGAGTGGATGGAGCTGTTAGCACAGCTAAAGCACCTTAAAACCTGGAGATAAAAAAGTTTAACTTTTATACAGTGATGCGTATTAGAAATTGGCAAACATGTTAGGCTCTTACCAGGAATGGACTCCAGCAAATGCAAGAAACACACATTATAGCCAAGAGCTGAATGATCATTTCAAAATGATGAGATCTGCCTTGTCTTTGTTGACTTTTAAATTTGACTCTTAAGAGGGTAATTCCTGTGACAGCATTGCACAAGAATGAAATAGCAAGGGCCAGTAACCCAAGGCAAGAAAAAAGTAAGAGATAAAATCTGTCTTCCCAGTCCTCAACATGTTCTGTTTTATAGAAGCACCAGGTCCTCGATGCTTGAATTTGATAGGCTCTAAACCTAAGAATAGGCAGCAAAGCTATAAGAACAGCAAACAGACATACCATAGTCAACATCATTTTCACATGTTTAGAAGTCATTTTTGTAGAGTGAAATATTGGCTTAGTGACTCCAATGCATCGTTCAACAGCCATGACACTGCCCAGGAAGAGTGGGCACAAACCAAAGAAAACCATGCAGATGCCAAAAACACTGCAAAGAATGTTGGACTGGTTAAATCGAATCCAGTCTTTATCTGATGCATACACAAAGACGGCAATGGCTCCATTGATGAGGTGGCCAAAGAGATCTGTGATGACCAAACCACTGGCAAGAAGCAAGAAGGAGGCTTTCGATTTCTGTCTAAATCTCTGGTACGCCTTCATGAGAATTGCTATTGCAAGACTGTTGGACAAAATTCCCACTGTCATGAAGATTATTGAAAAGAAAACTGAAATCTTATTCTCCGTGTGGCAGGTTGTGTTTTTTAAGATTCCAAATCCAGCCAGTCCTGGGGATTTTGAACTGTTCATGGTTAGGAAAGGAGAGGCAGCCCTCAAAACATTTCAGCAGTCTTGCAATCAAAAGGCATCTGCAATATTAAAAACAAATATACACACACTGTAAAAGGCATACCACTGTTCAAATGACATTTGAAGCACAAATTCCATAATATTAGTCTGTGGTACAAATCTAATTTTCCGGTTTTGTGAGTGATACGATATGGCATCGTGTTTTAAGTGCATCAGTCACAGGGTAAAACAATTATCTGCATGCATTATACAATGCAAATGTAGCATACAGTATCATTATAGTCTCGGCACATATAAGATATACAACATATCATATAAAGTACGTAACGCTCATGTGCATGTAATCGGAGAAGCCATACACAGCATTCTGGCAGTTAAACTAGGTATGTAAAGAAATGCAACATACATCTAGAATGCAAGTATTTATCAGCCCAACCACAGTCAAAAGTTAAATGCCGAAACTGAAGTGCTCTGAGATGATTATCACACTCCATTTTTCTTCTCACACTTCAGCATTTATTTCAAAACAATGTCTTAACATCTTCCAAGTAATTCCCCTCTCACAATTACTGTTTTAAAGCTTTAACGTAACCAACACTGAAGCCTCCAACTCCCCAGTTCCCTCACCGAAGCAGAAACTTGTCTTTTAGACGCTCCCTTATTCAGAAGCCGATTCTGCCCGTTAGTTACTTTACATTTTATCTCCCATCTCTACTCTCGGGACATTCCTGCTGGCAAAAACTTCCCATGCAGGGAAAGAAAAAAGCAGCAGGCTTTGCTGAGGCACAAACCACTGAGGCGGTCAAGCCTGTCAGTTACCGCGCTCGTCAGACACCGGGACCCCAAAGGTGTTTCCAGCCTTCAGCACTGCTCGTTGGGAGCGCAGCCGGCAAAGCCCGCAGCCGGCAAAGCCCGCAGCCGGCAAAGCCCGCAGCCGGCGCACCCTCCCCGGAGCGCGGCAGCCGCACCGAAGGCGAACTGCCGCCCCGCCAGCACGTGGGCAGCACCGGGTGAACCGGGGATCGCGCCCGAGACAGCGTCGGTCCCCCACGCCGCCCCGCAGCGCCTCTCCGCCACCACCAGCGCCTTAAGTGCGCGCTGCTGCCGCCGGGGGCGGGGCGAGCCCGCCACGCCGGGCACAAGTGCCACCGGCCGCTGCCGGTAGGGACCCCGACCCGCCCGGCTCCGCGCCTTCGCATCCCGCACAGTTCCCACCGCTCAGCGCCGCCGGCTCGCACCGCTCCTTCCCCGCCCCGAGCCCGGCCCGCCGCCGCCGCTCACCTCCGCTTCGCTCCGCGGCGCCGGGGAGAGGCACGGCGGCGCAGCGCGGTGTCCCCCCCTTCTCGCCCGCCGCCGCCCGGCCCGCCGCCGCCGCAAACCCCCCCCCCCCTCCCCAACCCGCCCGGCGCCGCCCGCCTACCGCCCTCCCTCCGCCTTCCCTCCCGGCCTCCCGCCTTCCCTCCCCGCCCGCAGCCCCCGGTCCGGTCACCGTCCGGCGCAGGAGCCGTCGCGCTGCGCGTTCTGGTCTCCCCACAAGGACGATGCCGTCGCGCCGCGGGGTTCGCTGCTGTCCCCGCACTGTACGGGGAGACCGGGGGCTCCGGATGTGCCCGGGGACGCGGTACCTGCCCCCGCCCCACCCCCCCCGTCCCTTCGCCCGAACCTGCTGGAGTGGGGCTGCGGCTCCGTCCTGAGGAGGAAGAGAGACCCTGAGCTCCGGCTTTCCCCCTCCGCGGGAGCAGGGAGAGGTGCAGGGGGCTCGTCCCTCTCACCGAGGGTGCAGAGAGAGGTCCCCCGCGAGGAGAGCCAGGCTGCCTTGTCACATCACAGGGCCAGGTGACAAGGCCACCCGAGCCAGGCAGTATGAGGTCTTGCCCATGGCACTGCAGCCACGGCAGAAGCAGCTCAGGGGGCAACCAAGAGGCACCACAATTCTGCCACAGCCTCTTCTCACATTCCATGTGCTTCTGCCCAACCACCCCTTCACCAGCACACAGGGAGCCCAGGAAGGGGTAGCCCCCAGGAACAGTGTCACAAATGCCCCTTGCACCTCCTGGATCCCAAAGATCAAAAGGTGCTTCTCAGACCATTTCTCCACTGGAACAGTACAATGAGAACATGGCCAGCTGAGGAGTTAATGACAGTATGGACAAGGCTGGAGATCCAAAGGATCCATAACAACTCACAGATAACTTTTCAGTTCTCTCATCCATCAATGTCCAGGACTACCAAATGGGCCTGAATGGGACTTTTTAATAAAAGTCTTGATACAGAAATAAGCCAAAATATAAAAATCAAACTGTAAAATATTACCAAATTTGTCATAACAATGATGGAGAACTTGTATTTGTTTCTACTGGGACACAGACTTGAGTTGTGCTACTCCTAGCTCCACAAGGTAATTATTTACAAAATAAAATCCTCAAATATGTTATATTCTTTGCTTATACAGTTTGCCTCTCCCCAGTCCACCAGTGAGGTGATACAGGCCAGGAAAATCCAGTCTTTCAAATAGTATCTGTAATCAAATACATAAACAGTTAAAAGCACTGTGTGGTGGCCTTCTTCCTGAAAATGCTTGTCAGATCTTGGCATCTTACCATACAACGAGAAAAAATGGCCCATTTGATCTGATTGGGACCTATAAATTCCCAGAAATTCTTTCTTTAAGACAACAATAAAATAGAAAAAAGTCTCAAAATACATTATTGCCCATTAAAGTTCAGAGGAAAAAAGTTTATTTTGTTTCTCTGCCCAGAAACAAATGGAGATCTCAAGCTACAAACAGTTTGCACTGTGTCCTTTTTTCCTAGCCAGATGTCTTCACCCATCATTCTTGAAACTGGGGGCAAGTCTGAAAAGAAGCTATGAAGTTGGTACTTCAAGACACTGCAGTCTGTGTGGTAGAAGCTAAAGTACCATTATCAGGTA
This sequence comes from Porphyrio hochstetteri, assembly GCA_020800305.1. NCBI lineage: Eukaryota > Metazoa > Chordata > Aves > Gruiformes > Rallidae > Porphyrio > Porphyrio hochstetteri. Next base: position 13,812,670 of record CM036912.1, on the reverse strand, counting down.
GATCAAGCCAGAGAGAAGAACAGAAAAATCTCAAGACAGATGTTTCAGAGTGCTTATAAAAAAGTGGTTAGAGTAAAGAAGGAAAACACAAACTGCTAGAGTGCATCCTGAGAAGAGCACTTATTGGCCAAAGGGATAGAGAGTGACATTTCAGTTGCTGGAGATGGGGCTACGAGAGCAAGAAGTAGTGTTAGGAAAGCAAATATACAAACTTCTACCACTCTTTTCAGACAGCAAGCATGGAAGAGGGCTCCTATAGCTGTAAAGTTTGAAGAAGACAAAGTGCCATGTCATAGTCTTGTCCTGCTAGCCTGGTGCTTGGCATAAGCAGGGCAGATGCGTCTGCAGCCCAGCCCGGTACACATTAGTGTGCTCCTGATAGAGTAACTGAACTAGTGGCTTCTGTGGAATATAGTGATTTTGTGGGGTTATGGCTAAGTAGGATGGTGACTTCAGAAGGTGCTAGAAGAGTGAAAACTGCCAATGACACCAGCAGAACTAAGCTTTTCATAGTGGTTTATCAGCTTTCTTAATTTCCTGTTACTAATGAAAACATAAGGAGTGACCAAAGGAAGAGGAAGGATTAAAGGCTTCTTCATCACGACAGTGGCTCTTCCTTTCATGCACAGTTTGCCAATCAAGTAATATGGAGCTGGGCTTGATAAAGGCCTTTATAGGGCCAAACCAGAAAGCTATAGGTACAGGAATCACATGGGACTGTTGCTTAGAGGGTCATTGTTGCTCTGGGTCTCCAAAGGCTGCAAATGATTGAAGAACTGAAGTGTTGCCATTGGCTTGGCTCACATTTCTGAGCTGGTTTTAGAGTGTTTGTTGTAAAACACAAAATTCACGGATGCTTCAAGAATCAAGAAGATAAATACTCTTTCTGCCTCAATTTCAACCTGTGTGAGTAATCAGCATTCCCTGCTCATGTTCAATGGGTTTAAATTGAGCAGCATTGGTGTAACATATCACAGAATCACAGAATCGTAGGGGTTGGAAGGGACCTCGAGAGATCATCGGGTCCAACCCCATATGTACTGAGATAAAAAAGACAGTCAGTATCTCCATGTGCTGTGATAATTGCAGTCCACCCATTAGTTATCAAACTCAAGGAGTGGGAAGAAAATGTAAAAACGACCTCATCCAGATAGGGAAGTGTGCTGCTGGTGGACAAATGAAGTATACAGTAGGTAGACAAATGAAGTGTACACTAATCAAATCATCAAAGCCTCCTGTTGCAAAACCCAGAAGCATACTCACTACTGCACTAATTTTTCACTGACAACCAACTCCAGACAACTTTGCTATAAATAAACAGGCGGACATTTCAGTAGCACCATCAGAGGTGGTAGAATGCAAATAACCACAAGGTCTCTTCTTCTTTTGTCATCTTCTCTGAAATTTCTTCAGCCTTCAGTGAGATTTCCTATATACCTTTACTACATTATTCACAGTTCTTGCTGCAAAACATTGGGAGCCTTTTTTTTTCTTTGTACATGACAACAGTAAATGTCATCTTTCCCACTAATAAAATTTAGTGAAATATCAGTGATATAAAAGGCTTTATATTTAGGAGACAAAAGTAGTAAATCAAAATAACTATAGATGGAAATTAATAAAATAGGAGCAGATAAGGGGCACCTCAGTCAAATAAAACTGTCAGTGAAATTCCTTCAGTTAAATGCCACATTGCTGGGCCTGTAATTATTTGAGACAAAAGACTTTTGAAGTCACAGACGTTGGCAGTGAGTCCTACAGCACTCATTGCCACAAAGGGTTAGAGTTACTGGCTTCCACTTCTAAATTAACAGTCCTTCAGGACTACCTTCTCCTCTGGAATTAGTGTTATCCCTGCCACTCCCATGGAGCAACTTCTATCAAAGACCCAACTGTACAAGATGAGTGAGGTATTTGAATGAAAGAGAAGATATTCAGATGAAGGTAAGAAGGGAGGTCTGGAGCAGATGGGATTTACAATATTGTACATTATTTTTGATACATACACACTACTCTAAATACTGTATGACTGGGAAAAAAATAAAATTAATGCAAATAATGAGTTTCAAGACGTCAATAAAAGATAGAGTGGTGAGTTGAGCATAGACTTGCCCTGTTCTAAAGCTAGCAATAAGCAGAAAGCAGAAACTCAGAGACAAAAAATTAAAGTCTTGAAAGTCTGAGTCACTCCTTAGAAACACCAGCACTGCCAATTCTTCTTGTATTTTAGTGGTGTTATTTAGTATTCTCATTGTTAGAAAATGAGGAATAATTTGCATGTCTGTTTGGAGGTTGTTAACTTGGGTTTAGAGCAGGTTTTCGAAGAGATTGTGATTTTTAAATCTGATATTTGCGGTAGCATTTCATGAAACAGTTAAGCTTGATCAAGGCTGGTTTTGTTTTATAAATCAATTACACCTCATGTCTGGAAAATGTAGGCAGAAAATCAGATGGAAGGTGATGATATACATAGTAAAATGACAAGTGCTCAATAAAGGATGTCACCGATCTTAAGCATTTGAAAGTTCATATAAATTTAATAAATAAAGCCTTCTTAGTATTAAGTAACTGTTGTGTTATTAATACTAAGAAGTCCTTTATGTCCAGGCTCAATAGTATTGAGACAAAACTGTAAGTTTCTACTCAAGCCAGAAAATAGATGTTTTACAAGACCACCACAGGCATTATCATACTGGTTTGCAGTTAGACAGTGTAGGTACCTGAAGCAAGTAATGGAAGTTGCAGTGTGTCTCCTCAAAGATCTGGCATCAGGATCCTGAGTCTGCTTGGTTCTTGAGGAGGCTGGATAAAATACATTCTTCCAGTATATCCTGGCATATTCAAAATACTCATTTTAAAATATGTTAAAACACTTCTCCGATTAAAAAAAGTGTGGTTCAGCAGAATGTGCTGAACAGCTCATCCATGACTTTGTCATTCAGATAACTGCCACTCTGACCTTCATGCCTCACCATGAAGCAGTTCATAAAGCAGTCACAAATTCTTGCATAAGCTCTGCCTGAATTGGACACTGGCCAATGCAGTTAAACGAGGAAATTCCTAGGTAGTTAAATATAAATGAATGGTGTTTTGTAACAAGCCCCAAATCAGTTCAGGAGTTTAAAAACACCAACATGCCAGTATCAGAGAGGAATAAAAACAAGAAAAGTCATCCAGAATCATAACAATAAACATGCATCCTTCTGCTGAGATTTCCACCTGCTGATATCTAAAAAAAGGACTGCTTGCTCTTACTGGAAGTACAACTGTGGATAATAGTGGTTTATTTTCTAAACATCCTTATCAGCAAGGAAGTTCAATTCTTTGCTTCTTGATAACGAGATGCGTCTCCTGGCAAGTGAGGTAAGAGTTGCTGTAGACAGCACAAAGGGGAAATATTCACTTTCCACTCTGAAGTGTGAAGGCGGAGGGGGGAGAGGGAGAGTGCAGAAGTTTGATACAATTTGTGATTATCATATGTGTATTGTAGTTCTTTTCACTAGGAAGAGCAAAGACAGATTTTCTGTTTTAATGTAGGTCTTGATCCTATCACATGAAGAGTCCAAGTCCATTCAGAGGTATTCCTTAGCCAAGGAATTTGGCCATCAAATGGCTGATGGGCCTATTGGTATCAAATAAACTGATTGTTTCTGAGATATTGGCAGTCCTGGGAAGCAACCTCTTGATAAGCAGACCAAAAACATCAGCTAAACTTCTGAAACAGCTGAATTTGACATAGTCGTCATGGCCAAACCATGTTAGCAGAGGAGGATAGAGCTCAAGGATCCATTATCCAGCTATCAAACACACAGGTGGAAAAAATACTAAACCCAGAATTTTCCAGTCTAAGCCAGCTTATTTGCAATATGTCACGATATGCAATACCACAACAAAATTATTTTTGCTGTCTTATCCACATTTGTTCTTAGCAATAAAGATACTGCTTATTGGTCAAATTATTCACTAGCAGATCATGCCAACCACTGCTAAATACTAGAAGTGGCTACTGAAACCTTCCATTACATCAGCTTACCGATTTGCATTCGTTCCTATGTCAAGCCACACTTTAATCTTAACCACATCCTGTCACCCTAAAATTACTTCATTCCTACAAATGGTTCCCAATTTGGTTATAACTGAAAGAACTGGACAGTAATTCCACTGTTTTCTTCTTCAATTGCAAACCTGGTGTATCTGATACTTTTTTGATACTTTCCTTTCCTATTATGTCACTACAAGGCATACATGGGAGATGGTTAGCATCATTTTGTGTGTAGTATGATTCTTTCTTATATATATAGTTGTATGCATTACTTTGTACAAGTATTCCCCTTAGAAATGAGGGAAGAGAAACAACAGAATATCAAAGTGATTATATAGCAGGTGTGTCATTGAAATATTTTAAACTACTTTTTAAACAGAGATTGCAAAATAATCTGAGGATGCTGTTCCTATAAATCCTCAAATTTGCAAACATTGACTTCAAGAATTTCTAGGAAGCTTCATGTTGTAATTTTGTACCCATTTGTCTGGCTTTAATGAATAGCAGACTCAACAGTCAGAAATATATTTTTTAAAGCTCAATGTGATGCTTCTGAATCAAGGGCTGTCCCAATTACAATAGTATAAATTAACCTTTCTTTTTGTGCTGTTATAGACCCAAATCTTTGTATGGCCAGAGGAGACACACATTGCCACTTTACTTGAATCACGCCTGTTCAGGCTGGGGTAGTTTGTAATGAGTGGGCTTAATCGAGACTGGAAATACTGTTCTACCCATAATCATAACAGTATAATTTTCTTTTGTTCATTTTAATATGTGGGACAAAATGTTCTCTGTTATGAGTCACCTCTTTAATATTCTGACACATAGGAACAAACAAAGTGATACTAAATGCTGAGCCATATTAACTCCTTTGCTCTTCTCCCTTTCTGGAGAATGGAGTCGCTGCAAAACCAAGTCAGAAGAAACCTTTCATCAAGTATTCCTTTCAATCATTCTTCTCAGGTCAAATTAAATAAAGAAATCCATTCCTTCGTATTGTCCTAACCTATTATATTTATGCCATGTGACATAATGGCCAAAATAAGTCCATTACATGAATAAATCATTAGGGTTATGCCTGCTGTATGCCTTCAAGTTACGTGGTTTTATTTATTTGGTTTCTTTGCTTGTACACATGTTTAAGGATTTAATATGTGAAGGTTTGATAAACACTTCTAAAGTATATTTTGAAATTAACTGGCCATTTTGTTCTATTGGTTGCAAACAGAATTTCCACAGTGACTTCAAAGAAATAATTTACTTAAAATCAATTACTCCTAGTTCACTGAGTTCATTACAAGTTCTAGTAAGCAGGCCATATTATTTTACTACTGAGTTTCTGGTCCTGCCAACAGTTAGAGAGCTATCTCTTCAGACTTTACAAACAACAACAAATAATTACATTCTCTCAGTACTCCAATAAATAGTTACAGAATTAAAACACCAGGCTATAAATGCACTCGTTCTGATTGGTGGTTTTAAAGAGAGAGTCTTCATTTCTCTTTTTAGTCCTATGAGTCTGAATGCCTTTGTTTGGGAGGTGTGGTCTATGTGTAACTTTTCATTGTGGCTCAAAAGAAGGGTGAAATTCATTTAAAGCATATGGCGAAGGGTAATGTTATTGATAACAGGATTAATCGAATTAGTTACTAATTGTGGAGACTGCTACTTAAAAAGGTAATTAAGAATAGAGGGAAACTACATTTAAAAGACTATTTTATGACTTTATGTTTTTTGCTTCGAAAGGGGCAATTCTCAACCATTTTTGTGGCCCATTAGCTTTGACAGAAGGTTGGAAGGAAGACCTGATGATCTACTACTAGGTGGGTGCAGTGGCCTGCAGCACCTTCAGGAAGGTTTAGCTGCTTCAGCCCCATGGGAAGCACAGCCAAAGGGCACCAAAGGCGTGTGCAACTCCTCGGGAGCTACCATCATGCCCCGCATCTATTTGCAAGTGAAGTAGTTTATGTATTGCAGCCTAGGCAGTGCTCCATCTAAAGTTCATTATTCATTGCTACTGGAGAGAAGCTGGAGTTTGGGGGAGAGGATAGGGGAGGCAGACAGGCATCAGGAGAAAACTTGTCAGCGTTACGCTGGTCTTGTTTCACAGCCAGGGCACAGTCAGGATGTTGTGAGCAGTGACAGGACTGGCCCTGCTCCTGAAGGGTTTTCAATCTACGTAAATAAAAAGACAGAAAAGCAGAAGTGATCTTTTCCACAGAAATATAAAAGCAACCCTTGCACTTAACTCTCTGTTGTCACCTTGTGCTGGACCCTGACAAACATTTCTTTCAGGCAATTAGGATGAAAGATGATGCTTTCAAGTTTCAGATGCATCTATTCCAATTTATATGAGAATAAGACAACATTTGAAACACATAACTCACCAAAGAAGTGAAAAATGAAGCCCATTATTTCTTGTGAGAGGATCACAGAATCACAGAATTGTAGGGGTTGGAAGGGACCTCGAGAGATCATCGGGTCCAACCCCCCTGCCAAAGCAGCTCCCTAGCACATATTGCACAGATAGGCATCCAGACGAGTCTTGAATATCTCCAGAGAAGGAGATTCCACCACCTCCCTGGGCAGCCTGTCCCAGGGCTCTGTCACCCTCACTGTGTAAAAGTTCTTCCGCATGTTGGTGAGGTACTTCCTGTGCTCCAGTTTACAGCCATTGCCCCTTGACCTGTCTCCACAGACTACTGAAAAGGGGTTGGCCAATTCTCCCTGCATCCCATACTTAAGATATTTATAAACATTAATTAGGTCCCCCCTCAGTCTTCTTTTCTCCAGGCTGAACAGCCCCAGCTCATTCAGCCTTTCCTCATATGGCAGCTGTTCCAGGATACTGATAGGATGATCAAAGCCAGGACCAAGTAAAATTCTTCCTTTCTGTTTAATATCCTGCAATTAATGGTGCTGTGCATACTTTTTCCAGATTCCAGTTCTGCTGCAAAATCACAGTCAGATTAATACTAGTTGCGGCTGATTATCAAAAGTATCAGGAAACAGAACACAGCTGCATCTAAGCACAAAAAGCATATTTGTAACATAAAAAACCTTTCGCATTTGCAAATGTGAACTGTTGGAGTTCTGTGGGTTAATAATTTGATCACTTACCATAATAGTTTTCTAATCATACATTTTCTACTCTGTGAAGATTTTTCCAACTTTAACATGTTATCTGCGACCCTGTATCCTGTATTCAAATGTTTTACCCCTGAACTGGTGGTCTAAATGTTACTGCTTCTTCCACACCAAAAGAAAGAGACACCAAAGTTTTGACAGAAATTCTATTTAATATGCCAAATGTAGAAGAGAATGAAAGAATCTTTCTAATCCTTAATCTGTGAATGGTTTTTCAGTTCTGAGACATAATGGAAAGTTGAGAGTTGCAAATCTAGCATTACCAATTTAATATGCTTTTCATTTTTAATTGGTTGGGGGGGATATTATAATGGGTTAAAATATATCTGTATGAAACAGGCATTTCTGAAAATGATCATCGAGTTGTAAAGTCACTTTCCAGATAGAGAAAATAAAACTAGTCATAACTGCAGAATTCCTATTAAAAAATCTGTGAAAATGATGGAACAGACTAATTTGGAATCAATCAGCAATATAATCTTTACATTTCTATACAATTAGCTAAATTATTTTATACTCTTCCTTCTGAAATTCAAATTTAACAAATATTTGGAATGGTAGATGAGTAATTTATATTTTAATAGTGGGGGGAAAAAAGGTTCTATCAAAGTAATTACCCATCTGTTTTACAGCATACAACATTGAGCTTTCTGGCAGCACATGCTTGGCAAAGCTCTGCAGTTTCTGCAAGCTTTAGTCAAAGAGACCATGACAACTTTACTTTCCTTAAGAAAACAGAAAGATACTAGCAACACAAAAATAGGACTTCTTAACTGATGTAAATTCTAACCAAGACAAATTTCACTGACCTATGTAGCAGTATTTTTGTGGATTTTTCTCAAAGATGTTAACATAATTCCTTAAATTATAAAATAAACACAGCAAAGTCAGGATGCTGTTATTTAGCATTAGCCAGGTACCAGCATGTTCAGAACCCATTTGCCCTGTTGTAATAACGAGGAATGCATGTCATTACAAATGACAAATTATTTCAAATAAACTTCTAGATATCAATTACATTTCTTCAAACAAGAATATATATTAGCAAGTAGTCAGGTTCCTTTTGATTTTTTTGGGTTTTCCTCCTAATTCTCACCTTACTGTCTTTCATATTTTGTAGTAAAAATATTTCAGTGTTATTTTGAAGTATACCATAAAATACAAATCCAATGTCCATTAAAAAGCAATGGGAAGAGTTCAGATAACTTCAGGGGACTTTGGCTTGCAAACAACATAAATGCCCACTGATAGCAGAGAAAGCAGCCCTAGAATAGCCAACCATTACATTTCAGAGATACAGCTCTCTCCCAGTGCCATGACACCATAGCTAGAGATCAATAGAGAAGCAGAAATACTTGGTTGCAGCAGATAAATGAAAAAAAGTTACCTTTATATCTTATCATCTGAAACAGGAGAAATAAATTTTGTCTACTGTGCACCAAAGTAAACTAATTAACTTAGAATAAGGACACATCTTAGGCAAGCGAATCTAATTTTAGAAAAAGCTGCATGTTTTCACTTTTCTTCCCTAGACTCACTAGTATTGTGAAGCAAATTGTGATCTTTAGACTCAACAACAAACCACAACCAGAAGCGGTCACTTAGCCTCAAGGCTTCCAACAAAATGAAACGGTTTGGATTTCCTTGCAGAAGATAATTTTTGATGAAGAAATAAATTCATCTTAATGAAAAGAAAAAGCACTCATTTGTGATGTGGAGAGGTCTCTGTGTGGAGATATTTAATTAAAAATGATCTAATTTTTTTTATAAGTAATTCTCACAGTGTTGGCTTACCTCAAGAAATATCTGTGCCAAAGGAAGGTGGTAAACAAGTTTATATACTTAATTAGAAGAAATTTCATTTTCAGTGTGATAGGCAGCCATGTAACCATTCAGCTCTTACTAAATTAATACAATCTGTATAGATACAGCCTGAAGCCAAGCAGACAATTTACCTCTGAAATCTCAATAAACCAGTTATTCTTGATAAACAGTAGGATTTGATAAACAGGGTGGCTAATGAAAGATAATGTCATTTTCAGCAATAGCATTAGTGGAGTTTCACTGGAGAGAAGAGAGATGAACACAAAGATGGTTGGAGAGGAACTAAACTATCAAAGCATGGGGGTGCATTATGAACTCACATCCAGTGAGGAGGATGTGAAGAGGATGTGAAGAGAATATGAAGAGGAACTCACATCCAGTACTTGTCAACATGCTCATTGTCTTTGTTTTCTGAAGGGTAAAGGGTTTGATTTCTAGGGCAAAGGATGTGTTGAAGTTTGGTAACAGACTTCTACATGACCGGATTGGCCAAGCAACTCTAAGATGCAAGGACTTAGCAATCAGATGGGCCCATATGTATCTAAAGATACAGCAGCAGAGGCTGTGAATTACAGTTTTGCAACCACGCTCTCCAGGTGATGGTACTTGATGAGCAAGTTTAGCTTTACATATTCCAAACAGAAGCATGTCAAGAATAAGTCTGACTTCTGATGTTTATAGACTTAAAATCTCTGTATTTTCTTCAGCAGCTTGTGACTCCATTAGTAATGCTACAGGTTGTAAAAGCATGCTGAGTATTTTTTTTTCTTTAAACCTTGAATTAGTAACAAAACTATTAGTGGCATTTTAACATTCCAGTTGCCTGAGGTAATAGCTAGTTAATAGTAAACCCAGAAATTCTGTATCAGACTTCCACTTTCTAGTTGGGAAACTGGAGTAGGCACAGAGCAGGTTACTAAGTAAAAGTAAAACAGACAAAAAATTAAGGATATGGGAAAGGTACAAAATTAATCCATAATACTAGCACTATGTAGCACTGCAGTGAAAACAAGACAGCCTTTGAATAGCCTGATTTGGGTTAGAAAAGCACTAAACAGGGATGAGTCTATCAGGCTGCTGGAGAAGTATCATTTCAATTGAAATTTGACTATCAAATACCAGGACATTTATGTCCTGGTTTTGGCTAGGATAGAGTTAATTTGCTTTCTAGTAGCTGGTGTAATGCTGACTCCTAAGCCTCTCAATATAAATTTTCTCCCCTGTCCAGCTGAAAAGGGGAGCGACTTTGGTGGGTGTCTGACCTCCAGCTAGGGTCAAACCACCAGAGTTTATAAGAGAACATTTGCAAAAGGACGTTTCCTCTCATCCTGAGCAACAGCTTTGATTCTTCTACTTTCATTTTTAACATTAAGTAATTGGCCAGTATGAGATCAGATTTATTACCTTCTGAGAACTGCATTCAGCTCTGGGGCCCAAAACATAAGATGACCATGGACCTGTTGGACCGAGTCCAGAGCAGGGCTACGAAGATGATTAGAGGGCTGAAGCACTGTTCCTATGAAGACAAGCTGAGAGAGTTGGGCTTGTTCAGCCTGGAGAAGAGATGGATCTAGAGACATCTTGTAGCAGCATTCCAACAGATAAAGAGACCTACAGGAAAGCATGTGAGGGACTGTTTATAAGGGTATGTAGTGACAGGACAAGGGGGCAATGAGTTTAAACTAAAAGAGGGTAGATTTAGATTAGGTATTAGGAAGAAATTCTTTACTGTGAGGATGGTGAGGCCCTGGCACAGGCTGCCAAGAGAATCTGTGACTGCGCCCTCCCTGGCAATGTTCAAGGCCAGGTTGGATGGGGCTTTTGGCAGCCTGGACTAGTGGAATGTGTTACCAGATGAATTTTACATTCCAAAACTTTCTATATTTCTATGACTGCTTATCCAATAGGATGAAGGGCAAACATCCTACTATAAGGGCAAAGCTCAAACAGGTCCTACTGCACTTGAGCTGTACTGAAGGAGTAAAAATGCCAGTTAACTTCCATATTTCCATTTTAAATGGCTCCTAGCCCTTTGATTTCTTTTTCAAGAGGATCAGCCATTCCTACTATTTTTTCTTAGCTTTCATGTTTAATTATCCTCTTCTGAGTTCCTCTGAGGGTTTTCCACGATGTCCAATAAAAGCTGACTGGCAGAAGAATTATCTAAGAGTTGTTACTGTTTCCTCACAGGTAGAAACCCATCTTGGACTCCTCATGGCTCTACCTTGTTACCATAGATGACTAAGAGTTTGGAGTGAATTAAATAAGTGGAAGGATTAAGGGATTGGTATAACAAATGTGAGCTTTGAGGAAATACTATAAATAAATCAGGCTGGCTAAACAGAAATTAAGCAGGAGATGTGATTATCTTCTACACAAGCATAAATTAAAAAAAAAAAAATGAAAAGGAACTCTTTAGGGTGAAGCCCAAGGAGACAAAACTAGTATTAACCAGACTAGATTGTGCAATGGAAAATATCAGAAGAATGTACAGAATGTAAAGTTGAGAGGTGGGTGGTTGTAAAGTGTTCTTGTAAGGGCACTGCTGCCACCCTGGGTGGGATAGCCAAACATGGCAGCATGGGTCAAGCACATAAATTTTTTAATTTTTTTTAAAGTATTAATTAATTCTTTTCAATATTTGAAAATGTTTGGGGTTTTCCATTTGCTTTTTTTTTCCCAACAATATGATAATTTCAATCTTAAAGGCCAGAAAATAGAGAGTGAATCATTGCAGGCAAGATGTGCATGAGTAGATTTATTTTTTTCTTAGGCAAGTGGAACGGTAGCATGTGGTTCAAGGTGACAACACAGGTCACTGGGGTTTTTTATTTTTGAAAGACACTAGCAAGCTGTGAAAGGCAAGAAAAGAAATTTAAATGTTTAAAAAAGAAAATTTTGTTTAAGTATACTATGTACATTTTTCTCTAGCAGCTCTACTTCTCAGATGCATTGATGAGAATAAATGAAATAATGTTTTTTAATGCTACTGCATTATTAAATCCCAAATTAACAGAGACTGTGCATTCCATGATAACAACATACCTTTTGCAGATCCATGTTCAATAATTACTTTTTAAAATTCTGTACCTGAATGAAAATATGAAAAATATGAAAAATGAGGAACCTGTGATTGTATTAAACTGCTGCCTCTTTCATGGCACCTTCTGAGTCAGAAAGCCAGGAAAAGTCACTATTTGCAAATCTCATGTTTCCCTGTTTCACTTTGAAAATATTTTTTTCATAACATGAATGTGGAAACAGTGTATCACCCCAGCAACCCCAGTAACCACAGTAAATGTCACAGGCAGAGGAGCACATATCATAAGCAATATACAGTATTAAAAAAGAATAGGTCGAAGTGACTCAGAGGTTTGTAAGACCACTGAGCGCAGTGTCCATCCTTTGCCAGAATCTAGTCGGATAGTCTGTGCAGTCTGATAGTTTTCATCAGCTGTGTACAGTAATATTCAATGTTTTGCCTAAGTTCTCTGTCCTTATGTTTGCTGAGGTATATTGACAACTGAATATTAATTGGAGAAAAATTGCTGAGGCCCCGATTAACTATGTTGCAATTTTTTCTGTATTTAAACTTCCAAATTGCCTCCTCATGATAACTTCAGACATACTCAATGAGGCTACCTCTGAATACGTACTGTAATTCCCACACAGTATCCATCCCTACCTGATTTTCTTTTTTCTTTAAAATTTTCTTTCCTGGATAGTAGTAACCATCAAATGTTGAGGCATGAAAGGTTTCATGATTCCGCCCTAATGTTTGTTTCAGTAGGTATTAAAGGGGTCTTACCATCATCTACCTACTGGAGCAATCACTGTCACCACTGGATCTAGAATGACTGGTTGAATCTTGTAGAAATTAAATTATTACTTTAATAATGAGTGCCTCTTATTGATTTCCCCCCCAAAATAAAAAATCTTAAAATGTTCTTCTTTTTAATTAAACCTATGTGGTTTTTTGGATGGTCAGAGAAATGGTATTGTGTAAGAGCTACTTTAGCCCCTCTTAGAACTTAGTTCATTCTGCCACTAACATTTTTGGTCTAGGAAAGTAGTAACCTAATTCTGCTAAGAGTTAATGAGAAGTTTATCTTCTGTGAAATTATTTCTGATAGGCTGTTATTGAAGATTTTATTCTCTCCTTTTCCCTGAGTGGAGCATCTTTTCCCTTTTATTATCCCTGAGCAGAATCTCCATGTCTCCATTAGCATCACAGCACCAAGGAAAAGACAAAAAATCTCCAAACCACTCTTACCAGAAAAATCAAAAGCAGGCTTACTCTCAAAAAGTGGTCAAGTAGACCAAGGACCTGTCTTTGATCCTAATCAATAGCAATAAATAAGTGAAATAATATAAATACTGGTAATAAACTACTGTTTTACCAGTCTCATTCTAGGGACCTCAATCATATCTATTTATCAAAACAGAATCTGCAATATGTGCCCACAGCCACCCTATTCCCAATTCTGAGAAGTCAAATTGCAATATGTTGTATGGGACCCCGCTGAGCTAAAGGGCAGTGGGAAGATACTTTGCCATCCAACAAAAATTGCAGCTTTCCATTTGCAGCCAACGGTATTTTACAAGTTTTCCTGCCATACAGCAGAACCCTTTTATGAGCTGAAGTTTCCTACAACTGAAAACAGACTGTGTGTTACAATATCAGCATCTTGGTTGATAATTAATCTTGTAACAAGCAACAATTTTGCCCTTATAAACAATACAGAGAAAGATCTGAAAAAATGGTTGAGACTGGACTTAGTTTTGTGGGTTATTTTTCCAGTGGCAAAGGCACACCACTTCCACTCATATATCAGAACTATCACCTTTAAACACAGCAGAAGACTCATCCTGAAAGATGCAGCAGCACTGTAAATTATTGGGGAAGATTGATATGATGTAATATAATGGATAAAATCGAGAAATAATGGTTTGGTGCTGCAGTCTATTCTAGTCTCAGAGATTGATGATGCATGTCCAGAATTCTTATTTTATGTTGAAGGGGTGAGAGGGAGAAATTGTGCAAGTACCAAAACCGTAGATAAGGAAAGAGGGAAAACAGCTGGCCTAGACTAATCACCACTTACCTGCCAAAAGACAAAACAGTGCATTCCTTGGCCCAATAGATCATCTCACCTTCCCCAAAGGATTTGAGAGAACAGCTTTAGGATACCATTCCCCTGTGATATGTCCCAGTGAAACAAGAAAAAAAACAGAAAAATATACGTAGAGGCTAAATCCGAGCAAAGAAAAGATAATTGCCAGACAAAACAGAAGAGGGAGTTAAAAGAACAAGTGGATGCACTAATAGGATTATAGGAGAGAAGCATGTGGTGTTTAATGGAAGAATAACAGAGACCAGGAGGCATTTAGAAATATTTTTGTGAGAGAAACACAAAGTCAGTAACAAAACAGCACAAGGGAAAAGTTCAGGAAAGGGGCTGTAAGCCCTAAAGATGGTTACAAACACTGTGTCTCCCCTTCCAAATAATAGACTTAAGATAGCAACATATTTTTCATGGCTATGAGATACCAGAAAAGGCCAAGATTAAGTACTTTCATCCATTTATCTATATCTAGATTTTGACTACTGAATATTAGTCCTTAATAATAATAATAATAATAATAATAATAATAATAGTAATATTAAAGGACAATTAAATTTGTAAGATGTCTAAATTAAGGGTATTATCTGCATGGCTACCATAAGAGCAAAAGCCATGGAAGCAAAATTGCTGGCATCAGAGACATAAATTTAGCAGAGAGAGAAAAATCTTCAATAAAAAAATGAGGAAAAAGGCAGAAAACATTTTGAAAGGGATATGATATAATCATTGGAGTAAGTAAGTAACTATGGAAAAAAGAAGATAAAAGACAGATAGGATGTGTCTGTACAGTGACCATACCCAAACCATAGCCTGACATATCCAGGAACAGTAATAGTAACATTAACACAAAGCTGTTTGTCCTGGAGCTGCGGTGCAGAATGCTCTGTCTCCTTAAACATGAGGAGCATCATTACAGTGTATTCAAGGTGTTAAGTGATACTTATAATCACATAAGGATCCATAATGCTCAGCATAAAGAGTTTTCTATTCTTTGTTTCTCAGGCACAGGTTTTTTCCATTGATGACGTGAGCAACATCCTTTGTGGATGATAGCAGCTAGGCGACAGTTGGCTCATGCAACAGGATGATCTTTGTAAGTTGAAGAGCATTGCATAAAAGTTATTTTCTTTTTCCTTTTTCTTTTTTGTCTTTTTTTTTTCTTAAGTCAAAACTGGGAAATGAGGGAAGTGAGTAAATTTTTTGACATTGGCAGATTGTTTTCCTTTATGTAAACAGCCCCAGGGGATTTGTTGAGACACAGTATTCAAACAGATTTATTTTCATATTAAATGAGCTTGAATATGCCAGAATAATTTAAAATCACACAAACAAGTTTTTCTCATTTCAGAAAAAACTTCTCAGTCTTTTCAATTCTTCTTTTTTTTTCTTGCATCAGAAAATAACTTTACTTTTCTACTCGGGTAACTCTTACTTGCTTTTCTCCTGACTCTTGTGATCTCATTTTTATTTACATCACCAGCCAATCATATCATTAGGACTTAGAGGAGTTTTTAAACATTTCATGGTAATCTTGATAATGTATTTATGATGTATTGAATCCAGTCCTAATGAAGGTTTGTTTTAAACAAATGTAAACAAGAGGGACTTGTTCTCATCTAATGCAATTTGGCAGGAGAGACTCGCATAAAGAGGAAATGAGCTGTCCCATGGTTAGCATACTGGTCTGGAACTCAGAAATTCCTGGTTTAGTTCCCTGTTCTGCTGTAGACTTCCTGGATGACCTTAAATAAATCTCTCCCAGCTTCTGACCCCTTTGTGTAAAATGAAATAATACCTGTTTCCTGGTTAACAGATGAAGGAAAAGGGAACGCAGCTAAAAGTATCTCAATGTCTGTCAGCCAGTCGAGCCATTCTTATTCAGACTGTGGAATTGCTCATGCACCTCATTTCTATCTGCAATTTACTCGTATGAATATACTTTAACCTTTTAACAAATGACTTTCCTGTAGTTTTTTCACTCCAGTAATCTTTTGCTGTCTTTCCTCTATTCACTGTACATCTTTGGCTGCCTGTTGCATTCATTCCTGAAGCAGCACTCATCACTGACACCTGTTTTCAGGTAATTTTATAGTCTAATCGAGGCAAATTATTCACACAGTTCTTCATGAGCTTCTGGAAACTATCTTACATAAGACAAAAAAACCCATCTTTAAACAACTCTCGTAAATTCTACCTAACCTAACACACATTTCATCTTTGATGCTAGGACCAGCATGGTCTCTCAAATATAGCCCAGGACAGAGTGCTTAAAAATCTGCACCTTGCAATGTGCTGTGATAAAATGTAAAGCACAGAAGTTTTGCACTCTAGAATGATTTCTTTTAAACACTATTAATGATATGTATGCTGTCAGTATAAGACCTTTTATAAAATAACAAAAAGAATTCTTACACAATGTTTTCACCAAGAGAAGATGGAAGAAAAATTTGGAGTAATTAGTACTTTCAAAAGTATTCTTTGAGAGAACTCAAAGGAGCTTTAATAATTCAAACTGCTGAAAACCAGTAAATTTATTATTAATAACAATTATTATTATTTACACTGTAACAAAATGTAAGTTTGCTCTTTATAAACCCAGCTACTTTCATTCTGAGATTACCATGGAAATAAAACACAGATTCTCTGACACCTATTTTGAAAAAAACAAATGGAAATCCAGACTCAAGAAACACATATTTTGTTCTATTAGAGACTTTGATCCATTTCCATGCATAAATAGTTTATAGGGTGTTTTCTGCATTCCTAATCCCGGTTTCTGAGCCTTTGTAACTGTTAGATCTATTAGCCAAGTACGTACCAAAGGTTGTACATGTGGTTACTGCCAATGGAGTTCAGAATTATAGTGGAAAGTGATGGCTCAGACCAATGGTTAATATTTCTAACAAACCTATCATATTAGAGTAATATATTCCAACTCTTTGTCTCTGGATGTTCAATTTCTTTTTGCAATATATTCTTGATGAGAAAAATCTGAGGAAAACCTAAGAATAAAGCATCCCAGAGTTTCATTTAGAGTTGCGAATACAAATAAATATAGTTTACAAAGTCACTTACAGTATTACCATTCTTTTTTACTTGCATTGTATGTAAGGGCACATTGAGTTTTCATGTTGAGTTTTCATGGTCCTTAAGAGTTGCATGTTTCATAATTCTGCATTTCGATTTTGAAGTCATAGGTACTAATTTATTGGAAAGCATCCCTCACCTTTTTTTGGTAAATGGGAATGGGAGGGCAGAGTGAAAGTGGATAATGCTATGTCAGGACCGCATATCTTACAGACTAAGTAGTATATATAAAGCTGAAGTTAATGCTGTGAAACCAATGCTTGCAAAAATATTTCAGCTTGGTACCCAGATGAGAAAACCTCTCAGCAGGGCAGGGTGTTAGGTCACTAGCAGCACCTTCAGACATTTCAATAAGACTGTCAAATCAGCATCAGAAAACCACACTTGTTTAGAGAAATTTCGCTTCTCTACAGTATGAAATTCTCTTAGCTGACTAATTTCTCCTTTTTTTTTTTCTAATTAAAGGTTTCCCAGAAAATGTGGCTCCTGACTCAGTTTTACACAGAACTTGTGCATCAAATTTTGTTTCTTTCAACTACATTCCAACTCCTCTGTGTTGTTAAGAAAACCTGAACATGATCTGACACTCTGGACTCTGAAATGGACAGGGCTGACCTGACTGGAAGACTATATCTTCCCATGCTTCAAAAGTGTCATTCAGACTGTTGAATTTTTCCATATAGCTTTTTTAAAGTTATGCAGCATCCAGTTATGACTTTTGGCTGTAATTCCTGTATACTAAAAACAAAACAAAAACCCCACAAAGTAAAATCTATACAAATAATAATATTGATTCATCAAAAATTACCCTGACCGTAACAGTCTAACTGACCTTAACAGTCTAACATAACGAAGACCTAGCTAGCCTACCCAAAAAACCACTTTCTAACTTTACGTCATATTCTTTTACTGCATCCTTGACATGAGCTTGCCTTGGCAGGCACATTCCACTTAATGCAAGCTGAATTCACCAGGTAAATGGTTTAACATTGTTCCTGTGCTACGATGCAAAATAATAGTCTTTGTATCCATTTAATTCACTTGCCAACATATTGAGTGAAAGGTTCAGATATTGGGGGGGCTTGAGGTGAGAGAAGACGGGCAGGGGGAAGCTGAGTGCATCCACAACCATTACCTAGGCAAGCTATTTTCTTTCCATTGACGCAGCAGATAAAGCAAATTGCAGTTATTGAATTTGTGCTTGGACAAGGAGAATGGATTTTTTAAATTCCTATTTTCCATCTGAGAATCAACCACTTCAGAAGCAAATGCACCCTAACCATAAGGGGCAGAAGAAACCACAGGCTCTACTTGACTCTATGGGAGAGGCGACATGGATTTTCCATCATGCATCTGACTCCTTTTCAATAAAGCTCTCATTCACCTCCCTAAATCATATTTGTGTTGGATAGTTTCTAACAGCACTATTTCCATCCCCATTCTCTACCACACTATTGTGAGCAAAGCATGAAAAATTATTTGTCTGTCTTTCATCCTGTCTCCTTCTCCACATTGTATTTTACCTTCAGTAGACACGTACTTGAAATGGAAATCCCAGTAGAAGTCACTGAAGCTCACACTGGCTAGAACTTATAACTCTGATGCTGAATTAAAATATGAAGCCGTGCTCCAAAAAACTGCTGACTTTTAACAAGTTTTAAAGCTGATATAATGTTCTGATCTAAGTATCGTGAGCTACAGGTTTAATGAGAAGTGAATATTGTCCTGAACCAGCACGTGTGTAGCTCTATTTCTACAGGCAAAGGAAACTCCAAACCTCAAATATCAACTTTTGAGAGCCTCCAGTATGAATTCAGATTGAATTCAGATGTATCAGAAAGAAATACATCCAAACCAGCAAACTACCTTCTTCTCTATCCTGGTTACTTCTCTGAGCTTGCTTTCCTTTTGATCTATAGCTTCACATTTTACGTTGATTTTAAGGTTCACACAAAGGCATAACCCAAAAAAGTTCTTCTGCAGCTGATGTTAAAACAGAAACCATGTAAATAATTGATTTTCTTTGGTTCGGTAGCCAACAGAAAAAAAAATTTAGTGGTTATTGTTTTGGATCCATCCCAAACTGACATGTTTCCACATACTCAGCTGATTAAGACAGATGATTTGAGATTAAACAAAACATTTCATTGAAGCAGAAACAAATCAGACATACTTAATGCCAGCAAGCCTGAGTCAGAAAGCAATCAAGGAAAAAAAAAAACCAAAACACTTCATGTCCCTGACCCTGTGTACCAAAGGTGGTGATCCTGTTGCTCTTGGATCACAGATGACTGGCAAGCAATCCAAGGGTCGCTCCTGTGCCAGGCCTGGGTACACGAGGGGGCTGGCTTTTGTGGGAACAAGTTGGCTGCATCCACTAAACTCTTCTCCAGGAGAAGAAAGAAGACATCTGTGGCCAGCACCACTTGCCTGGATCAGCCACAAGTGGCATGTTTAGCCTCAGGGAACTGTTGTCAGCTCCTGCCTGTGAACTTTTTCAGAGATTCTTCTCCTTAGCTTTTGAGTTACAGATTTTAGTCCTTGATTACATGAAATATGGAACATAGCTCACAATGACAAGTTGTGACAAGACACCTTTTTTCATTGGAAAATCATCCAAAATATGGATTACCTGAGAATTAATACTTCCCTGTCCCCTCCAAAAATTTAGTTTAACTCTAGGTCTTCATCCCACAAGCAGATCACAGCAGTAGACAAGCACATCATGAGACCAAACCCTTTTCATCAGCCTTCAGTTTTATGAATGGCATTCAAATCTCTTTGTTAATCAAAGTCAGATAAAACATGTTTTTTTTAAATATTACAACAGCTTCCTGAGAGATAATTTTCTGCATCTTGTATTATGTGAAAGTACATTGTGAGAAGCATATGGTTGACCAAAAAAACCAAGTCAGTCAAAGCTACTAAAAAAAAAATTCCCATGCATCTTTCATTCTGCTGTGGTTTAATGTTAGCTATATGTGATAACCCAGGTTTTCTCAAATGTTTTCAGAAGATACTTAAATTTCCAAATTATTTCATGCCTTTTTTTTTTGAAAAAAGTTATCATACTGAAACTCCTCCTGAAAAAAAAAACGAAAACTATCTTAAAGTATAAGACTGATCATATTTTTTTCTTCTTCTTCTTACACAACTTTTTCTTGAGAAGAAAGGTCTTGAATTTTAACATATAAATTAATGATCGCATAGACAAAAAGTAAACACAGTTAGTAAGACCGGTAATGGAACCACCATCCACATGAAATGTACATGTGTGAGCCACCAAAAAAAGAAAAAGGTTAGTGCATCTGTTTTTTCAACACAATAGATGACACTGTTCTTTACTGGTCACTCTTTTTAGAAGTAATTCTGACAGCCAAGTTTTGTCAAACTGTTGAATTTAATAAAAACAGGGGAAATTGCATTTTCAAACTTCACTTAATGCTCAAAGTGAAATGCAGATGTTTAACTCACCACAAACAGCAACATTTTGTTTATTTAACAAAGAGCTTGAGGAGTTCATGTGCTTCATCTGGAGTCACATTGTATGCTTCTTTCTGAGGCAACTCCCGCTGATGTCAAACTCTCCTGGCTTGTAAATTTGGCTTGACGCTCACTGCGCTGCACTAATTGAGACGAGGGCGGTGAGGCTGCAGGCCTGTGAATAAAACAAGGTGTGCCTTCCCATCCACAGAGAGCAGTTGCCTAAAAAATAACAGCAAGGAGGTGAAGGAAGGAACTAGAATTTCTACAGGAGATTAAAACTCCTGCTTGGTACAAGGGAGAAATTCATTTTTCCCATTCCGAAATAAAATCCAGTAGCAATTCAGAGTTGTATAATTAGAATTATCCAATATCAGGATAAGTCAAGAGGCACAAAAAAGTGGCAGCTGTGAAAGACGCAGGCAAGTATTCCATTGCACTTCACCTACAGAGTTTTTGTGAGCCATTTCTCCTGTAGCTTTTCTCTTAAAACCTAATGTAGGAAAAAGCGAGTCCTACTTACCCTGCATTCTTTGGACAAACTGCTTCCATTCTGAGGCCAAAAGTATATGAATTGTGCATTGTGCTCGCTATCTTATTCCCCGTGTCTACCTTTAGCCTGAAACCTTGAGCTACTAAAAATAAATATTGAGAGGAAAAATGCGAGTGGATTTTCATAGTTTAAATGAAGTGAATGGTCTCTGATAAGGACAGCCTCCAACTACCCACTGTGTTTCTGCAGTGGTGTACCACACTGGTGGAGTATCGGGCATCAGTCCTGCTGAAATACATGGAAAACATTAACAAGGTGAGAAAGCTACTTCACGATGGTGTAGTTATCAGGATTATGTTCCTAATTCCTATTCACCTCAGAAAGGAGCTGAGTAAAGCAGACTAGGAACAGATTCTCTGTTACAGCAGCAAGTGAATGCACGCTGGAACACTACGAGCTCTTGCTTTTGCTTTGCACATAATGGAAATGTTGCTTAAGAGTTGTTGAGCAATCTCCTGTAAGGAAATTTTGATTATGAGAAACCTTTTCCTAAGGGATTTTCTCTTGTTTTGGAAGATGTTACGTGCTTTGATTGGTGAGGTGTTTGAACTTGAAAATGCTTGGGGGTGGGAGCAAAGGCTTTTTTATTTGAGTGCTTGCTTATTTGGGGGGGGGTTGTTTGGGATTTTTTCTGCACTCCAAGAGTTATTTCTCTAATTTATTTTTTCTTTCCACAAAGAGAGGTAGCTTCTGGTTTTTTATAGCTTCCTCAACTGCACTGATAATCCAAAACCCAATTTAAGGTGCATATTTGCACATTGCACAATTTCAAGCCCTTCTGGGATGCCACCAGGCTGCAGCTGATTCAGAAACAAATGAAGTCACTGGGAACCTTTTCCCTGATCTCACAGGGCTGTGGGAAGGCCTGTGAAGATAATTTCATTGATCCAGGCATTTGCCTCGTGAACGTCACCAGAAAAGATGAAACACAGGTATTAAGATCACACACTAGAAATGACAGGTGCACTGTGAAAGGGTAAGGAAATATACCTCAGTCAGTCCTTCTGGTCCCCTCTTCAGTTCCTCATGTTTTGGGAAGCTAAACCTTATTCCGGGGGTTGGTTGGCTCTATTTGTCACTACAGGGCAAAGTCCCATCTGGGAATTGTCCAGCATGAAAGTGTTTAAACAGATACATTTTCACTTGGTCTGACAAGTACCTCCTCTCAATGCAGTTAACTCTCTGCTTGCTGCATCCTAGAGGCAGTGTCCAATTAATAGCAATTTAATAAAAGTTTCCAGATCTGTTTACAGAAAAACTGCAAAGCATCTTTTACCTCCCAAATGGTTTAAATCACTTTGCTTCCAGTAGGAAATAGCATCCACAGCATTCTGCCTTTTCAATAACACCGTAGAGCTCAGAAAACAGTAAACAAACTCAGTCTCTTGTCTACTTGGTAGGAAAAAAACCCAACCAAACCACATTCTGGCATGCTGCCATCTTTTGGTTATGCTCTACAGTAATTGCCATCAAGTAGAGGTTGTTTTCTTAACCAAAACCAGGAATAAAATATTCTCAAGACATTTTTGAGTTTGTTGTAATAAAGGGAATTCTCTAAATAAATACAAATCCAAGAACGTCTCTGTAGTCAATGAAGTTTCAGAATCAACATCAGTGTATTTGTACAATGATCTATGGGAAGGTCTGCTTGAGGCAACAGAATTTCAGGAGACTTGGAAATATACAATAGATTTGTTTTTTTCATTTTAATTACAGACTCATCACTAGATTCCTTGTAATCTTTGGGGGGGGGGATTTCATTCTTTGTTTTATAAAACTATTTTATATTTCACCATTTCTATGACTATGTAACTCTATGTTTCTGAAGTCTTTACCAATCTGTCCTTATCACGTTTGAGACTTCTTATGCCCTCACAGATCTGAATTATCAGAAGCATTGAATGCTGACTTCTCTGATCCATCCAAGTTAAATGCCAACATGAAGGCAGAGTTAAGGACTATAGAGAGAGTAAGCACATGCTCCCCATTGGTTTTGCCATTACGTCAGCTGATGAGCAATGACTAAAACTGCAAGCTTCTATCACTGCTCCAGATTTCTCAGACTGTAAATACATCCACAGCTGCTTCATGTAGGAGACCAGAACACAATCGATGCAAGGAACAGAGTTTACAAACAATTTAGCAGCTGAATGAGTGTCGTTCGCAAATTATCATGTGCCATCTGGAGCATTTCAGAAAGTGTTCAGGAAGACATACACAAAACTACTTCTCCTAATTTCAGTGCAAAATCAAGACAAGAGCCTCCTACTTCTTGGCAGTCCTTTAATAAACAGCAAAAGAGATTAAAAAAAGAAATTATTGCAACAAAGCTGTGGTTTCTGGAGATTCTGTGATAATTCCTCTAGTCCAGACTATCTACAGCTGGAATTTGACTATATAGAGATAGAACACGTCTTTTCATGCTCAAGGTGCAGCATGCTTTCCACCTAGCCTTTAGCAATATGTAATCCACTCTGCATCCCCTGGGTAGCTCTGATTCACCTAGAAAGGTATGTGTATGTGGTACATCTGTCCTAGTTAGCTAGCCTAGGCAGTATTGATCCCATTTAAATCTAGACACATGTGGCCACCTGACACATCTTTTATATCCAAAATCAGCAGAAGGACAAATAACATTATTCAGCGCATAAAACCATTTATATTATCATGGGGCAGTTCAAAAGAACAGATCAATGCCAAAAGCATTTCAAAGCTACCTTTTTAGTATGCCTGGAATATGATGGAACTAGGTTTATTACTATTATTAAATATATCGGTTAAGTTAGTACCTGAAGATACTAATCTAATCAGTAGTGGAGGTGCTGTGTTTGGTAGTGCATAAACATAGATTATATCCTGCCAAGTTTGCAGTCCATTTCATCAGGACACTTCTATTTCACCCATTAAGCTGTAAAATGTGGTATATTAGCTAAACCCTTATGTCACTGATGGGGCACCTGTGACATACAGGGCAGAAATGGCACACAGTGCTACAGTCAATGGTACATGAGCACAAAAAGAGAACTGGCCATGGAACAGCTTCTGGATGCCAAAAGGAGCAAAGGTACAGAAAGTGACCGGGAGAAATTAGGGTAAGAGGCTGGGGAATATTTTTCCTGGACATAAAAAAAATATTCTCCATCATTGACTAATTCTCCTACATCTATCTGGGAGCTTTCTCAAAACTTTCATTTCAAGGCTCATAAAAAATGTTTGTTTCAAGGTATTACTTTCGCTAGTAATAAATTTAATAGCAATAAAGTTAAAAATAGCAGAAGATATTTAAATATTCCAAAAAGATAGTAGGAAGCAGACTTTCATATACAGCTCTAGATGTGAATCACTGCCCTATCCCAGCCTATGTGGAGATACAGAACTCACTCAAAGACAGGCCTTGCACAGAAAAAAGGCCATCATATCTTTAGGAAAACACAGATTTAAAGTATTTATAATCTATATTACAGTTCTGTAGTATATTAGTTGTAATTATTTCAGGGTCTATAAACTCATATATTTCAAATATGTAATATACTTGCCCCGTTTGATGGCTGCAGCATGTGTACATGCAACATGTCCCAGCCAGACCAAGGTAGTTGTTGATGACAGGCAAGCAGGAGAGAACTCCAGATGCAGATGTCCATGCCCAGTAGCAACACCGGCTATTAGAAAAGAACATCTTTACCCTTTTGAACTGGGCAAAATATGTTGAATAACGATTAAGGGCATGAAATAAAATTACTTGCAATGGAGTATTCAAAGTACCATTTCTCAGGGTATAACTGTGTTTTAGATAGTGGAGAAGAGTTCTAGCAGTGAAAGAACAAAAGTTTGATACAGCAGCTTAAGACTTTACAAAGGAATAAACAGCCTGTACTCACTGTCAGGCTGTGATATGTCATTGCAGCACACCACACTCAAAGAATGGAAAACAGACTTGCTACTGAGTTCAGACAGACAGGCTGAATTCTTCTCAGTAAGGAATGAATGCATTAATGTCCATTTTCCTCTTTAATTTCAAGGTTCTGGGAAAGACTTTTATGAATTTTCATAGAAAAACAGTAGAGACCATTTGACAAAAAAGTGGTCCTTAATTTAAAGTGTTATTTGAAGTATTACTCAGCAAGCATTGCAGAGACCACATTTTCTTCAATATAAGAGGGTGTGTGAATTTGCCAGATTGCATTGTGGATTGCCTCGTGGTGCCATTCTGCACACCCACAAGGTTCATGCTGGTCGCGACCAATACAGCAAACTATGTGGAAATGAGCCTGATGTGTGTCGAATACAAGAAATTAGACAGACAGTTCATAATACAATTACACTACTTCAGATTGCACCAAGTGTTGCCTACAATATCTCTTCTCCACAGGTCTATAATTGGTGACTGAGCTGACAAAACAAAACAGCTTTGTGGCACATCTCCAAACATGGCAGGCTTAACCACTTTGTTTCAAGCATCCGCAGCTAACATGGATGAATTGGCATTACTGCTGAGGAGAAGCAGGACAGATACACTGTTGCAGGAAACGCTGAACACAGTGTAGGACAAAATACGGGAAACAAAAGAATGAATCGCAGCTTTCAAATCTTTAATATGGTCTAACAGCCTGGTTTGAAGTAGTGGCCACATCTCCTCCCTACCCACAGACCTTAGACAGAGAAGAAGAAAGACATGGTTTAGGGCAAATATTTTTGTTATTTTTGCGTTAACTACCTGCTACCCCAGCTGAGAGGACCTGTCAGCTTTCCAGACATCACTGGCACAGGCACAAATGGACTGACTGGGGCTCCCAAACACATCTTGGAACTTTATTAAGTCAAGCAAACAAAACCACGGAAAAAACCATACAAATACACTGTATTATTCCTCTCGGATCTCCCATACTCATATCAGCTCAGCTGAGAATAAAGATCTAGACGTACATGCACTGCTGCAGGTAGACAGTGCTTTTTGGTCATCTTCTACTCACGGTTCTCCTGCTAGTGCCTGATCCAGTATAAGCTGCTTAACAGGCACATAAGCACTGGTTCATCTCCTTCCCATCCAACCTGTCCTTGAACACTGCCAGGGAGGGAGCAGCCACAGCTTCTCTGGTCCTGTGCCTTACCGCTGCACCACTGTCATAGTGTAGAATTTCTTCTTAATATGTAATATAAATCTACCCTTTTTTTAGTTAAACACGTCCTATCACTACACTCCCTGATGGAGTTCCTCTACATTTTCCTGTAGGCCCCCTTCAGGTATTATTAGATCATGTTCATTCCCACTCGATTCTGAGCAAAGCAAGGTCTTCTGTGCTCTTTTCCAGCAATGACTGCATCTGCCACAGCTGGGCTCCTTGGAGCTGTTCGGTCTTTTGGGTGAGAACACGATGCAGCTGAAGGCAAAGGGGGATCACAAGAGCTGACCAAGCATCCTGCGCTACAGCAGTTCAAGGCCTGTGAACAACCCCAGGTTGAGTGTTCATCTAACTCAGACCACAGGCTGCAGCAGCCTCCGGAGCAGAACACAAACAGTCAGAAACACTGTGACTTTATTGTTGTAGCAAAGTATTATGCCACATCTTCCAAAAGCACATTTGGGGCTACTGCTCCCTCGTGCACACTCTCTCTCAGCGCTGTGTAGCAGACCTTACTGGTAATGCACCGAGAAAGGAAATGCTTCAAGGCCAGAGTATTGCACAACAACATCCCACTTATGTGGTAACGATAAGATGCCAGTTAAGTATCATTAAGTATTGTGTTTGGATAGTAAATCGGGCAAACTCAGCTAAAATAACACAGCTTGTTTTACTAAGTCTTTATGTAAATAAAGCTATTGTACTGTTCCTATTCCATACTTATTGCTTCTCCCTATGGGCCATATTCTGCCCTTCCTCTACTCAGGAGGAACCAATTTCCTAAGTTTTTCATTAGTTTCACAATGTACATTTCACAACATACAATAGTCACAAATTTGACCTTTCTCCAGCTATTTTCTGAAAAAAAAAAAAAAAAAAATCTCTCATTCTCTGGGAGATACAACCATTTCTTCACCACTTTCCCTGAAGGCAGAATAAAAAAGACACAGATCATATGTCATTTACGAATACAAAATATTTCCCCAACTCCTAAATATAATGCCATGACACATCAAGGATCCAGAAGGACTAGTGATGCTGTTGAGGAGTATCAAAGTGCAAAGGGAGTCCAAAGTTAGTGCAAGCTGTAGATATGTATCTACAAACAACTTTGTAACTGAACAATTGATGATCAATGGAAAACAAAATCCAAATAAATTTATAGTAGGAAGTTGCTCACTAGTAACTATTTCCAATTCATACATTCTCAAAATATGAACAGACATGGATATCTACTGTCTGAATGAAACGCTTTCTCCAAATCTTGACTTAAAAAATAAGCATAGCTGGCTTCTTTGGGAGGCAGCCTTTATCTACACAAGTCAGTGGGTTGGATCAGCCAACCAATACAGGAGACTTGCCTACGCAGATGTGCAGCTTGCACATCTGTTGCAAAGAGAAGAATGAGAGCAGCTTGGGACTCTGCCATTTAGACATCATTTAGGGGAAAAAAAAAAGGCACAAAATTATGTAAAGTAATCCAAATATCAGGTGCAGGAGTGAGAAAGAGCATGGTGACATTTCTTCAAAAAGGCGCTTGTATCAGAGGAGAAACCAGATTGCAGCTCCTTTGCTTTGCATTGTGCTGCTCACTTCCATGGCTTGCAATGGTAGAATTCATTCCAACAGGCACATGTCCTACTACATGCAACTTCTCACAATATCCTCACTGCAGCCACCTGGGGAATAAGTAACAACTCACTTGAACATGGAACAATTGTAAATTAACATATAGTAGCCAAGCACAGCAGTAACACACTAATAACTATCCACTTCCCTGTCCCAGTTACTAAATTCCTGAGGGCAAGCAAAATAACTTACAGCTGATGGAGGTCTGAAGGCTGCATATGAATCATTCCCTGTCTCTTGAGCATCCTGAGTCATCTTCATTGTGAACAAAACAATGTTATTTATTTATTGCCCATCACTGTAGCATCTGGGTGCCATGCAGAGTCTAAAATCATTATGCTGGCAGGCACAGCAGTATAGCACAGGCTATAGACTATGTCAGATGGTTGTTAGATGTCATTGTTGTTAGCACCAACTTTTTTTGCTTTGCTTTGTCTTTTCTTTCTGTTGCTGTCACTCTGGCAGTTGTAGTAAGTTGCTGAATTTGCCCTTCTTTTCCCATTGTTTGAGGTCCTGGATGAAGTCAGTGACTGTGGAGAGCAGAGCCAAGAGCTCGGCCTTTCAGATAAGCAGAAAAAGAGCTGGAGAAAATGGCATGGGATTTGTTAGTAACATAGCCCCAGTGTTGTCATGTTATCAGCTACCATTTTTGTATCAAAGTCAGTTTCTAGTTTCTTTCATTTCTAGTTGTATCATTCACGTGTCTTTTAATGGGACCTGAGTTTTCAGATAGTGTTTTCTAATGCATTTACCTTTCACCAGATAATCCCGTTATGCATTTAGTCATTCACATAATTATTTGAGTAGTTAGAGAGCTGCTTTTTCTCTAAACAAATCCTTCTGCATTTCCTTTGGCAATGCTTCTCTCTTATGTAAACACAGAAAACTAAGTAGAGAACATTTTACTTACTAAAAAAAAAAAAAGGCAACACACCATACCAAGAATGGATTTCAGTACTTATTAATTTTTATTTGCTGGATTTAAGCTTCAGAGCAGTCAGATTTTAAGTCAGTTAAAACATATACTTCAAAGTAGAGATGTCTTTAAAAAACATGCTAAGTATCTGCAAAAGCAAGCAGCAAAGAACAATAGGAGAGTAACCTTTACAACATTTCTAATAGTTCTTGCTCCTAGCAAGCCTGAAATTTAATAATCTCATCCATTTTCAGTAGCTCACATTCTTGGTGTATCTGAATTTTGGAGTTCTCTGCATGAATATTTATGATTGGTTTCCAGAACTGCTAAATCCTGCTGTGTTTAATGAAAATCCGTAAGTATTACATTCAAACATGTCAACAGATACCCCAGTCAATGAGATATACACACATTTTAAAACTCAATACACTCCAGACTGGAAGATACTAAAAAAATTTGAATGTAAAGTCATCCAGTCATCAGAAGAGACACTGACAACCCACAAATATGAGGCCATTGGAAATACTGTATATCCAAGTAATGATTTCCACATAGGAAATATAAAAAATCTTACTGACTATTCTCTGTGATTTTGAAGCCTGGAGATCAAGCAACAATTTAAAACCATTGAGCAAAACCAGAATTTCAACAACAAAAGAAAGAATCTTGTGAGATTCACAACAGGAATTTTTCGCATTTTTTCTCGTTTGATTTTCTCCTTACTTTAAACAGCATGGCCCAAATTCTCTTATGATATATTACAAAAATCTGTAAGCCAAAGAGTTATCCTGATTATCTTGGTTTAGAGCTTTAAAAGAACACTCAGAAAAATCACAGCTGGAGGAGCCCTGAAATTCCTGTCGAGAAAGGGCAGCAATTGGGATAGGAACTGAGTAGACAGACAGCTCCTTTAAGTCTCTATTTTTTGTTACCTGATGGCTACATCATTCTCTAACTTTTCTCAGAGGGAAGAAGAGGGCCCTAGCTGTAGGATTTGTTTTAACAACAACTTCTGTCTGCATTTAATTCTATCAGCGCACAAAATGTACTAGCACCTGAAGCAACTGTCACCCTTGGTCCTAAAGGCAATATAAGGATAACTGGTTGGAAATTATTTTTAATGTAAGAAGCTATTAGGCAAGGACATAAGAAATAGAGATTTCTCAAGAATACTGTTACCTTATACACTCTGTTCCATCCTTTCTTCAATGCGTCTCACATGAAGGTAAAACAATACCTAGAGAGCACATCAAATGAATATCATTTCAGAAGAAACTTCTGACTTACAACCAGCTGTTTCACAGTGAGTTCTCACTCACAAGCATCAAAGCAAGGGTTTCCACAGTGAACCTAATGCCAAATGAGTAAAGTCAGCAAGCAAAGCTTCATCTGTAGGTCAAAAAATTAAGCTGTTCAAACTTACGTCAAGTGAGATAGGGTGAAAAAACATTCTCTGATCTCTTTGCTTAAGATGCAACCACTCCATTTTCCTACACTCTGAAGTCTGTCAAAAGAACTGGGGGAAACGGAACAAGTTAGAAAGCAGGAGAATATGTATGTTAAAAAAAATAAACTACTTCATTAATGATTCCCACCAACTCTATCAGCATTTTATTTCTAGACACAAGATACCCGATAGCAGAGAACTGTTCCTCAGCATATCTCATTCCACCAGCTTCTCCCTTACTATCAAGATACTTGCAGCTTTAACCAGCAGTGACCAATACAGTTCAAGGGCTTCTCCACAGCTGGAGATCCATTTCACAGGGTGCTGCATGCATTGGCGAACAGTTTCACCATCCATTAAGGAGCTGTGCAGATGCAAAATCTCTAGAATATTCTTATTTCTGCTTTGCCTCATCCATTATCTATGAGGCCAAAGTGGACATGTCCCTCTGCAGAATCTGAACTCTTCAAAATCACTACTTCATCATCTTCAGCCCCTATAGTGCTCCAGGGAAACATTAGCTCAAAATCCAAGTACTTTAGATGACCTTACCAGAGGACTTTGCCTAGTCATGCACAGCTCACTGTGGTTATGCCTTGCTGCCAGCCATTCACACTGGTACTCCATGCAACACAGCTGCAGTAAGGTTTAGGGTCAGTCCATGAAACCCACCAGGAAAATCCAACCATTCTGGACAAACTTCAGCTCCTCACATGTGGTGGATGGATCAACAGAGGAAAAGCTAGGGATGAACACTTTGTATCAGAGAAGCAACACAGAATTACTTCATGGACAACCTTTCACCCAAACCTCAGTCTGGAAAGGCTGGTCTCTGTGCTCCTGTAAAGTCAACCATCATCTGCAGTTCAAGCTAGGGGAAAGAATTTACACAGCCCATTTCTTTACATCCTCTCAGCTATGATTCAATGCCTCCTGAGACATGTCCAATATATGCCTGAAACTTTGGACCAAACAACTGACCAGGAAGTTTTCTGACCACAATTCATGGTGACACTTCACAATTCAATTTAAAGGTGATCTTGCAATGGAAGTTTAACCTACAGCCATGCTTTGCCCTTCTCAATGGGAGAAAGACTGAATTATGTCCCCATTCAAGCCACTGTTAAAGTCGAGAACAAAACTGAAAGCTTATATATTGTTTGCTGAAGTGTCATTTTGCACAGGGAAAACAAATGTTTACTGCAATTTAAATTTATCTGTGAAGTTACTATCGTTTCAGAGCTATATCACGTTCTAGTACATCGCAGTAGTAGACAAAAATGGAACACACTGTTCTGCATAGCCACCTAAAAAAAAGTAGTAGGTAATTTGAACCAACAATTCAAAATTTATTTTCCACTCAGATTCAGGTGAAGGAAACTTCTGATTAGGGACATCACAATGTAAATTTTATTCTGAGAAAATAATTTCCTGTGCATGTTAAAATATGACAAACCTCTAGTAACTCGTATATCCTGTTCACAGAGTTTGGAGGAATTTTTCCTTATTGTCATTTAGGAATGTGTTTTCTTTTAAATGTTTGCTTATATTTTGGCAATTTTAATTTCCTGGTTTCTGGAGTAATTTCTAATAGGGCATACCAAAGGACAAGGAAAAAAAAATTAAAAATGCAAAACACACCATGACTTGACAGAAGTTACTGCATAATAAAGGAAAAGAATTACTGCTGCATGTGTAAGTGAACTCAACTAAAGATGCACTATTAGAAGAGGCAAATGGTCCTCAAGAGCTTAAAGACAGTCAGTGACTCTTACTGATCTGAGGTGAATGTTCAAGTGAAGCTTTACTGGGCAGTTTCTCACTGAAATATTTCCGAGGGCCAGAGACATTAAAGCTTCTATGCTGGTTTGTGAAGATAAACCAATGTTTGACCAGAAAAGAACTTTTTCAATCATGTGAAACATGCTGAAGAGACAAAGATGCAAAACAATTGTATTATTTTGCAGAACAATATTTTATTGCTTTGGGTTGTTCTAAAATTTTCAGTTTCATTTTCACCTATTTGCACTTGGTCATAGATTGTATTCCTCTTAACTGACAAAAAGAAATTTAGAATTTCCACTTCAAAAACTTTAAAAAGATGGGAAGCAGCTACATTCAAACTGTGAGTGCCACTGGATTTTTAATTGCATGTAAATAAATGCAAAAATACCTCATTATCTGCACCTCTGAATAGAGCGTGCAGTTTCTGGGACTGCATATGTATGGCAACTGCACATGGAAATGATGAAAGAGCTAAACAGCCCTATGGGTAGGGTGCTCAATTACTCACTGAAAAAGTGTAATATGAATTGGGCTGTGTGAGCCACATGTACCAAGAGCTTGGCTCAGACCACATCTTCTGCTCAGGCACTGTTTGTACTGAAACATAATTAGTTTGTTATATTGTTCATCTTCTAAACACTGTGCGTCCCTTACAGAGTTATGCCCTCTACACTCAATGTTCTCTTATCTGTTGTGCTCTTGTTCTTTATTACTGAGTCCCGAGCACTTTATCCCATCTGTCAACACCAAATATTATTTGTGTTATGTAACCCATGACAGCAGGTTCAGTCCTTTCTGCATTCGCTGCCTGCATTCACCTCGTATCTGTGGGTCCACTCAGAATTGAATTACTACTGAATAGGTTTGTGCTGTAGCACCTATGCTACCTTTCAGGGTGTCTGGGTAGATATCTCATTATGTAATTTGCAAATGTATTGTGATAAATGATAAATACTTTTTTTTTTTTTAAAGGGAATTTAAACGACGGATATTCAATAGAAAAAAATGAATGTAAACAGGCTGTTTATATTTTAGCTGTTAGTGGGCAAAGTGTATATGGTGATGGACTTGTTTTATACATAGAATTTCAGTATTTTTTGTAAAATAGCATTTTACAATAAGGTGTCACTTAAAATTGCTTTAAAATTTTAATTTTATCATTGATTTTAAAATTACTGTCCTTTGCATTGATTTTATTTGAAATGGACAAGTTTGGCAATAAAAACTTGATGGATGGCTGAGTCACGTGAAGGAAACACATTTAGAAATTACACATTTGTAATTCTCTATCTTAAATACTATGTATCTGAAGGTGACAAACCACCTAAAACAAAACCTCCTCAGCAAACAAAAAGAGTAGCAGATATAAAGTAATACAAGGTCACATTTCCACTTGATTTATTCCGCATATCTTCAAAGTCACTTGACTATCAGCTAACAAGGAGTAGGCAGCGAATGGTCACTTTATTGCATAGAAACTAAGTAGATTAGAATTGGCTGTATTTGATTGTGAAACCAAGTCATGAAATAGCATTAGCCCTTGTTATGTGTTTGTAAAGAAGAACCATGGAAAATACAGGTAGTTTAGCAACACTGCAAATGTTACCAGACACAACCCAGACAAACATTTCAATAGTGCATCATCAGCCTTTATAATAGAAGGACTGTGCTATCTGGGGAGAGTAGCTAGCATTAGGCAGAAACAGTAAGTAAAGGTACATATATCCCTATATGGGAGTGTTCTGTTGCATCTGTTAAGACATCTGCAAATAAAAGCCAAATAGTCACAAAAGCTGTTGCAAGGATATTTATGAAATTTTCCTGGAGCTGGTTCCCCAGCAATTAAGGTGATGAAAACAACTAAGAAAGCAATGAAAAAGTCAATGAGTGCATTTAGAATGTATATTAAAATTAAAATTATTAATTAAAAACCTGAAGCTTCTCCATACTTTTCCTAATTCATTCAGAAGAATTTATTATACAGGGCTGTCTTCTGCTTTACCATTCCCTGGCAGTTAAAGGTTGCAGATAACACTGTGGCACTGTTGTCCATCCTCTGCTTCATTTTTCTTTATTATTTCAGTTTAAACACACAATTCATTACTATCTGCAGTAATAAAAATAAAAAATATGTCTCTATGTTGTAAGATAAGTTTCCCTTTAAGAGAAAAATCTTCAACTCTAGCAAACCGTGCTGTGAAGGCCAGCTGCCATGCAGCATCTGCTCCAGCCCATAAACACATCTTGCTCCTACTCATGCTTGGTGGTTATTGATTAATTTGGGGGTTTTATCTGATGAAAAGACTGCTACAGCACTTAGCAGGCATTCCTCCAAACACACTTCCGTTAGAAGAAAGGGACTGAGTTTTGTCTTTTCTAATCTTCCACCTCTGTGTCATGGTGTTCAGGTTGCTCTAAGGTCAGCATGCATCAGCTGCTACACTGCACCACCCAGCAGGTTCCCCAAATTCTGACACTACCTTGGCACAAGCTAGTACAACAAACCAGTGCTGACCACCAACCATGGCCAGAGAATTGGATGCAGCCAAGCTGAATACACCTGATACGCTTGCTAAGAGATCTTCATGCAGAAAAGCAAAGGATCCGGAGAAGGACCTGTACTAACAGTATCCCGTAACTTCCAGTACTATTAGGACCAGTGTGGTACATCAGGCAGGATGCCTGCAGCATTATCCGGCACTGCCCACCACTTTCAATGTACAGACTTCTCCCTCATGAGTACCAACTCACAGCCAAACATTTTAATTTGGACAGACCTGAGGAAAGGATTAAATCCAGAGGCTATGCAGGGTGAACAATTACAGATTCCTTGGCTATTCACACTATTCTGCATCCAGGAATTCTCTGGAAGAATAGATTATTTAAAACAGGGTTTTTATGAATAACACTGAACATAACAAGGAAAGCAAAACAAAACCACAAGATGGGCAGAAATCCTTTTCTAGCTTAAAAATGCACATGTCCCAGGCTGGTTAAAGTTTCTTTTTCTCTTAGCTTCTGCTGTATTTCTAAATTAGAAGGCATCGGTCTTCTTGTGTCATAAGGGCAATTGTCAGCAGAAGCCAATCTCATATTCATTCTTTTAATCCGTTTCAGAGTACATTTCTGTAGCATGTTCTAACAGCTTTGAGTACAGCTGGGTAAATACTGGGATGCTTGCTAATGAAAATTAATTTCATACTGTTTTCTGTACTTATAGCATCATTTGACTTGGAGAAAATATTTTCAAGGAAGATACCAACTTCTACTGAATCTTTCTGAAAACGGTTTCAGTGACTGCATTTCAATGGTCTGTTACAGGCTTGAGTTTTCGCTTCTTGGCTTGAGGAGATTCGAACTTTCCTACCTTTTAGTGCTGGGCTGCAGGCCCTGCAGTATTTCTCCAGGTGCTCTGATCATATTTTCCAGAAAGGCATAGCTTCAGCCCAAACAGGCTAAGCAAATTTTGGGCATAAATTTCTTCATTTGGACCAACTCATGCAGCACCTATTCGTAATCATGCCAGAGGAGAAAAGCAGTGCAGATGCAGAGAGCTGAGCAGTATAGTTGGGTCTGTACCAGACCACTGTAGAATCATCCCGGTGAAGAAGCAAAAGGTGGGCTTACACATCATTTCAGGTCCAGCCGAGCCAGCAGGAGAGGCAAGTACCCCAGCTGCCTGCTGGGGCACTGGGTTCTGCAGTGGACAAGAAGCTTACCTCCACGTGCTCCATCATCACTGTCAAGTAAAATCAGCAGCAGTTAGAGTTATCTTGGCATGTTTGCTTTAACAAGATAAGAAAGCAATTACATTACCTGCTCAACTGGCAAAGTTGAATAAGGGCCATAGAATTCTGTAATTGGCACAGCCAGACCAAGAAAAGATGAATGTCTTATGCAGGTGTAGTGGTGCCCTTGATCCCTTCAGCATTTGTTCCTGTTGAGTTAAACAGATGATAAATCTCATTTAAATGCAACATTTAGAAGTCTCCCACTATTCTGACTGCAGTCTGAAAGCCACTGCCTAAAGTCAAGTAGTAGGCTGCACATGTATCACAAGGGGAGCTAGGATTCAATAAGCAGATGATGTGTCAGCCTGGG
The DNA here is from genome assembly GCA_020800305.1 of Porphyrio hochstetteri. NCBI lineage: Eukaryota > Metazoa > Chordata > Aves > Gruiformes > Rallidae > Porphyrio > Porphyrio hochstetteri. The sequence goes on along the minus strand of CM036912.1, from coordinate 13,776,407 downwards.
AAATTGTATTTGTTCTACCTGTGACAAATTCGGAATTAATGAAGTAACAGTAGACAAGCCAACCATAATAAATGTGTGTGTATATATATATATTTTATATGTAAATACATTTCAAATATTTATATGGACACAGTTATTGTTTTGATAACACAATTTTTTGATCATAAAAATCCTTTCATAAAAAATGACTTTTTGTCTAACTTTCAAATACTGTGGTATGGTAAATAAAACAGCATTTCTTTTTATCAACCATATTAATTTTAATTTATTTTTATAAATAGCTCTCATATATTACCAACCTACTACAGAGCTGGTAATAGGAGAACATGGTGTTCTGTAGTCCTGTCCCACAAAGTTAAAAGAACTTTAAATATTAAAAAATAGTTGAATATAGTGAACATGAGCCAAGAAATGTATAACTGTTGTAGAGAGAAATACAGACTTAACAGTTTGCTTTTTAAAATCCTTTTTGTCAAATTTAAAATATAATGGAAAAGGGAATATGGTAAACCAATCAAGAATTCACAGTGAGAGACCAAAGAAAAGAAGGAATTCTTTCTCTTCTCTGGATGAAAAAGAAAATTCATTTTCTCATTTGTTCTTTGCTAAGATTTAGGATAATCAGAGTAAAACTAGACATTTTTAGTACAAGCAAAGAATAGGTATTTTTTGAAAAGGAACAACGTCCTGGAGACTTCTGCACCATGAGTGACAGCATTAAAAATATATTGCCTAAGCATATGGATGCAAAGCAAACTTCCAAAAATGCAAATAACAACATGGACCTGAAACAATGATCAAGGACCAGTTCCTCATATCAATCTCAGCAGAGAAATTGTTTCTTTCTTACTAAATAAAATATGTATAGAAGGAGAGGAACAAAACTTTGCGTTTACCCTGCCTGCTGTGATAAGAATCCTGTGACTGTGTCACAAGCAGACAGAGCTCAGTTTGGAGCAGGGGAGTACAATTTGGTTCATTATTTCAAATTTGGTCCATGGTCACAGCAATAGAAATTTACATTGTCCCTACCTGTGGTGTGATTACAGTGAGTCTAGGAATAGAGATCAGGTGGGTTTGGACCCAATAGCTCAGATCATAAAAGCATAACCTTTTCATTTTGGTTAGAGACTGCTTAAAACTACCCGAGACAAAAGGCACCAATTTCAAAGTGGCAGAAATAAGATGGAATACTATGATAATTATGAAAAAAAAACCAAACACTGACTGTATTTTTAGTTGTACATTATAGCAAAAAATGGGCATCACACAGTCATTCCAAAATATTAACATAAAACCCACACAGCAATGAAATATAATTCTAACCACGTGAAATCACAGGAACAAACCACAATAGATCATGCACCATATAAAATTTTTCAAACCATTTTATTGGCTTCATGACTACTCAGAAAAACTTAGTTGGCTTTCTTAGAATTGCTTAATCTGTCACATCTCTGAAGACGTAGTCACAGACATCAACATGTGCTGGCAGCTTTTAGCAATCCAAGAGTATTCAGTCCACAGCCTTTCTACTGACACATGGCAAAAGAGGGGTTACCACATCTCTGCTCTTATTTTGTAAGATGCGTTTTGTGTACACAAAGCCTTTTTACCTCACACCATTGTTATACTGGGTAGACAGCTCCTCAGAGTGATTACCTGTGGTTACAATTCCTGAAACAGTCATGCCATTGGGTACTTCTTCCCTTTTTGGCTGTTACAGACCCCAGATATACTCCCGGTATTACTAGCATTGCCCCTGCTAACAGCATTTGCAGAATGAGTATGGCCAGTAGAAAATGACCAAGTTGTTTACTGCTGTATCTCAACAAGGACTTGTTGGCTCCATTTTGGTTCTAAAAAAAAGGAATTGCTTGACCAAACATGAAATGTCACTATTGTGAGCACAAGCTGTGGACGCCGCGAATCAGAGGTTTGCAGACCCTAGCCAGAGCTACCATCAGATCAGAGCAGCTTAGTCCTTTTGGACAACTTACTTCACAACACTTGACCCATAGGCAACAAAAGGTAAGGATTTTACACGTCACCTTCTGGTCATATTAACGAGTCTTTTAACTAACAGCTTTAGTTTCCATTTGCAAATGACATTCTGGAAATGTAACTTGTAGTTTTACCACTTTAGAATGTCCCTGGGAGAAGGATGATAATAGAGACATTTGCTTTGCACAGATGCCACCTCCTTCAACAGAAGGACAATGATGGGATGGTAATCACTAGGCTAATATATGTTCCATTAAGTCCATTAACAGCTAAACAGCTACCAGTGCAGGCAGCTTTAGGAGGCACCATGCTGGTTTCTGGAATGGCCTCTAACGTCCACAGCAAGTTTATTGACAAATGGAGCTACTTATAAACTCTGGAGTGAATTCAACAATTACGAACACCGTCCTCAGAGTACCATGAAATGTTATATACTTCAGCTTTCTAGCAACATCATTCCTATTCTTTCCTCACCCTTGCCATCGATTCTTTCAATCTCTGGACAATTTGCCTGTTTAGGTACAAATCAGATTACATCTCAATTCCACATTAGTTTCCCATCCCCTATCTGGAGGAAAGTATTCATCAGTAATTTCAAAACACAGACATTTCTTTTAGCATTTAAAATGTTTAGAGAAACATCTGCCTTTGACGCCTGACAACTCATGTCGTATGAATGCACACAGTACCACCTTTTCCCAACAAAGATGAAGTTGTTTTCTGGAAAGAAACCGAGAAAATGCTGAATGATATTAACTTCTGTGGCCACTGTGTCAATGAGTTGCAGAAAAATAATGCTTGCTTAAGGTCATAAACTTCAGCATGATCCCAGCAATCACCCTAGGAGGCACTGTGACTCAGAGATGCACCTATGACTCAAATCACTTCCTTGGCTTGCCCTGGATCAGGCATGTGGCCATCAACTTTAAGTACTCACTACCCTCCTGTATTTTCTCAGCTCTTTGGCTAGTGAATTGAATGACAGGGATCAATTCAGCTCACGTCCTTGAAAGGCAGCTGTGTTCTTTAGCCCATACATCATCAGTGTATCAAAGATTTAATAGTATAGATACTAAATCTTCCTAAGACCCTACCCAATTTAACAAGACCATAGTTATTGATTTATGTGATTTTAGGGTGGAACTCTGAGATCTGTGGAACTAAGTCCCCAGTATGCTAACTCAGTATCACACATGGGAGAAAAAGTCAGTAGGGTCCAGAAATCAACTGTTAAGTCTTTTCAGGAGGAAGCGACATTGTGCGAGCTGTTCCACAGCCCAGGGTGGGATTGGTCCTGTAAGGTTGAGAGAGGTTAAACATGATAAATACCTCATTTGTTCATTAAAATAAGCATCTATGACTAGAAAATTCATGCATCCTTCCCACACTTTCCATAAATACTGTTCAGAAAGGATGAAAAATTATAGAGTCCATACCCTTTCTACTTCTACTCTTACACAGTATTACTCAACAATACTTTCCAATGACTGGGAATATCCAAACCTACTATATGTATATGCATCTTATGATTCTTGCTATCCTCATAGATTTTCTTTTTTTCTGTCTCTGACAAAAAGCTTTTTTTGACCAATATGAATGATGACCTAAATGATCCAGTCAGCTGATTTTCCACCATTTCAACTTCTTTCTACCAGTGAATGAAAACCGATGTTGCTCCTTTTCAGAGGATCATAGAAGTTTTCTGTTTCCCAGTGTGAGTTAGACAGCAGGCAACATGACACAAATTTACATTTCAGAAATGCAACTTTCAAAACAGTCAGAGATTTGAAATGACAAGTTAAGGACACCAGATCAAATGATAAGTTACTGCACAGCTTTAGTGAGCTGTACATGGTTTAAATCTATACGCAGCAATCCCTAAATCGAAACTGGGCCCAGATTAATTTCCTTACTCTGTAAGTCTAGAATATCTTTTCAAAAATGGTGATCTGACTTTGGAAATATTTTTTTTAAGAAGTCCACCTTCTTGTTTCTTTAAAAACATTTTGACACAGCTGTTCATCCTAAAATACAAATAGTATTCTCATGGCATATTAGACATTCAAGACAGCATTAAAATTTCCAACCAAAATCTCTGCATTCCTGACAGATTAAACTACATTATGTTGCAAAGTCTTGTAATGAAATTGTATTGAATAATTCTACTGTTCACCAGTTATGAGCATTTTATATACACAGGTTGTTTGTGTCTACCGTAACTCCCTTAATGTCAACCATATCCTGTAACTAGGCATCTTCACCTGAAACTCCTGTTAGAAAAAAGTAAAATAAAACAGAATAAAATAGTTTACACATCAGGATTCTGACAGAGCAAGAACAGAGGCTGTGGGGACTCTATGGAATTTTTTGACCAGCTGCTTTCTTTCTCAGACCAAGGAAGTTCCAAGTCTCCATTTCCTGTTGTCAGTGGATCGTTCCTGCCATTATTGCAGTGAACATACCCTACATGACTATTGGAAATACTGTATGCCAGGTTTCCTAAGTAATTCCTGGGGCCTCATTGTCATTTCTTCCTCAGTACCTCCCTTTTCTCATTACAGTAAAGGAAGTGCTGTTTTGGGTTATGATTCATATTTAAATTATCACATATTGCAATAACATTTCTCTAAATATGATGGCTCCTTGAAGCCATAATCAAAATACACCTCATTGCCGGTCTAAAGCATTCCCCACAAAAGCTAAGTGTGGTCTTTTATGGTCTCTTACAAATTCCTACTTCTTCATTTTTCCATCAAGTTCATTAACAAAAATAATGCATTGCCTGTTTTTAAGATAATTGCTTAGCTAAACTAAAAACATAGCCACAAGGATATGAACACAACAATTTGACTATACACAATATATTTGTTATTCACAGAATTGTCATACCATTAAAAATAGGTGGATGAATAATAAAAGAAATTCTATGCATGGTAACACAGGTACTAAGAATTATGTTATTATTATGTATAATAAAAGTATAATTTATTGCACATCTTTATTTTTCTTTCTAAAGATTATTTTTTCACTTAACTATTGTAAAACTGAATTAAACTTGAAAATAAAGATCAGCATCATACTAAGATGAAAGCACAGATCCTTCTTATTTGCATTAATACTTCTCACAACAGTGCTTTGAACTTTCAATTTTAGCACAACTCTTCAAGTGTTTCGATACCAATAAATAAAGCAGGTCAGGGAAGAGGATTAAGCCCTTATCCACAAACACTCAAACTGGTGAATTTGCAGCATGCCCCCAGCAGAATTTTGACCTTCATAAATTAGCACCATCCCAGAGATTGCTCAAGTGCTGGACCAGTCACAGCTCACTTTAGGGACCACTCCCAATCTACAGTTTGGATGCTGCCACCCTGTTTTGAGACGGAAGCTAAATTAAATAGATGATATTATATGTGTCAATCCAGATGGTCTCAGAGAATGGCCTAATTTTCCCTCTTGGAGGGACAGTCTGTTGCAGTGAGATACATGCATACACCAAGAGATCACCTGGTAAGTTTATAACTTAAATAAATAAACCTCAGAATTAATTAGAAGGAAGAACAGTAACTGTCCATTTCAATGACGACTTAATTTCTGGCCAAATGGCAGAACCATCTTCTTTGATTTCTCTAATACTTTTCAATGCTTGAAACTCTGCCAGCATACAAGATTTTCCAATTTCAATGTTTGACTCAGGCTTTTATATTTTTTTATGTACATCTACATGTCTGTATACACATATATGTATGCATTTCCTTTATATCTATTATATTCCTGCTTGATACTACCAAGCATAAATGAAATTAAGAAAAAAATAAAACAACAAAATAACCCAGTCATGAAATCAAGGTCATTGCAAAATATCATTGAAATAGACAGAGGAATGGTGCCTAGAACTGTCTCTTGTGTGAAGTAGACTAAGCTGTGAGGGTTTTTGTTTTCCGTGCTACAGAAATACAAATAAGGTGCTGGAAATAACTTCATCTCAAACAATTGTATATGTCATTGATACATTATTTTGACATTTTTCAACATTAATGAACCCATCTTCTTCTGACAGATAATATGTCATCAGGAGACTCAACATCACCCTCTACGTGACATGAGCTGTAATTAAAGGTGTTAGATTAAATTGAACTGAAGGTAAAAAAGCAATATTTGATTGCCAATACTTCAATATACAAGGGTTGGCTCTGAATTTGATCTATTTGATCTCTTTTTGTAAGAAATTAGGAAAATATTATTTTCCCTCATTTTTAATCCACTGTAGGATTAAATGCATAGCAATGGACATTTAACAAAACTAATAATTAATGATTTAGCAATACAGGGCTATCAGAGTATGTAAATTTACATGATACTAATTAAGAATTATTGAGGTTTCAATTTGCACAACATTATAAAAGTTTTCTGGAAATAACTGATATTTTGTCTCACTGGCTAAGGCAAAGAGAAAAATATTATTTTTCAGAATCAGTCTGATAATAAAACCAAATTATTCTGAGGTTAATAAAAACATTTAATTGAGTTCAAAGGGTTTCTTTTTCTTGTGTTTAAGCCGCTATATTAAGCTTTGCAATTTTTCAAATAGTTTGTCATTTCAAAACCAATAAATACTGAAACATTTTGCCACAGCTTGAGTTTCTTCACACATGTTCTGAAGAAAACTATTCATAACATTCAACCCCAAACTGTAAATAACTGTGAATCTTACAAAACCGTGACAACTCAAAGAATCTGGGAAATTCCCGAAAGGACTGGGAAGTTAAATGGTTACTAACAGTGGAGCTTTTCAGAGACAAATATCTAAACTGAGGGAAGTAGAGAAATTTTTAGGAGCAGTGCTGGTACCCGTATCTCCCACTACCAGGTGGTACCTTAACCACTCAATTCCAGTTTATGCTTCATTGCCACAGGAGCCTCCTTTTTTTTCTTTCCCCGAAAGGAGCTTCTCTTTATAGGAAGAACTAATTTTCTTATAAATTTTTCCTGGGAAGTTGTTTCTTCAATTCCCTTTAGTCAAGAGAAAGAACTAAATCTAGGCTTCTTATTTTTTATGAGCTGTTAGGCTCTATACTAAAGTCCATTTTCACTATACATATTGAGAAATGGCAATTCAGTAATTCCAGCGGCATTTGCATACTGTTTCAAGCAGCTGGTGTTACAGACCACCACTCTGTTGCAATCCTGCACTATCTTTTCATGCAGGATATGTTCAAGGACTGTTCCTAAGAAAGCCTCAGAAATTATGCTAGCTTTCAACAGTTGAGAACTTCACCTATATAGCTAGGGTATCTTGCATTATGTAATAACAGTAGCCTTGAATTTTCAGGAGGAGGTTAAAGTCAAACATCAGACAGTGCATGGAATATTGACAGAATGTATGTGTTACCACAAACTGGAAGTCTTGACAGCAGTAAAGACAGATTAAAATAGTACCTCTCAAAGAACAAAAATACCAGTGATCATAGAAATCCGTGCAAGCAAGGAACAAGAGTCTTTGAATGAGCTACAGAAGGCATCAACAAATGAATTTCAAATGAACTGCAAAAAAGAACAAGATTTCAAACCACTGTAATCACTAAAAGCAATGAAATAAAGAATTGTGACTATATTCTCTTCTCAAGCAAAATTGCCACTTAAATCAGTGGAAACTTTCTCTAGGGAAAAACTTGAAGTACCGGCACAAATTGAGTACATATTTTTGAAAAGCTCATTGAGAAAACAAGGAATTATTTGGTATTCTCAAGCTACCAACAAAATCTTTACACAGAATTGTTTTGAAAGCTTCAGATTACCTTTTTCTTTCTTCTTTGGACAGTTTACATAAGGACTTAATAAAACAAAAACTACAATGACTAATTAAGTGAAGATGGAAGAATAAAAACAGTCCTCAAGAACCTTTTATACACCAGTAGAAACTGTGTTTTAAAAGGATTCACACCTAAATTCAAGTGTTGTCAAGATAAAGAGAGAGCATTACCGTGAAGGAGAGTTTTAAAATAAATTTGGCCCTGAAAAGGGGTTGCAAAAGTACATGGAGTATTTCTATGGAATCCAGGCTGCTGAAGCATGAGTGCAGGGACAGCCAGTGCTCGGACACTTCTCCAGCTGTACACTCAAGTCAGCTCCATGGCTAGGTAGCCTCAGATAACCCATCTCCTCAATACTAGGTGGAGGCAAAACAAAGGTTTCCATCCATCTGTTGAGGAAAATGACTGTGACCAAACCGTGCCAGAAGTAGAGCATGAACTACAGGCAGTTACATATTGCCCCTTACTTTAATCTACTCCCCCCATTAGGCCTGCAGTAGGAGATCCCATCTAATGCCCAGACAAGCAAGCTGCTGGAAATTTCAGGTTCTTAAGGTGCACAGACTACAAAAAAGCAAAATATTTTCCATACATGGCTAAGGGAATATACAGACAGGAGTATTCTCCTCACCTCTTTTATTTTCTCAATTCACAGGCAACTCCAAGGATAACTAATACTGCTATTTAGATTTTATCACAGTTATTTATATTGCTCTTTATTCACCCACTTTAACAACAGCCATGGTAGAGTTCCCACTCTAATACAGACAGGCAATTGCTCTGCATGTTGTCTCTTCCTTACCTTTATAGCTTGACCTTCAAGAGAATCACTAGGGTCTTAATACTGTAAAAGGACAGGCTAGCGCAATAATTTGCTGTTAATAATTTTGTCCTAAATTTGACAGAAAGCAACAAAATGAAATCTAGATGCCTGGCACCAATTTTCTATTGAATATCCAGGAAACCTTATAAAGAAAAATGTAGTTCTCTGATATCTTGCTGACCTTCTCCAAGACTGAACCACTGCCACAAACCTGGCTAAATCCAAAGTTAAATAACTGCAGCCAATAATAAATTCAACCCATGAAAGGAGGCCATTTCCTCTGGATTCCACACATATAGATATGAAAATAGTGGGTTTACATTTATGTGTATGCTAAAGAAAAAGAGAAAATCCTGCAATAGTAAAACAAGGTGGTTAGCATAATAAAATAAGCTCCAACTTTTATTTTATGCCTGGCACAATTACTCTGTATAACTCACCTCTGTAAAGCATCATAATCATAAAGAGATAAGTAAAGCACACCAGTACTTTAGTAAAGTACATGAAGTGAAAGTTTCAAGAGAAGCCACTGCCAAATAGAAGAAAAAGATTTCAAAGTCATCCTTAAGTTTTCCAGGCATACCTCGAATGAAACATCCAATGTGCAGCACCTTGTTCTTACAGCATGTCAGTGTCATAAAACAATGATTCTTTGCCTGCTTCAATATGGCACTTTTTAAATTGAAATCTTTCCTAATTTTGCATTAAAATCCCCATGGGAAAAAAAACCCTAAAAAGTGATTAAACACACACTTATCTTCAAGCTATTAAAATCAGCTCCCTATATGCCTGAGGTTAAACATGTGCAAAATCTTTGCAGGATTAGGTATTTAGAGAACCGTTTGATAGCTATGAAAATTGTTTTAGCATTTAGTGAAAAATAAGCTTCAACAACAAGGTGAAAAGGAACGTTCTAGATAATGGCTTGCTTTTTTGAAATATGAGACAATAATTCCCACTATCATTTTATTAGGCAACAATCTGATTTTTGAGAGTATGGGCTTCACCTTCTAAATTTGCATCATAAAGCTTTCACTTCTTTTTCGTTCCCATATTTTTTGAGAAGATTCTTACTTTACCAAAATAGCGACAATTAAAATAAAAATTAGCTAAAAGACCATGTTACAAGCAAGACATTTTTTATCTTTTAATTTTTTCATGGACCTGCAGTTTGATGGATGCAGAATTTTTCTCCTGAGACATTTCAGAAGCACCACTGCAAAGAATTACTGAATTGTTCAAGGAATTAAAAAATACCTTATAAATTTTCTTAAATGGTGACCTATGCAAACCATCTGCTCCAGCTGAGTTGAATGGCATCTTCTCAGTCTAGTTATGAATCTTCAAAATTACATTTGAACTCCATTATAATCATCCAATATTTGACCTATAAAATAAAATTCATTCTCTCATTACTTACCATGAACAGATCTTTAATCAATCCACTACAGTAAATGGATACAGGTCACAGGTGAAGGCATTTTAATCATGAAGACTTGTGAAACAATATATGCAGTAGATAAGTCCATTAATGAATAAAAGTTATTCATACCTATTAAAAAAATTAAATATCTGATATCTTTGTATAGACACATACATTACAGAAGTATAGCTACATACTTCTGTAGTCAATGCCTAAGAAAACAGTCAAGTATCTGTCTATGGAGCTGAGGATATCGCCCCACACCAGTCTCCCACCTAGCACCTCTACCAATAGCAGGTTGGGTGAGCATTTCTCATCTCCTCCTCTGTAAGATACCACAGCTTAAACAACCTTCAACTGAGCTTTAAATGGTGATGAAGGGAAATTTAGGCAAATCCAATGAAATTTTTAACGTTAACAGGTAAGATCTCCTTGCTGAGGTCCAATTAAATTTATACTCTGGCAAGGGCTTCTAAACAATTGCTTTCTGTAGTTCCTCTTTACAAGCTCACACCAAAATACTGTAACTACAAGAGTTATAATTCATATATTCCATTTTCCCAATGCAAGTCCATGAATCCAACATTTAGTTGAGATTAACCTTTTCCAGTCCTTATCGAGTTTAGTTAAGCACATTAAAAAAACCTGCATTATTATAGAATCAGAGAGTACACACAAACTTAGCCCAAAATAAGAAAATGATTGTAGAAGAACTGAATACATTGATCTAGCAAAAGGTTTTAAGGAAGAAAACTACAAGTTTTTAAAAAGTGATGATGCTGAGAACAGTGAAACAAGGAACTGCTTCAAGATACTACTCCACCTCTTCTTCAGCCATTAATCTCCTTCTCTTGGACTTCATCATCCCCATTGAAGGTCTGCCAGTCAAGGAGTGTTAACACAAAGCACCTTTCTTCAGGGCAGCCAGTGAAATGAGAGAGCTTCAGCAGATGATCTGCCCTGCTCCCAGCGATTGCTGCAGCAGTCCTGCTTCTCTGGATCACCTGGACAAATTTTAAGCTTTGCATATCATTCTTGCAAAACATCACACCGTACTGTAACAGTACAAAGCAGCCCAAAAATAACTACATAGCCACTAATGTGCTGAACCCACAGCTAGCACTAACTAGATGCAAAGCAAAGTATTAATTGATATTAATATGTTCATTGTCCCAGATAACACACTTACTAGGACCACTGCCTGGTCAGCAAACACTGCCAGGTGAGGAAGGACAGAACACTGACCCCTAGGACAGGGTGGTCCTCCAGGTTGCAGAATCATTATTCTCATTTTCTTCTTTCTTCCTAAAAAGGAAGAGAATTCTTCCTTTCTTCTTAGAAATAAGTTTTATTGCATATTCATGCCAGATCTTTTCCTCTTGAATCCTTGACCTGCTATCTAAAATATCTCCAAACTTTTACTTTTACTTTTTACTTTTCTTTTCTTGCTTTGTGTGGATTTATCTTGAGTACTTTCTCACTCCTTAATGAGAATTTTCCCATTGTAACTGATCCAAGTTAAAGTCCAGCTGAGTTGGACTAAAGAGCTTTGAATCCCATCTGAGCCCTGAGGGTGGAGGAGCTGGGAAGTTGACCCACAAACCTTTCTAGAAGAAAGCATAAAAAATATTTCAAAGATCTGGACTAGCTGTGCCCCTTGCTGGTATCACCTGTAACTTTAGCAATATATTTTCAGCTCCCCTAGCCTCTAAATCGCAATTAATATCATAAATGTAAGATCTCAAACTAGAACTCACAACTGAAGCCCTGTTACAGACAAACACCACTCTTCACAGCGTGAATTCAGTTTCCTGGAGTAGCTCCATCTTCAAATATTTGTTTTTATACATACCAGTGAATTATCAATTATACAACTGAAACTGAAAGGCATCACCAATAATCTCTGAGCTTTTTCAAGATCAAACAAACTTTTATTAGAGGAAAGCTCTTTGTCAGAACTGAAAAGTGCAATTTCATTTGTAGGAAACTGAGTTGTTTCAGTAGCATTCCTAATTGTTTGCAATACCAGATGGAGATTTATTGGAGATGAAGGAATAGGGAGCATGATGGACAAGCTAAGGAGAGAACAGGTGAAATTCAGTAGACCTTTTAATACTGATAACATATAGCTGCATGCTGAACAGGTTATAGTAAATAACAGTATAGCAGTAAAACAGGAGAAAAATAGGCAGCGTATTTCTCTACATAACAGCTTTGTGGCTGAAAAGAAGCTGAATGTTTCAGAAGTGTTTTCCCTTAACAGAGTTGAATTCAAACTTCCAAAATACACAGACCACAGCTGCAGGCCTGGACGAGGCAGAAGTATGCAATTAATCATCGCAGTAATAACTGTATCATTGAATCTCCTTTACAGTTTATTCAGTTCCAAAAACTGGAGTCAGATAGTTTTTTAAATAATACTAGCAAAAACACTTCTGCTTCATTTGTATAGGCTACCTTTTTTTATTGTTCAACCATATAGCTAAAATTCATGTTTCTCAGTCTCTCAATTATTTCATAAATAAAAAATAATGACTAATACTCTCACTGATACAGTTGTACCTCTGATGTCTTGCTGCACATCCCAGCATTGTGGGGTCTCATTTTTTCGCACTCAGCACCTGTGATATCCAAGCTGTCGTGCTGTGGCTACAGAGGTGTAGGAAGGAAGCGGATGGATGGATTGATGTGTGCAGAGAATGTCCCTCAACAGAGGGAGAAAACCAACAGAACAGTGCCCACCCAAGCCCAGGAAATAAACATAGAAGAGAGTGGGACCTAATCAGGTCTAACCATAGCCAGTATGTTCTTTCATGGAGCTTTTTCCATCAGCATCAAGTATGCATTCATTTTAAGACACAATCAAAAGTAATGATGATGCTTTTTGAATTAAACTCATAATACGTAAAACATGATGTGAGACACTGTCCCTCAAGTTAATCTGTCAAAACTACTTACACAACCATGGAAAGAATTAGGTCCATCAGAATGGATCCAAATCAACCAGCAAACTGTGAAACTGGCTTCTTGTGTAGCCAGGAGTTGTTCCAGGAAAGAGCCTCCAGAAAACCTCCCCACGCATGGTCTGAATAATAAAATCCATTCAAAGAAAAAGGGATTCGTAGGAGCTGATGGCATTAAGACTTCAAAGTATCAGACCTTTAGAAAACAGAATAAGTAGATGTAGACAGATCCATTCTCCTTTCAGAATGCCCCTGTCTCTGCTCTAACACTATAGCTAAGGGAGGACAAGGCTTAACGAGGTGGACTGTGTCAGGGCTCAGCGTAAGCAGAAACCATGAAGGAATCAATTACGTTGAGAAATCAGGGATGGTCACACAATGAGGAGTGTAAGAGGAACAGGAGGTGCAGCAGGCGAAGGCAGAGGTGACCACTGGTCTAAGGAGAACAGCACGAGTAACATAATCCTTTTACACAGACTCCGTTTTCTATCAGATCTCAGCTTTGGTAAATTCTCCCAGAAGCTCTCCTAAATCAAATTCCTGGACACATCAGTAATGTCCTGCACTCGATGCAGCCAAGGTCCCTTGGAACTATGCCCTGAAGTTAGTCCACATGTTTTCTGTTGAGTTTCACATCCCGGAGGAGAAACAATGCTACATTATCCGTGGCTAATCAAACAAATGGGTTCCAGAAATGATGGTCATCAGAAATGGATCTAGTACACAGTGGCCGGTCCCTCCTCACCAATTAACTAATCTGTGAGAGGAGGAAATGAAAAGATGCAGATATGAACATCTCCAGGGTTCTGAAGCAGGCACTTGGATTCCACCTCAGTCCCATTTTAGGAAGACAAATCTCCATGAGAACTTGTCTGTATGCCCTTAACAGATCATAAAATATACATGATATTCCCCAGCACCAGCTGGCTCAGTAGGAATGTTCAGCCAAGCTTCTCCAAGACAAAAGCCAGCCATCCTCATTTGGCAGCATGAAAAAACTGAGCACATTTGTGCAAAGGGTCTTCCCTCCAAATCAGAGCTATAGCAGACCCAAATAGCACATGAGCATTGTCCAGATGTGTGAAAATATCAGGTATTTAACACAACATCATATTTCTGCATCCTAAACAGTGCTTTATAAAAACACTGGGTTTATGCATTATCTTTCTGCAGAGCTTAGATACAAGCTGTACTGCAGAAGGACAACATGCATACTGACTTGGGACTTATTTCCAATATGCCATGAAGCTACCAGAAATACTATCTTTCATCTCAAAGTGGAATCATGATCATAAAACACTATTTTGAACTGAAAGGCTTAGGGGGAAACTTTCCAGAATTGTTTTACTGAACCATAAAGTTTTCATGTACAAACATGCACAGTACTTATGACATGGGCCAGTTACAGCTTCTTGCAGCTAAAGCCAGGAGCATTCAGGCACAGGACCACAGCAGCACTCTCCCTCTCACAATAACTCTTGAATTAGATCAAGTTCCAGCAGCCATGAACTTCTCAGATTACAAAATGGTGGCCAAGAAAGTGCTTCACTATACCCTGTTCCAGGAAGTCAGGGGCTGCCCCATTTTATTACTTAACATTTTGGCTAAACTACTCTTCCCCAGACAACTTTAATCTCTCCTTACCTCTCAGATGTATTTATCACCTAAGATAACAACTAGATTTTACAGCAGGAATGTTGCAACATAGCTGAGGTCATAGCCAACAGAAACCCATGCCTGCTCATTGAAGCTCTCCATGCTGGCTCCAGAGTGTAAGTCCAGAAATGTATTTTAATTATGACTTTAATATAATTTTAAAATTGCAGAGCTTGTTCTCAAAAAGATACACCTGAAGAATAACTTGTCTACCTTCAATCAGCAATGTATTTCTTTCTAAAGCAGACCTCAAGATTAAAGCAGCAATGCAGTAAAATCCAATTTGGGGGAGAGCAGGAGCAGGTTTTTTTAAGTTATTTTGCTAAGATCTGGAGGGGGAAAAACAGGGAAGTTCTTATCACAGTAATTTTAATTTACCTTGCTCAGAGGTGTTGACAGAGGGCAAGTACCTCTGTGGTAACTCCTTTGTTGTGTGAAGCTTACTGTTCAGTGATGGGAAAAGTGTATTTAACAAATGTAGTGGCAGTGCAGTGATAGAGAGCTACTACAAAAATTCTTTCATTTACCTGATCGTAAAACTGTGAATTTTACAGTGTTCTTTATTTGCTGCTGTCTTTATTAGCTCAGCTGAACTTACTTTTCACTCACGTGTTCAAAATGTATTATCACTCATATATTATGTTGCTTTCAACAGAGAGTTATGTTTGGTCTGGACATTTCATGTGACAATTTCATATTTTTTTAGGAAGTTCACAAAGCAATTCTCATGCATGCCTCATCACAGCTAGATATGTAAGAAGTTGGATCAATTCTTTGGAGAAAACGTTTTTAGCTGTACACAAGGGTTATAACTTGGAGCAGTGGGCAAGCCTCCCTAGAGAAGCACAGTATGGTAAGACTTGAGAAGACCATCTTAAGCTATCATTACAACAAAATAAACACCTTTTTTCCTCCATTGGGAAAGGACTTATTAATGTGAACTCATTAGCAACAACTGCAGCCACCAAGGCTCAGACCAGCCCACACAGAATTGGAGAGTGCTGTCATTCTAACCTGGATTAAACAGGGCTGGAAATTCAGTTACTTTTTTACAGCACCAATTCTGCCTCCACAGGTTAATGGGTGAAGCAGCTTTGAATTTGAAACGCTGAAAGTCATGGAAAAACTTTCTTAGCAATATCCACAACCAAGTTGCAAGAAAACAGCATAGATCAGCTATTTATGAGCATCTGAATTTGCACCTTCCTGTAGGGCAGGTATAATGTAGCAAACATTCACGGTGCTGAAGTAAAAGATAAGCACATGGACACGTTTTAGCAAGCATAGTTTACATTTTGAATAGAGTATTAGCTTCTCTCTACTAATTGTACAGATGTATACCCTTAACCACTGGAGATGAAGGATTGGCACAATTATTTTTCAGAAGCACCATTGGATCTTTAATTAACTCTGTTGTCCAAGGATTTTGCTGTTCTACATCTGAGTCAAAACAACAGGATCTCAAGCAGTTCTGCGTTTCCTAATAGCCTTCTGCTGTAACAACTGAACTGTATGAAATAAAGCAAGGCTGCCATTTACACCACAGGAAACATCACTTCCTGCAAGACCATTCTTCAAGGCATTTCATTTCACCTCAAAACCATTTAATTTATGAGCTTTGGTTTAATCACAGTTCATGGCGAAAAGGTAAAAGATAAATCCTAGGAAAGGCTAAGCTCCTGCAGGATTAGTAGACGCTTTGTAGATTTGTAGATGCTCTGTTCAAAATCAGCTGATTAAGTAAAAGACACATATGAAACTACATCTAAGTGATGTACTGTTCTTTCTGTACTATCTGAGGAAAAAAAGCACCCCATCGTGTTTAACAGCATCACTCGAAAGAAATTCATACTGTTGAACCACAGAGGGCTGGCACTTACAACACCAGATGGAAATCCAAATATGTGTTTTATAGAGCAGCTTTGCAGCATTAACCACGCACTAAGGAGTGAACAAGTCTTGCTTTCTTTTTGCTTCTGAAATGCAAATATTCTTTTCTGTTTAAAGAAAAGACATAAAAAAACCCCACCAAAAAACCAAAACCAACAAAATAACCCCCACCCCATAACCCTTCATTAAAAAATTATTTCCCTTTCTTACCACTGGTATGTCAGCGCTGGATAGCTTTTGCCAGCTGTCATAGGCTGCCTTTGAAAAAGGTACCTCCCCTCATGGTCCTTTGATAATGACAGAAGAGAATTGCAAATGTAAAACCAACAACAATATATAGGAGACCAGAGGCAGCAGAATACCCGCTTCTCTACTGCATGTTCCTTCAAGAAAAAATATTTTTTCCAGGACTAGGGCCATAGAAGAGCTCTATCTATCACCCAGTGTTCACTAAACAGACAGAATGTCTCCTCTCCACTGAGATACGGGAGAACGAAAGGAGTAATCCACCCATGAAGCTACAGCACTGAATTCACCATAGCCCGGAGCTCTGCTAATCCCCTCTCCATCTCCTGGTGGCTAACCCAGAGCTGCAGGGAGGACATTTCCCAATCGCTGGACTCCAGCACACCCAAGTACGAATAGCAGGAATCTCTCCCATCTCTGTCCTGCAAGCGACTTGATTCTCTGGATGCAGACTGGTTCCCCAGTGGATAAGAGGAAAGATTTTTCCTTGTGATCACACTTTCTGCAAGTTGTCATCTTGCTGAAAAATATAAAGCAGAAAACATGCCCCTTTCTTCACTCCTAGAAGCCTCACATACATAATTTAATGAAAAAAATCAACAACCCACTACATTTCACATTTCTGATTTTTTTTTCTTAAAAGAAAGTAAAAGGCACATAGTGAGGCTTTCAGGAACAAAGGCAGCTGTCAGTAATAACCACACACAGTATTATATCCAAGGATTAGCCTATTTGAGGCTTTATCAGGAAACTACACGATAATTAATTGGCCACAACACTGAGTTTTGAAACAGAGGTTGGGTCACGTTACAAGAAGGAAAGCATAGTTACTGCTCCAGAGAGTTCTTAAGTCAGTAGGAGACTTTAGATCTTTATTGTTTTAACATAAAATTGATTTCCCACAAGCTGTATATAAAGACTGTTCTGTGAAATTGGTGCTCAGACAGTATTTATGCATCACACTGATATTTTCCACATGTAGACTTTGATATTCCTAAGAAAAAAGAAAAAAATAAAACCAACGGCGCAGCTAATTCAGGGGACCTCAAAATGAACCTCGGTGCTGATTGTTTTCTAATACTGTATTCCTTTTGGCAATGCTACCTTAAACTCATAAACAATAGGGTTGGATCCCAGAGAATGCAGCATGCCCTCAACCACAACTGAAAGCGAGAGGAGCAGAGCGTGCTGAGCACCTGGCAGGAAAAGTCCTTAATTAGCACCATTTGGAAAGCCACGCTTATGAGATCACTCACTCTTGGCTCTTAAGAAAGAGTATGAGGTGGTCCAGAATGGAAAATGTACCCAAATCAAACACATGTGTTGGCATATACCATTACCCTGCTGATTTAAATAAAGAGGGTAAGAATTTGTTCTTAAAACCATTCTAGATTTGCCCTGTATTTTAGGTGTATTTTAGCATCGATTCTGTGCAAACTGCTTGTGTTGGGTTGTAGGGATTGGAACCATGACAAAAATTGGTAACTGGGTCTCATTCTAAAAACAACACACTTAATTTGACATGACTGTCCTTTTATAGTTAATGGCACTGTTTATGCTTTCATGCAAAATAAGAGCAAGAAATACAGAATCATTTGCAGAGAGATTCTCTGCATAAATGAAATTAGCCTTTCTTGTTGAAAGGGGAAAATATTTGAAAGAAAGAAACTGTTTGAGGTAAGCCATAAACACATAATGTCTAGAATTTCTTCCTTGTAATCAGTTTGTAATCAAAAGTTTCACAAACATGACAGGCCACCTATATTCAGAAGAAATGTCTTCCTCTCCACAGCATGGTGTGTATAATCCAGTGAAAGAAAATACCTTCAATAGTCTCAGACTGTCTCTTTTACCATTTCATCTTCAATCGTATTTTATTTGCATTGAGTAACCACTTTCCATCCTTTTGCCAAGACCTTTTATCTCTCCTTTTAGTCATAGCTCAACTTCTTCCTCAGGAATGCAGCACACCACAGCACTGATGTTACAGGCGCACATTCATCACGCCACTGTCAGTGTCCAGTGTTCAGTTCTATCCAGGAAATTCCTACATTTTGTTCAACTTATTAGGGCAGGTATGTTATATGAAAAATAGTTAATATTTCTTCAAGGCTAAGAAAACTTAAGTGATCCTAAAATCATGGAGCAGAAGTAAAACATGCTGTGATTGCCTCCGGCTTTAAAAAAAAAAATCTCTGTAGTGCTTGTAATGAATAACACCTCTCACTGACATAAAAGAAAGACTTTTTGTGGGTTTTGGTTTTTTAATTTCACATAGAGTTTTCAAATTACATCTTTAAGAGAAAATAGAGGACAAAACAAAGACACTCTAGTCGCAATTTTGACTCCCCCAAGCCTTCAATGCTACCATTCTATTGTCCCACGATCCTGATTTCTATGACTACCACCATCATGTGGATAGTGAAATAATGAAGTAATGTGGTAGATTTTTCAATATGCTACTTATTTTGACCAGCAGACTCCAGCAGGGCCAGTTTCTATATAGGCTACATGAGAACTTGTTTTGTACAACAATTAAATGCTTCACTGGGTCTCTTTTATCAAAGCAGTAACAAAAAAGATCATTTGACAAAATAGCTTTTTCAATGCTATATATTGTGTTTCACATTACCAAGTGAAGATTATAAATCTGGCAAAGGACATTGCCAGTCTTGTCTAGATGCAGCCCGATTAGAAATGTTCTCTTACAACTTAACGCGCTGTGATGGAATCAGGAGATCCAAACACATACCCAAGCTTTTATCAACTTTTCTCCCTGTTTCTCAGTGTCCGTTTTGTTGCTAAGAGTCTGAAAAGACAATGAAAATGCATTCAAGATCATCTTTTAAAATAAAAATGCAAATACACATAAGTCAGTTCAGCAAAACATAATTTCAAAGTATAAATGTAACAATTTTCCCGTAAAATGCTGAATCTATTCGACCTCCAGGACAACACTACTAAGGATCCCAGCAAGAGGCTCCACACTTCTGTTCAGAGGTTTTTTGGTTTGTGTTTTGTTTGTTTTGGCTTGTTGGGTTTTTTTGAGTATCAGTAACCAAATATCACATGATTCCAATTCCAGTCAGGAATACTGTTGTTACTGAATCCAGTCTGGGAGTGTACTTTTCATAAAAATACTTTCAACTTTATTTAACATTGTTGTACTCACCGAGTTGACATCTACTGAATCAACTACTGCAGCAGGACTTTCAACATCATCATTATCTTGAAAATCTCAATACTGATTCATTGACTCACTGCCATGAGCTAGTCACAGACCAACCTAAGAGTCAGTTAAATAGTGAACATCCTAGGAGGCAGCACAGAGAAACCAGATTTAATTCTATAGGTCATGTAAGGATGAGTAAAAGGGGGAGAATGTCACATATCAAAATCTAAGATATGAAAGAAAAGAGTTTGTGTATTAAGTAATGCCAGTACTCCTCCACTATTATGACATCTTATGCTATGATGGATGTTGCAGATTTCAGAACTATAGGTACTCAAGTCAACTGGCCAGATGTTTCATGATTTCTTTTGGATAAACTCCCAGATCAAACCTAAGCAGCCTAAAAGAAGAAACTTTCTTTCCTCCCTCCTCCTTTTTTTTTTCCCCAAGTGGAATGCCATTTACCAGTGTATACCTTTGCCTAACTGGATTTCTAATTATAAAAGCATTTGATCATATGCCTATAGACTGTGGTTTAAAACATCCCAACTCTTTTAACCAAGCTGAACTTTCAGAACTCTTCGCAAAGCTGGCTTATGTAGCTATTGATCAGCTTTGTGTGGCAGGACATACATGTTATGCTAAAATTGACATGCTTGGAGGTCTAGCAAGAATGAAAAATTGCTGCACAAGAGCTTTGTTTTAAAGTAAAAAAGCCCAGAAAACCACAAGCAACTTGGAAGTTTGTAAGGATATGAAATCAAAAACATCAGAAAATTCAGTGTCAAAATAAACCTCCAGGGCCTGTTTTTGCCAGCTACAACAGCAAACCTCTAAAATACAACTAAAATGGTCATAAGAGAGAAGACCTCAGAGAGCAGATATCCTCAGATGGACTTTCTCTCAGCAGAGTGAAGACACTAAATACAGTGCACTGGAGCCTGTAGGTAGATATATGTCTCAGAGCTCTTGTCTCCAAAGCAAAAAGCAAGAAAGGAACTAAAGATCTCTGCAGTGTTTTACCCAAAAGACAGCAGGACTGCATCTTGAATTGTCTGCTTCATTTGAATGATCTTGAATTTCATTTGAGAGAAAATACGTGTCATGGTTTAACCCCAGCTGGCAATTAGCACCACACAGGCACTCACTCACTGTCCCCACAGACCCAGTGGGATGGAGGGGAGAATCAGGAGCACTAAAGTGAGAAAATTCGTGAGTTGAGATAAGAACAGTTTAATAACTAAACTAAAATAAAATAATAAAAACAATATACTGTCTGAAAAGGAGAATAAAAGAGAGATAAACAAAACCCCCAAAAAGTGAGTGATGCAAATGAAAAACAATTGCTTACCACCAACAAACCAATGCTGAGTCTGTCCTCAAGCAGTAGCAGTCCCCACAGCCAGATTCTCCTAAGTTTACATAGCATGACATCATATGGCCCTTTGGCCGGTTGGGGTCAGCTGTCCTGGCTGTGTCTCATCTCAGCTTCTTGTGCATCCCCACCCCAGCCTTCTCATTGGCAGGGCAATATGAGAAGCTGGAAAGTCATTGACTGCTTGGCAACATCTAAAACATCAGTGCGTTATCAACATTATTCTCATCCTAAATCCAAAATACAGCAGCGTATCAGCCATTAGGAAGGTTATCTGTATTCCAGCTGAAACCAGGACAACAACTTAGAGATTTTTACATAACAGGAATAAAGAGAATACTATTGCATGACAGGTAGAGAGGAGATTCAAAGAACAAGTTAAAATTAAATTAATTAGCAAAAATTATAATTTTAAAATCTTATTCGACATAGTCCTTGATTCCACAAATAAGTTTTTTTCTCAATTACAAATAGACAAAGTTGTTAAAGAGGTAGAAATCAAGCAAATGCATCTTTTAGCACATTCATAATGCTTTGAAAACCATGTGATTCGAGCTGAGGAAATGTTTGTCAGGAGTTTCCAAGCAAGCCTAGAGTTATAGCAAATGGCATTGAAAAAATAACCAAACCTCCATAATCTAAGTGAAAAGGAAAATAATGCTTTTAGAAGCTGAAGTGTGAAATAATTTTGTGATTTCATATTTAATTTCAATCTACTGACCTTTACCTGTGAAGGGAATACAATCCAATTTCTCTTTATCTCAGGAGCTATCTTCAGACACACTTTTTAGCATCTGTCCTGGTTTTTTAGCAACCTTTCCTGGTTGGAATAATTTCTTTAGAGAGGATATTCATCATATAGCCAGGAAACCAAGACTCTACCCTTAACTTCAGTTTGGTCTTTGGCAAATAATGAAAACTTGACAGCTTCAGTTATCCAGCTGTAAAAAGTATTTTTGAGGCCTTAGAGGGGAAGTGCAAGACATTGACTGTGTATATGGATTTATATCAGCTAAAAATAGGATTAGAACCTCTCCATTGGGCAAAGTAGCCTGTTTCCCCTACCTATTGAAAAGTCCATGAATTCTCCCTTCCTTTACCTCTTCACCAACTGTAGGACTCATCCTTTCTCAGTTCTGCTTATTCTTCTCTCCGTTCTGTAAAAGTGAACAGCAATGATGACATTTTCCTCCTGAAATGAGGGGCAAAGGAACGTGCCTGCTGGGAATAATCTGGTCCTTATCTGCAGGCATAATAGTTGTCCCCCCAGTTTTCATCTGAAAATTACTTTGTCTGAAAACTCAGTCATCCTCCACAGGCGCTGCTGACATTTGCACCTTCCAACAGAGCAGGAATATTTCTTCTCAAAATATTCAAACAATCTTATGAAACAACTTGGAACTTGACATGTTTCATAACATAAAACAAATGTATGTTCGCTAACTGTAGGGGAATCGCTGCTTAAGATGCTTGAAGTGAGCCTTCCTAAGGCAAATAGAAGGTTTTGTGGCAAACTAACAAATTGACCTTTAAAAACATATTTAGAAAGGATGACATCTTTTGAAATAAATTCTGTCTGGTTGCACGGTGATTCGCTCAGCAGTATAACCTCACAGTACAGCACTGTGTTCACTAGAACTGTCTGTATCTTTTCAGGTAGAATTGCTAGAGTTTTTTCCTTTGCTTTACAGGTGAATGTCCACTTGACAGCAGCTTTGCTGTCAGGTTGTCATTTGTTGGGGTTTTTTGGTTTGGTTTTTCTTTTTTAATTCCTGACTAATTCTGTAGAAATAGCTGCAAAACAAAGCACCTTCTCCTCTGACACAAATGACCTAACACAACTCAGACTCTCTTAAGTATGTCCAGGTTGTCTTCCACAATCCATTCTTCCCAAATCTGTTTGGCCTCATCAATTGTTTTCACTGTGTCCAGAAATAGACTATTGGGAAAAAAAAAGTCCCACTGATATTCACTTTACTTTCAAAACATTGTACCACTTCTCTTTTCCTCCGGGCACAGGCATAAAGCAGTGAGAGGCAGCGCAACAGCAAAGCCTCCTCAATGGCACAGTGAAAGCATTTGCACTTTGATTTTGTTGTTTGCACTGTTTTCTGCTATCAGTGTAAAGATGAGCAGTGTCAGTCAAGAGAGCAGACAAAAGGATGGGGCCTCGGAGAAGTGATGTTTCTTCCCTTAAACAAAAGATGTTAGGCAAATCCTCAGGACGCATTTCTTTCTGCTGCTTGTGAGGTGAACTAGAGATGCTGTGGCAGAAACCAGTCTTTGCAGCCTTTATCCAGCTGTAAAGTATATGGTACTCAAACACTTTTGCAAGCAGCGAAGCATAGTGAGTGATATATCTCCACCGCTGCTAGTAATGCCATGTCTCTGTTGCTATGGTTTTAATGCCTTAATAATAATGCCTCTTCACCTTCCCTAGTAACACAATTGCCATTATATATATATAATACACAGCACTTTTAGTTGTGAGTACAGATCACCTGGTTCCTCCACAGTACAGCCATGATTTCACAGAATCACAGAATCGTAGGGGTTGGAAGGGACCTCGAGAGATCATCGGGTCCAACCCCCCTGCCAAAGCAGGCTCCCTAGCACATATTGCACAGATAGGCATCCAGATAAGTCTTGAATATCTCCAGAGGAGACTCCACCACCTCCCTGGGCAGCCTATTCCAGTGCTGTGTCACCCTCACTGTGTAAAAGTTCTTCCACATGTTGGTGCAGAACTTCCTGTGCTCCAGTTTACAGCCATTGCCCCTTGTCCTGTCTCCACAGACTACTGAAAAGGGGTTGGCCATTTCCCCCTGCATCCCATACTTAAGATATTTATAAACATTAATTAGGTCCCCCCTCAGTCTTCTTTTCTCCACACAACAGAGCACTCTGCAGCCTGACCTGTGTTGCAGCTGTGGGTGCTGGTATGCTGTGCAAATCAAAACTTTCTTTTGAGATATCCAGCAGTAAATATCAATTATTTCAATCTCATTGTATTAAGGTCCCCTGGAAAATATGGTCTATTAAACTTCTACATATATGAACAGTGCAAAAAGAGCCAAATGACCTCAGTAAAATTTCCATTGCTTTTAGAGAGCAAGGGACTGCACACACAAGATATAATAAACAGGTTGACAATAATATGTTAAAATATAAGTTATATTTCAGAATAGGATTAAAAATACAGATCAAACAATAAACTGCAAAGATGTCACAGATGGAAGTAGTTCCCCAAAAGTCAGGATTAATAAAAACTGCAATACATAGTATTTATAAGACTTTCTTCAACATGTGAGAGCATTTAAAAATAAAAAATTAATTAGTATTGTTATTCCTAATTGGCAGAGAGATTTGACAGAGCACTGGAACAGGCTGACCAGGGCGTTGTGGAGTCTCCTTCTCTGGAGATATTCAAGACCCATCTGGACACCTACCTGTGCGACCTGTCCTAGGGAACCTGCTTTGGCAGGGGGGTTGGACTTGATCTCTGGAGATCCCTTCCAACCCCTATGGTTCTGTGATTCTGTGAATAGGCACTGCATCAAATAGGATATAACTGGCGGAGCTAGAAAATCACTCTCGTGACTAAAAAAGCTCAGTGCTAGAAAATTAATTTTCTTCTCATAATTGAAAACATATTTTACTTCTAACTCATAGGAAAGTTAATCTTATTTCTGGATTATTTTGATTTCTTCAACCCTACTAACAGAGCCCCTGTAGTACCTGGTAATCACATAAAATAACCCCGTTCATAAATTCACTCTCTCCAGATGACCTGCATAGTCTTGGTCTGAAACCTCAGCCAATATGTCATTGATTATGTACCTCCCACATCCCTGCACTTGGGTGAATGTTTCAGCCATCTCTTCCCGCACAGATTTTTTAATTTTCTCTCAACAGTTGTCCCATCCTGGAATTGAAACTCTTCTGAAACACTTGAACAGAGCAGTCATATGCCCACTTCATCCTCGCTTGCTATCTAAACAACTTGAAGTCTTTTAGCATAACTCATTAATATTATCTCTTTTCCTGTAATCCAGTCCCAGTTTGAATAAATTTTTCCTTAACAACAATTATAAAACCAGCAGATACCATTATTGTGTCTTAACTGACATGTACAAGAACTTGAATATTTTCCTGCCTTCACCAGTAATACTTCTCTTGATATTTCCAAGAAAGACTTTGCTTTTTCGTGGCTGTATTACATTCTTGGTTGAGTCACTTTGTGATTGAAGAATAGTAAAGTTTTCCTTTTCCTCTGGCATGAGCAAGTCCAGCTATTCCCACTTTATAGAAGACAATCGAGTACACAAACCTTTTTTTTTCTCTGTTAGATCTCTTCCTGTCTTTATTATCCCCATGCTAAAATACAAGCAGTTGTTCTTTCATAGTTGTGCTCACTTATACATCTTTTATCTCTTTCTCACTTCTCTCGGGTTTCAAAAATCATTTAAAACCATGCTTTAAAATAACAGAGACGGGTCTATAGTTGTCCTAAGTGCCTTCTACCTTTCTAGACCATAGACCATTGATATAATTTAGCTCCGGTTTAGGAGACTTGTTTGAGAACCAGCATACATGCACTTTTGTCTGTGTATGTGCTGGGGAAGAGCTGGAATTGTTAGGTCTTTTCTATAAAAGATTATATAGCTAGAAACTACAACTCAAAGCAAGCTAAGGGATGATGCTACTATTTCCTCTGAGCAGTATTTAATTTCTCAGCTGAATGTGGTCCCTGGCCCGTAAATCAGCTTGGAGTTCAAGCTGAAAAAAAGTCCAGAGCTACATTTGTAATTGGGGATGGAAATGTGCTGCAAAATGAAACTGAACTACAAAAATAATTCTGAAAAAAGGGACTGTCTGTTCCCTTTGAATACATTAGCTCTGTATATTAAATTTATATCTTGCTTCCAGCTGCAGCAGCATCTGTACTCTTATTTTTGTCTCTCTCAACAACCACATTCACCCTTTCGGCAGGGTTATCATAACCATCCCTTCTTTATGAATTATGGCCATGCCTAAGTATTAAGTGCCTTAGTCACATGCTAAGTGGATTCAAACAAATGCAATTTACTTGGGCACAAAGCCATCACTGTTAGCAAACTCTCACTAGCACAGGACACTGCAGCTGCTGTCAACAACTGAAGCAATTGTGACCTATTCTTCAGTCTACACTCATTTGTCATAGAAGAGAGACACAAATTCTAGACCTGAGCTTTTCTACTCCAGGCACTCTCTTTCCCAAAGTAGCACAATTAGAAGATCACTGAGCATCTTTGAAAACATGTTTGAAAACTGTTATGCCAGGTCCTCATTTTAAGTTACTCCTTCAAAAGAAATGGCCAGTCCATACCCAGAACGAAAAGCTGTCACAAACCTCATCATTCCTTACTCCAATGCAAAGTATACATCTCCAGCTCATGTTCTCTTAGAAATAATAATCAACAGTTATATTAAAAAACTATAGATATTATCCCTCAAGGGGATGGCAGGGGAGGAAGAAAAAAATACTCCACAATCGTTTCACTTAACAGGCTACTAGAAGCATTTGGTTACATTGGTAGACGCCTAATTAGTTACACAGCTAAAATGAGTCATTGTTCTTCCTCCAAGAGATGTAGCCAAATTTAAGTGCATACGCACAAATTAGCTTCATCTTTTTCAACGACAATGGTATGGTCCAAATCCTTCAAAGCCAATGGAAAGGCTCCCACTCACTTCAGTCAATTTAGCTTGTCCCTGGACTTCTCTTCCACAGTTTGTGAGTGGAAAAGAAAAAAATAGATGAATAGAAATCACATGGCTGTACTAAACAGACTTCCAAGTGAAAATAAAAAGCTGTCTGTAATTAAAGAAAAGTAACAGATAAACTGGAACTTTTTTGGAGCCTGGAGGCTTCAAAATAGCAGGACAAAAATGTCTGGGACATTAGAGAAAGAACAGCCTTAGGGAAACTGTTCTTTCTGGACCAAGAATGTCTGACAGAATTTATAAACTTGTCCAAGTAATTTTCTCCTAGATTCACCAGTGCAGGCTTAGAGTTTTGGTTTGGTTTTGTTTTTCATCTGAAGGCAGATTAAGAAAAATCTTTCTCTCCATGTATTTTAATGAAGAAAAATTAAACAGTTCTTAACACACTAACTTAGAGTATTT
This sequence comes from Porphyrio hochstetteri, assembly GCA_020800305.1. Lineage (NCBI taxonomy): Eukaryota > Metazoa > Chordata > Aves > Gruiformes > Rallidae > Porphyrio > Porphyrio hochstetteri. Next base: position 13,748,874 of record CM036912.1, on the reverse strand, counting down.
CAGAAACAAATCAGTAATTCTAGAAACAAAGTAAGACACCTTAGTTCACAGGACAAAAGAGCAGAGTAATTAAACTGTGCAGAATTTCTAGGCTACGGTCTTTGTGAAGCCACTTGCTTCAGAAGGAACTTAACCCCAGTCTTGTACTGGGTAGAATTTTGTCTCTGGAAACAACCGTGCATGACACATGTTAAACTCGGCCCTTGCCCTAGCCTCTTTCCCCTTCCCCTAGCTCCATGTATGAAATTACTAATACAGGTACCAAACAGCTCCACCAAGGTAATGCCCAAAGGTTTTGTTTGGGTTAGGTGACAGGAAGGTCTGAAAGTTTCAAGCATCACGCAGGCTCTCCACTGGTATCCATGTAAACCTTAACTTAAAAATGGACACCTTGCAATTTATCCAACTGAGATTTCAGACATGTTAGTGTCATTTGGTCTTCAGAACATGAAGACAGAAATTAGCCAAGAGCATTGGAATAGAATCAGCAAACAGGAGACACAGATGTGAAAGAGGAAAATATCAACGCCAGCATTTTATGCTGGATGTTACTGTCACTGAGTTCTTTACTTCTGTTAGACTTACTGGAAAGAACCCTGAACTTTCTTTGGGATAAACATCTGATGTATCTTCCTTGTTAGGTGACAACAGTAGATGAGCTACACACAGAGGCAAAACAACACTACTGAGGAGTAAAGCCAAACTCGTAAGTTAAGAAATGCCACGTTTAAGGTTGCTTAATGCAGCTTCTGTATTACGATACAATCTTTAACCGCACAATTGCATTTTTTCCCCCAGACCTCATGCACTGCACAGGATGGATAGTTCTTCTGTCAGAATGTCTTCGATTTTATGTTTTATACATTTTTTTCCCCAACATCTTACTGCACGCCTTTAATCAATTATAAGGCCTTCAGATGTTTCTTGAGTAACCTTTACTGCTCTCTAAAAAGAGAGATCGCATTTTACAATGACAGACACATTAAGAAAGCAAGCAGAAAGGTTAAACAGCAAGACCCAGACCTGCAAAGTGATTTCTATCATAATAAATAGGAATTTGAACAAGTAAACTAGGCAACTCAAAATTAAATTAAGAAATTATTTACTTAAAAAAAAACCAAAACAAGCAGCAAAAATCATCAGAGTATTTGGGACTTTAAAAAAATAAAGTTGAAATCTATGCTGTTTCTTAAGGTGATTCATTCTAGCACATTTCTGGAAAAGAAACCATGTTATCTTGTTTTTAAAAGACACGTATAAGAGCTGACTTCCCAGCATGATTCAGTGCTGAGAGTAACATCGTTAGTTTTGTCTGTGGCCTGCTTCTGAGGGATGATTCCCTCAGGTCTTAGAAGTGACAGATCTGAAGTATCAGGCAAGTGCAACACGTGTTTTTCAGGCAGACCAAATGGCCCCACAACAGGGTAGAGACCACAATGCTGCTTTTTAGTTGAGATTTTTAATTTCCTTTCTTTCTGTTTTCCAATGGCCAAATAGCCAAAATCTTGATCAAATCTTTGTACCTTCAACATTTAAATCTCTGTAGGCTTTAAAGACAAAGCCTGATGAGACAGGCAGGAAGTTAATATTAGCCCTTTGTTGATCTAGTGCTTCTGGCTGTGAGCAGCTCGGCTGATTGAATGCTGCAGGAAGCAGAGACAGAGTTAAGATGAAAGCAGCAAAATGCACCTGTCTCCTGAAAAAGCACATTAGACCCCTTCTCCATGCATCATTTGGGCATCCATCTTACTTTTCACTTAAAAAAACTTAGCTGAAGCAATTAAACACTATCATGTTAAGCATTTACAGTGAAAAAACAAGCCTTGAGAAAGTTTTGCTACCTGCTAAGTTCTGATCTTTTCACTGGCCATGCAAGGTGAAGCAATGAAAGAAGTTGATGTTCCTGGGGAGGTAAAGAGCTCGTTTGCCTTTTACATTAGGGGCTAGGTGATAACCATATTTGAATTTTTCCTTTCAGTTCTAAAAGCTTTGTGTCTAATCAATAAATCAAGAGAATGGAAGAAAGCAAGAAAATGTAACTAGGAAAATTCTAACTTAGGAGCATCTGGGAAAATTATACCTTAGGAGCATATCAGACAATAATTTGTGGGTATGTTGTGCTCTTGCAGGAATAAAACCAGAGGTAGTTCTGCCACTGCACTACTGCATGCATGAGGAAAAAAGTGAGAAAAACACCTTCTGTTCTAAGCAGTCAGTAGCTCTAGTGGCTACTGATCAGTCCTTCAACTGTCAATTAGAGCCAAATTGGGCTGGAAGGATGGTGCAGCACTGAGCCTGCAATGGCAAGCAATATATTTTTCAGTCAAGAGGTCACAGCACTGGACAGCAGGGTCTTGACAGCTTTATCCAGGGTCTAAATGTGGTGGGTTGTAATGATCATAGCTCCAGAGGGAAAGACAAAGATCCACCAAGGTTGGAGGATATTAAATGGCTGTTTTACAATATTTTCAGGTCCCTCCATTTCTACCAAGCTGCTGACACATGATCTGGATTATGACCAGTCTGGATGGCAGATGTCACACTTCCTTCTCAAGACTGCCATATACAAGTGAAAGAAAAGCAAGAAATTTTTCTTCAACCCAATATTAACTGCACAACTAAGCAGCATGGCAAAAAGAAAGGCTATCCCAGCCTTCATTCTGTAGAGCTCCTCCCCATCCATGCAAGCACACTCTGTGCCTTCTCAAGTTCAGCAACAAACTCTGCTATGTCTCTCAACTGCCTTATGCTGAAGAACTGGAAGAGAATTTCCTGACAGTAAGACATCTCATTAATGGTCCCACCTCAGCACCCCCACGGCCTCCTGGAGGGGAGCTGGCAGGGCGAGAGCAGCCAGTGCTGTTCATCAGGGTTGCTTGCAACAGCAGTAGCTTCTGGAGTGAACACAGAAGCATCATGAAGATAGCCAAATGGAGAACTTGGCTTGTCCATGTAGATGAGTTAATCTCATTATAACAATTTCTTACTGTATCTGTTTGGGTAAGACAGATATAAATAAAATACCCTGCCAAGTCATGCTTACACAGCTGATGTTGCTGTTAAGTTCATACCGTTTAGAGCACCATTTACCTTGACTAATTGCAACGAGATCTTACTTGAGCACTGAGCTAGGGATTTACATGGGCTTGCACTTCCTTGGAAGAGTTTCAAAACCATATCTACATAAAATGAGATGATAACCTCCAGTATGAAGACAAAACTTTTCATTTTTACTGGTAGCAAAAGAATAATTAACAACCACTGAAGCAATGAACAAAAAAATTGTGGCTCTGCCAAGTCTCAGCTAAAAAATAAGAAACCCACCGATAAAAATCCCATTGAAATAAGCCCATTCAGTGAGGGCAAGAGGGCCTCACAGACCCTCAATTTTAATCTCTCAATTTATATCACTCCATTTAGAAATGCTCTTCCTGCTAATTGCAGTGAGTCAGCCTATCGAATTCTCTCTGACACTTTATTTATAGTATAAATAATTCTTTGCTTTTCAGACGTTACTCAAGTATATTTGCACACCTGACTAAGTAGAAGCTCTGATTTATTGACTTTGTTGTTCCATGAATATGTAGTGCCATTAGAAGAGGGAACTAAGAGCTGTAATAAGACCAAGGAAGTTTCAGAGATGTAAGCAAAGCCATTTTCTTTATACTAGCGAGTTTTGTGCTGTATTTAAAGGATGTGACTCTATGATTCAAAATTATTGCCAAATTGGAATGATTATGCCTGTGAATCACCCATTTTGAAACATAATTCCTACTTACCTTGAAGTGGAAAGAATGGGAAAATCTAAACAAATAAGGGCATGTGGTTTCCTAGTATTTTTCCATAACATGCAATGCATTGGCAGTCGAAGACATGACACAGCACAGGGACACAGAATTCAACACCACCCAGGAGAACTAAATTTCAAATGGACATGGAGGGTGCAGTCTGATGGCTGTAACCACTTAGGAGCACACATGGCCCTAACATAAGGCTGTCAAGAACCCAACATAATGCAATAACAACAAACTGTAAGGAAACTTTCTTGCTCGGCAAGAGAATAGGCTGCTGTTCAGAGGGAAGGAAAGGCTGTTCATTGTGTTACTCAGAAGAGATGGACTGACAGCTTGTAGAGGCCTATTTTAAGACAACACCGCTACAGATGTTGTAAGAATTATGGAAGTCACCCTGAGACTGTTTCTGCTTTTGCTTAGCAGAGTAAAAAATGTTGCTCTGCCTGGTGTCAAAAAAATCTGCCCAGCAGGAGTGGTTGGTTCAACATACATTTCCTCTGACTCTGCTTATGTTTTTTAATTATTATTTTATCTACTGGATGTCAAGCTTTAAATTTATAAATAGTCCTGGGAGATAAGCCAGAACTCCTACTTTTCCCTTGTCAGCATCCCTAACCACTGATAAGCTAGGCTCTCCAGGTTGGTTTTCTTTCTTAAAAATTTGAGACAAAAATAATAATTTAATGATTTGTTAATAAAACAAGTCACCTCCTAACATTACAAAAAAATTCTTCAGAAAAAGAATCCACTCAAAAAAATCCATTAAGAGGAAATTTAGGAGGCTCTGTTTCAGTTTTAAAGACTAATTTCTACATCCCCCTTATACAACATGGGAAGGTATTTCATTCTTTTCCAAATTTTTTTCCCAGAAAAGTTACCCTTATATCCACTTGAAAATTTATTTTCAATGCCTTCACATAGCTACAATTGAGAATAAAAGTGGGGGGTGGTGGGGAGGGACACAGTTGATATTTTTTAAAGCAAGCAAGCAACCAGAGAACTGTAAGAAATATGCATCTTGTGCCAGAAAGGAAATCTCCTGAAAACATTTATCATACCAAAATAAAAACAAAATTATTTTTGCTAAACCTAAACGCAGCTGAATAGAGGGGCAACATGAAGACAAATGAAAGTCGGTGGTTGCAAATGCAAAGAGCTGCAGGTTGAGGAGGAATTCTCCCCCTTACTCCTGCCTGCTGCCAAGTTGTACGCTGATCATAAGTGCATAGGCAGAAGATAAGGTAGTCAGACACCGTGCACACCTTAAAGTATCTGCTCAGCTTAAAGGAAAAAAATAAAGGGGGTTCACAAGAAATGAGATAGAAAATACTTTTTTTAATATTATAGTACTGTTACATATTCACTATACACACCACTATGGGAAACATTAGGAAGCATTAGCATCTAGGCTGGGTCATGCAAATTAGATCAGGTTCTCTAAGTCAGTTCTCTCTTTGAAATGGGTCTTAATAAAGCCCAGAAAGAAAACATGTTTACTAAGAGCATATAAACCTACACAGCAAGTTAAAACAGGATTCCTCACATCTTTTTCAACTGCAGTGAAAGTAATAAACAAAGTTTGTTCATTTCAGTGACACCAGAACCAAGCTACAAAGCATAGACGAGTCACCAGTAACTGACACAGGAAAGGAAGGACATCCCTGAACTTCCCCCCAGCCCTGTCCAAAGTCACCTGTTGTTCACTACCAATTTCTTGCACAAAGGTTATGCATAGCTTTTAAAAAACAAATACGGGGCAAGTTATGTTTTTTGTCTGATCTGGTAAATCACTACAGTGTTTCACATGACTGATCCCACCTGCTAACAAATAAACATTTCAACCCATATTCAACCTCATCGTTCAGTCTGTCTCCATGTCCTGGGTCTACCCAGCAATAGTCTACAGAAATGCTATAATTAAGGTTATTCCTATTGATTATCTTTAAATCTAGTCGATGGGAAATGCAATGTTCTAAGGGGAAAATAAAAACCTCTAGGGAATGCCATTTCTGGAATTTCAGTCAAATGTTGACTGCTGCTCCACTCCCCCAAAAGAAAGTACATACCCAGGGCACATTCACACAGCATAGCCTCTGCCAGTTTGGTCATGTCAGAAGGTTCCCTGGCAAAGCCAGAGCACATGGCTATACCACCTCCCTTAGTGAGCCAAAAATAAAGATCTGAATCACCTCAACCCCAGTGCAAGCAGCAATAACGGGAGATTTCAAACTGAGCTTTTAATTTCTGGCTATTATCTGATTGCAGATGGAAATACTTTTTCAGTAGGGTACAAATCTGCAATGACTATCACGCAATTTTCCTCAAAGCTTTGTTCTGTCAGAGGCATGAAGTCTGAAAAGAATCAATATGCAGAACTTAAGTCCTGTCACTGTCTGGTCTTCTCCATCTATGTCCTGGTTTCAGCTACAATGCAGTTAATTTTTTTTTAGCAGTGGATGGAATGCCATGTTTGGGTGTTAGGATGAGAACAGTGCTGATAGCACCCTGATGTTTCTGGTTGTTGCCGGGCAATCAAGGACCTTTCTCAGTTCTTCATACTTCCTTACTAATGAGAAAGGAGGGGACGCAGCCAGGACAGGTGACCCGAATTGGCCAAAGAGGATATTCCATGCCAGTTACGTCATGCTCAGTATAAAGGGGGACTGGGGGGAAGAGGAGGAGACAACGCCAGGACGTGCAGTTTCTGGGGACGGTCAGGTTCCGGGACGGCTCTAAGCTGTGCGGCCTGAGTTGTGTGGTTTGGTGAGAAACTGCATTGTGTATCACCAGTTTCATATATTTTGTGCTTTAAACTCCTGTTATTGTTATATCTAGTTTTCTGTTATTGTTTAGTAAACTATCTTTATCCCAACCTGCGGGGTTCTGGTTTCTAGGTTGTGGTTTCTTTTCCTCCTTTCTTCCTTCCCTTTTCCCCCTCCCCCAACTTTCCTTCCCCCTTCCGTTTAAAAGTACCAGCGACTGTGTGGGGTGCGGCCCTCGGCTGGGGCAAAACCACGACAATCTAGAAAAAGCAAATTAAATCTCCAATTAAGAAAAAAATATCATCTGTAGAAACATCAATGAAATCCAACATTCCTTGATGATGTGTGAACAAACTAATGGGGAGCAATTTTACTGAGCTATTTCATCTTCCCGTGTTTTCTTTTGGTAGTCTTAATGTCTAACAGCCTTTAAATAGATTCACCTCTAACTGCTGTGCTTTCCATGATAACATTTGTTTTCACTTGGATCACGCTTAAATGAAATCAGCAGATATTGAGTATTTCTAACCAAACCACATGTATGACAATCACACTTACTGAGCAAAGGGCCAAGTGCAGATCCTACAGTCTGGTGCCATTAAACCAGTGACTCAGACATGCTGATCCAGTCTGATTCCAGAACATTCTGCTTTCTAAAATTAGGGATTTTTAATCCCCGTTTCAGAATCCCTCAACTCACTAAGGAGGCATACAGTCATTTTTATTGACTATAAAACTTGCTAAAAGAGGTCAGGAATTGCCTTTTCCTTCTTATTGCCACATAATTGCCTTAAGATGTATGTGCAACATTAAAAACATCATTATCCATTTGATTTATTAACTAAATCACATTAACCACATTTAAAATAATCTGAATATATTTCTAGGAATCTAAGTTAGGATTCCTGCTGCTGCTGCTGCTGAAGAGTTACAATTTTAAGAAGGTTCAAAAGATCCATAGTAAAACTTACATGCCATATGTCTGCTAAATAACTACCAGAGATCATTCGCAAAGCAATCTATATAAAGGGACAAGAAGACACATCTGCATTTATTCTTGTTTTTCCCAGCATATCTCTTTTAAAATGGTGATTTTAAAACTCAATCTTGATGTAGAAGGGAGAATTCACGAATGTTTATATGTCATAAGTGGATAAATAATCTCAAAACTGCCAAGATACATTTTTCTTTGAATTAGAATTAACTTTGATTAACTTTATTCTTCTTTAATTATATATTCATGTATGTTTTATCAAAACTAGACTACAAATCTTTGTTTTCCTTGTGATCAAATTAAAGGGTCTTCACTTCCTTTTGATCTGCTGAGTTCCTAAACCTTTTAAATCTTCTCGTGTATCTGTCAGTCTCTAAAGTATTGAGAAAAGTAAGTCAGTCCATGAATAATTTAACATTTCTTTTCAAAAGGACCTAAACATTACCTAAATAGAAATAAATTATTCAATGAAAAATTTCTCATTGGCAGCAACTGTAAATACTGCAAAACTAAGGCATGTGCATGTATTCGGTTCTCAGAAAACTCGTGCATTTATGGTAACATGAACAGTTAGATCAGAACAGGCAGCACTATACTAAACTCACAAAAAACATACCTCTTCAGGCACTCACTCTGCATAGCCTTTATAGGTCCGTTCTGTATTTGCAAGCAGCAATGATCTAACCCAATCTGTGTGCATCCCATATCAGATAAAATGGAAAAAACTAGATCGATAGCATGTTTTGTGTGATTCCAATACACACAGCAACTGCTTCTGCTGCTCAATTAGGGCAGACAAGCTCCAAATTTAGCTGTGTATAGCTGGACAGTCAAACCAATGACCCCGTAGGGGGCAGGCATGGAATAGCCCAACTACTATATATTCAGGTCTGAGGTTATTCCTATATTCTTTACAAGTTGTTTATGTTTAGGTCTAAATAAATGTTATAGAAGAAAACAGGCAGGTAAGGAATGTACCTAATCAAGAACAAAGCCTGTAGTCAGGAATAGAGAAACAGAGCATCTAGTTGCAAAAAAGCAGAAAGCAGCAGTATTTCTAGCAGGTACAGGAAAACCTAATCTTCATCTGAAGGAATTCAAGGGGGCAGAGAAGACAACAGTCTTCTGGTACTACAACTGCAAAACAGTGAGCAGGAAGGAAAGTTTTCTTGGGGAAGAAGTGAAGAGAATTCCCTCCTGTTGAGAAATGCCTGGCAGCAAAGTCTGGTGCACACTGAAACATGTCTAACTCAGAATGTCTAGGAATATGCAAATGAGTCATTACAATTAAATATTAGCTTTTAAGGAAACACAGGATAATTTTAAAGAATTGTTCTATACCATGCTCCAAGCATCAAGTGGAAGATACTTCAAGTAACTAAAGTATGTGTATTTTTACCATTAATTAACCTGTTCTAAATTGCATTTCTCCAATTAAAACATTTAAGATCTATTCAGCATAACCACCTCTTTCCCAAATTTGTCATAATTTTCTCAGTTTTGAGGAAGTTTCTCTTAGTATCATCTTCATCTGAACTCTGTGATAGCACAGCTTTTTTCTAGGAGCGCTCTAGTATTTATATTCCAGGCAAGCAGAGAAACCAAGCAGAAAGGAGCAGCAAAGCATTAACAAAGGGTAAAATACCATGTACATTTGCATTCTGCTAGATAACCCAGAGCAGCGACCTATGCTTTCCCTATTATTTAGCTGTATCTGGAGGTAGCTTGCAGCAGGAAGAGCTCACAGACCAGCAGTTACCATTACTCAGAAATCAGCTGTATTAAGCCATGTTTGTATTGCCTCAAGTCAAAAACTCAATAATCCCACTGATGTGGATTTTTTAAATAGTCAACTGAGTCTGGTAATTGCCTTTTTCATTATTGACTCATACTGGCTCAAGTTATATGAGCTACATTAAACACATTATCAGTTCTTGTCGTTATTAACCAATTCTGTGCAATAAAAATAAACGAGTTGGGGCCACCCTTCCTTTTAGTACAGAAGCCAGAATCACAAAAAAGGACCTCAGAGCTCTCTGTTAAATTGATATGCTTTGGGTCTGCTAAAGAAACAATCCTTTCACATGACAAAAGTGCACAGACCAACCACTGAGCAATTTTTTGCACAATGGAAGGATAGAATGGATTGTTATAATCTTCCAGTCTGACCTCTTGAACAAATTGGGCCATAAGACTTTTATGTATTCATCTTGTTTGAATTGAAGCATTTCCTTCAGAAAAGCATCCATTTCAGATTTCAAAGTGTCCAATAAGGGAGAATTTATTACAATCTTCAGTAGATCATTCCACTGTCAGATCACTCACACTGTTTAAGATATGCCTGCTTGGAATCTAAATCGCCTGGTCTTAAACTTAATTGCACAGATCTCATTATACCTTTGCCAGCCAGACAGGAGAGCTGCTATTATCAAATCTCTGCTTCACATACAGTCAAGCTGTTCCTTTATCTTCTCCTTAATAAACTTCACCAAATCCCACTGCAAAGAAAGGTTTCCAAATCTTGGAGTTCCTCTCTTAGACCTCCCTGATTAATAAACTTCCAGACCTGCATGTGATATTCCAGTAACCAGTGTAGTGTGGGTAATTACAGCTTGAGCTATCTCCTATTACTCTGTTCAGACTGAAAGGAAAAAGAAAAAATAAATAAAATAAAATTTTAAAATCACATTTATAATGTTGCACTGGGAGCTCCCTCACCCCCAGAGTCCTTCTCGGAATCATTGCTTCCCAAGAGAAACTTCCCTGGTAGAAAGCAAAGCACATCCCTGGTTTCCTTCCAGCAGCACAGCTTTAGCTCCAACCATATTAAAACACATATTGTTTGGCTATACCCAGGGATAAATATAATCGCTATGGCTGTGAGGTAGGAGCAGGCCTGGGTGTACAGCACATACACATTGCCTTGTACCTGAGAGCACACATCATATCATGCTTTGTAGAAGCTTCTCAGGGACTCTGTGCAAGAATCCAACCATGTCACCAAGGAGCCCCCATGACCCCAAACATCTGCCTCTTCAGCACTCAACGTACACTCAGTCTTTGTGTAACCTCTGTTCATTATTTGTAATGTTTTCTACCTGATGACTCCTGAAATGTTAGAACCAAGCACTAAGAAGCATGTCTGGGCTCACACAGCAATCCACTACCAAACGCTCACCGAGAGCCCCCAGCCAGCTCTCTATCTCCTAGCCCGTGCTGTGCCGATTTCTCTTTTTTTGCTCCTAAGGCAAAGCAGACTACATGACATCAATTAATTTTCCCTTGATCGGATTCAGAGCTGTGAATTTGCTGAACAAGAAAAGCAAGGAATACAGAGAAAATGCCTTGAGAAGCATGTCTTCTGCATGCCAACCCCAGGTCAGACCAGCAGCCTCAGAGCTCCGCCAGCAGCACGCTCAGAACAGGTGGGCAGCCACCAGTGAAGGGGAACAGGGGAGGTGGGAGGCTTTCACATCTTATGGCCGTGGAACACACTTCTCCCGGTCCTTTCCCTAATGCTTTGGTGTAATCCCAGCAGAAGGGAAAGGTCAGAGGGTTGCAAATCTCTCTGATGAGTATCATGAGCAATACGACTGTAATTCATGACTGGAAATAGTATCTTACAGAATTCTTGTACCTTATACAATGCTTCCTAAGCAGAAGTCATTGTCCTGACAATGTTGTACTGATACAAGAAGATTTGGAAACAGTCACAAAGTCTTTATTACAGATAAAGCCAAAGCAACTAACTAACCAAAGCAGGAGCTCACCAAGCTTTGTCTTCACAATTGATATCTTTAAAATGTAATAGTCAACTGAAATACATTTCTTCAAATATGGGAAAGTTTAGGGGTGGGGGGAGAGGAAGACTTTGGAAGGAAATTAAAGTATCTGAAATACATATCAGCTAGTAGTGAGTTTTAAACATATCCTGATTAATGAATTAGCACAAAGCACACAATCCTGATGTATTTATGAAACAGTCAAATGCCCCTTCTTTCCATTTAATTAATGATCATCATACTCACCGTTAAAGGTAAAGCTGCACTGCATGTTAATGTATTTGTATGTAGTTTTGCCCTCTTTAAAAAGGAAGAGAAAAAAGACTGAAAATAAAAAATACAAGATTTCTTGTCCTTAATCATAAAGGGGGGATGTATAAAACAGGCTTAAGAAGTAATCCAAAATTTCTGCAGAATAAAATGCTTGTAATGTGAAGAGACTCCCACTTTCCATCACCATTTAAATTAGCTTTTATACATATTCATTGTGTTGTAGATATCCACAACATAATTTTAAGGCCTGACAAATACTGAGACCTAAAACACTCTTCATAAGTAATTGAAATTATTCTGTGGAACAAAAAAAATACATCTCTAATAATATTTGTAATATTCTTTAAGTTCTCTAAATGTTGATACTAGGACAAAATGTTTAAAAGATTCTAAGATTTAAAATATTGAGTCTTACAAATAATTTCCAGGTTTTACATATTTAGTCTTGGGAAAAAAAACAACAAGCATATGCATATCTGTGAGCATTTCTTGTGAGGACAGGGAGCGGGTTGTGGGCGTTCGTATCCATCGTAAACAGAACAGCTGAGGCCTTGAAATGCTCACATAGAAACTCACCTCATGGAAAACATCCTCCACATCACAAGGAGGCTGGGAGATAGCACAGCAGCTCTGTCTTCAAAGCATGCTGCTCCCCTGCTCTCTGGCCTCCCAGCGCGCCTCCCTCGGGTGCAGAGCTTTGTTTCGCTTTTCTCAGTGCCAGGGGGAATAGAGGAACATTCAAAACGAGCATGAGTCATTTTTCCCAAGTATAATCTCACAGTCAACACAAGAAAAGATGAGATCCCTTCACTTTAAGTCTTCAGAGACACAAATCCCGTAAATTCCCACAGAAATGTGTTGATCAATGACTATAAACAAAGAGGATTTGAACTTATTCAAGGTAAACTGCTGTTTAGCAGCCACACCTACATCAAGAGAATCCTCCTCAAATGAATTGGCTGTTTTCCTTCCGATTTTTTATCTAGATTTGGATTGTTTTGAGTGGTACATCTGATTTTATTTAAACAAAGCCAAGAACAAAGGCATAATATACCCAGCACAGCTGTAGGGAGAAACTTTCGATTCACATACTCTCTTGAAAGCAGTTGCAGTTATACTTCTGTGACACAGGAAGCCCATTAAATCCCTATCCACACGTTGCAGAGATACGCTGAGAGCAGGGGCAGAAATTTGGATGGATGCTGGAATTGCCAGATCAGTACTAAGGTGTTATGCAAGGTTAGAATTGCCCAACTTTCAAAGATGACTGAAAGTCATTTTATTGGTCTGACTGGATCCTTGATAGCACTTGAGTTCGGCTGGCACATTCAACAAACCACGTTGGAAAAACGGAATGTTTTTCCATTTCTTTTTCCTTTTTACTTTGGCCTGCTCTCTGCTCTAATAAAAAACACACCTTTTTACAAACATTTCTCTCTGAGGCTAGCACTGATTACTCTGTATGCCAGTAGTTCAACTTGGCCAGCCCAGTTATTGAATTTGCATGTGGTTCACTTTGACACATTTGGCAGATTGTCCTTTTTCCAGAGCATATTTTTCTAATTGTCCTTTGATGCTTTGTATCTTTCTAATCTTCCTCCTATTTTCCTTTCCCTTTGTCAGTGGTTTAGGTCCCAGCCTCTGGCTGCAGCATGTTCCTGAAGCTGTTTCTCAGAAGACACCCTGATATATACTCGTGGGCTTTTGCTCACACAGTCTGCTCACATGTCTTTATAACAAAAGTTTGGTATGAAACTGTGTCCAAAAAAAAAGGAGAAATAAAATAGTATTTTTACACTAAAACTGAAACAATCCCAAGATCTTAGAAGTGAGACAATCACATATTCTACCAACTTGCTGGGGGCTATTTGCCAGGGATATGACCAACCTGCTTCAAGACTCTCTTTTCCACAGTTGTGATTAGGGAACTGAACCTAATCTTCCTGCTTTGGTTAAATGCATCGTAAGTCGTTAGGCCTTCTAAGTAGATTGAGCCATTTTGCTTTTTACAAGTAATGAAATATTTATTTCATCAGCTTGACTGTGTACCTTGCAATGAAGTGATTGTCTGTTCTCTGGCTGAGTGAGCACCCAATTCCTGGTAAACCAGAATTTCTTCAGCTATCAAACTGAATCAAACAGCTTTAGAAAAAGTTTTGATTTTGACAAATCAGATTTTTCACCTTAAAAAAGCCTACCAGACCAGATTTATCAAAGGAATAAATCTAGCTCACCCATAACCATCACAATCATCATTTCAGTTAGGGTGCCCTGCAGCACTCAAGCATGTTCCAGGTATCTTTCCAAATAAGAATTGCCACTTAAAAAACATGGAGAATTTCACTTACAAGATGCAGTAGCTATCTGCATGCATATTAAATATCCTGCTGCATTCACATGAACATTTATCATCCATTTATAACTCTGTTTTTCCTATTTCCGGCAATATATTAATAACTTGGCAGTAAAAAAACTGGTTTAGCTGCTAAAGTAAAAGTGGGTTTACCTCTGATTCACTCTGATTGCCTCTGAGAGACTGTTACTAGGCCATTTGCTCCATCAGTGCTTCAGCTGCATGATGTGTGGAGAAATGATAGTGCATAGCAAGATTTACTACAGAAAAGGACTATAAGATTCACTAGAGAAAACTTTTTAGGGGATATGAGTTTACATAACCCAGTGTTAAATGGTAAGTCTCTATACAGCGTGTAAAATATTTGATTGATCCTGCATTCATTCAGCAATGAGGTGGATGAGAAAGCATTCCCCAACACACCAAAAACCAGGTTTTTTACTTGGTTTGAAAAAACCCTCTTCCTCTAGAGCACGAGGCACTGCCAGGGAGCAGACTGCACCAAAAAAGACTGGCACAAAAAAAAATAGGGAGAACCTCAGCCTTTCCTGCACCCTCCATCAAGGCACTCTTTACAGCCCTGTCCTCCCACAGCAGCAAGTGCAAGGTGTGCAAACTGGTGGCTCCAGTGGCACAGCACAGTCTTCTTTGAGGTCACCATCAGCACCACCACCTTTGTCTCACCAACTGCTGCATGAGCTGCCTAGTTGCTGTTTGCACACCCTGTGCACAACTCTCCGGCATCAGCGAACAGTAAAGAGAACACAAGCCTCCTCTATGAATCCTGTACCCCAGCTGCCTTCCCAAACCGGTTCCCACATGCCACAGACTCATTGCATGAACAGTGATTTGGCTGCAGGCTCCTTCATCCAGCACCATGCTCCAAGGAAACCTAGGCAGAAGCTCCACATGGATGCAGAAGCTCAACATGACTTCTGGTTTTGCAACATTATCTCTCAAAAACTTCAAGGAGAAGCAAATGCATAAAATGCTCTTATCAGAAACTATCCCTCCTTGCTATACCTCTGAGATCCTTTCAAGACACTGCTTGAATTGACCCAACACAGGAATCACTGAAAACCATCAGTGCTGCTGTGCATATGCACCACCTGCCTGACAGCACCTTATAACACTACCTCATGCTTTTCAGGCCATACAAGAGCTGCAACCATGTCATTTGGGTGTTTCCTTGTGGGAAAAAAAAAAAAGAAGTACTCCAAAAGACCCCTACTGCGCAGATCAACCTGGTATAGAAGACCCAAGATTTTTTTACCTCTTGAAAAACACAGGTCTTTGGCTTTTCAGTTCCATCATCCATATTTAAGAGAGATTCAGGCAAAGAGGTGAAAAAGTTTTACTCTAGTGAGCAGGAACTCTGAAAGAAATAAGTAAATCCACAGAGAAACTAGGAGCAGGACTAATCTCTAGGAAAAGCAAATAAGTACAAATCAGGACGCTGTGGAAGGTACTGACGTCTCTTGCACAGAGACTGAAGCTCAGCAGAAGCATTCATACAGTGACATACCTTATTTTAGCCAGATTTGTACTACATTTTTCTCATACAGGCTTGTTGAAAAAAGGCCTACATTATTTTTTTATTTTCTTTTAATAATGTTTTACTCCTTTGCTGTGCCTGGGAGCAAAACAGATATTCCACCGTGAAAAAAGAATGTTAGAAGAAAAAAAAGGCAAGAAACCAGATCGAGGTTAAAATAAATGAGGCCCAGTGATGTTAGTGGAGATAGCAGCCAAGTGATAACTGCAGATCAGCTCTAATGAGCTGGTTTTTTTCCTGCAGGGTATGAGTTACTCTGTGAGTCAAAGGAATATTTTTAAGTGACAAATAAAATGCCACAGAGGAATTAATTGTTGCATTGTTAACTACTGATTACTCATGCATATCACACTATGTGGCTGAATGATGTCATCTTTTAAATTCCCATCCCACAGGAACATAATGAGGAGGTAATTGCAAGAAGCTGTCTGGAAGTAAACTGAGGGAAGAGGCATGAAGCAGAAACTGCTGAAAAGGTGGTTTTAATCTTGACAGGGAAGGAAGTGTTATTCCACGTTTTCCAGGAAAAATTACCTTACATGTACCTCCATGAACTTGGACAAAACAGAGCTCATTTCTTCCTTCCCATATGTTTGTAAGCAGATATAACACTTTCTTCTTATTTTTTTCCCTCTAGTAATTCATACTGACTAAGAGTTGATCATGCAACACTAAAAGAAAACAGACCCCAGGGGAGAAACCACGCAGGGCACAGGCAGATCTGTTATGCAGCTCACTCTGTCCAACGTGTTCTATGAGGGATGGGCAGTGTGTTGAAAATTCTCATTCCTGAGGTATTTGGAAAAAATCTACTGTTAATGTCTAGTTTTCAGTTCCCTAGTTATTTTGCACTATGCTTTTGTCTGTACACAGCTAGTGTTGGCTTAGATTAGACACTTCTCAGGACAGATGCTTGAGAGATTTATGTACTTCCTCAGACTGGAGAAACCCAATATGAAACTCCAGGTTTACTACACTACAAACAATAAAGAAGTTGTCTTTTGTCAGAAAAAGTAAATACATTCCTGTTCCATAAATTGAAGTGTTTAAACAGAAATATTATTTTTCTGCTTACTTAACCCTGTCATTACTTATGACCCCTTTATAATTTATGGTGATGGGCTGTAGAAAATAAACCTCTTAAAGTCATAAAATCTGCGTGGCCTGTCCACTTAGAGAACAGGTCCTGCGATCACAGTGATGGTATCTGGTATAAATAATTTCAGTTTGGTTTTTAATGCTTCTGAGCCAGTTGCCATGGATTCTAAAGTCCTTTCTGTGATGATTTTTGAGGATAATGTTTTGAAAACTATTTATGACAGATGAGGATCTCTTGCAACAATTCAGCACTCCAGTCTAGCTTAAATTTTGGCATTTTTTTTCTACATGATGAGATTTGAAAAGATAACACTGCAGAAAATGCTTAAAGAAACAGTATGAAATCCTAATTAATTATAATAAACAAATTTCTGTTACCTACCTCTGTTTCTATGTAAACTAGAAAACACCACTTTGGCAAATGGGAGAGCCAAGGGATCTTCGGTGTGAGATCTTATGTATGAGATCATGGGAGATGAAGTGGCAATGGGAAGAAGAATGGGATCTTGCTAACAAGTTCACAGTTTGAATGATTCAAGGTTATTGATTACTTTTTTTTCCTCCATTCATTTATCCAAGTGTTCACAGTAACAGAAGTTTCAATTCTTTCTGCAGTAAAAATGTTCAATAAAAGTTTAGTGCTAAGAGTAAAATGACTGAGTTGTGCACATAACACTACCCATCTCATACTAATCCTAGCTGACTTTTTTGCTATTAGACCTTATTACTTACTCTGGATATGGGAATAAAGATTTAATAAAACACTTCCAAAACTCCTACTTGCCTTAGATCTGAAGCAGAAAATATGCCAGGATGGTAATTATTAGTTTTTTAATCAGCCAACTTCCATGCTCCAATATTAAGCTGGCTTTTGCTGTGGCATTTAGGCCGTCTACCATTCACAGACAAGGAACAACATCTGCAAAACTAGTTGTGATAAGACCATTCTTTCAGGCTCACTGGCAGGAGCAGTGTGGCCGCAAATACAAGATAGTTCTGGAAAGAACAGAAACATGAGATGCAATGCAAAGCCTGACAAAAGACGCTGGGTGGACAGAGAGACTCCTTTATTGTTCAGTGTTGTTTGGCAAGCTTAGAGGCACAAAGGAGAAGAATGAAACTGTAAGCAAACAAAACTGTCAAAGGCGTGACTGACATGGAGCAAAGATGAAGAAAATAAAACATGTTAGAGAAAGCGGCTCAGAAACAATGAGCAAAGCAACTACTCCCTGCCCTCAAATCATTGGAACAAACCAGGAATTTACACACTTCACCCACGCCATCAACATTTCTTTTAAAAATAATGCAGTAAAGCTGTAAATACGCATTCAGGCCCTTCTGTGAACATTAACCACCTTCCTACTAAAACCAGTCCTGGCTGCAGGCTTGTTCATCAAGCCCATAAAGCCATATTTTTGTGCAATGAAAATTGTCGTCATTAAGAAATATTGCAAAGTGGCCAGGCTGATTATCAGGCAATCCACCTGCGAGTAATAAAGCAGCATGCCTGCAACTCCACTCACACATTTCCAAACGCCATATAAATAAGGCATAATAATGATTTGCAACAAATCTTGAAAAATATTCTCTTCCCTATAAATACTATCGAGACAGGCTATTTTCTTGCATATGTATTAATGCATTTAATTGAAAACCCAAGGCAGCTGTTTCACTGCCATTCATTTTATTATAGCCATAAAAATAATGGATGTTCAACACAGAGCTGAATACAGATTACAGACAAAGCTATTTACTAATTCCTTTTCCCCTGATCATTTGAGAGACTAACCACAACTTTGAAAGGCCAGAAATACAGGGGAAGAGCACATCGAAGTGAATTTAGCAGGGTACAAATCTCAGACATTTTTGTATTTACTAGGGACTAGAAATCTAGACAATGGGGAAAAAAAGTGTCCCAAGCAAGTCTGCAGCATAACTAAAGGACGCTGTCCTCTGCACCCCTTCTTCATTCGCCATAGCTAGAAGATAAGCAGAACTCAGATCCAGCCCCCTGTGTCCTGGGCAATTCGGTGCCTACACCTGAATACTACTGAAAACCAGAACTTGCCTCAGCTGTTCCTTGGGATGAAGCCTTGGCAGACTCCTTTATGCACTAAGGTTGTAGTGCTGGCTCTAAGCATAGGTCTAGGATAGGGCACCAAATCCATACAGAAATACAGATCCACTTTACTAGGCCTTTTTTCTAACTCTATCCAGTGTTTAAACAAAGGGAAGGATGCCCTGAGCACACTCTTGAGGATAAAAATCTCACCATTGCCCTGGACAACATTAGTTCCCAGTTTCTTCTGGATTTCCTGCCAGTGATGCCCACCACAGTCATTTTCTCCCAGATGCAGCTCTCTGGTGACTTGCAGTCATTCTGTGAGTGACTAGTGCATCAAGGTATTTTTCTACTATCATCTCAATTAAGAACTTCCTTCAGTTGTCAGTCCCTTGAGCTATGACCTTTCATTTTAAACTATTAAAATTCTATAGGCCATCTTCTTGGATGATATTCCACTATTCTTTTTAGTTGTGTTGTCTCTCCCATTTTGTCATCAGCAATCTCGTTAACCTATGCATATTCTTTGTGCCAAGGTGTTTTCCACCAATCCAAGCAGAGTTTCATGAATCTCACTGGTTTCACAATTTAAACTCAGAGATTAAAGTTACCTGTAGAAATACTTATTGGACACAAAATTGGTATTGTGAAAATATGGATGTTGGGAAAGGATGTGCGAAGGGTTTTGATAGAGATTTCAGTATTATGAATGCCTAGAGAACATGATTTGCAATGGATTTGCCATGCTTTCTTTCACACTTCATGCCAGAGAGTCTATGTGTATGAAGTACAAATCAGCACCTTCCCTGGAAGAGTTGTCCAGTGAAAGGACTAGACAAAACTTTGTTAGACCACCTTTGTTATAAGCACAACTATCAAAAAAGCTTTTTCCACTAAACTACAAGTTTTCCTTCCTGGTTGTTCACCATTCTGTAAACTTACATCCTTACGAAAAGAACAAAGAAAAAAGATTTGGGAACACTTATAAGGCAGTCTGTTTAGTAAGCAGAAACTTGCATTCTTAGATATTACCAAGTATTATGGTACAATATGTTTTTCCAATTAGAGCTCATCTGAAATTCAAATACCTTCCTTCTTTTACGTAGTTAATTAATGCAGTTCATGCACCAAAAAGAAACATTAATAATAAAATATTTAACTATTCATCCCAAAAGCAGACAGGAAAAAACAAGTCAATATAAAGCATGTTTAGAAATAAAAAATTTGAATATTATAGTGAATCTTGTTTTCATTCTGTCTCCATGAAAAGTTCAGACGTGCAATGGCTAGACAACCACAGCAAAAAAGCTTTGGGGACCATTGTTTTTAACCCTCCCAAAGAGAGTGACAATTACAGTTAATTTCCAAGATAAAATGCCCAGGCTTACAAAACTCATTCATGCATTAATTTACATGCTACACTCATGAGCCCACATTCCTAGCAAACATTAACAGGGCAAGACATTGGGTGCAACTTGACAAGAAGTCTGGGAGCCACAGAAGCTGATCTGTTGAACCCAGGACCCACATCCACACAAACCCTGTGTCAGATTTACTCTGAACTAGCTCTAGCCTGACCCATAGATTCACCCCATCGCAGCGGTGGGAAAGGCTAGAGGCTCGGGTATCCAGCCAGCCATCATCTCTCATTCAATTATACTCCAGCCAGCCTGGCAAGTAAGGTAGGAACCAGGGAGAAGGATGATAGGACCAGTTCCTCACATGTACCAACAAATGATTATCCTCATAACTGCAACAGCATAGCACTACACCCTATGCGGCAAGCTGACTTTCCTTGTCCGATCCACTGTCAGACCCGCTGTGAGCTCCTGTGCTTTGCATGTAGTTTTACCTATCAGTTTCCAGAGACCACACTCAGCAAACACAACTAGGATAGCAAGATCAAAGGAAGTGAGACAAAGATTTGAGAAGAAAGGTTTGGATTTGTTCCTATGGTCAGGCATGTTCTTCATCTAAGCTCTTGCAAAGCTTCCACCTTATGCCACAAGCCGGGGTTACTCGTTGAGCTTTAGAATAGCAGTTACTCTTGCCTCCACAGTGATGATTTCCTAATAATTTACAAAGCATTTTTACTACGTGGTGATTGGTTTGCAATGGTTTTCAGAGAAAAGATTTCACCAGATATCACTTTCCCTGTTACCCTTCAGCATCCCACACAGGTCACTGCAGCAGAAGCACTGCAGCAACGACTCTAAGACAACACCCTTTATTTCAAAGAAAACCAAACGCTTATTTCTTCCTTGTTTTTTCCTCTTTCAAATACTATGTAGTAAAGTTAAGTTTGTGACAACTCGAAAATCCTTATTAGTTCTCAGGGAACTGTGAGAACCCCACAGACTAGTGATGCAAAACCAGTAGTTCTGACAGCAGTAGAGGTTTAGGTAAGGACTGCTGCTATTTAAGGAAAGCTGAAAAAGCTGTTCACAACCTCTGTTTACAAGAAACATGAGTTGAGAGACAGGGCAGCCTAAACACATCAGGGGGTTGCTTCTGCTCAATCTACAGACCTTGTGTTGTTTTATTTGAAGCCAGTGAATGTGTTTCAATTTTAAAAAACAAACAACAAATATTTTTTCTTTACATTTATGGTGTCTCAATCTTTTTCTTCTTTTTAGTGGTCGTTCCCTGAAGCTCACACATTGAATAAATCTGTGAGGACAGAGTCCATATTGCAGCCAGCTATGTTTTTAATCAAGGACTCTTACTACTTACAGGTATCTTCAAGATACGCTGAGTATTTTCCCTATCTCTGACTTCCAAGCCCATAAATTTATTCATGTTTTCATAAACTAAATCACAGATCTTTCGAAGTATAACAACATCTAAAGGCAAAATGCCATACAAACATAGGGAGTCAGAGAATTGGAAAGCACCAAATATATATTTCAGATTAAGTTCTTACTGCTAGAGTCGAGTTCGAAAGTTCATGGCAAACATGCCTTTGATTTCAAAAGGGCAAATAATCAACACCCTCACTTCCCATTGTTCTGAAATATCTCCTGGCAGAAAGAAAACTAAGAGTAATACATCATTTTACTACAATATTCAGACTTGGAATACAAATTCTCAGAGCTGTTTTCATGAAAAATCAATATGTAATTTGAAAAGTAGCAGAAGTTCACATTAAAAAGCAGGAAAAAAATATGTAAAGCTTGCTTTTTTTTGTCATCACATATGGCACTTTAAAAACTTTATACCCTGCTTTATGTCTTGCCCAACAGGTTTTTTTCAAGAAACTATTATAAATTAGCTTACATTTAAGATTTCACTCTCAAATAAAAAGCAAGATTTTCAAAACTTTATATTATGTTTACCTAAAGAAAAAAAATTTTTTAAAGAAAATTAAGAAGATTTTAAGAAACTCATATACAGAAATAAGAATATATGCATTATGCAAATCAAGGTGCAAGTCTGAATAGCAGATGAGATTTTCCCAAACACACTGACAATTTTAATAGCTATTTGAATAACTGTATTATGAATAGGGTTGCATAAAATCAAATTCAACTGAAGCAACATCTGGCATATGCAAGGTGTCTCAAAAGATATATCTGTAATTTGCAAAATTAGTTCTTTTAAAAGTGTGAAATACTCACTGCTAATCATATTTTTAAGATTATGAGCTCAGAACTTTATGAACACCAGACTTCATTAAATCCCCTTGTTGCATCTAAAGACTATTGCTAACAAAGAAAAATAGTGGTGTAGTTTCCATCATCTTGAATACAGCAGTAAGTCTGGAAGCAAAGGCACAAATAATTGCACATATCTGCCAGCTCCCTGCAAACTGCACATCAAATTACAAGAGTAAGGACTCAGGCACTTATAGAACAGCATTCAGGCTGGGTTACTGCCTTGCCTCATTTACCGCAGAATTTTGGAGGGTTATTCACCAACATTCACCTCCACCTGCAACACACACTCACAAGATGTTTACAGCCCTGTGCTGATCAGCACTTATATTAACTAAAACTTGGTACTTTACATGAGCTTGAGAGACTTTTGTAGTGACATTTAATGACATTTTCACCCTACAAAGCATGCAAAGGCTTTAGTGTCATTAATGAGTAGGCTTTAAAGGGATCTACAGGCTGTATTTCATTAGCAAAACAACACAATTTATATACCAATCATTGCAAAGAGCAAGAAGTATTTATCATACTTTGTAAGGTAGTGTGATTTTCACATGGCAACTTATTCATGCATAGCTGGAAAATGCAAATAAACTGGTAAATTGGGTAGTGGTGCCATTTCCACCACAGTGGAAACAGGGTACACATAAATGAGAACTCAGAAAAAATAAGATATAACAACATACTTTATTGCAGCATATGCTAGGAAAATTACAATCACTATTTAAGTCTAAGTTCTGAAACAAAACTCCACAAAGATAGACCACTATGACAAGAGACAGCTTTGTGATGAATAAGAGCTTTAGTGGTTATATTTATCTATTTTATCAGTGCAATGAGAAAAATTATCCTCTGGGGATAAACTGATTGAACAACATTAATTTCTCTAAATCAAATGAACAGCCATAACACACATGGGATTATCTGCTACAGGTAACATTTCATGTATTACTTTACGATATAGCTCTTCCATAGTTTTTTTTTTTGCTATTTAAAAAGGAATTGCTAACTTTAATTGATTTTTATAATCAGTGGCAATGGTGGTTATTAACATTAGTATACATAAATATTTCCACAAAAGTTGACCTGTGAGTTTCATATAAAGCAATTTAGAACCAACAGGGAATCCTTGACATTTCATTTTTCTTTTTCAATGAAAAGAAGTTCAAAGAATGAAAAATATGGCCCACATTACCTCTTAATTACCTTTAGTTACAGGAGCCCTGTGCAAGACAGAGTGTGCTCAATTGCAACAGAAGACTGCGGGCTCAGACACTCAATTATCAGATGCTGAGAAACACTATCCACCTTGTGTTCTCTGGCCTCCTTTCTCATACATCCTCACACTGTCAGCTGAGCAACAGGTTGTATAAATTTTAACCAACTTCTTACAAACACTTTATTTTTTCAAGTGTTACTAAAAGTCAAATTTTCATATAAAATTATATATTTTTACTTCACATAACTTGGGAGTAGCCTAAATTCTTGGATCTATATATATTTAAATAGATAGAAATTTAAAATTGTCACATATACATTCTATCCCATACTAGTGATATAAGGCACTGGTACAATGTTGAGAAATTTTGACACCTCTGAACTTCTTAAAATACAATAAAATGTACGAGCTACATACTGCTCTGTACTACTCATTTCATAAAAAGGAATATCCATATCATGTGAAAGCCTTGCCTTAAATCAGAGACATGCAAACAAAATACTCACAACATCCTTCATAAAATTGGAGAGTATCCCCCATCGAAAGACCACTAAACAGTATTTATAAAATTTCATGCAATATTTCATAACTAGAAAAAATATTCACTTATTGTAACATGTGCATAAGACTGAAGCAGAGTTCAGGAGCCTTCATAAATAATACAGTAAATGGAATGAGGGCCTGCTCTCTCAATGACACTTCAAAGTGTCATGGGTGTAGAGTAAAATCCAAACAAATTGACATAGAACATGTAAAATTATTGCTTTAGTCATTATTTTAAAGAGATATCTGCAAGACAGAGATCTTCCTCGGAAGAAAAGTGACTACACAATGATTTAGAAAAAAATTTGCAATACCTACTATCATATGCTTATGCAAATATAAAAAGACTAAAAAGATGTGACACTTTCTCAGGTTAGACCCCATTATTCTTGTTCAATTTCATGTTCAAGGACACTCAAGATATGTTATTTGGCTGTAATAAAGTATCTTGAAAGTGGCTTTTACTAAGCAAATGAACAAATATCTGTCTTGATTAAAACCAAGTACAGCAAAAACTGGAAAAGAATCTCATTCTGAGTAAAACACAGCTTATTGCATTTCTCTTCATTAAATACAGCATGAATAGGAGGATAGATGCAGGCATAGCAGATGTGTTGAGAGACAGTTTATTTTTAATAATATGAGATTAGTAAAATATTATCAGTTAAAATAAATGGTTATGTACAATATAATTGAAAAACCTAACATCTAAAATTAGTTTAATGTATTTTTCAGAGTTTAGGCATGCATTTTTATCCACACTGTGATTGTCTGTGACTTTACAATAACATTGTCCAAATTTCAACACTCTCAATGTTTCTCCTATGTTGCCATGTTCAAATAAGACAAAGAAGGCAAAAGGGCAACCAAAGGATTGCAGCAAATCACTTAGCATATGCAAAGATCAATTAAGCACATAGTGACACATGATAGCATCCAGTGCCAAACCACAGATATTATTCAAATATACGGACAGTAATCAAAATTAGCATTTGGTTCTTCCTATAGTTATTGCAAAAATATGGCATCTGAGTAAAGCATTTCTTCTATACTTCATCTCGGTAATACCCAGGCAGTGAGTATTATGACTCAAATAAAGGTAAATCTTTTTCATACAAAGATCTTAGTTCTCATGTTTTGGAGGATTTTATTTTTTATTTCCCAAATCCAGGTTCTTCAGAAACAGGGTAGTTTCTTCCCAGCTCTGCCTACAGAAAAGACTACATCCGCGCTGAACTGCCAGAAAACCTAGGGCTTCAAAATTTCCACAATTCTTTGTGTATGTGAATACATAAGGACAACAGAAAACCAGAGAACCGTGGTGTGTAGCTAGGTAGTTTTTGAGAAGTTTATAAAACTTTCCAAAGAGGAGATCAAATAACCCAAATTCTTTGTTGCATTTGTCTAACACTCTTCAGAATATTGATATCAAAGTGTATATACAATAAAAAATACCTAATTTTCATAAAATGCCTGTATAATAAATAAAATAAATGTGATTTCTACATATAGATTAAATATTTGGTTTAAATCTGCAGTTGTCCAAACTTTGGATTTATCTTCATACTTCTATTAGAAACTTTCCTTTTGAAAAGAAAGGTTTAGATATGAATACTTATAGAGAGCACCCTGGATTCATATAAATGAAAGTATCAAAATTCTGGTATATGCATTTGAAAATAATTTTGTCTTTTCAAATAGGGATTAGTGAAGTGCACAGTTCTTATTCCAGGCGTCCTTGCTTGGCATCACCTATTGCTCCCCATACATCAAAGACAAACTCATCTGGAAATGCAAAGTCTCCAAGAGCTTCATCCAAAGCCACTGCAAATTCATCTGGGTTTTTCTTGTCTCTTCCAGCTTCCACCATTGTTGAAGCTAAAAAGCAACACAACAAAATAATGTGGTTATGGTTAAAGTGACAGCTAACATATGGCCAAGACAGTTTTCAAATGTCTATTTTCAAAGCCTGGTAATAAGGGCAGCTTAGTGAGGTGTAAAGCTTACCTACTGAATTTAGGATTCAACAGGAATCATGTACCTAAATGTTCCCACACTAACTGATAAACAGGAGAGCTTGTTACGTATTCTGTTTCTTCGGCAGATGTTTAATTTTTAATTCAACAAACCTTCATTTTAATCTTATTAAATGATATTATGCATTCATTACTGAAAGCACATGAAGCATGGGTCTAAAAACAAGGATAAGCACAACTGTCCTGCAATAACAAGACCCATGCCAGTCATCACCACCTTCAGTGAGTTTGATGTGAGCTTGCAGATCTAAACGAGAATATCAGAAGACAAACCTGAATGTTTTTCTCCTCTGAACAACAAAGAAAAGATCTTAGCAAGTCAGAGTTTAAGGTGGCCAAGGCATAGGGTTTGAACATTGAACACAACACACAGCCTGCATAACAGATACATACACCCAAGCTAGTATGGGTTTGCCAGCAAAAACCCACGTTTTACGAGTTTAAATGTTGAGCAAGACCCACATTTAGAAAAGAGTAAACATAAATGGGCCCAGAGAAAGCCCTTGGATATCCTACATTAGGAAACAAGAATTCAAAAACTAAGTTCAATGAATGCATCATGTAAAGTAGAGAGAAAATAAAAATCCAGTTTGTTAGGTATTGAACACCATATGCTTGAAAGAAGTCGTACTCTCAAGAAACTATGAGATGACCTCGAACAGATTTGCTTGATTTCTCAGCTTAATTTTATTAGATTTTAATTAGCTTAATATTAAACCCCCAAAAATACCTCCAGGTAGTAAAGATATTGAGGCATTTATTGTGAGCTACATTATTCTTCTGCTTGAATCTATCTACATGTTTTTCAAGACCAAACTAAAGAGTAACTAACTTCAGTGCATGAGTTTGCATCAGCTATTGTTACCTCCAGCTCTGAAAAGCAAATCTTTAATTTATAGAACACTCAAAGCTGGGAAAGTTTGTGCTTATGTCACTGTGAAAGGAAAAAGATCAAAATTACTTCTGGAAGTCTGAGCCAGGTGGTTCAAATTGTGCAAAGGAACAGGAAAGGCCTCGCTGCTGTGCACAACACACCGGAGCCACCAAAGACTTGGAACATCCTTGCACCCAGGAAGGTTAAATCAGAGAGGTACAACCGAGGTAGACTGTGATATCTTGCACACCCATGCTGTCTGGCATTTTCTCCTTATTAACACCCAACTACCAGAATTTATCAAGTTCTAGACTTGAGTTTGGAAATGGCTGCACTGGGGTTGATACTCAGGACTCAGTCCTTTGCTGCTGTGCTAATCCCTCACCTTTAGGCACTGGCAGTTTTTCAGAACCCAGAGCAATGTACAACTCTATCCCAAACAACATTGGATGCTGGTAACTAAAGGATATTAGAGCAAATAAAAACTGTGAGGGCTCAAAACTCTCTCAGCCATGGCATGTGCACCCTCCCGAAGGATGAAAGGTGCCAGCACAGAAGTTTCTCCTGGTTAAGCTAGGCCAGGAGAGCTACTGGCAACAGGCTATCATGGTTTGAGGGATGCAGAACACTTTGTACAACAGTCCCAGCACAAAAAGCACTGCTGAATACAATTTATTTTTTGAGCTGTGTCTCCACTTTACATCCTCTGTTCATATTCACAAAAAGAGAGATGGTATTGCACAATAGATGAAGCTCTCAAAATCTGCTTCATTTCCTGATAACTTACACACCTGCCTTAAACTGCAAGATGTTCTCTGTCTTCTTTTATACTTCCAGTAATCACCAAGTATCTCACTGATGGATTTGATAGCTCCTAGCCTTTCCTCAGAGGGATATCTGAATGGAAAACATTTATTCCTGAGAAAGGGAAGAAAGTTCTGAAGCCACAGAAGACAATGTTCACTGTGACAGTCTGCCATCAACTGCACACACTCTACTGTATCAACATGGCAAAAATCTCTCTGATGAAAAGGAAAAGAAATTTCCCCCACTCTTAACTTGTACTTAATGTATTTAATATTATTTTGTTGACCTTAAACTCATCTCAAGTTTGTTGACAGTCACGAACTTCTGGTAAATGGTGTTTGCTGTTATGCAAACTTGTAACACTGTGAGCAAACTTCCCCACAGTATATGTGAGCAAATATTCCCCACAATAGACGTCAGCAACAGTAATTCAGTAGAAATTTGACGTTTTGTTTTCAACTACATTGAGATGCAAGGCTCCAAACAGAATTGCACCACAAATCAGTCTAACGAAAATTTATGTAAATCTTGACGAACAAAATGCTGTGAATGAGACAGTTCAAGTGTAACCCAGCCTCCTGGGCACCACAAGTGGTTCTCAAGACCTGTTTCCTTATCAGAAGAATCTGACCTTGTCCTATCCCTATTGTGTCAGTTCTTTCTCTCTTCCCTGTTAAGTTCCTGTGCCACTGACTCAGAGGAGTCTTGATGGGAAACTGGAAGGAATCTTGATCCTGACAAGAAAAAGACAAATATTTGTCCTATCATGCCCACCCTATATCCCCTGACACCATGGCATGAGAGAGTACTTGCAGAGAGGCAATCCTGGAGATAATGAGGTTAAGGCATAACTTAAACTTCATATATTTCTGGATACAAATCAGGACATGAAGTTACTCTCTACAGACACTGGGAGAGGGCTGGAGGGTGAAGAGCTGTGCAAGGTGGTAATACAACAGCAAACATCTCTAGATACAGCTACTCAAGATAATGAAAAAAAGTTGCCATTGAGTGAGGCTCTAGACAAGCGTCCCAGCAGAAAGAAGCAAGGAATGTAGCCAGTTTGAAGGTAAATTGGTCAAGATAGAAGAAACAGCCATATGAGACAGACAGCAGCAATAACCCGAGGTAACAACTCAGCACTATGGTACAGCCCAACCGCCCTACATGAAACCTTAGGACTGCAATAGTAATAAACTCCCTCACTAACAAATAATGTTACTTCAAGCACAATTTTGTTTAAAGATTGAGCTTCTAAAATTGTGAAACAGAATCTTAACTATTTTATTAGAGATTCACCAAACTTGAAAGCAAAATCCACTGAATTCAGGCAATCAAGATAACCTTCAACCCAGCCAAGCAGGAGTCAGAATGTCACCGCTGTGTGAAAGCGGCAGCAGCCTCAAATCAAAGTGGCTGCAACTGTACTGAGCACCCACAATCAGCTCTACCAGGGAATATTTAAGGTTCTACGTTTATCAGAGCTACTGAGGTGTAAGCTTTCGATAGCTTGGTGCTGACCTCTAGTGCCAGCAGAGCTGAACAGCCGCGCAGCAAACACCGAATCACAGAACGGCAGGGGGTTGGAAGGGACTGTGGAAGGTCACCTGTCCGACCCTCCGGCTCCGCCAGAGCAGCATCACCTAGATGAGGTCACACAAGAACATGTCCAGGCGGGTTTTGAATGTTTCCAGAGCAGAATCCACAGCCTCTCTGGGTAGCCTGTTCCAGTGCTCCATCACCCACACAGTGTAAAAGTTTTTCCTTACTTTCACATGGAACTTCCTATGCTCCAGTTTGCACCCACTGCCCCTTGTTCTATCATTGGTCATCACCAAGAGCCTGGCTCCATCCTCCTGACATTCACCCTTTACATATTTATAAACATTAGTAAGGTCACCCCTCAGCCTCCTCCAAGACAAAGAGGCCCAGCTCCCTCAGCCTCTCCTCATAAGGAAGGTGTTCCACTCTTGGTGGCCCTGTGCTGGACTCTTTCAAGTAGTTCCCTGTCCTCCTTGAACCGAGGGGCCCAGCACTGGACACTATATTCCAGATGTGGTCTCACCAGGGCAGAGCAGAAGGGGAGGAGAACTTCTCTCAACCTATTATCCACATCCCTTCTAATACATGCTCCCCATGATGCCACTGGCCTTCTTGGCCATGAGGGCACATTGCTGGCTCATGGTTTTAACATGGTCAAACGCCAGATGCCAAACCCCTCTCCCCACCTCACAGCTGTACCCTCGATGTCTGTGAACGCGCACAGGTTGGCCCTGTGTCACTAGCCGCAGGCACAGAGGCATGTCGCAGCTCTCCTCTCTCAGCTGGTGAGTGCGCATTCTTCCATCCCCAGGCAGCCAGCAAAGAAACATGGGCTGGCACCCCTTGCACAGAACTGTGCGTGTCTGCACACTGACATTTGCTACGCCTAATCCCCCAGGCAAACCAAAAACTACTGGTTGCCAAAGCATTCAGCAGATACTTGGCAGCTTGGAGAAAACTTTACTGGTTCTCAGAGGGTGACAGCTCCATGTCAAATTGTCTCTGCTCCCTCCCTTACCCCCACTGCTTCTTGTAACAGCTGCACAACAAGCTATTACAGAAATTTTATTCCAATAGAATATTTTTCCACATTCCAGATAAAACTAATCTGAAAACAATTGGGGTTCTTTTTTTTTAAAGAAAAAAAAAAAAAAATCTCACTTCAGGCAATGCTCATACCTGAGAAATTTCTACATGAAATGTGAAAAGTTCAGCAAACTTAAAAGTGATGAAAGGAATTAGAAGCCTTCTCAGCTTTAACTGAGAAGCTCCAAATCAGGCTTCTCGGAATATGAACAAAGAAGTATGTTGGCTTTTTAAACCTCATCCCCTTAAAATAACTTCAAAAATCTTTCACAAAATCCTCATTTTCACTTTCCAGAGACACATGCAGCACAAGCCATGAAAGCTATGATCTGCCTGCCATTCACAGAATCACAGAATTATCAAGGTTGGAAAAGACCTAGAAGATCATCCAGTCCAACCATTCACCTATTACTACTAGCTCCCACTAAACCATATCCCTCAATACATTGCTAGTACCTACCTTACACAGTGCTTTTCCTACCTATATCCTAACCTGTAGTGCCTAAAAAAAGAAACTTTCAGAAGTCTCAACAGAAATGTCAATATTTATTTAGCTGCAACACTATCAGAAGCTTTGTCTTCATCAAAAGGTAACAAATATTGTCACTCTGGCCTGACACTTTCAAAGAGTTGAAATTCACATAAAAACTTCCATATGACATGACAGAAAAACGAAGCACATCATTGCACTTTCCAGTGTTTAACATTACTTGGGTTTAGTTTCATATTGAACATGTCAGAACTGGCGCTCAAGGAACCATTGGAAATATCCTTTTTTCTTGTTTCTTTTTATTAAGTACTAATTCTTCTTGAAGTGAATAAGCTTTCTTGTTTAGCCAGACCTGCTAGCTTTCCCTTTTTCACAAAACTTCCATTATTCACTCAGAGTGAACGAACAGCCAAAAGCAACGTACCCAAAAGTGTATACAAGAAAATCCTTTGGGAAAGGAACTCTGATGACAGGAGGAGCAGGAAACAATAGATTTAGGGAGAATATCTTTTTAGTCAAAGCATTTCAAGATAAAACCATCTATCCAACATTGGTGGGGATAAGCTTGGGTGACAAAAATTTTAAACCTGTCAGGACATTTTGACTAGACAGTAACTTTGAACAATAAAGTCAAGAGTGGAGGCGTAGATTTGAAATTCTTCTAAACAGAGATGGAGAATATGCAGAGATATGTAATGTCTGACAATATTATAGGGAGCAATAAAAAGGAAGCAACAAAACAACAAAAGCATAAAAATAGAACAAAGTAGAACAAGATACCAGTGGATGAAGAGCTAGCCAAGAAATGCTGAAATAAAGTTGGATGGGAAGCCCCTTCTGCCATGATTTTTCCATTGGTATCATTTTGGGGTTGGATCCCACAGATCCAGGCTTGAAGTGGGATCAAATACAGCCCATAGCAATTCAAGCCTCACTGATTTAAAAATAAATGCCACCAGTATTTTTCCATAACACAGCTTCCCGAGTCCTTCATATTAATCAACTGTTCTTTTACCAGAAAGCACAGACAGGATTTAAAATAACCTGAATTGTATCTCTCTCAATGGTACATATTTACATTTTGATGAAGGCTGGAGTCAAGCTTTCGTTCAATTTCTCATGTGCCCATAAAATGGTTGAGGAACACATTTTCAGAGCCAAGTGTCCTTTCTGCAGATTCAGTCCAGTTTTTAGAAAAATAAAGAGGTCAAAAGGTGAAAGTGCATTGAAAAGACAGATATGTGAATCTCAACAGCATTTACATATCTGAAAATAAAAGACTGTGCCAAATCAACAAAAAAAGTGTGTCATGCATTTTGCATTTCCATTAAATGATTTCCAAGCATTTTGCTCCAACTCAGGGATTTGTGTGTAGATTTAGCCAGCCATTCTTGAAACTGTCAAGGTACTTAACTATGCAAAAATTAAGGGCTTTATCTCATCTTTAATTCTGTCTGTAATTTTACATTATTTTTTCTTTCCTTTCTTTCTAACTTCTGGCTTAAAACTGGGGCACTGTTTTAGAATTCAATCACACCATGGAAGTGTCATTTTAATGGAGATGAAAGAGCAATATTAACTGACATCCAAAGCTTCTGACAAACAGAACTGCATGGGAGTGAGCAATGATTGAGATCTTAATCACTTGTCTGCTGTCGCATTGTGATGACTTGCATTTTCAACTCATCTGGCTTGAGTAATGAGTGAAATTTCTAGCTGAGTGGTGATTGGCATTCTCTGAATGAATCCTTTCCTCGTATTTCATTTTCATGGGTGACTGATCACACCCAGCATATGAAAAACTGACATATGTTAATTGAACCGATTTGTGACAGGTGATTAGCTCTCCTTTCCTAAAGGGTCCTGGAGCTGTTTAATTGTTTAAAAAATGATAAAACTTTTTTTTTTGGGTCATCACTTTTGGTCCTTGACTCTAAGATTTGAACTTTAGGAATTGCCTTCAAAGGTGCAAACCAAAACTACATCAACCCTGTAATCTTTGATTTCTGACAGCTTCTTTTTGTTTCATGGCCTTTTTGGGAAGAAGGAAGGCGAAGGGCAAAACAGCAACAAGTTAAGAAGAGAGTATCTTTGAGGACAAAGACCTCTTCCTTCTTTGAGTGTACTTTTAAGGCATTCTTTGAAAATTTCCAAACTGTATACTGAAAGATGAAGGACCTTAGATCTCTTTGGGGTTGAGGGAGGGGGGAAGATGGGATCAAGGAATTCATGGGAAAACTCTATAGGTGCTTGGCAATCAGCTCAGCCATGCATGCTGAAAGCTGAACTCAATCTACTGAACAAGAGTCATCCCATTACAGTACTGACAGCCAAAACCACAGGAGACTCCAAGGGAACTTACTTCCCTATTCCAGAGCATAGGATACCTTAACATCCCAAGAAACCATGTCCTAGCCTAGGATCTCAGGGTTCTGGGCTATAGACACCAAATCCAAAGACCTATAGCCACTTACTCCCATCGGGTCAGGAGCCTGGGGACCTTGGAGGAAACCTGCAAGGTCAGGAGCCTGCAGAAGCCTGACTTGAGCCAGGAATTCAACAGGTGCAGGACAAAAACAGCTCCCAGAGCTCCAGAGGGATGGCTGGAATGAGACTCAGGTGCTTTGAAGCCTGAGCCAGAGACATAAGCAGAGGAGGCTGCAGGAGAGTAACAGGACATGGGATCCTCCCTAACCTAAACAGAGGGCTGGCAACACACGGGGACTCCTGGGAGCATAGCAGGGGCATCACATATTAGCGTTACTGTGGACAGAACTTTCAAGAATTTTTAGTTTTCTGGGAATTTCAAAATGTAGATGTTACCTACAAAACATAATTCACAAATTCTAGACAGCTTGGCTCTCTCTTCTATGTCAGGAAGCCCACTTCTGCCTTAGACTGGGGGACAAATAATACTTTACCCACAAGTTTTTCTGCAAGAAAACTGATAGAAGCTGTCAATCAGATGCTTGCTGCTCGGAGCAGCCAACAAAAGGCTTTGGGCTATTCAGATAATCTCCTATTGTTCTCTCCTGCTTGTCCAGCCCTCCTGCTTTGCCCTGAGCTCCATGCAGACCAATTTTCTTCTCTGCTTTGCATTCTCCACCTCTCTCTTATAAAAGCTTTCTTTTCAAGGTTGCTTTTCATTTAGCCTATCCTTTCCTAATTCTGGCCTGATTTTTTTTAAGATCCTACTGTAACAGTAAATACCTCCCTCTCTGTCTCAGTATTAGCAGGCTCCACAAGACTGTACAACGACTACACCAAGCCATAGCTGGTGACAGCAGCACTTCTTACTCAGCTAAACTGCAGCTTCTTCACAGACAAACAGAAGTTCCTAATTAGTTCCAGTGTTCTTCTGAACAAAGGCTTAAGGGAATTTCACAAACTTGTGTAATTACTCTGTTAGTTCCCTGCTAAATAGTTGCCTTGTACTGCTGAAGATCTCAGATTCAAGCTTTAGTGATCAACTTTGATGTGTTTAAGCCAAGGAGCAAAAGAGCAAAAGTGCAATCAGACGTGCTTAACCTTAACAGTTCTTAAGTGTGGTACACACAAGCTTCACTAGAAAAATATACACCAGAAAAAATACAGTGATGACAGTTAATGGCAAACAACTAAATAATTCATGAAAAAGCATATAGATAATGTGCAGGAAGAATAGAGGATTCATTAATTACATCATAAGGCTTGCAGTGATTCTTTCTGTTGTCAGACACACACATTTGCAGAAACACAGGAAAGTTTTTGCAACTTTACATTGGACAAATTTTACTTTGCTTACATACAGAAGCTAAAGTACTCAAAATTTAGACTACAGAAAATGAGAAATTATTTAATCTTGTGGTAATGTATCTGCTCAAAACTCACCTAATTCAAGATCTCTTATCCCCATGTATGTTTCAAGAAGCTCATCCACTTTTTTAATTGCTTTTTCTTCACCTTCATTCGGCTTTGTTAAAATAGAGAAAAACAGAAAAAGTATGATTATATCTATTCAGATTTCAAAATAACCAGCAATTTGCCACCAATTATCCTTACTCCCATCCTAGCCACCTAGACTTAAAAAACATGTTATTCCGTTCTCTTTCCCTCTTCTCACAAACCTGAGCCTTCCACCTAACATCCAGCCATACAGCTCTTGCATAAAAACTAGAGAGGGGCCTTACATCTCCAGACAACACAAATCTTAATCAAATCCTCATCAGCTGTAGAAGAGCACAGACTAAATAACAGCTCTTCTTCCAAACCATAATCCTGGTTCTACACATATTCATGTCAACGTACATTATTAGCCTCTCCTAACAACAGCCCTCACACCATCCCAGGGCACTTCGCAGTATCAGAAACAGAATGAACTCTTCAACTGCCGCCCACATCCCTTCCTTCTTTTCAACACTCCCTGGTCTAATCTGCCTTCTACATCCATGTAATCCATGATATCTAAATATAGGTTCTGCTTCCAGATTCCTCAGCCCCATCCTATCCCTACTAGCCTTAAAGTTTACATGAACATTTCTCCCTACAGAAGGCAATCATCATCTTAAATCCCCCAAGCTTTGTAACAGCCAGATTTTTCCCTCCTACTCTACCATATCAGCCTTGAGGAAGAATGAATCATGTGCTAGATGATTACACTATTGCAGGACCCCAAGACAGCCATACCATTTCCTCCACAGTAGCAGGGCCTTTTGTTCTCAGCCGAAGTGTTTCTCTCCCTCTGGAAATTTTGGTTCCTGGTAGAGTTCCACCTTTGGACCTTGGTTCCAGCTTTTCTGAAGACAAAGCAAAGAACAAAAAGAAAAGAATATCAAACAAAAGTAAGTATATAGTATGTCTGAATATGATGTATCTGCTTTGGCTATTACATTACCTGCACTTTTTATTCCAATCAAGGTCAAGACATAGGTAAGAATTTAATTATGAATTCTGTAAAAATTCAATTATTTATTAACTGCATTCTAAGTATTGCTTTGCTGAGAATTTCTTGTCTTCAAACTTTGATATACACTTGACTGCACTGAAGCCAGGACTTCCACTAGCCAATGTATCTATGAAGGAATATCACACTCAAGTTCATATATGCACTTTGTGTAGTTTTATTTCACCTATTCTACAGAAAAGTAGAGGTATTTATTGCTTAATAATAGATTATGGCTAAAGTAATTAACAAAATACTGATTTATCCTAATCTTTACAGGCCAACTATATAGCAGGTTTAGCAGTGAAGCATTTCCATTTTTCATCAGTGCTATGGTGCAAACTCTGCTGCTAAACAGGTCATGATGAGCAACACTGAGCTAAGCTAACGATTTGATTACTAGAAGTCATGTAGGTGAAATGTCCATAAATAGATCTGCAGGAGATTTTCCACTGCTTTTCACCAAGATCATGATTTCACACCTGATAAGTCTCTAACAAGAATATGTGGGGTTACCTAAAGTTTTCTTTACCTGAATTCAGCTTTCCTTCTCTGATCTTGGATAAGGGCACCCCAGTACTCACTGACAATCAAATTACATAGTTAATCTGGAAAGTGCTAGAAGAGAAGAGATAATTTTGCAGACCTGTGTTTAATTATGTTGTTCTATTTACCAGATTATTCCTCCTCTTTACAATAAACTCTCCTGGAAGGCAATTCTTTAATATGCTATATTCATTTTGTCCAGGTAGATTCCAACTCATCATTCTTGCATAAATAGTCAAAAATCCAGATTATTCTGCCAAGCAACTCTTGAAAAGTAAATTTTAATCTATTTTAACAAGTAGATTTACCACAGTCTACTACATGCATACTTAGAATTACTTATCCTTAACCTTTTTATTGCTTCAAGAAGAGTTTACAAGTCTGTCAATCTCTGCTAGACTTGTTTCAAGATGTCATTTGTAAGCAATTTTGTTTTGTTACCATTAGCACCTTAAAACCCATGATTTGACATATCCTTTGTTTGCAATACTTCAGACCAAAGTTCTCTGGCCATCACGGAAACTGGTTTTCATAGTCATGCAATTTAAATTTAGAGTTTGTGTTAAGCTGCCTTTCTTCTGTTTCTATTAATTTTTTGTCAATTTGAAGAGGGCTAGCTTGTGACAGGTAAGGACCAATCTTATTCAGACTAGTCTTTAATTCTGTGCTACAAGTCTTGCTTAGAGTAGCTGAGGCAGCCTGTGTGCACATAGTAGAAAAATATAATTTAGTGGTTGGATATCTGTGTCACATTCTGCCGAGAGGAGGAAAATAAAAGTAATTTCACAGTGACTTGTCTCTTATTTCTATACCCTCACAAACTTGTGTTGAAACCAACAGGAATTCAGCACCTACTTTTTCAGCAGGATCTGGATCTTGTTTGTCATCTCCTCTGGGGCTATTCTCAGCAAGCTGCAGCTTAAATGCTATCTCAAATAAATTTGTGCCTAAAGCCTAACTGCACCTATAAGGCTAGAGGCAGGATATTCTAACATATTGGGTACTGTGACTTGTAAATTAATTTCTGTAGGGTGAAAAATAACATGCATCTTCCAAAAATCTGTTTAAAAAGCTCTGACTGCCTCTTAACCCAACATCAGATAAAAGGTATTGCCATGGAATTAGCAGGTTTTCTTCTCTACATCACAGGCAAACTAATAGGTATCTTAACCACCTGACTAAAGTAATTACTATTAGATAATGGCTTAAGTCATCAATCAAATGCTGATCTACCCTGGTCTTTACAAATAGACTAATAAAACATTTAGCATTGATTACAAATTATAGACCCATATTAAAAAGGTATTCTTATGTGCAGTACTGCAATCAGTAATAAGTAATACAACTTTAATGTAATGTATTACACACACATTTACTTCACAAGAGTAGCAATTTCTATCCAAACACATCAGAGATTAGCTCATAACCCTCATTCTTCACAGAAAAACCAAAAGCAAAAAGAAACCTTCAAATTTCTCTCATTTTCAATTTCTGCTGCTAGTCTGACACCAAGTGTCAAGACTGGTGTATGACAGCAGTTGTAAACTAACAGATTAAAAGATTTGAAAAACAAACATTTCAAACTTTTGCTGCTGTGGTGCAGATGTTGATTTTTAACTTGCTGTTAGTACAGGTATGCACAGGGACTCATACACACAATTTAAGAGTCTTTTGTAGTTTTTATTGCAAAAAAATGCTATAGAGTTTGGGAGGGGATATAAAAAAAATGAAAAAGTTATAACTCAGTCACTCTTTTTTTTTTTTCTTTGCTTACCACACTGATAAAGTGAATACAAATAAGGATTAATGGCAGGTAAGCAATCCTCTTATAAAAAGTATCACTTTCTCATAGCATCCAGGTGGTAGATACAGGCAGAGCATTGCCATATTGCTTTCTTCCAACTCTGTGTATACCTGCTGCGTGATTAGAGACCCACAAAAAAGCTGGGGGAGCAGGCAGGCACATGGCAAAGGAGGTTCTCTGGGGAATCCCAGGCAGTGTCTTCTGCAGCATCTCCTGCATCAGGGAGTGCAGTCCCCAGCCAAGGGTACAGAAACAGAAAAAGGTGACACATAGAAGAACAGGGATTCTGCATCAATAAAAGAAGAGACAAGGAGGCTAGAGGATCATTGTATTAGTGAAGAAACCCAAGCTTTAAAATTGTGTTTATAAGACAATTCCTGTACTTGTTTTGCATTCTCATCGAATAACTGAGACTCAGGCTGAGGCTGCCCACACCAGGATGACCACTGCAGAAAGTAAGATGGGAGAAAATCCATTCATAAATTTCCCAATTCAAATAAAAAAGAACCCCAAACCAACAAACCCAACACCAGAAAACAAACAAACAAAAACCAGAAAAAAAAAAACCCAATGTACTTTTTTGTATCTTTATGTATGGTACTGTGGGTGGGCACCTGGCTGCAACCTGAAAACAAACTTCCAATGCAATGCAATGTTAGGATTTCGATATGCAGTGAACAAGGTGGACAGTGACATCACTCACCAAATGCTTTCCTAGGTTCTATCAGCTCCAACTTAAACATCCGACCTTTCTCCAGATCTTTGAGCATTTTGGCAACTTCATAATGCCGACAATTTGATACATTTTTTCCATTTATTTTTGCGATGTGATCCCCCACACAGACTGTCTTGGTGTGGTCCATAAGGCTGCCTTCTTTGATTCGCTAGTGGTTACAAAAAAAAAAGAAAAAAGAATTAGAAACATTTCTTTGAAGGATAAAGAGGCCACACCACAGAGTTTCGAGAACATCAGTTAACATAATCAATAGCATTGCGCTTATTATACCAGTGTGTTTTGCCTGTAAGATTTTCATTAAAAGTATTTTGGAAAGCATAATTTATCAAAGTAATTTTATATTCAATGCTAATTAAAATAACAGGGAAAAAAAAGAGAAGGCAATCATACTTAAAAGTTAAGGCTTCCAAGTAAGCTAAATTTTTATGCTTTAAAATTGAATCCAAACATGTCAGTAATGTGAGTTTTTAATTGAGTTTTGGGGGGTTATTTTGATTTAACTTGACAAGAATAGGAACAGAACTTTTACTTTTTTGAGTATGGTTGAGGGACATGAAAAAATATGTGTGATATTCTGTAAAGGGCTAGTCTTAGTAAGACCCTTAAGTCTTAATAAAACATCTACCATATTTCTTATCAAGTTATACAGATGCAAATTAAAGTATTTCCTCTAAAATAACAACAAAGAATAATTTTTTTTTCTAAATTCCATCTCATGGAATACAGACCATAAAATGTAACAGAATTTAGGATTGATAGTTTTTGTGAAGTGCAATTTAAAAAGTGAGGAAAAAATATCTTTAAAAGACTTCTATGATTTACCAAGTCAGTTAGAGGACACTTAAAATTTCAGTCATTCTCTTTATTGGTGTTATAGGCAGTCATATTTGATTATCACATATCTAACTCATGTAAGCTGTTATCCTATGGTTATTTAATAGAAAAACTGTGACGTAGTAGAACATCTTCTATTTCATGGAGCTATTAATTTAATTCTAACGTCTTCCTGAATAACACACTTCTCAGTAAAGACTGATGTAGCTCAGGCTCACTTTGAGTGAGATAACAGTGAGACAAGGGAGATAAACATATTACCACCTACTATCATAACACCTAGCCTGGCTGCATAGCTAACTCCGAAACCTGCCTCTAGTTCATGCGCACATGTCTGAGCCCACATATGTGCCTCCATCTGAGAGTCAGTGGGAAGTGTGAGAGTGTCCTATAATAGACTGCAACAATTTTTAGCTTCAGGCTGAGTTTAACTCTTTCTAGCACTTTATTTTCTTTAATCTTGATTAAAACAAAAAGGAAGCCTTGTGGTGAAGAGGGGGATACTGTACACACACCAGAAAACAGGGCCCAAATGCATTTCTGCTACCAGATGCCAGAATCCAAATGCATGATCTCCAGGCTTCAACTCATGTTTAGTCTGTGTTGAATTTATTCTCATTTAACATTTCTTCTTCACTTTGATCCTAACACCAAAACTGTTAAAGTAATAATCACCAACTGTGTCATTTTTTAAATATGACTTAGTTTTTATCACCACCACAAGTTAACTGACCAGAGAGAGTCAAGCCATATTGTAGCAGTAATTAAATTGATATTTAATTTCCAGTGTTTCAAGTGGCCCACAGTCCATTTAGAAGCTAGGATCTATATTTCCTGCGCAATGCCTAATGTTAATTACACCACCCCATTTTATAATGTCTCCACATACACCAGTCAGTCATGCTTCAAGTTCTACTTTTGTTCTTTAAATGGCTAATTTGATTCCATAATACATCTTCCCATCTGGCCACGTACCCAGAAAACAAATCTGTGAAAGTAGAAAGGCATGAAGTTTTGTTCTTAGTAAGGCAAAACAGCATTAGATTTCACAGCAAAAGAACCTGCAGCTCAGAGTGTCAGGTTCAAAAACTGGCCAGGTTATATATATCATACCAAGAAACTGGACTATTATTCAAAACACCATAAAATTACTACAGCCCACAACAGCTTTCAACAGCTCACAGATAAGTAAATTTTATAGTAATTGTTAATTAATAATGTAACACAGTAACTATTTTTCTAGGAAGGTAAATATATGAACGAAAAGAATTCTCTCAAACTTCATGGTAGAGTCTCTGCTTAGTCATTTACCTGGACTACCAAGTATAAAAAAGATGCAGCTTTTAGTTTTGCTTATGTATTTGCTCTGCTGTTTTAAAAAAAACCCCATTAGCTAAAGATGCAACCACAACAAACTAGGCTCCTAGAAACTCCTTTAAACACGCATCCCCAGGAAGATTGCACCATTTCATTATACTGCTTATTAGACCAGTACAAGGACAATGATACATTTGTTCAGACAATTTTACACAATTTACTGGAAATTACGGTTGTCTTGCTAATGTGGTGAGGGTTTTCCAGTCTGCTCCAATTACGCAGTAGTCTGTGTGGTGATGGCTGCTCTCTCAACACTCCGTACAGTGCTGCTCACATGAACTTCTGCAGCACTCATTTCAAAGCCTTGTTTTAAAACACCACATAAGCAGCAGCATGACTGAACCTTATGGGCTGCATAGATGCTACCGCTAGAAATCCAGAGTTCTCTGTCTACAAATATAAGAATGAGGCTATGATTTTGCCAAACTGCTTACTGATACCTCCACTGCATCTTGACTTTCTCAGGCATGATGTCAATCATGTTTTTCCACAACAAAGACATGCAAAGCCTTTGCTAAACCACATCTTGGTTTATATCCATGGTAGCTAAGGAATGAATAAAGAATACAACCTCTTCATACAAGAAACTCTGTTTACACTAGCAATGAGAACAGCGACTGAGATGGCAGTGATCAAAGATAATTGCCAATGCCTCCCTAATAATGGATAATTGGAGTAGATTAGAGCAAGGCATCTCAAAGAGGCAGAAAATGTGATTAAGATTCCTAATACTTAGTCTAGCAAGAAGGGTAGCATCATTTCCTCAGGCTCTACTTGTCTCAAACAATACTATCTGGAGGTCATATAGAAGAGGAGGAAGAAAGCAATTATGATTAATGTACATGTTACTGCTCACAGTTACTACTCAAGTTAATTGTGGTGTATTATGTTAAACCATATCCTTAGCACTTTTTAATTCATCCTACCTATGGCAAGAGTATTGAAAGGCTGAAAAAGCTCTGTATTGCACCTATCCTTATACAGCACCAAGGCTTCTGCCCTCTCTACAGTAAAAGACTGAAAGAACTTGACTTCGTTATCACATGAATGACAGATTTCTATTAGCATTTAATCAATGGCAGCAGAAAATGACTTAAAAAAAAGTGGGCAGACACAAGCAGTACCTGACACCTACCACCTCAGGGTAGGATGGGAAATACAATGGTCATATTGTAAAGCTGATAAATGTTATAGAAGCAATGAACAAATGAACTAATTTTGAGTGACATGCAGTACAGGAATAGGTGAATTAATTTTGAATGATATACCTAAAGAATAGCAACTTTATTTTTAACTTACATATATGAGAAGAGAAGATTTTACAGTTCTAAGGGATCATTAAAACAATAATTAGGCTGTTACAATAACAAAAGAATCTGCAGAACATATTTAACCAGTAATTAAATTCACCTTTATAAATGCACAGCCAGTTCCATTGTCGGTAATGGTAAGCCCCAGCACATCATCAGTTTTAAGAACTTCCACTTCTTTGTGTTGTCCTTTTATGTGGGCAAATATGAAATCTTCAAGGCCAATTTGTGCACCTAAGAGCTTGTCCATATCAGCTTTGTAAGTGTTCAAAGTGCAAAACATGATCTGTACAGGAGGAAAGCAAACACATTAGCAGCATATTCGGTTTGATGAGATGGATAAGAAGACAAAAGCATAGTTCTGGCCTCTCTGACAGATCTGCATCTGAAATGGTGATTCCTTGCCTTCTCTGGCTTCCCTGGGAGAGGTGCTAGTCCCTATCCTCGCACATGACCGGAAGCATCAATAGCTTGAACTCTGCAGATAAGAGCTGGCGGGGACCAAAGGAGATACATACCTGCGCGAGCTGCCTCTCACAGCCTCCGCTAGAACACCAACTCTGACACAAGCATCTTAAGCTAGAGCAAGACTGCTCGCCCCAGAGGTTTGAGTGAGCAAACTCACAAGCCACCACAATCTTTTGCTCCATCTTTTACCCACCTCAAATTCCACAGGATTCAAACATCACCAGGGACAGCTTCAAAAATGTAACTAACTGCCCAAAAGCAGTTTCATGGGGGGAAAAAAAAAAGAGAGTTCATCAAAACAAAACTGTCAGAAAACTTTTTTATTGCTCCATATGTTCCACCATTAGCTGAGAGCATGTTCTCTCCAATAAGCTTGCTTACCCTTCCTCCAACATAAAGGGGAGTGTATAATCTTTGTTCCAGCTTATTAAAAAGAAAGGCTTAAGAAAGGCAAATTTTTTTCTTCATAAATCAACCTTTCCAAGGGAGTTCCCTTCAGCACCGGGTATCAGGCAATCGTTTTTGTCCCCACACTTAATATTAGTAGTTCCTTAACAGGAAGTTTTATGGTCCTGGGCACAGGCAGGACAAGGCTGGCTGGGTGGGACTGCTCAGGGCAGGGACAATGCTTTTGTCCACCACGGTGCTGCTCAGAGGAATCTGGACAGTCCGGGCTTTCTGCCTTTTGAGCACAGGCTGTACTGCCTGAGCAGCCTAGCCAAAAAAGAAAAAAAAGAAACCCAGTGCAGTCCTCACAGCTGGAGTAACTACACCTGCCTTACTCCTTTCCGAGCTGTAGCCTGAGCAAGGGAAGCCCTGCACAGCCTCCTCCGGCGCAGCACCGGAGCACAGGGCAGCAGGCAAAACTCCACGCTCCAAGAGAAACTTGGAGAGTCCTTAAAATCTACTTCACTGAGGCAAAGAGCACCCCTAAAGACAGTCTTTCACATGCAACTGGAAGCAGAGGAAGAGGAGGAAACTTGCCACCCATTTGGCCCTGAGGCAGCACAGCCACAATGGCAAACCATCAGCCAAAGGCTCTGCTGCCAGCCCGACGCACACGGGCTCTAGCAGGACAAGCAACAGAAGCAGATACTTTTCTACCCTCTGCCTCTATCTGCTGGACGGCATTTTCCTTCAGAGAGCACCTTGGACCCCCGGCAGTTCACTGCCCACACCAGCTCCAAATTAGGAAGCAGAAAAAGCAGTGCCAGCACATGAAAGGAAGTACACAGTGGGAAGCCAGCCTAGTGTTTGAGAAAAACAGCAGCAGGGTGTCGCTCGGTGTCCTTCATCTTTGCTACTGCTCTGGTGGCATTCCTGGGGGAGCTGCAGGCTAGGCCAGCTGCCCCAAAGCCCAGGCACAGACCCGTGCCCACAGCCTGCTGAACTCCCCGGTGCTTCACTGGAAAGGCAGGGTCTCCTCCTGCCTTCACTGTTCCCTCACTAGGCTTGTATAAGTTAGGGGTTTTTCCAAACCAGAACATTTCAAATGCCTTTTCTTTCCTTCTGGCATCACTGGATGACAGCAGAAAACATGAAAACAAAGTCACCAACCTATTCAAATGAATTCCAGGTCAAATGAAGGGTGAATACTTTTCCTAATTAGAGCATTTACCTTTCTGAAGCTTTCTATAAATTAGATTCTAAAACTATGGGGGTTTTGGTTTTAACAACAAAGTTCAGTAGTGAGATGGTGTTTCTTGATAAGGGGGATATCCTTTAGCTGTTTTTAAAAAAACCGACCAAACAAAACCCCAAAGAGCCCTATTTCAAAGGCTAATTGCTTAGAATCCATCAAATATCCACTGTAATCAAACACCTTATTTAACAAGGAGAACAGTAACAGCAGACCCTTAACGACATTAGTTTTACTGTCTCAGGTAATGAAAAGTTTTCTAGTTAACCAATACTCAAGCAGTAACATCACCTAAAGAAATTCAGATGGGTTTAAGTAGAAAAAAA
Source organism: Porphyrio hochstetteri (assembly GCA_020800305.1). Taxonomy (NCBI): domain Eukaryota; kingdom Metazoa; phylum Chordata; class Aves; order Gruiformes; family Rallidae; genus Porphyrio; species Porphyrio hochstetteri. The sequence continues at coordinate 13,703,990 of CM036912.1, read as the reverse complement.
TAATGTGTAATCATCAGCATTTTTTTAGCCAAGAAGGTTCAATTCAAACAGACCACATATACATTTTCAGTTCTCCCTCAAGCTCCATACTAACTCGGTCAGTTCAAAACCTCATATCAGTTCTTGTTCGTACAATGAATGACTAGCACTATGCCTTTGTATTTTAGACATTAGCATCCTTCATCTGACCTTGTCAAACAGACAATCATCTAGTAACTACTGTCACACCTTTGACTAGATAAAATTGGCAACAGAGCAGAAATGTGATATTTAGAAACTCGATCCAGAGTTTCTCTTTTTAGACCTTCATCTGGATGGCATTCCTACTACAGCCTATAAGTCTGCAGAATTTTCTGTGAGTCAGTTCTGCGCTAACCACAAGGCTGAGAGAGCATCAGCCAGTCAAAAATAAAACTTAAATCATTCTTTATCATCTTTAGTGGACAACTGCTTTCTCAGAACAGATATACACAAAGAGTAATGTACTAAAGATGTATCTACCCAGGATAATATACAGTTACACCATTTATCAGTTACAGCACAGCTTTATTTGTACATGATCCAGGCCTGTCAATTCAAAAATTATCTTTTTGTAGATTTTGCAGAAGTGTAATATAGGGACCTAGTAACAGCTTACATACTTAAAGAATTAAACAACAGCTACTATAGTACACCTTCCATTCACTCAAAGTTTGGTATATTTTTGACAGTAAGCTCCTTACCCAGAAATGAAGCAAGAAAAAAAAATCCAATGTGCAATTTTTATTATTAAGACTTTTCTCTCTCTTACCCTCAACTTTCATATGCATTTGATCTTTAACTCAGCATACCAGTGTTGTGACATTTCATGCCAAGTTTAGCAAGATACTATAAATCATAGCTGTTACATCAGTCACAGAGTATCTAGGAGACCTTCTTCACTGAGAGTTATCTTGTGCAGCGCGCAGAACAAGGAAATTCCATTCTGCTGGCAGGGACTGAGGGCTTATGCACAACCTTATAAAATAGATTTGTCAGATAAGATTACTAACAAGTTATTCCCTGCATCCAGATTTTCAATAGGAAGAGACTACTTTAGCCAATAAATCAGGGTTACATTGTGTGTTATATAAAGAAACTGTATTAGCTATGAAAAAGAGGGTTACACTGTTACATAAAGTACCATATTGCATACCCTATACATTAATTACATTCTCGTCTTCCATATCAAGCCTACACCTTGAGAACAACTGAAAAGTAAGTTGACTGACAGATGACATACTCAGAAGCTATTAAAAGTGCTTTCAAAATCAGTAGATCTCAGATAACTTTACAAAGGAGATCATAATCACTTTCTCTATTCAAGAGGTGGGGAAATGGGAATTCTACTTCTGAGCAAGATGTAACGCCCACTGACACATTTCCCTACATCTGTAGGTGTCATTGTATCAAGAAATCACTAATGTATTTTCTAAGTACCTTACTCACTTTATTCTCCCTCAGGACAATGTGGGAGCCTTGACTAGCTGCAGCAACAGGGAGAGTAACCAAGTCCTCCAAGGTCTGGTGAGCTTTTGGTACTCTACCAGGTATGCAGCTTTGCCTCCCCAAAGACATTTGAAGTACTATAAAATAAGCATTCAGTGGGTTTTTTAAGCCCAGAGTACACACAAGAATTACAGTCTAAGTTCTTCCATACAGCTTAAAAGTATTTGAAAAACAGCACAAGCATCACACCTAATAGGGTGTGAAATTTAAACACTGCTTAGGGGAACAGCAAACAAACAATTGTTGCCATAGGGTTGGGAGGAGGTGGCTTGTAGGGAGTGTTACACGTTTGTTCACTTGAAGTCATCAATCTGTAGGCGAGAATGTGAGCAATTTGTTTCAGCAGATAAGCACATACTCTAAAACTCCAAACATTTTGGTGATGAGGATTTCACAAGCAGACCCTTTTCTCTAATTTTCTAAAATACAGTACAGATTTTTTTCGTGCTGTACAGACACTTTTATTCAGAAACCTACATTTCAGCAGTGGCATATTTTTTAGCGTTCTCCCATGAAAGTTTAAATTGAACAGGTTTAAAACAAATACTTCTATGAAAGTTTAATGTGGCACAACCTTACAGTATACTTAATGGCTTAGCATGAGGTGGCAAGGCCTGTCAAACAACAGCCCAGACACCAGCTCAGCAGCTGAACTCCTGTTACTGGAAGAGGTGGAAGGAGCTACATTTCTGCCCTTGGTGCTAGCAGGAAGTTCTTATTACCCATATGAACCAAAATTCTTTCCATTGTGAAAGAAACCCCAGCCTCCAAGAGCTCCTGACATACACACCCGCTGGGCATTCAGCTTACCTCACCAGCCCCACCATACTTCACCTTCCAAAGCAAACAGAGTAATCAAAAGTGCAAATTATGAGTACACAAACTGAAAGTCCATATAGTTTCTGTGGTTTACTGTTCCCATCTCATCAAGAAATTGCCCTGCTACAGTTGGACTTCAGTATCCCCATTCCTGGCACCCGATTAGCTGCTTTGAATACTTTAAAGCCCTACCATGTGCTCTCACAGGAGCACACCACCACCAAATGCTTTAACAGGCCCACATTGTCCTTTGGTCAGTGCTATCATACAGGCTGCACTTAGCACTTTCACCCTTACAGAAAACATTCCCTGTTACATTTCCCAAGAGTCACAGAGGAATAGTAATCCTAAATGGCCAAGAGGATACTCAAATACATTTTTTCCAACTACTTTTCCCACTTCATCCTCTATAGGAAAAAACAGGGGAGGTATTTGTATTTATGCAAGTAGAAGCATACACATCACTGTGGGTGGGTTGTGTTGTTAAAGAACTGTATCTATTTCTTTTTTAAGCTGCACTGCTTTGTTGAAAGAAATCAAGTCTAAAGTGATCCGCCTCAAACAGCACTCATACTAATGATACAGGCAAACCATTGCTAGACAACATCTTCACTGCTCCTCCGTGTGGAAAGAGCATTCATGTTGGACCAGGAAAAGAAGAAATGCTGGTCATGGTAGCAGTCAGAGACAGGGAGAAGTGGAGGTTGAATGTTAGATTCAAAAGGGATAACTGAGATTATTCTTCATCTATCTTCCTAGGTGAATATATAAGTATCTACAGAAGAAAAGACGAGTAGGAGAAAAGCCTCAGAAAGCTACTGTTACAGCTTGTTCCTGTGATGTTTGCTAGGTATCTATGAAGGAGTGAAGGAGTGTGCCCTTTGAAGCTATATCTGTCTTATTTTGTTCCCATCCTACCCTACTTGTGATCCAGGTCTGCACAGAAGTTTTTGTCAGTGTCTGTACAATGAATGGTGTGTTTCATATAAGCTTCACTCTGTCACTGCTGGCAGTCAATCACTGATCCTGGAAAGGATTCTCCAGCAGAAGCTAAACTCAGCTGGTCCTGCGAGATGTGATACAAAGAGCAAATGAGGTGCTGTAACCACGTGGAGTCAAAAGGAGAAGTGACAGATGACAAGTATAGCTCATCCTGAACCGTACTGAAACACTTAAGTAGGAACTCATCCAAGACTCCATACCTTTGCCTACACTGCAGTAAACTCACATATCATATTAAATATATTCACTTCTGCAAGTCATCTAAATGCTCCCTACACTGAACTCTCCCCTCACCCCTTCAGTTTCCACCTCAGTCAGTCCAGGGCAGAGATCTCTCTGATAGTACCTGTTTCCGAAGGCACGTTCGGGTATCACACTGCCCACAGGCTTCAGCCTAGGTAGGTCACAGAAACTTTCCTAGACAGGTAACACCAACAGTGTCTTTCAGTTTGAAGCCATACAGTTTCTGGCATCATTCTTTAAACCAGACTGTCTGTCAAAAAGGAGCTTTAATTAGTAAGACCTGTCCAGTCCTCCTTTACTTCCAGCAAGCTCAGCCACTGCTAATAAATTCACATTTCATGGCACCCCTTGCTATTCAGTATCTATCCTATTTCACCTGGTCCATCCAAAATTTTATTACAAGACTCTTTGGTCCAGGCACTCTGCCGTGCCACCTTTACATCAGAAAATATTTTTGGTTGCTATTTTCATTTCATTCAGTTAGCTTTAAGAAACTAAGTTCTATTTCTTGAACAAAATATTTTGCTCAGTGCCTCCAGCAATAATTTTCCATTCCTTTTTACCAACTAACCACATTTTAAAAACAAACCACCCCACACCCAAAACCAAATAGGAATAGGACAGTACAGAGAAAAGGAGAAAAGAAGAAACTTCTCTCATTTAGCACAAAGCTGGGAATAAATGCCCGTGAAACACATGGTGCTTCCTCTAAAACCATTGAGGGTGTCAGATTATACATCTGGCAGGAGAAATAGGAGTGCACTATTCATACAAAGTTGAACTTCCTAATGAACTGTGTTCTTTCCCAAGTTGGTGGAGCCAAAAGATTGTTAACAAAAGTTCAGCAGTGAAGGGAAGAAAACTGAAGTAGAAGATAACCTGGCAATTACGAGAACTTGATAGCAGAAGGTATAACTGGAGATGGAACAGAACAGAGAAGCAGGAGGTCAGAAAGCAGCTGGGAAGGTCCGGGGCATAGGTGCATGGGCTGGCAATGGCACTGGCACTTCTTAATTACTGAATGCAACAGTGTCCGGTTGAACTGTATTCACTGCTGCTGCCACTGTTCTTTGGCACTTTGCTGTTTGAATGCTGCTAGGTCAGGCCACAAGCAGACTGGCAGACCAAGGCCCGCAGTTGTAGCCTTTACTGCTTTAAGAGCCAGCTACAAATAAGAAAACAAGCACAGCTGTACAGCCACACGAAGGCACAGTGAAACACTAGCACTGCCTTTCAATCTGCCACTCAGAGGTTAAAGTTCATAGAACCACATAGGAAGAACTGCATAATGGCAACTACCTTTCAATTAAGGGAAAACAATACATTTACAAACACAAATGAGTATTATCCAAACAGTATTGCAAACTTGGCTCAGAAAAAGGAAAAAAAAAAAAAAAGATCAAAAAGGCAGCAGGGTAAAAAAAAAAAAAAAAATCCTGTTAGAGATTCAATAGCCTCACTGGGGCCTTTTCAAAGTAATTACCCGGCAGAGCAGAAAACTCTCCCAACATCCCATTCAGTTGGGATTTTAAACTGGTCAGATCCACCTGTAACACCGCGGGCTTGACCCAGCGCTTCAGGAGCCGCGTTAAACCACAGGCTGGCACTTGTTAGAAGGACCATTGTTTCCCCAGTCACGTTAGGTGCGGTTATTGCCTATATCCTTTCGCGTGTAGGAATGCTCATTGGAAACAGCAAAAGGAATTCCCCCCCTCCCCCTTAAAACAGTCCACAACCGGGAAACAGCCGGGCCCGCAAAAGCCTGCCAAAACCCTCACGCCGGCAGCGACAGCGCAAAACTGCCCGGCTCCTTCCCGCATCCCTCGCGGCCCCTTTCCGCCCCGCAGAGCGCGGCCCCCCCGCTCCCCGGCGGCTCCCACCTCGGCGGGATCGATGCGGAAAGCCTCGGCGATCTTCGCGTAGAGCTCGCGGGCGCTGCCGAAGCCCTCCACGCGGCCCGTGGGGCTGCCGTGCGCCAGCTGCGTGTGGAACTGCAGCCGCGACGCGCTCGCTGCCTGGGCCGGCGCCGCGGGGGCCGGGGCCGGCGCCTCACTCTCCACCAGCTTGGAGGTCTCCTTGGACTTGTCCTTCCTCTTGTTCCACAGCCCCAGCAGCATCTTCCGCGCCTGCGACGGACTCCTGCCGCTGCCTCCGCCGCCGCCTGCCCGCGCTGGACTCTGCACCCGGCGCCGCCCCGGCCCCGCGCGGCCATACCGCCGCCAGGTGAGGCCCGGGCCCCACGGCCGCCCCGCCCCGGGAGCCGGCCCGGCCCGGAGATCTACCGCCCGCCTACCCCGGAGCCGGCGAGAGCCGGCGCAAGGCGCTCGGCGCGGGAGCTGCCCGGTTGCGCCTCCACCCCTCCTCGCTTTTTACCCCGCTGCCCTGGCACTTCGGGAAGGGGAGCGGGGCTCTGTCCGGCGGGGTCTCCACCGCTTCGGCCGTAGCGCGGTCGTGCACCAGTGCGCTCCCCCCCCCCCCCCCCCCCCTTAAAGGCCACGACTGGCCGCAACTGAAGCGGAGAAACAGAGATTTGGGAAAGCTGTGCGTCTAAATGCTGATTCTTGTCCTTGACAGTGGTTAGAAAGAGGCCGAAGGACTTTTCTCCTAAACCAAAGCCAGGGGCACTTTTGAATTGGACTTGACCGAGAACGCAGTTTGCCACTGTTACCCGTTCACATCACCTAAGGCACAGCACATTCCATGTCCCAACAGGGGTACACTCACCTCAGCAGAACTGCTCCGTTGCCACTGGTGTGCTGAATACACTCAAGACGTGCAGAGTGGAAATTTCACAAAGCAAACCCAGCACTTCTAAAGGAACCTGCTGAAAAGCTGCAGACACACAGCCATTGCCTTACCAGAGCTCAGGATGAAAAAGACAAACCACTGGGGGGAAAAAAGTACAAGATTCCAGCACATAGCATCAAACCACATAGGCCTGGAGAAAGGAACTGGGAGGAGGCAACCCAGAGTTCTTCCCATAGCTAATCAGAGAGTACCTAGGGCATCTCAGAACATACCTACAACTCAGAAATTACTCATGTTTAAATGAGAAAAAAAGATTTGAAGTCAGTTGGATTTCAGTCTTCCCAGACAGCAAGTGGTAGATCTAACTGAACACTCAAAAATGCCTTTTATCCAATTCTAATCTGAGACAATTGGATTCATTATTATTAATAAAAAACACCACAAATAAACTTCCCATCACACTTTTAATTGATGACTTTCCAGTCCCGTTTGAAACCAGAAAAATTAAATCGAAGATTTCTGAACTTGGAGAAATATCTTTTTTTCTTGCTATTGGAATGCAATTCAGACAGCATGTTGGCATAAATTTGAGCAGATTGCAATGAGATTAAATAGCAGTAACAAACTGTTTATGTTCATTCTGATATTTAGGGTTTGGGTTTTTTTTGCTGTTTGGCAATTTTAAGTGAACAATTTCATTTTAAACACGCCTTTTTCCATTCACTGAACTGTATGACAAAGGAGTCAGTGACATAGATGAGTATTTGTCTTGTCTCTACCAATCATCTCTATCAATGCATTCCTTATCTTCTGAAAAGATAATAGAATCAATGTTTAAAAAACCCAGTACGTACTGTTGACAGTCACTATTCATATTAACAATTTAGTTAATTTAAATGGAAACAGACATGTTTCCATATAGAGGTTGTGCAGATTTGTTTTACTTTAAATGGACATTGACACAGCTCTAATTCAGGAATCTCTTGCAAACCTTTCATCAATGAAAGTGTTAATGTTTCATACCGAGATGGATAGAAAAAGGCAGCTGAAGTTGTACAAGAGCTATGCTGATCCTGCGTACAGCTTAGAGGAACAGCATCAGCTTTTAACTACAGAAAGAAAAAATTACCAGACCAACAGAGCTGACTGAATAAACTAAAGACAGCATCATACTGTTTAATGCACAGTATGGTGTATGCATATGCTGTCATTAATTATACCATGTAACAGGTGAAATTAAACCTCCTTGTTGTTTAAATCAGAGGAAGATAATACTGCACATAAATTATTCTCAAAAGCCAAACCTACAACAGCATCTACCTGAAATTGTCACATGGCTTTTGACAATAAACTGAAGCAGTAATCAACACTTGGTGTCAACTGTCCATTACTGCTACACATACTTATTTTTTGTGAAGCTGCAAATTGTATTTATTAGCATTGCTCTGACCATGGATTCACCGTTTCAAGCATTTAGATTTAACCAGCATAACACAGCATTAACTGAGTGATCTGTAGAGCCAGAAATGAGTCAGACTGCTGAGAACATCAAAGAACAAAAGCCAGTAATGGACACAAGACATTCTCTCCAACTACAACCACTACCCTCTTAGGCTTCCTTGAATGTGTACCCATTAGGAAACTATCTGCCAACACTAATTAATGCACATCAAGGCTAGATCATGAATCCAAATAAGCCTTCAGCAATTCAGCATAGTTGGGGATCAAAAAAATATTTAAATTTCCCCACTGGTAAGTGGCACCGTCACAGTTCATAATTGAAATAAAGTGTTAATAACCCATTATTAGCCTTGGGTTTAGAATGAAAAATAAACCACATACTTAAAAAAAGATAAAGCACAAGTTTGGGTTGTTTTATCCTATGAGTATGCCACAAAGCTGTAGTACTTTGGACATGAGAGTTATGGTATGCAATAGCTATAAAGTTTGTGGAAAAAGCATGTGGAATAGAGTCATGTTACTGAATATGTAATGCCACAGTTCTATACTTCAAACTATCAGTATACAAAAAAGTGTAGGGGAACAATTTGTGTGTGTGTATATATATATGTGTGTGTGTGTCTGTATATACACACCTGTGATTTAAGCAGTTCTTACCTGCAGCATATTATATCTTGCTTGTCATCCATGTTCTGTAAGAAGAAACGGCTTCGAAAAATTACTGGTATGACCAGAGAATGAAGAGCTTCTTTTAAGATATTTTAGGACCTCATCTTACTTAGTCTAACTAAAATAAGTCTGAGAAGAAACATAGCTTGTGTTTATAAGTATCTGTGATAACATTAAAATCATATAAAACTATCTAAACAAAAGGTTGATAAAAATAAAACTCAAATTTCCTACTCATAAATGGTTTTGAAAACCATTTTTAAACCATCAGAGGACACTGCAAGACAAGGCCTTTCAATAAGAGCATAGTTCCTCCTCTATTTTAAGACAGGAGTTCAAATAGGGCTGCCTGTGACAAGAGAGGACCAGACACCACTACCAAAACTCACTGATTTTCTGAGAGGAGTTTGTCCATACTAGATTAAGTTTTCATAGTTTGGCTTTGACACATGAAAAACTTCAACCACCCTCTTCGAAGTCCATGCAGCAGCAATAAACTCACTTTGCACGCTGACTTCGATTTTGGCGTTAGCAGAATACATATGAGGAAAATAAAAATACATGGTTTTCCTGGATTGCTTCAGAAGTGGTTCTAGGTCCTTATTACACTTCTCACAGCTTTTCCAGCAAGGGCTACTTCTCACTGAAGCTCTATCAACTCTTCTTTGGATATAAAATACAAGCAGTTGAGAGACTGTTTTGGAGCATGCCATAAAATACTCATTCAGGGAGACACTAGATGGTATATTAGAGGCTGGCTGGGCAGCGATTTTGGTTTTTTAATTATGCAGAGCAGCAGGAGTGTGAAGATGGTAATTTGTCCTTGATAAAGCAATCAGGCTGTACAACAAGATCGTTGTACAGCTCCTCCCTTGAGTAAGGCAGTAATTCCAAGGGAACAAAGCAAGCACAGTACAGGTACACCTTCTAAACCCAAGGGGAGCAACAGAAGACCTCTACTATCACTCTTGAAATAATAGAACTATTAACTGGAAGAGCCTGAAGGAAACAAGTCATGCCATCTAATAGTCTATTGCTGAGCAATTTTACAAACGAAGAGCTGAGATTCATGAGGCCATTAATAATGCCCTATGCCCAGTTTGCATGCTAAACAGCAAGTGAATATGATTACCCTGGTTCTATAAGATTTGTTCAGGAAGCAATATAGTAAGAACTATTAATGTCATCTGCAAAGGAAGACTAGCATTTACTGACTGGGAAAGAAAAATTATCTTTTAATGATATTTACAGTAGCATGTAGTACGTCCCACATGTTTTCGGTCAAGCATATGAACTTGAGTGCACAGAATTTCACCCTGAATCACAGCAAATTTCACTGGTAGCATAAAACCTATTCTACTCCCCAAATTATGTTACCAGTGAGCCGAACTAGCACAGATGATGTGCACTCCAGAAAGGAATAGAGTACATTTTGTTATTTTACTGACCTCAATTCACAAGCTGTCGGTTGTCTGGTTACCTCCAGACCTTTTCAGAAGCTTCATCAACACTGTAAATGAATAAAGGGGACCAGGAGAACCTGTCAGCACAAGATCTGCCATAACCACTACAACGTGGAACTCTGTGAGCAGATGCCTATTGGGCTGACACTATTGAGGTCAGGGGGAAATGCCTCTGAATCTGGCAAGGAATGCTTTTCAACTGGCAAGACTGACCAAATCTATACAAACATAGTTATATTGTTCTCCACCATAATCTGAATTTGGTGTCTTTCCCTTCCATTGCGCATGCCACTCCTTCTGCTGTCTAATACTACAGATACCATTCAGCCACATCTATCAAATCCTTATCTATGGATAATGCTAATGGGTAATCCTGCCAGCCAGACACACAGGTGGTCATCAAGTATGCAAGTGCCTAAAGCAGTGAATAAACAGTGACACAACAGGATGACAGACATGATGATAAGCAGTTTTTAAAATCAGGGAGTTGTCCATGAACAGAACAAAGCCCTTACAAAGGCTACGGACCTCACTCCTTTAGCTGAGCAGCATTCAAGATACACAGTTCCTAGAATCAAATTTTAAGACTGCATCAGTTAGTGAGATCACATCAACTGGGGAGTGACAAAAGCATCTTAAGGGCTTAAAGATGTGGGGATCATAGTGTCTTAACTAAAGATCAAGGAAACCACTATTGTTTTCCTATCTGAACAAAAACTAAATGCCAACCAGTTGCACCCAGTATAAAAAAAATAACTCCAAACCCCACCACAAAAACCAAAACAAAACATGACTCATTAATATTGTAAGTTGAAGGTTATGCAAGCATAGGGCTAGTGGCACTTCCCAAAAAGTAGAACCAGTTCTTGACCAAATACAGCTCCCTTTCCAAGTTGCTGATTCATTTTGGAAGCCATTGTGTTGTGTCCCACCCCCCAAAAGAAGTTATCTACAACTAACAGGAAATTGTCCAGTCAAGACAATGGTTTCCTCCAGTCTCCAAGCAAAACTATGCAAAGTCAAGAATTGCATGGCACACTGATACCTGTGCACAGCTCAACTAATTTTCAAAACCACGCCAGGTTTTCTCCACTCGTGATTTTGCTTTTCAGCATTGAAGGTATAACCAGTCCAGGAGCTTGATGCATTTATTGCACTATGCATCAATCTGATGACTCCTCCCATACTTGGATTTTTGAGACTCAGACATGACACTGTTTTGAGCATTTACTAAAAATACTAGAACTACTCCATCCAAGAATCAGAACACTGATAAACTCATTTGACTGATCATAATACACATTGCTCATACACAGCACCGTTTGTGAGGTTTAGACTGAAGGTCATATTGAAAATAGGGATGAATACTAGAAGAGGACATACAAATTAAAAGAAAGCTTCCGCCCTATGAAAGGCAGATGGGAACACACAAAGTTACAAGATGAAGACAGTAAGAACAGTTAGAGAGTTACTTCCAGAACAAAATTAACAGGTCAGGACTCAAAACCAACCCAAAGCCACAATTTCAGTTTAACACACCACAAATAGGCTTCAACAAGTTTTCAGCATAGATAATACAGAAAAGACTCAGTGTCAGTGTGGAATACTAATATCCTCATGACATCAGAAAGCCTGCTCTGGAGCAATAACAGAGTACCACTACATGGCAGAAAGGAGAAACAGTTGTAACACATCCTGCTCTTCCTACAGCTTGAGGTTATCCCAAAGTTTGGTGTTGGGGAGACAAAAAAGCGTTCCTTAGAAGTACAGGTTTTCACAGACTTGTTCAATTACCCCTCCCAGCACCTAAGAAACATTCAGGAGATCAAAACACCCTTCTTGTCCCAACTTTACAAATGCACATTTTATTTCCATATATTTTCGTAGTTAGAGATATAGCAGGTGACTGAGAATTTGCCTCCTTCTCCCAAGTAGCCTTTATTAAATAATCAAATGGGTTTTAAAACATAGCTTTTTAAGCACAGTTTTTGATTAGAAAAATATTATATTTTGTGAATCCTGGATTAGATATTAATGCTCTCATATATTGATGTAATTCCACATGCTATTTTCTGAAACATATACTTTGTTACCTCTCCATAAAAAAAAATACAAGCATATACAAGCATTTCATACCAGTCCTATAGTTCTGTATTTTGAGCATGAAAACAGTTGGAAAAGTTTAGTTTGCTATACATATATATACCTCTAAATACACAAGATACTGCAATTCCTCAATTTAACACTACTCCTCTTACCTGAAGATGGTTACAAAAAATATTCCTAGTTGCTGTAACTTTTCTTTTTTTATTTTACAAGTTGGGCTATGGTTACAAGATCCTGGATTACAAAATGCTCAATTCCATTAGCTTTTAAACTGACAAACAGGTATTTTAGGATGATATGCTTTAAATTGTGTAGCTTATAGTATCTGCCATCATAACAAAAGAGAGTTAAAAACAGACTTTACACTTTTTACTTAAAAAACACATAAGAAATGCAATACGGAACATACTGAAATGGAAATTCTTTTAACAAACAATATGTAGTGTTAACAATATGCATAAGCACTAAGCAGCAAATGTTTTCCCTTTGTGATACTGCTCCAACAAATGTGTAGTTCCCTGTAGATTTAGGGCTACAACTAACTGATGCTGTATAAAGAAATCTGCAGTTAAAAAACTGACTTGAACAGTATCTCCCAGACATTCTATTCATTTGAGTAACAGAAATGGGATTCTTCTTGTGCTCATTAAAAAGTTATTGTAAATTAAATCCCAATTTCCATACAATTTAATTTCCTGCAGAAAATTATATGTATGAAGATAACACTGCTATTTAAGTTACCTAACAGAGCAGGTAACTTCTAAATTTCCATGGGCAAAAGGCTGACAGCAAATTTTACATATTTTCTTATGAAGGAAAAAACCCAAAAACCCCACCCTTTGAAACGGTCTTAAAGCACTGTATTATGGTTTTAAACTCAAGTAATAAAGTATGTCTACAAGGCATTTCTTTCACCAAAATCATGTTGCAATCAAGGGAACCAGCCCTATTACTGTATTATAAAACTAGACTATTACAGAGGGCTCTCCATTTCCCTATGCACTTTTTAATTCTAAAGACAAGTAACTTGAATTTGTATTCAAAGACGACTGAATTCAAGCATGTGAAAGTTCATGGGCAACCCTCCTCCATCCCACTTTCTGTCTAAGCAACCTTTCCTTTAGCTAGAATCTGGGTTTTTCATCCTCCTTCACCGGAGTGAAGTTCAGCCTTTGAAAATAATTAATACTTGAGATCAGCTCTATGTTTAAATACCTGTACCAGCCAATTGCTTTTATACTGTTCTTTGTGCATCTTGCCACTCAAGCATAGACCTACTCCTAGGGATTCAAGCTGTCACATCTTCAGGCTAAGCTTCATTTGCAGAACATGGCCCATAGCACGGTCTAGTCCAAGTGCTAAGCCCAAGTTTACAGAATCATTTATGTTGGAAGGAACCTACTGGGATGATGTAGTCCAACACCCCTGCTCAAGCATGGTCAGCTAAAGCAGGATGTCCGGGACCATGTCCAGTTGGTTCTGAGTGTCTCCTCAGCTTCTCTGGACAATGTGCCCCAGGGTTTGACCACCCTCACAGTAAGAAGTTGTTTTCTTGTGCTCAAATGGAATTCTCTCTTAGTCTTGTCACTGAGAGATACTGAGAAAAGCCTGGCTCTCCTGTTTTCATTCATTCCCATCCAGTATTTACATGCAGTGTGCTAGGATTCCCCCAAGCCTTTTCTTCCCCAAGCTGAAGAGCTCCAGCTCTCTCAGCCTCTCACATATGGCCCTGTGCTAGACCGACTCCAGTAAGTTTGTATTTTGCATGTACTGGGGAGCCTGGAACTGGACAAAGTACTCCAAATGCATCCTCATCGATGTTGAGAGTAGAAAGGATTATCTCTGTCATCCTGCTTGCAAAACTCTGGCCTTTGTTGCCACAAGGGTGCATTGCTGGCTCACAGTTTGTTGTTCATCAGGACCCCAAGGTCTCTCTCAGCAAAGCTGCTCTGCAGTCAGTCAGCTACCAGGCTGAACTAGTGCCTTGGATTGTTCCTCAGGGAGCAAGCCTTTGCATTCCCCTTGTTCATCTCTCTGAGAATCCTCTGTCCATTGAGGTCCTTTTGAAGGATGGTACACCGCCTGGTCTTACCAGCCACTCTTCCCATTTTTATGATTCACAAACTTGCACTCTATCCCATAATCCACATCATTAATCAAGATGTTGACTAGTACTGGTCCTAGTATTGAGCCCTCAGGTACATTAGAAGTGACTTTCCTCCAACTGGACTTCATGCCACTGATTACACCCCCATGCGACCACTCATTTGGCCAGTTCTTAATCCACCTACCTTCCACTTACCTAACCTGTACTTTGTCAGTCTATTAAACTCAAGGTAAACAGCATGGACTGTTCTCCCATTATCCACAAAGCTAGTCAGCTCATCGCAGACGTCAGTGAGGCTGGTCAAGCATGATTTTTGCTTTGTAAATCTATGCTGACTACTCCTGATGACTTTCATGTCCTTCACATGTTTGGAAATGCTTTCCAGAAAGATTTTCTCCAACACCTTTCCAAGAATTGAGGTGAAGCTGACCAGCCTGTAGTTCTCTAAATCTTGCTCTTGTTTTTCTTAAAGACAGGAGTGACATTTGCTCTTTTCTGGTGTACCAGAACGTCTCCCAAACTCCACAAGTACTCAAATATAATCAAGAGTGGCCTTGCAACGGCATTAGCCAGCTCTCTCAGCACTAGGGGTGCAACCTGTCAGGTTCACGGACTTCTACCTTAACTGCCCCCTAATCTGGTCCTCCACCACCAAGGTTCCAGGTTTCCCCTCTGGTCTCAGGGACCCTGAATTCCTGAAGGCTTGTTTTACTGGTAGAGACTGATGGAAAGGCGGCAATACCTCAGCCTTCTCCATGTCATTTGTCACCAGTTTTTCTGCCCCATTTGACATCAGGTCCACAATTTGCTCTTTAGGTACTTGTAGAATCCTCTCTTGCTGTTCTGCTTAGAAGCTGAGGAACTACCCTTAGCAAATGGCTACTCTTGCTCCTCAAGCCTTGTGCCCTTTGCTAGACTCACAATGCAGTCCTCACGCATTCTGGGGCAATAAAGAAAATGCTTTCATTCCACTGGGAGGCAGTTCAGGAGTTGAAGCTGATTTTCCCAGCCTATGCTTTGTGCAGTGGAAGGCAATATACCAAGTGATCTCTTTTATGTTTTGCTCTTTAAAATCTTTATGTATTTGTGTGTTTATAACACTATGTCCAATTTATGCATAAATGGGTAATGCTATAGATACAGCAGAGACAAGAAAGTACTTGAAGCCTCAAGTACTGTATCAGAAATATGCACTGACTTTGTAAAAAGTGACTACATTTTACATTAGGAAAAATAATGAATACATTTTTTCGGATTAGGAAGATGTAAAAGAAAAGTGGTTTTCCCTGTAAATTTTACTGCAGAAGTCACCTGTATGACTTGTACTTAAACCCTTTTCTTCTCATGCAGCATTACAGTATTCCCCCCCACCCCCATCCCACAAAACAAAAACAAATATTCCACTAGTTGTTACAGATTGCACTTTTAAAGCACAGACTTGCCAGTCTTCTGCATTTCCAGTGTCCTATTTAATCAGCTGACATACAGAGTCTTCGTTTTATGAAACTGGAAGATTTCGTCTAAGTACTTCTTTTGATGCTGGAGAAATGTTATCTGGGAAAATTACTTCAAACTCTATGATTAAGTCTCCACGTTGGTCAGGATTTTTGGGAAATGGCAAACCATATCCTATAATCCTTCTTCTCATCCCAGGCTTTACAACTTCATTTACTGTCATGGGTATGGTTCTTCCTTCTATCGTTGGCACATTGATAGAGCTGCCACACAAAGCCTAAAGAAAAATTGCATCATAAGAAAAAGAAATTTGTCAGAATTTTGTTTGTACCTATAACTGAATTTAGATTATTTAGAAAAGACTAACAACTTAAAACAGTATTGCCACTGTGCACTGCTGAGTCGTCAAAATTAAAATACAGTGTTCCTCTCAAAAAGGGAAGGCTTCAATTTGTCACTGTATATTACAGAATTCTCCAGTCTCGCACAATGGCCACTGGAGGGTAACTGAACTTGTATTTCATAAAGTTTTCTAAGGATATAAGGTAGTTGAGCACAGACTGAACTCTTCACTCATACTTTTCGAGATGTCCAGCTTCTCAGTTTCCATTGGAAATTTAGAGTATTGTTCCATTTTTCATGTTTACATTGCACAGGGGTTTCAACCTATATTATATCAAGTTGCAGAACCACATTTATGTGTCTGTAACAGCCACCTGATGTGTCCATTTGGAATGCTCAACTATTTTGGTGCACCAAAATTAAAACACCACAGATTCTCCTGCTTTATCCAATAGATTCTTTTCATTATTAGGTTCTCTGACAGCAACATTTATTCCTCCAACTTCACCTGATTTGCCATACTTAGTCCATACTGCTGATGTCCAATTTACATAACAATACAATGAACCTAAATAGACTTGTATCCATGAAGGAACCACATTACCCACATCAACATTAAATATTCTTTCCTCCTTCCCTCATCCTATTTTAAATGCTTCACCTCACTTAAAGGATTCTTAACTAAAAACACATCTGAAGAAGCAAGCTCGTAATGGACACAAAGAGCTTATAATGCAATCAAGAGTTTGTTTCTCCACCTAGTGCTAATTAAGAAAGAAAAAACAAACCACAAAACACTCAGCTACATTATCTTTTAAGGGTATGAAGCCCTGACAGGGTCATCATTTAAGAACTCTGCTCAGTTGTCTTTCTGATTTTTCCTTTTGAAAGGCAAAGTGTTTTGACTTGGAACAGAATTAAAAAAGCTATACCATTTTTGTTGTTATATATAGCTCCTTTAACACCTGTTCACAATCATTTATCCTCATGAAATCAATCTCCATATTTTGAAATCACACTGAAATAACTTATGACATGAAAAGGCAGATTTAGAATTTGTTGGCAGTGAAAATATTCAAAACATGTCTATTTTGTCCTACAGAAGTAGGAATCATATCACATCAGTAAGTAACATACTGTATTGGATATATCTGTTAACTGTATTTGTGTTTCTAGCTAGGCTGAAGTAAAAAAGGTAGAATATAAAGACTTAAGATGTATTAAAGCTTACTCAAGTTTTCCACCCTCATTCTCTTCCATCTCTATAGTAAACAACTTGAACTAATACTCCATTTAAATCAAAACAGCTAATGCTTCGACTATAAGGCACACTGAATTTAGAAGAGTAAACCCCTTAAAAACCCCACAAAACCCAAAATACACTGCTGCCATACAGCTTATGCAGTGTAGCCACTGCATCGAACTGTAACTGGTTTAATCATTTACAGCTACTTACCTCCCTTAAGCTGATCTTAACAGGATAGATAATATTTGATCCATCTCTCTTGAAGTGAGTGTGAGGTTTATCTTTAATGATAAAAACAATATCAGCAGGAATTGTGTTGGGTGTTTCATCGCCTTCTTTTGGAAAAGTGATTTTGGTGCCTTCCTTCCATCCTCTTTTTATCTCAATAGTAAGAATTTTGTCCTCTGTTCGGACGCTTCTACCATCTGGGTTAAGCCTTTTACGTGAAATTCTCATCCTTTTTGTGCAGCCATGATAGATCTCTTCCAATGACACTTTAAGTTCATGGATTACAGGGGGATCTTGTTTACGACGTAACTGGCTACCAACTGTATTCCTCTCCCTTGGGAAACCATTCATACTAAAACTAGTGAAGGATCCAAATGGATCACCATCCACCTCCATGTCTTCAGTGTCTCTGCCACCAGGCATCCTCCTTCCAAAGAAGATCTCAAATGGATTTGTGCCACCAAAGAAAGCTGCAAATGTAGCATGTGGGTCACCATGGAAGGAGTACCGGAAGGTACCACCCTGTCCATCAGGTCCTCCAGCTCCTCCTTTCAGACCTAAACAAAACAAATAAGCACGGTTAAAAACAAATAGAATATCAGTATAAGCTTTCCTATTGTAGAGTTTAACAATGTCAGAACCGGTGACTGGACAAGGTCTTTGCAGTAGAGTGAAAAGTCTCCTTTTCAATGACACCACCTTCAGGCTGGCTATTCAATAGCTTGGAACAACAACAAAGTTTCTGAAGCCCTGGAATGACTTCTACTTCAGAGTAACAAGTATCCCGATACTACCAATTTGATTTCATACGATTGAAGCCAGTTATACAAAGAATTAGCATGTTAAAACAGAAGATGGGTCTGCTTGACTTGATCTTTTCTAGTTCTGCAAAGCCTGTTAGGAACACATCCCTCTTCAAGATCACTTCTGGGGAAAATCATGCAGTTTTTATATGCAACACTTTCCATAGTCCCTATAGCTCAGCTTTAGCCGCGCGTTAATTAGCTTCACCTTTGCTTTCCTGCAATTTGGTCTGAGTAAAAGGTAATAGTCAAGTAGCCATATGCTTCCTTAATGTTCAGTTCAGAATCCCAAACTTATCACAGCCTGTGTTCCTATGACATAAAACAGTTAAGAAACCTGGGAATTCTCTTCAATCCAGCCACAAATAAGAGTGGCTGGAAAGTTCCTACAACCTATTTGAGAATAAAAGTCTCATATATACTGCCATCACCTCTGTGCAAAAAATCAGAATGTCCGCAAATAGCTTTGTTTTCTATCTTCCAAAAGGAGAGATCTACATCCCTTTCTTCCTGATAAGATTTCCATTACAATTCTCACTGAACATTCCCTTGTACTTCCTGCTCTCTCATTCCAAACACAGCTAAAATCAGGGGTTTTAAATGCCAATAAGCGATCTCTAAGTATTTCCTGGTAATAGTTAGTGCTCTCCTGCACTGTCAATTTCAGGTCAAACCTTTGAGATGAAAGGCTGAAAGTCTTCTTAACAGAATTTTATTTCTAAAATAACCAAACATTGTAAATTTATTTTACTCAATCTTGCAGCAGCTCAGCACAACAGCTGCTATCCCATTTTGACACCATAAAAATGTGAAGACTTACCGTAATGAAGCATGCATACCCTAAATTTAATTTTCCTCAGAGTTTTAGATTATCTATGCATAAGCATAATACTGGTTATCAACAGTAATAAAGACATTAATCTGTGACAGTAGGACACCTCCTGAAGTAGCTAGCCAAAATTTGTTGAAGGTACATTAAGTTCCTGGCTGTAAAAAGTCCCAGTCTTTCCTTCGCAACTACTTGTTACACCCTCAGATGCAACTGAAGAGATTAGAGAGCAACTGAGGCAACATGAGGTTATTTACAAATTTACCACCCTAAAAATTCATACTTCAGTTTAACATTATGCTCCAAAGAAACAGAAATTACATTTTGAACCTCTATCTTCAAGTATGCAAGAGTAGGATGCCAAAGGCTGTATTGTTTTATATGCTTTACTCCAAGCTCTTGGGTTAAAGTGGCTAAAATGGCATTTTGGAAAAGTAGTTAGGATGAGCTGCTGCACAGGAATCTAAAATGCAGATGAAAAAAGAGGAAATAGGTTTATAATGATATACAGAAAGGCAGCAGCAGTGCAAGAAGGCAAAACACCAAAGAGGAAACAAAGGTCTCTGGTACCTACACAAACACTTTTTCCTGATGTTTCAGGAACAGCACTAAAGCTTTGAACACATGCAGTGGAACAAAAGCCCCAAAAACCTTCATCTTCTGTAGCAGCTAAAGATCTACATGAATTTTTGGAAGTTAACTATCATATTTATGTCCTATGTATAAACAAGGGACTAAATTTTATTATGAACAAGAACCCATAATTTTCCCTGAAATACAATATTTAAGTGTCCTCCTTTATATTAATAAAAAACGTGCTGAGTGACTGTCAATGACTGGACAACTTGTCACAACAGATGTATTTATTTTATGTGGAATTTCTAATACCATACATTTAAGAGGAGGGATGTCAGCAACTTCCTCTCTTGCTCAATCATAAGGCTGAAAGTCATGCTGGTCAAAAATAAAAAAAAGTCATCCTCACCAGATAACCATTTTAGGATAAATATGACATTTCTGAGGCCTCATTCTCTTGGCATGTTATCACTGTTTACAATTAAAGCTAAAAAATTGTTCTGGTATTTCATGACATCAGCCAAATTCTTTCCTCTCCAGGCAACAAGCCAAGGACAACTACGGACTGGACACCTGGGCTTCTGCCTAGTTCATACTGATTGTCCTTTAGCAAAAATTTAAGAAAAGAATACATCTCTCCAACTGTAGCTCAGAAAGTCCTAGGGCAAGGGAACACAGCAGCAAGAGAACCCAGAAAAGCTAATTATAGGTCATACAAACTTTTTCTATTTAGCAACTTTTTGCCTGTCAAGCATTTGGGATTTTTACAAATAAAATTAAAACACCAAAAAAATCCCCCACATTAAAATAAGAAATTAAAACTAGATCAACACTAAAACCGTTCAATACATTTTACATATAAAAAGCTGATGAGTCAAACTTCCAAGCAGTACAAATACATTGTCTAAAAATCAACACATATCATGTTTTCATACATCATCTATGTTTCTTCTGTTTCATTCAATATAACGAAAGTGGCTGATTAAAGTATAAGAGAGACATACATACCTTCCTCCCCAAACTGATCATAAATGTCCCTCTTTTTGGGATCACTCAGCACTTCATATGCTTCTGCAACCTCTTTGAATTTTTCCTCTGCATGGGGAGATTTGTTCTTATCTGGATGCCATTTAAGCGCTTGTTTTCTGTAAGCCTTTTTGATATCTTCTTCAGAAGCCCCTTTTTCAATTCCCAGGATAGAATAATAATCTTTCCCCATCCTGAGTGCCGGAGGGATTCAGATTTTCCTTGCTATAAAGAAAGCAGTGTCCAGTGTCTTAGCAACGCAGAGATGCTAAAGAAGAAAAAATAAAAATCAGATTTGCAATTGAAGCTAACAGAACTGTTATAAATCAACAAACTCTCTGATGCATTAAAGAAGCACTAGACAGCTTCCCCGTATTTCATTCCTTCCCCGTTGGTCATTTATAAATAATTACACACACTGGACAAGACACAGCCCTCTTTAGAGTCCTCCCATCTACAAGTACGTGTCTCCGCTCTTTCTAGAACGACAAATAACACAGGACGTCACTTCCCCGACTGCCCCAGCCAAACAGCCTGCACAGCGTTCGCTCTCTCACGTACGCATGCGTGCACGCCCGCACTGAAACTGCTGAACTTCTATTTCCTCCCTTACCGAGCTAGAAAGCTTAAAGGTTTAGTAGTGTGAACCAGTGCCTTTCACAACCAGGGCTGAATCCAGCCAGCAATCAAGACATAACTGCATCAACAGAAATGCAGCAGACCATATAAAGTTATTACAGCATATTGCTTCACAGTTTCTATAGAGACAGCTGTACATCTAACTGTTTCCCAAATATATCAACATGGATTTGTACTCTTTCCAGCAAAGTCTTCAAAGTATCTACGCCCATGTTAAGCTATGAAGCTTCAGAAAGCATAACTTCATTTCTTTAAAAAAAGAAATTAAGCCACCCTCAGAGCTGACTGAGCCATGTACAATTAAAGCAGTAACAAATCAAATTTGAGCAAAAATACAACAGTTTATCACAACCCAAGCCATTCAACCACCAGAACTGGTTTCCTACACACACACCTTCTACACAACAAGCAACATCAAGGCTATTACACGAGTATGCCAATTTATGAAGAAAATCGCTTTCATCTGATGAGGTATTAACCACAGAAAAATACCTGGTTCCTACATAACTGTTTTGTAATACACAGTGCAAACTTGAATATTCAAGTATTTCTCATGTTCTGCAGAGGGAATAGTATGAAATTGCATCCTGCAAGCTTTCTTTTGGCTCTTCAAAGGTATAGGTCAAGAAATTATCCTTACTTGTCAGTATCATGATAAACTTCAAAACTGATCAGAATAGCTTTGAAAAACACTCCTCCCTGGAAGAATATATGAAAATATGCCTGTTTTGGTCACATCTAGAAGTCAGCTATATGAATACATCTCTAGGCTCAACTATGAAATTACCCATATGAAGAAATTTAGGTTCAACTGGTTTCTTTCTAATAATAAAAAACTTTCAGCAAAGTAGCACACAGCAGCCAAGGGACCATCAAACTCAAGTGGAGAGCACTAACCTTTCTGATTCAGTTATGATAGCTCTGAACTACAACAGCAAACAAACCTCATCATTATTGACAGAATAAGATTTAGAACAGCCGTAAATTATCTTGAAAAACTCACCATACAGGGAGCTTTGCTCAGCTGTGCTGCCATGGTATAATTTAAACAACCTCTGGTAGGGTCATCAATTACATCACTTGAAGTATTCTCCCCTCAGTGAGTGTCCAAGAAGGACACTGTCACTGTACTGTCATATCATAGAACTATCAGATCAACAATAGCTCAGGCTACTTTCAGGACTGTGTTTTTTCACTACATTTTTCAAAGCCTCTGGTCAAAGTGACAGAGCATGCATTTGCTAGTTTAAAAAACAAGGTATAAGAAATTTTCCCCTTTGAAAATACCAAACACCTTTTAAGTACCAAAACAATACTCAAAGAGGGGCAATTAGCAAGGCTTAGTGCTCCCCTTCTCCTCCCCATTTCATAAATGTGGTATTAATTTCCCAGGTTTCATTAAAAGACCAAATAAACAAGATCTCTTCTTGAATCAAAAGTTTCTTCCTCTTAAATCTCAGAAACTTACAGAACAAATACTGGTATCCACAAAAGTCATACTGGGACTGTTGCTGACAAATAGAGTAAGCATTCAGGCATCCTTTCTCTCCCTACAGAGGGGAACATGCTCTTCTGGCATAAGTGCCAAATTATGCCCTAATTAGGTAAGTTATTGCCTAAAAATTAAATTACTTAAGATTCCGAGCGAGATCTACAATAATGACATTACTTCTACTTCCTGCACTGCACAAGCTCTTCATGTCAGAATTAATTTACAGTCTGGAATCTCCTATCTTCTAAGAGTTGATGGGCTAACATCTCCTTTCAGAAAGCAGGTTCCTCCTTTTTTTCCATGCTAGGACCTTCCTTTTATTATATAATCAAAGATCTTTTGGAAATAGAAGTAGGCTGCAGTTCTCATGTGCTTAGAGAGTTCTTGATACAATTATATGTATGGCTCTCTCAGAATTAGTGATTTTTTTTTTAAATTAAAAAACTAGAGTGCACAAGATGAACACCTAGTGATCATGTTAATGACTGTACCAACACTTATTCAGACACTGAAATGCACCTGGTGAGAAGTTTTTACAGCTTCCAGTCTTGTAGTACTAGAACAGTTTTCAAGGACAGGTATACAACAAAAATAGGTTTTTATCATGACTGTAGTATCAAATGGTATCTATGAAGCTTTTGTTCATAGTCAATCCTGTAAAACAATTTTCTGCAAAACTAGGCAAACATGTTCTTACAAGCTAGTTTAGCACATTCTTATTGTGCTGAGAAAGTCAGCAGCCTGTTCTTAGTTCAAGACTCGATGTTACCATCCAAATTAAAGACAAAAACACATAAAATGGGAATTTCAGGTCAAGCTTTTTCAAGTTGACTGGAGAAAAAGATATTAAAAAAATAAAATCAGTGTGTCTTCAACAAATTACAAAAAAAAAGCCAAACAGATAATTTATTACAAAAATCATAAATTTGGCAGTACAGCAGGAGCAAGTTCATACCACTTCCCAAGTATTAGAACAGTTGCAAAGACAAAATGAACTTTGAATTGTTTTCTTTAAAGAAGCCTTCATAAGAAACCTAAAATCAAGATATAGCAAAGGAAGTACTCACAGTAATAGCTACACTGAACTCAAATTCTAGTTTAAACATAAATTAGCACCACTGTAAAGTTATTTTAAGGAAAAGCAAAACAGTGTCATTATTCCTTCAAGTATCTGAAGGTAAAAATGCTTGTTATTTCCTTTAAATTAAGCCATTTCTTCTATATCCCTCACCTCTTAACCCTCAAAAACAAAACTGAAAAAGACAGGACTAGATCACAGAACAAGTTAAAGAGCAAACAAAACCACAAAGGCAAATTCCAGACAGATCACAACTATAAATATACATGTGCAGTAAATGTCACAGCAGAGGAGCCAAATCCCTCCCAGAAAAAGCTCTATCAAATTAAGTATCATAATGTTTGCAAACCCACATTAATGAGCGGAATAAAGTGGCATTTGTCTGCAATGGTTTGAGGAAATCATGTTCATATACAGCAGTAAAATTTCCTGTAGGATCATCCTACAGGATTTGACAGTGGCTTTTCCTCCACCATCTTACACTGTATGTAGTTGTTGACTGACCTAGGTTTATACTTTTGAACTGTGAATAAGACTTTTTACATGCAAACCCCATTCATTAATTCATTAAACAAGTTTCACTACAGAAATACTCAGTATCTGGTCTCGGAGACCAGAGTTAAGAGTTTACAACAGAAGCAGCAAATAGTGCAGTTTTAAAAATGTATCTAACAGGAAATACAAAATAAAACCTGCACAGTGTAACAGCCCTTTCTAATGAGTCAATGGGCCTAAACAAAAGCTTTATTTAGTCACACACTTCATACCCGAGAAACTACCCAAAATATCACACTTCTACTTCAGTTCTCTGCAGAAACATGCTGCTTCTGTGGTGAAAATAAAGAGTTCATTGTACACAAGGATTCTGGGGCTGATTTTACATATAAAAGAAACCCCAGTAAGGCAAGAAAGTGAAATACCACATAACTCTGAGAAGTCCGTAGAATTACAGAGTGACAATAGACTGTGATACTAACTTTCTTCCAGAGCATACCTGAGTAACCAGACACACCTACATTTTCACCTGGCACACACTGTATCTTTGAGACACTACTTCCAAGAGATTCAAGTTTAAATGCACCCCAAAGTATTTACCAGTTTGTGAGTACACACATAACTGCTTTTCTGGGGCACACACAACAGTGCATTCTAATGCAATTCACCAACAATTGAAGCTTATGTTAAAAAGACTTGCTGACTTTTGATTTCCTCAGATTATACAGGAAGAAACATAGTGGAATAAGTATAGTCATGCTTTACAAAAATATCTGTGTGCCATTAGCAATATATCTAAGTCACTGTGAAATAGTTCTTCCTAGGACACATACCTACTATACTTTCTATATTTAAAAGTTAGTAGTCTTGTCCAGAAAGATCTGGTCGGATTATTTTTGGTTCAAGAAAAGATATTAAACAAAATGGCAGGACACAAAGTCATCCAAGACAATTAGTTATATCTAGGCAACAGGAGCCTTGGCATCAACAAAAATATTCTACATTTTATATTGGGAGTGTCTGCTTCTAAATAATGTCTTTCTTTTTACTGGAATATACATGAAGTTAAGCGCATGCCAACATGTCAAAAACCCATGTTTTTAAGGTCTTACATGGGAAAGCTTACTTCACATATGCATTCCAGCATTGACATGAACTTACAGCTCAAGTTCAAATATTAAATCTCAAAACACATACTGCTATCACCCAGCGATATACTGTTACCACTTCTGAACTTTCAAAATGAATTTAAGCTTGTGAGTCATACAACCTTCAGTTTTATTTGGAAAAATCTACATGGCAAGACAGCAAACACTGTTAGCTTTTTTAAAATTAGCTTTATTTTTCTTGTTACTTTTGTAATAAGACCAAAAGATACAAATGGTATGTGCAACTGAAAGTGTCCATCATATTTTCATATTAATATATAGTAAGTAATAACAGCTTAAGGTCTAGGGTTGGATTCTTCTCTTCAGAAAATTATTCCAGCTAGATATGACCTATATAGAAATACATACAATACTAGAAAAAGAAAAAAATAACTGATCTAAATATCAAGTAGATTATATTAAACATTGTTACAACTGTCTTAAACATAACTAGGGCACTAGTCACACATGCACACTGATCCTTCATTGCAACATAGCAAACTTATGTGTCATCAACATAAAGAAATGCTTTCTCATACCCGATTCCTGTCTACTAAGTCACAATCTCTACTATAACTGAAGAACAGAAATACTCTTGGAAGGATTTTCCAAATTTAACTTTCCACTGCTGAGAGGGAATAAACATCATCCTGGAGGTAGGCGAAGCTCTTCAGAGTCAGCTATGATGTATGGTATTGAAGAAAACGCCACTAACTCCCCCTCACTTCACAATTATGCGATCAACTACTTCACTCAAGAACCAGACTGCACTTAGAAAAACAAAAGGAAATAGCCAGGGTATGTATGGTCACAAAAAAGCAACACACAAAATTTTCATCTACAGATTAAGGCTTCCCTCTTCTGAAAGAATACAGTTTCCACAATTGCTTTTCAAGTCCTTCCTTAGATTCAGTGACCACTTCAATTCCTACCCACAGAAATTTCTGTAAAAGGCCTAGTCTTTAAATCAAGTTGATTGGTTGACCATGCAAAACACTGAAAAGGTTCCCTCACCCTTCTGACTCACCACTATCACTATTACCATTTACCACTCTCACTATTACAAATTTCGAGCAGTTAACAACATTGTTGCCATACATACTTTGGTAAACTTATATATATAAGTGTACTGTGTTGTTAGAGGAGAAATATCTTCTCACTGGTTAAAAAAAAATTCAAATTCATAAGGAAACTGAAGTTCTGCTTCCTCCAAGAAAATGTTCTGATAAGTTCTGCACAATTTACTATTAAGTTATCAGTTTGGGGCAAAGAAAACAAAAAATAGTAGTGGTGGGGTTTTTTTGCTTCCTTTCAATTTTATACAGAAGCAGCCCGGATTTTTTGTTCTAACTACTTTTGGCTCTGAACTGCTGTCAGCAGTTTATCCAAGACTCGAGAAATGCTGTTCTGAAATAGCCTATGTGCAAAGGAAGAGTTAGGTTTAATACATACTTATCACACTGTACTAGTCAGGTTTCTCCCATGCCACAGTCATAGTTTAGCCCCAGCTGGAAGCTGAGGACCACTCACCACTCCCTCACTTCTCCCAGCTCTTCCCTGGTGGGATGGGAAGGAGAACCATAAGGAAAAACTCATGGGTTGGGATAAAGACGGTTTACTGGGACAGTAAGGGGAGAGGAAAATACTAGCAGTACTTACAACACATATATAAGTGGGGGATACACAATGCAACTTGCTCACTGCCCAAAACTCAATGTCCAGCTAGTGCTGGAGCAGCAACCCCTCCTCCCCAGCCAGCCACTTTTATATACTGAGCCCTAAATCATATGGAATACTCCTTCAGCCAGTTTGGATCAGCTGTCCTGGCTGTGCCCCCTCTCTATATCTTGTGAAAATTAACTCTATCCCAGCCAAAAACCAGGACTGACACCAACCTTCCCATGTTGGTTACATAACAAGTAAAGATGTTAATATGATTACCCATTTAAGGCCTTGTAATTTTTTACTGTTTCTCTCCACACTAATTGCTTTTTATTTGATTGCATTAACATTCAAGCTTTACAGCCTTTCTGGTAACTGTTTTAAGAAACAACATTCTGCTGCAATACAAGCCTTTTAGATTTTCAAGCATTAACATACTGAATGTTTTCAATATTGTGACGGAAGTGTTTTATTGGTTATTCGTATACACGTCACAGGCTTCCATATTACACTTTTCCCAGCATGAACAGTACCACAGAACAAAAGATATTCCTTTTTTAAAAAGGTGAAAGTACTAATTAATTCTGATTAGCATCAAATATAATACAAGACTGCTTGGTAGCCAGGAAAAAATGCAAATTAAGTGTTAGGAGTTACTAGAAAAGGAATAGAGAACACAAAACATTATGACAGTACCATATGAACAGTACAGTACCAATAGTAAATCTACACTGTAACACTCTGCAGTTCTCTGCCTCTCAACTTCCCAAAACCTTTTTTTCTTTTTTTAAATGTTTAGAGAAGCACCATAAAAGATGATCAAAGATGTGAAAATGCTTTTACATAACAAAGCTGAGGAGGCTTGAGTTCATCAGTCTGTAAAAGAGACAGGAAGAAGTCATAAAGGTCTGTAAGGTCTACAAATGATGGAGAAAGGAGAAGACATTTACTGTTCAGGGTTTACACCCATTTAAGCCAGAGCCACTATGGGAAACTAGCAGAAGCCAGTTTCAACAATGAAGTTCCACAAGTGATAGATTTCCCTGCCAGAGGACACTGTAAAGTTAAAAAAAAAGGTTTCAGTGGGACACTGAAAAAACACCATAGAAGAGATCCACTGCAACTTTCCCAACAGAAGCCAGAGCAGAAATTCCCTGAGCTGCAAGTATTTGGAAGCTAGGAAGATGTAAAAGACGATCAGTTTGTATTATTCCAGCTTTCCCTGAAGCATCTACTTATGGCCAGTTCTGAATGCAAATTACTGGGCTAAACAGAGAGTTTAATGGACAACCCATTCAGCACTCTCTAGATGGGCACCCTCAGATTCATGAAAATCTCAATATAATGCAATTCAGCTACTTCCATGTTCTTAAGAATGAACAGTAACACAGAAGCTTAAAATAGGTGCATTGGCACTGACCAACCTCAATGACAGGCAAAAGACATCCAAATATCTGTTCAGTCAAGTACTAGAGGTATTAGAAAAGTGTCTAGGTACACTTTACTCTAGCATACATACTTGTCATATAACTGGAGTATTGTTTTATGTATGCTTTTTAAAAAAAAACCATTCAACTCATGTATTACTACTGCCAAGAAGGTTGGCGGTGGCTTTTTCGGGTTTGGTTTGAGATTTTTTTTGGGGGGGTGTTGCTTTTGTTTGGGATTTTTTCTTAGTTTGCTATTGGATTTTTTTTGTTTGTTTTGGGCTTGGGGGAGGGTGGGGGGGGAAGTGGTGCGGAGGACAGGACAGTAGGTCACCACAGAACTTATGTACATACACTAGAGGCATGTTACTCAAAACTGACTTGAAATCACAATCCAGGATGCCACTTGGAATCATGCTGCCTCCATTTTCTCTCCTGCCACCTCTCCATCTGTTCCTATAAAACAAAGTATCAGTTGCCTATACACTCCTAGACAACTAAAAAAATAGACCTCTACCTTCATTTTCCTACCTGCAGATCTGTTTACTACACAAACATCTGGAAAACAAGCAATGATTATTAAGCATATCTGTATTGTTTTCCATCCAAGTGAAATAAAGAGGGATGCTGCTTACAACGAACAGACATTTAAAAAAACCACAGATATGGGGTAGCAATTGTAAAGATGTTTCTAGTATTCCTGTTTTCAGTAAAAGCGAGGCTTTATTTGACATTAGCACTTCATGGATTCAGCCCCACTCTTGCAGCGCAGAAGGGCAGAAATCTCCCTACAAGTATAGGACAGAACAACCAGCTCCTATGTTAGTCCTTCTGCAGTCCAGGATTCTCCACCCCACGGACCAGGGCCAGCTGGCACAAACCACAGAAACATTTGCTCTGGGCTAGCTGAGACTGGACAGAAGACCAGCCAGCTCAGACCCTGGGAACCGTGATTGGCTCCCTACCAGTTCTTCCACCAAATGAATTCTCGTGTAGGAGAACTTCTGTGACCTAATAGTAGTGCTATGT
Organism: Porphyrio hochstetteri; assembly: GCA_020800305.1. Classification (NCBI taxonomy): domain Eukaryota; kingdom Metazoa; phylum Chordata; class Aves; order Gruiformes; family Rallidae; genus Porphyrio; species Porphyrio hochstetteri. The sequence continues at coordinate 13,674,370 of CM036912.1, read as the reverse complement.
ACTGATTAACAGGAAAAGGACAATGGAAAAACAGTGCTAGTTTCCACAATAACCCCTGCTGACTTTCCTTCAAGAAACTAGAATGGAAAGATTTTTTTTTTTTTAAAAGACATTGTAAATGCACATATTTTGATATCCTACATGAAGGTAGTTATCACAACTACCTTATCACCCAGGAAACATTAGGATGGGCAGACCATTTAATTTAGTAACTGTTTGAACAGAAGTAGCAAACAACTCTTTCAGCCTTTCACCAGGAGGAAAGGGAGGGTATCCAGCAGGTATAACAATTACTGGTGCTTACCTTAACTATGATAGCAATTCACAGCAAAGAAATCCTAAGGGGTATTTTTCAAACAATGTAATTAACAACCTGCTGTCTCAGAGGCAGCAGCAGAGAATTCAGGGCACCTGTAGAATTAAGACAGTCCTTACAGGTTAGCCCTTACTAAAAATCTCTGGGAAGGGGGCACTCGCACAACTAAAGATGTGACCTGACCTGAACTTTCCAATGGCTCTCAGCCTATCACTTAAGCACAAAACCAAACAAATAACCAAAACAAAACCTGCCTAAACACACTACCAGTTTGGCATATTCACTAGTAGAACATAATGCACTATAGAAATATTTTTCTAACAGTGGAGATACTCTACAGCTTTATGCTGAAGACCAATAAGCTCATACAGAGTTGTTTCACTACTTTAGTCATGTTCCGTAATTAAGGGACAGAAGCCATGCCTGCAAGTAATTTTTTCATTCTTGCAAAAGTATTAGATTTTTTTTCTGGCACAGTTAAAAAGCTATCAGTGAAAGAACAGCTGGGAGAAAAACAACAGAACAAACATGACACTGATCACAGTTATGGGTCACACATAAGAGGGGGAAGGGTAGATGGAAGATGTCTGGACATTCTCTATCCACACTCATTTTTTTGTTTGGGGTTTGGTTTTTTCCCCTGTAATTAATAACATTTTCTGTAATTAATAAAACAGAAATTAATAGCTTCCAGTAGAAAAAAAACTAAACTATTTTCTCAGTCTTGATGGGGAGAGGAACTGCAAAACAAGTAAATCAACTTAGAAAAGTGGCTCAGCTAAACTGTATTGCTTTTAATTGCTGGTATACACAAAGATGAAGGTTATTAATGCTTTACCAAATAAGGAACTGCACACATTTTTGCTGTGGACATGTGATCACACTGTTCTTACATAAGCAAAAGGGAGATGGTCACACTAGATGCTTTTTGCAGAATGTGTTCGTCAAAATCCCACCCAGTTGCTCTGATTCACACAGCTGGCTTTACATGCAAGTCTGAAAACACACACTGAACTGCTGTATAAAGGCAGGAAGGAATTTAATTAGTTATATTTATCAGAATCTACTCTAATAGAAGTTAAAATACTTGCTCATTAGTCTTCCAAACATTTCAAGCACACCCCACAGCTCAAATCAGGTTTCTTAGTGGGGTTCCCCACCCAGTCGACCTAGAAGACTTGTAGAAAAGACAATGGGACTTTGATAGACTTATGTTGCAGTTTATCACTTAAATTACCTTATTCCTATAGATTAAATGGTGCTTGGCAAAGAAAGTACAACACTGAAAGCCAAACAAGCAGAAAAATGTCAAGGTGTTCCAAAGCAATAATGTTTTAAAGCGACAGCACATATCCACATCTATTCTGCTAACAACTACAGAAATTCCACAGTTTTGTGAAACTTTTCCCTCAAAGTCATAATAAAAGTTCAAACTTTGCATAGTAACAAGTCCTAGAAAGACATTTCACTGTAGAAGCTATACGTTTTCTTAATCTTTCCCTCTCCCTTATGAAAAAATGTGGTACAAAGAATAATGATGAATTACAGGGTACTTGGAAATAGAAGTTTCCGTTTCCATGACTATTTAATAAAAACACTACCCAGAATCAGTTCACTCATAGGATATAATCCTAACAGACAACCACCTGTTCAAAGGAAGTAAAAGATATCTTAAAATTCTCTGCAGAAAACACCAATCCATTGTCAAAAGGTTTACAGGTGTACACCTTTTTTAAAGTTAAACATATGGAACCTCCTGCTCGCTTACTCTTCAGATCAAAGCATATCATGACACCCACACCACTAATTTTTTGAATGGTACCCAAGATTAACCCAGGAACATTCATCCCTTTCCATGTCTACACAGCATTGTTATTGAGGGCTTTTAAAGACAACTATTACACAAGGATACTCTCAACCAACAATAGATACTGAAGTGGACATTAAACTACAGCTTTGTCTAAGGTGCCTCTACATATTGATTAAAGAAATACCCTCACACATTCACCAACTTCACTGAAAGTCTTTATTTTCCCCAAAACAAGCCTGTAACCCTTACAATAAAGCTTAAGAGGATTTTCAGTTTATATAAGCTTGCCATAATCATGGTTTTATGGGCTGAAGGGATTAGCCATTCAGACCTTCTAAAGCATCTCTTCCATCTTTCTTTCCTTACCCCCAGAGATTTACCTTTTTATGCATTTTTTAAAACTGACTGTGATATACACACAAATAATGTGCTCTAACTCACAAATTAAGAAATTAAAGATTTCCACTGTAATTAAGCACTATCAGAAAGAATACTACTAGGGATCAGGCCTATGAAACAGAGAAGTACACCAATCCCTTTAATCAAGCTTTAGTAATGTTCAGAATTCTCATCTCAGCATTAATTAAAAAAATGTATTTACACACTTTATTAATGGGACTGGAATGTGCATACTTTGGTGCTCTGCTGATCAAGGAATACAGTAAGACCCCTTTCTTCTCCCTTTAAAAGTCCCTCAGTTCCCATCTCTTCCCTTAACTCCCACTCACATGCAACTTCCATGCCTAACTCTATCAATCACATCTTTTCTCCCACATCTGGAAGGAACTTTACAGATGCTAACAGCAAACAAATTCTCTGGACTCTTGAAATTTTTCTTCCCATGACACCCACACAAAAACATCCAATGCCCTTGAACAAGGACACTAAAGACTGATGACCACATTATCACTATGACTAATATTATCCAGATGACTTTTTTGCACTGCATTCATTCTGTATGGTGTTCACTGTCTCCCTGCAAACTTCAGTTAATATTTAAGGAAGAAGTGCATGCTGATGTATCCTTCTGTATTTCTGACACACCTAGTGCAATTTCATAGCTGCCTTCTGTAAATTACTCAAATTTCAGAGGCTAGGTAATATTAATCTTTTGCTGTTCAGCTGTCCTCAAGCCCAGAATCAAATCTGTTGGTAGACTTCAAATGAAACCTTTGGGTTTCTTTCTTCCCATTTAAGTTTTACAATTAAATGTCCTTTTAGCAGCTTCAACCCACTTGTATCTTTAAATCAAACACATATGAATTAAGATTCACAAGAATAAAACGTGCAAGACAAATGCTCTATAGAATTTGCAATATTTACACATTTTATCTTCAAATATTTAATAGAATAAAACATTTTCACTAGGTAGAGCAGCATGACTAAATGTAAGCCAAAAACCCCAAAGCTGTGGAGGGTTGGGTTTTTTTAAATTTACTATATAAAGATTGGCACACGGGACGAAATACATACTTAAGGAGTAAATTAATTCTTGCCTTTCCTCCAGAAGCCAAGAGAAAAGCTGCATTGTCATCACAGAGTTAAGGTAGATGTGACAGCAGTCACAGCAGAGCAAGCTGCCTTTTCAACAAATTCTTTTTCCTACCTGCTTCAATTCCTCAGTAGCAACCCATACCTCTCTGCATGTCTAGGATGAAGCACAGTAAGAATACCTTCTTTCTAGGAAAACACAGTTGGCCACCACTTGGATCATCCTGGACAGATTAAGTCCTCACAGTAATCTTACTACTTCAGTCCTAAAAACTCTTCCCCTTGACCCTCTCGTCTCTCTCAAAAGAGAACTTAATTATGAACAGACAGTTTAAGCTATGCTTTAATATTACAGTTTTCCCATTTTATTTCAAATCCAAATTTTAGACCTGAACTTTGTAATTACTACTACTTCAGTGCCTATGTAGTAAATATTAAAGCTCATGACAGATTAACAGTTTTTTTGATACAGATTCCATGCTGTTTTCTCTCAGTAGTTCCTTAAAGGAGTTTTCTGGTGATAGCGTTACAGATCCTGGATGCTCTTTGCCAACAGAGGAGCACCAGTTGACAGTTAGGATCTGCATCAGTTGATCCAAATCTCCCCAAAGTTGATGAAGTAATCAGAAATCAATTGCAAATTTCCCCACACCAGCAGTGACTTGCAGAAAGCACAGCAGGCAAATGTAAAACAACCACCAAACAATACAACAGAACTCCACGGAAGCATGCACTAAAGTGTCATAGCTTATGCAGAGGATCTGGGACAGTTCCACACTTTTATTTACATCTATGCTTTTGTGACATCTGAACCAGCTAATTTCAAAATACGCCAAGGATATTTAGAAATACCCCAAAGATACACTTTTGGTAGACATAAGGATTCCTTCATATGTAATATTTACTATTTTTTTTTAAAGAAACTTGGTTTGTGGTGGGTTTTTTTTCCCCCAGAACTCTCAATTTCTTAAGTCTGATGCTTATTTTACACAGCAAAAAGATTCTCTTGCTCTAGCAGCACAGTACAAATATTTTCTTACTGATGCACTACACTTACTTTCTTAGGAGGCAGATTTGAGAAAACAGGCAATGAGTAATTTTTGCAAGTGAGAACGCAGAATCACCTGGAGCATGCTGCTGCAACAAGTCAGTAAAGCACTTGAAAGAACATCACAGTTGGCACTGTTAAGGGGTTACATCCTCACTCCACTCCATTAAAAGACTAAGATGGAATTAATCCCATCGGGATAAATTTTTTTAACAGAAAACTCATTGAATAAAGGGAAGCACAGATAGAGTGTTGAAAATACATGTGTTTCCAGCCAATAGGTCTAAAGTGCCATGATGGGAAATAGAAATAGAAGCAACTCTAACTGATGATAAAGGTCATTAGATCAATTTAGGAATGGTGAAAATAAAGGCATAATATTTAAGATCTCACTCTTCCTCTGCAATTTGCTAGATTCCATGCTCTATCTGAAAGGCCTAAGAAACACAGTGACTTCCAAGAATCTGGAAGATACAGTAAATATCTCATCTTTCAAATGAAGTATCACCTCAAACAGTAGTAAAAACCTGATTAAAAAATGCAAAACTAATATTCACTGTTACTATCTGAATAAAACTAGAACACTTACAGCACCAGACCAGTGCTTTTATTAGCACAAGGCATTTTAACTGCTTAAAAATATCAGTGCTATACACCTATTGGCTTGCCTCGCTGAACGTAGAAAAAAAAAGTGCTCTCATTTCATAACAATAAAACACAGTACACACATGCACAACATCTTCTAACAAAGAGCCATAAAAGACATAGCCAGTAGCCAGCATTAGCTTTAATGCATCACAGTCAATTACTATTGCTCAACATAATTGAATAACATGGCTAGCATGCATAGACAAATTCTCAACAACAAAGGAAGTCCAAAAGTGGTTCAAGATTAAACTACTGTTCAGAATTAGCAGAGGCAAGCATGAAAATGAACTTTCCAAACCTGTTTTTGCTTCCCTCTGCAGTTAACATAGCTACATGAGTGGAAAGCATATGCTAGTTCTTCTGAATAGGCTTTTTCAGCGTAAGTATCTCAGCAGCAAGTTTCACACAGCTCTAACTATACACTGTAATCTGCCTAGCAGCACATAAGAAATTTGAATTTTGTGGAATATATTAATCTGAAAACCCTTTTAAGGTATACTACTCAAAGTTTTACAAAAGGAAAAATATCTTGCACATTTTCAGCTTCCTTTGGAGCTGTTATCTGTACTAGCGATGCAGGATAATCTGGTCTCAGCAGCAGGACTGTGTCTTAAGGTCTACTAAAAAGATTCTATTTTATAAGCAGACAGAACTGAAGGGACTGATGAGAAACCAGAAACTTCTTAAGGCAGTTCAGAACTGCAAGGCTAGCTAAAAAAGAAGCCAGCAAGAAGCATTTTGTTATACAACTTCAGAGCTGCTCCCTCACTGCATATAGCACAAAATCAGGCAAAGTACAAAATCATATTTCCTAATTAAAAGTACTGTCAACAGAAAAGCACAGACACGTTTACATTAAAGCGACCTCCCACACTTCTGTTTAAAAGCATGTTTGAACAAATAACCATGAAACTTATGCAATCCAGGAGCCTATGAATTAGCTAGAATTCGATACATATCAATTTTTTTTAAATTGCAAAGCGTCCCCTCAAGACAGTACAAAAAGCAGTTGCATAGCTTAGTTGCCCCATCTAGTCTCCGCTGCTACAACAGCTAAGCAGATGTTCTATGACCTTATCTAGATGTGAAACCTTTGCAAAACCGCCATCCATATTCAGCATGACAGTCCATCCCCACCAGGTCACGGGACCTAAACAGCCCAGATTAATGAAAAAGGGGAGCTAGTAAAAGCTTGTACAGTTATGAACTTAAGTCTTAACAGCTATGAACTCAAGTCTTAAGAACTGCAGAGTAACAGTCATCATTTTCAACTAAGAAACTATCGTGGGCGCTGCAGAACAGGCAAATGAAGGTCCCTGAAAGACGAAAAAGCCTGCCCCGTTCCGCAGGACGACGGAACAGCCGAAACGCCGTTCAAAACAAGCGACGGGCAGCGCCCGAAGGAACATGACTGCCAGGAATGCCCCGAGGAGCGCGTCCGAGAGGGCGGGCAGGCCTGCACCCCAGCTCACCGCCCCGGCCGCCGGCTCTCCCTCCTCAGCTCAACGGTTCTGCCTCTCCGCGGGGCTCGGGAAGAAGCCCGGCGAGGCGCCCCTTACCTCCCCAGCCACTATAAAACCTGCAGCACTAAGAGCCAAGGTTCCTTCCCCGGAAACTGAGTGTGCCGTAATTTCTTTAGCCGTCACAGGGTGGGCACGGCCAGCGCCAGGCAGCCGCGCACCGTCAAGTACCACGTCGCGACGAGGAGCCCCGCACAAGGGCAGGAGAAAGGCCCGGCTCGCTCCCCACCCAGTTCAGAGCTTAGGGCAGCGCTACTACCTCCATCACCCGCTCCTTAGCCAGCCCAGAAACCAGTCTGGAAGGAACAGAGCCACAAGAGCACCAAACACCTCCCCAGGCGCAGTCTAACGCGGGCAGGCAGCCAAGCCTCGGCAGTACCGGCTGCCCTCAGGCCCCCCTCCGTTCCCTCGCTCGCGCACTCACCCAGCTGACGCCGTCTCAGACGCCCCCCGGCCAGCCTTGCTCCCGGCAGCCCCCGCGCGTTGCTCCCAGCAGGCGCAGCTCCCACTCACGCACCCACAGCTCAGAAACAAGTGACGCGAGATCTACCGGGCTCCCGCCGCAGCACGTCGAGCAAAACACCGCACTCCCCGCCCTTCCCTTCCCACCACGTGATGCTCCTTGCCCAATCACAGAGTACCTAACAGCTGACGCATCCATGGAAACATCGCGATCTCCCGCCCCAGGGAGCCCCACCGCTCGGGCAGTTGGGCCGGGCGAAACGCCGCGAGGCTTCTCCGTTGTTCTCCGGCACTCCTATGAAGTCTCGCCCGAGGTCTCGCGAGGTTACGTTGCCTTCCCTCCCCCCTCCCCGAGCACGATGCCGCGCAGGAATGTGAAAGGCTCCCGCCCGCCGCCATTTTCTTTCTTTCTTGGCAGGCAGCGAGTGGGGCAGGAAGCGGTGGCTCAGCGAGCATGGCGGACTATTCCACGGTGCCCCCTCCTGCTTCGGGCGCGCCCGGGGGAGGCGGCGGTGGAGGTGGAGGAGTGAACGATGCCTTTAAAGACGCGCTGCAGAGGGCTAGGCAGGTGTGTGTGTAACGTGGCTCTGCCTAATCAATGGGCGCTCGGGTCCCAGGGCCTGGAGGCAGTTGCTGACCGGGCCGCGGTGCCTGAGCTGGCAGCGCCCTGACCGCGCTCGGCTCTGGGGAAACCTAGGCGAGGGGGACCCTTTCGGTAATGTGCGCCTCTGGGGTGGGTGAGGGGGAGCTTTGTCCCAACCCTTAGCCCCGCTCCGCGCACGCCGCGGTGAGTGCCCGCGCCGCCCGCCCTCCTTAGGCGGTGAAGGGATTTTCCAGTCAGTCTCTGGGTCCCTCCGCTCCGCCATTGCCCGCTGGCAGACCGGGCGCTCGCTTTGCTGCGGCTCGGCCTGAAGTGCTCCGCGCCATCGCTGGGCGGCCGCGGGGGTGAGCGGAGCGGCGCTGCGGGGTCCCTGCTGCAGGGAGGCAAAATCTGGGCCGGCAGGAATCGGCGGGCCGCGTTATCAGGAGCTCGAAGTCATGCCGGGCCCTTCGGGCAGCGGAGGGGCAGGAGGGAGGGCGGCTCCGCCGCGCGGCCCGTATTGTGTTCCCCGAGGCGCCCTCGGTGCCCGCTAACCTGTTCAGACCGGTTGGGAAATGCTGCGGCCTGCGGAGCTAAGGCAGCGAGAGCAGGCTTTATTTATCCCGAAGTTTTATTTTGTAGCTTTTGCACCGCGGGCCATGTTTTCGTTATTTCCAGGGCAAAATTTTCGCCTTGTCTGGTAGTAACTCGTCGTGGTTTTGGCACTATTTGAAGACTCGCAGTAGTCGGTACCACTGAGGTTTGAAATACTATAAAGGGGTCGGGCCCTCTGTGAGTTACCGCAGTTTTTCGTGAAGATAAGGAAAACTTTTTTTAGAAAAAAATTTCCGTCTTTGAAGGGCAAGGTTGTTTGGGGTTTTTTTTTCAACTGCTGAAGGAAATACAGGAACCGTTGCTCTCGAAGGCTGAGCAGAAGTCTCCTTGGAGACAGAGAAATGAGCAGAACTGTTTAGTAGCAGCCTTCTATTTGCTTATTTAGGATCGTTTTGTTATGCATTGCGAAAAGAACATAAAATCGTTTTAAAGACCTGGAATAAATGAGGGCTAACTGACTTCTAAATATTTTTTTTTTAATTCATATGTGCTCTTTTAGATTGCAGCAAAAATTGGAGGAGATGCTGGCACATCAATGAATTCAAACGACTACGGTTATGGAGGACAAAAAAGACCTCTTGAGGATGGAGGTATGCACTCGTTACTGCCGCATTTATTTTTGTTGAGTATAGCCACGTTGCAGAATGATTGCGGGTGCTGGGGTTTTTTGTGGGGTTTTTGGGGTTTTTTTGGGGGGGTGTCCAAAACACAGTGTAAAAACATTTTGTTCCCTTTCTAGATCATGACGTAGTCTTTCAGTTTAATGGGGAAATTTGTTTTAAACTATTGTGCTTTAACCGGAAGCGAATCTAAGCCCTTTCTTAAGGATTTTAAAAGTGGTTTAAATGCTGTAAAGAGGAAAATATATGTCGGGGAGGGGGGGCAGACCAGTTTGTGGTTGAGAAACGCTTACACAGGTATGTCGTTTAAGTCTTTTGTTATTGTGAAGGACTGATTACAGTTTTGAAAATTATAGTTAGATTAGGAAGCGCTCACTCCTTGAATTTGATTGTTTCATATCCTTTATTACTGCACAGTTTCAAATTAAAGTATTAATGCATTTCATTCTAAAAGCATAGGACTTTAAAAAAAGACAGGAAAGTAATTTTTCTAGCCTGTACACTTTTGCTTAATCTAATATTTAAGCCTATAGCATGTGTGAACCCTGATAAGATCGTACTTTACTCTTCTAACTTGTTGCAGCTTTTTGAATTTGCTTTATACTGCAGTAAAGTTTTCTCCTTAAATGTGTGTGTCGTTTTCTGTCTTTGACTAAGTAGCCAGTTTGAACTTAACAGGGTTTTATATGTTTAATATACACACAAAATCCTGGCTAAATTGTGGAAAGAAATCCCTGAGCTTGTTGAAATGTTCTCATAGGTCTCACAAAAGACCAATGCTTTTTTTTCCTTTAAGAGGATTGAAACTCAGTCTACAGAATGTAACTAAGGCTTTATATCAGGAGTTCTCGTGTCCTGTAATAAAGTTTTTTTTTCTATTAACAGTGAGGTTTTTAATATACAAAAATGAGCTAATGATGCTTCAGATGATATATGTAATGTATTCTTTTTATTTTATGTGTAGATGGCTCTTGGACAAGTCCGAGCAGTACAACACACTGGGAGGGAATGCCCTCTCCTTTTAAAGGCAGGAATTTTTATTTATTACCTGTGTTTAGTATGTAAACATGACATAAACTAGTGGATCTTTCTGGATTGACACAAATATTTCTTGGAATATGTGTCTGAGTTTTTGCTGCACATAAATTATGGTGGTTCATATAACCTTTATTTTGGGGTGGGAAGGAAGCATCTGAAGTCTTATCTTTTCAGATATAGGTTTATTTTATGCCTTTTATTCCTTTACTGTACAGAAAGGATTTGGATGGTAGTGATGTAGTTGCTTTGAATCTGCTTTTTTTTTGAAGTTTTATGCTATGAAATGCTTGGTATTTGGATAGGAGTTTGATACTGACATTCAGATTGAGATTGCATTGCAATGTGATACTGTTTTATTTTCAGATGTTTGATCTAGATTTGTGGTCATTGTCAGAATTTTTTTTCTTTAAATCATTGTTGATTTTTGTATGAATTTGATTTTTCTTTTTTACTATAGAAGCATCATTAGCTTGAGAAACCAACAGAGCTAAACTTTGGTCCTTGTCTTAGTTAAGTTTCAGTGACTGGGTATCTGTGAGCAATCTACAGTGTGTTCTGAAAACTGCCTTTTGTTAAACTAATAGATAATACGGAAAAACCTAACATCTTTGCAGATATACTAACCAAGTGATGAGTGTTCGTGAGATTCTTTCTTTTATTCAGATGGTCAACTCCCTGAAATTGGAGGAAAAATAAAATAAAAGGGGGACTAAAATACACTGGAAAGTTACAATTCACACTAAAAGGTGTAAAACACTTACTGAATTTCTTGGCAAAAAAAATTTTTAAAATCTTAATTTTGCAGATCAACCAGATGCTAAGAAAGTTGCTCCTCAGAATGACTGTAAGTAATCTTTATTTTGTTTCCAAAAAAATTTAAGCAATGTAGCATTGTGAGAATGAGAATATAAAACAGTGTGTTTCTGGTAGGTGGTACTTGAATCAAGATGAAAAAGAATGGCTGGGTGTTGATCTTTTCTTGAAGCACTGCAGTCTGCTTTGTAAAATTGATAATGAAGTTACCAACAGCAGAGAATCTTTCTTGGCTGTTTTAAACCCCTTAACTTCTTGAAAAGTCAAATTGGACAGAAGTTGATACAGTTGACTTATATTATCAAATAAGCTTATTTGTAAATTGTACTACATGCTTGTGTTTAACTTTACCAATATTTGTTTATAGCTTTTGGAAATCAACTACCACCGATGCATCAACAACAAAGGTAAGAGTTATACTACACCTTATGTAGAGTTTTCCTTTTTATTGAAATACAGCAGTTTCAGGATTTTTCTGTGATTAAAGTGGTATCAATACATAAAGCCAATAGTCTGTATTTGTGATCCTGTTGAAATTGAACTTCAGACAATCACAAGCCAGATACATGAAATGCATCTCCATCACTGTCTCTTTATCTTCACAGCCTAGGCTGTGCATCAAGTTTAATAAAATGGAAAATGTGTTCCTGGTTTTTACTACTTGAGCACAGGTAGCACAACCAGAAGTTGTGAGCGGGTATGAAGGGGACGTGGTTGACACTATCTTGTAATCAAAAAAGAAATCATGGATTTTAAAAAAAAAAAAAAAGCACTTTTTTTTCCCAGATAAAACAGTGTGTTGCTCAGTCACCAGGATTTGCTACAACTTCGTAGCTTTCTCCACACGTTTCTTCTGTAAACAACTACATGCAATTATTACTCATAAGTTTTGTCTGATTTTTGTAGATGAGATGCTGAAATTTGTGTAATTTCAGCATACTTCAGTGGGTATACAGATGAAACATGAAATGCAACACTGGCCTTTCTTTTAATAGTAAAGAGGATGAAAGAAAACTTAGTTGAACGTTTTGTGTTCACTTCCAGTAGTTTAGTGCTACGCTTGCATAATGATTGCTAAAGTTAATAGGAGGCAAGTAAACCAGGGTGATAGTGGGGGGCACTATTTTTCTTTAGTTTAATGGGAGAAGATAAATAAATTTAATGCCGTTTTGGTCTCTGAATGGTCATCATCTTTTTGTTTGATTTAATGTTCTGTGTAGGTCTGTGATGACAGAGGAGTACAAAGTTCCAGATGGCATGGTTGGATTCAGTAAGTAGTAAGGTTGTGGTGGTGCCATGTAGTGAGGGATGTTAGCAGATGCTGTTAATACAAATAATCTTTCTGTATTTTCTTTCTTCAAGTAATTGGCAGAGGTGGAGAGCAGATCTCACGTATACAGCAAGAGTCTGGCTGTAAAATACAGATTGCACCTGGTAATTATTTGTGGGTTTCTCTATTTGTTTATTTTGGTGTGGTTTTCTGGTAGAGTTTGGATGGTTTCTAGTTGCCTGAACCTTCATTTCAGGTATATTTTCATGTTTTCTGCTAATTATGATTATCACAGTCTAAAGAAATGCAAAATACTGTGATATGCTGATTATTCTACTGAAGTTGTTTGTGTATTATTTTGAATTTCACAATGTCTTTCTGACTTAGTGCTAGTGCTAAATTGATTTTATTTTATGACTAGATAGTGGAGGCCTGCCTGAGAGATCATGTATGCTAACTGGAACACCAGAGTCTGTTCAGTAAGTCAATCAAATTCAATGTGTTTATATTAAACTCTGAAATACACTTCACTTTTTATATCCAAATACAATATCTAGATAGTATGTTCGTAATATTTGGGTTTTCTGTATTGAAGAGGCACTCTGGTGACAATTAAATGTATACATAAAAAACAAGGCCCCGAATCTGCAGTCATATCCCCCTTATTGTACTTGGAATTTTAAGGCAAAAATACAGAACTTTAAACTTCAAGTCCAAATCTTGTTGGAAATAAGTATTACCTAACCTTGCTGTGATTTCAGCTTGAGAATATGTGGGAATATATACTAAAAAGGAGCATATGCCAAAAATAAGCTCTTTATTAACCATGAATTGGAAGATCACATGGAAAATCAGTAGTCCATAAGAGTTAATCAAAACCCATCTCATCATCAGAGGTTTTAAATGTCTTTGGTATAAATTAAGGAGTACCAAAGGTATAAAAGTGATGTTTGTGTAATACGTGTCAGCAAAGCTAACTTTTGCCTTCCTGTTTTCAGGAAAGATTATTTTAACAATAATTTTTCTTTTTTAATGGCACAGAGGTTATGTGACCAATTAAATGCTAGCTTATCCTGGCTTTGCTAGGAAAGCTCTTAAATGTAGTCATAAATTTTGTACTACCTCATCTATGTTAGCTGCTCCCAATTCAAATTTGCAGGTAAGGCCTGCAGCTACATGTTTTCCTTTGGGAAGGTAGCATGGCATTCTTCTCTTAATGTTTCAGCCAAGCCAGGCTGTTGTTCATTAAGTCATTCCTTTATGGGAATTTTCTTCATAATTACAGTTTACTCTGTTCACATATTAAAGGGAGGAGTTTCTGAATAAGGTTAGGACTGTAATAATGACTTTACTCTGATGGCAACTGACTTAAATGTGTAGTCAATATATGCTTATTTTGAATACTGTTCTGGTAAAGGTTGCCAGTACAAATGTCCTTTGGCATACCGAATCAAGCAGCAGCTATCATGGTAGTTGGAGTTAAAGCTAGTTTTTTTTGTTTGTTTTTTTTTTTTTAGTTTGGTTGGTTGGGTTTGTTTGCTACAAGCAGATCTGCCTTAAGATGGAATGTTACTAGATGAAAGAAAAATTACTGTCAAATGAGAAGTTACCTGAATTACTACTGAAATTAAGCAAAGTTAGAAAAAACGTTGGTGATTTATTTTTTTTTTAAAAAAATCATGACAATTTCAAATCTTGATACAGATTTTTTTTTTTAGCATTTTAATGAACAAGGTTTCAGTCTTTCGTTATGAATTGTTTGATCAGTGTAAATGTAATCAAGGATGATGGCCATGTTTGAGCTGGTAGCTTATGTGTCTTTCATAAAGCACCACCTTTTGTATTCTGACATTGGAATGGGTTGAGGTCTAAAATACTATCTTGTAATTAGTTTCTTTAATTACTGTTGCAAATTTACTGACTTTGCCTCATTTCTTAGTAATTCTATTTCTTCTGCAGAAACTTTACAAATAAAAAAAAAAATCCAAGTACATTAGATGTGGGTGAGTGATTGTTGTAGGAATAAGTGTGTTTATTAATATATATATATTCCTTCACAGATCAGCAAAAAGATTACTTGATCAGATAGTTGAAAAGGGAAGACCTGCACCTGGCTTTCATCATGGTGATGGACCTGGAAATGCAGTCCAAGAAATTATGATTCCAGCAAGTAAAGCAGGGTTGGTTATTGGAAAAGGTGGGGAGACAATTAAGCAATTACAGGTGGGTGTGTGTGTATATATATCTTATCTTTGAAGCACATGATAGCCACTCAAATCAAGATTTGATAACACTGACGTCTGTTTTGTCAATAGGAGCGGGCAGGTGTCAAAATGGTAATGATTCAAGATGGTCCACAGAACACTGGTGCAGACAAGCCCCTTAGGATAACTGGAGACCCTTACAAAGTTCAGGTAAGGAGTCCAGAATTTAGAGCATTTTAAAATCCATTCTGATGTTGCAGTACCTAAATGAACTTTTCACTCTTCTTTTAGCAAGCCAAGGAAATGGTGCTGGAGTTAATTCGTGATCAAGGTGGCTTTAGAGAGGTGCGCAACGAGTATGGGTCAAGAATAGGAGGAAATGAAGGGATAGACGTAAGCATGGCTGAAGTTCACTATCTTTTGAGATGTTAATGTTAAAATGTTATGCTAGATAATATCACTGAAAGCTCTTCCAACAGATTCCAGAAGTGATCGTGGCATTGCTGAAATTACAACTTCACATGGTGCAATTCACTTCACCAGCAGTTCTGAACAGTTTCAGCTAGCTGGAGATTTTAGAAAATAAGCAAATAAATTTTAAGGCCAAGCATACAATGTCATTATAGAAATTAAAGGTTGGCTATTGCAGAAGAAAATATTTAAGTTGACCTGTTATGCAAGTTACAAAATTCATTATATAAACTCATTATAATGACTTTATAATTTCATCAGAGGTGGGACTGAAAGTTTCATCTGCTAGAATCTGCATTTTAGGCCCATTAGAACTCTTGTTCTGTGATTGTGCGAAGCATAATATCCCCTGAACTTGCTGCCACTATGAGAGCTTACAGTGCATAGGATCTCCTTGTTTTTGATACTTTCATCCAGTATTAGCTAGGCTTGTGGCTTGATACTAAAAAAATCACATTTCAGAAAGCCTTAAATAGAGCTGGCCCTATTGTACCACTGTAATTTGTGACCCATTCATTGTGTGAATTATCAAATTTTGAATATTTGCATCATTTATATCTTGACCTTGTTTTCCTCTTTAAGGTTCCAATACCACGGTTTGCTGTAGGTATTGTAATTGGAAGGAATGGAGAGATGATAAAAAAGATACAGAATGATGCTGGTGTTAGGATCCAATTTAAGCCAGGTTGGTAATATGTCTGTAAGTTTCTGTGAATTTAGTGTAAATTTACTGGATTACATGTACTGGAATAGTTCATTTTTATTCCAGATGATGGAACAACTCCAGATAGAATAGCCCAAATCACAGGGCCTCCTGACAGATGTCAGCATGCTGCAGAAATTATTACAGATCTCCTTCGAAGTGTTCAGGTTGGGTAATATGTTGTTTACTGTTTAAAATCTCCTGCCAGACATTGGAAAGATTTAAAATTTTAAAATTGAGTGTATTAGTAAAGAAAAAATGTAATGGTGTAATCTGAATCTAATAGTTTGATCTGGAATAGGAATGTTGGCTTTTACTGTTACAGTATTTTAAAGTGTTAGGATTGTAATGGTAATACTGATGAAAAGTCACAGCAGTTCTTGATCTGGCTGATTTCAGACCTGCTGCCTCTGTTTGTCTTAATCACCAATACTCTGTTACTTGTAGCTGTAAATGGTGTTTAAGTGACTGTTAAAATGTGCATTTTGAGATGAACCCCCCGTTGCATTTACAGAAGGCAGATGTTCTATCTTTGCACATGTGAAACTTTCCACTATTCTATATTCTTTCATTCGTCTTTCATACGCAGAGTTGTAAAGAACATCTTTTAAAATGTAATTTAGGTCTTTTGGGAAATAATGCTACTTTAACTATCAATCTAAGTAGTAAATGATGTTTTTTCTTGAGTTATGTGGTGTCACCAGTTGGCACTGATAATTTGTTTACAGTAATAAAATGTGCTTATTTCTTGCTTTTTCTTTGTAGGCTGGTAACCCTGGTGGGCCAGGACCTGGTGGTCGAGGAAGGGGTAGAGGCCAAGGCAACTGGAACATGGGGCCTCCTGGTGGATTACAAGAATTCAATTTTATTGTTCCCACTGGCAAAACTGGATTAATCATTGGCAAAGGCAATGTATCTTTTGCATATATATGTGTGTGTCTGTATCTGTGTAGTGAAAAAATCCTCTCAGTTTTTATATTTGTACAAATGGCTATACTAGAGTGTCAATAGAAGCCTTTGCAAATAATTTTGTGGATAGTAGAAGCAACATAATACTGCTAAATCATAACACTCCTAATATTCATTTCAGATTTTCCTCCCCAAACCACGTAGTTAAAAGTCAGGAACCAATCAATTTATCTAAACTTTTAAAAGTAGTAAGTAGTGATTTACATTGGTAGTGTTTGGTGGACTCTTAGATGTATCCTGTAATTAAATTGCATTTGATACTGCTTGATTAGGCTAGTGTTACTGCATCTGTAACTTGCTCTTAAAACTAATGTTCACATACTCCAGTGAAGATCTTTTATGATGGAATCCTGTAACAATTTCTTACGTGTGTATTTATTTAAATCTGAAATAATCTTTTTTAATAGTGTACTGTATGTTTCTAAATTAATCTTAATACTTTGTTTATAATGTATTTTCCAGACACAACAAATAGACTGACATAGTTCAGTTCTTGACTTGTAAGGTTGATTTATATTATTATTATTTTTTTATAATGCCAAATGACCCCTGCTTTGAAAACTATTAATGATACAAGAAGCTTGTTGGGATCCTATGAGAGGAGGAACTAGTTCAGGAAATTTAACTTTCTGGTTTTAGTGCACTGCAAAAATAAGTACTTCAACCACCTGGTCAGCTTCTGGGTTTTGTTGGTTGGTGGGTTTTTTCTTGTCATCTGTACTTGTCCACTTCTTTATAGGTATGTTAGGCTTTAAGGCTGTATTTGCTGATAACCATGGGTATTAATTGCTAATCATGTCTGATCTTACATGCTTATGTGAACGGAAAAAAAAGGCAATATTGTAGGATTTTTTTGCTGGTTTTTTTAATACCGATATTATGGACTTAAACTAGTAAAATCAGTATGTTTCTAATTGCAGCCAAAGCTCTATACTACTGTGAAGTGGCTTTTTTTTAATTGTTAGAATGCTCTTGTATGGCTCATAAAAATAGGTGTCTCTTTACTTTTCTCTCTTCAGCTTCCATGCAGTTGACTTTCTCTGATTTGAATCTTAGTATTTTTGCTTTAATGCATGTCATAAAAGCTGTATGTTACATTGTAGGTGGTGAAACTATTAAAAGCATAAGCCAGCAGTCTGGTGCTAGAATAGAACTTCAAAGAAATCCTCCACCTAATGCGGATCCAAACATGAAGATGTTTACTATCCGTGGAACACCCCAGCAAATAGATTATGCACGACAACTTATAGAAGAAAAGATTGGAGTAAGTATATAACCGTGTAGGTTTTGTTTACTAATCTAACCAGACAGAGTAGGAAGCCAGTCTCCTTTGTGGAGACTTGACTTCCATTTCACTTCCAAGTTACTTAATCAGATTATGAATTTCTAAAGTAATAGAAACATAGTTTGATGCACCAAAAGAAAAAGTTGGAATGGAAAGAAACAGTTGCTTTCTTCAGTGAAATACAGTATTTTTTAATGGTGTGTTCTTGAGAATTCTGACTTTGTGCATGAAGAAAAATTTGACAGCTTCAAAGATATCCTTGATATTGTTAAGGCTACTAAATGGTGTGTTTTTGTTTTTCAATCTCGCTATGTTTAGATAGATTCTTAATTCTAGTTTACACTTTAAACTGTGCTTTTTGTTGCATGTGTTATGTCTGTATTCAAATTTACTACCTGTGTTTTGTACTTGATCTTGCAAACAGATATAATTAACAAGATTAGCCAGATATACATGTATCTTTTGAAATGCTGATAATCTTGGTTTAGCTTGTGGGTTTTTATTGTAATTTATGGATAAACCCATATTTACTTATAAAATTCTGTACTGAAATAAATGCAGTTACTGCCATGGCTGCTTTTATGTCTTAACTAGCTATAAGCCTAATCAATCTTCAGAAAACTGTTTTATCCACAGATACGTCTTCATTTAAAAACAACCTTTTGGATTATATTCTTAATTAAGTGTTCAGGTTTATGCTTCTAAACTGCTGAAAAATGGAGAACTTTAAGGCTTATTTTCACCTGTGTGCTACTGTTGTTACAGGGTCCGGTAAATCCATTGGGTCCACCAGTTCCCCATGGGCCACATGGTGTTGTTCCTGGCCCACATGGACCTCCTGGGCCTCCAGGTCCTGGTGCTCCCATGGGACCATATAACCCAGCTCCTTATAATCCAGGGCCTCCTGGCCCTGCACCTCAGTAAGTACTGCTTCAGCCAGCTTCCTTTTTATTGTCGTGTTGACCCTGGACTGGCTCTCACTGTACGTGTATGGCTTGATCTTTTATAGTGGTCCTCCAGCTCCATATGCTCCACAAGGATGGGGAAATGCTTATCCACACTGGCAGCCACCAAATCCACCAGATCCAGGTAAGAAATGTCACAGTTGTACTGTCGTGTGGATATACTTTGCGTACATCCATTTTCTCTTTAAATGTTTCACAATAAATTTATGTTACGCTGGTAAATCTGAAAAAGCTGCTATTCTTCAGGCTTGTTGTTAACTGATTGTCCCTTTGCATATATTTCATGCTTTCCACATGTTGTTTGTGAGATGTTGAAGTTCTGTTGTTACAGTTGGAATATGTTTCTTTATTAGGTATTACCAATATTTTACCCTCATTTATGATACTTTTTGCAAGACTCTTGGTTAATTGTTTTTGTGCCAGTAAGTTACTTTTTTCCTACAATGGATGCTTTTACATTGACTTTTTTAACAAGGATGCATTTTCTTTCCATAATAGTCAATGCCTTTGTATTTTTTATTTTAAACAGTGCCCCTTACAATCTCACTGAGCCTGACCTCACACAGTTTATGCTATATTGCATATTGCTACCTTTTGTTGACCTGTATGAGGATTGCTTTTCGGATCGTGATAGAAATGTATTTTGTTGTTCAGCCCTTTTTGAGGGATAGAACTTCTGTTGAACTGCTGGTAATAGAGTAAAACTGACTGGGATTGTGTATTTTGAGCTTTCGCTTACAATAGTTCTGTATTTTCTTCTGAAACCCATCTTTGTAGAATGTTTCTTCTACTTCTGTTTATCTTTGTCAAGAAGGGGAGTTTTTACTTAATTGCAACTTCCCAAAGTATTAGTGGCCTGCTTTCCTTTAACATCCTTTGGTTGGACTAGAGCATATGAGGGAACGGAACTGCAGTCACAGAAGGCATGGTAAGGCTAGATGCTTGAGTTACCTGCACCTCATTTGTTTGAGGTAGAGCTTCTTTAGAACTTCAACTGAAAGATCTCAATTTAATTTTTGTTATAAGTAGAATAAATTATTTTTTGATAGTCACTGCTCCTGACACAAGATCCATTAGTGAAAAAGGGAAGGACTTTGGAGGATGTTACAATCTAGAGAGAGATCTATTTGTGTTCAGGTCTTTTATATATATCCTTTCTTGGTAAGGAACCATCTCTGGTTTCATTTCCCTAACTTTTATAGAAGAGAGTTCTGCATGCTTTCAGTTTAAATTTTAAAAATGCCTGTTATTATTTAAAAGTAGACTGATTCAGTGACTTGACTTGAAAGTCTCAGCACTCCAAGGGTCATTTAATCCAAAACCAATGCCAAAATGTCACAACCTTTTTCAAACCACAGTTTATTTTTTATAAAGCAATTTATCTACATAAAGATATATAAGAAAAATGGCAAACACTTGGATGTCATCTTGATGATTTTATCACCGTCTCAAAATTTTCAAGTTTTCCTATGTGCAGTTGAAGTTGGTGTTTCTTTTAACTGGTGTTTATTTGGATGAGGTTTGTACCGCTTAGTGGCTCATTTCAGTGTAACGAATGGGTTATTGTAGTATTGTTTCCAGAGGTGTTTTCTCCAGAACCATGCTTGCCTTTTGTCATATGAAAGTGGAGCTAGTTACTACAGTCAGATTTCTTTGGAAATTTAATGAATCCTGCTCTGTGTTCTTCTATTCTAGAGGAGTAGCTACTAAGGGGAAGGAGGGGGGGAACCGAGCAATGGCTTATTTGATATTTGCAGGTAACCTTAGAATATAGTACGTATTCATTTAAATCCACTATTGTTGATGGAAGCAGTATAATTTAAGAAGGAATAAGCATGTTAACATTGTCTTCTGTACTCAGATACTACTGTGTGTATTTTCAGTGGTTACATCTGACAGTGCTAAATGAAAAAGTGCAGTTTGTTGTGTATTTTTTCTTCTCCCTGAATGCCTTTCTTCAGGGAGATTTTTTTCTTTCTCTTCCATTAGTCACTGCCTTGCCTGTTTTAAGTTGGGGGGAGAGAATATACTTTCATTCCCATGTATAGTTATTCTAAAGTCTCAGTTGTGTCAATGTATTTATGTGAAGTTCTTTCTTCAGTTGGCTACATTTACTTGCAGATATTTTTATACTTCAAAGATGCAAATGTTCAAGGATGCTGGTTGTGTAGAATATGATGATCTCTAAGAGTAGGTTTGCACTTTTTTTGGATTGCTGATCTGGTGATGTAATCAATTTCTGCAATTCAGCAAGAATAAGCCTTTCTGAAAGGCTATATGTAAAAGGCTCTTGGAAGCTGCATCGTTGGCCTACCTAGACGTAGTTAAAAATAAGGGAAGCATGGAGACAGCTACAGAAGATGCAAGTGTTGCTATTACTTGTTATACTAAAAAGCTGTAAGTAAACAGCCATGCTTTATAGCCATGTATGGGGGTTCAATCTCTTAAAATAGTATGTGTTTCTGGTTTTTACTCTTACATTAATCTAACAAGCATTGCAAATATGTAGTACGATTTGTATTCTTCTGTTTCAGAAAGAGGCATGCTGCCTCCGCCTCTGCCACTGTCCTTAGTGTGAGGTTATAACAGAAGTAAAACCTCTGAAATTGGTGCCAGAATCACAGAATGATTCATTGTTGCCATCATTTAGTAACATGACTGTATAAACAAATTTGAAAATTAATGGGTTTTTATCATGTTTAAAAATTAATAAGTGACATTATAGTAGTAAGGTTCTAAAATTATTTTGTCTCATGAGTCCTATGTACAATACATTTGTCTGAAAAGGGATGAAAAGTTTATGGTAGAAAAATGTACCTGGTTATTTGTTTCAGAAGGATTTTTCCTTGGAGGAAAATGAGTGCTAAGGATAGGGTTAATTCAGGACAGCATTCTGTTCGTAGTACTTTTCATAAATGCTTATGTTTTGTTTTCATAGGTAAACCAGGAACAGATCCCAATTCAGCAGCGTGGGCAGCTTATTATGCTCACTACTATCAGCAGCAAGCACAGCCACCACCTGCAGCCCCTCCTGGTGGACCAGCTACAACCCAAACTAATGGACAAGGTAGTTGTTCAGTAAAATGGATAAATTCCTCTTCGCTGAGGGTGTATGTGCCCCACTATTTTTTGTTGTTTTCCTATATTGAGTACACTTCCTGTAAGGTAGCTGATTTTCTTGGAACACTCTTGGTTACAGCCTTCAGTATTGCTTTTCTTAATTTTGGCATTACAAGTATTTATCTTGTAATATACTCCAAACAGAATTTTGCTGGCGTTTGGGCTGATGTAACTTATGTAGTGCAGTCAGTCATAGGTAAAAATGGAAAGGGCTTGACTATTTGCTTAAACAGTTGCATCACTTCCAGTGATTTCTAGGACAATTACAATTGTAGTATTTAATTGTACAAGTGTAATTGTTGTGCCTGGAGATGAGGCTTACCACTTAAATTTTATTTAGTGTTTTGTACTGTGAGTGATGTGCATTTCCTGAATCTTGAAAATGTGCTGAACACATAAAAAATTTTTTTCTTGTGGTGTCTTTTACTAATCATTTCTTTTTGTAGTAGGTTACACCACGTAGGTTTATAGAGTCAGATTTGAGTGATGTTACTTGGGATTATTACTGAAAAATTCAGCTGATTGTTTCTAAATGGTTCTGTGTACAAAACAAAACACAGTAGTTTACTTTGACTATTTTTAATGCAATTCAGGAGATCAGCCAAACCCAGCACCAGCAGGGCAGGTTGACTATACCAAGGCCTGGGAGGAATACTACAAAAAAATGGGTATGTGTGCATGCTTTGTTGCGTAGTAGAATGTTCTAGGAGACCTGCTTATTTTGTTTAAAGGGGATTTCTTTTTTCCTCCCCATAAATACAAGTGCACAATCCATGTGTTTTCCGAGCCATGTATTGCTAGAGGTTCTGAACCCTGCAGAAAAATAGACTTGAAAATCTGTTGTTACTTATGCTAGTAATTAGCTTTGCAGAAGTACTTCATACCTAATGAGATGTCTGTATTTGAAGTATATGTTTACGGTGTATTTAATGAGTTTTGGAGTATGACTTTCATCTACTTTCTGAAGCTATTGTTTGTCTTGTTTAGTAGTTGTTTCCAAATACTCTTAAGATTTCAGATGACTCTTTTTCTTGTAACCTGCTTTCTGTGTTACAAGGTATTAAAGCATTGTAACTAGCTTTCATTTATATCAAGCCCTTTAGCATTTGCCTTGCAGCACTGAAGAACTAACTGCAGGTTGTATTGTTGCTACTTTTTTCAAAGTATTTTTCTTGAGCTGAGTTGTAAAACTGAAGTGCATTTGCATAAGTCAATGATTTCCTCACTTACTGAATAAGGAAAGAATATGTGGTCTTGATGCTTTGGCAGAAGGTGCTGTTACCTTCTAAATAATGGGAATGTCTTACAGATCAGTGTTATTGTCTACAGTGCCCTCCCATGGATATTGCAGTTGATGCAAATTTGTATACTGAGCACTAGTGGGCGTATGAATGCCAGTGCTTTCTTTGGTATTTCTGTCTGACCAGACACCTAGCAAGTATCAGGTTTGATTTGTTGGTTGTTTGGGAGAGTTTGGTGAGCTTTTTGCCCCTTTCTAACTGCACTTCATTTTCTAAGAAAAAATAAAAAATATTTAAAGTTAAAATATTAAGATAAAGATAAATAGCCTATTTACGAGGTTGATCTCAAATTCGTAACAATCCATTACATAGCAATCTTTATTTTGGCACAGCGTAAGTGATTAAATGAAAGAAAACATATGATGATTTACTTGAACAAGAATTGTGTATCAGGCTAAGAAACTTGAAACAGAACTCCCAAACACATGATTTCTAAGATACAATGGGCCTATACATTTTTCCCTCCTTCTGTTTCATTTAATGACTTTTTTTTCCCAATTTATCATCTCTGTTATTTCAGCTCATGTTATTCAGTGCCACTTGTGGTTTTGGGTTTTTTTTTTTCCACTGCCTCTTTAAGAATAAAGTAATTTGCTGGCAGGGACTCTGCCATCTTTCTAATTTGCTATCTATGGAAATCATAGCTTGGGTTGTTCTAGTCTTGTATTTGTTGTAATTAAGTAACAGATAATTATAGGTTGTTGGGATAGTGTTGATGGGAGCAAGTTAAGAGGAGTGTGAACCCAAAACAGGTAGACAATGGGAGGTGCAAATAATAGCTCTTAAAATACAAAAAATTCTGATCTTATCAAATAAGCAGCAAAACAGAAGGGCTATTCTGATCTTCATTTTTCTATTTCAAATTGAGTTCTTTGCCTGAAGGAGAGCTTTTGATGTCTGCTCATGTATATCTTAACTGTGTAAATCATGAGAACTTTTTTCAAAATGCTGAAGTAAATCTTGATATGGAAGGTAAAGGGTTTTTTTAAGATGGCTGGTCTGAAAGCGGTAAAGCACTCACTCATGTATATTTTCATCAAAATACTGCTTTCCAAACTGGCTTCCTACTGGTGTACCATAATTGTTAATCACAAAGAACACTCCTGTTTTTTTAAGTTTATAGAACAGTGATTTGAAAATATCCAGCTCACAGATATAGTCGCAAAGCCCATTTCCTTTTTCAGACTCCTGTTTGGTCAGGGACTATTCCTCTGAGCAGTAAATACAATTAAAAGTAAGACAGAAAACATAGTGAAATACTTGTGCACATGGGAAAGCTTCTGTACATGGATCTTGTAAGTGACCATATGTGTGCTTTTTACCCTACTTCATGAACTCAGAACACTTATTAAATTTCCCTTGAGTATTACCAGGTAATGAGACAGTAGTTTAGCTTTTGCAGACATACAGATGCTGTTACATTGAATTTAAGACTTTTTTTTTTTTTTCCCTACAAGAACTGAAATAAAGATTTGCCTAACTAGGCCCTAAAATTCTCTCACAGATAACAGGTCCCTTTAAACGTTAAGTCATATTTTAATAAATTATTGAGATAGGCGTGTGTAAAGATAGTCATTCTAATACATTGTGGGCTTGATTTACTGTTAAGGGATTACAGAGTAAAATAGTACAGTTGTTCGTTCTTGCTACAGTTAAACAGGACCAAGAACAGTTTTCACAGTGGAAGAACTGTAGGTTGCTCTGGCATTTTCTTTTTTAGCCTTCCATGTTTGTTGTATTTCCTTTGTATGTAGTTGATTAATCTTGTTTGTTAGTGTTATAGTTGAATCTGGTTATTGATGAGCGTGTGCTGTTTCAGTGCAGTTCTGCACACTGAAAGGAAACTTTGACTAAAGGGCTGAATTCCATGTGTAGGTTCAAAATTTCTTGCAGTACTTAGGAGAATGATGCAGCCAAAATACCGAATTTTTTTTTAATTACTCTAACCTGTTTCAGAACAAAAGTTCAGTTTTGACATCTTAAATTAGATGTTCATAGCTAGATTTGATTTATTATTTGAATCTCAACACTGCCTTGGGAGAGCTGAAGTGGAAAGGTTTTCTTAATGTATCTACAATATAGGTGGAAAAGAACTGTAAGTTCTGTAGAGGGAGAATCTTTGATACTCAGGTTCTCCAGAAGGTTGCTTAGGGCCTTGTATCCAAATCAAAGGTGAGGTGTTTTCAGGTATGATTAAAAACTTTGATCCCTCATCATGTGGAAGCTGCCTTTTTTCTTGATAGCAGAACAGAAGATTAGGTACACATGCAATTGCACAGAGTGCAAGCTTGCGTTTTGCTTGGATTTATTTGTTGTGTGATTGTATGTGGTGTTTACTCTTTGGCTTTGTGGTGGTTTTTTGACAGTACCCTAATTCTGACTGTAAATCTCTGATTTGAAAAAAGAACCTTTTAAGAATGTAGACCACAAAAATGTCTTATCACAGTTGTCTCTTGGAAGTTGAAGAAATTGGTAATGAAAAGCTCCATATAAAGCTTTTCTGTCTGGATGCATACAAATATGCAAACAGATGACTGGATAGATAAAGGGGTAGTCTGCTTGTGGTAACTACTGCTGAATGTACCTGAGTGCAAAAGCACCTTTCAGGTACAAAATCATCAAGAAGATACTGGTAACAGGTGGAATGTGCTTGATGAAACACGAGAAGGGAAGAAGGAAGTTTAAGATGTCTGTAACAGACGTTTGGAAGCACAGTGTGGTTAAGGTCCTAAACAGTTGGCTGTAATCTAATTTTTTTCATAAAGAGTCCTTGTGTATTAGTCTGTCATCTTTATAGTGTTGTTAAGCTGCAAATTGGTTTTGTTGGAGGGACTGATAGATCTCAGCCATAATGTCAGGGTGAGAGCATGGGTATACACGTACTTGTGTGTATGCATCTTTATTTCTAGAAGATTGGAACTTAGGCGAAGGTTGGAAAGAGACGTTTCAGGCGTACTCTCTGTGGTGGAATAAATGTTTACAGAAATTAATGCACCTTTTAAAAAGTACAGTCTGCAGTAGCAGGTGCATTAAGAGGACCAAAATTGGCGAGTGAATGAAATAGCATCTGTGCAGTCTGTCCAATAAGATAAAGTCAGTATAGGTGGATTACAAAAAACAATCTTGCCTGTTGACCTGTATTTTAATTTAAATGTTAGCAGTTGATTAGGTCAGCAG
This sequence comes from Porphyrio hochstetteri, assembly GCA_020800305.1. Taxonomy (NCBI): domain Eukaryota; kingdom Metazoa; phylum Chordata; class Aves; order Gruiformes; family Rallidae; genus Porphyrio; species Porphyrio hochstetteri. Next base: position 13,647,944 of record CM036912.1, on the reverse strand, counting down.
GCTTTAAAGAGTTCTGCTGGATAACATGAGGGAAAAGCTAGAAAAAACTATAATTGCTCCTCAGTATTGCTTTACATGGGAATCATTACATTAAACAATATGACATGTGATTAGGTGAAAAAAAAAAAAAAACCACAATAAAACCCCACAAGACTACTTAAAAGCCTTGGAGGCACAGTGCAAGAATCTAGGTGATGTTTGTTAGGCAGTGTGATTCTGGGAATTCTCTTGCTTCTATTGCAGCAACAAAGCTGTATCCTTGTCATTACTTGCAGGTCAAGCGGTTCCTGCCCCTGCTGGGGCTCCGCCCGGTGGTCAACCAGATTACAGTGCAGCATGGGCTGAGTACTACAGACAACAGGCAGCATATTATGCCCAGACGAGCCCACAGGGAATGCCACAACATCCTCCAGCACCACAGGTATAAATTTTTAAGTGTGTTTTGGCTGGCTTCCGTTTCAGTGGTGTTAAATATTTTTTTGCATGTCTCCTGCTTTGTTACCTTTGGAGTATGCATTTTTTTCCCTAGCAAAGTAACTATCAGAATAAGTAATAGATGACTTTGTTTACCTGATAACTTGAGTTCTGTATCTATCCATATGTTTGGTGATTATGGTTTCTTTTTTTTTTTTTAAAAGAAAAACTTTCTCCTCCCAGGGTTTTGAAAACCATGCAAGAAGCCACCACCATTTACATTAACCAATTTTTCTTTCTTAAAGGCTTCACTCCTGAGTTAGCTCGATTTAAAGGATTTTCTTTAACTTTTTGTGTATCTCTTATGTATCTCTTCTGCACAGGGCCAATAATAAGAAGTGGACAATACAGTATTTGCTTCATTGTGTGGGGGAAAAAACCTTTGTTAAATGTATGGATGCAGACGCCTTGATGAAGATCTTAATTTTGTTTGGTTAAAAAAAATAGTGTTTTTGAAAATGTAAAAAATATCTATCACTACTGATAGGAGGTAATATTTCTGTGTAGAAATGGAAAATGGTTTGTTTTTAGTATTAGTGTAGATGTACACATTCCAGCAAATGTATTTGCGATTATGTGGTCAATGCTTTGTGATATAAATGTACTTTTTCAATGTATTCTTTATCACTTTTAAAATGCCTGTTTTGTGCTTTACAATAAATAATATGAAACCTCCTGTGTCGGTAAGTTGGATATGTGGGTATATAAAGAACTATAGGATTGCTTTGCAACGCTGAATCAAGGTACCTGTACACAAGATAATTTTTTTCCCCAATGAAAACTTGAGTTGAAAAACTTGTCATTAGCATGTTTTTCCCCTCTTGCAGAATAGTTGTAGATGGAGGATCTTTCACTCATTGTATTTTGCTGCCTAGCACCAGTATTTTGATACCTTAATTTTCTTTCTATTTGATTAAAACTGCATGTGTTTAAGAAGATGATCTTTTGGCATACTTCCATTGCATTAACAGTGAAATTTCCTTTTATACATGACCACTGTTTCAGACCTGTGCAGCTGCTATAACAGATAATTTTGTTCTTAATTGAATACTTCAAAACTGTTCCTGCATAACTACTTTATGGATTTTTCAGACTAGCTTATAAAATCTATTTTAAGTGTAATGTGCTTAAACCTTCAGTTTGAAGTAGTCCACTTCAAAATTCAGTGTAGAAAAGTCAATGTGGTGTGCATAGTAGTTACAGAAACTGCATCTGTCCTTAAAACGCTGTTTTATTTGAGTGGTGGGGAGTGGTTGAGAACTTCCTGCAGAGCAGATAACTTCTGTTTTTTGTAAATAGACAAGTATTTGAATCAATTGATTATTTTTTTATATATACTTGAAAGTTTTATTGCTCTAATGCTCATACTAAAAAGCTGATTCTCTTGAAATCCTATGTTTGCTCTTTGCATATTTATTGGCTCTTTGCATATATTAGACTACATGCAATACAGTCTGTCTTGCCATTGTCTGTTGAAGTGCAGGTTTGATCCAGCCAGTATAGAACTAGCTCTATAGGGGTGAGGAGGACTGTGCTGTGTATCATCCTTGATTGTTCCTTCAAGGAGCATTGCACTGTAAGTACATCAGAATGACAAATTGATGAACTGCAACAGTATCTTTTTGTCAATGTTCCACATAATGAAAATGCCATACTTGTGTGACTATTATGTTGGAATACAGTGCTGATATCGTAGGAAATCGTAATTGCTTCTTGATTCAGAAACATACGTTTGTGTAAATATACACATACACTTAATATGAGCTTTGTGGGTAAGTATTCTTGAAACATTTAGCAATAGCTAAAGAAAATCTTGTTTCTGTTTATCTGAGTAATAGTTTTTTTCATGAGTGCTCCTGAGACAGTTGTATCATTCAGTGTTTTAAAGTATGCATATCATAACATTGAAGTCTTTGGAACCGAACCACTTGTTAGACAGAAGTTGTCTTTGTCTTCAGATAGTTTGCAGATATGTAGTCATGTAGGTATGTTTTAAATAATTCTTTAACTGTTACTTGCTTTTTCTTTTGGAATACCATATTGTTGCTTTGAGAATACTTTTTTTTTTTTAGTGTGGCTGCACAGAGAAGTAAAAGTTAAGGCTTGAAAATTGATGTAGTTTATTCAGGTAATTAGCAATGTATGTATTGTGCTGTAGAAATAGAAGGAATTCTTTTTATCCCTTTTAAAAAAAGGAAATATTCCAGTAGCTTAAGAAAGGCTAGGGCAGTATTTGCTATCTTTAGTGTAGGGTATGAAGTTTAATAGTTCAGATATTTTGCATGGTATTTTGTAGATAACCTATAGAATGGTGCATTTGTTATGTACTAAACTGAGCAAAATTAAATTCACTGGATTCTTTATCATTCACAAAATGGAGGCTGTTGATTTTTGATTCATATAAGGTATAAAATCTTTATTAATTGCAAACAGTGCAATTATTTATACTTCACAGTGCCTTCCCAGACCTTCCACCTTAGGTTCTGCTGCAAAAAAGCAACAGGTAAGCACAACCTAAGGAAGTATATAAATCAATATATTTCAGTACATTAATGTTGTCCCTGTGAGATCTTTGTGGTTGTGTATTGAAAAGCAATCTGCTGCTTCCCCAAATGCATTGTTACGGTTCCATTTCAGTGGAAAGTCTTTAAGTTTTCAAACAACTGTTGATATTTCTAGGTAAATATGTATTTTGTATAATTTTTCTTTTTTTTTTAGAAAAGATTAGTAGATTGCAGTAATTAATCTTGATCAGAATATGTAATTTTTCTTTGGCTCAGATAGCTAATTGTTGCAATTAAAGAATCAGACCTTTAAAATATGCAGGAATTACTTTGTTAGAAGCGTCAACAGCCTTCACAAATGCTTTTTTATTTTTATAATAGGGCACTAGTTCTCACTTAAACTCATAAGACCTAAATATAAAGAATATGACTTCTTGCTGTTATCACTGAACTTGATAACTTGTCTTACAGTTCTAGTGTGTTAGTGGAATTTTTAGATAACTTAGTTTGCTTATTCATACTTGACATGGTAGGAAAACAGATTCTGGAGTTTCAGAAATTGAGTATGTTTTAACTGAAAAAGCATGTGCACAGATTAAATGTTAACAGTACAGCAGATATTTTCTATAGCAGTCAGTGTATCCTGTTTCTTGATACTTTAACTGAATTGCTGTATATTTTGATAGTTTAAAATGTTTGTATGTCTTACAGATGGTGTGGTACAGGTTTTTGTTGCTGGGTTTTGTTGGTTTTGGTTTGGTTTTGGGGTTTTTTGTTTTTTTAGCTTAAAGTAAAGCAGCATCTATTTGGTTTTTCGTTGATTACTCTGATTCTAAAATGTGCTGCTCCTCTTTCAAAAGTCCTGCTTATCTGTACATTAAAGAAAAATATTCAAAAATACTGCCTTCATTTTCACACACAGTGCTGAAGATGCTGCAAGCACCAAATCATAGCTCATAGAATCAGGTCCTGAGATAGTTACTACCAGTAAAGAGGAATCCTTTGAGTGTATGCCATTGGTGAGCCGATGAGCATGGACCATAGAAGGGCTCCATGTAGAAGGTAAAATTGGCAAAAACATAACAGATTTGAAATGTATCCCATACATAATGGTTTAGGGTATAATTTTTGTTTTGATCACTTTTCATTCTTTAAAGTATTATTTGTTTGACCATAAATGTTCCATAAACTGTTAAGTTTTTTAAACTGTGATTTAATAATATAAACCATCTACTTTATATTCTCTAAACAGCCAAGCTTAGATATATTGAATTTTTGAACTAAATTAATAGTTGTGCTTCAGTTTCTCAAGCCACTTAATATTTCATCTGTAGTTTAATATGTAACTTCATTTTTGATGTGAGAAAAAGTTAGGTGTGTACCATTTTGATTTTGATACTGTGAATTTAGTATTGGGGTGAGTCATTTAATCACTTCCTTTTACATGATACTTTTTTTTTCAACTGTTTGTTATTGCTAAAATATCTTAACAGTTTTCAGTTGTGAATTGTAACAGTGAAAGGAGATAGAGGAGAAAAAGCCAGTTTATTAGAATGTTGCTAGTGTGTGGAAGATGAGATGGTTTTGTGTGTAGCATTTGAGGTGTATTGGCTTCTAGCTTTCTCACTGCTGCGCTTACAGGCATGGCATTTTGTGTGAAGCATAGCATTTCTTTTTTGACTCTTGTTTCCAAACTCATAGTTCTTAGGAGAACCGAAAGTAGATTGTTTATCCTGATCCAGTAAGAGAACCAGACTTCCTTAGAAATGCAATTAACTTGTCCAAAAGGTGTCTTTAAATATTTCCTGCTTGCTTTCCCCTTCCCGAAGTGTCCCATAAATGACGTAGAATGTGAAGAGCACAAAAAGTTTAAAAAGCATAATGCTCAAAGTAGGAAAAGCATTTTCATATCACTCTCTGCAGGCTATACTTTAAGACATCAAATAAAATGTAAGGTGGATGATCTTCAGTCTAGCATGATCATAAGTCAGTCATCTATTTGAGTTGTCCAAGCAGACAGTATCATTGTTCACCTGCACAGTCTATCTTGAAATATTTCATCTTTTTACTTAGTGCTATTTTATTGGATCACAGAAACTGTTCTCCCCTGTTCTCTTCCAAAGTAATCTTTAAGTTTTCCATTGCATGCTAAAAGCTTTTTATTTTGCTTTTTTCTGGAAGTGGGAGGGTGGAAGGGAGGACTGGGCTTTTCAGAAAGCATACAGTTGACAGGATTCCCTCTTCCTAGTAATAGCTTATAAAACTCTTATGTATGCACAAATATTTCTCTTGCGTGCATGTGAAATGCCTTTTCGTCCTGAGAAAAGTGTTCTCTGCAGAAACTACCCGTGTGTAAAAAGAAGATTGGCTTTAAAAGGCAACTGTGATGGGAACAGTGTCTTAGGGAGATGCAGCTTGGACTTGAGGTAAATTGAATGCTTTACAAAAATGTGGTTTTGAGCTTGCATTGACATTGTATGTAATATGGGTACACGTTAACTGTATAATGTTTTTTGTATGTTTTTTTCTCAATAAATGTAAACTGATGGATAATAATAGCAATGTTTTTGTGGTTTTTTTAAATGCTTCTATCCCTGTCTTTGTTTATTTGAAATAACAGCTTCAGAAGAGAGATAGAGCTGCAACTAGTACTTCTGTGAATTAATTTCACCCACATGGAATGAAGTGAAATGTATTTATAAGGCTGTTAGAAGTACTCGTTTATAACATCATGCAGCTTATTATCACTTTTTTCAAGATGTTTCTGAAATTGTAACTATTTTATTGAGGCAAAAGAGTGACTTCCAACAGGTAACTGTACAAAGAACAGTCAGCAGATTCAACCACAGGAAAATTTCTTTTTGAAATGACTGCATGAATCTAATTCGCTGCAGTTTACCTTGTCTGTAAGTTAAGGTTTATACACATGTTCCTTAATTTAAAATGTGACTATTGTAAAATTACTCCTACAGAAGCTTAAGCTGAACAGTTCAGATGGTGTTAGCACAATGACATTAGTGTTGATATCAAGAGGTCTTGGAGAAAAACAGTACAGTAGCTTTATGGAGACAATGTTTAGAGATGAAGCAATAAATTTATTGCATTAAGACAGAGAACAAAGATGAAAAGTTAGGCACTTTCTGAAAATTTTTTTCTTAAAGCTTGCTTCCTACTGGCTCGGCTAGGATATCCTGATACTTTGTCACCCAGCTGTTCCTGTGTCATTTAAGCAAAGTTCCACAAACAAATGTTGGTTCTATAAAGACTCTCACAAGCCTTACTGAGACTGGTTTTACTTTCGGATTATCAACTGCAAATGTTGATAAGAGCATACCAATTTAAAGGCAAGGCCATTTTAAAACCAAAGAACTAATGCTATTTGAAACAGAACAACAAGAGTGAACAGTTATGGCATCTTTTATTCTTTAAAAATAGTACACTGGGGTTTTTTTAAATCATTGATAAGTATTTCCTTTTGCCAGTTCAATGCTTCTGCGATAAAATAAAACAACTTAAATATTATTCAGTGTTCATGCAAAATATACTGTTAGCTTTACACTCCTACACAAGTTTCCAGATTGTGTATTTAGCTTTGTAACTATTACACAACAGTTGGTCTTCAAATGTGGGAGCACTATTACAATTCAGCTTTTTCTTTTCATTGATCATTCACACATTGATTTGTTTTTAGCTGTCACACTAATTCTTGTATTGAGCGAGGAACCTGGACACTCACAATTTGAAGGCTATTCTTATCTGATGCAGGAATGACAAATCAATGCATTTTCTTTCCTTAGTTGGCCCCATCAGAGAAAGAGATGATGCAGTAAGAAAGTTTTGAGGGGAAGAAAGATTCCAGCTAAAGTAGAACATTAGTAGTCATCAGCTAGAAAATAAAAGGGTTAAGAGAAACAGGTAGTTAGAATGATAATAGGACAGATGCAAGTTGACTATATTGAGAGTAAAGCAAATTAAAAACATTAACTCTTACTTTCAATGGTGAGAATACAGGTGCTAGCAGATGTGCCTCTGTTGTTGACTGCTTTACACATATATTCCCCTTCATCTTCTGGAAAGGTTTCTGGCAAGTAAAGGCAATAGGTTTCTCCTCTTTCAATGTATTGATAGTCCTCAGAGTCCTGCAACATATCCCCCTCAAACCACCATGTAACTTCAGGTTTTGGTTCTCCAGTAATTTTAACTGTAAATCTCACTGGCTCGCCATCAACAACTGATGTGTTTTTCAGTGACTTCTTGAACCAGGGAGCCCCAGATCGAGCTTGATCCTCCTCATCTTCACAAGTAGAACCATTCACAATGCTCCCCTCCTCCTCTTCTTCCTCTTCCCTTTTCTGTTTTAAAATAAGGGCAGTTTAGAACACAAGTGGCAATAGTGATATATGTGAATGCTTGTGATGTGTATTGTGGTTACAGAAAAGTGTGTTTCTGAGGAGAAATGTCACACCTGTTCTCTCTAGAGAAGATAATGCTCTGAGGCTGGATAATGGAACAGGCAGTGAAATGGATTTTAATGAGGCTGGAATCTTGGGGTAAAATACAGATATGAATCTAGATTCCATTTTTAGACTATCTAAAAGATACAGTGAGGTTTCTTTGCAGAAAGAAACCCCTTGTTTTCTCATACTCCCAAAGAACGTGTGAAAGCACCAAAAGCAATTTTAAATTATTGCAGCAATTCACAGCAGCTGTTAAAACAAGTATAATGTTCCTTTTATACCTCTGGCAGTGTTGCCATCGGTGCTAAGTTAAAGGAGGCTTAGGACTGAAGACAAGGTACTTGGTAATTCATACCTTCTGTAATGCTGCATCAATTTCTTTTTGTTCAAACTGCATGCGTAGTAACTTCTGTTCTTCAATTCTTCTCTGTTCCTCCTCTTCCCTGGCTCTTGCCATTTGCTCAAAACGAGCCTTCATGTTGACTTTATGAGTAAACGGAGCCTCCGATTTCTTGGCTGGTCTCACATCTACCTCATCATCCTTGGGGGGGTAAAAAACAGGGCTTAACTCATGTGCTACCTTTTAAACCTGTATGATAATAAAACTAGTTTTGTAGAGAAACAGTTCTTCCTAATTAAGCAAAACCACCCAGAGTCCCATTTTTGACAGAGGTTTGCTTAATGTTGAGTTTAAGATTAGGTCTTGTAATAGTTTATCGCAGGACAGGGCAAAATACTTGAATGAGTAATTTAAAAAACATTAGGTAGAAAAGTGCTTTTAGGTCATACAGTTGAATACTGTCTTGTGCAATGGTAAATCCTCAGTAATTTTAATGCCATAATGTTATGGTAGCTTCAGCACCTCTATGTTGACCTCACAGAAACATAATTATAGCATCAGTAATTAAAAGCTCAAAAATAAGATAGGCCTGGAACTGATACTGAAGTGACTGACTACTGCAGATAGAAACCTTGGAATGAAGTCAGGCTTACTACTACTGCTGTGTTTCCTGCACTGTCAGATGTTAATGTCATGAAAGCTCACATGGGTGTGATACAATTTATGGTAATCATTTAATGGGTAGATTATGTCTCAAATATGAATGTATGACACTTCAGGCTGTCAGGTGTCAGGTTAAGGTGCTGAATTGAGAACTTTGAGCAGAAAACCAGATTCCTGCTAGATCAGGTGATTCATAATAGACTGGTGCTGTTGTGTTTTGGGATGTTGAGAATGAGACTTCCTCATGGGTCCAAAGGTGAAAACAGGAAAGGCGGGGGGCGGGGGCAGAAATCTAGAAGTACAGTGAACTTTGAAAGCAGCACTGTCCTGGGTTGTTAGTGTGTTGGTTGAGTATGTCACTCACATCTACAGAATACAGCTTACCTCTTGAAATTTTTCAGCTTCCCTTTCTCTTATTTCTTCATCCATGGCTCTTCTCTTAGCTCGTTCTTCTTCAATTTTCTTCTGTATTTCTTCTTGTGACAGTTGTCCTATCTTTTCAAACTTGCTTTTTAAGTTCTTTGCCTGAATAGAACCACTTCTTTTAAGCTTTATTAATTCTTCATATTCTTTGCTTAGTTCAAATGTTTCAGACTCCTCTTCCAGCTGTTCAAAAATCAGAGAAAGAATAAGGTGGAAAATGCACTAGTTAATTTTACTACCTCTACTCCCCTACAGATACAATATACCTGAACAGCTCTCTTGGATATTTGAAATCAGCACAGAGACTTGGTCCTTCTATCTTTTTTCCCTGCCACTAGTCACAGCATTACTGTATGTGTATCACCTCCAAACTAGGTACAGATTTTAGACTACTTGCTTGAAGGTACCCTTTGTACAAGGATTGCTGTCCACCAACCACCCTTCCCACACTCAGGAAAATCAGACATCTAGCAATATGAACAACTTGGTTACCCTGGATCCATCAGTCACCTCTCTGACTTACTTGCAATATGATGTGAAATTTCTGAAAATAGAGCCACTTTGCTAAACATAAAATAATTATTTTTCTATCATTATTCATTAAAAAGAAATGAGAATTCAGGACATCATGGCTGGAAAAGAACATGGCAGTTCTGGATCCTTTTATGATCTCTGTCTGATAGTAAAGATGTGTATACATGTAAGCTGGGTGTCCCTGTCTCCCTTCTTCCGCAAGATGTCACACAAAATTTACTTGAAAAGTTTGCTATCTAGAGCCTTTATTACTCTAGTTTTGCTTAACCAAAAAAAGAAATGTAGTCCTCTAACATTCAAAAGCAAGTAACAGAGAATAACCACCCACAACCAAATCAAATTAAACTGTAAATTTCATGATCATGATGTTTAGACATCTGGTATGCAAAGCAAATTTAGTGTGTGATTTTTAAAATCAACTGTGACAATCTTCAAACCCTTGTCACACTGGTTGGCACTATATTGAGGCCACTGCAATTCTTTCCTAATAAGTAAGCACAGCATTCCCATGTGGAAATGCAAGAATTCTGCTGTTCAGTACTTTCATTTTTGTATACTCATTTGGGAACCAGATATTTCTGTTCTCCCAATAGTGTAAATAGTACGTAGTTGGTTTAGTAATACTGTAGAATATTCAGAAGGGACTGTAAAACAGAACTATGACTTTGAAAGTGTGGTTTTACTTAAGGGTGGCAAGGGATAAAAACATTTTCCTGGTAGATTAGTGGTAAAACACGTATCCCATACAGTGTTACAGATATTTAGTAATTAACTGAAATGATCTATTATATTTTTATTCAGGGCATGCTTAGTGTATCCTTTGATATACAAACCTCTCCCATTTCTTGTCTCAACTGTTGAAATTCTTGCTTTTCCATTTCCAACTTTTGCCTACGTTCTTCTTCCGTGCGTCTCTTTTCTTCTTCCATTTTTTGCCTCAGCAACTCCTCAAAATTAATTTCCAGTTTACCAGGTACGAGAGATTCTTGAGAAAATGTTTTAAACATTTCTGGTGATTCATCATCCAGCACCTGCTGGAAGTTCAGAGCATCAATGATACATCCTGAAAGCACAGTGATGAGATCACTGTTGCTCGGACACTTACAGTACATAAGCTGACCAAGGATTCTGCTGTATCTGTCTCACTACACTAAGATACAGTAGGACAACATGGGTATTCCTCTAATGTTTGGAGGGAGGTTGTGTTAGACTTTTGCCTATTACTATTACAGTGCTAAACTCTTCTAATGAAGGTGAGGGTGTTTGTTAAAATGCAGGGGGTTAGCAAGGTGGTAGTGAGGTGCTTTGGCACCCAAAACAATTCCTGTTTACTTCTGATTATCATTAGACAAAGTGCTTTTGTTTTAATGTCATTGCTCTTAACGCTGAAGTATGTGCATCTGTCATCTTTTTCTAAGCAAACAATTATATTCCTGTTCTTGAGCAATATTGATACTCCTGAAATGGGTAACTGAATGGTGTTTTCTGGGAGAATCTCTTAGGTACAAATTGATACTAAGTTATGTTGCCAGTTCAATGCTTTGTACAGCTCAACATCTGAGTTTCCTCCATCCCCTGTCCCTTCTCAGGCTAGTAGGGTTGGGCTTTGACAGCCCAAAATAAGCAGCTTGCTTATTTTATAGACTATTTTGTAAGAAGATGGTAGAGCATAGGAAAGGTGATTGTCCCTACTTCCAAAAGCAGGAGGTGTAAGAACAAACATCAGACTGAATTGAAGCAAAGCATTACTAAAATATGAAGCTGTGTGCTATAAAAATGGTCAGGTAGCATGACATAATCAGTAAAATGGTACAAAGAGTTAAAGGAGCAAAACTTTGAGAAAATGTTTTATCTGGCTTTATAAAGAAACAGAAAACATTTTTTTTAAAAGATTCTTTGAGGCTCCCTTTTCTCTCTGTAGCTACTTACTGCCATTGTAACTTACTGCTCTCTGTGCCGTCATAGTTCATACTGCTGTCTTGACCTACTTTGCCCATCCCCTTTTCATTTCTCACAGCTCTTTGAATAGTTTTTTGGGCCAATCCCACTCCAAACTGCTATTCACTGTAGATTTCCTTCAAGTTTTCCCTCTGAGTAAGTTTATGGTTGAACCTCAGCCCCACCATTCCTTCCATTCTGCATTTGTTTTGCGTAATATAAGCACATTTGTTAAAATTGTGTTACAGAGAAGTGGAGTCAAAAATCAAAGCTGTAAACTATTTCCTTCAATGAAAAAAATGCATAGCCACATAGTTCTCAGTGGCTAACCACAGCTAAATTAGCAAAGAAATGTGACAGTTTCTTGCTTGTGATGCCTTAGTTCACAACAATGCCTCATCGCTTCAGGAAGATACAGAACCATGTGAATAGGAGAAGCATTAATTCAGAATTTACCCACACATGTCTGTATAAATTTTAAAATGCTGTGCATATGAGCAAACGCTGCCAGCTGTCTGCTCTGTGTGTCTGAATTGGTAATGAAGAGGTTGGTAATGAGTTGGTTATGAAAAGACAGTAAGCCAACTTACTGCTGGTTAGAAAGGGAAAAAATTTAGTTGTGATATGCACAAACCCCTGCTGCTTAGTTCAGTAAATATTTTAACCATATTTTGAGAAGTGAGACTGTACTTTTTTTTCCTGCAAAGTGGGAACAGATGGTAGTGAGAAACAGTCCTGTGATAACTATACTTGCAGCGCAGTCACCCAGTCTGCAGTGGGCAAACAGCGACTCATAAGAAGCAGATCAGGTTTTTCATTTGTGCCAGGACAGGCTCTTTATGCAGTCTCTGCTGGAAAAGGCTGACAAGAAAAAGGTGAATGCTTCAGTCTGAAAACAATCACACTGATGGTGGGAAGTGTGGCAGTACACGTGTAGCACAAGTAAGTGTTGATGAACAGGGAGCTTCTTCCAAAAGGAGGTGGTATTTGTGTTTTCTAGCAAGAATAGTACTACTACTGCAGGTGTATACTTTTAAACTTAAATTAAAATGAATAGACATTAAAAAGGTTCTAAAATAACTACTTAGATGCTTAAATAAAAATTGAATGCAAGGTTTTACTACTTCTGAAAGAGATGAGTAAGATGTTCTTAAAATGTTTAACAGTGTATCTGCATTGCTACATTGTATAGCTAGGGAAAGTAACAAAATCTTCGGTTGGAAGTAATAGGAGATGGGGTGTTCACGTTCAGGATGCTAATTAACAAACTTTTCAAAATAAATTTTCAGTTAATTTTTTAGATTACTGAACGTCTTCACTGCTGTTACAGTGCAGTCACAGCCTCTGTGCTGCACCTAATGGATTAAACCCTGTTTAATCAGTGAGATTTTTCTTGCCCAGACACTGAGCTTAGCTTCTTGCTTCATTGAGGCAGAAAAAAAGATTCTCAAAGCCAGAAAAAACTGAAGACAGCATGTACTTTCCTTCTTTCCTTTAGCTGTCTGCCTGCTTGTCATACAAGTTGTAATGACAGAAGTCCAGCAGCACTCATTTATGGGTTTTTTTTTCCCTTAGTGGCTTTAGCTTATATTTTCTCTCTTTGGAGATACAGACACTATTTTTCATAATTGCTTGCTAGCTCAATATCAAATCTAAGTTTACCTTGTAGTTTCTCTGGGTATTCTTTCAGTGCAGAGGCCTTGTCTTTGGCTCAATTTTCAGGCAGAGGGAGCACTGCTAGCAGTACCAGTAGTCATACAAAGCTTTAATTTGTCTCAAAAGTCTTGCTTTGAACAATGAAGAAAACATTACTAGATGTGCAGCTGGTCTTTCCCCATAAACCCACGGAGGGTTATGTAGGAAGACACTGCCAGATGGGCTGGTTATTGCACAGTTCCGTATGGCATGTCTTGCCCTTCCTTTTGAAACAAACTATGCTTAGTTTTAGTTGGAAGTTGAGTAAATTAATACTGTATGTCCTTACATCCACTAAGAAGTAAATGGCTCATACCAATAGCCTGCTGAAACTTCAAGCTGTTGGACTAAGCACGAAGGATACAGTGAAAAGCTCCGTGTTGGTTATTTTTTTGTGAACCGTTGTTGCCACCCTCTGAATCAGCTGTCTTCCTCTGCTTTCAGACAGCATCAGCATGTCAGGCCTAGGACCCTGGAAACGTGTCTTCACTATAATCTTAACTCAAATTTTAGAAGCCATTGCCTCTCATGGAGATGTGTGTTTGTCTAAGGAAGTTCCCTATCACAGATTGTTCTAATGGTAACCGCCAGGAGTTGCTTACTTCTCTTTCTCTGAACAAGCAATGAAATACAGTAAAGATATCAGTTAGGTGCATTCAGCCTTCTTCATTTTTCCTTCCTAAGGGGCCCCTGATGACTATAAAATTTGTACTTGCTGTGAGCAGTGTTCTAGTTTGTCATTAGTTACGCTTTAGCTAGTAAGAACTGATGGCTAGGCACCCAGTAAAGGTAGGGAGATACACTTGGAGAAGTGAAAGGAATTGCTTTTCCCAAAAATAGCAATTAAGCAAACCCTCCATGGGAAAACATTTTGCTTTCCAAGTTCGTTGCTTCAAGCACAATGATACTCACTGGACAGTGTCTGGTTTTGACTAAATAATTTTAAATCCTTTCAAAGCTTGCCATGAGGAGGGATTGGTCTGTGATGATTTTGGGTAAAACAACTTGATGAGTTTAACACCCTAACTTGTAACAAATATTGAGGCGAACTAATTAATGATGGAATGGAAGCATGCTTTCCTAACTGTTTAAAGCTTTCTAGTTCATTAAGCTATATGCTAAACAAAAATGCCATACCATGTTCTTTCTTGCTTCAGCAAATGCTCTTTTCTCCTCCTCTATGCGTCGTCGTGCATCTTCTTCTGCTTTTCTCTTTTCCTCTTCTCTCCTCTGTCTTTCTATCTCCTCAAAACTCAGTCTGAGTTTACCAGGACGGAATTCTTTGATAGTATTTTCAGATTCTTCATCTCCACCTTCGTTTATCTTCAGAGAAGAGGGAGAGAAAAAATAAAAAGGACTTAACCAAACATATAGTCCTCATAGTAAATAACTACTCTGTTAATTCCTTTCTGATCTTGTATAAATGTTGTTTTGTCCTGGGGGAAGAAAAATATCTCAAGATTTTGGTTCCTGTAAGACACATTTTAGGCTTAGCTTTTGCCAAGGGAGGGAGAAAAGTATTTCAATATTCTATAGATCATCTCTGTAATTTCAAAAAGATCTTGAGTGTAATTGAAAGAAGAATGTGCTATAAGGAAGAGGCTGAACAGTTAGGTACCTATTTTATGGAGTTGGGATCCTTTACTGTAAATCGCTTCCTATTCACTTACTTTAGATCACTTCCGTAGACCTTTATCCCAGCAAGTCTTTTTGTTTGCATATAAATTGTTCTTACCAATGCTTTAGAGTTTTAGAGCAAAACTAAATTATTTCACATTTTCTGTCACTCCAGGCTGAGATTTTCTTTTCTTTTCTTTTTAGGCATTTAATCATCAATGAAGAAAGGGAACTGAGATACCCTGATCTCTTTGCTATTGCTTGTCTCCAGTGAACACTTACCTGCTAAGAGCAGCCTGTGGTTTGCAAACTGCAATCAAGAACAAAAGAATGAACTTCAGAAGATATCTCTGAGAACTTTCTTTGTTAATGGAGGGAATTGACTGGGAACTGTCAGGGTATCAATATTCCAGACCTCTGTATACTGCAAGAGCCTCGGGACTGGTACGTGGGGTAGCAAGTTAAGGGAATTACAGAAATCTTTTAGTTGAAATTCATAGGGGGAAGAAAAAGAATGGAAGGAAATTAATTGCTGAATCCTTCCTTTAGGAAATCTTTTGACTTCAAATTTTGACAGCCACTGATACCAGATAAAACTGCATGTTAGAAAGTTTCTTTTGAAGTAGAGAATTTGTAAATTACTTTATATTACTTGGTTAATAAATGCATGTGCATAAGGGTGGGAGAGGTGGACAAAACTTGAGCAAGAATGGCTACTGATTCATGGAGTTCTCTCTACTTCGTTTTCTTCCCTCTCCTCCTTCCCCAGTATCCCCTGCCCACGGCCAAATAAAAAGAAAAAAGTGTGTTATTGACATAATGTCAAGGTTATCAATGCAGAAAGGTTAAGTGACTTATTGGAGATGGGGATGGAGGATTAAACTGCAAATTGGGTATCTGCCTAAGCCTAGAACCCTCTCAATTTGAAGCAGTTGGGAATTGCAGTGTTTAAGCTTTCTGGAGGTTTTGTGTTTGGTTGGGGTTTTGTTTGTTTTTCAGACCGTCAATTTCTTGAATGTTTTTGAAATATAGTTGACAAAGTGATCTTGAACTGTTTGTCTGAGAATGTCCATTCATAATTATACTGTTTTAAAGTTAGAAAATTCCTAGAAATAAAATTTTCAAAGATTTCATGGAAGATTAAAATACCATTTCTCATTAATCTTCTTTGTATGTGAATGAACAAAGTTGTAATAAGCATGGTTGTACAGGGAAAAGATATTTAACTACAGAACCCAAAGCTGTTGAGTACAGTTAAGTCAGGAAATACAGAACTAAACTACCTGGTATAGCTTATGATAATACTATGTGTATGACTCCTTTAGTATGATTACTACCTCCTGTAGTGAGGTCTGTGTATAGTTAACCTAGAGTAAGTCTGGTTTATGATAAGTAACACATATGGAGGCAGCTTTGCAAGTAATATAAAACAGGAATTGTGAGCTACGTTTCTGACAATTCGGGGCATAATCTAGTAGTTTCTAATATGTTGTTGTTTATGTCAATACATACAAGCACTGGCCTGTCTCTTTTCCCTTTCTTCATAAAAGGAAAGTTGTAATTGATGTTTTTATCGTATTTATAAGTAAATATGGGACTAAGAAATACCATTCTGTTACTGCAGAAGTTTTCCAACAAAAGCAGGTTACAGCAACATCTAAAGCACTGTTTAGGAACAAAACAGATTAATTATCTTCTTGAGGACATAGAGCTTAAGGTGTAGTTATAAAACCTGCTAAGACTGCTGGCAAAGTTAAAGCACAGCCATTTCCTGATGCTACTAAACAAATGTCCAAAGCATTATGCCAGTGTGGTGACTGGGTTAGAACTAAGGTCAGAAATACATCTTTGGAGAATTAATGGGGATACAATTTTCAGATTCTTGACAGCTTGAAATATAGTTAAGGAATAAGATAGTTAAGAAGAACCAGATACAGGAAATAATGTAGAAGCACAACCTATGTGAAAATTCTGTAACACCACGAACCCCTCTGTGTTTACCATTCTCTGCCTGGCTGCTTCGAAGGCGCGTTTCTCCTCCTCTAAGCGCTGCCTCGCTTCTTCCTCCGCTTGTCGCCTTTGGTTTTCCTGCCTTTGCCGTTCGAGTTCTTCAAATGTGACTTTCAGCTTACCAGCAGGCAGGGGCTCTTGTGTGTCACGGTCCTCGTTTTCACCCTGTGTGAGGAAAAAATTAAATAGTTATATCTTAAATAATCAATATTTATTTATTAGGTATTTTTAGATGAGGGATTTACCATGACAGATGAAAGGCACTTGGTTTCCTTAAGGAATTGGCTTTGTTTGTCATACTTTAGCTTCATTTCTTCATCCTGTCTCTCTTTTTGTTCTGCTCTCTCCTTTCCTGTGTTCTCAAAGTTTATTTTCATCTTCCCGGGTGTTTTGGTGGGTTTTACAGGCACTACTGTAACTAGCAGTGAATCATCCCCTTCCTGTCCAAAAAGACATTTATTATATTTTCATAGAGCCTGACCTGTAGATAGACTCATTTTCTAGTGAAACGGCTGTTGTTACCTTTGTGCACCAAAGCCTCCAAAAGAATTAAATGTATTAATAGCAAGAATAAACCCATCTGCCTGTTTTCTGTAACATCTGAAGAGCATCAAGGCCAAATTGTATTTTAAACAAACTTTTGTCAAATTCCATAATTTCTTTACATATTTTTGTTACCGGGGTTGGACTGGATGATCTTCAGAGGTCCCTTCCAACCCCAATCATTCTGTGGTTAATTGTTAGTTAGAAATATTCATGATTTGGAGAAGAACAGATGAATTTTTGAACACAGTAATTGTAGCCACAGTCTAGTTCCAGTCCTCTTATTTCCTAAGGAAAGGATATATTGCAGTTGGAATAAGCTAGTAGTTCTAGAGAGCAATATGTAATTTGTAATGCAGAGGTTGCTGGGTTTTTTGGAAGGATGCTGCTGCTTCAAAATTATTTTCACAATTTACTTGCCAAAATACATTTTACCCAGTTCGGTTTTTGGTTTGTTTATTTTTCTCCCCACAAAACATCAACAGGGATACTGTCAAATAACATAAAACTAATGGGCTTTGTTGTTTGCTTGTCTTTCCAAAACTGTAGGAGGAATGTAATTTTCATGTGCTAGCAACAGACAATAGGACTTTTGGACATAGGTTTTTTTTTTTAATTTAAACATTTATATGCAAGACTTAAAATCCAAACTGATATAAGGATTTATTTTTTTAAAGTTAACTGCATAAGGTGTTCAAACATCTGTATATTGACAGAATCCCCTTTTAATTTAAAGTTTAAGGCAAAGAGCTTTTAAGATGATACTTTCCAAAGCAAGAGGACTTCAGAGTATCATTGCCAGTATACCTCAAATCATTCTGGTGGCTTTGAACATTTACATTTTAGATATTTCTAACTAACCACAAAGCATTCACAGTGCAGACTCTACTTCAAACTTAAATAAATTCACTTCAAGTACAGACATACAGTTCTGTCTACTTGAAAAATTTGTTAGCCACTTGGTTGAATTTTAATTCAGTATTTGTGTGCCCTTGTCTAAGTTTTCCCAGCCCAAAATACAACGATAAAACAAAGTGAATAAAACTGTAGGTGAACAACATTTCTTTAAAAAAGTCTGATTACCTCTGCTGCTGATTCAGTTCCCGTATTGTTAAAGTCATCAATCTATTAAATGAGAATTTCATATGATTACATTACTTTGGCTCTTTGCCTTAGATTTGCAAACATAGAACTGGAAATTCTTTTTGTTTCAGTGACAGGTACGTAGCACTTAAATTCAGAGAGATGGTAAGGATTGAACCATGTTGGAATAATACTTCAGATAGGTTAGCTTCTCAAGGAAGAGGGAACACGACATAAAACATCATACAGAAAGTATGCTAAAGCATTCTTCACACTTCAGTGATGATTGAGTACTTCAGATGTCCGTTCTTCATTTAAGCATTCCAGAATTGTGTAAAAAGAAAAAAGCTAAAGCAAACTCATTGAATATTTCTGATGCAAGCACTGTTGTCTCCCCCTCAACTCCTGCAAAAAGCCTATTGCTGTACCTGCTTCGTATGGTGTCTCTGCATGTTACTGTCCAAAGCTAACATTCCTTCTGAAATCCTACATGGTATGTACCTCTGCCTTTCAGAGTAGATTTAACTGGAAGTGTATCAAGCATGTATTTAAAGTCCAGTTCTAACAATTTTAAAAGTCCTAGTAGAAAATACTGAGTCCTGATGGAAAACTGACTCCTCCTATAGCACTGGTTGTCTTTTCTTACAGCAAAAGGAAACCTAAATGAAGTCCTGCAATTGTTTGCTTAGAAGTTCACTTATGGTTCTAGTTTGTCATTCAGATGTTCACTCTCACTGTGGTGTTTGCAGCACTGGAGAAGGCTTACAAAAGAATTAAATATGCCCAAGTGCAAAGTTCTACAAAAGACAAGATTTGCTTGATTGGCATCAACAAAATTTGGAGCCTGTTCACATATATATGCAATAAAGATTTGCAAAGTGGCAAAGGAATAAAACACGACCTGAATCTTCATTCATGATTTGTGATTTTTACGGCATTAGTATCTTCTAATTTTTTCCTGCCAATAGCATTTTCCTATTTCTTCTTGCTCACCTTAGTTCTTCTGTCACTGAACTGTATTCACTAATGCATAAGCAAAAATTGTCTACAGTCAGGGCTGGTAAAATATGAGAAACATTTTTAAATTAGTTGAGTAAATTCTGTACATCTCTTATATGCAAATGGCACCAGAATTAGTGCCTGATTCACCTTCCTCCCAGGATCATGCCTGCCTGGTCTCATCTGTAACTCAAGTTCAGTGCATAAGAAAAATTGTTACTGTAAAGGAGCAAAGATGATGATTCTCTGAACATTATTCCCCACTTCTGTCCTGGTGAGGATCTCCCATGTAAATCATCACTATCAGAAATCTTAAGATCAATTCTGCTGTTTTTTTCTTGTGTTGATAGTGCACAACTATAGCTGGACAACTGTGATCAGGTGACCATACCTCCTGTGCTTTTTTTGCTAATTCTCTTTGAATTTTCCTTTTCTCAATCATATCTTGCTCGATCCTGCGCTTTCTTTCTTCTTCCATCCTTTTTCTTTCTTCTTCTTGCCTTTGCTTCTCCATTTCTGCAAACTTGCCTTTCACAGTCCCTGTGAATACGAAATGCACAGTTCAGCAGTTGCATCCAGTGCTCATCTAGTGAAATATGTGGCCTTAAAAACCGGGCCTGCCTTACCTATTAGCTTTGGAACATAACCTTTTTCTATTTTAGATGATTTTGCGTCATCATCTTCATCAGATCCAAGCAGTTCTTTCATCTAGTTGATGAAACACAGAAAGTAAACTCTTAGACCTTAGATAAAATTCCAATTCTACAGTCTAAAAATAATGTGAAAATATTTCACATATAATACTGAATATTAAAATAACACAAAATATTTGCAAAGAAAATAACCTCCTGCTTTCTCCTGTTCCATTCTCTCTCTCTAACATATTGTTCTTTTCTTCTTTGCTTTTCATCTCTAGATCTCCTTTGATTTCTTTCTTCCCTTGCTTTCTGCATAGCTTCAAATTTATCCTTTACATCACCCTTGTGAAGCTTGGGCACATAGGACTTTTGGACGGGTTTAGATGAAGAAAGCAGAATCTTGGTGAAGATATAGAAGAAATGAAGATAAGAAAAAAGAAAGTTGAAACAGATGGACAGAAACACTCTGGTAGACTGGATTAGAAAGAATGTGAGAACGTAAAACAGAAGTGCATTTGGGATTACGAACTCTGTGCCACTAGCCATCATCTATTCAGCATCACTGGTTTTGTTGGTAAATAGTAATAATAATACAAGACTATCCAAAACAACATTTAGCATTGTATTAAGAGCAGGCTCTAAGTAACTGTAATGCATAGCTATGAAACGAAATACATGAACTATGTGAATGCACAGTTTCCATTACTACAGCTTTAAAAATTAGATACAGATTTGTATTGTTGCTTTGAATCATAAACAGTCACCAAAGAGCCTCTCTGCCCCAGCATTTAAAACCAATACAAAGACACAGCATGGATTTTTTCTTCTGCAATGCTTCAGCAGCCATATATGGGTTTTAAATAGCTAGTATTCTTTGTTAATTTAAGACCTCCAATACTTTATATACTTACTTTTTTTAATATTTAGAGAAACCCAAGCCCAGTGATTTTTCGGTCACTGGACACGCGGGACCCTGATACAGATACAGCTACTGGACACTTCTTTGCCACCTTACTCTGGGTCCAAGCAGTAAGAGAAGTTCCTGCTTGTCAGAACTACTGTAAAGTTTTTTCCCTTTTTACTGTAATGGCTGCAGCAATGCTGAGAAAACTGGCTGAAAACATTCCATGCTTCATATTTTCCACCTAAACCAATAGGTTTTGTTCCTGCTTCTGATCCTGCTGTTGAGTGACTCTACGTAGAAGAAATATTTACAGTAGCCTAATATTTACATTTCAGAACTGGATATGAATGTTGCACTCAATCCCCCCCCAACATTGAAAGTTTCTTTGTATGTTGCCTTTCTCATCCATGGGGGCTTTTTTCAGTAACAGTACGAACACACTTAATCAGACACAATAGTTTCCTTAAGCTACTTGCAAGTGCCCTTCCACTGCCTTAAACTATCAGCAATACCAGCAGTACAGTTGTTTGCCCTTTACAAATGTTTATAATTACTCTTTTAGCAAGCATCAGATGTAAATTACCACATTACCTTGCTTACTTCAAAATCGGTACGTACCTCCGTTTTCTGTGCAATGTCATTCATGGCTGCTGTGTTGTGCTCTGCACCTGGTATGTTTAAGATTGCTTTCAGTTTCTACCTGAAAGAAACAGTTGTCGTTATATTCCTTTCTTTTCCTTTGAAGTGATGCTTTAACCATCTTCCTGCAAATAACTGTGCATAGCCTGAAATCGATGTATCACTATTTCATTTGGTCCTTCGAGGCTTCTGAAGACGTGAATAGGTTCTAAGTATGCAGCAGCAATTAAAAGAACAAGCTTATGATTCACTATTCATGCGCATAGCCCCTCTATATAGCCCTAGATAATGGGGTTTAATTTCCATTTAAAAAAAAAAAGAAAGAAAGAAAAAAGAAAAAATAAGTTGGAGCCAAGCTCTGGCTGCCCTGCCCGGTGTGTTGCAAAACTGTTTGTCTCAGTGCTCATGCTAGCAGAAAGGAATGTGCTCTGCACCTCCAACGCTCCGCTGCAGGCTGATGTATGAGCCAGTGAGCTCAGGCTGCGTGAAGGGCTCAGGCCAAAGCCCCACAGCCCCCTGGAGCTGCTTTGCCTTTAGCCAGCTCGCTGCTGGTGGCTCCGGGGACCTACCTGCATTTCGGAGATGCAGCTGGATCTCCTGCCTGCATGAGCTGCTCTTGCCTGAGTCTCAGCCAGGCTGGCAACACTCTCCTCTCTTCCCCCACTACGGGAGTGGGGGAAGAGAACAATGCTCTCCTTCCTCCTAGGGCTGCTCTAGGGAAAAACTAGCCCTAAAAACTATGAAAGGAGTTAGGTAAGCCACATCCATACCTTAGAGAAAGTATTGGTATCAGTTAGTTGTGGGCTGGAAATGGCACTGCAGTTTAAGAGAAAAGTGTTTTAAACAGCACTGTGTTTATTAGGAGCCTCACAAAGGCACTTCACCATCAGGGTAAGCCTTTTCCTTCTTTTCCTTTTTTTTAAAAAATCACCAGGTCTGTCAGAGCTTGTGGGAGAAGGGTAATCATGGTGTGACTCCTGTGCCATTGCTGTCCATACTGCACTGATGCCCAGGCAGGCCTAAAAGCTCAGCGTGCCAAACATGGTGCAGGAAGACAGACCCAAAGGCTCTAAGAAGCCAGAAAAGTAACTTGCTACTGGAAGGGACTCGTGGTTTAGAGGAACTGAAGTCAGGGCATTTCATGACATGGTAAGTTAAGTTCTTGGTAGTTCTTTGCCTTTAGGTTCTCCAATTCTTCATTAGAAATATATTATAAACATGGGAACTTCTATATGGCATTAAAAATAATGAAGATTAAGAATTGTCATATAAGCTCTTCAAAAATACATCATCATCATCGATGCTCTTTGGTTCTGCTGTACAGGTGGGATGAAATTATCTATCTTGTAATGTTTTTCCAAATGAAAGCAGTCATGACATAGAAACAAGGGTATTTAGCTGCCAAACCCTGCCCTGATTTACAGATTCCACACTCTTTAAACTCATCTCCAGCAGAGGTGTTCTGGAGAACACTTGGGAGTTCCTTTCCAACAAATGACTACAGAAAGTAATTTCTTCCCCCCCTGTTGGAGCTGACAGATACCTCATTTGTAGGCTGACAGGAGTCCAAGGCATTTCAATTTGTCTCTTCTGAACACACAAATATAAAATTACTACGTGTTACTGCCTATTTAGACTGTTTCAGAGCAGCAGTAGAATGCTGAAACTCTGCTGTGCCTGGAAAGGCGAGTAACTTTACCGCTCTCAAGGTCCCTGTGCACTTTAATCTGCTCTTGCATGTTGTGCAGGTGGGTTTGCACGTCTTTGTAAGCTTTAGCTTACTTCACACATGTAAGCAAAATCCCCACTGTGATCAGTATACCCTTAAAACTTGTTTAAATCTTTTGACTTCCTCATTTTTCTAAGCAGAGCTTAGAAGTTCTTCTCTGTTCTCTTCTTTTGCTTCTCTGCTTTAATTTCTTCTTCCCCACTTGTGACCGACAGCCTTTAGCCTTGTGCTTAACACACAGCAGGCTTACTGCATGCCCCACAGAAAACAAAGGAGCATCATGTGCTGAAGTAGCCAGGCACACAGAGACCTTCCAGCCTTCACACAGGTCTGGAGCAGAAAAGGAAGGCCCAAAGAATCTGTCACAAGGAATTCCATTTCACCTGAGCACCTCAGGTGAAGGTTACTCCTAACTCACAACAGCAACATGCCCTTCCTATACAGCTTCATCTTAAAGTAATTTGAAATCTGACTGTCCCAAAGCCTGATTCACTTACCACACACATGTAACTGTAGGGAGAAGATGATGTTCACGAGTCACAGAACACAATTTAGCTTTTGAGGTGAACCTGTGCCTTGAACCTTTCCAATAGCTCCAGTGAGCTGAACCCCTTGAGACTGCTGGCAGCGGTCAGACCAACCCTCAGATAACAAACCTGAAATGTCCTTTTGCAAATTCCCACTGCCTGAACTTCCAAAACCACCAGCCCAACGGGCCATGGCCCCTCAAGATGGCAGGTACCTTCCTGCCAGCTGGGCTGCTGCCATATCTGCTATTACTTAAGGCTACTTTCCAGTTCTTTGGCACCGCTGACTCTTAATATGCTTGAAGGTTAGCCAGCTGGCTCTCAGACATTCTGCATCCACAAGTCATGCTACCTCCACCTCCGATGCTAAAAGATACGGCTACAAAGCAGTAGGGCATTGCTAAACATGATACCACCCATGTTTGTGCTTTCTTCCCTCTCTGTGGTAGTTAAACCTTGAGCTGGAACCAGCAGGACCCTGCCTCAGGGGCCACTCAAGGCAGAGGAGTAAATTCCAATAAAGACAATTTAGTACCTTTAAGGATAAGGAAAAAACCCCAAAACAACCAAACAAGCACTCCTTGAGTTTGGGCTCGGGTCTGTGAGGCTGTGCCCCTGCTTCAGGAACAGCAGCAGAGCGAAAGGAAGCTCCATCATACCTGCCTTCTCATTGGGGGAGTCAAGGTTCACTGCTGAGAAAACCAAACTGGCTGAGTTGAGAAGTCCTGACACCTACAAGTCATGGGAGAAGAGGAAGAGCGCTGCATCATCTGCCAGGAGCTTTGCATGGAGTCTGTGGTAACACATTTTCCAACCCAAGAAACTTTGAACATTTTTATTTTTCAATAATAGAGACTTTTAAATAAGAAATCTTCCTCCCAATTCCCTTTGAGAGGAACTAGTTGTATGTGTAGGAAGCATATACATCCTTGTGTCATGTAAGAATTTTCTGACAGAATTCATCTAATAACAGTAATACTTATTCTTTGAGGCAACAAGGGTCCACTTGGATATGTACTTGCTTCAGAAGAAATGTGTCCTCCAGTGATGAAGCTGTCCAGTCTTAAGATCCAATCTCTTATTTCCTGAGATCAACATATCTCAGGAAAAGCTGTAAGAGCTCCTCACTGAAGCTTCCCACTCAGAAAAATCCCAGATTATAATGTTGAACATAAACATAATAAAAAACATAACTGAGCTTGTCACCAGGCTTTTCTTTGCCTATCCAGCCTCATCCCTCTAGCATTCCCCTCCCACGACTTTCTTCCCCCCCACGTTACCTTTCCTATGACTAAACAGGATATCTCAAGGAACATTAGTCTGGAATTGTATTGCCTGTATGGAAAGCTCTGGACTGCAGTTCCACTTTCAAAGGAGGTCTACGTTGAGATCTTTTCCTAGCAGAGAAATGGAACCTTCATCCTTTGATCAAGGGTCCTACCTCCGGAATTGAAGAGCGAATGCCATTACTAGAAAGGTTTGACTGGCTGTAATGCACAGTGTGATTTCTGAGAAGATTCAAGTGAGAAATTAATACATAAGAAATTAGGCAATAGATGACAAATACTCTGTAAAATTTACAAAGACCCCCAACTTCAAGAGTCTTAATTGTGTGCTGTAAATGGGCAAATCATCACCTCCCACACGTCTGGATTTGCTGGGATTGTAATGCTTGTTCGACTCTTCAGGCAGGCTCCTTAAAACCTCCTTTAGGCAAAATAATCAAAGCGAACAAAGAAAACCATTAAGGAGACAGAGAATGCCTGATGGCTCACAAGTCCAAAATTCCATCTCCTTAAATTTAATTAATTTCCTTTTCTGGAAGGAGGTCAGAATCCTCAATTGATCAGAAAATGTCATGCAGATTTAGCCAGATGAAAAAGCCTCCCATAAATAATACAATTCCCCTTCATTAGAAAACAGTCTTGATTTTCAGTGCCGTGAATAACATCCTCACACGAGGACCAGAAAAGTACCAGCATTTGCCCGAGCTGGACACTGCCCTGTACAACAGGAGCGTGAAGCCAGGACCTGAAAAGCAGCCCCGTTCCTCTGTGATTCCACCTTTTGGGAGGCCCCCCCGCTGTCCTGCGGCTACTGAGAGTTATAAATAAGCCCTTCGCGGCACAGCCTAAGTTACGTTTACCATCTGTCTCCTCTTTGTGATCTACTTGCAGGGGAGACTCCATTATATAAGAAAACCATATTGCCAGAGTCGGAAAGTCACTCCTCACGGCCAAAGCACTTAGGAGAGGAAGAGAGTCCACAATGTTAAAATATTTAAGGAAATATTAAGTAGAGCTGGAAAGAGGAGGGGAAAGAGAGCGATGTTCATCATTTATGTCCTGACTGTAACTCGTCTGGAATGACACGACCAGTTGTTGTGCTAAATTACAGACACTAAAGTGGATGCTAAAATTACTGTGCAGAGGGGAAGGATCCTGACCTGGCACAAGCCATCAGCTCCACTGAAGCCAACGAGTTGCAGCAATTAACACCAGCTGTCTAAACCTCACATTTCGTAAATCACAAATCCTAAAAGTACTTCCACTCGTGTGTTTCCTTCCTTAATTCTTTACAATTAGAGACTAGAATGCTTATCAGCAATTGACCCAGGGAATTCTATTTCATACACAATCTCTTCCTCAATCTTTGAATTTGTTGCACTTTGACATTTACCCAGTCTCATGTTACAGTAGAACAGTCCTTGCAGATCTGACGTTATTGATTAAAACATATTTATAATAAAGGATTTTGCCTTGGTCTGTCCATATAACCATAAATACTCTTAATGTGACAGTGCTGTGCAGTCCAGCAGATGTGTTAAAAAACCAAGATCGCCCTTCTCTGTAGAAAAGGTCTGTCTGCTAATTCTGTACTCTCTTCAGGTACTATTATGGGGTACAGAGGCTCCAGAGCAAACACAGTGGGGGCTGAGAGATGCTCTGTCATGGAGGAAGCCCTGCTGATATCTTCTGGCCCATGAGTTCATGTTCCAAGGTACCCATTGATCCTAATCATGGGCAGCAGTAAATTGTGAACCCAGGTCCCCAGGAGAAAAGTCCCTGTATTCTGCCCCATGCCATAGCTCTTCCATCTGCCATCATGTCACAGCGGCTGAAGAGAAACAGTATGATTTGAGCTCCACTCCTATTGAGTTCCCGGATAGGGCTTCAGAGATCCAGGGTACTGAAATGTGGGATAAAATACTGGGCATGAAGTGCTACCACAATTTGCTTCTTCCCTCCTCTGATGGCAGGACACCCGTCCGGTTCTTCCCTGAAATCCACATGGACATCTCAGACTGGACACAGCAGTGGTCACGGTGCCCATGCTGTGCCTCTCCCACACAAGAGAGGTCTCCTGGTTCCCTGGAGAGAAGCTGCTGCTTCCATCTGACCAACCCTACTCAGCTGTCAGTGCCCATAAAAACCAGTTCATGTGCAAAACCTTCATCTGAGCCTGTATGATACAGCCACCCCCAGCACGCAGCAGAGGGTCACTCCTATTGCTTCCCGAACTGCTCTTCCACCCCGTAACCTTCACCTCCATTTTCCTGCAGCGAGCTGCCGGAGGGCTCCCCATGGGAGGGCTCCCCGTGGCACTGCTCCTTGCTAAAGCGGTTTCAAACCTGAACATCCAAGCATGGCAAATGAGATTGTCCAACTTCTTTCTCTAGGAAACCCCTAGTTAAAGCTTTCCAAACGCAGCCAGGGAAGGCATTTCTCAGGTGTCTTCCCCACGCTTGTATTTCACAGACCGTGCGTTCTACGAGACGTACTCTCAACACCTCCCAATGTTCCTTAACACACTCGGCCCTCTTATATAACTAATTATTATTTTACAATTTCATTTCATTTGCTATTTTCCTAAGAGATCTAAGGTCTCTCAACACCTGGGATATAAGGCTAAGAGTACTGTTTTCTGCCATGCAGCTATTTGCTGATTAATTTTTGAAGCAGTAATATATTTCATTAATAGGCTTTCTTCTTTGCCCCCGCCAGAGATGTTTATTGTGGTACTAGAAGCTCTTTCTTACCCAAACCAAATCTGATAACAAACAGCGTGCAAGCTGTCA
Organism: Porphyrio hochstetteri; assembly: GCA_020800305.1. Classification (NCBI taxonomy): domain Eukaryota; kingdom Metazoa; phylum Chordata; class Aves; order Gruiformes; family Rallidae; genus Porphyrio; species Porphyrio hochstetteri. The sequence goes on along the minus strand of CM036912.1, from coordinate 13,620,149 downwards.
CAGAAGGCAGCATTTCCAATGCTTCCAAGCCCGGCTGTCTCAGCCACGGCTTCAGGAGGAAGCAGAACCCATAAACGCCCTCGGTACCCCCCTCGCCACGGACCACCCCGGCTAAACCGAACTGCTCGTGGCGTGGAGACACACGCGTTATGAACGCGAGGGGCTTTCAAACAACCGGCTTCTATCGCCGCTTGTTGTTGAGGGACAGGCGGCTAGCGGAGAGAGACCCCGCCGCGGGTCCCGGCCGCACGGCGCCTCTGCCCGGCACGACGGCTGACCCGCTGCCCCCATGGCTTCGAGCCTGCCGGGGGGCAAGTGGGGTGCCGGGCTGGGGAATTCCTCAGAGGCATGACCCTGCCTGCGGCAGCGCTATGCCGCCCCCCGCCCCCATCCGCGCCTTGAGGGGTCCCGGGGCAGCCCCCGCCGGCGGCCGCTGCGAGCCTCGCCCGGCTCATCCTGTCACCCCTCTCCGCGAGACTGCGGCTGGCCGCCCCGGGCGCCGCCGCGGTGCGAAGGGGTCTCCCCTCCCGACGGACCTCCGGGTGTACCGCCCGGCCCGGCCACCCCCGCGGGAGGAACCGGCCGCCGGGGCTCCGGCCGAGGGGTAGTTGGCCCGGGCCCGGCCGCGCGGCGGGGAGCCCGCCCCAGCCCGCTCTCGGCCGCGGGGCCGCTCTTACCTGCGAGCGCTGCCCCGCCGCTGCGGCTCGGCGCGGTCCCGGCGGGCGGGCTGGCGGCTGCGGAGCGCCCCTTGGCTGCTGCCGCCGCTCCGGCGCGGCAAGTTTCCATAAAAGTCGCGACGCGCGGCCGGCGCCCGCATTCCAGGCGAGCCCCGCACCGCCGCAGCTGTCCCGGCCCGGCCCGCCTCAGCCCCGGCCCTGCAGCGCGGCTCGGCACGCCATGCCCAGCCCTTCGCCACGGCGGGGGGCGCATCCCGGCCTTACCCCCCCCTCCCCTAAAACCGGCGGACAGCCGCCCGGGCCAGCGGGCTTATTTTGGACTGGAAGCACCACGGGGCTATAAATAACCGGGAGAGGGAGGCCGCCTCTCCGCTAGCGCCTTCCTGGCCGCGCCGGCCCCGCCGCAGGGCAGCGGGCGAGCAGCGGGATAGGGCTCCGCTGGCAGTGCCGGGGACCCGCAGCCTGGGCCGTTCGCTATTGACCCGCCCGCGGCTGAGGCATCCTGGCATTTTCACGGGCACGTTCCCAGAGCCCGCTGCCTCAGGCAACGGCAGGTTCCGCCGCCCCAGCGGTGACTTACCGGCACGTACCGAGAGCCCGCCGCGCTCGGTGCCCGACCGACGGCGAGACGCGCGGGCAGGCAGGGAGCGCTCCGCGCCGCTGGCTCACGTCCTGTCCGCGGCGGGTTTTATACCTCCGGCCGTCGGTCCTGGGCCGCCGGGTACCCGGCACATGGAGCGCGACCGCCTAATAATAGTAAAGTGACGGTGAGCTGCTGGAGCGGGAAGGAATCCAGCTGGTGCCAGACCCGTGAGCCCGAGAGAGCACGTTCAGCTTAAAGCGGCGCCTTTCTCCGGAAAGTTTGCAAAGCAGGAGCAGAACCACGGTGTTATTCCATCTGAATACGTGCCTTTTCCTGCTTAGAGATGGCTCGTTTGCCACACGCTCAAGTGCAAGTTCTCCCCTGCAGGGCTTTCTTCTTCCTGACTCACCTGTATTGCATCTGCCCGAGTGGAGCCCAAGGTCCAGCTGGGTCTGTAAATACTGGGATGATGACCACACGCCCTCAGCTGTGCAAATCGAATCAACAGCCACCAAAGTTAAAACACAAAATGCATTTGCCTTCTGAGGGACAGCACTGGAACTTTCCCCTGGCACAACCCTCAAAAGCATTTCTGAAGCAAAAGCACAAGGTTTCAGCTCGGGCAGGGCTCTTGACTCCCACTAAAACAGATGAACACGTACAACCAACCTGGGCAGACCAAAGCATGCATACATACACCACCCGTTTACAGCAGTAACACTTCACGTTCTCTATTTCATTATTTCTGTTACCCCACGATGAAAATCTCCAGCCTCCACAACTGGAGCCCACTTTAGCAGTTCGGTTAGTAAATAATCCTAAAGAAAACTTGTCTCCTACCACCAGAAAACAGACAACAGCTTGGCACCGGGGGGAGGAATGCAATTAAACCATTCTGGTCAGTATGACAGGCAGGGATCGCACCAGCGTCACACCCCCTGAAACTAATTTGCCTGCACCGTGCCCACAAGCCACAACAGCCAACCTCGAGGTGGGGGCTCCTTCACTTATTAAGGTGTCTGGCCTAATCACTTTTGACTTCCAAGATTAGAAACACCAACATTTGGCTTTCCAGTGAATCACTGGATAATGAGTTGAAAATTTATCAATGCTGTGCACTGTGTAATAGAAACAAAATTAAACAGGTTGACAAAATCAGTCTAAATTGGACAGCTCAAACATTTCTTTCTCATGTATATAATAGTTATAATAGTTGTTTTTTCTTGGATTTCAAAGAGCAAATTCAAGTTTTAGATACAGTTACTTGAGCAACAGCTGTTTCATTGAATTATTTTATTTAATATACACAACTGTGGTTCATTTAGGCAATAGAAAGTTCACAAATACGCTTACTCTCACTTGATTTGACATGTTTAGTTTGACAGAAACCAAAGACTACAAAAGTGAAGTATAATAGCCACTAAGAACACATTAGAAGTGAGATTATTATTACAACTAAATTACAAATGATATAAATATTTGATTCTTGTATAATCCTTACACCTCCAACATCTCTGATCCTAGGAGTACTGTTATGGCAGAAGAGGATGGCTTTTAAATTTAGCTTGTTCTTGTTAGCATGAAAGAGGCATTCAAAACTATTAAAAAATTTAGAGATTATACACTAAATTCTGATCTTAAAACTGAAGTCGAATTGCATCCCACTTTCATTGCTTTGGTGCATCTCTGTCACTTGTGTTTTCAAAGATGGTGGGCTTGTGAAATTCTTAAGCCACACGGCTGATTATCAACAGGTATTCCTGTTAAGGAATAGCTAAAGTGTATATAGAGACCTTGGGCTATAACAGAACTGATGCCAGTTCTGCGTTGCAAGGGGACAGCTCGCTCCCACTGGGGTATATGGCTTGCTTGCTGGAGGTAGGAAGGATGGTGTGTATGCAAATGCCTTTTGGGAAAAGGCCCTGAGGGAGCCTGAGGAGATCAAAGCCTGCCCAGTGTACCTGCTTGTTTCCCTTTCCCTCTTTCTTCCTTCCTTTATTAACTGTTTCAGAATCAAATATTTGTTGGGGGTATGGTACAGTGACCAGACAATGCAATTCTTATTTTGGATGGGAAATACACCCACACAATTGCCACCCGGATTCTATGGACTGAGAGCTCTGAGTACATGATTTAAAGGGATACATTTGCTTAAGCCAGATATTGTCAGGTTATTACCCATCTTCTAAATATTTTGCTTTTTCATTAGACTTTTACCATTGTTCTGTTAAAAAAATTTCCCTTCAGTCTTGACAGAAGATGAACTTTTAAACTATCTGGCAACATTTAAAGCCTCACATGCAATGCCCACTGCACTTATTCGAGAGCTTTTTATAATCAATATGAAAATCATTCACTTAAATACACATTTATTCCTGTGTGTGTTTTACAGCCTCACTCCATATAATTTTATTAAACCAAAGCAAGCAGTCTCCTTTGACACATTGCAACCTTCAGGTAGCACCTTTGCTGTGGAACATTCTCTTTACTCTGTTACTTCCATCTCCAGCTATTCCTCTTGATCCTGAACCCAAGGAGACACCTTACCATGTAATGTTCTTCACAGACTTGGTAAAAGCTTCCAAAATACAGATAATTTTGAGCATCTTTAGAGAAGATAAATATGTTTAAGCTACATGAGACTGGTGAAAAAAAAACTTCACACCCTGGTACCGAAGACATACTTTGCAGAGAAAAAAGTGTAGTATGGGGCATGGTGCCAAGTTCAGTAGCTTGAATGGCAGAAATAGGCCAACAGCAGCATTTGGATTTTCTGGTTTGTTATACACAGGAGTAAACTTTTTTTAAAATAAAGGACAAATCAGTTAATCAGTTGGCATTTCACATAAGCCATATGAGACATTTTCATCATTCATATATTTATCAGATGAGTATCCTATTTATCAAAGGAGCAAAATACCAGCTTCAGTAAAACCTATGGAATTACACAGACCCTCCTCTTCAATTATCATGGGTTTGGGTTGTGTCTGCAACAAAAGTCAAAATGTTTCTAGCCTATGTTTGTCTCATATGCTAGGTTTTAACAACCTGCTTCTCAAGTACCTGAACATTTAGAGTTACTCTGTCACGACTTACTGTGCATTACTCCACACAGGATAGACTCTTGTGGGCTCCCTTTGTGTGGCAAAGCACATCTAAGCTAACTATGAAACACTGTTTCAGTTTAGACAAATTCAAAGGTGATAGATCCTCATTATTTGTTACCTCTGACACAGGGAAAAAGGTCACAACAAGTTCTCTCATGCCTTCTTACTGAGCTGTGCTCCTACCTGAAGTTCAGGGTTCCATATCCTCAGCCACAGCTTTGCATCATACACAGATGGCCACAATCCATTAAGTTTCCTCTTAAATAGACACCTGACTTCCTTCAGGGAAGGGAGGAAGACAGAAATACTTTGAACTATAAAACAATGTCTTCAGTTCTGTCTCACGATTAACAAATCTCATCACATCCTTATTTAAAAATATATTCTGAAATGCTACATATGAACTGAGAATGGCATTAGTTTAATTTACCACCACCATATAAAGTAGTAACAGTTTTAGAAAAACAAAGATTTAAATTAATTGGTGAAGCTAGCATAGCTTTTCAAATATAAATAACGCTCTCAAACACTTTGGTGATGCTCAGACACCTCAAAACAGGCTGCAGTAAAACATGCCTACTGGAGGTCATCCCTGCCCAAACGCTGCCTGCGCTTCCTGCATCGCTCTGTCACACTGCAGCACCAAATGACTGCTTACACCCACACAAAGGCCAGCTCAGGGCAGTGGCAGCACATTCGAGTTTGTGAGTGTGATTACTTTATTGCACGTGTCACATGAATCAAGAGACTGCATATACCCCAGTCAAAACACCTTCTAGATCTAGACACACGATGGTTTGGAGACTCTGTAATGAACATTTTGTACTATAAGCCTTTAAAGGAAACAACTCCATCAGCTTCACTTACAAATTATCTGTGCAAAAGTACAGTACTTCATAAATAAACTTTACCCAAATATTACAGAAGAATGCTTTGGGATACATTAAGTATAAATACAGTGACAGCTGAGCTGCAGATTTACTTTAGGTATGTACAGGACTATGCTCACAGGTTCTGTTTGCAGATGTACATTCAACCTCCCTGAGTCCTTCTCCACACCGAGTGACATGGTACATGTTCAGTAACAGCGATGAGAGCTGCGGTGGTGTTAGAGGGAAAGGTGGGAAGAAGAAGCACGATGAGGTGCACTCCACTGAACTTCTCACAGACTTTAGGCTTACTGTACTTTTGCTTCTAAGAGCCCACTGGTCATGACATGCCCGTGACCACTTACACAAGCACCGACGTGCCTCAGTGAATCTGCTCCCAGGTAGGCCATTAAAAGTTCTGTGTGTCGGATTAGTAACTGCATCAGATCTTCAGCCAAACTCTCCATAGTGGAGTATCTCACCTTTTCAAAATCAAAAATGTCTTTGAGGAAGAAAAGCACTTGATCCTAGTGGGGAAAGAAAAGGGAAAACTTGTATTCATTTACAAGGAGGAAACAAAAATGTATTCAGTGTTAGCTATTTCTTCTACATCCATTTATGGATTCTTTTGGTGCCAAGACAGAAGTGCACTAAAATAGACTTTGCAAAACAGTTCTAGGCTTAAAAAAATTTAATATTAAAATATTTATTTTCATGGTTTCTTACAATTTGTCTTAATCTTAATATGCCTATAAATAAGACACTAATTTCTTTTAATCCAGAAGATTATTTTTTGGTTTGTTTTTTAATTAAGATAAGCAATAATTAAAAAAAAAGTTGCAAACCTTGAAGAAGCAGCATAGGTCATAAAGGGAATTTCTAGGGCCCAAAAAGCCCCATGCCAAAACAGGGCTGATGTGTTCACATATAGCATAGAAATGTGCAAAAAATCCATCAGGCACCTGGTGATGTAAAAATGGTAAAGAGAAGTTAGACAGTAATTTAATGTAAATCTCTACTGTACAATGTTCAGTCTTCAGAAAAGCCTAAAACACCTACTTGCATCAGGGCTGTGGTAACCTGAACTCCTTTAAGTTATAGGGCAGCTGCACCAAACAAGTGTCACGACATTTTTAGAAGAAGTTTTTATTTCATAAGCCCCAAAAGATCTTGAAGAACCTACTCTGACTCCCCTACAACACAGCAGATAATTTTGTTGCTATTCCTGTTTGAGCCCCTATGCACCATGTATAGCTGCAACTTGCCAAAACGTAAGCAAACTGCACAGTTCTGAATGGAACAAACCTGCAGTTCATCACACTGCTTGTGGCACAGTCAGTCTCCCCCTTACAAAGACTTCCATGGCACTGAACTTTACCTGCCTTTGAATGACTCCAGCTGCACTGATCAAACTAGTCCCAAGGAGTAAAGTCACTCACACATTTACAAAGTTGTAAATATTGAGACTTCAGTATACAAAGGAACTATAGAGGAAAGTGGTTGTGCACTGATAAAGAGATGAAAATTACAGGTTATTGTAACATCTGTTTTGGAGATATAATCCCTTTATATAAATCTAGTTTAGAAAAGATCTATTTGTAGAAAATTCTCAACTATATTGACACAGGGAGGTAACATCCCAAATCTTAAGACAAAATGGCAGCTGAGGACCCTTCATAAAACACCAACTGCCACTGGAAGCAACTTTTTTTCTTTTTTCTTTTTCTTTTTAAAGATGAAGTACGTCTTTAGCACCCAGGAGTCACATAAAGAGCTATTCTTAAAGTCAGAGAAAAGTGTGAGTGCCAACCACACCAGCAGGCATTCCTCACCTGCAGTATGCAAACCCACTTCTATCAGCTATGGATGTCCTGCAGCACACCTCAACTCTGCTTCTGCAGTGGTCATTACAGAGATGGGGCATTTGCTTCCCAGCCTCCAAGGGTGGAAGTAAGGAGCTGCTGGCGCAGAGGAGTTCTGCTTCAAAATCTGCAGAGTTCCTTCACTGACAGGTCAGGATGCAGAAGGGGGCTGAAGGAAGCTGCAATACAGTTCCTGCCACTGATGAGGAGGATGGTACTTCCATTAGGTATAGGGAAAGGGCTGAGGTTTATTTAGCTGTGGAGATGACACAGGGAGATGGGGTTGAAAGTCCTAGCACACACAGGTTAGGTGAGATTAATGACCTTGGTCTGCAAAAATCCAAGGTACATGATTGGGGCCATCAGCCTGAGAAACTACTGTAACCGCTGTTGACTGGACCTAAACTAGGTTGAAAATCTGTCAGCTAAGACTGTTGCTAAAATACTGGTATTAGGGGCCCATGAGCTAAACTTACACAGTCAGCAGCCTCTTGTCTAAAATAATCTGTCTACAGGATTAAGGGTTGAACTGTAGCTTTGGCAAAATAAATTACAGGACAGAACTTCAAGTTCTTAGGAGCCAGTCAGGATCTTTGGTTCACATAATATGCAAAGCAACTTACCTTCATTTGCTGTCTTTTCTGCTTCAGCACTGACCAACAGCTTGAAGCCACAGCCTAAGTGTAATTAAACAAAAAGAAAAAAAAGGTCCCAAACCCTGTGTAACTTTATTATAAGAGAAATTACTTTCACCTCAAAAGAAGCAGAATACCGTATTTCGATATTTTGGTGATTTGTCTTTTCTTCAGTTTCTGTCTTGTGATAACACAAAGTTAAAAGCTATGAAACATCAGCTGATAGAAATAACTAATTTCATAGGTAGTTCAAAATTGTTATTTTTAGTCTTACTTTGCAACACTTTCTTTAGTTTAACTCAAATGTAATTTGGCATCACTGGTTGATTTTTACTGTGCAACAGTTGGGAACATTCACTGGGTTTAACTGAGGACCAGTCTCAGATACCAAAGGGTGTGCTCAGGCATAAATAACTATTTTAGATATTAAGTAGCATGTGAACACATTGAAAGGTCCTTTTTCATTTTAGCAAAAACATTCTTGCAATAGCTTCAGATTCTGCTACGGAGTTTTGTCCAAATATGGACCTGTGAAATACAATATATCATTATCAGCACTCGGCTTTTTCCCTCAGAGCTTGTAACTACCCTCACCTGATTCTCAGCACTGCAAGATCATTTACTGCTCACAAAACACAACGTTATCACATAACTACAAAAATTAATCTATGCATGTTACCTTTTTTTTACTCTCTAGAGGAAATATTTCAATTGAAAGACAAAAATAAAAGCAAATCTAGCAGTTTATAGGTACTAATGAGTGAAAGGACACTAATGTCTCTACCAGCTGACCACAGCAGCAGCCTGTAAGTCTCTAACAGAGGGATAAGATCTATTTTGAGAAATTAAGAGGCACAACTGTAAAGCATGAAATGTTACCAACATTTAAATGCCTGCATGGTATTAATTTGCATTTGTTTGCTTGCAACATTGTGCCTTATTGGTAAATCTCTGGTATATGAACCAGAACCTGTATCTACTATTTAAGATTGGCTAGCAGAAACTTCCCTTCTAAACTTCTACTTCCTCAGAGAAAACTCATTTTTTCCAAGACAAGTTGAAGTATTTTCTCCAAGACATTAAACCATTCTATATATTTTGGGCTGAGACTTGTAGCTCTTAACTGCTATGTAAAAAATCTGATCACAGAATCTGGTTTTCTGAGCAGTATTTCAGGTACATACTATGTCATACTGGAAGCTAAATTTGACTTTGCAGCAAATCTTTGCTTCAAAATTCATGCCATTGCCCTGCTGTTGTGGAATTTATTCTGATCTTTACATTGTGCTTTAAGACTATAAAGCACAGGTTGCCAGAACAGTTTTGGCATATGCAGAACTGTTGTATCGGAATGCTCACACCAACGTTGTACTGATCATACCATCTAGAGAAGGATGATTACAAGAATTACACATAATTTACACTTACAGTTTCTTTAAAAGAGGAATTCAGCCAGCGGTTATTTACTACATTCTGTATAGATATTGGTGGATTTTCTAAATCTTCAAATGAATCCATCAAAATGAAGTCCAGAACAACATCATAAAAATTCAAATTTTTCACCTAAATTAAATAAGAACATGATCTAAGTAACTCAGTTTCTTTTTCATCAGTGGAATTTGACATGCACTGCATTCTAATTCAGTATTAACATACAGATTTTTAATTGCTTTTAATGAATATTAAAGATAAATTGTCAGTAAAGGAGAAGTTAAAAAATATTACATGCATTCTGCTACTGAACTGCAGTGGTGGATGCCATTTCTCTAAAGGAGCCATGTAAACAAAAAGGAGCTGCCTTTCCCACAATTCTGAACTGTAAAAAAATATTTTTAGATGCTAGAGTTTGCATAATTAAGGGTAAAAGCACTTTTCAGAAATTCAGACTCACTCCTCTAGCAGCAAGTTCCATTTCAGTATTATCCCAGTGATCTGTTTGTTCCAAAAAATATATCATTTCATCAAAGACATCTTCAAATTTCTTTGGATTCTGTAAAGTAAAAGCAATGAGTATCAAGCAAACTTAACAAGAGAGATGGTTTATTTACACAGGAAAGTGAAATCTGGTAGAGGTTACATTAACAATAAAACATTGATAAAAAAGGCTTTTACCTTTCGTGCTCTCACAATTAAAGCAGACAAAATTTTTCTTCCACTTTCAGCAAGAAATATTCTGTTTGAAGTTTCTGAAAGAATTATCTAGAAAAGGTTTCAGAAAATACAGACCGATTAATTCACAGGTTATACTCAGGGACCTTAAACACTTCAATCATATTTAATATAATTATAACTACTAGCATAGCTAATCACAAGATTGCTGCTCCTCTGCAAATACATCCCATTTTACAATTAGAGAAATGTAGAAGCAACAAGGAAGTATTTAACTACAGAATACATTATAAAAATGCTTGCACAGGTAGCACATTAGTAGTTTCAATGCCATGTACTTTAGATTTAACAAGACAGACAGACAAATCACTCTATTATTTACCTGAAAAGCTTGTCGAATACAATGAAGCTTAGCAAGGAAGTCACTGTCTCCTAGGCATTCAAACATTTCAGTCCTATATAAAATAGGAGTTTTTAAAGACCATTAAAAAAGAACCACAAGGAAATTCACCCAGTTTCTAGAAAAAATACCTAGTACAAGTAACTTCTAAAGAAATTAGTTCTATAGGGAATATTTAATTCTTGTTTTTCTTAGAAAAAAGTAAGTAGACATAAATCAATACCTTAACACTCGTGAATAAATTTTGCCTTCTTCTGCTAAGTGCATTGCTTCTTCATACAGTGGGCAATGGCAAAGTGAATCTAGACCATATGTATTCCGACTCTCTCTGTGCTCCGTGAGCTGAAAACAATTGTTGGAAGTTCGTTAAAGAGCTCACTAACATAGTTTTTGTAAAGGTAAAACACATTAAAGAAATTTTCTTGGCCTTCTACTAAAAGATGTATCCTTTTCTCCATCTGTTTAAAACCAAGGGGCAACACTCTAACTAGTTAACAGAGGAGGAACACCACACTATGGACAAGATGGTTACTTCATAACTTTTAAAATCTGAAAGCTGCAGTTCCATTTGAGTTTCAAAAGCTTAAGTAATAAAACCTTTTAGTTTTGTTTTTAATTTGTGTAGTTAGATCTAATGGGTCTCAAAGATGTTAAAAAAAATTGTCAGGACACACAGTACAGAATGATTGCATCATGCAAGTCTTTAGGAAGCTGGAAATAGAAACATCCTCCCACCCCTGTTTTTGTTTCGCTGGTAAATATGTCTGCTAGTTACCAAAGCATGTTGTATGAAGCATGAGCATCCAGTATTTTACTGTTGACTCCCCAAAAGGTTTTAAAATCTGTGGCTATCATTTAAATTTATGTGTACTCATGTACATTGTTACAGCAAAAAACCCCAAAACAGATTAAAGCGCATAAATAATACAGAACTCCTGTTTACAGACTATCAGATTTAATCCACAAAACAATGCCTAGCTGCACTTTCCACTACAAGCATTACGCTGTATTATTAATGATAAAAAAATTAAATATATCAGTCTCACACATCCTTCAGTGTAGTTAATGACCAGAAAATGAATTCTAACTTTTTCTTTTAATTCCCTTTTTTTGCTGTTTTAACATATCCTGCATGAGAAAAATAAACCTGTGCTTCTAGGCTGTAAAAACAGTGCCTAGAAACATCTTTTAAAATAATTCTCACAGTAACTGAACTATATAAAAATAGTTACTCTATATCTTAGAAAGATTAAAAAAAAACCCCTTTATGTTAAACTTCCACTAAAATTTTCAAATAAATCTATGCTCAAAAGTTGTTCCTATCACTGAGGACATACAGACAACTGCTGGCATGAGACTTCACAAAGACGTTAAGAAATGCACTTCCAGCATGTCTTCTCCACAGACTTTAGTTGAGCCAATTGCAGCAACAACAGTTTGGCCAAGTAGGCTTGCCTGCTCCAGGGAAGAATAGAAGCACATGCCAGTGCCTATTTCTGTCCATGTAAACATTTAAGCACGAGTAAGCTACAGAGATTTCAGTACAGAGCTGGTGCTCTGGCAAGCGTCACGCGCTGTTAGTTGGTATGGATTTGCTGGAACTTACATCACTGTCCTTTTATTGTAAGCAAATATGTACAATTCCTTTCATAAAATTGTCAGGTTCCACTTTAAATTGGTTTGCAGGGTAAATAAATAAAATAAATCTGTATTCCTAGTGATTTCTACAGAGATTTCAAATTGAGACTCAAGTGATGAGACAATACTGGGGAATAAGTGAAGGAATAAAAGTTTTAAGGTCAGCAAAATGTTATACTTAAGTGAACAATGTACACTGTCAGAATTCACCTAGCTTAGAAGTATTTCCATTTTAAAAGTATATATTGGTTTATCAGTTTTTTTTCGTGGAAGAACAAAGTAGAATAAGCTGACTTCCTAAAAAAGACTCACAGCTATTAAGACCAAAGATTTTATTCCAATTTAACAGTATTAATCATAGTACCAAACTGTGTTTTGGATTAGCTAATTCAGAAAGCCCACCTGAGCATTTATATTCTTATTAAGGAAAGGAAGCTTATAATTGAAAGTATATGGGAAGGAATCATTTAACCAACTGAAAGAAACAGGATTAGACTGATTCCTTTCAGAAATAAGAAATCAATATACATAGACACACACAGAGAGTCTAATAGAACATGTATATACAAGAGCAAGTGAGAAATTTTTCCTCCAGAATTTTTTTTCTACCTTATGGTTAAGAAAGGATTAACTGTAGAACAATACATACATATTTTTCAAAATAAAGACCAAACCAGAACATGAATAAGCATACTAATTTATGTCTTACTTGATCCAGCTATTACTGAAGCCATTTACTCTATTTCATTTGCTCAGCATGAGAAGAAATAGGTTGTGAACGCATAAGTACTTTGTAAACAGCTGCCCCTCTCTTGGAGGTTATAATTTCTGTGGTAAAAGAGATTTTATTAGTTTCTCTGCTGAACTTCAGGCAAATCACCTTCTTCAGATGTTTAGGCAAACTGAGTTGACTGTGGCTGAATTAAGACCAATATGATTTAGTCAGATGCAGGTAATCTCTATCTGCTGCCAGCAAGCCTGAGGCAGTAACATCTTTAGGACATGCCTGATCGTAGCTTTTGTGGTTAGAGACTGGTGCAGAATCTGCTCCCTGGGAGGTCAGTGATTATAATTAGCATTTTTTAATACAAAAAAATAATTCCTCTCATGCTAGCAGATGAAATGAAAGAGCTGTGTTACTGTTGTAATATGTATTATTGAGATCAAATGAAGAAAGCAGTCAAATCAATCAGCTACTAAGCAGGAGAGAAATATGTAACAATTCTGCTGAGAAGATGGTTTTCATTACAGATTGAAGTTAGTCCTGACCAAGCACACTTCAAAAGGGGTGCAAATTCCTCTATCACTTCTCTAAGCATGCAAAAAGCAGAGAGGAAAAAGAAACAAACCAAACTGAAAAATAGAAAATAAAATGATTTCTAAGTTTAACTAAAAGAAGGTGATTTCCAGACAAGTGCTGAGGCTGCATCGTAATGCTCCTGGAGTCATCAAGGAGTTTCTTTTGATGCTTTCTACTGTTTAAATATATATATGTAGATATAAACAATACATATGTGCAACACAGTTTTATACTTTAAACTGTCTTGCAAGCATTCAGTAACAGTTCCTTTGTTTGTTTTTTTTTGTTTTGACATGAAGTAAGGTGAAAGCTTGCCTATATAAACATCCTAGTTCAAAATAAAATTAGTTGAAGATGCTCCAAACACAAGCCCACATTTCTAACATAGCAGAGCTCAGCTATTAGAAGAATGAACAAATCATATACAATCTTTAGCCACATGCAAAGCATACATTTTCTAGACAAGAACTTCCATGCTGACATCAAAAGGAAAAATAACTCTTTCTTGTAAGTCTCCAAGGACTTGTTACCTTTGTGAAAAAAGATGGAGAGAAAGGTTAGTTTTAAATGAGATGGTTCACCATAACTACCTTATATGAATTGGCATGCATTCACGATATGTGTTCAGGTACTTGGTTTTTGCCCCAGTATGTAGCCCTATGCACCTTGTAACTTTCTTCAACAGTGGTTCAGTATTCACCAGAAGATAGCAGAAAGCCCCCACGTCCCACATTTTGTCAGCTGGACTCTTGAAAACCCCTTAAGTCCTTTCTTGCCAGTCTGAAGTGAACACTTCTCTGCACAGCCACTGCCATTTTGAAACTCCTAACACACCAGTAAGGATTAAAACCAGTCCATGAGCAGCTACCAAAAGTACTGGTAGTTGTGAGTAACACAAAGGAGGATGGGCGTGATGTGCCAGTCTCTCTGTGCCTGCTACTGCCTCAGTGTTACGTGTTAGTTAGTAGCCTCAGTTACACGAAGAACATGAAAATGCAGGCGAAGAAGAGATGGAAAATGCATCACCCCGTAGCAGCAATCTAATCTTGTAATGCTTTACTTCTGTCCATTCAACGCTCAAGAAGGAGAGAGCAGCTGCTGGTGACCACTGAACAGGACATTATGACCACCTGCAGTGGACACATAGATGCAAAATATTGAAATAATATATGCATCTTCAAAACCCCAAAGCCTGTGGTGATAACTTGTCTCTACACCCAGAGCTGCAAAGCAGCCTTGAAGATTACAGCATGGGTTGGTTTTGTTCTGATGATGATTAGTTTTCCCTGGACAGCTCAGCTTTAAAGCTGCATCTGCTGGTAAAGAGATGCTGAAACCATTGTACTAAAGCATCATAACCTCTGGAGCTTGCAATAATTCTTTAGCCTAGGATCCCCGACCTGCTCTGATCTAATGAACAGACTCAGTGCTCTTATGTTCCACCCACAAGTTGCTTCTTAATAAATAGAAAAAATTTTCAGCTGTGCATCAAGACCTTGCTGATGACCAAAATAACAACCTACACGAATGTAACAAAAATAAACAGTGCCAGACCTTTTAGGAATTCTTGCTTCCTCCCCCTAACATAGGGTCAATTTACTGGCACAGTCAGCATTCCTTACATTCAGATAAATTATACTTGTCCTATATTAAAAGGCACATCATGATCTCTTTCTCTGGGTATCTTTTAAAAGATAAAGTTTCCTGCCTTTCTTTTTTTTTATTTCAAACACAAGTAGCTGCAGGATGAGTGTGATCCCTTGTTTTGGCAGTTGGAAGACGCGATGGTGATTACTATGTAAGACATTTGAGATGGTACTTTATCATTTCAGTTTATTAAAGCAGTGTGTTCTTCCTAATATCTGGAAAAGGAAGGAAGGAAGTTCATGTAGTTTCAGGAAGTCCTCCTAACTTACTTGTATATGTTACTGTGAGGAAGCTTGCATATTATTTCTTTGAGAAAAACACATTCAGAATATGGTTTTATCTGAATTATTAACTTTATTAATTTTAAGCATAATGAAGAATGTGAATTTACTGCATTCTGTGTATCAGTGATAGTACTATTCCTTGCCAGGTGGAATAATCCTAGCCTATGAGCTGTGTCTGGTATAGAGGCTTTTGCTTACATAACTACACTGAGTTATGATGGTACGAAAATTAGTTTGGTGCTAATACATGGGATTTATTACAAGTGTTACATATTTTTCCTACAAATTGAGAACTGTGGAATATGAGCAGTCGGCATACAGGAGCACAATGGCAGTTAGGCAAAATTCCTCCTTGTCCTAGACATGAAAACATTTAATATGCTATGCAAATACCATGTGTACTTGATGTTTCTTTTAGAGGACAAGGATCACGTCTGGACTTATTTATTTTATTATTATTTTAAAGCTTTTAGATCACCAATTTAATGATTTGTTGGTCCATGCTTTCATATTCATAGCTACCGAGCAAGCAACCACAGCTGTCCTTGGAGGAATTAAAGGAATCTGGTTCCCCATTGACCACTCTTCATTGCCACATGGAAAACCTTTTCTCCACAATAGAATCTTTTTAATCAGGGTATTTCTATTAGGATGCAGAGGACAAATAATTAGGAAAACACCCAATAAAACCAACACAAAAGAAGCATGAAGTTAGAGCAATTTGCTAGAAAGGATATAGGAATAGGTGGTGTTTCTTAAAGTGGAACAGGACTTTTATGTTGCCTACACCACCACCAATGTTTTTGGGAGATGGAAAGCTTCTAATAATGATATGAACAGACAAGCTTGGTTACTGGATATCATGCATCAATGGTCACCATGAAATCTTTTTGAGATTGCCTAAAGTATTATGCAGTGGTTATCAGGTACATACATCTCTTATGCATCTCAGGTACAGGTTCTTCAAAGAAATAGTATGACTGTTAGCAGAATGAGAGATTTCAGACACTAATTCTTTCCTTTCTTTCTCCACATGTTTAAAGACTATAAAAAAGAGGCACCTCCTTACCCCATTAAAGGTGTTAGAATAGGGAGCTCCTTAGCACTCCCTACCCAAGGCATGCTAGACTGCAGGACTGTTATACTACTTTTTTTTTTTTTGAGGTAAGACAGTGATCCACCTCAAATTGGACAGATGACATGAACATGGAGGAAATGACCAGGATGAGAACAGTAAGGCCTGATAAGATCAGAAGTATGACCATAATCACTAATCTGGAAGCAGTCAGAATACAGGAGGACATATCTCTTTTTCTTGTTTCACAACAAAAGTAAAAAACAAAACACACACCTCACTCACAGATGCTATACACCTTCTTATTACTTACCAACATTATTCCCTCTGGTATTCCCTACTGTACTTTTGGAAATCAGGAAAAAGCTATCTCTACCTTTCAGTGACGGAGCGCTTTTTTGAGCGATTTCTGAACCTAGAATTCACTTTAAGTGGCTTTTAAGGTTTTGGTGCCATATACAAATAATTACAGGCGTACAGAAACTGGTGTTCTTTCCCCATTATCAAAGCCTGCTGCATCCTGCACTGTTTTGTTTTAATAGGTTTGAACTGAGAAAAAGATCACCTTACTAAAGGAATTACTGGGGCCGAGGAAGGGGGTGAGATCAGCTAAGGCTTTTTTTCACAAGTCTACAAAAGTCTCCTAAGCTTTGGACTAAGCTAACATTTTAATAAAGAAAGCAAAGTTTATTTGATAATAGAATACAGATTCAGTTCTAGTCAAGATATGAAAATAAGACATGATAAATACATGTGTACTGCCAACGGAGAGGCAGCAATGAAGCTGTCAGGGAAAGCAGGGAAGAGTTTCTAATGGAAAGATGGAAAAGAAACCAGGAGAGAGAAGGTGGAGAACCCTTCCTGGCACACTCACTGCTCTATTCTTGCCAAAGGTGGTAGCTATTTTGATCACACAGCAGGTGAGATAGCAAGAGTATGAAAAGGATATTAAACCTTATAGAAATATGTTCATAGTCTCAAATTGGGAAGGAAATACCATTGTTTATCACAGTACACTGTTATCAATAACTTTAAATTAGGGCAAATTGTTGTGCTTACCATCCCTTCTGCAGAACTTCTGAAAGCCTGTGGATGTTTAGGAATTAAAGTCTGGGCTTGAGGATGGCAACTGTCTGTCTAAAGCCTCTTTATAAGGATTCAAGCACCTTTGTATGGTAGGTGGACAGACTGGCACAATTCTGTATGAGAAGTCATGAAGTACATGATCCTCAGCATCCTCTTGATTATCAACAATAGCCAACATGAAATTCTGGCATAGCCTACTGCTTTCCTCTAGAGCCCATCAAAAGGACATGTGATTTAAACACTGCCAGCTGCCCCAGCTTTGTACAGTTCTTTTCTTGAAAGCCATCTCCCTACACTTTGTCCTAATACAACACAGCACAACATTCTTGTTGCCTCCTAAACACTATCCCTAACAATTTCCATCAGGTCATCTATCTATGTCTTGTTTTAGATTCCCTGTATCTTCGCTGTTATCTCTCCTGAGGGCAGTGAATTAAATTTGACTTGACTGCATGTCAGCACTGAAACATGAAAACAGCTTCCAGTCTCACAGTCACACAAAATACTTAGTCCAGCTCCTTGGGACAGGATGCAGCAGAAGGAAGATGACTGACTGTTAACATACAGCTTGTAGCATGATGTGGCCACAACAAAAAGCTGCTTTTTGCTTTCCCAAAAGGTGAAATTACAAATTATTCCAGTAGGACAAAAATCACAGAGCAATACACACACACACACACGGAGTTCAGATCTAAAAATTATGGTTGATATTTCTGTTGGCACACAGAGTATAGGATAGTTACTAAAACTGTTACTGCAAACAGGGAACCATAGGACAAAAGAAAATTGCCTATTTGCCCACTACCTGAGACCAATCTAAAGCTGGAAAAGCCTCAAACCTCTGCCTGAAACATTCCACTTCTTTGCAAAATCCAGAATAACGAAGAAAGAAGCAGCTACCTGACATCATCATGTCTAGAGTAAAAAAATCTGTTATGTCAAATCTAATCCAGTTACATCAAAGTGATCACTGTTCTCTAGTAATAGCTGAAATAGAGTAATAACTACTCAGTGTTTCTCATTGCCACAGTTATTTGCAGTAATAATTTAAACACATTTCCCCCCCTCCCTGAGGATTGACAAAATTTTACATCAAGGTAACATTATATTTGTAAGAGAAGAACCAATTCACAACTTTATTTTACCTGCACCACAGAACGATGCCCCAACAGCTACTACTAGAGAGCTGACTGGCCCCTCTAGTTTGAGCCTAGTGGCTCATATTCAATCCAGAATTTTGATGGTGTTCTGATTTGAACACCAAACTTCAAGTTGTTCATGGCTTTGTTAATCTTCAGGACTCCTTCTATCAGCTGAGAATTTTAACAGATTCTTCAATAAAACCTGAAGGAGGAGATCAGAGATCTTTTCTAGTGGCAAAGGCTAGAAAACTGGAAAGGAAGAGAAAATCTTCAAAACTTTGCTCTGGAAGAAAGGGTTGACAGAAGTGGCTGCGAGAGATCTAACATAAGGAATATTTTCAGGATATATAAAGACAATTCCATTGCTAATTTTGACTCAAGTATTTCTTTAGCACATACTGAGACAGTCACCACTCAGGGTGATACATCCTGGGGATTTGTTTGGATTTTCATTTGTTCGTTGTTCATTTGGTTGGGGGGGGGTGGGGAGTTGGTGGTGTTTGGTTGTTTTGGTTTTTTTAATCCAAGCAGGGCAAATGAGCATAATGGCTGTTTCCATCTCCACATGCTTGCAAAAACACCAGGAAGTTCAGGGTGGGGGTGGGAAGAAGATACAAAGCATATAAACTGTAATGGTTCACAGCTTCTCTCACCTGTTGATACAAGTTGAAGCAAGCTTGAATTGCCCTCTTGTCCAAATTACAGGGAAGAGTAACCAGTCTCTACAGACAGTCTGAGGAATGAGTGCTAGGCATACCATCACAATTTAGTATGAATTACTAAATCAAGATGATCACTGCTTAATGCGAATTACTACATCATGGTAATTGTGCAATGAAAAAACAAGCTGTATAATAGACAGTCAAAAGATAATTGCAAAGAACACGTACACAATTCTCTCTCTTTTTACAACTGTCTGAGTTTAGTAGCCTGGTAGTAGTTTATACATGATAGCAATATCTAACACAGGATGTATCAATTAAGACCCATTGTCTTTCCTGTAATTTGGAGTAGAGTGCTATTCAAGATCACTTCAGCTCCTGAGAGAGTATAAAAGGAGATACTCCTTGTGCAAATAGATGCGTCGCTGTGTATAAAATTCCTTCAAATACTCAGGGGAGCTGTACCAGATTTCAGCTAACAGACACTGTCCTGCTATCCAAAGATTATTTATTTCCTTTGTGGCCTTATTCAAGATGATAAGAGAAAGTTAGATGAAATATATTGCGCGTAGAATGTACTAAAATAGGTAGCTGTCAACTTCTAATAAATTCCTCCCAAAAAACCCAACTCCAAAAAAGACACAGCCTTCTTCACACCTCTCCCTGTTATAGCATGAGAATAGGGAAAACGGGTAATAGAAAAATCCAGTTCATGGTAAAAGGAACTACTATAGCCTCGATTGATTGTGCTTCTTCATCCAAGAAAATCTGATATATTTTTCAAAAGAAACTTTTCTTAGAAGTAGTCAGGGAAACATTCTGCCAGTGCACCAAAGTAAGATAGAAAAACCAGGAAAAAAAAAAAAAGAGAGAGAAAAAACAGGAAAAAAAGACAAAAAAGAATGAAAATTCTAAAAAATGGCAAATTGATCCCATCTTCATTACCTGAACTGCTAGGAAGCTAGTTACAACTAAGCAAGGAAAGCTGCTTTTTGTCCCTGTAAGAGAAATAGACTTTGCTTGCAATAATTAGAAAAAATTAATGTTCTGTTCACTGTTCAAACAGATCACTGAATCTTTAAAGAAGCTATCATTAAGAATCTTACCTCAGCTGTGGAAACAAAGGAGTCCGTGGATGCAATGCTTAATGTATCTCGAAGGCAGAAATCATCTGTATTATCCTTTACAGTAACATCTGTATTTTTGTCTTTAAAACAAAACAACAAACAAACAAACAAACAACAAACTTGATTATTAGACTATCAGAAAATTCCACATAGGTCTTGAAAGTGTGTTTCATGTACACTTTAGTGTAGTACCTCATTTGGAAGGCACAACATTGTACTGCTATGAGAGCAAATTCTCCTATGACCTGCCAACGTGTGTGTGTATATATATATGTATGGTGACTATATTCTTCTGTCTTTAAAGTGGATTTACAAATACCATCTGCAATGCAGAGAGAGAAAGAGAGAAGGGAAAAAAAAGTTTCCCCAGGGGCTTTGCGTTTTCTTTGATAGACTTCTAAAGATCTCTCTATTTAAAGATAGCATTTTGCTATATTGATCTAAATCCTCTGTTAATTTCTTAACTTGTCTGTTTTCTGTAACAAATGCTCAATGTTTCACTAACCAAGAAATACTGTTCTAAGTAAAAGCCATTAATAAGAAACAGATTTCAGCTTCACTTGAATTTATTTCATTTTCTTCTTATGCCTTTTGTCACTTGCTGATTCTTCAGGAGGGCAAGTGAAGTTTTTAATCTTCTATCCCCAGCAAGCTTTTCCATTGAAATACCACATCCAGGGTTCTTAATGCCTTTAAAATAGCTGATATATTATGCTTAAAATCATGTGCAATGCCGTTTCTCTCAGTTTTCCTTTATTTTATTCTCAGATTTCAACTGCTGCGCATACACTCTTTTATTTTCACTGTATAGAAACACCTTCATAGGATTAAAAACATAAGCCAGTAAGTCAGACTTTGGCTTGATGTGCCCCATACTGTACTTTCAGAAGAGCACAGGCATGCATTTTGGGTTACTTGACCTTCAGACATTACACGTGTTGCTAAAACTCTGTTTTCTTTCCAATAGTCACCAGCAAACAACTACCCAATGTCATCCATATCTGTTGCTACGGCAATATTTCATTAAAAACACTATTACATAGCAAAGCGGCCAAATGCCAATATACTGGAATGGTTTACTCATCAATTGAAATGCTACAAATCCACAGAACTATTATTTTGGTGGTTGTTATGGTTTTATTAGTTACAGACTTGGAATGACAGCTCAAAAACTACACATCACAAGAAAGAATCTGTCTTCGAGACTAATCACTGAGGGAAAAAATTATTGAAAGTTTGGATAAAGACTTTACTAGATTGAGTTGGGCAGATTCCAGCTTGTAACACAATTTCACCGATATTCATATGAAACATGCTGACTTTTTCAGATCACTTTTAATAGGTTGTTCTTTATTCTGACCTCTTAAAACCAAGAGAAAAAGTACAGAAGCATCCAAGTTGGTTGAGAAACAATCACATACTGGAATCTGAAGAGCTGGAACAGAAAACCAAACTGTGGTTTGCAAGCATTTGCTTGAGGTCTGGTAAGAGCTGATGGGTAACGTGATGTTTCCTTCGTATTTATAGCTCATTATTTGCATTAACCCCTCTCTAGTATTACATTAAATGCTTTCCTAATACAACCCCCTTCACATAAGCAGTTGCTGAAACTGCAATAATACTGTTAAACATAGAGTATCATGGGGATGTATAGCCTGGTTGCTGATTTTTCTACTGAACCTCTCCTTCGGGCTAAGTTGCTTTCCATAATAAATACACAATTAAAACCAAAAGTTTCTACATCTCACAGTTAGAAAAGCCATCTGACTCCTGGTTCAAGTGCTAGCCAAAGAACTGTTATTTTTCTGACCCTCCCAGGCTGGAAGCAACTTGCAACACTTCTTGAGAAATAAGCAGCTGTATTCACAGGCAGCAATGCAAATTACAGCCTTGGGCTACACTGCCAGATTTTACTGATGGCTTTAATGGAGATGTTAAGGTAAGGACCCGACTCTTTCAATCATGAAGTGCAGCTGTCAAGTAGTCTCCTATAACAACTTATTCACAATCCAAAAATGTCTCCACCACCCTCAAAAGGAAGCCCCAACTACACTGTGGACTCAAGCCTCTGGGTATTGTCTGTTATTCACTGTGCTGTTGCTGTTACACATGAGTTTATAGCTCGATGATAACAACATATCCCCAAACTGATGCTGAAGTTTTTGACACTGGGCTGTGTGATTTATTACATACAAATTGGAATCATGCTACTTAACAAGAGTTTATTCTGCATATATGTAAGAAGAAAATTGGTGTAAGTGAAGGAACCACAGTTTCCAGCCAAGAATACCACAGAATCAGAGGTTCTGCAGACTTTGCATCCAGCCTGCTACAGATTACACAAAGCTCTCGAGATAGTAATAATAATACATTTATATTTGCTGAAGAAGTCGCAATTCTAAGGTTTTTAATATGGGCCTAAAACTGACACCTGGCCAGTATGTTTTAAACATGTTAGTTGAGCATGGAATATCTGTGTTTTCACTCAAAGTTCTATTACAAAATAAAAAAGGTACAAAATTTGCATGTGTGACTGAAAAAATGGATTAAAAACAGGTTGGTAATGCTGAGTGAAATAATACTTTTGGCAAGTGATATGTGCATACAAAGATCAGCCTCCCCAAAGAAAATCGAGCAGCCTTGTCAGCTATTTCTGACTTTCTGGCCACCACCACCCTAAAATATCGTTAGCCAAGTAGGTGCTTATCAATACCCATGGCTGTGCAAAGAACACATTGTTATGAAAACGTTAGGGTGAAAATTAAATTGCAGCAGGAGTACATACCATACAAGTACCAGGAGAACATTCTTAGACACCAGAACATGGATGGGGGCGGGGGGGAAGAGAGACAGCAGCACAATGAGACTCCTGGAATGAACAGCTGCAAGAGGAACCCACCCACCAGTGCCTGCAACTGCTCATCCACTCGTCCCTAGTTCTCATGTAGTCTAATACCTTCAGGAAAGGAATCTAGTGAGTATGTGAGCTTCATATGTACTTTACTTATTTGAGAAGCCAGGGAGTTATTTTGGGTTCATTTATATTTGTGAAGTGGATGAAGTAGAATTGTGGACATGATACTGACCACAGTAATTGCCATCAAGACTCACGGTTGCAGTGCCTTAAAAATGCACACATGGTTCTACAGTTAGATTAAGGGTATTAAAAATGCTAAGAATATGGAGCATTGCTACAGCTTGTGAAATTAATCCTAGCTTTCCAAGATTTTACAAACAACTACCAATTTGAAATAAAGCAGACTAAAAAACACCCAACCCAGAACAAAACTGCTCTTACTTCTAATCTACTAATCTAGAATATTTATTTGTCTTTGCTCTGGTAGGTTAGTGTAGTAAGACAGACCACAAAACCAACACTAAACTCTGAGCAATATCTGACCTTAGGGATGGAACTGCACACAGATTACCTTTTTAGCATTCAGGTGGGAAGTATTCACTGTCAGGTAGTGTTTTAAAATTCTGGAAACTGTTTATATGTGATCTTCCCTCCAACCCTGAATGAAACATGGTCTGAGCTCACAAGCAAGTCTGGCACTTGCGTGCAGCAGTTAAAAAAGGAAAGCACTTACCCACTGGCAAAGAACTCACTGGGAGTTCAGGAATTTCGTTCTGAGTGCCACTGTTAAAGCTGTGGCTCCCTTTTCTCCCCAGCCCTCCCACTTCAGCAGAACATCAGCACAGCAATACATCACCATCAGGGAAGCACGACAAGAAAGGGAGATGTGACTTACTCCAAAGAGGATAAAACCTTGCAAAAGAACCTGGTTATGAGAAGCCAGGGTACCCCAAGAGCAGCAAGGTCCCAGTGTCCTGCCAGGCTACTCACGCAGACAGCCACTGTGCTGTATGCTAACTAGTCCCCTTAGATGCGTGGCTTCATGCCTGGACAAAGGAATTACAATAATCAAGCTCAGAGAGCACAGAAGCATGAATTACCACATAATTCAGTTTCAAGAGAATGTATGACAGCCTTCTAGCTAGTCACATGCGGTACAGTGGTTTGTCACCACTGTTGCTGAAGCATCCAGAAGCAGCTTTATTTACATTTATAAATACTCATAACTCTGAGAGTGTTGACTGACTATTCATTAAAAAATCATCAGCCCTACCAAGTAGCTACTAATGTATTACATGAAGTATTACAGGATGCACCTAGAAAGCAGTGAGGAAAACAATCCCAGCCTTCAAATGGCATCTTCTGAAGACTGGGTCATATAGCAATAGGTTAAAAAATGCAAACCAAGAACAGAGCAGGGTGCCCACACAGACCACTCTGGATTAAACAGTTATAGTTAAATTATGTGTTTACATTCACTAGCAATACAAATATCTAGGTTCAAGAACGTTCCTATAGCCAGAGGCATCTCACTTCACTGTATATAAAACTGTTACTGGCTTCAGCATAAAAATATAGTAGAGGTCAGGGCCTTTTAAAAATATTTAACCAAATCTTGTACTCCACCAGTATGTATGTCAGCATGCATCACAAGTTAAACATGTCTCATGGTTCTTTGTTGGGACCACTCTTATGTGAAGTGGACAGTTTCCTCTTAAAAAAACCCAAAACAACACTCCTCCCACCCCCACCAAAACCACAAAAAGACACTCAAGCGCTGTACAATCATCCAGCCTGGCTGTTGGTACATCTAACACATCTAATGTGTACTCTATGACCTGAACTAACATATCATATGTGCCAACAGCTAAGAAATCATCCTAGCAAACACAAATGTACGCATGTGTTCACTTCTCTGGTTTACTGCTCTGACTCTCTGTGTAACACAGACATATGGCACTGAAAGAGATTTGAGATGTATATCCTATGTCAGCTACATGTCACTGTTAGCTCTCACTAACATACAGCTTTTCATTTATTTGAAATTATTAACTTTGATTATTCATAATTGCACATCACAAGGTTCTGCATTTACACAGGGTTACAGTTTTCTGCAACTTGTTTTCATTACCTTCAAGCTAAAAAAACCCCACAAACCTCACAAAAAAATCCCAAAGCAAAACAAAAACACCCCCAAAACCAAAACCAAACCAGTGGATCTTCCCTGATTTCAATGTTTAAATTCCTGTCCCTTACAAAGTAATTTGATTTCTGACCACTTTCCTGTTTTCAAGTCTAGTAATTTAGATAGTATTTTCTGTACTTTGTATGATTTGAGAGAGAAGATCTGGCAATCAAGTTTCCTCGGCTGTCTAATCTGGATAGGCTCTAGATGGATGTGCAACACAAAGTTGTTGTCACTGGTCCCTCTGCACAGGGGTACTCCATTCTCCTGTAGTTTGGAAAGCATCACATCATCCATTTTGTCTGTAGCAAAGCCTAGTTTGAATTCCAGTGCTGCTTATTTTAAAACATAGGCTGTCCACTGAGGATTCATAGCACAGCACTGTGAAGACTGCCAGATACCTTAGTCATCAGATTCAAACGTCACGGCCTTTTCTTAGTTCTTCACATCCTAAACACAAGCGCAACCAACCACTATTTTTGCACGCTTTGTAGCGACAATGGAATGGTCTGTTCAACCACGTTCAGTGTAATAGTACCTGAACTCATCTTGACGCAGAGCAGATTCAAAATGCAATGTCATATTTACAGAAGGGGACAAAGGTAACTTTGAGGCTTACACATCTAGAACTAGCTCCTTTTATACCTTTCCTACACCAGAGGCCTCCATAACCGTGTTCAGCAGAAAAATTCTCACCAGATTTGAGGGAGTCTCAGAAATAAGTAAACTTCTCCCTTTGGCCTCAGTTCTACTACACCTGATTTAATCTACAGAAATGGGGGTGTGTGTACTTAAAGCAAGGTAGTTACACAATTGCATTACTAGCAGTATCCCTTGCTTCCTTCCAAGGCAGTTCACTGACGCCTTCTTGGCTTTCCCACCATGCACCTCTTGACAGAAGGAAAGAGTAAACAGTTTGGTATGCTACTGTATAAACTATTTTTCTGAACACAGCACAAATACATGGGACCATCCAACACGGTATCTTTAAAGTAATATGTTTTAAAAGGTTTTTCTTTTGCCAAAACATTTCAGGAATGTTGATATTTCAAAGTGAGACAGACTGACAAAGGAACCCACAAAAGAAGGTAATTCCCTTACCCATATGAAGACAGAATCAGAAAAGAAAGAACAATACCTTTCTACCTCCAGAATTAAGAGAAAGGCAGGGCCAACTATATAACTGGCGATTCTCAGTGAAATAAACAATCAAAAGATGCAGATAAACCTTTGGAATAATATTCAGATTCTGTATTCAGAACGAACATACCAACATATCTGACATAGGCAAACTCTGCAGGGACAGCATAATAATCCTAGTGCTCACTTGAATTTCAGGGCAGAACTACCTTACAGAATTCTGCAGACTCCAGTGAAGCTGCTCCACCTTCTGCAAACCCAGGCCCACACAGCATATAGTTTAAGAACCTAAATTAGCAAGACACATGCTTAACGTTAAACAGTAAGAGTGTCTTACTGATTGGGGCCTGCTTGAATTCCACCTGCCAGAGCCCAATTGCCCTCTGGCCCCAGAAGAGGAAAGAATGAGATAAGAAACCTTAAAAGTTATACTGAAGGAAGAGTAGTACTTCCTCTGAGCCTTTAGTTTACTAAATAACACCAGTTACCAAACTTTACATTTAAAACCAAGGTAATAACACTATAAGGCTGCTAAATGCTTTAGTAACAACGTGTTAATACTTTAATTACATGTAATGATTAGTGCAACCCGATCACAGAAGATAGCTTGACACTGCTTAGCAGCTACTCAAACTGATCTAGTTAAAGCTGCTATCTAAATATATTAGCTATCTGAGGTAAATTAAAATAAAGCAAAGCTTGAATACTAAAGAATGTACATAGTTGAGGCCATCTGAAAATATGTATTTGTTTACCTTTAAATACTTGCAGCATATCTGCATGTAGAACAAGGGCAGCTTTAAATAGCAGTGAAGAGAGTAAGTCTGATGTGATCAACATGTGCTCGTGAATCAGCTGCGCTACAGCACTTTGCTACAAACAGGATTATTAGGTGAGGTGGGACATAGTACACTGACCAGATATCCCACAACAAATTAGAGAATTGACAGTAACTTATTTAAAAAGTTTACAGCTTGAACTATCAAAAGGGAAATAAAACACATCTCAAACAAAATTACTACAACAGTTACCAAAAAATAACTGCATAAATTCATGCATGAGAAAAAATGGCATATAAATAATAAATTTTACTCCCTCTGTTGTTATTGTTCACAGAGCCTTTTTCCACAAAGTTTCCACAAAAATAGATTTACTCCCACATACACATTGAACTTTGAAATGTTCCAAGGTGAAACAAAAGTTTAAGAAAATTTTAAGATATAAAATTTAATTTGGAATTAAATGCTTACAGGAGCTATTTAAACTTCCCAGCTATAGGGTAAATGATTTTTAAAAAAACCCACAAACTATATGCCTGGTACATAAATGTGTACTACTGTAGCAAAGGGGTATGACTAGTGTTAAATAACAAGCCCAGTAAACAGCAACCGTTGAAGGCTGTGCTATGTGGATATGCTACAGCCATTTATGCTAGGCTGATGGGTCAGACTTAAACAGCAGCAAGATTTAAATATAGCAGGCACATCAGTTAAGAAGAGTTGTTAGCTTCTGCACGTGTGTGCACATACAGTTAAGGAGAGTTGTTCTTCTGCATGTGTGTGCACGTACCCGGTGTTTTCATTTTAAGCCTTTGAGAAGAAATTGACTGTGAAGGTATACCAACCGTAGCGCAAATCGAACTACTGACAATACAGGAGCTCTAGTGCAGAGAGCTGCATTTGCTGATTTTATAATTCTGTCAATATTGCAGTTTGATATTGTGCTCAAAAGCAAATGGAGATGCTCAAAACGTTGTTTCTGCACTTTCAAGATTAAGCTACCAAGCTAAGAGAGATGATTATCATTGAAGCTTTTTCAAATTCTAAACGATCCCCACCTATATTTCCCCCACCCCATTCTGGCTCTCCTTCCTTCTTTTTGTCCAAGAATGTTTCAGACAAGTCTTTCAAAAATAGACTTTAATGCAAGAATAAATTGTCTTAGTAGAAATTCTAAAACAGGAATTAGCTCTTTGGGCCAAAGCATGTTCTTGATCATCAGTTTACATAACCTCACACTGCAGTGCTCCAGCCAGAAAAATAAACACTTATTCCTCCCCCACTACTTGCCATCTGTCTGGTATGATTTTTCCCACCTCTGGAACTTTTATACTCACAATGTATATAAACACATTGAAGTTAAGTGTATATACATCCTTTTTAGTAAGAAAAAGTAAACTGTAATTTGTTAAGAATATACCACAAGAATATGTGAGAGAGGAAAAAAAACCCGCAACTTCCTGCCTTCAAAAGGCTGTTTGCTCTTACTCCATACACCACTTTTCAAAAGTGTTCAAAACCAAGGCAAGTGGTTATTAAATCAAGCCCTGATGTATGTGGGAAATGTTCACTTTTCTTTAAACAAAAGGAACATAAATACATGTAATTTTTTTAAAAGGTTTTAGAAAAAAAAAAAAGGAGACACTATTGACTAAAACTAAGCAGGAGAATGGCCATCAAAAAACCTGCAAAAGGAACACTCAAAAAAAAGGTCTTTTAAGTATTGTTAATCACATGCATTTGCCGTTGTGGGATTTAGTGATAAATGCACAGCATGAGATAACTAGTCCTACCTGAGTAGCACAGTGGGGCACTAACTGCATGATTGCCATACAAATAAATGTTCAGCTTCATTATATTTCCCCCTCTTTATCGGGGTTTTAAAACTGATGAGCAGAGAAGAAAGAAAAGAGGGAGAAAGTACTTAAGAGTTTGCCTAGGAAAAGAACTGGGAAGTTCACACTAAAACGAGATGTGGAGAGAGAGAGATGATTGCAGCTGCTCACATGTAAGAAATGAGCAGACAGTTGAGAAATAGCAGATGAATTTTGTGTTAGGAGGAATTTTCTAGATTTTGAATGGACTTTTTGTTGAGCAGGGAAGCACAGAGACAGCTAACTGAACAAAGTTTGGGAAATTAAATCAATTAGGTGGATTGTGGCTCAATTCTGAGCAGTTTTTAAGATTTAAAAGGAGGAACAGCATGCATTTGATCCAAAGAGAAAGTCTCTGGGGGAGAGACACAGCTTAAGGGAAAGGAATAATCTGGTCAGAAAAAAAAAAGCAAAGGCGATTTTTATAAACAACAGTTAAGTCCATGTTGGAGGGGCAAGTTTTAGAAGGACAAGGCAAGGCACAAGAATATGGCAGGAGTCAAGAAGTGAGAGAGACAAGGGCTTAAACAGGAGTTTGGTGTGGACAGAAAGATGACAGGTTTCAGGGATGCCATTTAAGGAAAAGCAACAAGGTGTATAAATAGCCCGCATGGCTAGATCTAAGAGCAAAGCTGTTGGGCAAATGGAACAAGGGTCCTCAAAAATCAGAAATAGATTCTTTCTGATCTTATTGGAAGTATTTTTGGAAATTTGTATCCATACCACGCCTCTGGCTAACATACAATAAGTGGCTTTGAGTTCTCCAATGCTGGTTGAGTGTACAGTAAAACAGATTACCCTGGGCTGAAAAGACTTCAGCTAATCTGTTTCACTATGCCATGAAACAGCTTTTAAGATAAACACAAACATGCACTCCAGATTATCAAATGCCAACATAAAGATACAGATTACCAAATACTAATCTTTTTCAGTATCAGTAACTTCACTTCAGGTCCGTGCAAAGCTATTTTGCGTTTTTAGTATAGTATTGCCAGAATTCAAGAGAATCCCTGAGAAACTCAAGCATTATTTTATCAACATTCACTCAAATTTTCTTCCTTACAGTTTTAAATTGAACTTTTAGCTACCGATCTTGCACTACTATTCAATGTATTGGACAAATATGCCTTAAAGGAAAACGTTCAATATCATTGATAGCAGAAGACATACTACCCAATTCAAACATCTGCCCTTTGAGTATCTATTGTGAGTCAGAAGTAAGTAATAGCAGCCATAAGTTGCAGTACAAGAGCCCTCACAGTAAAACAGTAGGATTCAGCAGTTACCAAACTTTCACAAACTGCACTAGCTAAATTACGTTCAAAATGTGCTTTTTTTTTTTTTAAATAGGATTTGAATAACTTTGCTGGGCATATCCCCAGACTTAGTAATATTGTTTTCTTTGCTTTATAAAACAATTATTTGGATTAATATATTTCCACACTTAGGAAAAAAAAGAGGTAGGTTTTTTCCCTCATTTCAATTTTCATTCTGTTTCAGTTAGTAGAAAAAGGTTTTGTACTTCTCCAAGAAATAAAGAAATCATTTAAAATACATTTATCTTCCAGGAACACAAAGCAAGCAAAAAAGTTTTCAACCTGTGATAAAAAGTTACGCTACTTGGAAATCATTTTATAGTACGGACTACTATAGCACACCTAACTAAATTACTACAAATTGCTCACCTCATTAGAGCTTCATTATTAGAAACATTTCCTGTGTATAACCAAATAAAACATAATACTAAATTTTTTCTCTTAACATCTCAGAGGCAGGAAGGAAAATCTAGGCCCTAGATATTCATCCATAGACAGTAAAACATTACAGAAATCTGTGTTAATAAAATATATGAAAGTGAGCTTTCCCCAGCTTCATTCATTACGCAAAGATTTCTTTCTTTGTTTTTAAAGCAGCTGGAGAAAAGGTTTCTAATATGTAAATATGTTCTCCAAAGAGTTTTGTCACTAGGTTAAAGGCTGTACTCATTCTCTCCAAAATGCCAGGCATATCTTTGAATGTGAGAAGAAAATTAAAAAAGGAAACAGACAAACCTTCCAGCACCGCAGGCCTTTGAGAGATCTGCAACTGCAGTAGCTCAAACAGTTCATTTGTTTCAAATTGTGTAAGTAATATAAAATAAAGAGTAAATATTTGTAAAATAAAAATTTAATCAGAGCATAGGCTTTAATATTATCAAAAAGTTTAAGGGCAAATGTACACAAGTCACCATTAGTTTGAGTGCCAGCATTCCTTTTTACAGTAGAAATCAAAATAATAATATGAAGTATTAGAAATTCAGTACTGACAAGGAGCCTTACAATTTGAGAATTTTCCCCTCTGACCTGCAATTCTGCTCATAAATAAAGCAATTGTTTCTCTCCTAACTCTTTGCATTCCTCCCAAGTTAGCTCGACTAACATTTCAGTCTGCTAGAATAGATCTAAAAAGAAAGGGGGAGAGGGAAAAAAAGAAAAAAAAAAAAAAAAAAAAAAAAAGAGAACTTTCTTCAAGGGCAGGCTACAAAAAGTTTTGGAAGCTTTTAACCCTATACCCCCTCATATTCACCACTTAGAAAGAACCAGGGTAATACTTTGTTTCAGATTTCTACCAATTTACTCCTTTCTGAGTTGGTGAAGCTCGGGGCTGCCTCAGGAAAGCCTGTTTCCAGGCTTCTCATGGTATTTTCTCAGTCCCAAGAGGATCAGCATAAAGCCAATAGCAGTTCATCCCTATATAAAGTCACTGAACTGTTTAGGTTGGAAAAGAACTTTATAAGCATCAAGTCCAACCATTAACCTAGCGCTGCCAAGTCCACCACCAAACCATGTCAAATCACGTCTCTACACACCACATCTACACATCTTACAAGTACCTCCAGGGATGGTGACTCCACCACTTCCCTGTTCCAGCACTTGACAACACCTTCAGTGAAGACATTTTTCCTAACAGCCAATCTAAAAATTATTTTAATTTCATATCCAGAAATATTTCTGCTATAGAAATCCTGGTTTAGCTAGCTGGTTTATATGATAATTCTGAAAGTTCAGTGGAAAATGCAACAACAATTAACATAATTGCATTCCATTATTTCACCTACTTAAATACAACTCTTTTGCAGGGCTGTATTTGTTGTTTTTAGCTCAACAATAACTTGCAGAGTTGAAAATTATTATGTGCAATTATTTTCATTACTATATTATTACTATAATTCTACCCACAGTGAGGAAAATGTACTTGTTTATACACCTATCTTCTGCACTGCTAAAAGTTGAATATTTATAAATATCTGGGAGATAAAAAATATATAATTTACGTATAACTGGGGAGAAAACTTGGAGGTGCTAAATTATACAAGAATCAAACAAAAGGCAGTTAGACTACAGCATGCAACTACTTCAAGTGATGACTCTGCTCTGACAAATCACTTCCTACTTGTCACAACAGACAGAAGAGCAGCACTTCAGGCCACATCATGAAAGACAGCAGTTGCAGTGACAAGCTATTGGATCCCAGCAGGGTCCCAGGTAACTCATTCAGGACTCTCCCATGTGGCATGTTACCAGAGTCCCCTTCAGAAGACTTTCTCAAAGCTGGTTTGCTTTATCTCACCAACCAAACAACTTTAACTAGTAAACTGGATCAGAAAATGAACAGCCAGTCTGTGGTAGGACTGATCAATGACAACACTAAGATCTCAATTTAAGTAGAGGGAAATGATGACCCAGCAAGAATAAAATTTCAAGTCTTTGGGAAGGAGCAACATCTGCGACTAGTAGACAAGTAGAGGAGAGCATGGAAATTTCTACCTTTGTAACTTTCTTTCCTGACCAGTTTTGGATCTCATTATAGCCCAGGGTACTGAATAAGAAGTACTAGTCACACATTTATGTAGCAAGTCTTTTGATAACACTTGATAGCATTTGTCCAACTGTCAGAGCCCCACCTCCAACTGTCACTAATCACAAGTGCTTCAGATTAAGAAAATGGAAATAAAAATTCCAAACTGTATCTAAGAATTATGTGTATCTGAGAAAAAACAAAGCAAAACTTTTTGTGATTACTGTTGTGTGTCAACAGTTGAAACCCTGAAGCATAAGGCCTTGTTATAAGTACTCTAACAACAAGCTGTGCTATGAGCCTATTCAGGACATCGAGGACCTTTCTCTTGTTCACTCCAAGGCCCACAAAAAGTGAAAAAATAGTAGTAGCAAGGGGAAACACTTAAATGCTAAAAAGACTTCAGTGACCATTTACCCCCAATTCCATTCTTTCTTGTCAAAGAGAAATAAAAACACCCCTCAAAACAAATTTTAAAAAGTCTTTGTCACTGAAATACTCTCAACATGCTTCAGAGACAAGCTACTTCAGAACTCAACTTGTTTCATTTGAACAACCAGAAACTGGATCTAGTTATGACTCTGACAACAAGGTCTACAAATCCTTCAGCACCACATACCTCTTCCATGCGTAAGTAGCTATTCAGAACAAGTCAGTCACCTCTTAGTATTTTCTTCAATAAGGAACTGGACATACACAACTTAAACCATGCATTAGCTTGTTTTTCCAAAACATGGATCATTTTATGGCTTCAGCTGTCTAATATTTCTGTATCTTCTGAAATACGGACAACAGAACTGGACACAGTATTCTAAAACCATAGAAAACCAAGATCCTATCTCTGCCTCTGTGCTGATACCGGCCTTTTCGTGTAGCCCAAGATCAGCACTGTGCTGAGAGCTTATACTGACTGTGATGACAATTTTCCTAATGCATTCAAAAAGTATTTCTTTGGGTTTTTTTCTTTTAAAATCTTTCATCTATATATACACTCCATACTGACTGGATTCAAATGGAATTTGTTAGATTGCAACCATTTAAACAAATTAATTCAGATCAGTATTACTAAGCTTTGCTTTTCATTAATTCAAAGCTTTTAATGCCTTAAATGATTTCTAAAAACCCTGTGGTCCAAGAAAAACTATCTACTATGAAACTGTATCAACTGGCACTAATTTCACCTTTATTATGTTGTCCATGGTAACAGAACTGCTCATTAGCAACTCTAGTCAGAAGCTTAAAGCTTAACTTGTGTATCAAGAGATTTGGGGATGGCTTGTTTAAGATTAGGAAATCACCAATTTACTTCAAAATCATTTGGAGCATTTTCAGCTATCCAAGATTAGTGAATAGCAAATGATAGATTAAGGTGCTTTTTTAATGTAGCTTCTTTAAGAGGTTTTGAATATGAATCACCCAGAACTTCATCCAGAGCTACTGACTGATTTAGCAGACGCTGCCCCTTACAGCATGTGAGACACATTTCTGTTTCTGCTCAGAACTGTCATTTGTATTTTGCAGTACATTATTTTTATTCTTAGTAAAGAATACTGTACTATCTTTATTTGTTTTGGCCACTGGGATTTCATCATTTTCTTAGACTTGCTTATTCCTGTGTCTCTTAATGACAACAGGAATGGAAGGTTTCAATAAATGCATGTGTATTAAGAAAAGGCATCAATGTTTATAATAGCATACTTCCTAAAAGACTAATTCAAAGCTTTGAACAGAAGTAAAACAAAAAAAGGTATTACATGCTAACATGTCCATTCTGGGGTAGTAAAGGAAAGTCTGTTGACAACAACTTTCATTTCCTTTAATTAGATTATCAGATAAATTTTAAAAATGGAAAAAAATGGTGGTGGGGGAAATAAACTCGAGAGAGCCTCTATGATTCTCCCAAGCATACTTTTCTGTCTCTCCCAGGAAAGTTACCCAAAAATGCCAGATTCAAAAACATCCTACTTCACATATTCATATGCTACATTCAGTGTCATATCCTAAAGGAAAGAAATTATCTAAAAAGTTTTCAGAAATTAAATGGGTTTATATCTAATACTGAACAAACATCCTCTGAATTAATTCTTCCAGGCATCACATTGCTTAGAAGCAAATGACATTCAGCCTTGGTTCTAAAACATTCTGAAAAAGTGAAACATTCTTTAATATATGACATGCTGTTCAAGCTATAAATTCAAGATAGTGATGAAAGAGCCCCAGATCCTGAACAGCAAAAACATTACTCACTAAACTACTTCATTACTTATTTTCCTCACTCATCTGGGCCAGTACAAATTAAATTCATAATAAAGTAACAGACAACTATTGATTTCTAAAAAGAATGTTTGAAAGCAATACAACTCAGAACATTCTCTGTAAACAAGAGTACAGTTATTACATAAAAAACCCAACAGATGTAAAATACTTCCAGGGTAACCAAGCAGAACAGTAACTAAACACATTGAACATCACACAGAGTTCTTTAAATATCATTTTATTGGTTTTGCCTGAAGACAGATATTACAAATAAACTTCTAATGTAATAACAGACATACAATGCAACTTCAATTAGGGTTTATGGTTTCAGACACCAAAATAAAACATTCAAATGCTTTTCTGCTTTAAGAATTACATTCACACATGTATGCAGATATGTCAGAAAGCCAACTTGGACCTAAATTTAACCCCAACCTTACTCAGTGCTGTATTTAGTAGTTGCAGGATAACACAAGGGCTAAGAGATGAGAGTACTGCCACCTCGTGCCAGTACAGCTGAAGCCTACCAAACAAGACTACTAATTAAGACTAATCCCAGAACATGTTCTATCTCTAATGTCTGACAGTTATTTCAGATCAGATACTTGATCTTGGCTAATGAAAGAGCGTAGTAGTATCAGCTGTTAAAAACATCTTAAAACCATTTTAGAACTAAAACGAATAAAACTACCTGTACTTAATCAGCACGTCTGGCAGCAACTACTCATTATATTTGCTATTTTAACATCCTAGTTTTAGCTACTCTTTAATTTGAAAAATTTTAATCACCAGGGATAAGAGCTTTGGTAATGGATATCTCTTTCAGACTAAGTCTTTGGGATTTGGTTTTGGGGTTTTTTTGTAGGGGGTTTTGTTGGTTTTGTGGGGGTTTTTTAAAATATTATGACAGATAAAAAAAAAGTACATGCATACACAGTTTGAAAGTTCAAAAGACAAAAAACTTCTTTTGAAACACTCTAATACACCCATGCTATAAAAAGGGTCATATATTCCTACTGCATAAATATTAAAGTACCCAAGTCAACATAAAATTTAGAAAATTGAGAAGCATTTTGAAAACTCTCCAGTATGCTAACAAGCCAAAAGGAAAAAAACCCTGTCTATTCTTATCTAAAAATATATGCACTATACTACATCAACATTACAAAATAAAGAACCTGATTTTTTTTTTTCTGTTCATTTGCTGATAAATGTAATTCTGCTCAGTGGATATTTCAGTGACTTAACTCCTGACAAGAGTCATTATTACAAGATATAAAAATGTCAAATAGGAATACTCACCAATATCATTAGCTAGAGAGGCAGGATCAGAGGCCCCAAGGGTGGCCTCAAACTCCTCCTGAAGACGATAAGCTCTTTGAAGAAGGGATTCAAGCTTATGAATGAATTCAGCACTAATGATATCCTGCAAGAAGACAGATATTAGAAGATTTTCTATTTGTTTAGTGTCTGTAAGATTTCTTTGTGAAATCTAAGAATATTAAGTCTTCAAAGAGCAAATCATGCCACATTAATTTCCTGCAAACAGCACAAGGACACTGTCAGATGAATACTACCACATCCAAAGCATACCACATTTATAACATAGATGTATATTATTTAGTGTAATAGAAATAAAATCTAAATTTAAAAATAATTTTTAAATTATGTGTTTACTGCACTAGAAATTATAAAACTGTATGTTTATTTTAAATATTTTAGCATTCAGTTCATAAGCACAAAGGACTATTAATAAAATTTAAGCACATTATTTGCAAAGTCGTCACCTTTCACAAGACCTTTATCTTTGCTAAACAGATATCTGCTCACATAGTCATAAAAGAGAGGGATGACCCAAGAGATTCTGTGCAGAGAACTAGTATGCTTCGCAGCTTGATAATACCATCCAGAAGCAAACACTGATGCAACAGCAATTGCCAAAAAATAAACAAAGCTAATTCCCCCACTCTGCTCCAAATAACCAACCAAAACAAATGAAGAGGAACAAAGTTAGAAGTCTTTTAAATGCTGTGCTACTGAACTGGACATTTGAGTTCATTCTGTTTTGGTAATCAAATTAGAAGTTGAAAAAATTCAGGTAAGGAAACACAACAAATTATCAGGGAATCAATAGCAGCTTACAGACTGAATATACTCACTTCCACACTTTCTTCTGCAATTGCATCTCCTGCTCCCAGTTTAATGGAACCACAACTTGCTTCATCTTCAACTTGCCTGTTACGGAAAGTTAGTGCCTGCTCCCACCGACGCAGTGCTTCTTCAAAAAGCTCCATGCCTAGGGGAGTTCAGCAATACACCCATTCCATCAAAAACACAGCTTTCATATGTATTCACATTTTAGTAACATGTTTTCCCATTACTCTAGCGTGCAGGACTATAGCAGAGATGTAGGTTTTTTAAACAGCAGCAATTCCCAATGTTAAAAAAAAAAAAAAAGAAAGAAAAAAGACATCCACCTTTCTAGTAAGATAAAGAGCTCACAATACAATTAAACAGTGTTCAGTGTATTTTTTTTCCTAATTACCTTTCCAAATAATTATATGGCTTACTACTACAGATATAGTAACAAAAATATGTTTTTAAAAAAAATAATTCTAGATCAAGATTACATTATTTTATGGAAATGTTTCTAGACACATGCCACAGGACACCATGAAAGAACACCACAATAATATTGTCTAAGTGTCACTTTGCTACAAAACCAAGATAGTATTTGCATTCACTGTTGGCAGACGCTGAATATTCTTATTATAACTTACCCATCAAATATAAATTTTCAGGTGTGGTCACTGGAATATTGACAAGCTTAATATCATCTTCATCTGCTTTATCCCAGGAATTAGAATTGGCACAAGCACAACTGTGACAAGAGGTGGCACTCTGAACCTTAAAAAAAAAATAATTTGGAAGTGGTGTTATACAGAGTATCCTTAAAGCTACCCTCCTGACAGAGTACATTGTATCCAACTTATCCATCTAGAAGCTATTACAATGTATTAAGTACAATGGCCTCTCTAGTCCTTTGTGCAGCTTGCTTGGGGAAGTTATTTCAACTCTGTAAAACTATTAGTTGCAAGTTCACAGACATTCAAGAGCGTTAGGACACTTTCACTTACCGAGGCCAGACTTTGGACCGAACCGGAGTATTTACTGAAAAGCCCCCCGTTTGCATAGATACAAGACTGAGATCCTTTTTCCTTGGCAGAGCTCAGAGAAAGCGTCAAGTTTTGCCGACTACTGGAACAACTAGAACCTAAAAGATACACTGATTTAAAAGTTTCTGCAAACTCAGAACTCATTGTATCTTTTGTTGTTATTGCTTTTACTCTTTTCAATGAAATCCAGTTTGGAAGCAAACAACAAGTACTCTTTTATGTAGTTTTATATGAGAAACTAGAAATCAGAGCAGTCAATAACAATATGCATGCATCTGAGCATAATCGTTTCTCCATCCTATAAAAATTAAAATCTGCTTTCCTCAGTCTTGAGATACATCCACAAAACTGCAAAACACACTGTTCGTGATTAAAACTTCAGCTTTGAGAATGAGACCAGCTTATTTATAAAACACTGCAATTTTGTTTCTAATTTGCACAACTTCTACTTCAACAATTCAAACCTACTCAGCATTAAAGGAAAATAGTTTGGTTTACTACTACACACTGTTACGCACACTCCCACTCCCCTCTTTTCTTGCCCTCCAAGACACAACAAAAGAACCCCAGGGGTTCCTCATGTACCTTTTTCTGATGCAGCTGCTTTGGTACACTCCAATACTAAATGACTTGGTTCCCATGGTGGCACTTTCTTGGTTTTCTTTCCACGTCTTCTTTTAAAATGATGGGCCAGAAAAATAACAGATATTGCACTCACTGCTGTTACTGTGAAAAGCTTCTTTAGCCCAGGGGAAAGCTTTATCTGAAAATAAAAGAGTGTCACTTCATGAGAAACAGATGCTTCTTAGCTCTCATCTTTCCCTGTACCCTCCTTTTGGCATGTCCAACCTATGCTATAGGTTGTCTGAGGGAGATCAGAGATGCTCTTCCACAGCTTGAGAAACAACCAACTCTGAGTAAGGACATAGACTAACTGCTTCTCAGAATCTGTGATGGCCTGTATGTAGGTGAGAGACTTTACAAAGGTGCTGGTGGGACAAAAGAGTGGCTGCACCAAGAGACATACTCCAGCACCAAAAACTATTGCAAATCCACAAACTATGGGGATCTAAGTATTTTCGTATCAGAACAGTGCAAGGCTTTAATTCTCTAATGGCAGAAAAATACTGAGAAGAAACTCACCCTTTACAGCTAGGCTGTTTTCTTGCACTGTGGAAGAGTGGAGGATCCAAAAGCTAATATTTTCATGCTGTTTCAATTTTGAAAGAATATGTATTTAAACATATTTCTCTAGATAAACCTGGGTGTTCTTTTATCGTTATGTCTTATTTTGAACATAGATCAATCATAGGTTTACAAATGCTTAATTCAGTAAATAAGAACAACTTAGACAAGCAACTGTAATTAAAGGCCATTAACAAAGTTTAGAAAGTTCAAAGTGACAAGATACACAAGGAAAAAACTGCTGTTTAACTGGAAACTAGATTCCCCATCCACAAATCTTTAGGAATCCTTTGCTGCTTGAGAAAGAGGCTGCTCACAGACCCAAAGTCCTTAGGGCTAAAGTGGTGTTTCTGTAATGTTTCCTCATATGAGAATGCACTGGCCACACAGGGGTCAACGCTATCACAGGGGTGTGATTTAAAGCAGCATTGAAAGCTTTGCTCTGCATTGAGTTTGCAATCAACAAGTCAAACATCTCTGACTTCAGAAACTTGTCCTTAGTGGTACTTGTCTATCTTGGCCAAAAAACCTCAGCCAAAAACCTAGCACTGTACTCAGTGAGGGAAAGGAAATCCATGAAACGTGCTCACAAAAGATGACTATGTTTACCAGAAACAGCCAATAGCCAAATAACTGAGATTGAAATTTTAGTTCTAGCATTTAATTCTGTGAGCTTCCAGGTTTTAACTGTAAGTGGATTTTAAAAAAAAAAAAAATCTTGTCTGTGCCTACAAGTACTATCATTAATAAATCAACAGTAAGAAGCAAACCGCTGAGGAGGGGAAGTTAACAGTTGCAGGTAATGGAGCTGCACATGGTATTTAAAAAGGATATGCATACATTGCAACATAAAAAGGAAATCAGTGATCTTGCAGTGAGAATTTTAAGTATTGCAAGATTGAGAGGATCTCATTCTGGTTTTATTTTCATTAACACTTCAGAAGCATTTGCATGCAAATATGAAAAATGGTATAGCTTTTTCTAGCAAGCATCTAATTCAGTAAAAATAAAATACAGTTATATTACAGACATGGGTTTTAAAAGCAGAACTTTATTGGAAACTGGTAATACATGCTCTTAAAAATATTATTGGCATTTCTAACTGTAATTTTTGTTTTTCTTTTAGCTATCCTCATCAATGATTCAGCATGTACTGACGCATATTTTTGCCTTCTGTGTATTACAGCATTAGAATATGGCTCACTCTTCAAGAAATTTATTATTTGAGGGATACAACCAAAGAACTAATGTTATCTCAAGCAAATCTGACTTATTACCCTCTCCCACTAATTACAATTATTGGTTTACAGGCAACTAACACCTCTCCTCTCAACCTCTACAACACAATTACAGCTCCTCCTCCCTGTGTTTGACATGAAGGTGCTCTAGGGACAAATCTTATGAATCCCTACAGGCAAGAGACACCAGCTCCACAATACAGACAGCTTCTGTCAACCTGAAAACTAAGACCATCATGTACTCTTCACCCAGATTTGAGCAACTGCTATCCATGTTGCCATTCATATACTGAAAACAAGCCTATAATATTAGAAACAAAAGCTGCACAAACCCACAGGAAAAAACCAAACAACTTTGGAGTCATCATGAAAGAAAATGTTGCAAAATTAGTAAAACCTTAAGATTTTCTTGGAAGATCTTTCCATACATAAAACAAACAAACAAAACCAGCAAAAAGAACCAAAAAGGTTTAAAAAACAACCTGCTTTTTAAGAATCACTTTCTTCTATTAGTCATGTGCCACTTAGTTAATCAAACAGGATTTTTGATTTGCATCAATGAATTGCCATTCAGATTAGTCTGGTAAGTGGTAATCTAGAAAATATTTCAGAGCACATTCAATATTAAAAGTTTAATTACAGTTATGTGCTGCTGCAAAATGAAGACATACAGACATTGCAGATAAAGCAATCTCTTCAGTCATAGGCATGATGATGCACTAAGCATGTATCAAGAGAAAAAGAAAAAAAATCCCACTTATTTTAGCTCAGCACTCTAAACTAAAATCTAGGTATTTC
This sequence comes from Porphyrio hochstetteri, assembly GCA_020800305.1. NCBI lineage: Eukaryota > Metazoa > Chordata > Aves > Gruiformes > Rallidae > Porphyrio > Porphyrio hochstetteri. The sequence continues at coordinate 13,578,621 of CM036912.1, read as the reverse complement.
TACAAATTTAATTTATATTAAACTCAGAAAAGTGAGTCCAACATTACAACTAAACTTCAAAACATATACCACAAGTGACAATGGTCAGATAACACATACATTACCTGATTAAGAGAATAATACCAAGAAAGGGGAAGATGAAACACCCGCAAAGCTACCGTCCTCAGAGAAAATCGTGTCTCAGTAACAGCTTCTTCTGACATGGCTCCTTCTTTCCCATAACCTCATTAAGTGGAACTATCTTGAAAACAGTCGCAGATGGAATACACTGTCAAATGAAGGATACATGCTAAATTATGCAATAGAAGCCTAGGACAACTCCCTTCTACTAACTCAAATCTCTTACATAACAGGTACGCGAATTGTTTGATTGATGCTTCTGAGTAAAGACTTGTGCTTCAGGAGAAGACAGCAAATTTGCTGGCTCAGCTTAGGCCCCCTTCCTTCCAACTGCTCTGAGCAGAGAGACCTGTACGCACAGAACCAGGATCTACAGAGGACTTTCATCAGCTAGCAGAGCACTTGCTGTACCCCGTAAATCATACACGGAAACAACTGTGATTTCACAATCGCTACTGTTGGAAGAGCGTATTTGCCAGCTAAAACAATTAAAAGATTTGAGAGTACCCAGGAAAAGTTTATCTCGTTCAGACCTTTCATTTTTTGCAGAAACACGATGAGGAGTAAATACTGCGGGCTGACGTAATCCCTTTAGAAGGGGCATCACCCTTACTCCCTGACGCTAAACACAATGCGAAGCCCCAGACGAGCGGCAGCCACCACAGCCGTGGCGCGGCGTGAGGTGACAGCAAAGGGCGGGCCCACAGGTCGAGGGAGCGGTAGGCTTCAGCCGTCGGCTACGTTCGCCCGCAGCCGGGCTGCGCTGCGCCGCACGCGTCCCCTCAGGGCGAGACTCTCCTTGCTGGGGAATACGGAGCGGGGCCCGGCCGGTCTCGGAGAGGCAGCGAACCCCAACCCCGTAGCCGGCCCCCTTGGGGGCAGAAGCCACCTCCCTCCGGCCCCGCAGAGCCCGCCCCAGGTAAGGCAGCCCCGGTATCGCGGCCGGGGGTGCCTGACCCCTTGCGGCGCCTCGGGCGGGCGACGGGCAGAGCCAAGACGCCGCCACCGCGCGCCCCTCAGCCCCAGTCCCCATAGCCGCCCAGGCAAAAGCGGGCGCACCTCTGCTTAGGCCCGGGCCGGATCCCGCTGCGCGGCGGCCCTACGGTTTGCCGCCCTCAGTTACCTGCCGAGCAGTGAGGCAGGCGCCACAGGCAGCAGCCACAGCCCCTCGCGGGCAGCTCCCTCCCAACCCCGGCGGCTGCTCATAGACTAGCAGGAGTTCTGCTTCCGGGACAGGGAGAAGCGGCCGAGGTCGACTGGGAGGCAGCCCCTGTCCTTGCCACGTGAGGGTGACCCGCTCCGTTAGGAGTCTGCGTCAGCCATCTTTACACAGGGCAACCTTCTTCAGCGACCGAACGGGCAAAGTAGGGCGAGAGCCTGGCGCCGCCATCTTTGTGCGGGGCAATGTTCACGTGAGCGGCGGAGACGCTCCGTGCGGCCATCTTTGTGCGGGGCACGTCCCGCAGCTGGTGGTGCCGCAGCCGCTGTAGGCGGGAGTCGTGTGTGCGTGAGGAGCCGCGGCGTAGGCGCGCGCCGTCACCGACACGGTGGCCTTCCGCCCTGCTGCGTCCCGGGCGGGGGAGCGCCGCCCTCCCGCTCGCCCCGCCCACTAGAGCCGCTGTCTCCGGAGGTTGAGGTTCGGCATCGGTGTAAGCTGCGGGGCTGGCCGCGGCCCTGCTTAGCTCCGAGCTTCGCGCACGGTGCGTCCGCTCGGCTGCACTGGTAAGAGGGGGAGAGTCCAACCGCCGGCGGGTAGGGCGGGTGGGGTTCGGCGCCTGTGAGGGGGAGCAGGACCGACGCGGGCGGTGTCTCCGGCTGGTCTCAAAGTCCAGGACGGCTCGGGCCGCTGGGCGTATTGGCACGGTGATGGCCGCTGCCGGCGGGTGCCGTCTCGGCTGCTGGGGCGCCGCGTTCCCGGAGGGCTGGGCGGGGGCCGAGGGCGCTGCGCGGCCTGTCTCCCGCACCGGGCCGGCGAGCTGCGGTACGACGGGCCGGCTGTGCCTGGGCCGGCCGCTCCGAGGCAGCGGTGGGTAGGCGGGGTGGGTACCCCTGCCGGCTGGAGGAGCCTTGAATCGACCTCCGCAGACACCCGCTGAAGTTCAAGCCGCGAGGCCCCGGCGCTGTAGGTGGGATGCAATTCCCACCCCGGTGATTTCCCGGTATGTTTCTCAGGTCGTTCCCTTAAGTTTCTACGCGCTAAGGCCCCCGTGTAGGAGGGATGCAATAAGCTGGAGAAAGAAGCCTGGTGTAGCACCTGGTGGAAAATCCCCGAGGACTTATGTGCGCGGGCAAAGCCAGAGTTAGGGAAAGCCGCTTAGGAGCGTAGAGGTCAGCTAATGGATTTCAGAGTTAGCATTTGCAGTGGCGGAAGGGAGAAACGTGTGAACAGTCTATATACCTTAAGAGGCATTGTAAAATGAGAAATGGCCGACCCGGTAAGAGGATACACCCTCCAGCGTTTATTTTTTTTTTAAATGTTCTTTCTCTCTGGAAAAAGCGTTTGGTGATAGGAAAAAAAATCTGATGAAAGTGACTTAAAAAATTATGCCTTGCTTGGATGGCTCTTCAGTCTTCTTGGTGCCTGAAGAGAAGGACGAGGTTTCTTTCATCAGGGTGCTGAGTACGCTTTTGTCATGTACTGGGAAAATTCCAGGTCTTATTCTAAACAGATAAAGTTTTCTACCATAGTTAGTACTGGTGATGTCTTTTTTTTTCCTCAGGAAAATGGGAAATTCATGTTTAAAGCTGATAGATTTATAAGGGTAGAAGTAGGGATGGGAGGTGAAAATCAAAGCCACCTACCAATTAACAGACTATGGCGGAACTTTGTGTGTGGAATTAAGATCACTCTTCCCTGTTTCTTCATCTAAGACGACTGTTCTCAAGTTTGCTAACAATATTATTCACGTACATTGTTATGCTGAAGAAATTTCTGTAATAATTTTCCAGTAAAGTTCTTAAAGATCAGTGCATTTAGTTGAATGATGTAGTATGATGCATTGAGATAAGTGGGCTAAACAAAACTTTCTAGTGGAATGGAGAGAGCTAGGGACAACAAGTGAGAGAGAGCAAAATTATCTCCCAAATATATGGGAAGCATTTGATGAGAAGCTTATTGCATGAAAATGATAATGAATAGCTAGTGTGAAAACTTGAGTTCTATTCCCAGTTAAGTGTTACTTCATTCTTAACCTCATAGTTAAAAAGATGCTACTTCTGTCCTGTATATGTAGGTCCATGGTTTTCAGCTTGCAGTTTTCCTAAGATTCCTGTGAGACCATGGAATACTTTTAAAGGGTCCATGAAAGGTGACCGCAATACCCCTGTTACCACCAGACACATGATTTCTGTCTAAGAATTACTACCTTGATAGCGATTTTTAGAGTTCTTTGACCTGAGGAAGGATGAAGTTACCAATACGGCTCCTTCCCAGAGCCTTTCTGTCTTTCTAATATACAACATTTGGGTCAGTGTTGCAGTTTTGCGTGATTGGGTGCTGGAAAAGAATGGGGGTGCAGAAAATGGCTGCTGTGAGGAGCTGCTGGAATTCTCCACAGATCCAAAGTATAAACAGTTCAAGGACAGAGTCACTGTTGACCAGGGCCAAGCCAATGAGAGATAGTCATAGTGCCTCCGAGAATCACATATAGGAGAAAACAACCTGGAAGCAGGTGCATTTTGCCACCAGAGAAGGGAGTGAGAAGGTGTAGCGAGCTGTGCAGACACCAAGGCCGGGGAGGAGGCGCCCCAGGTGCCGGTGAGAAAGATGGCCCTGCAACCCGTGGAGACAACCCCATGGAAAAGGCTGAGACCCCACCTGTAGCCCGTGAAGAGGCTCCACACTGGATGGAGCAGGTGGAGACATAGAGAAGATGCTGTGACCCTACATTGGGATAAGCCCCTGACAGCACTTGCAGCCCATGAAGAGAATCAGAGACACAGAGATGAGCGAGAGAGAGTTTTGCGCTGGAACAGGTTTGCTGGGGGAGGCTGGTGACCCCATGGAGGACTGGGACTGACAGACATTGTGATTTATGGCTGCCCGCCATAGCAGGGATCCAGGCGGAGCAGCTGATGAAGAGATAAAGCCCTGGGGGAAGAGACTCATGTTGGAGAAAGTTTGTGGAGGACTGTCTCTCGTGGGTGGGACCCACGGTGCAGCAGGGGGAGGGTGTGTGGAACGAATGCCCCCTTGGCCAAGAAGGAAACCAACTTGCAAGGAACTGACCGAAGCCCCCATTTCCCAGTCCCTGCCTGCCCTGTGCTACGATGTGGGGGGGAAGAAGGGAGTGAAATCATGACTAGAGTGAAGTCTGCTAAGAAGGGAGCAGGGGGGGAGGTAGAGGTGTTTTAAGATCTGGAAAGGGAAAACAGCTCATGAAGAAGTAACCGAGAACCTCATTATTTTTTCCTAGTCCCTGCCCCTCCCTGTACTGCGAGCAGGGGGGGAAGAAGGGAGTAAAATCATGGCTAAAGGGAAGTCTGCTTAGAATGGAGGGGTGGGGGGAAGGTGCTACTGAGAACCCCATTTTCCCCAGTCCCTGCCCTCCTGTACTGTGAACTGGAGGGAAGAAGGGAGCAAAATTCTGACTAAAGTCTGCTAAGAAGGGAGGGGTGGGGGGAACATGTTTTAAGATCTGGTTGCATTTGTTTTAAGATTTGGTCGTGCTCCCGACTCCGGTTTTCACTGTTCTTTTTAGTGTAGTGTAATAAATTAGATTAGCTTTTTCTTTCCTTCACTGTGTTGAGTCTGTTTTGCCCATATTATTGCCAATAGAATGATCTATCCTTGTCCTTATCTTGACTCCTAAACCTCTCGATACATTATTTTCTCCCCTGTCCAACTAAGAAGGGGAGTAATAGATTGGCTTTGGTGGGCATCTGGCCTCCAGCCAGGGCTAAACCACCACAGTCAGGAAGCCCCAGAGCTGGAAAGGATTCAGGGAAGCTCTGTATTGTAATATTTTTATTCTTCTGTGCATGTTGTCTTTTGATCAGTAGTAGAAACAGGATATTGGACTAAAAAGACTTTTTACCTGTTTGTGGGAGATCTCCAAGTACTTTCCCAGTACATATTATCACGTATCACAGGGGCTATGGAGATATACTGCAGCTTCAGAAAAGTAGTATGAAATGGAGTGTAAGAGAAACTACAAAAGTAGATTTTTGTAAATTTTTTTTTCAAGTATTGAAAATGTGAAGAGGTGACTTTTGGTTGAGGTCAGTACAGCGTAGAAGCTTGTGAAAAATCAGATGTGATAATACATCAGTAGAGGAAGATAAGTGATCTTTTCCGAGAGAGTGGGAAGTGATGAAATGGAGGAAGGGCAGTGACGGAGGGAGGAGCTACCCTGGGCTCACTAGAACTTAGACGAAGGACGAATCATGGTTTTGAAATTAATTTTAGAGTTTAAGACTTTAACATAAAGTTTTACAAAATGTGTTACTGCAGCTAGGTATATTAAGCTACCACAGTTATGGCAGCACAGTGAGTTATCACAGTTGCTACGGGATGGAAGGAGGGGTGTAAGAATTTTGTTAGCAAAGGGTAAAAGAAAGGCCATCCAGTTCTGGTAATATAATAATGTGAAGAATCTGTAAGGTTAACTGGACTTTTACAAGGGATGCTCTCTGTATGGATAGGAATAGGGACCACATTCAAAGGAACACAAGTTTTAGTGTACCATGATCTTTTTGATGATTATTATGAGGAGATGCAGACTATGCCAATAAACAGAATCTGGTGTGAGCAGAACCCATGGGTTTGGATTTGTACTGTTTCAGGTGTGAAAAGTAGCTATTAAATATAAATCTGGTAGCATGACGTGACATTCCATTCACTGCTTTTTATTACTTGGGATAATGCATTCAGAAAGCTTCTTCCATTTAAAAAAAAAAGCTTAAAGGTTTACTAATCCATTATACCAGTCTTTCTAAAGCATTTGTGTTAAATCAGCATTAATTCACACTGAATTTTTTTTTAAGGCTGTCAGGGCTTTATTTGAAATGTACTTTTCAACTTTTAACGTTCTAACAGAGCTCACAAAATGTGTGAGATGAAACATATGTTTATGTTTCCATTTCTGTTCTGAAAAGGAATTTACAGTTCAAAGCAGAATTGCAAATATGTCTGAAGTTGAGGGAGGTTTGGCCTGAAGAACTATTGTTTTCACGTTTGGAGCGTCTTTCAGCAATACTGCATATAGTTTACTAATAGACAGTGAACTGAGCAAATACACTTCCAGCTGCAGCTTATTTTTGAGAGTAAGGCTTTTTGAATCTCGTGCCATTGGTCCAGGAAGAGAATTTAGACCTCATCCTGGAAAAAAGTCTTAAATTATTAATTCATTGTAGTATTTCTAGCCTTGTGAGAGAAGTTCGTAAATATTTTATTGAGCAGCTGTTAAGATGACATTCAAAAAGACCAAAAGATAAACATACATACTGCAGTATATGTATAAATGTTAATGTATAATGAATACTTTGTGTGTTATTTATGTAAAAAGATATTTAAGTATATACATGCAGGTATATACCTATATGTATATAATATATGAAGTATTATATGTTGGTTTTATATAAAATAATACTGTTTATATAGGAATGTTTGTAGGAATAATATAGGAATGTTTATACCTATATACATATATACAAAATGCACTTTAATAATGAAAGGGAACTGAAATCTCTTGAATCAAAGGAATCTTACTGCAAGGCAATAGAAGTAAAGAGCAAGTTGAAGATACGCTTCTCAGATAAACTGAAAGTTTACTAAGAAGCCTACTAGATATGATTTTTCCCCCCCATGCTGTCAAAGCTTTAGATTTCTTAATACTCAAATAAGTGATTGGTCATATAGCAGAAGGAACAGACTTTGCTTTTGCCAAAGCAAACAGGCATAGTGGAAAGAGATGTTGATAACGGGGCTAAAGGCTGCGAACCTATCAAGGAGTGTGCATCACTGAGTTAGAATAGAAGTTTAGTTGTAAGTCTTGATAAAGGAATGCTAGATTGGTCATATAAGAATTGAGTGAAGAAAGCTTTAAGATATTTTGGGTTTTAGAGAGATTGAGGCATCAATAGCAATTGCTTAAATGATAAAACTGGAAAAAAAAATCTTGGTTCTTATCTGCATGGGTCAACTGGAGCATATTAAAAAGAACCTTACTGAGTTAATTTTATAATTCTTCTATAAAATCATCACTTTCTGTGCAAGCATCAAAATGATGACAGTGATTATATTTAGCATTCTTTATTTCTGATGTTTCTGTGTCTGCATCAGAGACCTTGGATGGACAGAGAAAACACAAACAAGAGAGGAGCTCGCTGAGTGTTCAAAACTAAATGTGAGTTGCAAGTTTCAGTTTGCTTTTGATATATGCCTACATCTAGAATGTGTCATTGTAAATAAATAAAATCAAGATAAAGTTTCCTTCTCCTTTGGCAAGCAAGTCATGCACTCCTCCATTTCAGCCTTGAACAACTTCAGCAGTGTGGCTAAATATTGCTTTGCAGATTATACAAAGCCACCAACCATTCAGGGTGGGCTTGAAAACTGCAATTTGTAAGTCATTGGCATGCCATGGTAGAGGCCTGGAAGTTAAATAATTAATCCAAACCAGCTCTGCTCCACTCAGGATTCTTTTTATGCTCTAAAAGTCAGAGGATTTCACTTTAGAAGTGAGGTGTGTTTGATTTGGACTATTGGCTTCTCTTAAAGTTATTTTTACTGAATTAGTTTTAAAAGACACAGTCTTCTAAAACTTATGGAGATGTTGGATATTAGATATTTAATATTGCTGCCTACTGTAAGGAATTGAGTTTTACTGCTTCTTACTGCTGTTGATGAGTGATTCCCTGGTCTTGAAAATCCCAGCTACAGGATCTCAGAAAACGCAGCTTCAGAAATGTCATCATCACCTGGAAGCAACTGCCCACACCTGGAATCAGTTGGTGAGATAACAAAAGAGGAATTGATACAGAAATCTCATGTGAGTTGTAGCAGCTTACTTTCTTCCTATCACAGTTTACTCTGGTCACTTATTTTAGCCATATATCTTGTCATGTATTCTTAGTTAAAACATGCATTTAAATGTTAAGCATGAGTAAAATCTTCTGTACTGGAACAGTAAGGTGCAAATGAAGTACAGGAAGATTTATGGACTTGATAAAAATGAAAAGTATTTTTTAGTACTTAATAAGTACCTCTCCCTGCAGTGCTTTTCAAAGTGGTGTTTTAGTCAAAATATTAGTTAAAAGAGTTGTTATAATGCCAAGCTGGAATTGACTTTCAGACACTGTCATTGTAGCGGTTTCTACATTAACATAAATACTTGAGAGGTGAGTGTCAGGAGGATGGGCTCAGTCTTTTTTCAGTGGTGCCTGGTGACAGGACAAGAGGCAGTGGACACAAACTTGACTATAGGAAGTTCCACCTAAATATAAGGAGGAATTTCCTTACTGTGAGGGTGACAGAGCATTGGGTCAGGCTGCCCAGAGAGGTTGTGGAGTCTCCATCTCTGGAGATATTAAAAACTGGCTTGGATGCTGTCCTGTGATCCTTCTCTGGCAGGGGCGTTGGACTAGATGATCTCCAGAGGTCCCTTCCAACCCCTGTCATTCTGTGATTCTGTGAACGTTCCAAATAAATAACTGACTCGACTTCCAAGTGGAAACTGTAAAGAAGAAATTTCTGCTTAAGTTTTTCTTGGCTAATGGCTCACTTTTTGATGGTGGAGCCACAGTTTGAGAAACTGCCTCTACATGAACTCTTGGTTTCTAGCTAGTGTTAATAAACAGTGCAAAAGTCTTGTAACCCATTGTAACTGTGAGGTGATGAAAAACCAAACCTTTTCTGTCCGTGGTGCTAAATTTCTTTATCTGAGAAGTGTAACAGTGCAGAGGGGTATAGCGTTGCTCTAGTGGTATAGGGTTTTTTTGTAAACCTTTGCAAGTAGTATTGATAGTCTGCAAATAGGAATATGCAATTATTACAAATTTTGTGGCTTTCATTTCTTTTTGTTTTAAAATTGATAGGGAAGACCAATTTTTGAGGGTTTATTATAATAATATGGTATGATGTATGTGTGTTTATGCTTTATTTAGAGGAGCTATTTCTAGTTTAAGATGAAAATTCAGAGGTCCAAGGCTTTATTAGAAAAACACACTGATTTTAAGATTATGTGAGGCAAAACAAAAAATTATTTGCTTACCAACACATAATTTTTTTCTGTCTGTAAAGCTTAGTATCAACTGAATTTTCAGTGTTTTTTTCTCATTTTGTCTCAAACTTGTGCTTTACTGGTGAAAGTAAATAAAATAAAACTTTTCTCGTGTGATTAACTTTAATAGGGCACTTGTCAGGATTGTAAAGTCAGAGGACCCAATCTTTGGGCATGCTTAGAGGTAAGTTCTGTTGTTTTGTAGTAGGGTCCTTTTCTAGTAATCTGTAGATAGAGTTGTTGTACTTTTTTAAGAAACAACTATAATGAAGTTCTTTTAAATTAGTTTATTTTAAGTTATTTAAAAGCAAAACCTCTTGTGCAGTTTTCTATTCTTAAAATTTACCTTTTATCCGAGATATTTCTTGTAACTTAAGAATACTGTGTTCAAAATGAGATTTTTTTTTTTTTAAGTAGCATATTATGGTTTCTTCATGAGTTACCACACTTCATGTCTCTTAAGATTCTATTTTTCTCCAGTGTAGATCTGAAAATCACTATAGTACTCCTGAATTAATAAAGTTACTTTTTTATCTCTCAGCATTTGTAGTAATAACATTTAGCAGTAAATGCTTTTTACAACATGAAAATAGATTTTTTTTTTTTATTCTGAAGCAAAACTAAGGAAAAGCTTATTTTGAAACTTGTAGAAGCATTTATAAGCATTTTTCAAACTCTATATGAATTTTGTGCAGTTGTTACCCTGTGTATATTTTGTTCTTAAATATGCTTTTGCCTTATACATACTTTTTGCTGTCAGCGTACTTAAAAGAAAAGACTCTGAAAATGTTGCTTCTGATTGTTCTATGATATCAACAGGATAATATGTGGTGAATTTAATTTTTAAAATGTCTCTTGGGTTCTTCAGACATACAGCTGTTTCCAGAGATTGAAATTTTGCTCTATAGTCTTGACTTCATCTCTTGGCAACATTCGTCTAAGTCCTGTCAGGAAGATATCTAGGCTGAGATGTGCCAACCTCTAGGTGTATATATGAGGGTTTTTCAAAATCTACTTTGTTAGTTTTCATTTAAGTAGATTATGGTAACAGGTAAAACATCAGAGTATTTTACTCCTCCTATGAGTAAATAGAAACAAAGGGGGAAAGAAACTGTGTTTAATATTTTTTCGTTAGATGACTTGAAGCTTAATTACATAAAAAAAGCCTCTTGGGGGTAGGAAGAGGTGTTCAGGGATGTATCAACCTGGCAGGTGGGGAAGTGCTGTGAAGCTTAAAAACATCTTGTTTATTTCTCACTTAGAGCTCTTAAACTGTTACTGAAAAACTTAAATTCATACCACCATTTCCATAGGAGAGTTTTCTAATTGCAGTAGGACACTTAATGTCATGCTGTGATACATCTCCTCTTGGATGAATTGGCATCTTGCCTTCACCTTTTTCAGTAGAAAACCATGGTGAGATCCCAGCATGTTAACTATCTGTAACTTAACCAGTACCTGATTTATTTAATATAGAAAATCGACTGTGTTAAGCTGCTGTTTGATTATATAAATTAATGCGCTTAGAGAGTTACACAGATAACATGCTGCACCTCTTATGTGATTGTTTTGACTCATGCAAATGAGGAATTAATGAAAATTGCTTGAAGATTGGCAGCTGCAAGATTCCATGCTCAAATATGTTTTGCGATTAGCACAATTAAATCAACAATTATTCTGCATGTTGTAACTAGAATGTGGCAATTGCTTAACCATGTAGTGCTGGCAAATTTAAATGGGAAAAAAAAATGATGAAGTAATACTCTGATAAATAGGCACTGCTGATAGAGCCATACAGGCTTTTTTGTGGAAATGTCTGATGTTCTGAGGCTGTTGCAATTCAGTATTTTAGACACTGGGCTAACTTTGTATTTTCTGCAACAGTCCCTACCAAATCATCAATTGTGAAAAATACATGTTGACCATAATCTGAATAAATATATCAAAATGGCCAAAAATTTGTATTCTGAATGCACTAAATGTCTAACACTGCCCACTAGTTAGAGGAGTTAAGTTAAATCTTGCAGCGTTTTAATTGCCTTTTGGTGATAGCTATTTTAATGCTTACTGTGCATGTGTTTTGGTTTGTCTTGGTTTGTGTAGGACTCTGCAAGTTTGAAATTGTAGTGAATTTTAAAGGGGCTGGCAGGTTATTCCTATTCTGTAAACCTGTTTGACACTACCTTTTAATTCTGTATACTTCCTTATCTTGCTCAACAGAATAAATGTACATATGTTGGCTGTGGTGAATCCCATGTTGATCACAGTACCACCCATTCCCAGGTATGTTTATTTGCTAGTAATATAGTTACTTGAAGCTGTGAAGTAGCATTAGAGAACTTTTTTTACTCATTTTAGTGAAGTCAATAACATGTGTTACCAAAATTGTTTGGAAGTTTGATTAGCTATCATTGTTTGTCAGCTATAGAATTACTAATTTAGGAGTATTTGAATTTACAGTCTTTGTGCAGCTGCATAGTTATTTATGTAATTCTGATATTATTGTGCTCCTTAAACAAATATGGTGAATTTATTTTTTTAACAAAACCCCAGCAATTACTGATTATTTTCAAGATATGTGGACAAAAGAATTCTTAAGTACCTCAGTTTATATGAGGCACTACAGTATTTTAGTCCAAGTTTTTTAGGATTGTGGTTGCCTGATGGATAATGGGAGGTAAGTTGGGTTAATCAAGATGAGCTTAACAGGTATAAAATAGGAAGTAGAAATGACCAGTAACAGGTGCTTTGTTTCTGCATTATGCTCCCTGTTCCAGTGTCTACAGATGAAGAACCTGTAGGCTGAGCTGAGCGTATCCTTTCCTGCCATGTCCTGATTTTGCATCCAGCTTGATAGGAGCGGTGGAGTGTATGCACAGTGTTCCCCAGCATGCCAAGTTCTGGCAGGGTTGGACAGCTTGAGTGCATCTGTTTGGGTCTTAAACTCACTGTCTGTTCTGTGCACTCTTGCCAGAATGAAGCAAATGAAATATACAAATCTCTAATAACTAATGTACTGAGGACAGAGACAGGGCAGTTCTCTTAACATGTCATTTCAGAATTGCTGACTCAAATGAAATTCTTGCCCCTAGTTTACAGTTTGTCTATCAAAAAATATTTCCAAAGTTCCACACTGAGCAATTTTTGGTCCTTAAAAATACTAACCAAAAAAAAAAATACCCTAACACAACAACCTGGTGAATTTTAATATAACTGAACAGCATACACCAGGGACATACACCTTATGGCTGCATCTTTACCAGCGCTCCTGCTTTTTTTTTTTTTTTTTGGAATCAGGCCGTTGCAAGAAGTATGTATTTGTACAAATCAAGAGTTCATGAATATAATATGTATAAATACTTTTTTTTTGCCAACTATTTAAGCCAACTCACAGTTCTAAAACCTTTACAATAGATATGTAAAAGAGCTGCTTGTAGTGCAATTGAGAAACAGATGGTCCCTGAATTTCTTATCTACAATTTTATACCTCTTGGCTTTCTGCAGTAGATTATTCCTGACTTACAGGCTGTTTTAGCAATGTTATATACTTGCACGTAAGAGAAAGGGAATGGATAGTTTGCTTGCTGTCAGTGACATCCTTGTCTTGATTTTCTTGTTAAAATTTATTTGGACAGTAAACTGCCTTCTGGATATTTTTTTTATCTTCAGTAAAATTTTCAAGAAACTCACTCACATGAGAGAAACAAGGTTGACATGAATCAGTTTATTTCTGTTTATTCCAATTTCCACCAACAAGGCTCCATGTACTCCAAATAATCGTGCTCATTGTGTCTACTTCAAGAAGATTAATAAGCTGTTGCTCTGGAAACTTGTAATTATTTATTCAGCTGAAAAATGCAGAATCAAGCATATTCCCATGATTAAAATTGTCCGAGATCTTTGCATAATCTGATGCCTCTGATGTTTTTAAGTAAGGGGAGGACTACTTAATGAAATTGTAATCCATGCTTTATATTAAAAAACATTATTCTTGTACAAGGCCTTATTAAATGAGGGGAGGAGGAACTTGGGCATCCCACAGAAGTTGTACTATTTTCCTGATTTTCTAGCAAATCCCTCATTGTTTATAAACCTGGCTGGTGCTGACATACAAGGAAGAAATACAGGAAGGATCAATGGAAATACTGGGAGGATGATCGCAACTGTGTACACAGTCTTACAGTATGCAGAGAGTTTAAAAAAAGGAAGATGAAGATTAGAACAGTAAAAATATTCTCCATCTGGCAATTTTTTGCATTGCTTCACAGTGTGAAGCTGTCAGTGAGAACTAATTGAGTCTAGAATGTTTGCTTTGATATGAACGTCTCTTACTGTAACTGAACTAAGAATCTTAATTTGGCTCTTCTGATTGATTGTTAAAATAGTTTGCTTTCCCTACAGCCTGCTGACAGAACTAAACACTGCCTTTACTATAGAGGAGGTGGCTGTCATTACAACCAATAGTAGACATTCCTGGAAAATTGGTTTGTTATGAATTGTGACACTTCTGACAACAAGCTTTCTTCTTATTTTTGCAGTTACATAGAGGCATGTCAGATACAGCAGCGGCTTACATTCTGATTGTACCTTGCTAATTTGAGTGACTTGTACTAAAAATGACTGTTGGGTAGCTTGTATTAAAATTTTGGTAATCGAATTGCTATTTTGTGAATGTTCTAACATACATATTTGTGTCATTGTTGAAAGATCTGGAATTTTAATACTTCTGTTTGAACTTGCATGTAGCAGTATTTAATTATTGCAAATTTCTCAATCGCAGTTTTGGGTTTTGTTCTGTTTTAGGAGACAAAACACTGTCTGACAGTCAACCTTACTACACTCCGTGTTTGGTGTTATGCCTGTAGTAAGGAAGTATTCCTGGATAGGAAATTGGGATCTCATTCTCCACTACCAAATGCAAGACTGTCTCACCAAGCACAAGAAAATAGTGTGCAGGTATTTTTTATAACCCAGTGAAACAAAGGCAGCTTTAGCTTTGCCATGTCATTGTGTCTTCTCCTAAGTGAGAGACTGACTTCCCCTCCTTTCTTGTGGCTTAACTTTCTGTCATTTTCTTTCCATTTTTATAAAATTTCTTTAAAAAGACAGCACCTAGCTTCTGTGTTCTGTCTCTGTGCTGCATGCTTCCTAAGAATGCTGTTTTCATCTTATTGTCTAATTGTTTGTGATCTGCTGTAAATGGTAAGTTACAGAAAAAAGCACAGGACTAAATTTAAGGATTGGAATGGTTCACATGTGCTTCCCCTTTCTGTCAGCTCTTGAAAGTGTTATTTACAAAGCTCATTACAGTAATTGCTGGCTAACTTACACAGAGCAGCAGAGTGCCTCAGTATCTGTTTATGGTTAGTTGCCGAAGATGCAAATCAGTTTATAACAAGCACAGTACTTTTAGAGAAATACATGCTAATTGCTAACCTCATTCAGCTAGTAATATCAGACACTTGAAGGGTTTCCTCTAAGTTAGTTTCAGAGGTTTAAACATGCCTAGTTTTCAGTTTTGATAAATGACTGAAAAAGTCTTGATTTCTGTGTGTGCGTATGTGTGGGGGACATTTGTTCTGGTGGAGTTGTATATGCACAAACACTCCTGAATAGAATGATAAAGTTGTTTGGTTGGAAAAGACTTGTAAAATCAAATCCATCTATTGACCTCACACTGCCAAGTCCACCGCTAAGCCATGTCCCTGATCACGACATTTAGATGTCTTTTAAATACCTCCAGGGATGGTGACTCCACTGCTTCCCTGGGCAGCCTGTTCCAGAGCTTGACAGCACTTTCAGTGAATAGTTAAGAATTTAACTATTATGCAGGAATTTGTAACTTCAGTGTAGAATGACACGTTCTGTTTGATTCACAAAAATATATATACCAAACTAGAAATCAGGAGAATGCTAATAATGTTCTATGGCTGTTGGGTTTGCTAATGACTATAAATATGCCAAGGAGAGAAATATGGCCAGGATCTGGGAAGTTGACAGTAGCTGAGTAAAACATAGGTGTAAGACTGCAGTGTTTTATAGGATTATGGCATCAAACACAAGACTTGGCTGTTTTTAACTCCCTGTTTATTAATAATTAACATACCAGCCAAAGAGTAAGATAATGAGTAACACATTAGGTAGTATTAGTTAGGGGAAAAAAAAATTAGCAAAATGAGCAAAGCAGGTGTTATACGAAGGATTTTGAATGTGCTATTTGCTTGTCTTGTTCTTCTGCAATTTCAACAAGGTTTGTTTAGGTTTGGTTTATCATTTTATTACCTTCTCCTGGTTACATTAGTCTTCATTAGTGTCAGTACTGTTCACTCTGATAACTTTCTCCAAGACAACACTTCTCTAGAAAAGATGTTATGCTGCAAATTCTTAAGTGTAATTGGCATTATGCATAGTTTCTGAGGGGGGGAAGCTTTCATTTCTTTGTTGCACATTTAATGTATAAATATGACAGGTAACTCGGTTAAAACTGACACAAGTGCTAGTAAGATATTTCTAAAACTGTTTTGCTTGGGGCACAGAGCTACAGAAGAGATCCTGTGATGCGCAGGGCAGACAAAGATGGTCAAGTTTTCAATCTATGTAGAGAGGAAATACCCTTTAAGATTTTCATCTCCAAGTTTATTTAATATCAACATAAACTGATCATTTTCTCATACACTATCAGCAACTCAATTGGAATAGTACCATTGGAATATTTTTTTTTTTAATGTTTATTGCCCAGAAATTCTGGTGATTTGTTATCAAGCTGGGTTCAGACTTCTGAACTTTAGCTCTATTATGCCTTGCCTGTTTTAATCTTCCTAGGAAATGTGTATAATATGCAGAAAAATCATTAGAAAGTCTGTCAGACGTTTTGTTTAGAACTTGTATATGTATGCTCACAAAAAGAGCTTGTCATGCGGTGAATGTCTGCCTGCTTAATATTCTGTTCCTCTGTTTTGCTTCCAACAGTTTAATTTGTCTTCGCTAAATGTAGTGAGCCATCTGGTGGCATATCAAAACATGTACGCGAGCTTTTATGTCATGACTACTGTGTTAGTTTTTCAGTGCTGGCTTACTGTTGTTAGCCAAGGGAAAGAAATACTATAGCTTGCTTTGTTTAGATTCTTCAGCTGTTGTAATAAAATCATGCAATGTTTTCCCTGCTGATCTGAAAACAAAACAGTGGGGTTTTTCTTAGTAAGCTTTCTTGGGGTAAGGGCAGCTGTGGAATCCTGTTGTTCCCCCTTTAGTGAGATTTGGAAATGCATTTAGCAATTTTCAGTTCTAGATTTGTTGGTGAAGTTATATGTAAGCTCCATGAGGAAGAACATTTATAAATACAAGTAAATATACTTTTTTCTTTTTCTCCTTAAAAGGATTTTAAAATACCTAGCAATCCCACACTGAAGATTCCACTAGCAGCTGTATTTGATGACTTAGATATAGAAGTGGAAGAAGATGAGTTAAAGACCAGAGGTAATAAAAAGCAATATCCAGTGCTTTATTGCATGTGTATGTCTCCGATTCTGTTCTCCAGCTATATACTAGTTCTCTTCAAGGTGGAAGTTTCCTGTTCTGCTCCAAGTTCTTTATCTTTAGTTTCCCCTTAATTGCAGCAATCTGTACTTAGGTTCAGAGCAGAGGCTGTAGTGATAAATGCAGTGCATCCTGCAAACAGCAAGAAAAATAAGAGCGCATGTTGGGGTAATGTTTAGTGTAGCTGGTGTTCTAGCCACTGATAAAAGTAGTTTTTTTTAATAAAATCTGTTTTAATGTGTTCTCCTGTCCTAAAAGGTTGTTGATTTGAAAGCTTTCCTGCATTTGGGGTAAGGCTTTTCTGAGCCTGTAGTATTCCAGTGTGGGTTTTTGGTTTTTGTTTTTCCCTTTGGAGTAATGGATTTCATTGGCTGCCAAATTTTCTGGTATAAAGGGTTACCTCACCCTAATATTAAACTGTTGTAAAGGTGAAAATGAGAGTGGATGAAACCCCAAAAGGCAAATCCTTAATTTCTCATTTCATAACAGAACATAATTAGTGTTACTTCTTTCAAGTTTTAATGTGTCATCATTCATTTTTAAAAGGGTATGTGTATTTCTTAGTAATGAAAATTTTTCTGAGAAAATGCTACTTAGAAATATCTGACCAGCAGATTGCTAAGCTATTTTTTTTTTAGATGCCAATACATATGTCAAGGCACTTTGTTTTTCATTGGTGGTAATAAAAGAGTTAGTCTAATTTGTGGATCTAATTTATACTTTACTCACCTGCTATCAGCTTTCCCTCTCCTTTGTCTGCTGGTGTTGGCCAAAAAGCAGACTTTGCCCCTTCTGTTGTCTGGCACGGTCTTACTGTCTATGTCACCACCCCACTAATTTGCCATCTGCCCTTAAATCATTAGACCATGTGTTTTATTCCCAGTTAGTATGTCCTACCAATGTGTGTATTTGTGCATCATCTTATCCAAATAATATTTTTGTGAATGTAACGTATATAGAAGTAATGTACAAGTAGAACTGCATTAGACTTCCCAGTAATGTTGATGTGTGTCAATACATTTCTCAAATTTAAAGGAAAAAACTGCCATGACTCTTCTTAGTTTCCAAGCTCTGTAAGAGTCACCATCCGTTTTGTAACAGAAATGAGAAGGGCAGAATGCAGGTTCAGATGTGGGAAGCAGGACTGTATTTCCAATTAAACAGATAGATAGAATATTTTAAAACTTCATTTTTAAGTTCTGTTTATTAGAAAATGCAGCTGAAGTAACCAAACTGGTTTTTAGATGTAAAAGGATCCTGTTAATAAATTTTATTTTTCTACCACAGAATAAAATGGTCAGGGTAGTTCCTGTACTTCAAGGAGTACAGAGCAATGATGTTGATTGCTGAATATTTTAAGTTTTCCAGTCTTACTGATTCTTTGCCTATTAGTGTTACTGCTTTTTCACAAAAGCAATCTCATTTTGAAATTACTTCCTTCATTAATTTAACACTTTAGCTATGAATAGCAAGTATTTAAAATATTTTTTTAATTAAGATCATACTGTTATTATGACTTGTTTAAATAGTCTCTCCTCAAATATTTAGAGAGTGTTTTTCATGACTCGAAAATCACTGAAAGAATCTATGTTAATTGTAACTTTTATGAGTGTAGGAAAACTGTGTGTGTGGACATCAGTAAAGAAAGGAAACAATCTGGGCAAAAAATAAATTCTGCAGGGAAGTCTAAACTGAGCAGCCTGTGTATAAAAATAAGGGTATATAATTGGCACAGGAACAGACTGATCATAGGTAATTTTAATTCTGGGATAATGGCATGCTAAGTAGATTTTTGAATGTACAGCATAATCTGACTACTAGCATGAACTTGAGACAGAAGAATGAAATCTTCCTTGAGAAGCTTTCAGTAATATGATTAATAGTTACTAACACAGCATAGCAGCAATTGAACTGAACAGGTAAATCATTAAATTCAAGTAAAACCTAAATATCTATAAACATGTTTTAAATTACAATCTGCAGCTGTCTTAAAACATAAAAAGTTAGTAAGATAAAATACAATCTGCTTGTCTGAAGTGTTTTAGTCAGCCAAAATCAAAACACTTAATTGCTATTCCTGGGTTGATTAGTATTCCTTCAAGAGTCCTATGTTTTAGTGACAATTTTTCATTATAATTGGCATCAGAAGTGTTACATAAGTATTTTAATTAGTACATATTTCATGGGAAGTATTTTCCTTAATGTTTTGTATTGGATTAACAGACTTGCTGAATATTCATTCTATTTTTCAGGTCTAACAGGCCTAAAAAATATTGGAAACACTTGTTACATGAATGCAGCTTTGCAAGCTCTCTCAAACTGGTAAGGAAAATGGTTCTAAGTGTAATTTTTTATATTTGCTTATGCGTAGATTTTATCAAGATGGACTTAATGATTTTTAAGGGCTGCAGTACCATGGAAAATGATGTACATTTGTTAGACCTTGATCTTATACTACAATTATGTCACTGGTTAGGAAAAAAAAGTATTATGGTATATGGGCTACTCAGCTTCTTTCCTGTTTCACTCTGATTCCTCGCTGTCCTAAAAAAAAAATATGCTCAGTTCTTGAAATAAAAAGAAAATCTTATATAAGCTATTAAATTTGTGGGTTGGTATTTTTTCTGCTATAGAAGAAATCAAAGGAAATGCATAAGAATAAACCCTAATTAAAGAGAGAGACATGTTAAGACCAGAAGGTCTGAATTTAGACCTCATAAACAATGCGTATAAGACATTCTATGGTAAATCATCCTAGGACTGCTAGAATACAAAATCTCATCTCAAGGGGATACCAGACAAGTTTGGAAGGGAAAAATGTGCAAAAGCCTTAGACATAAACCACTGTCCAACTTTGAAGTTTCTTGCACTCAGAATGGGTAGGCAGAGACCATATTTGAGCATATATCATATGTGCTTACTGTATGCATCCACTTTTGGCTGCGGTTCAGACAGGATACTGAGTAGAACTCTCAGAGATATCCTTTATCAAGGGACAGGAGCTGAGGCAGAACTCTCTACACAGTGAAGTAGTGGACAAGGCATCTAACTATGGGGAAACGATTCTGTTGAGAAATGCCAAATCTTACAAGTATGCTGGTATAGCTACTTTCTTGGATAAAAATAGGGCTAAACTGTAAGAGAGGTTGTGACTTCAAAAGAGGGAGCTAAGGGAGAAAAGTGAGAGAGTATGTGAGTTGACAACACTGTATGAACTAAAGGGATAAATGATCATTTAAGTGTAAAATACTTCCCTACAAACACCATGTGGCACTATTGGATTCTAGAGCAGAGAAGATTTGTTGAAGATGCTATTAATGGACTAGGCTTATGGTGATTGTTGCTGTACTGGTACACCTGTATTTTGTGATGGCTAGTAGGAATTGCCTTGAATTGGAATCCAATTAGAAAATTCTGATGCTTTAACAAGTGTCAGAACGTTTGAGGAGCAGTGCTGCTCTACTGCTGAAGTTACCCTACTAGGAAGTGTTTGGTTGCAGCATTTAAGCAGGTAGAAAATGGATTTTTTCAATTACATAATACTATTACCTTTTCTTAATCTTGTATTTCCTCTTGTATTTTAACAACTTGAAACAACCTGGGAAAAAAATGCTGTTTTGTTTTTAATCAGCCCTCCTTTGACGCACTTTTTTCTTGACTGCGGAGGCTTAGCCCGAACGGATAAGAAACCAGCAATTTGTAAAAGTTACCTCAAGCTGATGACAGAACTCTGGCACAAAAGCAGGTATTGCATCATTTTAGTGATGAGATGATTATAAATAAACTCCAGTTACCAAGGATGCATTCATCTGTCCTAGGTTTCCAGGTTTTTTTATGTCTATCATGGAATTACTCCTATAAATTGAGGAAGGAAAGACTAATTTACAGAATTTAAACTCTCCTCATCACCTGTACTTTTCCATATCTACCAAAAATGGGATAAATAATTGATATAAATTGTAGTAAGGAAGATCTGACAAGAAATAGATGATAAACACTATACAGAGTAACATTAAACTTATTTTTAAAAGTGTATATCTGCCAGAAATACATCACAAATTTTGAACTACTTTATCCTTTGTCTGCCCTTCATTCTGTATCAATGTTTTATCAATTTCTTGTATTTCTTTCTATGAAATTTCAGTTATCTCTTTCTAAGAAAGTACCTCTAGATATAAGCACAAAGGTAAAGAAACAGTAGTTGTGCATAGTGCCAAGTTATGTCTGAATTTTCATCTGATTCTCTGATGAGAAATGTGGCATAAAAATCCTGATACAATCTCTATATCTGTTGGTTAATAGATTTTTAAAAACTTGTATTGTTACTTGTTCAATATCGAATATTATGTTTGGTTAAAATTAATATTATTGGTGTTAGATGTGTTATGGTTCAGCTGCAGGTTAAATTAGGATCCCAGTGAAGACAGAAAATTCCAATTAAATGTTTGCTTTTTTTTATGTATACTTACATATTTGAAACTTTTTTTCTTTAGACCTGGTTCTGTTGTTCCTACTGGCTTATTTCAAGGAATTAAAACTGTTAATCCAATGTTTCGAGGCTACTCTCAACAGGTAAAACTTTCTGATGTCTTTTAAATCTGCTTAAGTTATAAACTTTTATCTTACTTTTAAATGTAATGCTTAGGATACCATGCTTTCTATATTTGTAAAGCAAATGCAGTATAAACTTGAGTTTGAGCTTCAATGTAGAATGTGTCAGACCAATCATCAGTAATTAAATCAGGTTTTATGCTTGTTTATATCAAATTCTTCAACTTCTGAGAATTTATTTTCCATTTGTCAAGAAAATTAAAAGAATATTTATCCAAAACATTTCCTTTCTGTGAAATAATGCTAATATTTGAGCAATCAGTGAAAACAAAGGTATTGAAAGAAACAAGAATATAATAGATTTTTTTACATGCATCTATCAGGTTTTTTTAAATTAAAGTATCCACAGTATCCAATTTTCATTTCGTATCTTTGTAAAACAAACATCCCCAGAAAAGCAAAGAAACCCAACCCACTGCTGTGCTTTGTAAGCAATATTGTAGGAACTGTTAGTTGGTAACTTGTTAGAGTTATGGATTATTACATAGTAAAGGCATTCTTCAGTTGATCCTTTATGCAGTATCTTACTGCATTTGTACAGTTTGCAGTACTTTATTAAAAGCTTTTGAGCTAGAGGAAAAAATTAAACCACTGTAATAACAGAAGCTGACTAGTAGAATTTTGCTGGTTTAGTTAACATGTTTCATATTTGTGGAGTGGTGGATTGGAACACATATTTCAATGTTCAAATGCTGCCTGTAGCTGTGAAGTAAATGTTTAAATAGCAATCTCAATGTTTTTTAATTTACTCATGAATACTTTAAGAGCCCCATGAATTTCTGGAAAAGCAGAAAATCAATCTTGTAACTGAAAAGAAACTGTAAAGAAACTCTTGTCATTGCAGCTTTGAACACTGATGAGACTGTCTTTTTTTTTTTTTCCCCGTGCAGAGCAACACTTAGTGAGAACCTTTTTAGGTTCTGCCTGGATCACACTTCAGTTGTATGTTTAGTAGGTTTCATGGCAACAATTAAAACAAAGCAGGTCTTTCCTGACCATCACTCTACTGTCACCCTGGCTTGCAAGCTGGGAAGCCAGTTGGGCAGCCATGTCCAATATTCAGGGAGAAAAAGGAATTCTTTTGCTCAGTGAAGAATGTTTATCAGTTAATCTAATCTGTATCTCAAGGTTTGAGGGGCTTTTGTTTGTTTTTTAAAGAATTACCAGCAAATAGTCACACCAGATTTTTGCATTATCCGAACATCAGATCTGATGTTTGTAGTTTTTAAACAAAAAAATGTTTTCTAATCATCAGTTTTGAGCTTAATAAGTAATTGCTATGATAGATGGGAATGTTGAGTGGCAAAAAATATCATTATGAACAACCAAAATATAAAAAGGAAAATAGAAGAAATCAGAAGCAGTAGTAGTTGCTAAGAAGAGGCTATTGTTTTTTCCCATGCTTGCTTTATTAGGTATTGTTGATTGCCAGGAACCAAGCTACTGCATGGATTGTTGTACTTTGGTGGCTCTTAAGATACTTCCAAACATGGATTAGACTTGTAGCAATACTTCACAGTTCTTTGTGGAAACACTGGTAGTTGAGGAATCTTGTCCAGGCTTGAGAAGAAAAATTAAGATCTTGTTGACAGTATGATGTAATTGGAAAGACAAACTAAGTCACTCATAATACTTTTTAATAGAGTATTCTCTTGCCCAGTGAAAGGAAGGCTCTGTTTTGTGAAGATGCTGCATAAGGTTTTAAAAAACTGTCCCTGAAACATTCTGTTACCAAAAGAGCTGGAGTCTGACCACACAGTCAGTAGTTGCTTGGGTTACATTGAACACTTGTGTAAGCTATGGTAGTATTTTTGTTAAAGGTGCTGAAATAAGCTTTTTGGGAATTGAAGTGGTTTGGGGGATACTTGTATAATAAAACTACTGGTGACATGCAAGGAATGAATGCAGGAAACGAAAAAATATGGTCTGGAAATTAAATTTCTTTTGAACCTGGCACCTGGGACACAGGAATTTACCTTATTCCTCTTTAACAGGCAGCTGTAGCTTTCGGTTTAGTGCCCTGTATCTTTTCCTGATATGACATTAATATCTTCCCAGTACAATGGAATAATGTTATAAAACTTGTTTAAAACCCTAGGATGCACAAGAGTTTTTGCGTTGTCTAATGGATTTGCTTCATGAAGAACTTAAAGAACCAGTTGTAGAACTGGAAGATGTCCAGCCTATGAGTGTTGAAGAGAGTATGGAAGAAGACAAGAGCCAGTCAGATGTTAGCTTTCAGCCCTGTGAATCCTGTGGTACCTGTGAAAAAACAGAAAATGATGCTATTTTCAAACCTGTCTTAGAGGACCCTGCAGAGACAACCATGTTAATTCAGGATGATGATAACAATTCAATCACGTCCAAAGATTGGCAGAAAGAAAAAGTAACAAGCAACAAGCTTAAGCGAGCAAATTCTATGGAGGACTTTGAAAAAGACACAAACACTGTTTCAGAGACAACTGAATTTTTAAATAATCAAGGAACTGTGAAAGTACAGATACACAGCAGATTCTCAGGTAACACATTACTAATGGGGAATTGAAATAGTCAAATTCTTAGCCAGAGTCTCTGTGAGTGGAAAAGAGTTGTAGAATATAGTAGAGAGGTGTATGTCAAATAGAGTAGGTGGATTTACTTGTAGGCAATGGACCTTCTTAATTTATTTTTTCAGTTCTGAGTTCAATTTGAATTCACTTGAAAAGCTAGAGATTAGTACTGGGTGAGGGTTCAGATAACCCAGGAGAGTGGGGGCTTTTAACTTAAAGGTATGTGAATTGAAATGGTCCTTCATTCCTAAACACCCAGTGACCTTACAGTAAATAAATTGATATAAGTATTGTCTGTACATTCTACAGTACATTTTTTTGGGGGTAGAATTTATTAAATAATGCAAATATTTATTGCAGAGTACATCAATGATCTCAACATGAATGATATATCTGCAGCCCAAACCCCATCATCAAATGAAGGGATGAACGCACGCTTATCAAGCAGTCCTCCAAAATCATTCTCCTCATGTTCTTCACTGGTACCAGTCCACAAAAAAGGTACAGGCCCTTTTAATCTTTCCTGGTATGGAATTGCTCTGTATTACAGTTCTCATTTTGTTGTTTCTTGTATCTTGCAATGTAGTGTTGATCTTAGCAGGTTTTTTTTACATACTATCTGTAGTAGGGAGAGGGAACATTCTGTAAGCTGGACACTCATTCCCTTTCATTCTGTAAAATTCATGTAGTAGGCATGAATAGTATTTGTCTCTTCTTTGGGAGAATGGAATGATATTTTTAGTCGACTTTCTCAACTGTACTGCTTTGGAGAGAGGGAAAACGTGGGAGAAGTTAGTACCTTCAGAAAGGTAATGCTTCTCAGTGAACATGCACATTGGTTCTTCAGCGGAAGTTCAGTAAGGCAACATTTTAGTTCATTAAGGTTTAAGGAACCATGTGTACTTGCATTGTAAATGGACTTGTAACAATGTTGGGTGCTCTCTGGTTGTTACTATTGTTGCACTGTAGAGTATATTTCTTTCTGTGCTTTGCACAGTACGATGTGTTTATCACCATTCAGAATGTTTGGACTTCCATGGACTTTAAATACAAGACAGTGCAGCTTTAGGGCATGAGGGAGAATGTATGATATTTGTTTGCTCTTAGTTGTCTAGCAGTTGAGTATTTTTTATAAAAGCTTGTCTTTTGTATCTTAAGACCAGTATTAAACCAAACCAAAGAACTCCCATAACTTTAATTTTGTGATTCTTTTTTAATCAACAGGCTGTCCAGAATAAGTTCTGAAAATTTTCATGTTATCCTTTTAATGCTTTAGC
The DNA here is from genome assembly GCA_020800305.1 of Porphyrio hochstetteri. Lineage (NCBI taxonomy): Eukaryota > Metazoa > Chordata > Aves > Gruiformes > Rallidae > Porphyrio > Porphyrio hochstetteri. The sequence goes on along the minus strand of CM036912.1, from coordinate 13,553,307 downwards.
ATTGATACTCAATGAAGATTTAATGGACTATAATCATTGACCTCCTTGGTTCATTTGTTCAGCACTTTTGACACTGCATCTGTACTACTGTCTCTAGTTCTGGCCTGGAGAAGGAAAAGCTAAAGGGGAACTGTTGCTGTTGTCAGCATTATGAGTGATTACAGAGAAGGCAGAGCCAGACTGTTCTTGGAGCTATGCAAGAAATAGAAATTTTCCTTTGTGCAACTTGCTTCCATTTCTATTAGATAGAAGGAAAAAAATTCTTCAGTTGAATGATTGAATACTGGAACAGAGGCAGGAACCCAAAGGTACCCTGAGGCTCTTGGAAGTGGATATTCCAAAGTTCAACTAGAATTACTTTGAGCAAAGACTGCACCAGATGATATGCGAAAGTCCTTTCCATATGCAAGCTCACAATGGGTTGGGTTTTTGTGGTTTGTTTTTTTTTTTTTTTTAAATTCCTCATAAAGATAGGGAAGTTCCCTAGTGTGCTTGGACTTGTGTCTGGGGGCTAATACTAGTTGCAGTACACCTTTTCCCTTCTATTCCATCTCCCCCTTTCTGAAAGCACGCGTTGTCTGTTGGGTGCCACAACTCTTAAAATGCCCTTGCTTGTCGGTGTCTTCCATTTTTTTTTTTCCTGCTGTTTGTTAGTGTGGGTAAATACAACACATCCTCAGTGTCACTGATAAACAAAGACTTTAGAACCATCTTAAAGCAGTTTAGTGGCAAAATAAGTGATTGAAAGGAACCTTAGGGAATTCTTGTCAAAAGGCTGTGTGAAACAGTTTGTGTCAGTGATATATTTTATTTATCTGATGCATTGTGGAAAAGACTTTTTTCAGATTACTTCCAACAGCTGTTCTTCCTGCTGGAGATAGAAAAGTCTGAATTCGAAACTTTTTTAGACATCTTTCTAGGTATGGGATGCTGCAGAGGCAATATGTAACACTGTGGGACAGTGGAGAGACAACAAACAGTATTTGCTTATGGGCAAACTCTTTATGTACAAAGGAGCCTTGCTTTATTGGAGTAAATCAGTTTCCTTTTCACTGTAATTATTTCCCCATTTCACTGTCTGTCTTGTTACTTGCACTCAGCTTTTTGACAGAGTTTGCCTTTGACCTACAAGGCTTTTGAGTGGTCTCTGGAAGAGGTTTTTGTGGTCTTTGTTTTAGCCTACCATTGCAGTAGTCTGTAGAGCCCAAGAGACTGCTGTGGTGTGTTCATGTAATTAGCAGTGGATTTGGGTGGACAGCACATGTTTATTGGCTTGGAGTTTTGTTTTATTTTATTCTTTTTTAATAGGCTGCTGTTAGGCTGGCCTTTAGTAGTAAATTTAGTCTACTTCAACCCACTGTCATCAGCATTGTACAAGAACTTGTGTAAGAGCTTTTCAGCCAAACATGGTTAAAGCTGCCTAGAAAGATGCGATCAGATTAAATGTCAGATAGAATGTACCTTTTTAAGTTTATACCTCAGGGGATTCCTGCTGAGATGAATCTCATAGCAGTAGGCTGTAAATTTCACAATTGGCCATCTGAGTTCTACTTAAGAGGCGAAGTTTTCTGGTTTTTGTCTCCTGTAAACTGCTTGAGGGACCTCCATGAATTGGCTGGTAGTAGCAGTAATCTGGTTGTCTAAAAACTAAGAAATATTTAGAAAATAGAAAATAGGACTGGGCTCATGATCCTAAACATGTGTGGTCTCTAATGATGTTATGCAAATCCACTGCATCTTGATTTACTTTCTCATTTTAGTTTCAACTGTATCCTCACCAAAAAGGAAGAAGCGCAAGAAGTACCGAAGTGTTATCTCTGATATATTTGATGGGACTATAATAAGCTCAGTACAGTGTTTGACCTGTGATCGGGTGAGTAAGGAAGGGAAAACCCAGATGCCTTAGGGTTTTACAAAATGTGGTCATTCTCTGGTAACTTTATTCTTTTGTGGCAGATTTCCTCAGAAAGATAGCTGTTAGCTTTTTCATACCTTTCACTGAAATAGTGGGCTAGGTAGCTTTCATTGAGCTGGATATTTACTGAGTGCTGAAAAATAACAATTGGTTTACAACAAAGACGGAGAAAGAGGTTTGCTCTTCAACTTTACTTAGGTATGACTAGTTTGTAATGTTTATAATGTTCTGAATATCCTAATGCATACCTGCTGCTTTCATAAGTTCTCAGGTATGTGATCTTACAAAGTAAAAGATGGCAGTCCAATCATACTCCTGTAACAGTCTTGTCAGGTAGATTGAGGCTACGAAAATTCATGTCTTCCAAAAAAATCCAGATAAAGACACTTACTTTTACAGGTTATTTGAACCATTAACTGATGTCTGCAGTTGTCAACTGCAAGATGTTGTGCAATATAGGAACCAGTTGGGTTTTTTCTGTGCAATTTGCTCACAGAAGTACTTGGAACAGCATACATCAATAGTGGACCATTTTCATTTCAAAGCAATAGTATTGAATATTGGATATCCAAATCTTTGCACTGGGGACAGGTTGCTCAGCATAAAGTTTAAACCTAATCCTGATGCAGTTGTATACCTTTAGTGCTCACCTTACTTTAGATCTAAGAATACGGAGATGTCAGGATAATTTGGTGAGCAAGGTCCAAAAACAAATCAGAATTTTTAAAGCTTGCTTGATGTTCTACTCTGTGACTATGTGATTACTAAATCCAGCATGTGAGAAAGAAAATGCGCAGCAGGTCCAGTTGCATCAGATCAAGATAATGTTGCAGTGAAATGCTGTCAGAACAATGGGCTGGAGCTTTCTGAAACTACCTGAGGCAATTTTTTTTTTTTTTTTTGCATGACTAGTAGGAAGACAACTAATAATGACTTAGAAGTTTCAGTGATAACAGTATGTGATTGCACTCTAAAATATGGTGGTATTTTTTCTTCTTTTGAAAAGGAATTCTTACATCTCCTTATTTATAATTGATTTGCTACCTAGTGGAATTTTCAACTCTACAGTGACTTAGTAGTTATTGGTGAGCTTTAGAGAATTCAATTTAATTGCTGTTTCTCTTCAAGTTTAACACTTACCTTGTTTGATATGTTTTCTTTTTTAGCTATCTGTAACCCTGGAGACCTTTCAGGATCTGTCCTTGCCTATTCCAGGTAAGGAAGATCTTGCTAAGCTTCATTCTGCAACTCATCAGACATCTCTAGTCAAGGCGGGGTCATGTGGAGAAGCGTATGCCCCCCAGGGATGGATAGCTTTCTTTATGGAATATTTCAAAAGGTAAATAATGTTTACCTTGTTTTATTTATTTATCTATTTTGAAATTCCAGTTTCTGCTCTTCTGGCAGAACATTTGTTGGTTTTCTTTCTTTTCTGTCAATGATGTTTCAGGTTTGTTGTCTCATGTGTTCCTAGCTGGTTTTGGGGTCCAGTTGTAACCTTACAAGATTGTCTTGCTGCCTTTTTCGCCAGAGATGAACTCAAGGGTAAGAGGTTAATTACATGAATGTTTCTTCTGGGTTTTTTTTCTCGATCATAATAAGATGATTAATATCTTCTTAGCTTCATGCAATTAAGTATAGGCCACCTGTTAGACTGTAATACAGTCATTCCTTGCTCTTATGGGATCTTTCATTTCAAAAAGGTAAGCTGCTCACTCAAGCTAACATTTGAGGCAAGAAATGCCCATGAAAGCTTCTTTAGAAATATTCAGTAAATTTGAATTTGGCTTAATGAAATTATATCAACTGAAGGTTCATAAAAATTTAAAAATCCACTATATTAATACTCATAATTTTAATTTGGATTTGGTAAATTATTTCCCTCTTAAATTATATAGCATCATCTCTTCAGATACACTTTACTGCTTCATAATTGAAAGCATAAAATCTAAGAACCTTTCTATTTAATGGCTGTGTCAACACTTACGACTGTTAAATATTGAATGCAACCTAAAGATAAATTCCCTTGCAACTTTTATATACCAAATATATGCGCTTGAAGGATAACTATTTGCATTTAGAGAATAATGGATGTTTATCTTCTCCCTGATATTTGCAGGTGATAACATGTACAGCTGTGGAAGGTGTAAAAAGTAAGCTCTTTCATCTTTGTTTTAACTTGACTTGAGTGCTTTAATATTTCTGTTTAGTCAAGAGGCATTTATTTCTGTTGGATATGTTGCAGTACTATTAATCTTTTGATAGTGCCTTGCATTCTGGCTGTCAGAAGTTTAGTATTACAAAGGTACAGGAGTCGGGAAGCACTGATTCACTGTACCGGATTGCAAACTAAATGTGCTTAATCACAGAATCGTAGGGGTTGGAAGGGACCTTTTTAAATTGTTTTGATTGATAAAAATAAAAGCTTTTTAGCCCTCTGTATTACTAGCAGGTTATATTTGATATGCAGCAGGTCACTTCAGTGTGAAAGTAAATATACTATAGCTTTAATACTAAAGGACTAAGAAACAAAAGTAGTCTGAGAGAACACTTTTCCATATAACTGGTGATATGCTGTAAGTGATTTCTTCAACAAATATAGTTGGTTTCTTTTTCATAATATGTAAAAGTCTTTTATGTTAAGAGGAACTGCTAGCTAAGTGGAATTTCATTATCTGTATGTGCTGCTTCGAATTTTTTATCAGTACAGATCGTGTTTTGTTCTGAAGAATCATTGTTTGTATCATTTTGGCTACTCCATGTCTAGTCTACATTCCAGCAATATCTTTGTTTTACTTATGTAATCTTCGGCTTAGACTTTTGCTGATCTAGCACAATAACTTAAAACCTTTTCAGAACTAAATACTGGTTTTATTTGTTTTTTCCTTTGCTTAGGTTAAGAAATGGAGTGAAATTCTGCAAAGTGCAAAAATTCCCTGAGGTACTGTTACTACATGTACTTTAAAGCACTTTTTCTGCATGATTAGGAATGTGGTAAGAATTGGAGTTGTATAGAGTAAATTGTATTTATTATGTTATATGATGAGAGTTTATCTTCATATTGGTCTTTAAGTATGTGAGCAACATTTGATTATTCACCCTTTAAGGAAGTGAACCACATACATGGTAAGTTAGAAGAATGGGGGCTTTCTGTGTTGTTAGAGTCAGCCTGCAGAACTTGCTTATACTGTAGAGTTAAATTCCACAGCTAGAGTGGAAATCCCTTCTGTAATTAATGCTTGTAACTTAAATTTAAAAAGTAATCTGTTGTTACGCTTCAAAACATGAGTTTGATGGCCTCAGTAATGAAGACTTCATGTCCATTGTGACAAGATCCTGCAATAGGTGCATTGAGGAAGAGGAAAGGTATGTTATTTGTTGCTGCATCAGTGATAGTAACTGTTCAGTTCTGGGTTTTTATACTGTCAGTAAAACAAGTCTTCAATAATTGTGAATTATTTTCTAACTCCTTGAGCTGCAATTTATTTAAAAAGAAAAAAAATGTGGAACACAGAGCTTGTATAAGTTGCCTCAGGTCATAGAGAAAATTAATCCTTTTGGGATGACAAAAGGAAAGTATGGCATGTAAATATCAAGTAGTAGCATGTATAGTGCTTGAGTGATTCTGTCCTCCTTACAGATACTGTGCATTCATCTCAAAAGATTTAGACATGAACTTATGTTTTCCACAAAAATTGGGACCCACGTGTCCTTTCCTTTGGAAGGCCTTGATCTTCAGCCTTTCCTTGCAAAGGACAGTCCAGTTCAAATAGTGACTTATGATCTTCTGTCTGTCATCTGCCATCATGGAACTGCCAGCAGTAAGTGTGAGATTGATTGTTTTGTCTTTGCAGTTGATATTCCCATCAGCACTTCTGTTTGAGGATGATACCTGTATACTTGTAGGGTAAATAGATGAGTGCTGGTAGTTACAATATGAAAGATAAATTCTGTGGTTGAACCATAAGATGGCTTGCTCTTAAGGAGTTGACATATCTTTGGAATTGTATGCATACCTGAATAAAATGGTAGGTGGAAAAAAACTAGCAAGTCCTGGGATTTTAAGTAAAAAACATATTTATGTTGTTCACTTTCAGCAGTGAATATAATGTTACATGCCAGCAGACGAGCTGTTCTACTTAGCTGTTGTTTAGAGTTTTAATGCTTTGCATGCCTTACGTTTTGGGAAGAGTTTACAAAGCACTTTAAAGATGGCAGTAATTTTTTTTTAAAATACGTTCTTTTGGATGATTGCTACTAGTTAACCCCAAAACAGGCAGTAACTGCTATTTATGCGTAGTGATAAGAAGACAAATAAACACATTCTTGCTATATGCCAACACTGCACATGCCTAGGTGTTTTCAGTATTCCTAAGTCTTAGAAAATAGGAGAAAGAAAAGCTTGAAGCTAGAAACTTCATAGATATTTACAGAAGCTACCTGCCCCCTCTGACTTTCCAAACTCGAGGTATACATTGTTTAGATTAAGTTGTTTCCATTTTTTTTTCTGGATGCTCTTTCTTACACTCAGGGCTCATGGAATAATACTTCTCATAATCGGTTTAGCAGATATTTGATTATTGAATTATTGACAGTTGAATACGTATTGTAAAATAGCAATTTAAAATATGAATAGTCTTCATAACACAGTAAAGTACGGTCTTGATACCATGTAGCCATTTGCACATTATGCTAATTTCTGTTAAAGCATACAGAGATTTTTAAAGAGTTCGTTATGGAAACTGATAAGGGTAAACTGCTTAGTCAGTCCTACTCTGTTTGAATATGGTGGTTCAGGAGTGCATTAGACAATGAGCTGTTTGAAAAGTTCAAGAATATGCTGAAAGCAGTGACCAACTTTGTACTAGCTGATAGGATCAGCTTTTTTCCCTGAATTCCTGAGGTTGAGAGAAGTCAATACCCTGGTCCTGTCTGCTAATGATGTAATGTTCTTCCCATCCAAGATTTGGGTTTTTTTGGACTTGCTATTTCATACATGAAAAAGAAGTAAAATGGACTTATCTGGACACTTTTTAATAACTCTTGGTTCTAATACTCTAGGTGGACATTATATAGCTTATTGTCGCAACAATTTGAATAATTTGTGGTATGAATTTGATGACCAGAGCGTCACAGAAGTATCAGAATCCACAGTGCAAAATGCAGAAGCCTATGTTCTCTTCTACAGGTAAGAAATCATCATACTCATATCAGTCAAATATGCAAATAACTTTTCCAGCAGTTGGGCAGCTTTCAGAAGTTAGTTGCCCCACACAAATGGAAGAATTTGACCAACTAGAAAAGCCTGTGCTGGAGAGTTAATGCCTCAGTTATATTAACACTTGCTGTGTCACAGTTAAAACATGTATAGAACTTAAAATGAAAATTGCATCTTTATAAATAAATCAGAGTAAGATGACTAGAAAGAGAACTTTTAACAACTGTTAGAACTGGGCACCAATTACTTTGTTTTCAATTAGGGAAAAAGAATTCTGCACACAAGGAGGTTTTGCACGAAGACTCCAACTGTTAGAGCTCTGAAGGGAATTGTGGAAGTTCTTTAGCAGATGGGATGTGGAACAACGGAGTTTTTGCTGTGTTGTAATTTAATTTCAGGGAATTTATAGGCTAGTCTCTTCCTGAAAATTGAAAGGCAAGAAGTCATGTTATTATCATCATCTTCAGTCTAAAGAATTGCTGTACTTGAAATAATAAACCTGACCACAAAATAGATTGTGTCAGATTTGCACAAGAAATTAGATGTGTTCTGGGAATATTTTAACTCTCTTTAGGAGAACTTGTGCTTGCCGCTGTCTGAGTGAAGCCCGTGATTGACTCAGTAGGTCTTTTAAAAGTAATGTGGAAGCTGCGCTGTATTGCAAAGAGCGCTGTACGTGCTTGTGAGCAAACATGTGAAAATTAAGAGTAGCATTCAGAAAATTTAGTTTTAAAAAAGAATATACCCATTAAACACTACACACACACAGAATAGATGTACGTTTTAGAAAGCATAGTGGAGAGAAGTATGCATTTTTAAATCACAGCTGGAAAGTGAACTTACCTATATGAATTTCATTTTCAAACTTTTCAGGTTTTTATTAAGCAATTTTGTTCTGAATTTAAACAAGTAATGTATTTTAATTGGATTCATAGCATATTTCTTTTCCTCCTCATTTAGTCTTGTTTTGTGATACTATAAATAGGCTTCTTGCTATAGCCATTAGGTCTGGTTGAAGCTTTTCTATCAGCTATTTGAGTCAGCTTTGACTCTGTAAGTTAACTGAAGCAGCCCAGCTTTTGTGTCATGCTGAGTGAAGTTTCAGGTCAGGGTTTTGGAGGATGGAATGAATGGTTGAAACCTGCTTTTGGAGAAGAGAGGTTATAGTAAATCTGAAAACAGGAGAGCAGAGGTACTTCCAGTTGACAGCACCAACAGCCTCAATGAGAGTTAGGGTGAATGCAGGAAGAGTAGGGGAATTACCCAAGCTACTTACTGTTCAGCCTTACTTCCAAAGGTAAGGAAGTAACACCTATCAAAGGACTGCAGCTTGCAAAGCTTTAGCTCAAAAGATGCATAGAGAAAATGGTCAGGTGGGCAGAGCCCTATCTCCTTCTGTGGTGGTAATCACCTCTGCAATGTAGTCTCTCGCTCTTGCAGACCAACTCTTCTTGGGCTGGCAGGTTGAACAGGAGCTGTTATAGGTCTTTGAGTTACTGAACTAAGCAGGCAAAAGTTTTCTTGTAAGCATGATAAAACCAGTGACACAGCTTGTGGGAACTAAGGACAAGCATACAGAGCAAGTAGTCTTTGCTGCCCTTCCTGCTTTGTGCTAACTGTACTGACTCTTGTGACATGTTTCAATTTTTGTAATAGAAAGAGCAGTGAAGAAGCTCAGAGAGAGAGACGGAGGATATCGGGTCTGCTGAATATGATGGAACCAAGTCTTCTGCAGTTCTATGTTTCCAGGCAGTGGTTAAATAAATTCAAGACTTTTGCAGAGCCAGGACCAATTTCAAATAACGACTTTCTCTGTGTGCATGGAGGTGAGACTGTAACTGGGTATTGTTTGAAAAGGATTTGTCTGTCAACTTGTAGCTATACAGGGATGTAAACTTGTTCTAAAGGAATTTGGATATAGTAAGTTTGTATTATAACTTCTGTAACTTCTTAGGTAAATTAGAACTGTAACTTTGAAGTAAATTATTTCACTCACTTCAGTATCCAACTAGTTGGAAATGAATCTGTGTGAGATGGTTTGTTTTTTTGGGATTGGGATTTTTGTGGTTTTGTTGGGTTTTTTCTCTGCACACTTGATATTGTTTATAAGCTTTCTTGACTCTTTAAGAGGAGCAGTTTGGTTTATCTGCCTGCCTCCTAAACATGTGTATTCCCATTTTTAAAAATCCTGTTGCTTTATCATTATCCTTAATACTTTGGTCTGTTAGTCTAAATGGTTTTCTCCGCTACGTGCTAGAAACAACAAGGATGCTTGAAAGCTATGGAACAAGAAATTGGTCTAATGTAGAGTATCCAGTGCACAGCAGTGTGAAAACAGAGTAGTAATTCTGTATATTTTGTATAGGAGCATTAAAATTTACCTTCTGGAAATTGAGAAAAACTAGATAATTGTTTTAAGGAAAACAAATTTGTGAAATATCTGTATTTTGAGTGCAAACTTCCCAAGAAATCGTTACTATGTGATGTTCCTACGTGTATTTTCTAATAAAAAATACAGCTGTATTAAATTAGCAGTTAGAGGTGCTGCCTCTGCTGCTGAACCAAACTTTTAACATAGGAATATTGTGCCCCAGTGGCAATTTGCAGAGTGTGTACATGTGAGCCCTGTGGCCAGCTTTCTGTTTGCAGGGCTACAGCAGATGGCTCTTGTACAAGCACCCAAACTGCTCAATTTTCCCTATTCAAAAGAATTCCTGCATAACATATTGCTGCTTACCATGTGCTTCAGCTCAACACTTCTAATTCTGTGAGCCCCTCTGCCTCCCTCAAAATTTCACTACTTTAAAGTATTCGTGTTGTTTGAAGTAATTAAAAAAAGTCTGTAGCAAATATATGAATTTTGAATAGACAGTTCACTAATGTGAATACAAGCTTAAAGTGTTAAACAATGATTAAATATTTTAATTATATACCTTAAGAAGTATTTTGCAATCAGTGTCTGAAAAGGATTCTAGCCCTTTCATTTTAACCTTTCATACAGTTTGCAGCTTCCTTTTATAAACTCTTCAGCCTCAAAGAAGACTAAAATTAGTGGTCTCTTGAATAGATTATACTGTAGTAAAACTTGTTTCACATGATTTCTCTGAATTCATTGAAAGGTGGTACTCCTTTTTTACGGGGGGACCTCTAACATAGTCTCTCTCCCCCCGCAATAAAAGGCTTTCTATTTTTTGATTTGTTGCTTCTGCAGGTGTTCCTCCACACAAAGCAAACTTCATAGAGGACCTAGTTGTAATGCTACCTCAAAATATATGGGATAATCTGTATAGCAGGTAAGCTTTGTACTGCAGCTGGAAAAAAATCCAGTGTTACAGTTTGAGAGCAAATGTGCCAAGCAGCAGCCTTAGAATCAGTGGCTTGATACATACTCGAGGCACAAAGCTAAGGAAAGGGATTGCAAATGGACAATTTATATAATTTGCTTGCAAAAAGTAATTCTAAAAGCCTACATAAAGTAGTGTGTTACTGGGATAATACTTGAGTATTAAACCAATAAACATGTATGGTATGTGCAAAATGGCACAAAGTAGGTCAGCAAAAGTACGCTTTGCAAGAGGTGGTTTGAAAGAGCTCTCTGTATCAGCTTCCTGTTCTCTTGTTGGCTGGAGACAGCTTTTCTTCTATGCTGGCTTTGAATCCATAGCCTCAGCTGCCAGTACTGCTTCAAAATAACTTATATCTAAGCATTCCATATAACTACTCTGCCCTTTTTAATGCAGGTCAGGTTTAAGTGCTTGCTTATAAAAGACGGATTTTTACAAGATGTGTCTCCTTTTAAAGTAACAAAAAGCTGCAGAAGAGCTTTGCTGATGACCTTAAGGACTCTGTATTGTGCTTACCTTAAATATTTTTAGCTGTTAATTTCCTGCCACCTAAGTACTGTAGCTAAAGGGTTTTATTTTTTATTGTTTTAAAAATTCAATAGACAAAGTGAAATATAGAAACAATACTATTTCAGTTTATTTCCACTTTCCTAGATGTATCAAATTTTTCTTCCAACTGACAAAAACATTATCTGTTTTCTGTAAGCAGTAACATTTGTTAAATCTGAAGGAAGATGTTAATAAACTTCTTATTCTAGATAGGGTCCTGCAGATTTTGAGAGTAATCTGCTAGGTAGAAAAGAGGTGTGAGTGGTTATTGCTAAATGTTTGTTCTGTCTGGCTTCCTGACTGCACATATACCCTTGGACACAGGGCAGCTCTGAAGCAGCCGTGTTTTGCTTTTTTGTCTTGCTGGTACCTGGGAATTACAGGAGGGTACTGTGGCTGTAGTGGGTGAGAATTTAGGGTGAGGAAAGCCAGCTGTGGTGGAAGCTGATTACTGAGATAGTGTTATGGAACAAGAGATACTCACCTAGGATGCCAATCGCCAAATTGTGTCCCAAACACATTTTGCTGTGCGCATGGAACTACTATTTGATTCCAAATACTTTGGGGTCTAAGTTGCTTTGAGATAATACAGTATAATCCATGCTTGACCTAATTCAGTTAAAAACTTGTGAACTGATCAGTGTAGTCTAAAGACCAAGTGTCATCTTCAGAGGTGCAATATAAAATAAATTTTAAAGATATTTTATCAGGCTTGTAGTTTCCAGGCTGGCAAATACTGCTCGTGTTCATAGTGGTACATATACACACACGTATCTCTATAGGTAGATATTTGAGATAATCTTAAAAAACCTTGGATCACTTTGCCTAGAGAGGCAGCAGAGGCCCCATCCCTGGCGATATTCAGGGTCAGGCTTTGTTGGGGCTCTGAGTGACCTGATCTAGTGAAGATGTCCCTGCTTACTGCAGGGGGGTAGGACTAGGTAACTTTTTAAAGGTCCCTTCCAACCTGACACATTCTATGATTCTGTATCACCTGTGTTCCTCAGTAACAGTGTCCCTAAAGACTTCCACACACACTGCAAGTTTCATATAAGGAAAGTATGGAGGGGAGGCTGATGGAGAACACCAGGGAGGTAGCAAACTGAAGAACCTGCAGTGGAATGGAGAAACATGTTTAAGATGGAACTGGCTGGAACATTTCCATAAGCTGTTTCGTAGATGCCTTTTAATGCAATTGCCCGTGGTGTGTATATACAACAGAACACTCACTCACTGATATGTTCTTCCATTGTAGCACTTTCTGAAGTATGTGGTACAGCAGTTTGTGATGGCTTGTACTGGGTTGAGGCAGTCAGAACTTGGAAGATGTAACCACCTTAGGATGTACCAAATATTACTAGGAAAATAAGTGGTTGCATTTGTGAACTGGTGTGGCTGGCACATATCAGATTTACGTTACATATTATAAGAAGCTGACACTTGCAGTATCTGCAGGTGTGTGATCTTTTTACATGGTATTTTGCCCAAGGTTAATGTTCAGTGGTTTTGTTATGTTTTTTTACTTTTACTGCAGGTATGGAGGAGGACCAGCTGTTAACCATCTGTATGTTTGTCACACTTGCCAAATAGAGTCTGAAAGAATTGAAAAAAGAAGGAAAAACGAATTGGAAATGTTTATTCGGGTAAAAAAGTAAACATTTACTCATTCTGCTTTTTTGACATCACAGATATTCATGACTTGACCCAAGGGGTTACCAGAAGTATGTAGGTGATTCCTGTAACAAATGGACTTTATTAAATCTCTGTATACCTGTATAGAATCCTTTCTTTCCTGCTGGCAACAGTAATATTCTTGTGATATCCCAGATAACTATTTATATGGAAATGTACTTAGAGAAAATATTTAGTATGTTTCTTAAATTGTGTTTTTATAGTATGGGAACAGAGTGCAGCCACTTGAGCAGTTCTTTATGCACTGCCAGTGATCCATTCATTCTGGGCAATCTGATAAGATTTAAGTGCAATAATACCATGCAAGCCAAAATTTAATCATAATCTTTATCTTTAGCTGTGATTGTAAAAAATATCACTAGAGACATAAATAAGCATGAATAATTTAGTGTGAAGTAAATAGTTTTGTAATGGATCTGTAAAATTTAATATTAAACAGCTACTATGATTTCCATGAGTTAGAGATGATGTGCATGAGTCTGGTAAAGTAGTAGTAATGGTTTCTTAATTTTTCGACCAAAAAACTGTAAAGCACATTTTTGGTTAAAATAAACATAGAGATACTGGAGTCCCATTTTTTTGCTTTCTTAATTCATAAGAGGAAGAAGAATAGAATTGTGTGTCTGTGCTTTAATCACACTTCACAGACTGTTTCAGCTTTTCCAGATTTTAACTGCTATTTGAACTTCTTAATGTTTGGGTTTTCTTCAGTCTGGTTACCAGTGGATGGTAATTACTGTTAACAACATTGAGTCAACCTTATTTGCTCTAACAATCACTGTTTCTCTAGTATGAATTAGTATTATACTTGCACTGTTGTGCAAGTATTGCTACTGGAGAATAGAAAATTCGGTTATCTTCTATAAAGTTTGCTTTAGGGAATGATTACAAAACTTATTCTATCTGAAACATTAAGAAGCTGTATTGATGCTTTAGGTTCATGGTGTCAAGGGGGAAGTATATCTATATTACTACAGAGCTAGAAGATAATGGTTTTAAAGATTTAAAGGACTTCTTTGCATGTTTCTTAATAACATTATGAAAAGATCTGGAGTCTCTGAAAAGGAATAAAATGTCAAACTTCCAGAAGTTCTAAAAAAAATTTTTTTTACAGTGTTAGAAATACATTTAGTCAAATGCAACCAAGACTGTCTATGTAGCTGGTTTTTGTAATTTATACAGTCACTTACATTGCTTTGCAACAGAAATTCAGAAAAACAGGATGTGATTTTTTTTTTTTTTTTAAATTTTTTTTAATAGTAGGAAGAAAAAATGTTGTGGGTTCTAAACTGAAGCAAAGAAAAGACATGAAAAGTCCTATTGCTTTGCTTGGAATTGTACTGGCATCTGTTCAAAGTATTGGAGAAAACCATACGTAGATGAAGATAGAGTTCATCACACAAAGAACCTTCCATAGAAATAGGGAGCAAATCTTTCAGAACACTGTTTAGTTTACAAAAATAAGTTTTCTGCTTTCTTTTGCTATTTGAAAGTTCAGCCTTCTCAGTAATTACCCAGTAGTGTTTGAGGGGCAAGTGCTTTTACCTAAGAACTTGTTGCTGTTTTCAGGAAAAATAAACAACCTCTCACGTAAAATATAAATCATCTTTCAATATGAAGGCTCCCACTACATCAAAATCCCATCTTTGGAATTCACCAGGTTTTTGCTATTCTGGTAGTCAGCAGTTCTTTAAAATATTAATGTGGTTAAAAAAATTCAGTAGTTTAAAGGGAGGAAAAAAGGCAGGAAAACACAAATTCTTTTTTCCTTTCAGCTTAATAGAGCATTCCAAGAAGAAGAATCTCCATCAACGTTTTACTGCATCAGTATGCAGTGGTTCAGAGAATGGGAAGGATTTGTGAAGGGTAAAGACAGTGGTAAGTTGTGCTCCATTTCAAACTATGAGTAATCTTTTCTTTTTTGTTGTCATGTAGTGGCACTGTTTAGCTAAATTGTTTCTGCTTTGGTAGAAGGCTGTAAGAACAACAGATAAAGAAGGCAACAAAAACTCTTAAAATTAACATCTAAGACACAGGCTTTATAGTTCACAAATATATCCAGGAACTAAATGGCAGAATATAGTGAAATAATTCACAAAAACGGATAACGGGATAGCTGTGGAAAGACTATTGCTTGTTTGCAGGGGGTTTGCAGTTAGCAGCAGGAAAACTGTATCTAAGTACAAGGGAGGATACAGCTTCTGGAAGAAAGTTGACCTCGCTGTCACAACCTAAATTCGTATGTAACTGAGTTAGAACTATAATAATACCTTTTTTAGCCTATGTTAGGTACCTCTAAAATTTTGAAATGGAAACACTGATAAAATGGTCTACAATCTTGTCTGATTCTGCTGCAGGACAACTTTGCTAGGGGTAAGAATTAAGATTAACTTGTGGTTTACATGGTTTTGAAGGCTTATTGTAATCATTAAATGCTTTGAGCAACTTAGAACGTACTGTTAAACAGTACAAGAACAAGCAGTAAGCAAATGAGCCATTTCTCCTTCCATTTGAAAACAGAGCTTTCAACTTGCTGTTTGTTTTCAGTTCTCCCAGTTTTAATCATCTTTCTGTCACACTAGATCCTCCTGGCCCTATTGATAACGCTAAGATTGCAGTAACAAAATGTGGAAATGCTGTGCTAAAACAAGGTATGTGTCCAGCATTGCTGCAGCTTTGGGCTCCTTATGATGTATTTGCTGAATTTTGGAAAATTTATTATAAATTCCTTCTGTAACTGTTACCAAAAAATGGCAATCCCTCATGACCTGTGTTGCCCCCACTTTTTGGGGTGCAGCTTATTCTTAAAATGAAGAATTAGTTTGTGTGATAGACAATTCAAGTACAGATGAGAATGTAGAAGGACATGCAGTGTCACTTCAAAATTGTGAAAATGTGCTTTGGCTTTTTGTGTCACTTGGCTTTATTGGGGTTTTCTTAATGTCAGTGGGGAGAGGCTTGGCTTTTACACTGTGTCATTTATCAGTATGTAGTTATTTGAATCTTGAAACCTCATTGAATTGAGATCTGCCAGTGGGAAGTAAAACACAGTAAGTAAATGCTGTTGCTTGTTGGTTCTGTGAGTTATTTGCCACTGTACATTGCAAAAACTTCTCTAGTGTGCAGACATACAGATGTTTTTGTTATTAAGCACCTGACTGTGAAGAATAACTTGTATTTGAAATTTGTGGGTACAGAGAAACAATTCTAACATGGCCTGCTTTATGAAGCCTTTAGATTTCTTCTGAATATGTAAATACATTGTAGCTCAGCTTAAAAAAAAATAAAAATTGCTGCATTAAGTTTAATCTTTTACTGGATTTTTTCCCAGTTTAACTTAATGCCACAACTTACAGTAGACCTGCCAATGGCAGTTCACTGGTGGCCACTAGGCCCTGCATAAACCTCATCAACTGTAAAATGTCAAGAGTGTATTTAAAAAAGAATGAGTTCTTGCACTTAGGAGTTTTGTAGTACATTCTTGTGATTTAAGCACTAATGTAGAATTCAAATACAAGGTATAAAATACCTGCCTGATGTATAGAAAAATCCCAACAAAACAAGATGATGTTTTACAGTCAATAATTGATGGCAGATTATCCAGTTGACTTAATTGCATTGATTCAAAC
The DNA here is from genome assembly GCA_020800305.1 of Porphyrio hochstetteri. Taxonomy (NCBI): domain Eukaryota; kingdom Metazoa; phylum Chordata; class Aves; order Gruiformes; family Rallidae; genus Porphyrio; species Porphyrio hochstetteri. The sequence goes on along the minus strand of CM036912.1, from coordinate 13,536,960 downwards.
TAAAATTTGGGAAGAAAGAAAATTAGTCTCAAGTCATGAGAGATGAGATGGGAGCTCCATTAATCAGTGGACATTATTCTCTATTTCTGTGATCCATTGGTCCTGATCCCAGTGTTCAGGTAAACCTGACTGCTAGAATAGCTGGAGTCTAGATAAGGGAGTGAAGATCTACTCCTGTGCCTACAGAGATTGAGTTGTTTTTTGAGTATTTGAACCTAAGAGTTACATGCAGTTCCTTGTACCCTTCCTTTTTGAAAACTTTTTATGCATGAAGTACAGTAGTGGGCAAAGTGGAGCAGGTGGTGAGGAAAGAAAAGTATAGGAGGTAGGGGAAGAAGTATAAAGGTGCTGAAATTAATAAGACAGATTAATAGCATCTAATTATTTTGGGAAAAACTTGCTCTGGGGCAGGCCTTCAATGAGTTGCTTAAAGAAGAGGTAGTTAATTCAGACAGAATAGAAATCTGTCCTGGCTGCTTAGGCTAGTGTGAAGAAATCACTACACATGTATCAGACAGGATCTGTGTGTTAAAACCTAGAGGGGCTACAGGGTGATGCTCCCTTGCCACTATAAAAGGTTATAGAAAATCAGACATGGTTGTTGGATGCTGACCTGAGACAGGAGAAGGGACCTTTAACCAGAGGAGTGGAATTGTAAGCAAAGACTTTAATCAGTGAACAAAAAGATACTGGGCTGATCCATCTCAGAGTGCTACATACAAGGAGCATTACGTGGGCTATTCATGTTCTAATAGTGGTTTCTTTCTGAGGTTCTGAGAACTTCACAGTGGTTTTCTTTTAATTTTTTACTATCAATATTAATTTCTTTGAAATAAGAATCTTGAATCCTTGAATTTGACTGTGTAAATTGGTGGGATTGCATATCCTCAAATTAATATGAATCGTTGCTTCTTGTGTACCAAGAGCTATTAGTTGTCAGCTTGATTGATAAGTATCAGATAAGAAGTTTATCATAGAACCTTCATGTGTTTTATGCTTGAGGTGTGTTAAGTAGTGGATAGTTTAGAGCAGGTAGTTGTGAGAATCAAGAAGTATAAAGGTAACCAAAAAAGCATGTCCTTGGGTTTGGCTGTTGGTGCAAAATAAATGCAGATTAGGGTTTTAAATGGGAGTCTGTATATTCTTTTTATTTTTTTTTCTTTTTGCATCTGTTGTAGACTTCAAAGAAATAATTACATACTTAGTCTAAATAGTAATTAAAATTTTAAAAATTGTTCTCAGGTGCAGATTCTGGACAAATATCTGAAGAAACATGGAATTTTCTTCAGTCAATCTATGGTGGAGGTCCAGAGATTATACTCAGACCACCTGTTCCTCCAGTAGAACCTGATATCTTGCAAACAGAGGAGAAGATTGAACTAGAAACTCATGGTCTGTAGCTACTGTGTAAAAGATGAACTTGTAAGGAATCTAGCTTCCTTACAAAATGCCCAAAATACATTCCGAAAAGTTTTCTCTTATGTATGTTGGAGGCACAGCTCACTGGGCATTACATAAACCACAGAACAGTAAGTTGAAATATGTATTACAATTTATTTAAATAGAGGCTGTTTCTCTGTTTTGGAAGGCATGTGGTTTGTACATTTTGGAGTGTTTTGTCAATGGAAAAAATGTAATTTTGGAACTTTTTGGTATAAGTAAAAATCCTGTTATATCCTTAGACTTGAAAATAGGGACAAACTTTAGAGATGTTCAATAACCCTTCTGATTACTGATTGGGCTTCTGATATCTTTAAACTTTTGCCTGTCTTAATTGTACAGTCTTGACAAGATTAGGTATGTGGGAATATATTTTAAATGGATTGCAATCAATAACAAAGAAAAAGGATTTTTATTTCCTAAATGCTCAGGAAAAAAATTCTCACTTATTTTGCACTGTAACTATATAAAATGGGTAGTATAAAACATCCAAATACTTATTGTATTTGAATGGATCAAACATTAGTGTAGATTGAATATTGTTTTAGTCAGCAGATGTCATAACTTATTACCTACTAAATTTTACATCCTATTCTAGTCTTCTGTAATTCTATAAACCTGGCTAGTGTCTTTAATAGTATATGTAACAAAAAGATTTAGTCTTCTCTAGGGTAACGTTTGAGAGCATGAAGAGTGAAATGTGAAATGATTATGGACATGACTGATACAAATTTCAGAAATTAAATTGTCTGGTCTCTTGAATTACATTCATAAACAGTTCCATTTGAAGGATTTTATTGTATTGTAAAAAATTTCCATTGGCATGATGACCTATAATGTCAGAAGCTGGATAAAATGTATATATTGCAAAACTTTACTGAATGATTCATATTGGAATGCAGAATGGCTCTTGCTCTTGTTTTTGCCTGATACTGTTACCAAATAAGCAGCATTATGCAAGGCTGGATCAATAAAAAACAAATAAACTGTGGAAGAGGGGGGAAAAGCTTTCTTAAATGTTTTTCATTTATTACATCAATACAAAAACTTTGTAAGTCATTATGGTACTGCTCCCACACCCCACCTAACTGTATTTCTTGACTACATTATGTTTAGGCAATAATGTTGACAGTTCTAGCTCCAAAGCAAGTAAATGCTGACATAACATTCTTCTGGATAATTTTATATCTAGTATAAATTCAAACTGGTTTTGAACTAAAGCACTTACAGCCATTTTGGCTAGAAAGCCACCTATAAAAGTCCTGTAACCTTAAATACATGCTAATGTGCTGTGTAGGAGTCCTCAGTTCAGTCTTCATGTAAATCCCAGTATCTTCCTCAGTTTAACACAGAAGAACTAGAGCTAGAAACATAGCAGTGCAAATAAGAGGGTACATGGACAGCAGTATGGAGCCAATGGTGATATATATATATATGGCTGGTACATAAGGAAAACATTTTTCAATTTTAAACTGTATCACAGTCTAAGTTTCTGAAGTTGTATCTAAGTGCTCTTTAAATTCCAGAGCAGGTCATAGGACATCAGCAGCTGAGAAGCCTTGCATGTAGATGGGTGTAAATGTAAAGAAATGGTGAGGAGAGACTTCTAATGTCCAACTGTGTGTTTGGTCAAATTTAAATTTGTAGATTGGTCGACCTGAAGTGAGTATGGAGTTTCCTCTGTATGTACAAGGTAAACATCATGCTGCTTGAGGTAAAGTTAACTTGCTTACGAACAGTCAGTAATAACTTGCTGACCGTGACGTGTGGAAGGCTTTTTTGTCCTCCCATCTCCATTTTTCTTTTTTGGGGGGGGCGGGGGTCATTTATTCATGTTAGGGTGACTAAACTCAACCTGGATTTATACTGTCTTTTTTTAACTTTTTTTTTCCCTTTCTCTCCCCCTAAGGTATCATCTCATTTAAGGTATTATTCAGGTTCTCTAACATACTAAAAGTAAATAACTATGAATAGGTCTGCACCTACATGGTAACTGAAAATTGGGTAATATTTTCTTGGTTAAAACACTGGATGGTGATCGGGTTTACCAATTTCTTCAGTGCTTTCATCAATAATCTGGATGGTGGAACAGACAGCCCCTGTCAAACATGGGAGAGAAAAATGGATTGAGTGTTAGAGAGATAAGTGTGTTAGGGGAATGAAGCAGTTCTGTGCTATGTATTCTGGGCAGATCAGACTGAGTTAAAAATCCAGTGACACCAAAACAAAACCTGTTCTGGGTAATAGCAACAAAAGCATCAGATGTGAGGCACAGGAGGTAATTATTCTGCTCTACTTGATGCTGTGCTGCTTGTGAGATCTCATCTTTACTGTACCCTACTTTGGACGCTAAATGATGGCAAATACAAGTTGGAGAGGTTATTTCAGAGAGGAGCAACAAAGCTCAGTGTTGAAAATGAAGTTGTTCTCTCACTTAAAAGAATTCTGAGGATGCAAAACTTCCAACATGGAAATAATTGCTGGGTAGTAGTGAACAGTTCTTCCTAGATGAGTAGGAATATTTGCCTCAGCTTTAGCAATGGTGACTTGTGCTGGGTCTAGGTAGCTTATTAGAAATCTAGAAATCTTTTAGCAGTTTTGTCAGTCATTTCCACTGGGTGTCTAGTCAAACATAATCTTAAACTGTGATAGACATAGATCAGTAACAAGACAGTTTAAATAGCAGAGTTTGTGAAATGCCTCTGTCACCACAGCAAAAGGCATCTTCACACAACAACTGTTTGTCATGCTTAAACAGAAATCCTGAGCTTGCAGAGATTAAATAGATGTGTTTGTGTTCAAGACAGACAGTTCCAAAGGGATGGCTGTCTTGCTTTTAGCCCTGTGAGAGCTCTACAGGGGATTTTATGCCACAGAAATGGAAGTAGCCTTTTAAAGTAAGACAGTGTGGGAGAATGCCAGATGGATGGCTTGTGTGTGTTGGAGGGAAGGCAACACTACAGAGTGTAGGTAAAGGAGCAGCGTTTACTGTGAAGAGCTGTCTGATTTGCAGCAAAGAAAGAATGCATCTCAGGAAGGGGCTGTGGAAATTACTTTTTCCATAAGCCTTTCACCAGACTATTTGGATTCTTTATTCATTTGTTTCCAGTTGAGAAAACACAGCAATGTGTTTGAGTGCCAAGGAAGCTGTCATTTCACGAAGGGAAAAATCCAGTGGAGTCCTTGTTTCAGGCCTGGGAAATACAGGCTTGAGCTGTTAAAAGCCTGCTGTTCAGTCTGTTAACTTTAATCCTTTCTTCTGGAGAAAACTCTGTGAGGGTGTGGGGGACTTACCAGCTCAAAGCTTGATTTCTCTAAATTTGTCAAGTGTTTTTTGCAAGTAGTATAGCTAACTTCATCTGAATCCCCAAGGAGAGTGCTTCAGGTACTATGGGATGTAGCTGAACAGTATAGTTGGAGGAGGAAAAGATCAGTGGAAGAGCAGTTGAATTACTTGGTAATAAAATAAGGCACTTGTATACTACACTTCAGAGGTGAGAGCTAAGTTTGCTCAACAGAGCAAATAAAAATGGCTTGCTTGTTAGCTGTAAAATTATCCCATGTTATACTTCTACTGACTTAAAGGGCAGTCTCTTCTTTCTCTATGACTGGAACATCAGGCAATGAAGGAAGTTCTGAAGACAATTCTGTGTTGCAAATTCTTTGTTTAACTTGGGTAGTCCAGAAAGCTGTTTCTGCAAGTACAATCTAAATTAGTCCTGTATCTAGGGACAGATAGGTAATGTAGATACATACATAGAAAATGCATGTAGTCTATTTCTCTGGTCTCTTAATTGAACTGCGACTGGAGGCACTACAGTAATTAACTTTGGTTCTGTGTTGGAATAGTGACCTCACGGAGATACGTTATCAAATGTATCTGCTGTGGGGGTTCTGCTCTCAGATGGGTCCCAGTGGTAATAGCCTGCTAGGTAAGTTGGGGGCTTCATGCACTTTAAAAACTGTATCTAGGTAAGATGAAAAAGGGCAAAAGCCCTTTTAATTCCCATCAGACCAACGCAGAACTGTTTTGATAACTCTGCATATCTTATTTTAATACTGTTGTCACTGTCAGTTATTGAGTTGCCTGCATGCAGCAAAAACATGTTTTAATGTATCCTCTAAGATCTGTTTGACAAAATCTGCTGTAGGTAAGCACTCTGGTGCAGCGCTACAAGCCTGCCAAATCTGAATTCAAGGGAGAACAGCTACAACCATTGTGGCTACATGTCCTTGGCATTGAATGCAGAGATCGTGCATTTGAATTTTACTGCTCTGTCTTGATATTATACTGTGACTTGCAAAATTACTATATACTTCTGGGTCAATGAAAGCTAATTTATTTAGGGAGTTTTATTCTGATTCTTCTTTCTGACAATATCATATTTGATGTGGAAGTTGTAGTCTGTTTAGCTTTGCTTGGGAGTCGTGTAGTCATATAGGAATGGTTACTGTTCTGTTGACAGCACTGTGCTGATAGGAACTAACTTCTCACCAAGCTGTCAGAGTAGATATGTCAGAAGATTGGAGCTAACTAGTAGTAGTGTTTTAGTCCCTACTCTGAAAGCTAGATGATAATGTACTCTTAGAAATGTGTTCTTCTACCAGAGTACAACACTCTGTGACATTTCTATTTAGAGCTTTTTAAAAATTTGTATGGTGTTATATATTGGTAAAGAGAGCTCTAGAGCAGGGTAATTTAATGTAAGAATCTGTTGAGTTAGCAGTATTTCCCACTTACAGTGGGATATCAGCATAAAGTTAGAAATATGTTTGGCTAGAAAATACATTGTGTGGGTGAGGCTGTTTTCATTTGTGGAACAAAGGTTAAATATGCCCATCTAGGTCTGAATTTATCATGATATCTGATGCAATTTGATGTGTTATGCTAACACATTATGTAAGAATCCTGTTTCTCAGACTCAAAACTCATATGGTGATTGACTTTTTCTAACACAAGATATCCAAGGCTTTCTTAAAAGGACTAAAGCCCAGAAGTTGCTTTCAAGCTAGTATTATAGGCATTTACTTACAATTATGCTGCTAACATTTGAATTGTTTTTGTTCTCCTGTTATTCTTCATATAAGTTGATTTGGACACTCAAACCTGAGATTTGGAAAATTTACAGGAAAACTTAGAGATATTCTGCTTAAAGTGGCAAGTGGTTACTTCATATTTGTTGTACAACTATTTTATACTGAACTAAGAAAATTCTGTTCCATTTATTCCTTTTGAATTCCCCGTGTACATCTGGCTTAGTGCAGTCTAAGCAGTTTTCTCACTGAAAACCTTTCAGCTCTTCATTTTGCCCAGGAAATGAGTAAAACAACTAGGCTTTTTCATTCTTCCAAACAGATGGCTTTTCTGGCTTCCCTCTATACTTAAGCCATCCAGAGCTGACAATGGGTAGCAGGAAGCAAAATAAGAGTTCTAGATTTCTGAAGTGTCACAAAGAAAAGCAAATAGCTTTCAGAGTAATTTCACAGAAATTATCTGGTTGCAAACAAACTTGGTTTTGGTTCATATTAGCCTTCAAAATCTTAGCAGAATAGAAAATAGCCTTGTTCAGTGAAAAAAATAATGTTAAAGGGCTATTCTTACTAACAGTGAAAAGTATAACTTGCTTTCTCAAATATGTGCTATAATATATATAGCTGTTTAAAACATGTGACTTGTTTTAAATTAAGAATAGCTTCAGCCACTCAACAAGGTGACAAGGCTGTTTCTCCATAAAAAACAGTGTGAACCCTGTCACACAGGAAGATAAAAATGTCATCTATTTATAATACATTTAACATTACAGGTGTTCGCTTACAATAGCAGAGCCATGTCAGTTACAGAAAGCTGGTTTTATTTATTCTAACACAAAACTTTTCTAAATGTATGTCAGCTGAGATGAGCAGTGACAAAAAGGTCTGTTTGTGCAAAACATCACTGATGTGTCTGATGCTTTATGGATAGTTAGTAATACTGCAGGCTAAGCACTTGACAAGTTTCCTTATAGGGCTTGTAGATGGGTGGACTTAAAATGCAGTAGGAACATGATGTTTCTAAGTTGACTAAGCAAGAAAATTAGTCTTGTGACTTGTTCAAGCTTAACTCGATTAACTAAAAGAGTAAAATACAAGTTGTTGAAATGCGTTGACATGAGGGCAAAATGACTATCAACTTACTGATTGTATGCCATTATGATACAAACTGTCAGAAAAAAGTAAAGTTGGAGTAATAGGAATGCATTGGTTATTTCTGCAGTTTTGATACGCCTTTATACAATGCTCATGAATCTTTTTCTTTTCTTACTGGTCATTTGTGCAGCAGCATAAAAATAAAATAAAGCAGTCACCATCCATGAAAAGTTTTCGATATATAAATGAAGTTCAGAAGATTTAATTTCCACTTGGAACTCACAAAGAACTTAATGCATAGCAAGAACTTCAGTTAGATCCATTTTTGGAGTAGCCTGCACAGGAGAAAGTAAATCTTTCAAGTACTTTGTTGAGAAGAACAAAAAGAGCATAGGAGAGGAGGCACTTGATTTTTACACGTAAGAAAAAAACTTAGCTCAAAACATTGCCAGCTGTCAAAAAAGAAAAACAGCAATCTTTGTCTTTCATCTCACAGGACAATTGCAAGACCTTTTCATTGTCATGGTTTGTGAATAGTTCTGGCCAGAAATGAATATTTTTCTAGGTGACTAATTTTGTTCTGTCCTGTGTGTTTTTTAATGTACATGCTGAAACAAGATGTCCTGGTTTCCATAGCAATACATGGAAACACCCCCATCCTTCCCCAGGGTGTCTGTTAAAACGCGAACCCAAATGAACAGAAATACAGCACTTGCTCAGGCTGTGAATGTGCATTTGTTTCCACCAATGTGCACACCTTCTCTTTAGGACCAGAAGAAAGGGCCCTTGGAGGTGTTCAGCTATAACGAAGTGCACTCATACATGCCAAAATGCTCATTGCTTGGTAGCTGTCAATTCAGTTAGATTATATTTTCAATTAAATTTCTAGTCTAATACTGAGAATTTTCTATTTAGATTTACTTCAACTGTAGAAGCAAGAAATAAGGCATTTAGCTATGAGCTTTTGTGGTGTCCCATCTTCTGAATAATTTTCAGTAAGAGAAATGTATTCTTCCTTACCGTGTTTGTTTCTAGTGAAATTAATCTGCTTTCCAGCCAAGCTGGGTAGTTTAGGTAATCTCTCTCTTACACTTGATTAGCAGCAATCTGGACTTCAGGTGTGCAGAGGCTAGTCTTCCTGGGCTCTTTCTGTGGAGATTGGAAAAGATGTGGGTAACGGGAGGTGCGTTCTGGGGTCCTCCTCTGCAAGCCTCCCCGGAAGGTGTAACCGCTGTTAACTAAGTGTGAAAAGCACCTACCCTCCACTGTGGATTTGAGTCCTGAACAGGGATCTCTCCAGTGGTGCTGGTGTCCACTTCTGTGTGATGGCAGTTCAGTTTCAATAAAAATTCAATCTTTCATGTCCTGTATGAGAGGGCCCTAATCACAGACTAGGCTTGTCCTTAAAAAAACCTTTTGTTTGGAGAAAAAACATGCCTAAAAGCTAAGCAGCAATGTTGCAGGTTGCTGGTTGGTTTTTTTTTTTTACTTAGATACCTCCTTCTTTCTTGAAAACTTCTCATCTCACATGTGTTTTTCTGGTTCACAGTGAATATACTACAGGCTGTTTTGTTTGAGTAACAATAGAGCCCTTTATTGCAGACTAGGACTTGAAGGAATATGCAAGGTAGTCAAAACAATAACAGGGATATTCCATGACCTGATGCATTTTTATGTAGGTTGTACATAATGGAAAGTATTCCTGAGAGTACTCCATGTAACAAAGGGGAGTTTCTAAAGGAGAGAGAGGGGAAAGGTAAAAGTGGTTGTTTGGAAAGGAGTTTGCAACATCTATAGGAGGCAAAACTCCTAGAGTAAGTGAACTCTTAAAGTCAGTGTTAATGTGAACTCTCCTGTAAGGTAACTACTAATACAGACTTTGGTGTTTGAGTAGCCTTAGGCAAGAATGCCCATGCTCCAGCTCCCACTCTAACCCCGTTAGTCAAAACTTCGTGTCTCATGTGAAATCTTCCAGAACCTGGAAATCTGGATTGTTGTTTTCTTGAGGCCTGAGTCAAAGTTTATACAGTAGAATAACAACATGCTCAAAGTAACTGAAACAAAGCAAATAAAAACAAAGTTGCTTGAACTGCTTTAGACACCAATATTTCAGTTTTGAAATGTCAAACCACACTCTTGGGCATTAAAAATGATGTAGAATACATTCTGAAAAACAAGGAGCTTCCTTTTGGGTATACTGCTTTTATGTTTAATGAGTTCCAATGTGGAAATTTTTTTTTTAAATAAGGCACTACAGTCTAGCTATCATTTCTTGTCTACCTGACTTTGAAGTCTCTACTGAAATTAGAAAAAGGCATGTAAATGGGAATACCTCATGAGCGAGGAGTGCTTATACATTGTACTGAATATAGCCTAATGAATGACTAAAAATAAGTATCAGATCACTGCAAATTTTTTTAGACCAGTTTGGGTTAGGATGCCCCTACTTTAAATGTATTGACATAAAATGGGGATAAAGTAATAACTGCTTGTTAACAGACTATGATACCTTTCAGTAACTGGAGTCAACTCCACAGTAGTCTGTATGGATTCCTAAATTGTTTAATGTACATAACCTTTATCAATGACTGGAGATTGTTCTGTTTAATAAATAACTTTGACCCCACACACCTTGTTCCTACCAAAAAAAAAAACGGGCATTCTAAATTTATGGCTAGAGTGGATTTATTTTGAGTAGATGTAGACCAGATGTGTGTTATAATGCTGTGCAACTTACCACAATTGTGTTGGGGAGGGTGTGGGGGGAAAGGGTTCAATTGTGATTTTTAGTAACTTTTAAAAGTTAATTTTGACATGCTGACTTCCATACCCACTGTAAGGTCTTTGTCCAGGTAGTATGTGAAGTAAACTAAAAACATGCATTTTGTTACTGTATTGCAGAATTGACAATATTGTAACTTTTACCAGAAGTTGTGGCAAAAAAAAACTTGTACAGTCTCTGATGTAGACTGACTCCTGAAGCAGCACCTAAATGAGTCAGGAAGCAGCGTCTTCAGGCAGCTTTTTTTTTCCTTACAGTTTAGATACCAATTTTGTTCATCTAAAGCATTTTACTTTGGGTAAAAACACCGGCAATAATATTTTGTTGTTGATCTTAAGGAGAATCTAGCCTTTTTCATATTCATTCTTTATATATGGTAGCATTACTGGAAAGAAAATAGAATTTAGGGCTCCCCAGGGAATACAACAGGCAGAACTGAGCAGCAAAGCAGAGGACCTATAGCAAAGAAAACGGTGATTCTGTAAGTATGCATGTTTACACAGAAAATGGTCTTAATGCTGCTTTGGGTTGGGTTTTTTTTTCTTTTAGCCCAACAAAAACTTCCCTTATATACCTTTTTCTGTAAGTGTCATTGGAAGTTTCCTCTCCACAATGCAAACACTTTTTCAGAAATATGTAAATTCAAAATGCAGAAGGCCACCAATGAAGTACCTACAAACACACGATAATGAATTAGTGCAGAGTCTTCTGAGTGTTGTGCTGAGCTAACTCTCACCCAGCCCAGGACAGTTTATGAGGTTTGGGTTGTACTGTGGAAGTTGACCTTATGGAACCTAAGATGACTTCAGGAAAAGTCTCTCTGTTGTCCTCTGTGCAGCCACCCAAGTAATTCCCCACAGCCAGCCAGTCCCCTGCAGCTGCCCATGAGTCAGAGCAAATAAGCGAGAGCTGAACTCGAGATGAATCCAGCTATAATCTTCTTTGTCCTCCATGCCCTTTTTCAGAGCCCGTGTAGATCTACTGCTGTAGCCAAGGACATAAGTCCTGCTTTAACTGCAGTGCTGGGTAGTGAGCAGTAATAGTTTGCTAAGGTTCTCGGGACGTAAAGATACCAGAGTAGCTGTCTCAGAACCAACCTAGCTGTTCCCTTCTCAACTGTGCCAGATTGTGAAGAGTGACCCTTATTAATGTTTTTTCTGGAAAAAAAAAACACAATTTTTTGCCAATAGTAGAAGTGATTAAGCTAGGTCATGGATTGAGATATGTAGAAGCAGCAGTGCTGCACACGAGCCATATAACAGCTTCACCAAAGCTAGACCTCATGGTCACAGGCAGTTCTCAATGCACAAACATGAGCTGAGGTTTCAGTGACATTGGGAGGTGTGAAATATGTCAGCTCCTGATTTGTAGGATGTGCTGACTTGAGGGGAGGGACACTGATGGGTTTTTCCCCATTGTAACATGAGCTGCTATTAACGCCATTCCCCCCTTGATCAGGATAGGGGGTTAGTTTGGGGTTGTTTAGTTCTTTTACTTAACGTTGATGAGGCCAGAGAAACCATTACTGCCCTATAGATACGAGTAACGCTTGAGGCTGCCCATAATAAATGCAGCTAGCTGTTACCGGTACCAGATACACACTGTAGCACAGAGGAAACAGCAGCTGCAAGACTTAGCAATGCCATATAGTTCGGGTAAAGTTTATGAGGAAACATGTACTGGAAGTGAAAATGTACTGGAGAAAGCTATGGGTGCTGCTAGGCAGCAGCATATTCCTCTATAACTCAGAATTATTTAAAAGCTGCTCTAGGACACTGCGGGGAAGGGGCTGCAGGATAGCACAAGTGGGTGCAAAGGAGATTTTGAGCTGTGGAGACAACAGAGCAGATGTAAAGCACCAGGCAGTTACAAAGCAGGTTTCTCCAGGTTTAAATGTAAATTCTCTTGGGTGGAGGTCTTAGTAAACCTGCTTGATCTCAGTTCTTACTACACATGGACTGCTTTTTTCTTCTTTGCATGTTGTTAATTTTCCTCTGGAAGGTTAGCCAAGCCAAACTACCTTGTAGATACACAATGACTGGATTAAATCCAGGGAAACGCAGGGGGCAGGTAGAGGTGGGGCAAGAGCCTGGGGAGGCATCCCTTTCATTAGCAGGATCCAGGACATGAAACATCATCCCATTAACAGCTTTTGCTCCTTGTTATCATCCCACTAGACAGTTGTTATTATCCTGAGAGAAGGTATTACTACTGAGGCAAGATGGCAGAACATTACTTAAGTCCTCCTCTGTGAATTCAAGACAGATCCTGGTGCAGGGTGTGGTTAGACAATACAGCTTGACTGTTTTAATCCTGTTGCCAGAAAGCGACTGCTGCCAAGAGAGGGTTGGCTTGTTCCTCCCCTTTACTGGCAACACTCTCTCAGCCCCATCTCAATGGCTAGCTCTTCTGTCTGTCTCCACTGTGAGCCAGTGCAGCTTATTTTCTAGCTGAAAACTAACGGAACAGGAATAGTTGCTCAGTGCTTTAGGAAGTTGGTGGTTGGTTTGGTTTTATTATTTTTTTTTTTTTCACATTCCTGTGGCCACTGAAGGGTACAGCTGAGGAACAGCTGACCTGCTCTGATGGCCATCTGACACAAGGCACGGCTCTTCTCCCTGCCTCCCTAATGCCCACTCTGGTGCTTCACCTACTCTCATGGTAAACTACCAAAGAATCCCACAAAGAGCAATACCCAAAAAAACCATTTGATTTTGCTGAGCCGAACCCTCAGTTTTACTGGGAAAGCACAAACACTTGTCTGAAATGCAGTAATATCTTCAGCCGCTGCAGCTGTTCAGCAAAGTGAACATATTTCTAAATGGATTGCAGCTCACCACATCTTAGTGCTTACAGGTGCTCCTGCAGTAATGCAAAAGGCTCTGTTCCTCTTTTGAACGGCTGCATGAGAGTGCTGGCATGAATTCAAGAAAAAAATTTCCTTCCCTCACTTGTGGGATTTCAGTCTGATTGCAGGCAAAGAGTTCTAAGGCAGCAAGGCGCAGCTGTAATTGCTTGGGAAGGTGGAAAAGCTATGGGGTGGAGGGGGTTCTGCAGGCTCTGCCATGGCAGAATGAGCAGCTGTATGACCAGACTTGCAGTTTGGGCAGTTAGGGCTTTAATAAATCTGCTTTCTTTACAAAAGTATCAATCAGCTGAATTACTCAGTAACTACTTTTAAAATCAACTGAAAATAACTCTCCAGTACTTAAGTCTTCTGTTACAGAAAACTCTTTTAGAAAATACATTTCTATTACAGAAAACTCTTTTAGAAAATACATTTCTATTACAGAAAACTCTTTTAGAAAATACATTTCTATTACAAAAAACTGATTTCCTAGCAATCTGGAAATGTGTTAATTCTTCATAATGGAAAAGTTCTTTAATATCATAAGCATTTAACAGCAAACTTAAACAGTCTTTTGTGTTTCTTGGCTGCATGAAGCTCTTCCACATGTGTTACAACCACAGTGTAGCAGGAGAAAAACAACGAGCGGCTACAAGAGTAGGGAGAGACGGAGCAGTTCCTCTGTAGTACAGAGGTAAATAATCTCCTATTTGAGCAGACCGCGTGCGTTAAACAGTAACTCCTGGTGATCGCACACGCATTAGCAGAGAACCAGGCTGCTGCTACCAAAACTGAGAGATTTAATGCAGGATTGATTACGTTTTAGTCATTATCTGGAAGGCTGGAGTGCCCCACGGTGCCTGTTTCCGGGGCACTGCTGTGAGGCAGCTGGGAGAGCGCTGGAAATTGTCGAGGAGCCTCGAGCAACCCTGCCTCACTTCTAGGGCCAAGACTGACTGCGGAGGCAGGCGCGGGACTTCCAGAGGCAGGAACTGCCTCGTACGACCCGGGAAGCAGCGCTCCCAGTCGGCAGAATATCGCCCACGAGCCGGTCTCCCCGTCCCCTTTCTGACCGCAGCAAACCTGCAAGTCACCAGGCGCTGGCCGGCTGCTACCGCTACCGGCGCTGCTGGGCGCCAGAGCAGCCTGCCAGAGGGGGCGGCAGGCGGGACGGTCGCGAAAGTGGCCGGCACGGCGGGAGCACCCATAGCCGCCGGCCGCCGCTTCGGGCCGCGCCGCCCTTCCTCCTCCTGCCTCAGCCGCCCTCGTCCCTCGGCGCCCCGCCAAACACCTGCCTCGGCGCACGGGGTCACGTCCCGGCCCCCAGCCGCCTCGCAGCGCCGGCCCTCCCCTCGGGGCACGCCGGAGAGCGGCGCCGCTCTGCCCCCACCCCCGCCCAGGGGGTAGCGGGCCGCCCTCCGCGGCCGTTGGCCGCGGGCACGCCGGGCCGGCCGCCTCCGCCCTCTGCCAGCAGGCGGAGCTGCAGGGAGCGGGTCCCCGCCGCAGCGGCTGGAGGGGGAGGGGAAGGAAGCGGAAGGAGCCGCCGCCGCGCTGAGGGGAGCAGGCGCTGTGCGGAGCCGCCGCCGCCGCCGCTGCCTGGTGCGGGCGGCACGGAGGGAGCGAGCCGCGCACGGGGCTGCGCGGGCCGACCGCGCCCGCCGCGCCAAGGAGCGGGCGCCAGGTGAGGGCTCGGGCGCGGGCCCGGCCCCGGGGGAAGGGGGACCCGGATGGTGCCGAGTTCGGAACCCGCGAGGGGAGGGGGAAGGAGGAGGAGGGAATGAGCGGGGGGAAGTCCCCACGTGACCAGCGCGTGCGGGGAGGAGGTGGCGGCTCGCGCGCCCCGTTCGAATCAGCTGGCCCGCAGCGGCGCCTCGTGCGCCTGCGCGGCGGCCCCGGCCCCGCCCCCGCGCCCCTCCTTGTCCCCCGAGCGTTACGTGCGCGCGTGTGTGTCCGTGCGCGTGCTCGGTCTGACACGGCGCGGCCGGGGACACGTGCGCGGCGCCGCGGCCGCCATGTTGGGTCTGAGCGGGGTGCGGGCGGTGCGCGTGCGTGCGTGCGTGCGCGCGGGGCCGGGTCGGGTCGCGTCGCGGGGCGGGGGGGAGCGGATGGAAATGAAATCTCGCGAGGTCGCGCGGTCCCTGCGGGAGCGGGTCGGCTGCGGGATGGCGGCGCAGCGCTGGGCGTGCTGGGTAATGGTAACGGGGGCCTGGGGGGCGGGGACCCTGGGACCAGCCTCCTCCCCGCCATCGTGCCCCGGGCCACACGGGGAGCGGGGCGGGGTCGGGCGCCCCGGGGAAGCGCGACTGGCTCCGCTCCCTCCTCCCCCTCGCCCCGGCCCTGCCCCGCCTCACCTCAGCTCACCTCACGCCTGCCCCTCGCAGCGCCCGGGCCGCGCCGTGGCAGCCCCCCGGTCGCCTCTGGTTCTCCAGAGGAGCGCCGGCTCCGCGTCGCGGTCCGTACCGTGTCCCATTGCCTGCTCTGCGCTTCTCCTCCCCATCCCCCTTCCGCTGCACCGCCTGTGCCTTTGCCACCGGGGCCCTCCAGCCGCGGGTGCCGGGCTTGCGGGCAGAGCCGCTGGCGCCGTCCCGGGGCGGGCGAGGAGTCCCGGTGTGCCCCTCGGTGTACCCCGCTGTCCTGCCATGTCACCAGCTGGACGGGGCGACCAGCTTCCCAGCGCGAACTTGGCTGTGGCTCTGGCTGCTTCAGGGCTGCCCTCACAGCATCACTCTGCGTTACCATCCAGAGGTCCCCTGGCCCTTCCTTGACCAACGTGCCCTCGGGCCATGCCCTTGCCCCTCACAAGTGCTTCGTGGCGGCGTGGCTGTCTCGGCGTGCTTTCCACACCCTGTCCCGTGCTGTGACTTCTGTAGTCATTCAGGTTTCTGCAGCTGAACTAGAACTGTGCAGTGTTGTTTCAGGATGCAGGAGTCCTAAAAGCAATCCTTAACATCACGGGTCTGGCTTTTCTTGAGGCTCTGATATATGTCCCATTATATCCCAAACTTGTAAAATACGTTTCTGTTTTGTGTGTGGAAAAACAATTCCAGTAGTATCCAAGCATCCCAGCTCAGCAGTATCCCCTTTGTCTCTCCTAGTCTTGATCTCCCTTAAGGAAGAGCATGTGGTTCTGCTACTTCCTTATGGTGTCTTGTATTCTGTCCCTGATTATCCAGGAGAGCTGGCAGATTTTGTAGTCTTGCGGTATAACTCTTCCTTTTACTAATCTAGTTTTAGGCTGCCACGTAGCTGATACTAAATTTTTGTAAGATAATGTGTTCTTTAGGCTTTGAAGTTCCATGCTTTCTTTTGGAAACACACTTGCATTTATTATTAAACAAATTGTAGTACCTCTTCTGTGGTTGTACATGTATTTGCATGTTTTCAATTGATATTGTCATTATTCCTCTACTAATAACATAGCAATTGTTTACTGAGGCATTTCATAGTAAATGCTAACTTGTGCAACCTTTTGATAATACGCTTTTTTGGATGTATTTCTAACATATGGTTAGATACTGTGCTTTCCCTGCCTCCTAGCTGCTTCAAGGACTGGTGATCTAGTCAGGATGGGTAGATTTGGCGTTAGCAAAATTTGATTCTTTTCATAAGCAACTATAACTTTTCAGAAAATAAGTTGGCAAGTTACTGTTCCAGTCTGTTTTCAGGTATCTTTTAATCTGTCCATGCGGTTTTTCAGATAATTAGCATTAGTATTTGCTTAATCAGAAGTGGAAAAAAGTTTATGTAAGGAAAAAAAATGGTGATGTGTTTAGCAGTAGGGGAGAAAAATGTAGTCCTTTTAAAGTAAAGAGTATGTGGTAAAATGTTGAAAAAACCCCTTCAAGTCACCCAATTGAAGTCACTCATAAAACTTTGAATGCCTTAGAAGGGGTTAGCAGTTAGTAATTTACTTTAACGTGACTTTTAGCAAGTCATTCAGAACCTGAACGACTTTGGTTGCAGGCTTGCTTATTTCATAAAAAAATTTCAATGTCTTGAATTTACAGTGAGGCTTTTTTGTGAGGTACTGTTGCATGGTACAACCGTGTGTGTCAGTAAGGAGCCCAGTTATGACCTTAAATTGAAATACTGTAGGTAATTTATGTGTCTGGTTATTTAGTCCAGTATAGGTAGTGTTGCAATTCTCATTTTTACCACTGTTATCTGAAATGATTTTACCTTTGCGTTGCATACTCCCAAGTGTGTAACTGTTTGTGTAGTGAGACTCCTCTCTGCTGTCCACAGTCTAATACAGAATAAAGGCTTTACTCTCCCAATGTTTCCAAGAGTCTTAAGGATACTTTTTTTGTTTATTTCTGGTTCTTCCGGATTCTATTAGTTATTTTGAGTAGGTTGACTTCAGGTCAGTGAGAGTTGTGTGCTTGATACAAGGTGACAAGACTTTTACTCTGCTCTTTTACAGCCTTGTTGGATAAGAGAAATAAGAAACATTTTCTTATTTTTTCTGGAAGTTGGAACAGTGGTCTTGGAGTCTTCTAATTGTGGACGGTTTTTGTTTTTAAAATTACTCTTTCACATTTGAAAAGCTTTCTTTAAAGTCTTTAGGGCTAATCTGTTTGGGTTTGTTTTGGTTTGGTTTTCCCAAAAATGGAAGTCTTTGCATTGTGTGGGAATGATGATATAGGTCTCTCTGGTCATAAAGAACCAAATTTGCAAGAGGTAACTTTTCAAGTATTCAGCACTGGCTTTTAAACACAGTTTTACATTCAGGGAATACAATACTGCAAGACCTATTGTTCACTCTTCTAAGGGTTGTTTTCAACTTACTGAGATTATTCTAGACAGGTATTTGTAGAACTTGTCCTTAAAAACCTTGAACAAGAAAAATTCTGTCACCTCTGTAGGTGGGAGTGAAGTTGCAGAAAGCGAGAAACTTTCGGTTCTGTAGTGAGGAAGCTTGGGGGTTTTTTTTGGTTTTTTAGGTTCCAAATTAGGTGGTTTTTGCTGGGAATCAAGATACTGATTATAAGAACTTGCTTTTGGTAAACTTTACTCTTAAGGATATATTGTTCTGGTCATAAGAACATCGTAAATATGTTTTGTACTTCAAAGACTGCCTTGCTTCTCTAAGAACCATCATGAGTTTATTTCAGTTTTGTGAAAACCTTCTTTCTCATTCAGTAACTCATAAAACAGTGAAGAAATGCAGAGCTGACCATTAAATAGTGTGTTCTCTTTCTTACTGAATCCTTTCATACAAAAAGACTTTGAAAAAGATTCTCTGATTATGTGCAGCTTTGTAATCAAAAGTTTTGGTTTTGTAGCACAATGAGTTGATAATTTATTCAGTTTGTGTTTGACATTTGTGTATTAGTTCCAAGTTTGCGTGTAACAACTTTCCTTTATACACACAGTTAGTCATACAAGAGGGTTTTTATATCTTCAGGTGAAATGTTTGGTAGCTTAACATACAGTAAATGTTCTTTAAAGTTACATTGTTTTGAGGCTTACAGTGAATTCAGTTAAACAGAAATGCAGAAAGATCAACTAGTCCAATCCTCTGCCCTTTGGAAGTGTACTGAGATCATTCCTTCTGATGACCAAGTTCCTCTGTGTTGCTTTTTTCAGCAGCTCATCACCCCATGGTTAAAGTTTTACCTGATAACCAATTTAAATATTTTTTGCTTTGCGTTAAGCTGATTGCTCTGTCTTACTGTTTCAGAAAGAATCAGTTGATTCATCTTGTAGTGATGCTTTATCTATTAGCTGCCCTCTGTATTTTCTGGTCTACTCAAAGTCATAGGAATATAAATATTGGCAAGATAGACAATTTGACTGTGCAAGATTTTAAAGGTGATTTTACACGAGCAGATTTAAATACAGTGTTTATACACAGATAATTGTTTTGATTAGTGGGTGCATGTGGCAGACAAACTAGTGGTAAGAAGGGTAAAGGCTTACCTTTTAGCGAATACAGGAGTGATAGAGCAGTGAGATTTTGTTAGTCTTTTACAGATTTGTCATGCAAAATCCTTGATTTGTGTCCCTAAAATGTAGTGATTTGAACTTTAAAACACTTTTTTTAGTTAGAAAATTTAAAAGTCTTAAAGGAAATGAGTGTTTTGAGAGTTTACCTATTTGTACGTAAATAGTAACATCCTACTTTTTGTTGTTGTTTTTGTTTTACTGATGCGTGTGTATGTACGTAAGATCTGAGTTTTTCAGAGCTAGTGATGTTGTGGGGGTTTTTTGTGAGGGGGCTGTGTACTATCTCTAGTATAGGAAAGAAAAGCAGAGATACAGCCCAAATTCAAAATTAAGGAAGCTGTGCAAGTGGGTTACTGTGCCACGTACAAATACATTAAAGGGAGAGGAGAGTGGTAGGGCCTGTCTTGTATATTTGTGTTTGAAAGATACTCTGCCTGTACAGCAGCAGAGTTAGGAGTTTTATCTCCACAGCTAAAGAATCTAGAAACACCAAAAATAGATACTGTCAGAGAAGATTTGCCATGCTGGTTGGTTACTTATTAATTAAATGCTCTGAGGACGTTTCAGATTGAAGGCATGCATCGAGTGGAATTGTGCAGGTGTATTTTCTGAATTTAATCCTGTTTAGTCTTTCAGTTTGTGACATGGATGGTAGAACAAAGCAGATTTACTAACTGCCTGGACAGTACAAATCTGTGAGGGAATACAAGCACTGGAGTGTGAAATGGTCCTGACAAATTGGATGAATGATCTGAACTATATGGGATGCAGTTCAGTAAAGAGAAATACAAAATAATACGTTTGGGTAGCAACAATAAACTTAAATGTGAGAAGCAACTGGCTGGGTGATGGTTCTGCAGATAAGCAGCTGTATCACAAAATGAACACAAAGGAGTCATGACAGCTTTCTGAAAAACAAGAGTCATACTGGGATATATGAACAGGATTGTTGTTGCGTGTAAGATAGGGAATTCTTCTGCAGTACTCAGCAAGGCTTCAGATGATGTACTGTCTCCATTTTTTTGTTATTCTATGTTAAATAGATTTGGACCAATTGAAGAGTCTAGTTGAAGAGTTGCAATAATGATCTTTGAGGAAAGACTGAAAGGATTGCACTTAGTCTGTAGGAGAGATGGGGAGACATACTAATAGCCTTCAAATACAGTAAAGATTGCTGCAGAGAAGAATGTTCTAAATTGTCCTCTCTAGGTAGGATAAGAAGTAATGGTGGTAAGGAGCACAAAAGGAGATTTCAATGTTAAGATAAACTTTTCAGCTGTATGGATAGATAAGCACAGGATTAAATATCTGAGGGATGTAATGGGATCTCTATTGCTGAAAGTGCTCTAGAAAAGGTTAAATAATCTCCTTTCAGAGGTGATTTAGGTATCTGTCCTTGGCACAGGAGGTAGGATGACTTGTCAGCATTTTTAGGATTTTTGTAATTTTATTGGCCATGATTTAAAAGAAAACTAAACTAAAGTTCATGGTGGAGTAAAAAAAAAAAGGTGATGTGACAGTTTGTAAAAAAATACTTCAAATGTATTTGTTACAGTTCTTTTTAATAAATGTGGGGGCTTTTATTAATGTGATGCTGAAAATAACTAATAGAGTCTTCCTTGTAGATATACTATTTTTTACTTTTACATGATTTTTTTTTTTACGATCTGCTGGAAGTAAACTGAGCTAGAGTTAGTTTTTCAGGAGACTTCACTGAGGAAGAGCAAAGTTTGAAAGATTAAGTCTAGGGGCTCAGGGAATTGGGTGTATCTCAGGCTCTGAAACTGAGCAAACCGCGTGATTTCACCTTCTTTATGTAAAATAGAGATAACGATTATTATCTGAGATGTATTTTGAGGGATAATCATCACTTGCAAAATATCTTTAGGTTTCTGATGAGTTTGTTATATATATGATGTTGTTGTAAATTGTTTTGTGTTCCATGAATTAGAAACAGATTTCACTCTTCCCATTGTTGTTTAATAGTCACATTATGGAAAAGCCTGAATAGAAATGTGTCCTTTCTGCTGTGGGTACTACTTTTAAACAAAATTTCTCCTTTGAGATTTTGTTAGTTGATTTTGAAATATTAAATTGGAAGAACCAACCTTGACACAAGAGTTGTTAAAGCTGTTTAGGGTTAAAAGTACCAGACAGTTTGATAAAGCTGTGTTTTGAACCAAATTCAGTTTAATGAATTTTTCTGTGCTTTTTTCTCCTCAGAATCAACTGCCTAAGTTCCATGTGACCTTGTTCAGGCTTTTCTGATTTTTAAAATTCGACAAAGCTGCCTTGGGCTTAATGATGAGTGAGGGATAGGCTCTGTGTCACATATGTATGTTGTTCTGTAATTAGGAAAAGGGTCGAAGTGAAACATTCTATCATGTTCTTGATGTTTAGAAGGATTTAGATAAAATAATGCTTTCCATCTACTAGTGCCTAATTGTAGTTAGGGATTTAGGACATTTTTCTATCTGACCTATCATATGCATTAAACTTGATAATTTAACTGCACAGGCTGTCATCACTGTTCATTGTAATTGATGGAAAATCAGTCATTGAAACATTGAGAAACAGGGTGTTGGTAATTGACACAACACTGGTTTTAGATCTTGATGCAATGTTTGCCTATTTATAGTTGCAATTGCAGCAGGATATGGTGGAAGTTACTTGTAGAGCTTTCTTATACTTATTTTGGTTAAATAAATGTGATCTCAAAGCTGTTAATGAGAATGCAGTTTCTGAAAAAACAAAGTCAGGAGCAAGCACTGTTCACTATATTAGAATGATGTCAGAAAAAGAATTTGTTCCTTTCAAATATTTTGAAGTCTTCCGGGGATTTTCCTTATAAGTATCACTGCAGCACAGAGGCTTTTTTGTAGCGTATTATAAAGGGGTCACAGTATCTCATGCAGTAAGGGCACAAAGGCTTAAGTCTTAGGCAGAGACAGATGCACCTATTCCCTATGCTCCACCTGAAGGGCTGTAACTGAGAAGAAATTGTCATATAGAACTGTCTGAAAAAGGCTGTTTTAATCTAAAGTTTGGATAAGTATTTTTTTGCAGAGTGGACTGGGGGAGTATATAGGCAGCAACTGACTAAAAGACTTAGACTGTGAATTTATTAACATTACAACAGATGCTGAGGGTTTTTTTCTGTTTTCAAGTGCATAATATTTCTTTGGCAACTTTAAAAATTATATTTTATTAATCATTCTAAATTTAGAGTATGTTGATACATGCTTTCTTTTCCACTCACTGCTTTCTTTTAATTTACTTGTGTTTTCTCTGTACGTTTCTCTGAAAGTCAGAGTATAACTAGCAGTGAGTTTTACTGGTTAGGTACATGATTATATTGCTTTTGTTAGTAACTGTTCTGTCTAAATTGTCACTTGAAAAGGTTTGACAATACTTCTGTGCTTTGTTATGCTGCCAGCACTGTTCTCTGGGTATTTCCTCAAAAGCTAGGCTTCAGGAAAAAAGGAAGTCAACCAAAAGTTCTCAGTTCTTTTCAGTCCTCAATCTACAATTTTTCTGGTTTTGTTTTGTTTAAATTTATTTTGCCCTGGAAAAAATAGGGCACTATAAAATAGAAACCCACTAGAGCTTATAATTACTACTTTTATTAAACTGGCTTTCTATTTTTTATCAGAATCATGGTGTTTATTGCATGAGTTTTCTGGAAATTCTGCTATATACAGTGCATTACAAAATGTGCAAAAAGGCTGGAAAAAATCATTATTCATGATACCACTGTGGAGGCTGCAGTAATGCAATTACTTTTCATATATGCCTGCTTAGTTTTAAATCCATCTGTGAGGAAATGATTTCTAACAGAACCAAGTGTAGTTGTCTCGTTTCTCTTCAGTAAGGTCAGTTCAGAATTTCTCTGGATCATATAATTGGGAATCCACTGATCCTTTGTTAAGAGGATTCCCAAGATACATTAGATGGAAAAGGTTCTTCACATAGCTGCCATCTCAAAGCCAGTGCTGAAAAGGACAATGCAAAACATTTACTCTTTCTCTGATGTTCTAGGGCAAAGAAAGCTTCTCTTCCTCCCCGCCCCAAACTGAAGTCTTTTTCAAATTTCTTTTCCTACTTTACAGTTCAGGATTTTTTAGATGCTAAGTCTTATCTCAGTGTGGCTCTTGACATGTAGTTGAACCAAACAACATGTAGCTGTTGAACCAAAGAGAATCTTGGAAATCAAGAATCCTCTATATTCTCATAAACAGACTGTGTTACGGAGTGCAGTTTCCTGTCAGACCATTGAAATTATCCAAGTGTGTCAGGGTAAAGGAACAGACTTCTTGATGTTAAGGTCTAGACAGCCACTGTTGTTTTATGACTACCTCTCAAAAAAAACCCCACACCAACAATATAGGTAATTAATTTCTCCCTAGTATTTGTGAATTTCAGTTTGTCACTCATGATCTGAAAATATCCCTGGTTAATTACAGCCCAGAAGTGGCTCTATTGAAGCTTCTATACTTCATTAAGGGTCTGGGGTTTTTTTCCCCTACTGAAGTTCTGAATGTAGAGAGGGAATCTTTTGAAATGATGTGGAGGTAAAGGCAGGCCAGTTAATGTCATTTTATCCAGTGTGACTCATGTCTCATTGATTTTCCACTTGAGAGGTAACTCTGGTGATCAGACCTTTGTGTCCTGCTTTTAGGGTATAGTTCTTAATTGAATTCAGTTCCAGTTAGATCAACTGCTTCTTTAAAAAAAACTCTTGTTAGATTGTTGTATGTCGGCATTTACTTGGCCCAAGAAATTCTCTCAAAGAAACCATCTCAAAAGGTCGGGAGATTCTCCATGAGAAACGGGAGCTCTGGAGAGGCTTACTGTATAATATTCTCAGTACCATTTTCAGGTTTGATTCATGTGTCACTATATCTTTGTTGTATGACTTGTACCAAATAATCATGTGGACATTTCTTCTCATGCTATCTGTTCTTGTCAGTAGGTCTGATTTGCTGAAGTGGCATGAGCTAGAATTTAAGTTCTGTTTGCTTGTTCTCCCTCAGATGTGTGCTTTATTATGTGTGGGCTATAGTTACAGCTTCCCGAGTTGGTTAGCTCTTGCTACTGCTTTGAAACAAGTTTGCTTTTCTTACACTTAGAAATGAACTTCTGTTAAAGCCTGGACAACTGTTTCTTTTTGACCTTGCTGACTAAATTTTTTCATAATGAGAAGATGTCAAAAAGAGCCCAAGGGTTTGAATCAGTAACAAATCAGCAGATAGGTCTATTTATTTTTTTTTTCCTCTGATGCCTTTTTTGTGCCTCAGGTTCTGTCAGTGAAGACTTGTATCAACTGGATTTCAGTTAAATATTCAATAGGATTTTAACAGTTTTGTATTCAAGTGAACAGTTAAGCAGATAATGCTGTGACCCCTGTTCTGCAGAAGCAGACATGAAGAATGTTGCCTCTAAGGAGTTCACAATTCCAGTATAATATTGTTTATAGCTGGGCAATACAGATAGTTGGAAACAGTAGGATGGTTGAATTATTTCTCATGCATCAGTTATAAGATGTTTTATCCTCATTATGGAAGATTAAACTTCAAAGTTAGAAGAAGTAACCGTGCTGCTTATGTTTACAAAGCACAAGGGAGAGCCTGAGCATAAGGCTTCACATTACAGCTAACCTGATCCAACAGCTATCTGTCATTAAAATACATAGTTATGACCCCTGCTTTCCACTGGCACCTGTGCTCATTTGACTGCTACAGTAAGCCTGTTTAGGGAGCTAAACCAGGAGAAAAATAATGGCTCTTTTGTAGGGGTTTGCATTTCTAAATCAGGTCATTGTGAGATCCAACTGAAAGCTACAGCAAATGCATGGAAAAATCAGGATGATGTGCCTGAGAGTTACAGGGGAGTGGGATTGCTCCTTTTCATAGATTAAATCACTTAACAGTAAAATGAAACCTCACCTGGGAAGTCTTGTTGCAAAATTAGAGAGAGTGATTGAAGGCTCACCAGAGTGTGAATCATCACTGCTGACTGATAAGGAGTGAGATGATAGATGGGTATGGCTTTGCTGTGTCATAAAGATAGAGGGAAAGTGGTGCCTTGGATAAAGCGGTAGACTAAGGAAAAGCTCTTTGGAGAAGTATCTGAAGGAATAAAAGTGGAGCAGGGGCAAAGAAAAGACAATTGCAGTAATTAGGATGCAAAATGATGAGATCCTTGTGAGAGTTACTTGCTTGGGATAACAGTGGAAACCTTCCTACATCAACTTCTGAAGGAAGGTTCAATCTCTGAAAAAGGTGTTTGCCACTGGATCTTCATACATAACCTTTGTTGTCAGTAAGTGTGTAACCTTCGACGTAGGCTCCCAGACTGGCACAACGTACTTCTAACGATGATTCTGCTAAGTCACACGTTTTATTCCCTTAGTGGCTGTTTAAATACATGCATATTGTAAGAGTTGCTCTTTTTCACCACTAAGAGCGAATAAAGAAATGTTTTAATATTTTTCTCAACTAAGTAAAGGTAATCCAAACTGTATGCGCACACAACTCCAGAAAGGAAGTGATGCATGCCTTAGCTGGCATACGATTTTAAGAGGAGGGTTTTCAGTCAAAATAAGCAGGTGTTTTAAATGTTAGGAGATGGTCAGAGTTGTTAATTCCGTACTTGCAGAGTTGTGATATTTTTATAAAATTGTTTCAGTGATTACAGAAAAAAATCCTCTACTCTGACAATAGTCTGGAGATGATACAAGTATGATCACTCTTGATTTCACCGCTTTCTTGAGTCAGAGTTGTAGAAGGATCTCACAAATCTGAGCAAATGTGTAATAAAATAGAAGCAGAAATTAATTTTCAGAAATGCAAAGTAATGCATGAGCATAAAATAAATTTAGGCAAAAAACCCCCCAACTCTGACTTGAAATAAGTTGTTAGAGCACAGGAAAGTGTTCTGATAGACATTTCTTTAAAAACATCAACTTGGTTTTCGCTAGCTGTCAAAAAAAGTAAATAGTGTTGAGTATTATTAGAAAGGGGTCATAACAGAAAGCATTGCTATTCTACAGGAAAAAATCCATGACATACATAGGCCATGCTTTGAATATGATTATCCTGCACCGATCTCTCTGCTAGACTTAGTACAGAAAAAAGGCAACAGGAATAATCAAAGGTTTGGGATAGCTTCTCTATGTAGAACATCAAGGAGATAAGCCGAATAAAATAACCGTTAATTCTGGGAGTATACAGCAGAGGTATGTCCTTAGGTTGGCTATGCCATACATGGTCACTGTATTTCAGTACTTCCTTTGTTTCTAGATACGGTGAAACTATTTTTTAAAGGTATGAGGTTTCTTCTGTGTCTTTTTTTCTCCTGTTATCAAGAAAAGAATGTGTTAATTGCTTATTGCCCTAGGACAGATAATATATCATAGGTTTATAAAGGCTTTGTATATTCAAGATACAGCAAAGGCTGCTTAGGGGCTATATTATTACTGTATTTATTTTTCTTCTTTTATGGCTACAGCATTATGCTGTGGGTAATAAAGTTCTTCATAGTTTTCATATTTTTAACAGCAATTTTAGATGTTCTCTAAGAGAACTGACAATCAGTTGTTTTTTCATAATATTTTTTAAAAGGTTAGGCAGTTTTATGGATGGCATGTAAATTACATTTGTCAAGTTAATCCTTACTTAATGCTTGATGTCAGTTCTTCAGGGGTATTCAGTAAGGAATAAGCATAGCACTTGCTTTGACATAGCACTGTTGAATTCCTTAGAATGGTTTGAAAAAACTGTGCCTCAGAAAGTAAGGTGTTTTTAGAACATCACTGGAATCCGAAGTGATTTAAGTTTTTTTTTTTTTAAAGCTATGTAGAGTCTTCTGCTTGATATCTTTATAAACGCAAATGTGCATGTGACTGTCAAAGTCAAGGAATGTGATTTCTAACTCTGTATCAATTATTTTCAAATTGATACTGTAGCATTTCCAAATATCTATGGCAGACTCAGAAAGCTACTGGTCAATTTTTCTCCTGTAAGAAATAAACATTTGGAGTATTCAATTCTCTATAAATTAATGTTTCAGAGGGATAAAAACAAAAATAAAAATCCATTTTACATTATATTTGTGTAAGTCAATATATAAGTCCATAGTAAGTAAATAAGTTGTCATCTAAGTGTCATCTAATTTCTTCAAATTAGAAGCTTTTAGTGAGTTGTCACTTGATTCAGTGTGTGGCAATCTGATGCATTTTGGAGGCAAAGCCCATGCCTGTGGAGAGTGAGGACTGCAAGTGCAGATTTTGTACTGCCATGATGGGTTAGCCATTTAGGAAACTCTGAGCTCTGGCAATCCGCTCATGTTTGCGTGGTAGGATAGGTATGGAAACGGCATAATGCTGACCTAGCATCTGGCAACTCCTTCCTGTTGCCTGATTCTGTGATAAAATATGCTGAAGGTAGATGTTACCACTCTCTTCCTTTGTGCTTTGAGAAATCTCTAGTGGCTGAACCTGGAACTTGAATAGTATTTCTGTGTTTCCTCAGTCCTTTTACCTGCTGTTACAGGGCAATTGCAAGGAATGATAGGATGAGCACCTCCTTTTTAATTTTGGAAATAGATTTTTGTTAAGAATTATGGATACCATAAGCAAACATGTATTTTTATATGAACGGTTAAATGCTGGAATTGTTATTTTATTAAAATGTGGTTATAATTCACACTGTATTGCTATCTGATGAAGGATAAAATAAGAGAAATAGTACCGTAGTCCTATAATCTGGAGACAAAGGGTAAAAGTCAAGCTGTCAGATATTAGTTTCAGAAAATTAAAATGAGAAAAGGCAAGATGCTGTTAAGTCTCATATGTTCTGTTGGGATAGATAAAACTGTAAACAGATATCTAGGTTACTAGTACTAAATGTATCGATTTGAAACATCTTTGACACTGTAGTTGAAAAAGATGTATTTTGTTTATGTAGTAGCTTTCCATCATTGATAATACCTTGGAACTTTTTCTTTAGTTATTCTTGGAAAAACATGTATGTATAGGCAAAGCCATAAAAAGTGAACCAGAAGGAAGGGGGGAGCTCTGAGTAAAACACAAAAAATACAGTTGAAAGCAGTGAGGAGAAAGAGTTGAAACTGAAGTTGCTGTGAGAGTTCCACTGGATGTTTAACCTTGCAGCCTTTCCTTTTTGCCAGGTTATGGGTCTTTATACCTGTTTGTAAAAATGAAAAATTAGAATTCTGTTTTACAAACACATTGGTGAGGTAGCCTGAAGGCCAAAAAAATATGAGAGCTCAAGGGAAGACAGGGAAAATTAATGGAAGAGAAATCCATTCAAGTTTTGTAAATAGATAGAATCACATATGACTTAAGAGGACTGTGAGCTAAAAATAGTTGGAAACTGGAGAGGTAGTGTCAGCAGCTCTTCCCTAGCCATCTGCTTACGGCTGCTGTTGGAGACAAAGTACTGACTGGGTAGACCTTTGGTCTGACTTAGTGTGAGGAAAGAGGTTTGAAATTAATAAAGTTCTAAATAATTTATTTGCTTTTAAAGTTATTAAGGAAGAAGTTTTGAAAATGGGTAGTTAACATACAAAGGGAGCTGCGTGTACATGTGCATAGGTGACAAATATGTTCATGTGCTTAGTGATAGGTAGTGGTAGTAATAGGTAAGTCCCTTTTGCTCTGTAAATGCAGTGTAGTATCTCAATATCTGGAGCATGGAACGTATTTAGAATGTGCTTGATAAAGTATTCAGCAAGTGGGAAGGGATAATAGAATTGGAATGAATTTTTCAGATTGTAGTCAGTCTTTTAATTTTATTCCTGAACCGTGAGCATGGTTTTGAAAATAAATTGTCTCA
Source organism: Porphyrio hochstetteri (assembly GCA_020800305.1). Taxonomy (NCBI): domain Eukaryota; kingdom Metazoa; phylum Chordata; class Aves; order Gruiformes; family Rallidae; genus Porphyrio; species Porphyrio hochstetteri. The sequence continues at coordinate 13,507,958 of CM036912.1, read as the reverse complement.
TGTAGGTGCAGGAATTCATAAATGGAGTATTTCAAAACAAAGCAACTCTGAAGAACAGAAATAATCAAAGTGTAATACCTGGGTATTCCTTAAATCGCAAAATTGAGTAAAGGAAGCAAAAAGAAGAGCATACAGAGGATAAGCTGTAATTGTATTTCAGCAGTGCGTTGACAGGTTAATGATGGGTTTAGAATAACAGAGTAAAATCTCAGAAATGCTTAGAAACGCATTTTAAATCAATAAAATATTTATATTCAACAAGTTAATAGGAAACCTGGAGAAAAAAGCCAGTTCATGTGTAGTTGTACTGTATGAAAAGTTTTACTCTTCTGGCTGAATCTTTCAAGATAATTAACTTGTGACTTTTAAAGATGAAAAAAGTAATGAATTAGACTGGTCTGAATTTTTACTGTGCCAAGGGCTGAGGAAACTGCAAAACTGATGGGCAAGCCTGCATCTTAAAAAATGTAAGTGGATCAACTCTAAAGATTAAAGGGGTCATAAGAAAAGCAAAGACCTGTAGTAATCGTAGAAAAAAAATACTATTCTGTGTTTTTCACAGAGTGATATTGGCATTTTATGCCAAAGTGTTCAAATTTTTAGTAAGTTCATATTGGGAATGTAAGCAGTACCTAAAAGGCTGAGATTTTAAATGTAAAGGCAGGCCAAACAGAACTTTCTTTGTATTTCCAGTTACTATTGCAAGTATAGGCCAGGCAGATCGCAGAAAACCCAGGAAATTAAATGCAGCTTATTGTTTATCAGTGAGTGCACTGGCCTACAGAGGCTTTCTGAGCAGAACAAGAGAAGAAAGCAAATAGAAATCAAGCAAAACAGAATTGCACATGATGCAATCATAGTCCTATTTGAATTATATATATTAGTATAAAAAAGGAAAATAGACTACCACTGTACTTTTAAACATCTGTAAGTAGCTGAATGTAGGCAGAAGCACCTCAGACAAAATAAAGTAGTAATTGAACTGGGACCACTCTTACAATAAACTTTGGGTTTTTTTTAAATCAAGCCCTCTATTACCAGTAGCTATGCTGTAATTAAGAAAAAAAATTCTGTGGTAATGTTCATACTGAAAACTTTGTTTTCTGTGCCCAGAGACAGGACAGCAATCAAACAGAAAGTGGTTGGTCACTGCTACTTTAAGAGCTTTTAAAAAATGCGATTGCTAATGCACTTGAAACACTTTCAATACTTGCCAGTTGAAACTTCAGGAGTCCAAGTAGACTGAAATATGCATAATGGTCTTTTTATTCAGAGCACTTAAATACAGACTGAACAAAGAAAGGGAACATTAAACGCTAGGGGGATATGAAACCTGTCTACCTAACAAGTTCAGTGTCAGTTGCAAAGCAGAATTTGGAAAGAATCTAAGAATAAGTTGTAAGACGTTGTTTGTAAGTGCTGATATCTGCTGTTCTTTCAGGATGCCCAAGCCCTGGGAGAGAATTTCTCTCAGTCTTCAAGTACTCCTGGGTAGACAGGCTTTTAGTGTAGATGGTGCTGACATTGCTAGCAATCTGGTCAGTGTATGTATTGGCCACACCATCCTTCAGTTTGGAGATGGCCAGAGGGAGGAACATGAAGTTTTCAAAATGCTGGAGGTGTGGTGAAGTGTTTGGCAACTGTGTTGCATTTAGGACTACTAAGAGTCAGCCATTAGGAAAGCTATTTTGCTGGTCTGCTTATAGAATGACATGCTTATATCCTAGAGCAAGTCAAAAAGTGTTGTCAGAAGGAAAATAAGTGGATAGAACGTTTTTCAAGAACAGAGATAATTGGAAAAAAATCCTTCCTTCTTGCTTTTTAAAAATCTTAATTCCTTTGGGGACAGAGAGAGCATTTTCAATTTTGATGAAAAATTAGGAACAAAAGCATTTTAGTTCTGATCCAGCACTCAAAATATTTTAAAGGAGGTGTAAAATGTTCCTGCTCATGCTGCTTGCCTTAGTACCAATGCAATGGCCCTTCTAAGTACAACCCATGCAGAATACCCGATTGTGTGTACGTAGCACTGCTCTATCTTGAACATCAGTGTTGGTCATTACGATAGCCTTCTGAGGCTTATGTAGCAGACACTGTAATTTTGCATATACAAAGTATATTGATTGGTGTATTTCAAATGCCTACCCTTGACTGAAAATCTGGGATAAAAATACATCTTATACGGTGTTTCTTACAGTATGCACATTAATGTGTACTCCATAGGGTAGCATTTTTGCAGTCACTGTTCTGAAAGTAAACCAAACAGGGTAGGTATTTCCAGTGTAGTAGTCTCCAAAAATAAACAGGTTGGTTTATCTTGGTGATTTTAAGAAAGTAAAGGAGCACTGGTTTTCTTCATCAGCTTCCTTTTCATCTGTATCTATTAGCAGGGTTATTAAGTAATTGGTGACCCCTTACAATTGCAGCCTACCTGCTTGGTATTTTCCACATATTGCAATAACAACTTCATTAGGAAATAATTTTTCTTCCTATTTATTGGTACAAAATTGGTATAAAACTACATTGTAGTTGTGCTTAAGACATTAAATATTTTTGGAGTTTATTTTGCTAGAATAACATTATTCATATGTGGTTACTGTAATCAAGTTAGTGTAATTAATTTTATAATGAGTTTTTCGAGAACCTGTGTAATTTAATGTATCTCAAAGATGATAGTCACATGTTTTTGTAATCCTGCACAGGAGATGTTCTTTGCACAACAGCAAAGCTATTTAGTGATAGAACGGTTTCAGATGAAGATTTTATTATAATTTAGAGAGGGACTTCTACCTAGGATGATACAGTGGAGTGGGTAGGTGGAGCAAGAAGGCTGTAGAGTGATTGCAAATAAGTGAGGATAAGCATGATTTTTTTGAACCGGGACGTGAAAATTATTTGCATAGTCTGGTTTTAGTTTTCTTGGCAAGTTAATTGATCAATTAGTAAGTCACAGTATTTTATCTTTTTTTGCATTTTTCTCATTAGATGAAGTAGTACGTAGCAGTTTGTTGACATGTGTGTTAATTTATTGTTCCTAGGGCTTTGGTACCAGCTTACAAAGTTCACATCTTCACTGTTTGTTCTGGCCACATGATCCCATTCTTGTGCTGCAGCACGTTGGCCTTTAATATGACCCACAGGAAAAATTGATCCATTTTGATCCATCTAAAAAGAAGAAAACGTGATATTTTCATCTCAGACCTATTTGTAGATTCATTATGTTGTATAGTTCTACATATATTTGTGTTGACAAAGTTGTCACAAGTATTTGTGACAGATAACTGGAATGAGTGCCAAGGTGACATATATAAATTAGTTGTGACTAGGTAAGATATGGGATTCTGCCTGTCTGCTTCTTCCAGTTATTCCCAGTTCCCCTCTTTCATAGCTGTGATGTTTCTGTATTCTAACAGTTCTTCAGGATTTCCAGTCTGTTTCTTCCTCCAGTCATCATCCACTCACTTTGCTAATTTAGCTGCTCTCTTTCCCTGTCCATTTGTGTTTATCGTTCCCTTTAGCCTGCCTTCATCACAGCAATACTGGGCTTTTTCTTTGGCAAATGCTTCTCTAAGTCAAATTACAATTTCTTGCTCCAAAACATGGAGTAGAAAAACTTGAAGAAAAAGTCAGATTTGTCTTAAGCAGTAAGAGGGTTTAAAAAAAATTTCTATATTTGAGGAAAGAAATGACTAATTATTTTGACTGAGAATTGAGGGAAGTGGCAACACGGTGGGAATATCAGTCTGAGGCAGATGCTTCAATGCATGACTTCAGTGCAAATTCTAATTTGGCCAGGATATAAGAAACCGAAAGCACTTTAGGGTTTGTCTGTAAGGAGAAGAAATTTGAGAGTGGTAACTTTTCTGGAGTTCTTCTGTACAGTTACACTTGTATAATTCATACTTGGTTTTATATGAAGTAACTTTGCAACCTTGTCTTGGAATGTTTGGCTGGAAAAGGGGTGATGCCTTTATTGTACCAATCCACCCAATAAATTTCCTTATGTAGGTAGCTCTGTAGAATGATACGCAATGACATATTGGTGCAGTCAGACATTTTGCTAACCCACTGCTGGCAGGAAGGGGTACAAAGGAACAGATGTGCATTGCAAGTTATTGTCATATAACTTGCTGATTTGACCTTGTTGATTATTTTGAGGTTTTAGAGAGAGGGGTCAATGTAAGACAGTGATGGAGAGGAGGTTAAGCCTCTGTTTTCACACGTCCTATTATTTAAATACCAGGTTCAGTTCGCTCATCCTCAACATTTTTTTCCCTGTTAAGATGTACTGAAAACAATTTTTTTTCCATCAGAGGATTCTTTCTAATTTTTTTTTTTCCTCCCTCTTAGGTTAGAATAGTTTTGTCTGGCTTGGCAGACCCATCTGTTTTAAGGAAGAAAATTAGCATATTGAACTACCCATTCTGGTTCTTTGGAATTTCAGTTTTTGGTGGAGTATATGCCTGCTAGGCTGGAGTGGTGCAGTTTTTCAAAAGCTGATGATAATTTCTTCCTACTTCTAAGTTTATCTTTTTTCGTTATTTTCTTTATTTCATCTTGCTATCCTTATGTGTAAGATAAAGTCCCATTCTAACAAACTGTATTTTCATCATATATAATCTAATCTTACTGTGTCAGATATAGCTGAAATCTCAAAGTAATTCCAGACCATGGAGCCTCATAAAGATTTATTTATTTTTACTTTTATTGCATTTAAACTTTCATTATAGCTTTAAGCTGCTTATTGTTATATATTATTTCAAGTAAGATCTTTGTAATGCCTTTTGGTAGAGATTTGCTATCATTTGAAAATACTGCTTATTTCGATGTAATGTAAAATCAGAAAAATACAGTGCTTTCTTCAGAAAACTAATTTCTTGCTAATGTAGTTAGGCTAAGCTTGGTATGTGTGGGAAGAGATGCTGGCTTACTCTAGATGTGATAGACTGGTGAATATAATTTGTTAAATGGAATTCATCCCTAATTTAGTAATACCACTTTGCTAGGAAGTGATATGCTTTATATGTGGAAACAAACCCAAGTCCTGATAATCTGATGTGTGTGCAGGTTCTGTCCTGTTCAGAGATGCTAATCTGTGGGCAAATAACTTCTGTAAGGGATTAGAGTCTGTCTGCAGAAATAGCTTCTGCTGTCTTCATTTTATACAATAAGATTTCTATTTTAGAAAATTACTGTTTTAAATAACATGCGACTGCTCTGCCGAGAGTTTAAGAATTGCTATTTTATACCACAGAGATATACCAGTTTTGTTTTATTAGTTTATCATCTGTGAATATTTTTTTCTTTTGAGATGCATTACTATGCATGCTTAAATTGTGTAAAGTCTGATTGTTCCTGTGTAACTGAAATAATGTGGTCTGGAGTGTATAGCTGGTAAGAAGAAAGATAACGTAGTGATCAGGATGACTGTAGGCAATCAAAAACCAAAAGCTCATTGAGGATACCTTTGGTGTAATTATTTGTGGAAAATGCAAGAAGAGGATGTGACTTTGCTTCTTGCCCCCCACCCCCAGGCCATAGCGTTGAATCATAGACAAGGCCCTGCAAATGATTAAAGATTGTGGATGCAGTAATCAGTTAAAAAGTATGACGTGTTCATAATAGGAGTTAATGACAAACATGAGATTTGTGATAAAAGTTACACTTTTTCTCTGTTAAACCAATTGTAGAAGAATAAGTTAGAAATTCAGGGTCAGGTCAAACTCAGGTTTTGTCAACTCTTGAGTCTTGGGAGAAGTGAAATTTAGAAAATTTTGGCCATCAGTTTTGTATCTGCACTGAGACAGAGCAGTAGCAAGTTAGTTCCTAGTGAACTGATGTTTCTTAAAATGAAACTAGTGGCCAGTGGATCAGGGTGAATTCTGAGAGATTCTGAAAGAGATGATGTTTCTGTGTTCAGAAATATGGCAGACTTTGCTGTATTCTTATGTATAGTCACAGTTATTTTAATAGTTATATTAAGTACATTTTAATAGCAGTCTAGAAAATCATTAGCTCAATGGAAGCAGGATTTAAAAATTAAACAGTTTGGGATGTGAGATAGAGTAATTTGAGTGTACATTGTCTCAACTTATCTAAGTTACATACAGTCTCAGACTCTCAAATGATTCCATATTACTGTCATTGATACAAATTTGTTTCAATTTAGTTTCTTTCCCAAAAAATATTCTGCTTTTTGGTATTAGATATGTGTAAAAGTGATGTTTCTTCTGCAGTGTTATGGTTTGAAAAAAAAAATGTAAAATCTGACACACGCTTTTAAAAGAATAAAATACAATGTTTTAAAAAAGGAATATACATTAAGTACTCCCGAGCTCTGATGACAGAAATAAGTATGAGCAAAGAGTTTTATGACTGAAATAAAACATTCTGCAATATTCCTTTCAGCCAGAGGCAGGGAAGGTCTCACAGATCTAGAGCAGAATGAAAATGAAACAGGAGAGGGCAATTATATGTGTGTCACATTTGCTCTTGTAAATGGTAGCCACACCAATAACAGATAGTATTTCTGAAGTAATTTTGGGATTTACTGCAGTAGGAGACTAGAGAATGCTACTGCTATCGGGTCTTCACAGTTGCAGTATCTGAACACTGGAAAAAAATTAATCTTTATCACCATGCAGTGTTATCCTTGAGCATGAATGGAAACTGATTATTAGATGAAACTCAGAAGAACAGGAAGGGAACAGATTATTTCTATTCATATAAGATGAATCATTATACTCTAAATGAGATGAACAAACTAGTCTGTTTTCTAGAGTTTAGTTGTGAAAGGCTATAGCTGTTGCCCATTTTAATAAAGCAGTGACATCAACTATTGGAGACTTTCTGCTGTTGCATGAGTCTTTCTTCCCCACAGCCATCACAGTCATTTGTTTTGTTTAGTGCTGTGTGTAATGTTAATATATCCATCATAAGCACCATGTATATATTTGTATATATAAAAAGCAGTACCACACAACTGTAGTAGAGACTTTTGCTGCTTTGAGGTCCTGTATGCTGATACACCCAGTATGTTCAGATATTGATATATTTTATTTACTTTTCTAGCTTAGGGCCACATTGAACATACTTTTAACTGTACATATTCTTGGGGTTCCTTTTTAATGGTCAATTTGTACTTGGTTCCCAGATAACCTTCCTCACTGGATTAAGCCAGTACTGGGTATCCTGTATATTTAGGAGAGTTTTGTCATTCTGCTGCCTTTAGCTGTTGGTTTCTGTCTTTATGCAAATTTGTTTCCTCTGTCACTCAGGTTTTTCACACACATAGTTCAACCTTTACTACGTTTGCTAAATAGAATTCTGGTCAACTTAAATAAAAATTCTAGTCTAATCATATGACTCTATAGTGTGTTATCAGTACAATTCACCTAAATCTATGTAAAGCTTCAAGGGTTCTCCGGTGCTAAACCACATTTAGCATTTGAAACTCCATACTATGCTGTGATCAAATTCTTCATTGTATCTAAGCTGTATCAACAATTTCTGTAAGCAGTCAAACTTCAGTCTCGCTCTAAAGAAGTTCATACTGGTTTATGTGTGACCATTCCCTATAAGGTTACAGCATCAGTACTCACTTGCTGACCTCTTACACAGGTCCTTCCCCACAAAAGACAAATTCAGAGTCCCTTTCTTGCCTCAAAGCTTTGCTTGTCTGCATTCCATTCTACTTTCACCTATAAATTCTTCATTTTTAGTGGGCTTTGCAAACCAGGTCATGTTGTTTCTTAGCTGATTCTTTCTCTTTAGACTTACAGTCTTTATTGAAGTATTGTCTGTCTTAAATGTTGACGTGGTTCCCTGGAGCAGAGTGGCTTAGACCTAAAGGCATCTTTAGTTGCCCTTGTACTCCTTATTCCAACTCACAAATATCTTCTGAGTGGCATCCAAAACATTAAATTGCTCTTGCATTAAATTTCTCTGCCATGGAAGATGTGGTTGTTGTAGGTGAAAAAGTTGGTTGTAAAATATAAGGAAATAATAGTTTATTTTGAAGACAATTTTTCCAAGGAAACTTCTGTCCTAAGTTATTTAATTGTATACTTAGTAAACTCTTGGGAATGTTGTTTCCTAGTCTTTAAGTATTAAGACATTTCAGTGTATAATGATTAAAGCTTTCTAATGATAACCCACCCACCCCCACTTCTGAAGCTGCTACTAAACAAGAAATCCTGACTAGGTAAAACTTTTTTACCCCCACCTTGGTTTCTTTTCTTGTGATATTAACACATTGTTTTTGCTATTTCTGAGATGCTCTTGCTGTACCTAGACATGGCTTAGGCACAGCAGGGATGGTGTCTTTCCCGCCGTGAGTAAAATATGGTTGTTTGGGGAAAAGAAAATTATGGGAGATAGAAGTGTACAAATCTGAAGAAAGACTGACATTACTGTTTCAGCTGTTTCTGAAACAACTTCTGCAAATGTTTTTCACTTATGGACTGGCAAAGCAATCAAAAAAATACGAGATTTGGCCTCCTTCTGATTGAATCACTGTTACAAATTGTTTCAAACTTTCTTCTGTATTTTGTATTTTTCCACAGTTACTGAGCTGTGGGGGTTTTTTTGTTGGGGTATATTGTTTGGTTTTTGCAATAATATGTCAAAAGTACCTCTTTACTTTTGATATCTACATACGTGCCTACATGTCTTTCCTGTCAGTTAAAGGGATCTATAGGAAAAACAATAGAGGTTTAAGGAACAGTGTACCACAATAGTAAAACCAGAAGAAACTGGGGGTGGGGGTGGTATAGGACACGGCTCATGGACACAAGCTGAAGTCACTTGATAGTGGAGCTTTCTGGAGTTCATCTATCACTCTTTCTGGTTCCAGTCCTAGAATGGCTAAGGAGCAACTGTTCCTTTCTGTTCATTCCTTTGTCATCTGCCTCTTTCCAGTGTTTTCCCTTGCTGCCATTTCTTCTTTCTTTATTTGTCTTTCATTGTGGCAGTTCCCTGCTGTTTGTTAAATTAAGAAATTCCACTGAATAATTGAAATCTAATTTGATTTAGTTGTCCAGGTAATAGAATTTACAGTACTTCATGTAACATCATTGTATAAATATCTTTCATTATTGAATTTCATTGTAAATAGACATAATTAATCTCTTTTCCTCTTTTTTGCCTTAGTTTATCTTTTGAATTGTCAATATAAAGGAGAATTTGTTTTCTGCTCTTACCGTTATGTACAGGCAGTTTTCAAAGGCTTTGGACTTAGATGATCTAAATATAGTAACTGTGGGGAAAGAAAAATGGGGAGAAACCTATGAGCTTGTGAAACTTCATCATGAAGTTTCTGAATTGTCAACATGAAAATAAAATGACTCTCAATTTGAAGAAAGATTCAATCATCACTGTTCTGTGGTGGTTTCTGGTACCTCCATCAGACTAGGTGTTCTTAAATTGAATGTGATACCTGGTATGTTTTTTTTCAAGTAATAGCTGTTGGGCATTGGCACCGATACCCAAACTCTGGAGACAACAGAGAAAGCATGGTGTGGCTTTTGGATCTATAGAATTATTTCTGTCTTTCACTATTTAACTCTACCCCAGCCTAAGCCAGCACAACAAGGTAGTATACATTGTTTTCCTTGGGTGAAGAAAAAAAAGCGTTTTGCTCCCCTTTTGAAGATTGTTATTCAGGGATTTGGAGCCAATATAAGTTTCTAGTCCTGCTCAGTTTTAAATAGCAGAAATAATTGTTTTTTGCTTCGTATCTAATTATAAAGTATATTTGACAATGCGTTTCATAGTTCATTAGTTGTAGTTATATCTTGTTTTTTTTGTCTCTTCAAATATCTTCTGAAGTTTGAACACCCTAACACACGACACTTGTGAATTCATTTGGTTGCTCAGCTTTAGTGTGATACAGTCTGTCACTTAAAAAAACCCAAGAAATACGGTTTACATTTGAAACCTGAATTAGCATTTCACATTCTTAATTACTTTATAGCATACTGTTCTTTATGTAGGACACTTGTAAAGCTGATAATTACTTCTTAAAAAAGCTGTTACTCTTTATATTTCCTGTTGCATTCTTCTTAATTTTTAGTGAAATAATTTTAATGTTTTTTTGATGCCTTTGTCTTTCTCAACAGTTTTGAAAACCCTGTTCATGTGATGACATAAACTAGTAAAAAGGCATATGGATTACATCATTGATATTAGCAATGGTGATTGATATTATTGGAGTGGCACAGTGAGAGTCTGCTGTATGAAATGTCAGAAGGTTATATTTCTTCTCTTTTTGCAATGGTAAGTAAATAATAACTCTTTAACTTGTGGTGTAAAGTGTGTTTTATTAGAAAATAACATACCAGCGAATCAGTAAAGATTTCTATGTTACATATAATTTCTAATGTCTGTCTTGTTCACCAGTAATTACTTACTAAAGTGTACAATGGAATTTGGTTTAATTTATTTGTTGGTATCCATTTGAAATGTCAATTACTCATCCTTAATTTGTGTTAGACTTAATTAGAACAACCTAAGTGAAATGGAATATGTAAACACCTAAATGGTCTAAAATAACCCTGGTTTTCATGTTTGGCTTCAACCCTTCAACTTTTCTGAAGGTATTGAGCTTGTGTGTGAAAGGCAGGAATATACAGGCAAGTTTACCCATATGGAAAATAGGTATAAAAACCATTTTAGGCAACACATAATTACATGTTTTTTTCCCTCAACTACTGATGGTTTTTTTTCCCATTTGTTGTTTCTTGTATTACTTATATTTTCTCTCAAGACAGAGTTCATTGGACATCTCACACTTTATCCTGCATCGTTACTTTTAAATGGACAGAATCAAAGTTAACACAAATAGCACTTTTTTACCTGTACCCAGGAATACGAGCAGTGCAGCTTTCCAGGCATCCGTGCGAGGCAGCGGGAATAGCTGACAAGCAGGAGACTTGTAGCAGCACCAATCAGTGCAGTTTGGAGAACACTTGAAACTCCTGTTTTGTAATCACCTTTGCTTCGTTACCCAAAATGATGTCCTGTCGCACACAGTTGTATCTAGAACTATACCAAGCAATGCTTCTGGGATACATTACTTTCATTAAGAAATATTATTTGCATTACAAATACCTAAACAGACAAGATAGTAGTTAGTGTTAGTGGTCAAACAGAATTGGATTGCTTAAGAGGTGTACTGTACTGGTATTGTCCTGTTCTCTTTTCTGCTCTAGGACCGTCAGACACAGAAATAGTAGATTTGCAAGATTGCAAAATTGTAGATTATGCTCTTCTTTTTTTCCCCCCCTCTCTCTTTTGTTGAACATGAAAAATAGCTATTGAAACAATTCTCCATTTGTAATTTTCGGCCTTTCTAAATAATATGAAAAAGTTTGATTCCATATTTATAATTTTAAGTCTTCATATACATCAGTTGAACAGATTTGTGAAATTTGGTAGATGGAATTTGGGTAGATGGAAAAGGGAAGGTATACCATTATGTACAAATGTGAGTATTCATTTTCATGGATATTGTGACAGGTTTGTAGTGCTATGCAGTTTGACACATTTTTAAGGATGGAATTAATAGGATAAGAATGAACTGATTTCTATTAAAAATGTTATTTTGAGATTGCACAAGTTGAAAACTCCTACGTTTCACCCTAAAATCTGAAACACAGGCATGCTCAGACTGAATGTTTTAAACTTAGTGTGGAGTCTGAATTTACGTAAATCCAATATAGGTGATGATTCATCTGACCAACTGTAAGAAAAATTTAAAAATAGAGAAGACTTGGGAAACACCCTTCTAGTACCTCAGAGATGATTACTGAGAAGAGCCAGGCTTTTTGTTGATGTAGATGATCCAGAAATACGGGAGGTCCCACCTCGGTATAAGCAAAAATATTTTCACTCTAAGGACAAACACTGGAACTGGTTGAAATGAGAAGTTGTAGAATATTGGTACTCAGAGGTTTTCAAGACCCAGCTGGACAATATCTTATGTAACTAATGCTGAATTTGGTCTCAATGTTTATTTGAGCAGGAGGTTGAACCAGATTGCCTCTCAGCATCCTTTCCAACTTGAATGATTTTATGATTCTGATGCAGGTGTTTTAGTTTAGTTAATTTTTGCTACTAATGACTGTAATTATTTTTAACTGGTGTGATTTTTTTTTTTAATTAGAATTGCAATTCTGGGTTTTTTTTAACTTATGAGTGATTTCTTTTTGTTTTAAGCAAAAAGTGAGCAAGGAAACAGGATTTAAATAGTTTCCTCCCTAGTGTGTTAAACCATGTAACTGGAAACTGTAGCATATTAAGAATGTGATTTGATACCTCTCATTTGACCAGATAAACTTCAGTAATACCACCAAATACATTATGTCATATGTACAATACATAAAAATAGTGAAGTCTAGTAACTGGAGCCTATCTGGAACATTCCAGCTTTACAGAAGGCATAAATAAGAAGAACATTCGCATACAAGTACTAAAGCCAGAACAACCACAAATACCAAATCAGCTACTTCATAGCTTAGATGGAAAACATTTTAATGACCTAATTTATTGGCACAGAAAGAAATGGTATTGAGACATTGCACAGGCATATTCAGTTTTACATTAGGTACATTTGTGACAATATATTCTTGCTATGATTGTAGGTGTATTTTAAATATTTTCTTTGACTGTTTTGTTTACCTTTTTTTTAAGGTTTCCCAATGAGTGGATCATGATGAACATACTTTAGGGACTTGCCATAGTATGGCTGCTTCTCGATCTACTCGTGTTACAAGATCTACAGTGGGTTTAAATGGTTTGGATGAAAACTTTTGTGGTAGAACATTAAGAAACCGTAGTATTGCTCATCCAGAGGAAGTTTCACCCCATCCTCAAATACGTTCAAGGTCACCAAAGAAGAGGCCAGAGTCTGTGCAAACTCAGAAGGGCAGTAACGGTGGAAGAACTACTGATTTGAAGCAGCAGAGTGCTCGGGAATCATGGGTGAGCCCTAGAAAGAGAGGACTGTCTACTTCAGAGAAAGATAATGTTGATAAACAAACTGTGGAAAACTGCGAAAAAAAACAAGCAGAATCTGTCTCACCAGTTTTGAAAAGAATTAAGCGCTGTCTACGTTCAGAGGCACCCAACAGTTCAGAAGAAGACTTGCCTACTAAGACAGAGAAGGAACCATTGGAGCATAAAAGCTTGGTGTCGGACAATGATGCGGTCTCCACAGGGACAAAGCGAGCTTGTCGATGTCTTATATTGGATGATTGTGACAAAAGGGAAGTTAAAAAGCTGAATGTCTGTGCAGAAGGATTTAATAATTCTGCAATAGTTGACGAGATTGCAGGCTATCAGACTGTCAATGGAGTTGGTGAGAGAGACTCAAATTCTCTTAACTGTGATGACTGTCAGCTTGATGGGAACACTCAGCAGAACAGTGCTGGTTCCTGTATGCCCAAGGACAAAACAGTAGCAGAAAACGGAAACTCATTTGCCCATTCTTCGTTGTTGCTTAATAGCAGCAAGGAGGACAGTGTTGTAGACCATTATGTGCCTTGCACAAACTCTCAAGAACAGGTAAAGTTAGAGGACCACAAAATAATAAATGACTGCTTGCCTGAGGAGCATGCTAATCAGGCAAATGAGCCAGCTACAGGGTCCTTTTCTGAAATCCAGTCATCTTTGTTAAGGGATTCAGAGGAGGAGGTAGATGTTGTAGGAGATAGTAGTGCCTCTAAGGAACAGTGTGCTGAAAACACCAATAGCAGCCCAAATACTCATCATGACAGTGCATCAATCTCAGGTGAACCTGAACCACATTCATCAGTGCTGGACTGTGTTTCAGCTCAAATGACATCTATGTCGGAACTTCAAGAACACAGATATACATTGAGAACTTCACCGCGAAGGGCTGCCCCTGCCAGAAGTAGCCCTACTAAAAATAACTCTCCTTGTAGAGAAAACGGGCAGGTTGAGGAAAATAATCTTAGTCCCACTGAAAAGAATGTACCTGTAGGTATTAATAATATCAATGGATCTCCCAAAAATGCTGAAGACATTAAACAGAATGAAAAAGAGAGAAATTGTAATACAGGAGATCGTGGGAGTGATGGACTAAGAAAACCACTTTCTGAGGCTAGGCTTGTTGCTGGATATGTACCATCTGCCAAAGAGAGTGCCAACATCCACACTGCAGAGGATGATGAGGAAGAGCCTGATGTATATTACTTTGAATCAGATCATGTGGCATTGAAACACAACAAAGAGTATGTGTAACTATGGTAACCATGAATTCTGCTTTTGTTTCTTACCAAAAATATATAAATTAATACGTATTTGAAGTACTTTCAAAAAAATTTAAGTGCTTTATAATTTTCATACTCTTCAGTCTTCATTTTTCTTCCTTGTTTCTACCCCAAGCAAAATTAAACTCTATTTAATATGCAGTATGGTACAGCAATGTGGTTTATACATTTCTAGCAATTTGAATTCTTTAGCCAGAAATTGTTGGGTTTTTAAAAAAACACATCTGTTATCTCCTTTCTCTAAAAAAAAAAACTAGCTGGAAACAAACCCGAAGGAATCATAACCCTTAATTAGAGTTCCGTTATTTATCAGCATATTCAGTAGGCACAGGACGTGTATTTAAGAATTTAAGGTTGGATACCTGTTTTCAGAAGGTTGTGGGAAAGATTTAATGTTATTGTGTCAAGGAAGAGAAATTGATCAAATGCAGTGATTTGAGAACTTCCTCCAGAGTAAATTATGTCTACGTTGCTGTTTCTATTCGTTAATTGTAAATATATACATGTTCTAATATTTATAGGAAAAGAGCTCTAACTTGTTCTTATATTTTACTGTCTGTGTGTAGAACTGTGGTAATCATGCCTTCACGGTAACTGTGAAAGATGCTTGAAACAAAAGGCAGTTCTCTCAGTGCAGAAAGTTTACGTGGGAAAAGAATTGTCTTCAAGTGACACATTGAGCCGCAGTTCCTACTGCACAGTCCTTGCACTGCTGTTTTCACTTCTGTGTTTTGCTGTTTAGTAGATGTTCTACATTTTCTTGTGAGTACTGAAAGGCCAAATGCAGATGATCTTTGGTTTGCCAGAATGACTGGAGGTGGTTTGACTCCTCATATGAAGTCAAACCTCTTCTAGTTGTTTGTGTAAATAATCACAACACAATATGTATGAATATGGGCACAAGGCATAGATCATAGTTTAATCCAGCAGAAGTTTGGTTCTAATTTTTTTTATTAGAGTTGTGTTATTTTTATAATGAAATTTGCTCATATTGTATATGAATAATTTAGCAGAGAAAATTGGGAATTAGAGCATGGTTCAGACAAACTATGATTTCAAAATAATGATAAGTATCTGCAGTTTCAGCTGTCAGCTCAAAATGTATGGACATTTTTCTTGGTAGGTAAAGATTGCTGTTCCCTAGATTTCAATGGGAAGTAATGGACTGTTGTCTTTCAACATTTTTTTTGATGTTTTTGTATCTGTATGTAGAATGACTTTACTAGTTACATTAGTACAAAGATAGATTACTAATTTGTATTTATTAGGAAAACCATGATAAAGATCATACCAGATTCTTAGATGTAGCCTCAGTTTTACTGCTCTTGAACTAAACATGTCATTAATGCAGTTTTTAAAAATAAAAATCTGCAGTTGGATATAAATGCTGTAAAAATAAAAGTATTTTTTCTATTTTACTACAAAACAAATATCTAAATTATTCTTGAAAAAATTCAGCAGTGTGCCCTAGTGTTAGCTTTTGAATATATACAGTTGCTGTGATGATACAACGTAGTTGTTCAGACTGGCAGCCTGTTGAACTTGTTGAGGAGCATTTGAAATTGCAGTAGGACTTGGTAGCTTGCTACTGACTTGCTGTCTGAATGCAAAATTCCAGAAGAAATTGCTGTTATTTTTATCCTGTTTCATATTTTACTGATTTTTGGTGGCAACAAAAAAATTCTCTAGCTCAAGAAAGAAAATTTTCTACTTTCAGAAGGAAAGCATGCCACAGGAGGTAGTGTTAGCTGGATTATTTTTTGTTCTTTAAAAAAATGTTGATGTAATTGGAAGATGATGGGCAGTCTTTTCTGTTGTTTATAGTTGCAAGAAAATGCATCTAGTATTCTGATGGTTTCTTATGGTGATAGGATCCTTCTAAAGTACTTAAGTCTTTATTTTAATATTTGAGTGCAGTTGCCCTTTATCTGGAACTTCACAGTTCAAGAGATAATCAAATGCAGTGTGCTACATCCTTTTTCAAGTTTTAAAAATACCAAAGTTCATTAGAGGATACTCCTAATTCATATGTTACAGTTCTTGAATGGGTCTTAATTATAGCCTTGTTTAATCTCATCTGGTGCTTATTTTCTAAAACGTTCAACTAAAAAAGAAAAGAGGAAAAGAAAAAGGTTTTAGCAGAACTGTTTTCCCTGACTAGTCAGATGCAAAGAATGCCAGGTTTCCCGTCCTGTCAGGTGAAGGCTATGCACTTTGCCTATGGTATTTCTCACTAAGCAAAGTGTGCTGGTTTTCAGCTTAATCAGATCTTCAAATGATACACAGCTTTGTTTTTCTCTTTCATCAGTTTGTGATTAAACTTGTCTTTATGGATTAATTTTTCTCTGGTTTATATTTCTGTTCTTTTTTAAAAGCAAATTGAGTGATGTTAGTGTCATGGCTAGGTTAAGGAGGCACAGTTCTTCAAGAATGCACTGGTGCCATTCTTTGGATGTTCCACAGAGGGGAAAAAAAAGGAATATTCCTTTGTGTTGTAGAAACAATTTCATATATCTGTAAACTTACATATTTCTTGTTGTATCACATAGCTTGATGACTTACACATTCAAACAGCTGACCCTCAGTCTCTAAGAAATTATTGTAACATTGATAAAATGGAAATAACAACTAAATGTATTTTGTGGCCTTTTTATATGAATTTTTTGTGTTATGAATGTTGCCATGTTTAAACAACATTCCTATATTAATATTTCTGGGAAACTAGATGATACAGTAGGAAAAATAATCATCACAGAAAATTGTGGAATATTATTATTCAGAGGGAAGGCTGAAATGATGGATGTTCCACAACCTTTTTAATAAAATAATTCTTCCAACAAAAGCAGATCCAGGATGCCTAAACAGAAATTTTACCACAACGTAGACATTGACATAGATAATAACAGACTGATCTTGGGGCTTGTGTAATTGTGAACTATTGCTACTGTTAATTTTTCTGTTACTACATACACACAATTTGAATATTTGTGTATTATGACTCCTCTCAGAAAAATTTGGTTTGATGCATATTTGAGTTTTGCTTATATGTTCTAGGTCACATTACTTTTTCTTTTGAGATATTTTCGTCAAAATGGAACTTACTGATTTAAATCTTTCTACGCTGCTTAATTTTACATGCTGTGACTGGTGTTCTACATATGTCTTTCCTCAGGTGTTTATCTCATCTGCCCTATCATTTTATGGTTTTATTCTTTCTTACAGTGCAGTAGCTTACTTGAATTTTCTATCTTATGCAATGTTTTTATTCTCAGTATATTTTTCCCTTTTGCCAGGTGTTTCATTTAGTGCCCCCTTTTTTTTTTTTCTTCCTCTGTATGTACTCTCTTTGGCGATTTGCAGTTTTTGGCAGGTATTAGGTTGCATGAGGGAAAATTTTTATGTAACACTTCACTCTGAGTTTTAGATGAAAATGTAATTGAGGAATTGAATTTTCATGTGCATATAATATATTATACAGTGCATTTCTAGGATCCTGTGAATTGTGATTAGCTTTATAGGGACCAGTTAGGACTGTAGGTAAGTCCTCTGAGATCTAAGAATTATGAGTACTTGCCTACAGGCATTCAGTTGCAAAAGTTAGGACCTGTTTATTCAGTAAATAGATATTGTCATGTATGTTTGATTTCATTCACAGCTTTATAACATTTAAAGTCATATTAGCCATACTGACATTTAAACTGAAGACAGATTAAAATGAAATATGTACATCTCTTAAAACCCAGTCTTGTGAATTTTTGCCTACTGTGGGTTGTACTGTTGCAGAGGCCTTGGAAAGATAGGGTATCATGGAGGGTCACACAATATTTAATGACAGTTCATGGTAGTACTATTAATATCTCTGGGTGCACTTAACTTTTAATATTATATGGCTGTGAGAAAGAGGAGTATCCATGGCATTTCCTGCAGGGCAGGGTTTGTATTTTATTCAGTCACAAATGTTTCTGCCTAGGGAATCTAAATAAATCAGTTCTCTGTAGAAGTTGCTCTTACTGTACTTGACCTGTTTAGAATAGGTCTGGTGCTCCTTGGCATACCAGTTGTTTGAGAGCTGCCATAAACAGAACCTTAACGTGTGGCTCTAATGTAGTCCTGTAGCAGTCCTGTAGCAAGGCGAATTTATTTTACCAGCACTCTTCGTTTTTTCCTTAACTGGATGACAATATTAAAAATGGAACTGCTTTTCATTAACATATTTTAAGATAAATTATCCATGCCTATCTTCATATATATTTGACAGGAATAAAAAATTACATGAGTTTTGTCATTTATCCCCATATATTCAGTTATATGTCTCTGAATTATAGTCAAATTTATCACGCAGTATGGATTTATTTTAATCTATGGCAAGTCAGATAATCTAACATTACTTTTCAGTGATGTTATATAGCAATGCATAGCTGATACAATACAATAAATTACATGAGTTAATATATATATATATATATTACTTTTGAAGGACACCTTTGTGTCATTTTGCTGAGAGTCATGCATTTTTAGTCAGGAGACTTTGGTTGTTACACTGTTTCAATTTAAGGAATAACAAATTGTGTAAATCAAGTAACTTGTTGCTCTAGTAGCAATTTTAATCCTACTGGGATCAAGGCAACTGTTTGTAGATATGTACCCTCTGAGTGAGTGCTTTATGGAATTTATCATCAACATAGAATTGATGAAATATACTTTTTTTTTAGTGTTGAAGAATAACAGAAGTGAATAATTTTCTTTAAAGTGCATATATGCCATATATACTAGATGACAATGTGTTCTGCCACACGAGATTTTTTTTTTTTAATTCCCTATTAATATAAACCTTAAACATATGGAAAATTGATACTCTTTTCCAGAAATAGATTTTCAGAGGTAGATTGGTCTGTGGTTTTAGTAAGTAACAAAAAGTTAAGTTAGCTTTAAGTAAAAATCTCATGTCAGTAGAAGTTGAATGTTGCCATTAGTTAATCTGCAAAATAATAATAACTTCTGAGTTTCTAATCAACTGCAGATCATTTCTATTTGTAAATAATTCTCCATAGAAAAGTGATGCAAAATTATTGCAGGACTGAAGAATGGTTTAGTTACAAGTATTTTCATAATCATAGAATCATATTTTGTAATTGCATAAACTGTTCAGTAAACACTAAATAATAGAGTTCTTAATTTGGAAGAGAGAATGCCTTGGGCATGTGCTGCATCTGCTTTTCTCTCTAGTAATAGGCTTACTCTAGGAGCCATGAAATGTCAAGTACATTTGTCAAATTCATTTTTCTTTCTCTGAACATAGTTATCTTGCTGTCAACCACAGCACAATCCTGGTGAACAGCACTATCAAACACAGTGCAATCCTCATTTTAATAATGCATCCTGTGGCAAAACAAAGCTTGATTGCTGTTGGATTTGCGTTCTTTGCACCTTGAATTCTCTCCTGATTTGCTTGATACCTGCTTTTCTTTTCCTGCCTACACTCTCACTTCTAAGAGTCCTCTGTTGCATCATCCTGCCTTGGAAGAGGGAGTGTGAGCTCTCCAGCACAGAGCTGCTTCGGTGGCTGCCTGCCTGGCACTGTGTGTGGCTGTGTGCACTGATGGATTGGCCACAGAACGTGGAGAGTTTTGAATTCTCTTCTGGAGACAGTGGTTATGGTCTCTCCCCCTTCCCAAACTGCCAGTTTTTAGCTAACATAGAGGAACTCAACTTGTCTTTCCAACTTCTTTAATAGACATGGATCAAGATTCATGCAGGGAAACTGCACAGATTAAAAAAAAAAAAAAAAGGACAACCCCCAAATGTACTATGTCAACACAGAAAAAGGTAGAACCTTATTTTAATTGGGAAATCCTTACCATTTCCAAGGATCCTTATTAGTAAATTAATCTGAACTGGAAAATTAAACATTAGTAAATAATAAAAATGGTTTTGAGATGTGGGAAGTATCAGTTGGGATAAAAACAATCCAAAACCAAACACTGTAGTAAATTTGTGGTCCCAATTTCAAAGAAGGGAGAGAAAGCCAAGAAAATCTGTGGTAGTAATGTATTGGACCAGCGCGGCTGTATGGAGAGTAAGGCTCTGGTAGTGTATTTGGGCATGCACATGAGGGACACTTAACAGAAGCAGTAGTAAAGTGTGGTTATACCAGTTATACCAAGGTAATGTGTGTTTGGTGGGACAAGGAATAGACTGCCTTAATGTCATTGCCTACTTGGGAGGGGTGTGCAAGTATTTAACTAAAACATTAGCAAACAGAATAATGTTACCAATACAAGAAGAACATAATGACTGGAGTATGCTGTGAGAATCTTGTTTTAACTAACCTAGCTTGAAATGATTAACTCCATTGCCAGTCTTAAGTACTTGTTCTGCTCTTACATGAAGTTTTGACAGCATCTCAATCATGAACTACAAAACTGGCCGGCAGGACCATTTAGAAAGGAATTGTACATATAAATATTAGTTTTAGTGTCAGCAGTAAGTTCGGCAAGATAGGGGTTTCTTTGGTACTAGAAGGTACTTGCAGGGTGTTTTGAGAGGAGGAGAGAACCTACTTTTTTGTTTCCTTTACATTTTGTTCTTTGTAGGAATGGTCAGCGGACTTTCAATCCTTTCATCACTGCATATCTTTGTTTTGTTTTGCTTGGTTCAAGGTGAAAATGAGGTACTACTTTCTGTAACAGCCTTTGGAAGTTTTATGCTTCATTAAGCCAAGGACCAGTTCTGTTTATCCGTTGTTTATTATTATAGTGAATACTAATAAAAATACATTTTACTCATTTTCTTCCTTATTTCTAACTTTTCTTTCCCTTCCTTACCCCAGAAAATATTGAGTGAATATTTTTTTTTCTTTATTATTGCTGTTAAAACATTCAGTTTCTCATGATTGTGTATCATGTTCTTTTATCTAGTTCTAGTCATCAGATATTACTGGAAGAGCCTACTTGAGGGACTGCGTTAATTTGCTCCCCCAGCAGGAATATACACCTGAAAAATTATTCCTTGGGTTTTAGTGAAAACCTGCATAAAATCATGCAGAGTGAGTTAAAGGAGTTCAGTAATCAGTGTTGTCAACTTTCTCACATTTTTTTTCTTCAGAGGATTTCTGTGCACTTGAGTTGGTTTCATGGTGACATGAGTTGCTCCTGTTTTGTTTCTGGGAAAAAAACCCTTCTGAACAGTGGCTTTCCCCAACATCTTTATAGAAAAGAACAGCTAAGTGGAGATACTGAAGGAATCTGTGAGGTTCATTTTTTTCACCATAAAGGTTTTTGGACCATTCTTGTTAGAGGTGATGGGAAGGGAGGAGAAAATTGTTGGGGGAGTGCTGTCAGTCTTTTGTGTGCCCCTTGTGAGAAAAATAATTTTACTGCCATTTCCTCATGTCGACCCAAGCCTTCAAAACAGAAGGGACCTGTACCTTCCCTACTGAATGTCACTGTCCTGCAGGCAAATACTTTAGAAAGTGCTGTTAAGGGAAGTTCAAAAGGCTGTTGAAATGTTAACTGGGGGAAGACTTAAAGTTTTAACCTTTCACATTGACCAGACAAATAAGTTACATGTTTGTTCAGAGGCACAAAGACCTAATTACTACCAAGAGTGTTGAAAATTTGCTGGAAATGTGGATATTTGATGAGGGTGCTTTTGCACAGTTTGTATTACATCCTGCTGAGTCTGAGGACAGCGTGTGACAGGAATGAAGCCTATAGAAATACAGGAGTGAGCATTGTTTTAGGGACAGAGGGAAGGATTTAAGAAAGAGCCATCACAAGTTAAAATACTGTTGAAATACTGTTCAGATGTCCTTTTAAAAACCCACAAACCTAAAACAAACCCAGAAGTGCTTCTTGGGTCAGTTGTGTCTTGTTTTAAATAGGTGTGTATTGCAGCCTGAGGCTGCCATTCAGAAATGGTGCCTTTTTTTACTATTTTTTTTCCTGTTACTGGCAGTGGTAGACTTGGAGAAGCCACTTAAGGTATACTTTGCTTCTTTCACGTATAAAATGGAGATGCATCTTCATTATTTGCTTGCCTTTTAAAAGGTCTAAAGTGCAAATATTAAAAACTGATAGAGAAAGTACAGGTTAATTACGTGTAAAGAGGTTAAGGTAGAGTGGAAAACAATTTCATATGAGTTGCAGAATTGGCTATAAGTAGATTACCTCGGTCATGGTAGCTAAGCATTAGGCAAGTAAAAAACTACCATATGGTGCTTTCTTCAGGCAAAGGTGCTTTTGTAAATCCTGACAGGAATTGATGTATACCTTTATTGATTATGCCCTTAAACTCTTTTCTGGTTTTGAAGGGAGATCAAAGAAGGGCCAGTCCTCATCAGTCTCTTCTGCTTCTTTGTTGCTGTCATGTGTGTTCTACAAGTCTAGCACTGAACCCTAGCACTCCTCCCTACTGCATGAACAGATTTTTTTAAATCTCAGGTGCACATCAAATAATTGGCAAGAAACTACGTTGTCAGAGTTGCTGTATCATGCCACTGGCAAAGATGTAAGGCCAAGCTTAAAAGCTGGTAGCATTATCTGATATTTCTGACCTGAAACAAACAAAACTCCAAAAACCAAACCAAAACACTCACTTCTTGGATATTAGAAGATTCTGTTTGATCTGAGTTAAAGATTTCTCTAGAAAGGCAATCTCTTTTTGCAGCTGCCTCAGGTTAACTTGGAAATTCGAAGTGCAATTACTGTTTCCCCTTTTCTACAATAATTTTTAGTCTTATTATATCATGCGTTTAATATCCAATACTTTTTAGCTTAGCATCTAACATAGTATTTTTTTTCTGAATTGCTGTTCATCGACAAAATCCAGAGTCATAAAGGACTAGGGATAGGAGAGCAGGTTTCAAGCTGTACTTTGCTAGAGTGCCAGTAGATGGCAATAAAACAAAGAAATACTCAAATCCTCCCCATTACTGATACATAGCGATTCTGTGTAATAGCTCTTGTAAATAAAAAGACTAGTTTGATGTAAAGTAGATATTCTTTCTACATATATTTTAGCCATGTTTTATTATGAAAAGGGCATACACCTTCATTTAAAACAAATCCTAGCTACACAAGAAATAATCCGTATTTCTAATATAAAATGTAAATTATGGCACATGTTTTTGTCTCGTCTTCAATAATTACTATATTTTTTTATCGTTGTGAACTGTATTAGTACAACTGTACAATTGAAGTTAATAAGGATAAGTCCCTTCTATTTAACTAAGTATCAAAATACATGTTTCTGCAAGGTACTAAATGGTTTGTGAGACAAGTATAGTTGATAAAGTAGATGGGGGTTTTTTTGTTTGATTGGTTGGGTTTTTTAAATGGTAAGTAATTTCGGTGATCATCCAGACAATAAACTACAGGGAACTCTGTGCTGATGTTATATAAATTACAAATAATTCCTTGCTAGTTTTTCATTGTTAATGTCACCTTTGTCATGGTTAGCTTTATGAAACTATTTTAAGAAACAATAGTAGCATTGCATTAGTTATCTAACAGTGATAAATATTTAAGTAAGGGGGAAATCGTTGTGATAACAGTGCAAGTGTTCCACATCTGTACATGATTCGTGGTAAAAGCAAGTGATGGACATTTAGCTATGTGTGTGAGATTGTCCGCCTCAAAGTTTTAGATCACATTTGAAGTTGCATCAATTTTTATATATATATATATATATATATATATAAAAAGTAAATGTGGAACTATTTGTTATATACTTCAGAGGTGATTATGTAGGATTGAAAAAGATGAAATGAAGACTAAACTTTGGATTGGCAGGGACCTTTATTTTCATTGTAGGGGAGAGTAGAAGTAACACTGCTGTTTCTAGCTTAAAAGGTGCAGAAATGCATTACAGTTATGTGGTAAGATAAGGAAAGTTCAACAAATAGTGCACAATAGTGTTTTGAGGTACCTCGTGCTAATTTCATGTCTGTAAGTTTACTTTGGATAAAGATACTTGCATTGTCCAACTGTTGCTTCACATTTATTCCCACAATTTAATGAAAAGCTTCACCTATTTATTTTATCCCATCCATTATTTATTTTATTCTATCCACTTATTTGAATTAGCTACCTAAAAATTAAAATCTTCATCTTGTAATATCAGGTTTCTCACATCACTCTTTCGTGGCTTAAAGTACAGTACAGCCTTCACTTGAAGGGAGAAGAAACCTTCGGAAACCTGGAGGAGGGACTAGCCTCTGTGACTGAATGGCTTATTGTAATATTGAAATTAAGTTAGTTAAAAATGCTGAATGAGATGGCCTCTTGTGTAGGGTAGTGTTAAGTCATAAAAAAATACAGGCAGACTTAAGAAACATGCTGTTCTTAAGGCAGATCAACTCTATATATGGTGCTTTCTGAAGCTCAATTTTAGTTCCTGATGTAAAGAAAATAAAATCTGTGATGTAACTGGGTACTTTGATCTGGAAAAGTAAATTATCACAGGGTGGAAGGACTGGAACAAAGAAGGCATCTTTAAAAGTAGATCTCAGAAAACGGGCTCAAAATGGAAGTGGGTCTCATTAAGGTATTAGCTGTGCTATTTTCAAGCTTTGTAACTTACAAGGGAGGAGGCTGTTGTCTCTCCCGTCACTATTAGAACAAAGTTCTTGCAAATGAATAGTGTAATAACTAATTGCTTATGGCCCCACTTCCAGAATTATGTCTCACCTATGTGCTAATTATTTTATGGAGCAATCCAAAAGAGTGGAAGTTACCACTGCAGCAGAACAACTGAGTCAGCAGGTATCAGTCTCTAAGGTGGCTTTCCATTGTTAAATATTAGATCCTCAAAAACCCATTTTAATCAAGGTTTTTCAGCGTGGAGATACTGAAACTTTCTGTGCTATACTGAATTATACAGGCATTCATCTGGAAGATGCCTGGCAGCTAACATGGTTTAAGGAATTACAGGAGTGTTTCAATACTGGGATTGCGGAAACACAGAATTACCTTCTGTGGAATGAAAGTTTTCCTACAAAGAAACCTGCTTTGGGTTTTGTATGTGCTAACAATTTAGTAATTAGAACTGAGAAGAGTCTAACTTAAGTCAGTGTAGGGCTATGGCTGACTGAGTTTACTCAATTTATGCATTTTTAGTTGCATGAGTTTATTTTGCTTTGGCAGAGGGTGTGAGATAGTTTCCCTTGGCAATTCTGCAGAGATCGTTCAGAGAAGATTAGGTAACTGTAGCTAGGTAATTTTGAGATGGTTGCTCTTTGATTGCCTCATTGAAGGATGGAGCCGGTTTTGCAGCAGACTAGGGAGCGAGGTTCCAGCTACTTTCTCTTTACCCTCATTGGACTGTTTCAATTTTGGAGAACATTAGCACAACTGCAGGAGGTAGTTTGTCATAATTGTTGAACTTATTTACAAAGAACCTTGAAAAATGGATAGTAAAAGTGTTGGTAACTTAAATTTTTTTAAATCATGGAAATTATGCACATTGTGTGCATTGTGTCTATCACTGTGGCAGAAACATGTTAATGTTTGAGACAGAACAGAGAAGAGACTTTGAAAAAGTGCTCAACAAGTGCTGGGAAATCTTTTTGTCTGAACAGTTTGCTCAAAACGCCCTTTTTCTGTCTTGAATTATTTTGTTACAATAGTGCTTTAGCCACAGATCAACATCACATGCCATGGTTTTGAATTACCCTGGCATTCTTCTACTGTTTTACGTGTCCCCGTGAAGAGCAGAGGTATTGTTTCTGAACCACGTTATCTTCAAGTCTGTGGTGACTTCAGTGAGGTCACAGGAATGTTTCAAGGAGGGCAGCAATCGGAGTGTAATATTCTTGTTTAGTTTGCTGTTTTCCCCAAATGTAGTTTCTTCTCTTGCTGCTTGGACTTAGTCATTAACGGTCACCTCATTAAGATTGTTTCTTCCTGCTCTTTACATATGTGGATCATTATTAATTTAGCACTTCATCTAATTGCCAACATTTTGTTGGCTTTTTTCTTCTATGTATGCAAATTTATTAAATGAAATTATTAATTTCTTTCCATTTCATTTGGAAAAGCAATCACTTAAATACAATTTGAATAAATAAGATAAGATGGCTCAAGAAAAGAAAGTCAGGTATTTATTTAACATCTTAGATGCAAATTTTTGTGTACATTATGGAGCCTGTTACTGTGACTGTAGTTAACTCAAGTCTTGTATCAAAGTTTGGCACCTGCTGATAGAAAAGGCTTTCTGCTGTGCAGGTTAAATCATATCCCTGGGTATCATTAACCTTTTCTGTGTTGTTACAGCTGCACCTACATCAAACACAGCAGCAGCCTGCCTGTGTTTCCTTGCTCTGGAGCATGCAAGGCAGACTTCTGCATACGAAATGCTGTCCGTCTGCCTGAGCGTGGACAGAGGTTGCCCAGCACAGAGCTGGGCAGTGATCAGATGCTATTTATAAAAACTAAGTGAAGATCTTAATGCTACATGTGATGGTTCCTATCAGCCTGTAAGAGTCTGAACTACAATATTGTCTCAGGCCAATTTTGACGTGTTGTCACTATTTTTATAAGCTGTTTCTGAAATGTGTGTTTTGCCTGTTCAGGAACAGCCCCGTGAATTATCTTGCTTTATGCAAAGTTATTTTGTTTAGGAGAAACTGGAGCACATTTTCAGTAGTGAAAAGACCTCACTGATATTCTAATATTAATGGCCTATTTAGCAAGCATTTTCTTAGTTGCTCAGAAACCTGAATATATGCAGAGAAATTTAAATAATAGTAAACTTATAACAAGATTATATCCTACTGTTTTTATGCAAGCTCAGTATTGTATTTTCAAACCTCATAACGTATGGTTGTATTTTATGTGTTCAAATATTACATCTGAGTGGAAAGAAAATTACCCTTTTCCGTGGGGAGGCATAAGTTTAATGTCTAGGTATAAACTTAAATATTTGATAGTACAAAGCCTGTATTTTGCCTCAAGGCTGTTTACTACTCTCCACTTAGAGCCTTACCCAATTACCAGCGCCGCCAATTGGAAAACTTGCACTAGTTCAATAACCTCTGCATCTTTGCTGTAATACATGTGGAATTCATCATGTCTTTGTTTTAGCAATGTGGGAATGGAAAGAAGATTTACTGAAATGTGCAGTAGGGATTTTAGTGCATGCTAGTTTGCATTTTGTGCTGAACTAAAATACAGGTGTAATGTTAAATGTCAAAACATTTTCCTGGAAAAAGTAAGTTCACTCATAATAATCTGCCAAAGTAGGGGCAATGGGTAACTGCATGATTCAGGAACTGGACAACTTCAACTGTAAAGCTAATAAAAAGTGTTAATTGTAGTTACTCATTTTTTAAAAGCTTTGTTACAATATTGAATGATTTCCTGACTCTGAGTTAGCTTTGTAGAAAACAGTTTGGGAAGCGTGATTGGGTGTGTGTATGAGAGTCTCATCAGTGACTCTGAAATGTATCAGTTAAATAGACAGCCAAAATTATCTGTGAATCTGGGGTGGCAGGTTTGAAGGAACGCTGATGGTTTCATTCAATTCCTGTATTCTTGGAGGGATCTCTTTTGTATGTATTTATTTTGCAAGTCACTTGTTCGTTGTTTTATATTTACATTTCATAAATTATTCTTGTATTCTACTCTAGATGAGGCTTGTATGAAATGCTAAGATACAGTTTCTCAGTCATTCCTGTCCACC
This sequence comes from Porphyrio hochstetteri, assembly GCA_020800305.1. Taxonomy (NCBI): domain Eukaryota; kingdom Metazoa; phylum Chordata; class Aves; order Gruiformes; family Rallidae; genus Porphyrio; species Porphyrio hochstetteri. Next base: position 13,479,987 of record CM036912.1, on the reverse strand, counting down.
CTGTGGGTGGTTGAGCAAAATGCTGAAATTCTGTGATAGTCATTTGTATTGGGGTAGAAGGAAGTGAATTTTTAGGTGGAAGAGAAATTAGGTAATTTTCTGCTTTTCTAAACTTTGTAAGCAAAGCTTGTTGGTCATAGCTATTGAGAATATGAATAGGTTGTCCCTAATACTATGTTGTTTTAGCTAGTAAAGAATCTGCATTTGAAGGAAATCCTGGGGGTTGTGTGTTAATACATTTTTCATGGGTTTATGTAAATTCAGTCTACTATTTAAAAGTCTTGATACTATTTTTTATATAATTCAGTCAAAATATCTTTCAGCTTCAGATACGCTATGAAATCTGGTAGATACTAGTAGATAATCATGGCTAGTATTTAGATGGGGGTATGTCACTTTTAAAGACAAATTTCAGTGAGACGTTCTCCTTTGTCTCTGTAGTTATCAGAGACTGTTACAGACAATTGCTGTACTCGAGGCTCAGCGTACTCAAGCAGTTCAAGACCTTGAAAGTTTAGGCAGACACCAGAGAGAAGCACTGAAAGATCCTATTGGATTTGTGGAAAGACTCCAGAAGAAGGTATTTCAATGGGCTTTTCTTAACTTTTATTCAGGTATTTTTTTATAAGTAGTAATTAATGGTCTGTAGAAATCAGAGAACTACATATATATATATATATATATATGCATGAATATTATGAGTTTAAAATCTTTTCTCTGTTGAGCAAAAGTGGCCCTTTGTTTATTAAATCTGTAAGAGACAGGCCTTCAGTGATTTTATTATGTATGCTTTCTTTCCTTTTTTTGGGTACGTAGACATCTTTAAATTTTGAATTGTAACATAGGTATTTAAAAACAACCTGAAATCTACAAGTGACTGTAAGTACTTAATAGTAAGGCAGCAGATCAAGAACTTGTAACTCTTCTCAGAGAATTTCAATGTTGTGCTGTGAATAAATTTGATATGGTACTTTTTAAAGATAGTTCAGAGCCAAAAATCAAAACGAATACTAGAAAACATTCTGGATAGCATAATAGAATACTGTCTGATGGAGGAGAATTAATTTTTATAAGGAAATACTTTCAAGCTTTAAAAAAAAGAGGGCAGTAACAGGGATACTGAAAAATGTTTCAAGTTTTAATAATTTTTCACTGATAGTTCAGAGCCAAAAATCAAAACGAATACTAGAAAACATACCTGAGTTCTGGATAGCATAATAGAATACTGTCTGATGGAGGAGAATTAATTTTTATAAGGAAATACTTTCAAGCTTTAAAAAAAAGAGGGCAGTAACAGGGATACTGAAAAATGTTTCAAGTTTTAATAATTTTTCACTGCCACATTCACCAGTCACAAACACACTAGACCTAGTTCAGTAGCAACACATTGTATTTCAGTAAGAATGAAGAACCTTTTCCTAGGTTGTTAGAGACCTAGGCTTAAAAAGAGATCTGATATGAGCCCATTGGTTTCATTCAGTAGTTGTCTCTCCATTAAATTTTGAGATGAATTAATAGCATGCATGATATTACAGTGTTGTATTTGATGATAATAACTTTATGGGGAAATATTAATGCTAGTTGAAATTTGATAGTAACTTTATGGGGAAATAATAGTGCTAGTTGAAAGTGTCTGGTGTATTTCTATCTCCAAATCAAAGTAACGATGCTCTCAAGGCTGACCTTTAAATAAAGTGGTGAGCTGTGCAACAGTTGTTTTAAACAGAGGACAGCATGATCAGTGTAAAATACACATTGATTTCTTTGATGGGAGGAATTTAGGTTTTTCAGGTGATAAAACTCAGAGTCCTGTAGTTTCCTGTGTTAAGGAAGATACAGATCCTGGGCAAACAGTATGTTTAAACAAAATAAAAGACAGATAGACAGTAATAGGATATAGAAGCCAGAACCACCTGATTTCATCTGTGAAATACACGCATTAAAGTTTTATGTTCAATAAGTCACTGTTGACTGTGCTGCTGTATATTTTCCATGCACCATTGTGTATTATTCTTGAAAGATATCTTTCTCCTTAAACAGACCATGTGCTGCATGACACCTCAAAAAATTCCGATTTTGCTGTTAGGTAAACAGCAGTATCAGGCTTTCATAACTTCAGGATTCATGGAGGTTTTTTTGTATATAGAGCAATTGCATTAAATACTGCTTTTTTTACTTTTGAACTATTCTCTCTTTTTTTTTTTTCTTTTTTTTTTTTTTAATCCAGGTTGATATGGGTCTTCCATATCCTCAGAGAGTTGTTCAGCTTCCTGAGATTGCCTGGGACCAATACACCACTAGCCTTGGGAACTTTGAGAGAGAATTCAAAAACCGAAAACGTAACAGTAGGAGAGTGAAGTTGATTTTTGACAAAGGTAAAAGGAAAGTGGGCAAACGTTGCAAGAAAGGTGTGACCAGTGTGGAGGTTTAATAATTCCTTTTTTGTGTTGCTTACAGTAGGTATACCTGCAAGACCAAAAAGTCCTTTGGATCCCAAGAAGGATGGAGAATCTGTCTCATACTCTGTCTTGCCTTTAAGTGATGGTCCAGAAGGTTCTACAAACAGTCGTCCACAGGTAGCTGTTACAAAAGCAAAGATAGAATTTTACAAAATAGTACCTTTTGATTGTTTTTTTCTTTTTTAATAAGGGTATGGTGATAATCTTAACTGTTACTTCAGATGTTAATGTTGGTGATGACGTTTTATTCATGTACTCAAATCAGAGAACTTTTTTATTTAGGCAAACTTCAAGTTTTCATATGTTTGTTTGGTTTGGTTTTGGTTTTACTTAGGAAAAGGGTTAAAATTAATTTCTCCTAACTGTACTTTTCCTGAACATGTATTCTGTTTTATATACTGTGTTTGAGCAGATGATAAGAGGGCGACTTTGCGATGAGACCAAACCGGAAACTTTTAACCAGCTGTGGACTGTAGAGGAACAGGTAATTGGAAACTCTTTGATTTTGTAGCTGTGGTAACATATGTGAGAATAAAAGGAAAGTGTAATAATGTTCAAAGGACTTAGAAGTTCAGTCACGTGTGTGCAGATACTCATCTTTTGACAACCTTTTCCTCTGCTAGGAATGATGTATTTTTTTTTATGCCTGTTGATTTAGAAAAAACTTGAGCAATTGCTTTTGAAGTATCCACCAGAAGAAGTAGAGTCCCGACGGTGGCAGAAGATAGCTGATGAACTGGGAAACAGAACAGCAAAGCAGGTAACAAGTGAAACATTTTGACAAGCAATCCCTGTCCTTGATTTTTTTTTTTTAAGGTTTTTAGGAAGCACTGCTAAGGTATCCAGGTTTTTCTTCAACACTTACGTCATTAATTTCTAATTTGAGACTTTTTCCTGTTATAAAAAAATAAACTGGGGAATTAAAAAGAGGGGTTTTTTAAATGTTTGTAGTTAAAGGGATAAAACTTAATTTGCTAGAAAAATGTTTTAACTGCTTGGCCATTGTTTGAATGCTTGTGCTGTGGTAGTAGTGATGTCAGTCACTGCATCCTAGCAGCTGATACAGATTCACAGAAGATTTATTTGCAGATGTCTCTTTTTTTTTTCCTTTTTTCTTTTTTTCCCCCCCTGAAATAGCAATAAATGCAATCCAGTATTTTTTCAATAATCACATTTTCAAGAAAATGTAACAGCAGGGTTTGAATTTCAGAAATAAAAATGTGACTCTTATTCTTGGTCTCAAGTATAGAATTATAAAAGTGCCCCAAAACCAGTGGCAAAGCTGCCAGACCCAGGTGTGTGTTAGATTGTGATGGCATGCATTTTATTCTGTACAGTAAGGATAGTGACACCAACTGTTCTGGGATCGTGTTACACTGGAGTGCTGGATTTCCTGCTCCTCAGCACTGTACAATGGGCAGACAGAAAATCAGTTCTGTACTGGGGCAGAGAACCACAAAAGGGCACAGACGTGGCTACGCCGAGAGTTCCTGCTCCTGACTTGTTGGGGTTTTTCCTCTACAGTGACATAACTTCTCCATTTTGACCAGAAGCAAAAAATGCTGATGTTGATGCTTACAGTATTTTTAATTTCTCTTATTTCAGTTGTATGCTTTGAACTGAAAGTGTATTTAACATTTCATTATACTTCATATCTGATCATACCTATACTTATATGTATAATGTCTCCATAATTGGGATAAAAAGTGCTTACTTATTTTATAAAGAAAATGTAGAAGTACCAAATTATGCATCGTTTATCTGTCATTGTTAAGAAAGAAGAATTTTAGCTTCAGGAGGCAACAAATTACTGAAATTCATTCCTTTCTATCACAGCTTTTCTAGATTTCCTATGTACTTTTAACCAGTAGTTGTATTTTTTTCTCTGAAAGCTTTTAAAGTATCTAGAAATAGTACAAGTAGAATTGCAAGACAGGTGATGGTTTGTGTAGTTGTCACAGAGTAGAAAATTAGGATCTCATGTCCTTACATTCTAAACTGAAGCCTTGAAAAGCTAAAATCAAAACTCAGTGGCCTTGAATGCTGGAATGCTGGAAAAGCTCTGAAGTGAAGGCCTGTTACATTTCATTTGACATTTAATTGTTGTATGTTGTTTTTCCTAGGTTGCCAGTAGAGTGCAAAAATATTTTATTAAACTTACTAAAGCTGGCATTCCAGTTCCAGGAAGAACTCCAAACTTATATTTATACTCCAAAAAGGTGAGACAATATTACAGCACAAATCCTTTATTTCTGTTTGCATTTACATGGAAATTGAGCCTAAACAATTAATTTTTTCAGTAGATTTAACTGTTGATTAGTACTTTCTTACTAACTAGTTCCACCTTGCATGTATTTCTTACTTAATAAATTAATTTTTTGTGGAATGATTTTGGGTATTTTTTGTTGGTGGTGGTTTGGTTTAATGGTTTGGGTTTTTTTTTTCTTTTTTGTCATTAGCACTGCCATTAGAGCTGGGTGTTATCCTAATTTGACACCAACATCTGTTAATTACATGTCAGGGACATGGAGTGTCAAAAAAGACACATAGCAATCAGATTGTAGGCTGAACTAACAAGGTTGAGTGATTGGTCGTGGGCTACTTTTTCCTCATTTCTAAGTTTATTGTAGTTTAACTAGAAGAGGATAACGAGAAGCCTGTTGGAAGAGGATGAGGATGAGGAGCCCTATAATTCATCTTGTACTGTCATCTTACAACAAAAGAAAATTATGTGTGTCAGCATACTGAACTAGCACAAGCATAGGCTTAAGCCTGAAATGTTGTTTTGTGTTTTGGTTAGCAACATATGTGACCATTAAAGTACAGTGCTTTTCCTCATCTTGGAATGGATGAGAAAAGAATATGGTCCTGAGAAATCTTCTTAATTTGAAAAAGAAAACAGTCTAGATTTCTGTGTGGACCGGTCCATTTGAAGGCAGTCTCAGGTTTTGTGAGGGTTTTGTTTGGGGTTTTGGGGGGGTATTTTGTTAACACTGCATTTACAAAAGTTCTTTTAAACCTGTTGCAATGGCATTTTGTAGAGTAGTGTTACTTTTTTCATTCAGGTGTCTGTGAGTAAGTCTTACACTGATTCTGCAAAAAGGCCAATCTGCTGACTTAGTCCCTTAAAAGGTTGAGAACAAAAGTTCCTGCCAGAGGGTCCTAACAGAAAGATCTGATACAGCTCCTAAATATCTCAGTGTTATACACCTGCAGTTGTCTCCTAGTATTCTCTGAAGTTACTGCAAACAATGAGCATTTGTATCAGAGACTTTCCAATTTGCCATCCATCATGGTAATGCCATTTTACTTTCACCAGGATTTTAACCTACTGTTCTGCTCTGTAAACAGAAGCAGGGAAGGTGCAGGTGTGACAAAGTCTGCCACCCTGTCTATTGGAAAAGCGCTTTCTGGCAGAAGAAACAAAAAAAAACCCAGCTGGAAACATTGATACCTTAGATACTGTGGTGAGATTCATCTGTTAGAGCTCTAAATTACCTGTATTGTTTACCATAGTGTGGGGCTAGTTTCAAAATGGGTTGGAAATTTATTTTTGACATTTATAATAATTTGTGTTCTTTATCTCACCTTATCATTTTAAATTACCTTAGTCACATGCCTTTTCTTCTCACTTCTTAGTTTTTTTGGCAAGACTGTTATTACAGAATGTGAGCAATGCTGCCAGGCAGCAGATCTTCATATTTGATAAAACAGGGGGAATACTTAATCAGTACATGGATGACATTTTAACCATATTTTTCACTAATTTGAACAGTAATCCATAAAGTTCTTTAACCCCACTGACGTGCACAGAAACATAACCAAGAATGAAACATATTTTTTTTTTATAAAGTTCTTAATATTCTTATACTACAATGGTAATGCTACCATCCTACAGATTTTTCTTAAGATTACATGTAGAACAAATGTAATACATCTGTTTTCACAGTATGATTCATATCCTTATTAGCCAGTCAAAAGTGTAAGGTCATTGTGGCCTGGGTTGTGTGAAGGTTGTGTCTCCATTTTATATTTGTATCTCACGTAAGAAATGCAGCAGATGGAAAAAATCAGACTACTAGCATATGTAGGGGAATTGAGCTCCCAGTCTGCTAATATAACTGTCTACTTAGAGCATGCATTGGCAGCACGGTACCAGGCTGTAGTTATTCCCAGGTCTCCAATGGAGACAACATAACATGGCAGAGAGGAAATGCAAGTGGTGTTGGAAGCCTGGGTCAGGCTTACACTCTGCTCATCCTTATTTTGATACTGAGTATGCACATATGCTGTAATCTGTGGTGTCTGCTTTAGTGCCAGCAATAGAAGTATGAAAATTGGATGCTGATAGTTAAAGCTCATAGCTATGGGAGAATAAAAAGCCTAGGTATATTTAATGTAAATAGTTGTTTCAAAAGGAATGCTTCACAAGAAGCTGCTTGCATTCCTGTATGGGGATTGCCCAGGATGCTCTTTATAAATGGCTGCTGGGGAGGTGAGAAGCTTATTCAGTTCTTGAACATCTTGTTGAAGTTACTCTGTGTCCTCATAGAGCATAATGTCTCTTCTGATAAATGGTACAGGAAATTAAACAGGGTGCATCAGTTACACTTCCTGTATAACCATTACCTGCAACTGGTGAAAATCTGAATCGGAGATTTAGGACTCTAGTATTCACTTCTTCAATTATGGCTCATCATTTTCAGTTTGATGCTTATATAATATCATTAGTGCACCTGCTTTTAAGCTTAGTCCAGAAGATACATTTGCCACAGGAAAAATTATTTTCTACCTCTCTGCTTTTACATAGGATTTTAGTTCATTCTTCACCAAAAGTAGACTCATGTTAAAAAGATAATTCAAATCCTCAGTTGAAGTCCTAGGTAATAACTGTATGCATAATGGTGCTACTATTAAAGCATAGACATAGTTTTTCTTTCTTGATTTCCAGATCTAGTATTGAATGCAGATCTGTTTTCTGTTAACAGAAAATTTACATCGTGGTGTCAGCTCAACCTGCAATAACTGTCTAACCTTACAAATGGAAGTATTTGGGGGGGGGGGGGGGGGTTTGAAACCTTGAGGGAAACCAGAAAAACAGCAAAGCACAGGAAGCTGTGACCATAAGGCAGAAAGTGGAAAAGTTCAACACCATGAATAGTATGTCAGTCTTAGAACAAAATGTTCAGTTTTGTTTGCACTGTAGTTTTTCTGCAGATCTGAGGTATGAACTTCTAATCATTACTACAAATGTCAGCTCTTTCCTTAAGAGTGACTGCAGCTAGTCTAATTTCCTTGTTACACTTCTGTCTGCATACCTGCATTTCATCTAAGACAATTTGTGTGATCTTTGCCTTTACTTTTTAAGCTGTACACAACTTACATTAATGCTAGATCCCTCTTTAGAGAGTAAACAGTTGTATTAGTGTTACAGGTTTGTAAGTGATAGACAAACATTTGTGATAGAGAAAGTCTTGCATGAAAAAGAGAAAGTATTAACTATTGTAAATATTCCATATGCTTATCTGCATGTCAGAAGCTGGACACAGTGTAAAACAATCCTCTCATTATTACAGAAAGCCACTTTGCATAGTTCTCATTTTTGAATCACTCTGTTTTCTTTAAATTGAGGAATGTAAGATTTGGCATTTAAGATGTCAAAATGCTGGTCTGGAAAGTAGCTAAGTAAAAAGCTGAGTGAGTTTCACCCACCCTAAATTCTTCCTTTTTTGATATTTAATATTCTTCCGTGGGGAATAAGTAATAGGGGCTGAGTGCCTTGAAGTAATCTATTTTTAAACTGCCATGCATTCTACACCTTCAGACAGCATTAAAGTTGAAAGGTTTTAGATATACACTGATGGAGTAATTTATCTCATCTAACATTTTTAGGTTCCTTTTTCAGTCATTGGCAATGAAAAGGAGCCTTCAGAGAGCAATTCTTGCTAACTTTTTTATGGTGGAATGAATTGACTTTTCTCTCCCTGGGCTAGGAAAGAAATCTGGACAATTAGCCTAGACTTGGAATTTCTACGGCACAGATTAATAGGAGAAGTTGAGGACAAGCATCAAGCATGGAATGGCCTCTTGGGTCTTGAACCTGTGCAAAACTACTTCTTTGTTTAGTCTCCACTGTTCACGACTCTTGGAAATCTTTTCATATCTTTGCAGTTTGGTTCTCACTCTTCAAAATTCTAACAGCTTTATTTTCTGTTTTTCAGTCTCATTTATTTAGATGGCAGGGGGTTTATGGTAAGGGCTCTTTCTTTTGGGTTCTCACCAAAGAAGTGTTGCACTGTTCATCTGACACACTTGTTATGGGGGAGAAAAACCCCAGCTTTATGAGGCACTGATACAGACGTTTAAGTAACAATAATTGGAAAAACAATAGGCTGTTGAGTGCAAAAGAGCAAATATCTGGCAAGGTTTTATCAATGAGGATTACTTAAATAATAACCAAGGAATGTTTTTAAGAATATGTCATTTTTTCACTGTAGTCATCAAGTAGACGGCAGCATCCTTTAAATAAACATCTTTTCAAACCTTCAACTTTCATGACATCTCATGAACCTCCTGTTTATATGGATGAAGATGATGACAGATCCAGTTTTCACAGCCATATGGATACTGCAGCAGAAGAGGAAGTATCGGTATGTCATTTAAATCAGTAAGAGGTGTCTTGCTTAACTGTCATTTTATGTTTATTGAATAATATGAGGATGAAGCATCTTTGCCATAAAATAATCAAGTAAGTATTAAATTGTGGTAAGATTCATGAGCCATTTTGGATTATAAGCACATTATTAACACACAGGCCTCCAGTTGTAGAAAATTTAGAACACCTAAGAAATATGTAAAAGAAGTAATAAACAATTTTGTTCTGAAAAGTTTTAGTTGCATATTTTTACAAAATTATCTGCCATGAGATCAGTTTGAAAATCATATAAATTGTATAGTTGTGGCTCTGGTTAAAGGCATGTTGTATTAGAAAAGTTACAGAGCCCCCAGTAAAACCTGAAATCTGTTGGCACCATTGCTTTTGTCTTCCTTCACGGGCTGAATTAATTCTGGATTTATTTTCTTTAATCCACTTCAAAGCATGAACTAGCAGAGTGAGTCATCAATCAGCAAGCAAATGTATGTGTTTTTAGAAGCAAATTCTAGTAGACATCCTAACCCAATGTATTATTACATTATGTAGTGTTCCACTTTCCTAATTTATCGCATGCAATAATACTACAAGAATTTAGACATGTCTTTCCCACTTCCATCTAGAGGAACTATATCCTACTGCTAGGATGCTGGGCAAGAGTGACAGCTGGTGTGCTGTGACAGCTGTGACACTGTGGGTTTACTGGGCTGAGACTGAAGAACCTGACTTGTTAATTTTTGATTTTTTTATGTGAGCCCAGTGACATCTTATGTGTGAAAAGCTTTTGCGTAACAGAAGTACTAAGTTTATTAATTTTCTTTACTGACTTTGTTACATGCACTGCATAATCTTCCTTAAATTATTAAATTGCTCATCTATTACTCATCTTTGCTCATGTTCTGTACTCTCTTGATAGCCTTTTGGTTCACCTAGAGACGTTGCTGATAACTTTATATATTCCAGTGAGAACCTTAAAAGACCTGGAAAGAAAAATGCGTATTAGAAGAGATACAGATTACTATTACTTCAATTGAACTGGTTTTGAGCAAATATTCTTTTGTTCTGTATTGTACTTGAATACGTATTTTCTAACTGTTCTGAATATTTTCCTGAAACACTTTGGTTTTGCCATGTTGTCCTAACTATAATAAATAGGGGCACCATAAATCAGCTGCCACTTATTTTAGTTGGGATAGAAGTTGCTGGTTTACTTTTTGCAGTGATAATGGTGACTCTTCCCCCCACCCCCCGACTTTTTTCTTTTTTTTTCTTTTTTTCTTTTTTCTTTTTTTACATTTGGCTTACTCTTTTCTTTCTTCACTAGTGCAGCATTTCCAGGTGGATATATTTCTGGCTTGCAGTAATGTAGAAAGACACAGGTGAGCTCAGTTACCAAAAGAACCCCATTATCAGTGCAAAATAGAAGCGATTTGGAAGAAAAAAGAGATCACAAAGTATATACAAAATGAATGTGCAGGATTCTGTTCTAATGCTCAGAGTCAGGTCTCTTAGTGACAGTCACTGTCTTGGAGAGAAATACTTTTCATCAGCATAGTGGAGAAGAGATTCAGTGTAGCAAGACAATTATAGGAAAGATTTGCTGTGAGTTCTTTACAACAGAAGTGTTGGCTTCTGTTCCTTTGTGAAGATAAAAGACTTGGCCTGGATATTACCTGTCAGTTTAACCGGCATAACCATTCCTGAAAAAGTCTTCTAGTCTAAATTAGTTGTTCCCAAGTGAAGACTCTCTATTCCCAACAGAGGGAATTTACTTTTCAGGTACGTTTACTTCATTTTGTGAGTAGTCTATTTATTCTGGAATACAACTACTTAACTTACTATTCAAGAATGAAGTGCCCACACAGGGAGCTATTACAGCAGAGTTTGCTGGGCATACAGTTAGTTTGTGCCAGGCAGTTTTTCTCAGAAAATCTGGTGAGATTTGTGTGGGAGGTAATTGCTGTTTTGTATTAGGAGAATGTCGCTTTTCATCACACAATTGAATAGTGTCATTTAACCTCGATTTTTCTGAATGTTTGCACATTAGTCCTTTATATAGGTTCATAATAACAATTAAATAATTGATAAGACATTTAGAAATTTACCACTACAGAGCAAGCCACTTTCACTTCCTTTATTTAATAAACTTATTACATAGTACAGATTCTTGAATCTTCTTGGGCTTATGAAAAGAAAGAAAAATGATGTGGGTAGGCTACATTAGGAAGAATTTTCATTACTGTCTGTAGTTGTTTTCCATAACTGAATGTTCCTATCAGTATAGGATCTGAAAGCTGCTCTACATCAATAAAGAATTCTTGTCTTTAAAACCAGCTGACATCTACCAAGTAAATTCAATAGCCGTCTTGGAAGGGGCATCTGAATTAGAATGAGAGCTTCTCTCTTCTCATAACATAGATGTCCTCAACACTTGTTGAAGAAAGTTGGATGAGAAGAAACCAAAATGGTGTGTTTCTTTAAAAAGAGAGAACCATTTGTTGTAAAATCTCTGCCAAAGTTGTATGCACCAGTGTTTAGGGAGAAAATCCTTTTCGTAATTTAGGAAAAATAGCGATCTGTTTCTTAAACTATTAAGAGACAGCATGAAATAAAGGGATGAAGGAGTTGGATGACTCTGAAGCTTATACTCTTCCAGTCATGGGACAATGCTTCTCATCGCTTTTTACTCTTGCAGGTAAAGGTGAGAAGTTAATACTGTTAAGACTGACTGTCTTCAAATAAAAAATACATATAGTGGAAGCTTGGTACGGTCTTGATTTATGGGTCTTGAAAATCTTTGTATGCAAAATTATAACTGTAAAAAGGTTTTGGGTGTCACGTTTTTAAAATATTTTCACAGCTTTGAAAGTAATGCCATACCATTCCCCATCAATTAACTTGATAAAACTGACCTGACATTTCAGTTCTCTAGTATAATACCCGTTGCCAAGTATTTAGAACTAAAGTTTGCCTTGTCTTAAACAAAAGCAAAGTTTTCTACTGCAGTGACTATTTTGCTCACAGTGTATGGATAAATGGATGAAATGCAGATTGCCATGAGGCTTCCAAGATGAGAAAAATGTCAGGAATTAAAGTTAGGCACTGCTCTCTCTGCTTTGTACTACAGCTAAGCTCTTCACCAGAAGACACTTGTTTGTAGGATAATTTGTTTTTTGTTTTAATGCAAATAATAAAGTATAAATAATACAAACCAAAATCTAAGTCAGCTGTATGTGCTGGTTTGTGCTGTCATTAAAAATAATTACCCGGTATGTTTCTTAAAATCTATTGCCAGCGTTTTCTCAAAAATTATTAATAATACATAGTGATTTATGGAATATGTCTTAGTAGTAGTTATAGTACTAAAGAAAATAATGTTTCTCTTCCTTTTTTCCCCTTGAACAGGATGAAGAGAGTATTCCAATAACATATCGAGAGTTACCTGAATACAAAGAACTGTTAGAGTTTAAAAAGTTGAAGAAACAGAAACTCCAGCAGATGCATGCAGAGAGTGGATTTGTGCAGCATGTGGGATTCAAGGTGAGTTTGAGGTGTTCTTCTGTTACTCAGTGGGTTGTGGAAGTTTTCAAAAAAGACATGGTTTGGATCTCCTAAAAAGGCTTTGTTTAGTATAGCAAGTTTGGTTCTTAGTGTCATTGTCTGCTCTCCCTCACCTTTGATGAAAACAGTCCAAGTAATCTGCTCTTACCAATATCTCAGGTTTCACTGATACAGCATGAAAAATAGTGAACACGCTGTCCTTTCCTTATTTTATTTTGAAACACTGCTCTAGAGCTGTGTTAAATCATTATGGAATTACAGTTGACACTATGCTCCATTTTGCCAGTGGTTCACTGATAATAAATCTCTGATTATGAATTTGGAGTTGTTTTGCCTCTACCTGAGGCCAAAGAAGGGACAAAGATTTTGAATGAGAACAGTGATAGATTAATATTTGTTTTGTAGCAAGTTCCTAATCCTATCAAGCAGTAACTTGCAGGAGTTGAAGCAAGGACACGAAGCAATGGTTATGTGAAATTAAACACTAAGTTGAACTAATGTGTTGTCCCAGTATCAACCAGCAATAGGTGACGTGAAAGAAAGGGCATTCTCTAAATAACATTTTCAGGTTTGCAAGGGTTTTTCTGTAGAACAGGTTGCTGTGTTGGAATAGTTTCTTCACCATGTTTAGCGTCAGGCATCTAGATTTATTTTCTAATACCCATTTATATAAGAATGCAAAGATATTTAAAGTTCAGTTCAAAATGACTGGAAGATTATGATGGCCTCATTAGTTGATGTTGACAGAATTAATCATGTTAGAACACCAAGGCCTTTTGCTATTTTTCTTTGAAATTAAAGTTAGGATGGTGTGAGGTTTGGGGTGGGGGGGTTGACTTTGGGTTTTGGTGGTGGTGGTTTTGGGACTTGGTAACTAACTAGTTGCTTTTTCTGTGTAAATTTACTCTGAAAAGTAAACAGGCATTGTGCAGTGTCAGGCATTCAAAGTTTGAAAGGGTTTTTTGCAATCTGAGTTTGATTTTATTATACATTATTGTTAGCTGTGAAATGACACAATTCAGTGCCGTTGTCCATCGGTAGTGCTGCCTCGCTCAGTGCACAGGCTGGGCAGGGCTCACCTGTAAGCAACCAGTCAGAACACTTGGTTCTGCATGGCCTTTGGCCTCATTTACTGCACATTATTCAAACTCTGCTTTGAATATTGAATTATTGAATCCCTTGGGGGCTTTTTAGGGCTTTCATTGCTCTATCATCAGAGCACTTAGCAAATACTTTTATTTTTCCTTAGGAAATGACAAGTGTGATATGATTTGTATTTCACAGGGGAGAGGGAGGCTGCAGATCAGCAACTAAGTTCAACAGTTTCCACAGTCTTAGTTCTCAAATTGAGATGACTGGAACCAGTTGTTTGGGGGTTTTTATGTATTTAGCATTATACTGAACTTGATATTTTCAGAGAACCAGCTCTGAGTGTGCTTAGCCCCTCCTCGCTATCAGCCCTTAAACTTGGAAAGCCATCAGTGGAAGGAAGGGATAGAGCTGTCACAGATCTGTAACGGGTCAGGTGTTCGTCACCCAGAGCCAATCACTTGTGGCTGGGAACAAGGTGTTGTGCAAGTGGCTTTCACAGATGCTGTGAGAGAGCTTCAGGTTCTGAAGGAGGGTTTGCTGTGGCAGCACAGGCTTGTATTCCATGGTTATTTTTCCTTTTCAATCCCGTCTCTGCCACACTCTTCATAGTTTAGATTTTTGGAAAGTTCTTGACTCCCTCCAAGTCCCATTTCCCAGGTTTCCCAGTTCTTCCCAGGGGAGCAGTTCTTGTGTTCTTACTCAGCTTTAGTTTAAGACTTCTGTTCCATTCCTTGAACATCTTGTGCCACTTCCTTCCCAGCCACCTGGATTTCCATTCCAACCCACTTACAATGTGCTGTTGTGTCTCCTGAATTTGAAAGTACATCAATCTTGACTGGTCATATCCTGATCTGCAGCCCATCAACAGCTTCCCAGAAGGCTCTACTAGTCTAGTCTTACTGCTTTCTTCTGCCGTGGAAAGTGGATCTGTGTTTAGATGCTTCACATGGATGGATCTAATCTATAGAAACATCATGTTGGTGTATTGTGTTGCAGTAGTTTTTACAGGCATGTGAGGATAAGCAGTGACTGCAGGCAGGACTAGGTCTGCTCTGGTTGAGCAGGAGGAGAATGTCAGCATGGAGTGTTTATGGAGTGGGAAGCAAAGTGAGAGAAAGATTCATTGGTCCTCAGGGCCCTGGAAGGGCTCCCTACAGTATGGGGATGTCTTTATCCATGGATACATTATGGTCTCTGAGAAGAACTCAGCTGTGTGGGCTAGTGGTAATCGACCTACACGCGTGCCTCTCTGTACGGTGCATCGGTGTGTGTGGTTACTGGCAAGCGATCAGAGGTGCTGTTTCTCAGTGTTCTTTCATCTGCTTCACAGTGTGACAACTGCGGAATTGAACCTATCCAGGGTGTTCGGTGGCACTGCCAGGACTGCCCTCAAGAAATGTCCTTGGATTTCTGTGACTCTTGTTCTGACTGGTGAGCAGCATATGCTTCTACTTGTTACTTCTAATGAGTTTGATTTGAGTATCTCTGTGTGGCTTAATGGCTGGGGCTGTGGGAAATCTGCTCCAGTGTAAGAGACATCTCCTGTGCTGGGTGAAGTGGAAGATACTCTTGGCATGCATTTGTGAGAGATAGATGTTGTAAACATGTTCTGGATGTTTAATGTGGGTTTTTTCCTTAATACAGTGCACAGATAGGTTTGGCACTGTTAAATAGTGGGGGAAATACACTTTGGGAGTTATTTGTATAGAATTTGATATGCATCTGTTAATATGATCAGTGTTTCTGAAAGTTAAAGAAAATACTTGACTTTTAAACTGTTATCTTTTTCTTTCCCTTGCAGTCTGCATGAAACAGAGATTCATAAGGAAGATCATCAGTTAGAACCTATTTACAGAGCAGAGACATTTTTAGACAGAGACTACTGCATGTCCCAGGGCACCAGTTACAATTATCTTGACCCAAACTACTTTCCAGCAAATAGATGACATGGGAAGCAGACCTACCATCTTGGGCTTACTATCCTCTTTGAAAAATAACAATGGCACCATTGTTAATTCTGTGCACATTTTGGAAAGACTCTGCTTTCCCTGAAATGTCGCTCACAGCATGACAGCTTCCTGGGTGTACTTGTCAAACTACAGCTTTGAGCTGTCATGGTTCTAGATCACTGAACAGCAGCTGAACATTCCTAGTGTGCGGAAGGTTTCACTGGGAGACTTTTCTTTCACCACGTTAGTCATTTTTAGGTGGTGAATCTAAACGCAAAAGAAGAACATACAAAAGGGTGAGCCAGAAACGAGAGCACACATTAAAGATAGAGTAAATTCCAAAGGCTTTGAAGAACTCGGTTATAATGAGATCCAGAGGAGATGAAGTATTTATATAAAAACAGTTTAGTAGCTTGCAGTTTTGTTGTGAAATAGTTTTCAGCACAGTAACTGACTTCTTTAGGCAAGGTTTTAACCAATGACAGTGTTTGCTTCTAGGATGTACTCTAAAAAATACTCACTGTCTCGGCGATGGTTGGTTACAGGCCTTTATTGAATTGGAGCTGCTTAATCACATTGACTTTCAATTTTAAAAATTTTTTTTTATTTTATTTTATTTTTTAAAAAAACCACGATGAACTCTATTTACCAACAGTGAAGCACTACAGGGGGCAACTGTGGCATTGCTTCCTTAACCAGCTCATGGTGTGTGAATGTTATAAAATTGTCACTCAGATATATTTTTTAAATGTAATGTTATATAAGATGATCATGTGATGTGTACAAAATATGGTGAAAAGTGCCAGTGGTAGTAACTGTGTAAAGTCTCTAATACTCAACATTAACTCCTTTAAAATAAAATACACAGCCTTCTGCCTCTGTATTTGGAGTTGTTAGTGCAACTCATCAAAGAAAACTGCCTAATATAAATCATATATATGGTAATAATTTTTCCTCTTTTGTAGTCTGCACAAGATCCATGAAAGATTGTATTTTTATTACTATTTAAACAGTGATTAAATTTAGCCTGAGCAGTGAGCAAGGGTTCACATGCATTCTTTTATACTGCTGGATTTTGTTGTGCATCATTTAAAACATTTTGTATGTTTCTTCTTATCTGTGTATACAGTATGTTCTTAAATAATGTTCAATTGTCAGGAGAACTGTGAGAAATAAACTATGTGGATACAGTCTGTTTATATATAGAATGCTTGCTGTGACTTCCTTTCGGTGTAGTTCTGGCTTTTTAATCCAGGTGGAAACCATTAGAAGGACATTTTGACAGGCCACACAGATACTCACTATGCAGACAGACCTGCGGGACGCCAGCGCCTTCCTCTGCGGTTCGGTTCAGTGGGGACGGGCGGTGCTCCGCGCCTGCTGAAGCACCTTCGCCTCTCGCAGGATTAGCGGTTTAGTTTCCTCATCCCTCACTCTGTTCTCTTCCCGACTGCAGAACATTCCGATTTTGGCAGCCTCGGCACACTGTATACCACTGTCTGAGAAGCTTTGTAATTACTGTGACATATTTTAGTTAATATATTTTCTATTGAAATGTATAGCTCGTGATTCAGAGACACTTGATTATTTTATAACTGCAATAGACTTCCAGTTGCTTTGAAACTTGAATACTCAAGAGTAATTAGCTAGAAAAGAAATTAATTTGACTTTTAAAAGATGGCAATAAGAAGGACAATTGGCTGACTGCACCTAATAACTTTAATTATAAGCTGATCGGTATGGAGTTTTGCAATAAATTTAGGTGTGGTTACTTTTGCTTCAGACAAATAATTTTAAGCATTCAATCTCTCTAGAAGGTATTACAGCACAGTTACTGAAACACTGAGCAAGTATCTACGCAAACATCAAGTGTTACCTAGATAGATTTAAAAAGTACAACACAGATTCACACCATGTATTTTAGTTTTAATTGGAAAAGATACTGCTCCGAGAGGCTCTCTGATACAAGGAAAGTTGCGCTTTCCACGTCATCCACGCTACCTACAGGCAGCTAGAGTTGGTGACAGTGTATTATCAGGGAGAGAATCTGGGGTAATCTTTTTCTGTTCGTATCCTGAAACAAGTTAGGGGAAGAAAATATCAGAAGTACATTAGGGAAGATGGGATTAAGCGCAAATATTCAGTCATCGATTTCAGATAGCTTGGGAAGAAGAAAAAGCCATGGTCTAATTTGAGTGAGGTTGGAACCAGAAGGAGAATTTCCAGTCTGAATCACCCAAGAAAGAAGTGTCTTGGACAAGCCCTCTTTCTCTGGAATATGTATAAATATTTATATTTCCATATGCATGCATATACAGCTATTTCTCTTGCATATATTATTAACATATGCAAATAGATACCCAGTGCACATACACCCACCCAAGCATGGGAACTTTTACTTTGTTTTTTTCCACAGAAAAGAAGAAAGAGAAAGAAAATTAAACTGAAACTGTATGTTAATTTTTGTAATTTGATTGGGAAAAAAAAAAAAAGCAGCTGATTGTAGCCTATGTTCCCATCCCACACGAGTGTGCTGATACTCCACACTTCTTACCTTAGACTGTGATTGGAAGTAATAAAAAATACTCCAGAAAACTGACCCAGCTGCACTTGCAACTTCATGGTAACTTCAGAACATCTCATGGGGTTTTTTCCTTCTTCCTCCCCCTCCCCCCTGTACTACGCCAGCCAGCTGCTGGTGCTTCTGTTTAGAAAAACCTCTCTTCTCCACGGACGCGTTATGGAAGCATCTCACTCAGAGCTGTTATACTTCAGATGTTGCTGGTCCGGAGCTGGAGCAGTACCTCCCAGAGCAGAAGAGGTAAAATGTAGGCTACAGAAGGACCCAGGAGAGAAGGAACATCCAGGAGGTGAAGGATAAGAACGTATCTAAAACAGGCCCTTAAAAAATAAGTACAAAAAATAATTTACATGGCAAATGCCAAGGAAGAAAAAGCAGAAGACTGCCCTGAATGGGGCAAGGACGTACTCTGTAAGCATGCTGATTTGAGCTCTATTTTCAAGTCATGTACTGTGCTTTGAAAAGGATTAAACACACTTACTGTAACTGAAATCATTACTCCTCATTTTTGTACATTTTATTTGTATTATGTCTTCATTACAAGAAAGGTAACTTTAAAAATACAAATCTGCCGCAGAAAGTACAACTTCGACAGTAAGAGCAATCATGCAACCCACTTCAGCTGAATTCAGCTAGTAGTTCCAGTAAGAGGATGCAATTGCTTTACAGGAATGTCAAACAAGCGCTTATTTAGCTATCAGAATACCAAAGAAACTCCACAATATTTTGGTTAACTTAATGGAAACACGATATGATTCTTCCAGACTTTTTTTGCAGATACTACGAGTAAATGGCTTACTAAAGATGCAAGCAATGTGAATGAAATAATCCCCCAATGCTTTCCTTCCCCTCCCCCCGCGGTTTGGCAATGCCAGTACGAGACAGTAGATGAGGATCTGAATTTTGCATTTGAAATGCTTCTGAAGTAGGATTTAAATACATCTTCATACAGTCTGGCTCACAGTCAATTTTACATGTAGATTTCCACTAATACAGTAAGACGGCTGTTAGTGTGGATCATTACTGGGTTGCACATTTAACTACACAATACAATCATCCTTTTCACCACAGCTCAGCTCACAAAACTGGGAAGCTGTCATTTAAAATATCCTGCAATTCCCAGCAGAAAACAAAGCTGTGTCAAAAATGGTGTCTGGTCCATGATAATGGACTGACAGATTTCCACAATGTTCAACTGTATCTTCAGTTAATTTTTTTGCTGCTCCTTGTGACAGTGTTCTGGGGACATGTGAAAAGTTTAACTTCTCTAGCTCAACTAATCCCAGCTGATTTACAGCTGTGTGTAACAGAACAGATTTTAGTCACTAAAACCCAAGAGCAAGCTAAGTGATACCACAAAAATTAAATACTGTTAATTAAAAGAAAATAATAACCAACAGGAAACTTGTACATAGTAATCCTAAAGTTCATCTGCTAAACGGTGGAGGAGGTGGTTGAAGAAGAGCTCGCTGCTGGCCAGGCACTGTCTGACTTCCAATCAAATGTATGAGATCATGAAATACAAACCAGAGCTGCTGTTCACCATGCTGCTTTTAACCCGTGAAGAGCAAACAACCAACAAAACAATACACAGTTCTTAGTGTAGAGTTAGCGTACAGACCACTTCCTACTGAGTGCACTGTCAGAACAGAGACAAGGGGTTTCGTCTAGCGTGACATACCGCATGCACAAACTCCAGGCGCCTCTCAAGAAAGCAGTATTGCTGTGAACAGCATTGTGATGGCGACTGTCAGGTGCAGGTGAGGTGAGGCTGCGTACACACCGTTACTACGCTTCTGTTGCGAAGGAACATGCTGCCTCTTCCTTTTTCAGAAAAGAGTCAATTGCCTTGCAGACTTCCACAAAAACATCCTCCTGTGCTCCTTCTGCGTCAACCTGTGAAACAGGCAAAACCCATTAGTTTTTATTAAGTTACAAAGAATTATCCTGGAATCTGAACGTTGGCACAAAAATACTGGTCCACTATAAAATCAAAGTTGTTCTGTTTCATGTTATAAACATCCCAATGTAAAGGAGCAGCTTCCATAAACTGAATTATTCGCTCTGTTTCCACAGATTTATGGGAGACAGTTCCTTGGGCTCCACTGTCTGGAGCAAAGTACCTTAATCAAATGGGGGATCTTAAGCTCCTAATTAGCCATGTTTTAAAGTAAAATTGCACTTTTGATATCCAGAACAGTTTCCAAAGATTTTTTAGAAACTGAACATTTGATACCCTCCAAAACAAACCTAATGGAATTCTGTGACATCATTCTCTCAATGAAATGAATAGCAAGGCCTTTGTTCCTTGTCAGCCAAAGTGTGAAAGTACATAACGCTGTGAGTGACTGGAAAGCTTTCAGACAGCAGTAACTTTGCAAGTTGTGTCTTGCAGTGAGTGCATTTGCATTTGCAAGCTTGGTGAATTGGTTCTGGGTTTACAACTGCCTTTGAACCACACCTTTGTACCAGAGCTCGATCTGATGATTGTTTTTTCTTTAACAACCCAAAGATTCTGCCTTAGCCAGAGGTTGTGCAGGCTTGAAGTTACTTTTCATGTCGGGACTTCACCAAAACCAAGACCAATTCATTCTCGTATGCTGAGAAGAGAGCTGCATCTTAGCAAAGAGGAGCAATGTTTGTAGCTGGTAATACTTCCATGCGTTCCCTAGAAAACATAATGTAGCACTGAGTTGTTCTGAGAGGTGAGTTTTATGTCCCTCCCGTGCAGTGAGCACTATGCAGGTCATCACTGGAGGAAGGAGAGCTGTGCTTTGCCTTGGCAGTAGTGATGAGCAGCTCTCGTGCTGGGTGTTACACCATGCAGATTGCATCTGATGATTATTCAGTTCCTCTCAACTGTCTGGTGAGAGGCTGGATTCTCTGAAGCAAGCTGTCTCTGGGCTTCTCCACACGTAGCCCCTCGTACGTGCGTGCCCCAGCATCACACACATCTAGCCGTGCCCACGACAGCTTTGCTAAGGCTGGTTTTTCTGAACTGTGCACGATACATTTTCATCTTCTAGTTGCTGAGCAGCTGCCAGACAACTGTAACATTTGGAGGGGACATTCCTGACCATCACACCTCCTGCCACCTCTTTGTTCTGAAGCAGAATAAAAGGAAATTCAAAGTCCAAAAAATGTATTTTTGAAATAGGCCATGAAATTACCCCTGGATACGGTGTCGGCTTGCAGCCAGCTCCTCTACAGCCTGCCTGCACTCCGTGTACCTTTAAGTCCCTCGGTGCTAAGTCTTGTGTGGGAGTCAGCAGCTGCTCCTTGCAGAGATCCAGCAAGGGACTGTATTCATGCTCTGTAGCTTGGTGTTGCTCTTGGTGGCATCCAGAGATGCTGCAAAGTTTGATTCCTTGTCGCATGCTGTTGGAAGTGCTGGCACACCCAAGCCAGGCTGCCTCCACGCAGCGCTTCAGCACTGGCGATGACCAGCCTGGCCAGCCCTTAAGGCACCAGGCCTGGCTGGGTTCCGTCCCCTTGGGCTCACTGCAGAGGAATCGTGCAGCCCAAGCTGAAGTACCCACTCCTCTCCTGGAGAGCTCGCAGAGACCCTGTTCTCTTGCTTCCCTTGTTCTCTATCACACTGGTGGTTGCTGGCATTGCTGCCTGATGTCAAGCTGAAGTACACACACACACGCTGGAGTAGTTTGTGAAGCAGCAGGTGGTGCTTCAGAAAGGTCCATTCTCAACCAAGGACTACATTTCTTTCAGAAGCTTTCTACACCACAGAAACAAAGTGTTTAAGAGGGGGTTACTTACTAGTAGCAAAGAGAAAAGAGGAATGGTGAACCATTTGGGACACACTGCCTACCTTCTCCAGTCAACATAAACTAGCAACTCCCATCACAGCTGCTATAAAGCAGCTTGTTTTGTCCACCCCAACTGCCAAAAGACCTATTTTCACATGGCTATGAAGCAGGAAATACACTTCACACCAGGTAAAGGCCACAGCTATGTCAAATCTCTCTTGCTGATGTGTATTTTTATTATCTCTTTATTTCATAAATACATCTGCACTGGCTAATGCTCCAACCTCATCAGCACAGCTGACTGCCATTGGCTCTTTGGGGACCTCTTCTAGAATCGGGACTGATACTCAGGCCTAGGTCTAGGCAGTTGTGATGAAGAATTAGGTTTGTGAGCATGGAAATCACTGCCTTTTACAACTGGCTGGAACGCTGCCTTCCTAGCAGTCACAGTAAAATATGGATGACTGTGACTAATGATAGCCCCAGCGCTTCCCGCACTGGCCTCCTAAATAACAAAGGTCCAATTCATAAAACTAACTTAAAGTTGTGGCACAAAACTGACTTAATGTGACAATAATTCACAGCTAGTACCACAGTAATTCAACCACACTCTCTGCAGCTCCAGGAGAGAAAACTGTATTCCTGTTTCTCAGATTATAATAAACCTCATAAATTAGGACTGTTTTCAAGGCTGTTCAAGGCTACTGTCACCTCATAAAAGCAAGATCCAGATACATTTTTCCATAGTGCCTCCAGTTTTGAAATGCCACTGTGGCTGCAAATAATGCAAATCTAGAGAGATTTAACGAGCTCATATAAGAAATGACTGGAGTAATCATCTTCATAGTACATTGCTCCTTTCGGCATTAAAATCAGCCAATGAAATTTGCTGTCATCCACTCTTCATCTGTTGTAGGTTTTGAGATTTACAATCCTAAACATACACTGCCACTGAGACCAACCTGCCTGTCTGCAGACAGGATGGCTGAGGACCACCCTTCTCCAACGGACTCCGGGGTAAACTCTCTACTTAGAAGCTTCTTACTGAAGTCTACTGGTCACAAGCCACCAAGGGGGGGGAGGGGGGGTTGTGACACAGGAACACTTGCTCCTTTCTTCCCTACTTACTTACCTACCAGGTATCACCTGCTATCACTATTATCATCAATTATCCCAGATCTAAAGGGAAAAGTACACATTTACCCCTCTCCAGAGAGAAGACTCAGAATGGGGAGATCATGAGAGGATGAATGGTCACTTGTTCTTTCATAATGGTTGTGGAAAGTGTTTGTGATAAGAATCGAATGACTACTGCTTACACAACACCTGACTTCAACTGATTTTAGAAACAAACAGTAGAACAACACTGTGGGGAAAAAAATGAGAAAGAGAAGGAGAAAAAGAAAGAGAAATGCATTTTGGTTGAACTCTGTAGGCTAAATTTTCATAGTGTGAGATTTCTGGGCACCCTTGAAAATCCTCTGCTCTGGACTGCCTGCCTTGTTCGTTATACTCATGCTCTGTTTCCTCAGATGACTTTGAATAGGAAATTTGTATTTAAGACACCTACTAGGTGTCTTACATTAGCTAGGTGGGATCAGTTTTGTCTTGCTTGACTACCAATGCATTGCTCTTCTCCATTACTTCTTACCCTCCTACATGCTGTCACTTGAAAAAAGCTTTAAAGGGTGAGTCAGATATTAAAAACAACCAGGTTTTTCCTCCCCTTCTCAACTGACAGAGGGCCATACATTCAAAGTATTTACCTTTAGCCACAGGAAAACACAAGTAGGTGCCCACTAAATTGTCAGATGCACTTTCTTGTCCAGCTGCCTTGGAAATCACTGAGAAATAGATTTTAAAGCAGCGGTATATACCTGCTTACTACAGCTACTGCAGTGTGTTTCAGTCTGTTTCATTTCATTCATCTGAAATACCTGATTCCCATGGAACCAGACAGCGCAGAACCGCTGGTGCTGTGAGTGCTGCTTTCAGTCTTTGCGTTTCCAGCTCAAGGCTGTTGTTGAAAAGGACCCACTTGCCATCCTTAGTGCAGGTGGTTGTTCTGTAACTGACTACAAAAGGGATTCTGGAATATTAAACTACATCCCCCCCCCCCCCAATTTTAAAAGAAATTAATTGGAAAATTTTGTATTCTTACCACTACTTTACTTTCCAGAACACAGTGTAGAAAATGAATGCCCTAGCAGAGAAGTGAGCACAGGACACTGTCATTCTTTGCCTTTCATTCTTGAGTCAGTTTATCTTCTCTTGTAAATACATCCCTGCGAGTTACATCACAGTTCTTCATCTCAGCAGGGTAGCTGGACGGATCACCATTATTTATTCCTGTCAGGTTAACAGATATTTCATCTGCACACAACTTCTCTACCCTTCGTGCATGCCTCATGCTTCCACTGCTGAGCAGAAACACTGACTAACCGTGGTCAATGGAAAATTTCAAACAGAGGCCTGATCTTTTGGCAGCTTCATCACGTCACAACTCTTGTTCAGAGGTCAGCAGAATGGAGAAATGTTCCATTTCCAAGTATCATATCAGTTATGAATGTTTCTATGCACACTAACTGTAGGTTTTGAGAAGGTCATCAAATTCTCATTGATTTAAACAGGAATGCTGTTGCAACCATATACCTTTGTCTCTTCTGTGCAAGTAAAGCCAAGAGAGAATTCCTAGTGACTGCAGAGGAAGCTAGGTCAGGCTGGAGTCTTTCTCTCTCTACTGTGTTTATTGGTTTCCTTCCACCCGTGCTGTAACAACCATTCCAATGCAGAGACTGAGAAAGCTAATTTGGCAATGTAGCCTCAAGCACACCTTCATTTGGCATGGCAGATCAGTTCCTCCTCCTCTGAGTGCTCATCCAGCATCTAATTCTCACAACCAGACCTTCTGCCAAGGACTGAATTTTACATTTGCATGTTAAATCTGCCTGTTTCAGGACTGTAAACTTTTAGGCTGGATAGGACAAGTTAAACACATAACACCATTGCCATGTACTGTTCCTCATCTGTGGAAAAGTTTGCCCAGCCCTAAATGCCAATATGCCAACCTATTTTCTTGTTAATCAATTCTATATAACAATTCTGATTTTCTTTTTTGTGGCAAAATGGGGACTGGGTGCTACAGTTAATCCCTACAAGACTTGATCACTTAGTTAAGTGCTTTTGCCTACATTTACTGGTGGAGCTTTGTCACACTGCAGTAAGCTGGCTAGAAAAGGTTAATGCTGAATCTTTAGGGCAGTTAGGTGGGATTTAGACTCTAATGTTCCTCTTAAAATCTCAGCACTCCTCCTCATGGCTGGAATCTCAAGGAACATAAAACTCCTATGAGCCTTCCACTGAAAAGCTGCTTCTGTTGAAAACACAGGCCTGGGCAGGGACAACTTCCTGGCAGGAAGCAACTAAAGGTTCTTTCAGACCCTTTTTCTCTTCCTCTCTTAAATAGCTTCTCTTCAGATGTTTTGGCCATCCTTTTCCTGGGATCACAGACTGATCTGTATTTGCAAACAGCACCTTCAGGTAAGACGTTACTTCTCTGAAGCTGTGGGATCCCACCAGCTTTGCCTGAGAAAAAGCCCACAAGCCTCTGGCCTGTATTTACATGAAAGTCCATGGATTATTTTTTAAAAATCCAGGAACATAGATGAGATCATTTATTTTAAGGGATCTCCAAAGCAACACTTGCAAGCTAACTTCAGTGGCTTTTCCTGAAATGTATTAGGGAACGTATACACAGCTCTTTCAGTGAGCAGAATTAGAGAGGCAGCAGCATCTCTAGGGGAGCATTAACATTCACAGACTTGCAGAACTGTAGGGGTTGGAAGGGACCTCCAGAGATCATCAAGTCAAACCCCCCTGCCAAAGCAGGTTCCTTAGGACAGGTCACACAGGGAGGTGTCCAGACAGGTCTTGAATATATCCAGAGCAGACTCCACACCCCCCTGGGCAGCCTGTTCCAGGGCTCTGTCACCCTCACTGTGAAAAAGTTCTTCTGCATATTGAACATGTTCAACCAGTGCTGGACAGTAATAAAGCCCACTCAGGAATGAGCAGATTCCCAAAGCTGCAAACATCTAGATTTATAATTAAAATCAGGAAGTGAGGTATTACACATGTTTGGTTGCCTCTAGTTAAAGTCTGTCTTCTGTGTACAAGTAGTCAGAAGTGTCACACAGAGTTTTTCTGCTTTCCGCCTGAATTTCCTTTCTCCTTTCAGAGCACATCAGAGGCTGCTAATGTCAATGCTCAGCAGTCTGTAAAATATGTTGCTATAAATAAGAAACTAACCCCGTGTCCTGGGAATTACAAACTCCCCCTTTACTCTCTGCTTTCTTTAACTCATGCAGCCTGGACACGTTCCTCACTAAACCAGTTTTAAAAGTGTAAACCAAAATGTCCACTTCCTCTGGATTTCCCACACAGCTGCTAACAGTCACACAGTTGGTGGTATCTGGTTGTCTTTGTTTTCAAACAATTGTTGACCAAATTGTAACTGTTTTTTCTTTGTCTTTATTCTTCAAATCGTTGAGCCAGATAATGTAGAGGTTTGCAAGGTGTGCATTTCCAGGATAATAATACAGGTTGGGAAGAACAGCAGTGTGTCATCCAGTCCAACCTCCTGCCCAAATCAGGACCAGGCCATTAAACTCTTGGAGTTCATTTATACAGGAAAATTGCTTAGAAACATTTCCTAAACAAGCATTCCTTCCAGAAAATAATTTATTTTCTTTGTATTTAGCACATTTCCAAAATGGAATGGGTTTTTAAATTTTCATTCCAGCACTGTCCACTGCAGAACTGGTAGGGAATATTTGGATCAGAATAGCTACTTGAGTCAATTGCCATGTGCAAAAAAGTGCTCAGACCCACTTTTCCACTTCAACTGTAGGTGCGAAGGAAACATTAAAATAGATCCCCACAACTGTTCAGCAACACTGGGTTAAAAAAATTCATTTCTTCCACCCATGAGCAATAAATATTAATATACCTCTTGTATGAAAACTACCTTTGGTTCTGCTCCTTACAGGCACCAGGGCTGCAGGCTCATACTCAAGGCTGGCTGAGGGTGACAAGGATACTCTGAGAGGATGGATTTTAAAAGCCTTCTTCTGCTGAGTATTTTGGCAGTGTTCTCTAAATGCTGATAAATAACAGAACGTGTACTTGCCTACACCATAAAGGTTGGTGAGGGGACATCTCCCAGTTCTATTTAATTCCATACTGGAATCACATCTTTGATAGCAGATGTGTATTTTATCAATTTAGTAAAAAGCAGATGAGGTGGACATTTCAATACAAAGTACCCGTGTTCAAGAACTGCAGAACATTTTTCAACCTTAAAAGGACATCTGACATGATAATATTTATAAAGTTGATTTTACAGAGTTTCATAGCCAATAGTTCCATCCAGAAGATGGAAGTACATTGAACACCTACTTTCATCAGAAGCAAGTACAGACACTGCAAGAAAAACAGTGTAAATACTGTTGAAGCAATGCATGAACAGCTTCTACCATGGAAATACACATCAGTTACCCCAAAAACTAACAACAAAAGAGTGCAAAGCACATACCCAGTTCTGACCCACAGACTAGTCAAGTTCCTTAAGGAACAAAGGAGCTATAAGCTTTTAAGGAAAGACTGACTGTCTTGCCAGTGCATAGACTGCACAGGAGATGGAGCAGAAACTTGAAGCAGAAGTGTTAAGAAAGGGCAAGGAGAGTCCACATGAAGTGAAATAAGGCAGACTATGAATGCAAAGTCTGTGTGAAAGTATTTAGAGTAGTTTCATTCTCCTTGGGGCTGTCACTTCCTTGATGCTTCAAAAAGGGAAACACTGTGGTAGGCACAGCTCACTGGAATAAGATTTTGGAGATACAGAGAGGTCTGTTTCCTTTGTGTTGCTGTGTTGGTGTATTGTACCGAATTCTTAATTAGGTGCATCCTTGCAATGTTGGCAAGGTAGCCCATCAAAGGAAATACAAATAGAATCAGAACATCCCTCTTAAGCTTGAAATAGAAAACTACTTGGGAATTTTTTTCTGCCACTCTAGAGTTTGCCTTCTGTGCACTTACTGTGAGTTTAGCAGAGAAAATAAATCAGGACTCCCTTTGAGTATCATTTTTCTCAGAACTATGTCATGTACTCTGTTCTCAAGTCAGGACATGGGAGCATGACTTAGGTGCATGTTTCTCTTTTGGGCACTTTGTAGGGGATGAAAGTTTGGGATATGTGATTTGCATGTTTTCTCCTGTACTATTTCCAGAAACTATTACTGCATTCTTTCCCGTTTAGGTCAAAAAGAATCAATAAGACTAGATCTTTCTGTAGCTGAACATAAAGATAGTTTGCCACAATTGAACAGAGAAATATATAAAAATAAATACATAGTTCTCATGTAAATGAGGTTGTAGGTGTGCCAGCATGTTCATCAGTTAATTGCTCTGATGGAATTCTTCTTGCTTCAATGTAAAGTATTGATTAGAGAATAAAAAGAATGCTTTAACTATCACATTCTCAGCAGGTGTAAACTGAAGTAATTCACTAAAATTGATATAACTATGTCATTTGTTCCAGCAGAAGTCTTTCTTGTATGCACATCTGTTTTACTGCAGGATATAGACTGTCAGTTTTGTAAATTTAACTAAAGGGATTTGGATTAATATAATCTTTCATCCTAACTCTGAAAGTTCTTATAAAGAAATAAATCCCGATACTTAAATAAAAGCTTTCCAGCATTGTTTAATTAGAGATTCTATACAAATGAGGCAGTGATTCAGGATACGTTCTCAGACTCAGGACAAATCTATGGTTTTATTCTTTCAAACTGTACTGTGGAACTCAGAAGTTTGTAGAAGTTGCAAACAAACCAGGAAAGAGAAAGATGAGAACTGGAAAGTGCAGAAACTAATAGAGTTCCTAAATTGTGTCATGTCAGTATTTTCCAAATACTGCTCACATATTGGAAGTAAAAAGTAATAACTTAATTCAAAAAGTCAAGCAATTTACCTTGCATAACTGTGTCTTCCTTTCATAGTATGCAATCATAGGTTTTGATGCTTGGTAATAGCTTTCGATTTCTTCCTTGCTGGTTTCGGTGCTATCAGAGTGCTGACTGCTCTGATTTCTCATCAGCAGGCGACTGCTCATGGTTTCTGCAGAGCAGTCCAGGTAGAATACAAGTTTTGGTTCTCCAATCTAGAGGCAAAGATAACCAATTAAAACCATTGTCCTGGTAAACCTGATTTTGCTTGGATAACTTTAAAAAAGAAATGCTACTGAAAGAGTCATCAAGGAATTTATTATCAAATTACTTTGGTATTTTCTATGTAGAAATAATGTTTACTAACAAATACCTCTTATCCCAGTATTCAGGATCAAAACTGTACCTGATTGGACTCTAAACATACAGATACAAAGAGATATGATCTCACAAATTCTAGCGACTTGGACTGAAGATCATCAGGTTTTCATTACTTACAACTGTTTGGTAACTGTTGGTGCAAACAGCACTGGACCCATGGAATGCTTGAGATAGTTTTTTTAGTCTTTGCTTTGTTCAGTCTGTGAAGAGTAAATTTTCATTCAGGGAGTGGTAAACTACAGCTCAGAATTTCAAGAGGCAAGAGGAGGAAATTTCCCAATTAAAGTGTGCCCACTTAAAATGGAAATGAATAGTGACAGGCTTGGGGACACCATCCAATACTCGTTATTGGACGTATTCACAGGAATACATCCTGTGAATTACTTTATGTCAATATTTGCAGTGTTTAACTCATTACTACCCATAGCATATGGGAAGGATACGATATATTTCTCTGCATTTTCAAATTGGTGAGTAATTTCCAAATTCTATGAGAAGCCTACGGCCTATGTGCTTTTTGGCTAGTGTCAGACTAGTCATAATGGAGAGTCTGCCCTTTTCTATAAATGAAATAAATGTGGATCTATTTAATTTTATTCCCAGGCCTTGGCAAAGATTTTAAATAATTGTCTCTATCTACATCTGACAGTAGATTCTGCAGTACTTATGGGTGAAAAAGTTCTGGTATTTAGGAGTTCTGAAATTTTAAGAGACAGACAAAAGTTCTGAACACAAATCCCCATCACACTTTCATAGAATCATAGAATACACTGAGTTGGAAGGGACCCATAAGGATCATCAAGTCCAACTGCTTGCTCCATACAGGGCCAGCCAAGTCTTTCCCTGAGATGCTGAAAAATATGCATGCCATTTAGTATAAATCTTGCAATGTAGTCTGTCAGGCACCCAGCTCAAGCACAGCTGTCTTATACAAGGTTGTATCTGAGCAACAACTTTTGGGCTGAGTCTAAAGGGATAAACTCCACTCTGTCAACTAAAATAAAGGTGCTACAGGATCAGAGAATAGTAATGAGGTAATTTTTCCATGTAGTTATGTATTAAATCCTTCAGTGAGGCTCTCAGGCTTCTTCTCATTTCTTCCCTTTCTAGCAGGGCTTTGGAGAACACTTTTTAGGAAAGAGTGAGAAGTCTTGAGAAAAGACATGGCTACAGCAAAGTCTAAATGACTGATATATGGAAATTGTCATTGCTACCTTTGTTGGCAGTCCTTAAAGGAAGAAATATTCTGAAGGTAAATATTTTATGTTGGGCCTCCTGCATTTGACTGAGAATGCCTGGATTATATTGACCTTTCTACTACGTTAATGATTTTCTAAGAGACAGCTGAAGCCACGGGATTATGTTGGGCAGTTCAATGACAGGCTTTCACCCATCCATTTTTTCCATATAGCTCAGAAAGCATTAATGCTATCAGCAGCAGC
Source organism: Porphyrio hochstetteri (assembly GCA_020800305.1). Classification (NCBI taxonomy): domain Eukaryota; kingdom Metazoa; phylum Chordata; class Aves; order Gruiformes; family Rallidae; genus Porphyrio; species Porphyrio hochstetteri. The sequence goes on along the minus strand of CM036912.1, from coordinate 13,449,102 downwards.
AGTATTAGGTTTTAGGATTAGAAAAGCCAACAAGGCAATTTTAGCAGTACAAGAGAATTAGATCAAGAAGTTAAAAAATTGTGTGCTTAATCAATGGTTAAAACAAATGTCCTTTTTGTATAATTGGACTAGGATGCTAAATTACTTCCTCCCAGCTCCACATGAGGAATTCCATGGTCTGGAATCTAAATCACAATCAAATAAATGAGGAATGATTCCTTCCATCAGTTATAGTCATATCATCTTTACAATAAGGATATGAAGGACTCTACGTCTACTGACTGGTAGGATCAGATAGTAGTATCTTGTTTGACAGACTGGGTCTGATTTGCTTTTGAAAACTGATGTGCTTCTCTTAAAAGTTTCACTGTCACTATTCTCTGGAACTTGAAGCATGACAGAATTGTCATTCTTCAAAGATAAAAATTGCAAAACTAAAAGTAATGGCCCTATCAGACATTACAGCGATTTTACTACTCGTTTGTGGGGTTTTTTAATTACTGTTTTCCTGATGCTTAAATAAGTTTAACTTAATAATGCATGCTGTGGGGACATCTGCAGGAAGCCAAACAAGTCTAGTGTACTCGGTCTTTGTCTTATTGGGTGTCTTCCACATGGCAATGTGGAACTTATAATTTAACATTGATTTTTACTTCTTGCCTAGCAGAAAGCATGTGTTTCTCTAGCATTATAGCTAGGTAAAAATACAGTTATATCACAGAAAGGAACTGGGCAAAACTGGCTGGAGAATAAGCTGTTTCTACATAGCTAATTCTATTTAGGACTGTAAAGCTTCTAAGTATAAACAATATTCCAGATGTCTTCTAAATAGAACAGCTCTTTGTTAACAATTATAATGCTTTTTACACATCATGTAGATATGTAGCATTATTCATTTGCACTTTGCAGCCATTAATTACTAAAGCCTGATGTGCACCTCTTTTCATTCAATTACAATGTAAGAAGAACTTCTCCTTGCCCTTTAGAGAGAACTGCAAAGCATTATCTCAGTAATGACTCATTTAAAAAAAACTTCCCAGACTTATTGAGCAGCTTACAACCAGCCAAGTTCACCCTGTGAAAACTGAAGTGGATACAACAGCCATGACTTAGCACATTCATAATTATCACTTGGGGTCCTTGTATTTTAATCCAATGTCAAAGGCAGCTCAGGACTACAGGATCTTTTGCTGCTTCAGTGTTTATGGCAACTGAAAGAGGGGCTTCTTTTGCTCTGGATGTATCAAGTCTTGCCTGCCTGGCTATGCCTCGGTCCAGGACAGTCCAATCTCTAAGTCCTACATTATAGCATACATTAGTGTTCTCAGGACATGGCATATGCCTGCCAGAAAGGCAACACTGCTGAAATAGTTCCTCCTTCTACACAAAATGAAAGAAATCCCCAATGTCTTTTGCAATAGTATATGGTATTTTAGTAAAGTAACTAAGAGATCAACATTCTGTGAATGGCTTCTATAACAAATCCTACTGCCAATTATTTTATCCAGCTTCTGCCTAAACCTTGCTAGGCTTTTGCAGTCATCAACTAAATAAAGCAGCTAAAGGTTCAGGGAGAAAACAGATGATTTGTTAAGTTTTATTACCTTTCAAACTTGGGTAGGACATTCGTGGAGTGCAATATGATAGAATATATACTTAACTATTTCCCACAGTTTCTCCTAAACCCTGGCAAACTCAGTCACAGGGTTTATATAGAGTATTTTCTGCATATTGAGAAATGTACAGCTGAGATTTCTCGGTAGGTCTTAGCACATACTGAGGGAATCGATAACACTCTGAACTGCCACGCAGTTACTTGCAAAATGCTCTTTTTATGGTTGTGCCACCTGTTACTCATTACAAAAATTTAATCTGTGTTTTGCTGTTCAAAGTGGCAGCAGGCTTTAGCAGAGTTGGCTCAATGGTAAGAGGTATTACTGTGAAGATATATGCTTTCATGGACCTACATCAAATAGTGCCTGATGAGATTTTCATGAGAAGTATAGCAGGCATCCACTAGAATTAGAAAACTGATTCTAAAAATGGTGCTTTACACTAAATGTGAACTGCTTCTGGTTTATAATAAATTTGGGTAAAACTCTCCAGAGTCTGTGAACATGAGGGCAAAAGCTGGAGTTGCTCTATTGATGGAGTGCCAAAGTTTCAGTCATTAGCAGCACAATGGTGTTGGATTGGATCCTTACACACCCCTGTTGAAATCAGCAGCCTTAGGGTGGGACAAGATGGCTTTTGAAGGTCCCTTCCCACCTAATGCATCTGCTGATCAGCAGTACAGTTGTATGTTAATAGGAGTTAAAACTGAATTACGATTATATGGTCACCTTGCTCTCAAACTCTTCTGCTTCTTTCAGCTCCCGGGGATAACCATTGATCAGGAATCCTTTTGTGTCCCCTAGCTTGGAAACCATGGCTTCCTTCAGTAGCTCTAAGACAATACCCTGCATTGGAGAAAATGGGATTTACTTGGTTGATTATAAGAAAGATTGATACCTTTGTTTGTTACATTGACTTTAGCCCTATGCCCTCAAGAACTGCCTTGTTGCTAAAAGCAGGTCCTGCGAATGCAAGTACTTTTCTTGTCCTCCAGGTAGCCGGGTCACCCTACTTCACTCAGGGGCAGCTATGCCACACAAATCTAGTGTTGCAACCTATCCACGAGTTCCCATAGTGTTCTCAAGATAGCTGGGAATAGTTTAAAAGTTAATACCTGTGAAACTTTATAGAGTACTGCTGCGGCATTTTCCAATCTGATTGCATTTTGCTATGTCATTGATATAATTATATTACATGGAAAGTGATAAGAGACCCATCTGACCAAGCACACTGAAGAGCAACACAATCAAAATCAAGCTTCAGCACAGCTTTTAGTTTCCCCTGAGCAGCACTTCCCAGTACCTTTCATTAACAAACGCATCCTATGATCTAGCTGCACTTGCTGAAGACACATGAAGTGCCGGGACTGAGGACCTGCACATTAAAGTCAAGTCCAGATGAGAACAACACATTCTGTCCTCACAGCCTCCAATAAACTGCAGTCCAGCTACTCTGGGATGTCAGCCAGCTCTGCAGGGGAGTGCCACAGGTATTGTAAATGACAGTAGCTGCCAGGAGGACCAGCTCTTAATCTGAAATGCAAAGCTGTAAAACGGACATAAAGTTTCTGTTTCCTGTACTTATTCTTGCATTTTGCAATGCACAGTACAGCATCTGTCTCACTGTATTCCATGACTGATCTGTTGCCTATGCGAGTCTGAAATGTAAAGAAATACTGGCATAGAAAGGGGAAAGAAGTGCCACAGATTTAGCAATGAGGAAACTTCTCCCTCAAGTTGCAGATTACTTTTACTCAAAAGGGATTCATCTGCTCTACTGTTTCCACCCTTCTAGACAATCTACTTAGCAGTGCCTTTGTTTAACCATTAGGTCCCCAAATAAAATAGTTGCTTACCCCAGGCACAGGTTCACCACATTCCATGATGTCTTTGATCAATTTACTTCTCTCTGATAATGATAATAACTCATTTTGGAGGAGGTCACCAGTGGATAGATGAGTAAATCCATATTTCTTGGCTAACTGTTTGCATTGGCTACCTTTGCCAGAGCCAGGGCCACCTTCATGAAGAGAAAGTAACTAGAATTAGGAAAGAATAAATATCTGCCTTTTCTCGAATCATACCAACCAAGAAAATGAGACTTTCTAATTTGTATTTTTTTTTCCAAAGTCACTCTATACGATAGAATAAGTCATATACCTCCCTTCTGATACACTACACTGCTGACTCAAAAACGCATACCAAAGTTGAAGGAGTCACAACAGTGTGAAATTTTGGACTCATTATACCTTCAGCTGCCACAAATAAGAGCGAACTAATGTTCACTGCACCCCTGTGAGTGAAATATTTGGTTCCTATTTCTGGAATGGGAAGGTATAGGCAAAGAGGTGAAACCTGCCTTTGTCACATGGGATGCACGTAGGTGTACAGTAACTAAATCCCTTTTTGCACTGTGGTAAAAGTAAGAACAAAATTTCACTGTGTTTGCAGCCTTTCCCTTTGAGCTGGAAAGCTCTCATGTGCTGGTATATCTGCCAGCAACTGAGCGCCAGGTACTGAAGCTGCTAAATGCTGATGAAGGCTCAGTCACGCTGCTCCCTGCTGCTGCAGTACTGGCTTGCCCTTCAAACACGCTGCAGGGGAGTGTGAGAGGAAAGTGCTCAGCAATGAGGGGTACGTGGAAGCCTTGCCACCACTATCCTACAGCCACAAGTGCACTCAGTCAGGGGCTGGAAAGCTGTATTTGAACCAGGCCCAGAGTCAAACATCCCAGAGTCAAACATCTCAGGGTGAAGGGCTGTCTCAACCCACAGGATGCTCAGGTGAAGCTTTTCAAGTGGTTTTTCCACAGGCAGAAGGGAAGGCACCTGCAGCTGGCCTCCAGCTCGCCACAGCTGCAGACTGGGTGCTTGTTCTTCTCAGTGGCCGCTGTGCAGTCAGAGATGGCAGGTGATTCAGGTGAATGCTGCAGGTGTCCTTCTGTTATAAATGGCTCCTCAAGCTGCTCTGCTTCCTTCAGCAGAAGAGCTGCTAATGCCTCAAAAATCACAAAACTCTGCCTCTCTTTGATGCTTCTCCAGCAAGTGCTCTTTTTCTGGCCTTGTCTTGGGAGACTCTGGAAGCCTCCTTGTTGTGCAGGTACTGCATTGCCCTGCCCCACCTTGCTCTGCATGTGGCTGGTTTTCCTTCCTCATCTTTAAGAAAAGCCAACTGTTTGTTGCTCTCTGAGGGACAGCAGCCAGCCTAGCCTGGCTGGAGAGATGGGCAGTCTGTGGAAATTGCTGGAAGCTACTCCTTAGGAATCTGGTTCCTGTAGCTGTGACCCCCAGAGCTGCTGGCGGGGCTGAGGTAAGCACGCTGCGTGGCGGGAGGCCTAGTTGGGGAGCCATGTTACTGCTGGGGTGAGGGAGGTTGGGATAGCAAATTCCTGTTGTGACTGTGTCAGGAGTTAGGGAGAAATTTCAAAGTGCATAGCAGCATTTTTTCCAATCCTTGATGGATCTATTTAGAAGATCTACTGTGGTAGAAGGAAATGATACCCTTGCAGGGAGACAGTGCTCAAAAATCAAAGGAAGAGGCAAGGCCAAAATTAAAAAAACTCACAACACTTCTTCAATAAGGTTTTTTTAAGCATGTGATTTGTGTATTTATCAGCTGCTGGAACTTGCAAATATGACTACATAACTCTATTATGTGGATTTAAGAGGCTAGAAAATATGTGGTTTTCCTTTTTTTATTGTATTTCCCTGAACAAATATAGAAATAAGACATAGATGGTAGAGTGAATTTGGTACAATCTCCTCCTAGCTTGAACTTTCTTCTAACTTTTGCATTCAGCTTAAGAAATAATTGTTCCAAGCATATAATTTTCAGAGAAGTTACAGTACTGTAGCTGAGAATAAGAACTGGGTCATAAAGCAGCTTCATCAAAGGAATGGTTTTGTCTAATGTAACCTGGAGTCTTTTACTTCAGCTTCACAAAGAAAATTATAAGCTCATGGTGTGAGAATCACACTTGTGCCTCAGTTTTAGCTAGAAATATCTTTGTCACAGTCTCCTTTTCTTTCCAATGTGGGTTGCATGTTGTTTTTCTATTGCTTTAATAAGAAGAAAATGTTTCTTTTGTAATAGTGCTGACTGAAAGAAAAGAAGGAATAAGTAAGAGCGGCTACAGAGAAATTACAGGCAAATTATCTGTAATGAGACCATTAAATATCTGTAGTGGCAATTAATTTTATTTCTGGTCTGTTTTGGTTTTTTTAGATTAGTAAGTTTGTATATGCATGTGCTTGTTTACACATTCTGTTTCCTGGCCTTGAATATACCAGCAGTGCAGTAACATATTTATTTATATATTTAGTATACACCTATTTATTTGGAAACCAACACCCTAGCTATAAGGATTACTTTATTGTGTTTCATATGTAACGGTTTCTCTTCTGAATGTAGAGCCAAAGCAGAAATTTCATGATGTCCTGTCACGTACTAAACAAGGTAGAACTATTTTTAGAAATAAAATAACTATACAGTGAAAATTTTTGGTTGTTTAGCTAGCAGGTAAATGATCAGGAAAGTTGATGTGTTATTATAATACCTTCATCTGTTAGTATTTTAAAAGAAAATGCTGCCAGAATGACCCATTATGCAAGGCATACACCATAAAAAGCATTACTGTGCCTCCAATATATAAACTAAAATTGACAATGCTTATTTTTTATAGAAGAGTTCCAACAAAGCTGAGATTAAAATGCTGAAGGAAAAGACATAATTAAATAACAGTTAATGTGCTGAAAATGGAATTTGTATGGCCACTGCTATTAATTTAGTCTCATTTGATGAGTAGCAAAGCATCCTACTGCTTGACAAATGTATATATATGACCCATTTTACTGTCTTGTGCTTTCTTATCAACAAATAAGACTGCAGTTCTTGCTTGGCCTGATCTGAGAAGAGGCTGAATGCCCCCAGGCAATTCAGCAGTGAGGGCTGAGCACATACTCAGCATTTATGCCAGTATTAATTTACATACCTAAAGTTCAAGTATTAGTTAATGTCTTGTCTCCCTCTGAAAAACAGTATTTAATGTGATTGGAAAAGCTATTTAGGTGGGAAAGAATGTGAAAGCATATTTCCTTACTTACTAGATGCTTCCTTCTGGCTCATGGTATATATTTACAGGACTGCTCCATAGGCAGCAGATTAACCCTGCAGTCACGAAGTTTACCAATCTGAAGCATTGCAAAATTTGTATTTTGTTCTTTTTTGAGGGTGTCATTATTAAATCTATTAAATCTATTTTTCTAAATAAAAAGAGAAAAATTAATAACTTGAGTACAGCAGCTGCATATTAAATATAACAAAAGCTAGAATAAAGATACTTTAAGAATCCTTTACTGCAACTTGTTATGCTGTTTTTCAAACAGAAAAAACTCAAGACATTAAAAAAGGTAGTGAAGCTTTCCCAATGGCTCAATTGTTAGGAGGAGGAAAATATGTCCCTGCTTTTGTTGTGAAGGCGTAGAACTCTGTGAACATTGTCACTTTTTTTCTGTATGCTGTCATCTTTTCCTCTGCCTACATATATTATGAGAAAAAACCATGGTATTAACCACTGATAGACTGATTCACAGCTACTTGCTCTTCAGATTAATCATGTTGTCGTCTGATTTTCATATATGACATGAAGATAAAGAGTTAAAGCCCAGAAAATGTCCAGAGGAATTATGAGTATGCTGTGATCTGTAGGAAAAGTAGATTTACCAGCAGTTCTTCAATGTTAGCGTGCTTTTATATCATGCTGGTGTTGCCAAGGACAGTACATCTTCCTTTAAAGCTTATTCATTAACTTAAAAAGGAAAAAAGTTGAAGATTCAGAAATTAAGCATGTTGTATCAGTCAGCAAGATTGTTCTTGGAAACTTTGTGCGTCCCTTTGTGCTTTCTGATACAAACACTAAGCAAGTATCTGGCACTGGGGTACTAGACAGCAAAAAACTAAATGCAGTTCTGCACATTGTTTTTCTGTAGACAAGGCTGGTTCGAAAGGTCCATGTGCTCCCTCAGCACAGTTTTCCCATCCATTATGTTGATTCAGCTGCCTGTGAATCTGTGTAAGGGGATCTTCTGGTAAATAACTTTCTGCTGACTTAGGTGGTCACTGTTCCCCATTTAATTACTGAATGCAGAAATGCTTCATGGGCAGCACTTCAAGGGGAGAAAAAGAGTATTCTCAATGGGTAGGGAGAAATGACAACTGCCCAAGCAGCACTTCTGAATGTTTAACTGCAGTCTGCCTCAGATCAGTGAAAGATCTCAGTTTAAGAAATTGAGTCTCTTACACCTGCTTTCCCTCGTGCCCCAATTCCCCCCTGAGAGACCACAAGCCTAAGCATGTGATTCAAATGTACCAGTCTGGCCTAGAGCACAACGTTGCAAGCAGATGAATTAATGATGCTAGAGGGAGCTGAGACTGCTGCTGGGAGCAAGCTGGGAGAGGAACAAGCAATGTGAACAGTTCATGAACCAGCTTTGCTGCCAGAAATATTAATAAAGCAGAAGTGCTATATAGATAGATTGGGGTGTTTCTATTTTAAACTTGCCAAATCTTAGGAGTTTATTATATACCAAAATACTATGAACATTTCCATAAAATTCCAGCAGCAGGATTCACAAGAGAATCCCACCATTCATTTTAAAATCTTTCCATTTCTAGACCTTATTTTCATAATGAGTATCATCCCTGTCTGTATCATGGAAAAGTGCACAGCACAGAAGAGCCTCAGAAATCAGAACTGAAATAAACATAACTCCAGTCAAGATATCCTTATATTCAAGATAAGATTTTGGATGGCTTAATCAGTTGGCAAATCTGTCAATGCCACTTGGATTGTTTATACAAATAAAAATAAGTCTTAGCTTCAGAATATGGCATTTGAAGGTTTCTCAGTAGCACCTCATCTGTTGTTCCCATATGATTTTAGTCTGAGCGAGACCATACAGGCACGATGCTGTTATTTAAAAATAAAAAACTGTCCATGTTTTTTGGTTTGTGGTGTTGTTTTGGGGTTTTTTAAATATTATTTTAATCAGAAAACAATTTAGAGTACATGTCGGCAGTGTGATGTGACATAACTGACACATCACTAAGTTTTCATCCCTCTAGAAAACGTGGACTTCATTTCATAGAAGGTCAGAAAAAGGAGCCTTCATCAGCTTCTACAGTTAGTGCTTGGACTGACTGATGTTGTAATTATCAGCATTGCTCATCCTATGTCTGTTTGATTGCAGGAGGAGCTGTAATGCAGGTATTGTAGAATAATTTGGTCAGAAAAGACCTCATCTGGTAATTCCCTCTACTCAAAACAGGGCTAAAATCAAAGTTGGATCAAGTAATTCAAGGTCTGACACAGATTTCTGGGGTTTGCAGTTGAATTTATTTATTTATTTGTTTTATGCATATAGAAGCTAGTGTCCGCAGCTGATGTTTTACCTGTAGGTCTAGGTGGTGATATCTTCAGTGTCAGACAAAAAGCTGGTCTTGTTTACACTGAGCTTAAACCACCATTGTCTTTGGCTCATCAAGAAGGATGACAAGGGTTTTGCAGAGGAAATTACTTATACTAACTTTTTAAATAGTACATTTAAGAGTAAGTGGGGAGTTTTTCTCTGATCTAGTTCCCGGAAACTTTCTGCTTTGGTTTCAGCTTCAACCAAATGCTAAATCTTTCTGTGATTTATGAAGATCCTATGGAGGATAGGGAGGGATAATGCTCCCAGTAACATATGTACCAGAGTTTTCTCAATGTGATACAGTATCACAGTAGTTAAGAATGATAAAATTATATGGTGTATGTTAGGGTTAAGATTTTACATTTCATGTTCTGATAAAAAAGGTTGTTTGGCTGTCGGGAGGTTTTAGTGGGGGGTGGATTTTTGGGGATGTGCTTTATTTTTTTTTTTATTGAATAGCAATAGTTATGTATGTTTCAAATATGAGAACACCCCCAAACTTTATCTTTCTATCTTTATTTTTTTCCTATTTTTCTCTTTAATTATACTTAATAGGCCAAATTTAACTTGTTTTTGCCTACCCTGTTACCTCCTCTATTTTTTGACTTGCTGGTTCTAGGTCTCTGCTTTGCTGTCTGGATAAAACATTGACTTTGTTGCTTAATTAATCCATGTTGACTGCTGTTCCAATTAATTCCTACATTAGGTCTAAAGTAAATCTTTGCTAATTAGATTTTTTTTCCCTTTTTGGACAATTTTGAAGGGAAATTAGTGGGGGAGGGAATTCTCTGCTTTTTTTCCCTTTGTCTTATAAACAGTATCTTAGTTTCTCAGCTATGCAGATGGTGTAAACTACTTCAAATGCAGAGCTCTACCACTCTAGTTTTAAAACATCTTTATAAGCACCTTGTTTCCTCATAAATACATCTATGTAGGGAGTAAACTTTCCAAATGACACTTGAGAAAGTTGGGGGTTTTTTGGAGGGTGGGGTTCCCCCATTCAATATCTACAGCAGCATGCTCCAGAACACCTTCTCTGCTTTCTTTCTAATCAAGGTATCATGGACGGAATATTTCTAGTGTTGTCCATTGCAATGGAGTACTCTAGCTTTTTTTTTCTTTTTTGCTTCTTTTTCCCCACTCTCCACTTCCCCCAAGCTTGACAGTTTTGCTCTGCTCCTGTGAGGCTCCTGGAATTTTCTTCAGAGTGATCAGACTTCAGCTCTTGACTGACATGTAAGACCACTTTACTGCCTAGACAAATGCTAGTTTGTATAATATTCAACCTGGATCTATGTGCCTGAAAAGCCATTTAAAAAAAAAAGAACTTGTGACTGCTCCAACCTGGCACCAGTAAGAAAACTGTTTCTGGGAAAAGAAAAGGAAGAAATGGGGGGGAAAAAGTGTATTTTCAGTTTTAAGCTGGAAGATGGCTAGTAGTTAGCCTATAAAAGTTTATAAATTAAAATTAAAAGTCCCTCTTTGAAAAAGATAAAGCAGTCCAGAGGGAAATGAAAAATATATATGGACATATATATGAAAAATATATATGGACAACTTCAGAGGCAAAATGCCTTGAGCATCTTCACTTTTAAAATAAATCTCTGTACGCATCAAATACAATTTTTTAATAAGAGAAATGAGGCAGAGAGAATGAAAATTTGTTGCTGTGGCAAACAGGAAGACTTACTTCAGTAAGCGTAGAATTACAGTTTGCTTAAAGACTGAAAATTGATATGTGTCTTTCATTTAAGAAAAATCTCCAATGAACTCTTTGGTAACCTAATTTTTAAATTTTTTAAACACATAATATCCACCGCAGGTTTGCAATAAATTGAGTCAACTTCTATTTGGCTGAAGATAGGATGAGAAAAGTACAATACATGAACATGTAATCTTTTCATGAAATCCCTTAGGTTGGAAGCAGCCAACACTTCTGTTACAACAGGGTCAGCTAAAGCAGGTTGTTCAGACTCTCCAGTGTCTCTGGGCAACCTCTTCCAGTGTCTGACTATCCTCACAATAAAGATGTGTTTTCTTGTGTTCAGATGGAATTTCATGTTTTTTTTAAGTTCTCCCCATTTTTCTCTTGTCATGTCACTGGGCAACACTGAGAAAATTCTGGCTCCCTCATCTTTGTTCCTTCCCATTAGATATTTATAAATATTCGTAAGATCTTCTGGAGCCTTCTCTTCTCCAGCCCTCAAAGTCCAAGCTCTCTCAGCCTTTCCTCTCGTGAATGATGCTTCTGCCCTTCAAACAGAAGGGTGCTGTGCCAGACTCGCTCCAGTAAGACATTAAAGTCATTATCTTGTACTAGGAAGCCCAGAACTGGAGACAGTACTCCAGATACAGCCTTCGTAGTGCTGAATAGGGAGGAAAGATCAACTCCTTCATCTTCCTGGTATTGGAATGTTGTTTTGATGCCTCCTGATTTTATGGATGAAACTTCATTTATGACTAATTTCAGAAGGGTTTTGGTTTTTTTTTTTACCCTTAGGAAAAAGAATGCACAAAGTCACATGTTTCTATGTGAAATTACCCATGTTTCAGTATCTATCCTTAGGTCCTTGGAAACTTACTGTTCCTGCTCTGTCTTGTAAAGCAGTTCTGAAAACTTCTGCTTGATACAAAAGCAATTATTCTGAGTAACTAACACTAAGCTTTAAACTGAAACTTATAAATCATCAGGTTATAGTTTGTCTTAAAACGTTGTTCAAAGCTTATGCTAATTATGTTAGTCACGTCTATATAATAATGGGCATTAACACAGTGTTTTTCCTCTGTTGGCTTCCAGAAAGCAAATATAAAGTAAACCTTGAATCTGCAAACCCTCAGTACATGCTAAGTATCATGCATGGTGATGAGCCCATTGACTTTTCAACAGCATGTTGAGCACATGCAGAATTGAAACCAGTATTTACAAAAGTAATTTCACAGATGAAGAGGTGAAGTGCTCTGATTTTTTTTCCCAAAGACCTCAAAATTCTGAGTTTTAAATCAAATCTAGTAACATTTTAACTAACGCTGGTGAGGCAGCTTTGCTGTGGGTGATCATACAATGCTACTGTAACTGCACAAGAACTAAGGTCATTTTGAGTGTGTTCACACTTAAATATGCCTCCTGCTCTGAGCCTTTCACAATTATTATTAGCATGGGCAGACCCATGTTAATAACATGGTATTAAATCCTAACTCCCTTTCAAAAGGCTGAACTGCCATTGTAGTGTAAATACTCTTAACCAAACTGTTCTGCTACACTTTAAAAGAAATCATATAATTAGCAAAGCCAAATAACATGGGGATTTTCAAATGTAGCAGTTAAATCAGGAATTCTACTTACCTACTACAAAAATTATGTTTGATTTCCTCAGATCTTCTGAAAAGTCTAAAATGAAAATAAATATTCTTTAGTGGGCAAGAGCTACTAACTTTAGTCTTACCTACTTTCTATGCTGAATTGTGTAACATTTGTGCAAGGCAGTCTGATTTTACTAGATTTACTTGCTATAATGCTCCACATTCCAAAAGCAGTCACTACCCACAAGCCTATTTATCTCCCAGTTTTGTAGCTCTCACTGCACTTATAATAAAATATTTTACTTGAAGTTAAACCTTGCATATATATATATCTCAGCTCTTTAAAAAAAGAGAAAGGAGGGAAAGAAAAAAAAGCAGATGCATCGTGATGTAATAACATGACTCCTGAGCCATCACATTTACATCTAAGTATGTTATTAAGCTGTAATTGCTATAGAAGTTTGCCCACATCCCAATTCAGATTTGTGTACATCCCATGTAGGTGTGCTACATCAGAGATGTAGTCTTAAATTCCCCTTAGCCTCAAATTCAGCCAAATAATAATTTTAAACCGAAATCCATGTATTACAGAAATTTTGGCACCAAAACTACTGTATTACTACAGCATTGCCTTTTATTGAAATGTACTTTTAAAAAAAAGCAGTTACTGCTAGTCTGAGTCCCAGACATTGGCATGATTATACCAGTAAAGAAGATGATCTTGCACCATCTGAGCCTGCTGCAATTTTATGACTTTGATATCTCTTATTACATAATATCATTAGTGGTAAAAGCTTTTGATTAATCCTTTCATTCCTCTTAGATTCTCAGCTGCTTGTGCTTTCCAACAAGCTTTTCATAACTATTAGTTTCTGAAAACACCTATGAGATCTGATGCTAACAGTAATATTTTCTAATAATTATAGATCCACTGGCCCAAAGAGTCTTTAAAAAGTTTTAATTTGAATTGAAAGAGAATTCATATGATAAAATCCCTTTAGACACAACTTTCACAATATAAATAATCTGAATTCACTTTACCTTCTAAGTAAGTGTTTAAATACAACGGGAAACAAAGGTTTCAAAATGAAATGACAAATGATACTGAAAAGGAAACTCACCTCCTGTGCTCTCATAACCAGAAAAACTTGACTGATCCTCCTCCTGTTAATTAAACAATTGACAAATTGAAATGGATATTCTGCACAGTTTACGTTTCTTCTTATATCTTAATCTTCTCCATATTCTGACCACTCAGTTTTAATCTCTGATATGTATGGTTTAAAATGTCACAGAAAAGTTACTACAGTTTCAGTAGGTAGAACATGAGCATGGAGACCCCAAGGCAACCCGAGATGATTAATTGGCCCACACTTTTTTGTGATGAACAGTGTCTAACTAAACAAGTCCAGCACAATATATAAGCAACCAGTGTGCATGCTGAATTGCTTCAAAAGTAAATACAGTATGATAAGCTGTTAGTAGTAGAAAGGCAATATTGGAGTAAGTTCTAGTAGTGAGCTACAATAAAGATGAAACTAGTCTTTGGTTTAAACCAACTTGAATGTGTGTACCTTCAGAATGCAACACAAGCTACAAGCTGTTATAAAGGCTGCTGAACTACAATGAGGGATTACACTGGGGCAATGTGGAACTTGGCATGTTTATATATATTTTTTTTTTTCTGATACTTGGCCACTTAGAACTATTTTGTTACATACTGTACAGTACCACCAATGAGTAATTACAAATACTGGCCAAAATGACTGTCAGAGTGGGGATACTTTGCTGTTCTTAGAAATCAGAATGATATATATGATGGAAACACTCTAGATCATATAGTGCTAATATACACTATCAGTGCTTTAATCTGTATAATATCAAGAATAGCACTGGCAGCAACATGCTTGTATTACATTATCAGTGTGTATTATATTAATGGCATATTTTATGCTATTCCTCTCAAAGTATCATAGGGTTTTCAAGCTATAGTTTCTTACAGTTCTGCCTCAGCATACTGTCAGAAATAGCCGCTCTTAGAAATTTGTATAGCTGCATGAATAGATGAAGTGAAATGAACAGTGTGGTGAATAGAACGGGTAAATTGCTGGCCACTAATTTGCAGGGCTCCTGCACTACCCTTGCAGGTTTCCCCTTGTGTTCCCATTATCACTGAAACAGAAGTACTCTTCATTAGCCTGAAGCACCATTAAAATGGCTACATAGAACACTTTCAGTTTTTGATTCACAGTAATTCTCAGACTATTAAAATATAGCAGGAGAACTGCCATTAAAAAAAAAAATTACAAAGAGGCAAAATTAAAAAAGCAACTGGATCCACTAAGTTTGCAGAAGAGTATTTCAGGGGAACAAAATTGAAAACAAGAAATTAATCTCTTTCCTAAAATTCAAGTGACAGTATTAAACCTAAATGCTTTTTCTTTGATGAAATACAATAAGTTATTTGACCTTGCAAAGGATATATTGCATGTAAACAGCCTGAGTTTAGATTCATGTTCTAATCATGCCTTTGAAGGTTTACAGATCAAAATAATTTTAGGCACAAAGCTTAAAGTTTCTTTAAAAATCAAATTCACAATCCAAGTTTATCATCAAATGAAAAGGCATTACTTCTCTCTGGTAATGCTCTTTGTTCTCCTCTATAATTTCAGAATGAAACTGTCTCTGTAACTCTGGTGGGCTGCTCAGATCAGCAGGTGATAATAAAGATCCATTTAAGTCAAGAAAAGCTCTAATTTTTTAGAGCTCAAATATGTAAAACCTAGAGACAGAACTGAAGCTAAATAAGCTGTCAGGTGCTTTAATTGGCTGACCATATCTGATTAATAGAGCAACAGTTTAAGTAACCAAGAAGCCATATCTGTGTAAGCAACAAATGCTATGAAGAGCCATTAAAGTGAAGACTGATTACAGCTCAAAAGCAGAAGGTTTGACTGATCAGGAATATCAAAGTAATGAAGTCTGTTTATATCAGCTCACTTTTCAGTGCAGAAATATTTTTTTCAAAAGAATTGCTTTTTTTTTTTTTCTTCTTTCTACTTTTTTGTTTTCCAAAGGGCATCTGTTTCATAAGACAACATCAATCCATAAGACAACTCAGCACAGAGCTTCATGTTAGTGGGATCACCAGCCCTGCTGAACTTCCATGACACAATGAGCTGCCCCATATTTCAGAGAGCAAGTTATTCCATAGAAACAAGTTTTCAGACAGCAGAATGGCACCCAGCTAGGGGTGGAAAGAGGTCCTGAAAGCTTGGTCTCTGGGGGAGCTCTAAGTCAGGAGGTATAAATTAGAACAGTGAGGCTACAATTTAATTTTGGTGACAAGGTATTCCAAGGCAGTTTTCAGTATTCTATAGTTAAACCTGACTTAGAACGATTTCCCTTCACCCTCATTTCTCCCAGTCTTCTCAAAAATATAACCACTCTTTTCTGATGATCTGGGTGAGGAACTAGATTTGTTGTTTGGCTTGCAGTCCCTTGCAGAAAGTAGAGAATGCTGGTTAATGCCAACCTCCTGGTATAAACATAGGCGTTTAAGTCTCTGTGGCATAGTAGCATGCTGTTGTCATGTGATAATCTTCAGGCAAGACAAAATGTGTCTCTGGCTTCCAGATTTCTCTTGTAATGATTTCTTAACACTTAAAGAATTGTGATCCTTATTTTTTTTTATTGTTGTTCTGAGGTGCTTATGTAGCTTCCAAATTTAGAACATTATCTGGAGTACCAGTTCTAGTTTAAATTCAGATTTTCGCAAGACCTCAACTGTGCCTGTACTGACATCTGGGGCTTATGTTCAGATTTCCAGGTTTGTGAAGGCCTTAATATTTCCTAATGGCTTTTTAAAGATGTCTACCTTAACACTACTGAAGGTGTATTTTTTGTTGAAGTTGTAGGCTCTGCATTGTCTTAATCTAATTGTGGATAATGTAACACTCAGACTGTACTAACAGATGTAACACATTCCTTGTGTTTCCAGAGTAAAGTTTGCTGCTGTAGAAGATAACAGGTGTGACACCTTGGGTGAACTTGTTCCCCTTTTTGTTGGGATGGTTTTGCATCTCCCAGTGGAAGGAAGGTGGCTGTTATCTTACAGTTTATCTTGGAGAAAGAGTCCTTCTGAGTCATAAGGCAAAACAATGCCCAAATCATACCTGTAGTCCAGATTCCCTATCCTACAGGCTTACAGTTCATAGGTTTGGAAGTCTTCTCTAGGTGGTCACTGTATCTTCTTTCCCCAGCTTAGCCAGGTCTGCTTGGAACAGAGCTATTTTCCTTAGAGAGTGGTAAGGTGATTCACAGCACAAGTTTAGTAGACTGTTAACTTAAACTTCGTATTGCACTTGGTTGGAAGTGGGGTGGTGTTTACTTCCCCTGGTTGGATTCACTTCACGGGAAGGCAGTTAGGAGAGGGTGGCGAACAGGATGATAAATTTATATTCACCACCCTACTATGGCGTATTAGGGTGTGATGCAGGACCAGGTGTCTGTGTAGCATCATCTCCATAATTGAATAATCAAGTGCCTTATATTGCAAAGTTCAAGTAACACATGAATGTGGTTCTCCTCTGAAGTAAGCACTAACTGCACTTGGAAGAGTAATTATCTTTAAAGCAGGTCCTTGAGGAGTATACAGAAGGATCACACTGTCACTGCTGCGAATTAGTCTTAGGAATTGTTGCCATGCAGCTTATCTGACTTCTGGATCAAACTTGTCTCATCCCTGGCATGCTTTCACTTACTCACTAGGCTGCTGTTTCACATTGATGTGCAGAGAATATCAAGGGAAGAAAACAGGTATCCAGCATGGATAAATGACAGTGTTACTAAAGATGAGGTCCTGTTTCCCACACAGATTGGGTACTATGCAAGCTTGAGCTACATCGTAGCTTGAATGGAATTGCATAGTAGGGCTTTCAGAGCCCAATCAACAAAGGTTATCTGCTGTAGAGGTATTGAGGCTTGTGTGAGTTAACTTCAGCCAGAATTTAGTAGTATTTAGTCCTAATCTCAGCTGAATCATATCTGCACTAAAGATATGGTATGTTGTTCTTAACCTGTTCAGTACTACTTGTTTCAGTTCATACTGGGGGTATGTTGTTGCAAGCTGCTTGCGTGCTGCGTAGAAAAAGAAAAGCTAGCTAAAGATCTGATAAAGTAATTCTGACACGTGTTGAATCTTGCTTAGCATCTCTACTACAACAGTGTTGATACAGTGTGAGCACTGCTTGCCTTTCACAAGGCTGGGTGGCCTCTTCTAGATGCACGCTATACCCTGATGCATGCCCTTAATACCTGTGCACAGTAAATCCGGCAAGCCTACTGCATGGACATGGTGCTGCAGAGTCTGTTACTCCTCCTGTGTAGGTCTGGGTTAGAGAGGAACCTGGGGCATGCAGATTGGGGGGTGCGGGGTGTGCATTTGTGGGGTTTTGTGGTTGGTTTTTCCCACTTTCCCTTCCCACCTCTCTTCTGCTTTGGTGTTATCCTGTACCATAGCCCTGCCTTATGCTCAGAAACACTGGGTTTGTGTCCACATAAGCAGATCTAGCTGTAGGTGTTTCTGTAATACCTTTATTATGCAGAAACCTGTAACCTCCATATGTCTTGTAAAGAACTGAGCTGGAATCCATTGGTGAGGTGTTTAACACCATGGACTCAAACAGAAATGTCACTGGCACTGTTTGCTGTGTCCGTATAAAATTACCTTCTGCTCACACAATTGTGACTTGTTGAATAAGTCAGTTTCTCACCTTGTATTACCATCCAGTGGACAGTCTCAGCTCCCTGGGGTATGAGCACTTACTAGCAATAGCTGACAGCTGAACGCTACTCACTTGTGGAACAACGTGTTCCTGATGTAGGCGTTACAGAAAGGAAGTTTGTTACTTTTCAGGGTACAGAAGCCTCACTGTTAAGAATAGTTTAGGGAATCAGAATGCAGTATAAGCTAAATTTGTTTGCTTCAGCACAGTCCAGTCTGTCACATTCTGTGGGGCTTTAGAGTTTGACATGTGTTTGCAACTGGATTTAATAGGCATATACCTAATCACAGAGGATGGTCCTTCAGATTACATGTATGCAGCCTCTATTTATAAAAATGTAATTGCTGCTGTAAGGTGTCCTTACATATATTGCAAAACGTAGACCCTGAGTAAGCTTTAGCTAGGCAAAGTTAAGCATTGGAAGAAATTTGGGCTAGTCAGTGCTCAGCTGTGGAATTTGTCTCTTAAATGCCTGTTTTCTTCCTGTACAAGCAAATGACTGTTTTTTATGAGATATGCTGGGTTAGCTGCAGGTTTTATGTATGGGCAATGGTCCCTGGGAACAGATTTTATGAGCTATACAGTTGCTTGCCATTAAATTTGATTTATGATTCAAATCACTTTTTGAGGCTGAGCTGCTTTCTGCAAGCTGAGTGTTAAAGTATGCCTCTGGAAAGCAGGGGTGGCTGTGCTTTGACCCCCTCTGGTCCAGAACTAATGAATATGTGTAAGATAAGAAGTCGTATGTATACATTGAGATCTCAAGGTTTTTCTTTCCCTGAAAGGTATATCATCTTACACAGTTCATACTGCTCAGCAGGGTGGAGTTTTTTGTGTAAAAAGGGACTAACAGTAATTAAAGTGAGAGAACAGTGCTAATGTTGTTTGTTTATTTGGAGTGCATACAACTAAAGTTGTACATATATGGAAAATTATATTTAGCCTGAGTCTTAAATGTCTTTGTGTTTTGAAGATACAAGAGGGACTCAAAACTGATATTATCTAGGCATGGTTATTTTCTATTGCTTGTTTTAAAATACTTTTGCCTTATACAGGTATTTGGTTCCGTTTCAGTATATTTGTATTTGTAGAAAGTTCCCATTGCTCACAAAACTCTCCCCAGAAGTTATCGCTATTTTTCCTTTATCATTCTTTTCTGTAAATAGCTTTTACTCCTTAAATGATTGTTCTTTATGTGGAGTATTTATGCTGCTTGGTATAAATTCTTCCAGTGTTTTTTTGTTACATCAAGCAGCAGGGACCTTCCAGTACATTTGATCTGAAACCTGGTGCTGCTTAGCGCCTTTTCTTAGATTGCTAACAACAACGCTAATGAATGGATCCCTCAAATCATATACAATTGGAACTATGTGCGCTGTGTTTCTGCTCTGAATTGTTACAGTGCCATTTGAGGGATGGAATTCAGTGGGGGTTTGTAGGGGTTTGTTTGTCTGGTTTTAACTTTAGGCGAAAAAGGCTTTTCTGCAGGCCAGTCTCAATTAAATTTCCAAAAAGAAAAAGATACAAATGCTTTGATAAGATTCGGTTGTGGTGGAACTCAGTAATTGCTTCTCTTGGAAGAACTGGAAGGTCAAGGTGTTACTTTCCACAGATAACCTACAAAACGCTATGTTTCTGCTTCCATGTGTCACCATGGCACCACCCATTTATTTATTAACATGAGCTCCATTATTTTATGAAAAATCTAACTCAATGACAGGAGCAGTAACCTCTAAGTAATAATAATAATTTTAAACACTTGTTACAGGAATTCAAACTGTCTTTAGGAATATTATCAGCAAAGGAGTCAAGTGCAGAATGTAACTTTTACTTGTAATATGAATTTTTTAAGGACATTTCATTTCTTTAAGATATGTGTTCTTTTATTTCATCCTTTAAGATGAAAGTTTTTGTCCTCTATTATATATGTCTACAATGGGCAGTATGATCAAAACTGTCTCTTCTGACACTTGCTCCCCTTCCAAACTCTTTCCAACCCAAACCCAGTGTCACACATTGCAGCACTTACCCAAGATTCTGTATAGTATTGTGTTTGATATAAAGCTCTGTTCTTTACCTTACTGGTTGTAATTCAGTACTGACAGTGGGGGGAAAAATAAAGAAAAAAGAGAATGTCTAGTTTCAGGCACCACAAAAATGAGTAGATGTCTATCCCTTGTGTGGCAGATGATCAGTTCTTGAGACAGTGAGTAAGGGCTGCTGGCACTGCTACACCCTGATCACATTAGCCACTTAGAAAAAGACATGCACACAAATAAGTCACGGACACATGACACAGAGAATTGCAGGAGAAAGGGAAAAAATATAGACCTAGGATAAGATGCAGCTAATGAGAACAGACCTTTTAAAATATGGAAGTAGAGCATCATCTGAAAGACCTTGGCACAGAGAAGGACAAGAATAGGGTGTTGCAAAAATAAAACCAGTGTGTGGCCTCAGATTCTATGATTTGCTGCTACTAAGGTAAAAGTGGACAGCTGTGCTCCAGGTTTATCTTTCAAAGACCTTCTCTGCTTAACACTGACAAAGCATATTCTAGGTTTGTTAAAACTCCTATTTATGTAGTTCTGTAACTTTCATTAAGGAACTTTTACAGTATTTATAAGGACTTCTGTTAAGAAGGAATTTAACAATGGGAAGGAAAGGTCCACTGATTTGAGATGCAGTACTGTGAAGGACCGCTAGAACTAGGCTACTTCTCTCTCCTTATGACTGGTATTTAAGCCCAAATTGGCTAAAGTTGACTTCACAGTCACAGGATATATAAGGAGTAAAAAGGCACCAAGTAGGAAACATATGGCTTTCTGAAAATACATACAGGATTACTGTTTTAAAGTGTTACCAATGCACCCAGAGAAGCCACTCGTCTGCTTCCATGCAATACAAGTTATTTAAAAATATTTAAAGAGCAGTTTTGTATCCCAGATAGTAAACTAGCACCCTTGCAATCACTGCAATTTAATATGTAACTGTAAAAATCTATAGTATGTACTTTGACAGGGATTAAGAAATATTAATATGTTTTATAAAAAGCTGTTTTTCTTCACTGCTTTAAAATATAGGAATTGTTTCTACAAATAATTTTAAGGAAGAGCTTTGGCAGCTGTCTTTAGGGATGCTGGGCTATGTGAACAGAGCCCCTGTTCCCACCTCTAAGTGTCTAAATCTGGGAGGTGGGGGATTTAAAATACACCTTTGGATGTCATAATCAGCTTTAGGCGTAACAAGAAATGTCTGATGTGGATCATATTTGCACCATCTGTGTGGGATGCCTGATAGACCCCAAGAATTACACAGGTTCTCTGGGCTGTAAAGGTAGACATGTTAAATGCAGAACTCATACATTTAACTATAAGGTCATATTTTGTGCATGAAGGGAGATAAGGCCTCAGTTTGCCAGTGGAGGGGCAAGCTGGTGTGAGGAAAGGAGGTACACAATCCTAGAGCTTTTGCCTAGGAAAATATGGGTGAGATGCTGTAAATTGTAATGCATTTTTCTATAGACATCGTCCACAAGCCAGAGAAGAGAGCTTCCTAAGTTACTGCAAAACTCTTAAATGGAGCATAAATACAGCACGTCTTGAAGAGTGATGCTGTCACTGTTGTTTAAATCTCCAGTAACTCATCCTTGTAAATCAGTCCTTGTGCCCTGTACTGCCCACCAGAGCTGTGGGCAGCAACTCTTAGTTCAAAATCAGAAAAGAAATGGGGATGCAAAGACTTCAACTAGCCTTGGCAGTTCAGTCTACCCTGCTATATGTATCACCAGAAAGTAAATCCAAATAACATCTGTGAAAGGAGGAGCAAACAACTGTTTCTGACATTCCAAAGAAAAAATGCAGACTGAGCCTACAGCAATTTCTCTTGCCCAGTGGTTTGCATGGGGGAAAATAGAGCGGTAGGCTTTCTTTCACATGCCTTTACTACAGTGTACAATGGCAATTCTGAAAGAAAAATAATTCTTCAAGCTTAAATAATGATATAGAAGCACCAAAATACACTTGGCTTGAGCTTATTAAGGGAGTACTTTGTAACAGACAAACTGTAGTACTTTGTTTCTAGAACTGATTTTTTTTAAAAGCATTTAATAGGATAGTTTCTATGGCAACCTGAACTGAACAGATTGTTCATTGACTTCAGTGCATTTCTATTAAACATCTTTTCTCTGTAGTTAGGCTTGCCTCTCCAGCTCTTTCATCTCTTTGGATACTTATGCATTATCTCTTTTTGCAGATATTCTTAAATGAGTTTGGACTCCACCTTTCTGTGCTTTTTAAGAAAAACAAATGTTAAGGGAACAGCATTTCACAATCATTCTCTGAGTTTCTTCAAGTCCATTTCCTTTTCTATTGTGTACACCTGTTTTAATCCAGTTTCCTTATAGAACCAGAATCTGTAAGTCAAATCAATAACCGCTGCCTACCAGCAAAAGAGAAATGGAGACTGCAGAAATGTTTGGCATTAAAAGCCCAAATGGCTTCTGGATACTCCTGGTCATTTTACTAAGACCAGTAACAACTAATGTGTATATAAATAAAACTGCTTTAATAGTTCTGCATGTTCTCAAGTAAAGAGAAAGCACATGCTTAATATAGTACATTCTAGATATGATCCCTTAAATAAGTTAATCAATGTTGATCTAATATTGAAATATAGCTTTATAAGTCCCAATAAAGATTTCTTTTGCTAATGGTGATTGTGCATTTTGCTCTTTGCCGTGTTGTAATGTCAGTCCCTGGAGCACGGTGTTTGGAGGGTTAAGTAAATTACTTGAATCTTGGATGTAGAGGAAATGGAGTCAAACCACAGTGCAACTAATATGAAACATAATAAATGGAGGGAAATGGACTCTGGCTTAATCCACAGGGCTTCAGTTAAATAAGGCTTTCAATTTGCTGTTGCCCACCAGTTTTAGGAATATTTGTGTTCTTTATTGACAAGACTTGCAGAGCCTTCTCATTATCTCTTTAAATATTTAAGTTTCAAGCTATGGTAATCACTCAGGCCAGAAATGTTGTTATGTTCTTATGTTCTTGATAGCAATGGAGTCTGTTTTTCATCAGTTCACTTAAAGATTTCATCCTACTCCCTTTAAGCCTAGAGTTATATGTGTTCAGGGTGGGAACTGACAGCAAGGTATAAGAAGAATTGTCACTACATGGCAACAACTTTTAATCAAGAACATGCTTCCTCTCATTGGAATGAGAGTAAGTGTCTTTGAAGGCGCTTCCCCCCCCTCCATTTCATTTTGGTTTTGCTTGTTGCTTTTCAAGTAAGCTGTCACATTTTCTAATTATAAAACATTCTGCACTTGCAGCAAAGATTGGATTATGCAACTTTCTTAATTCAATAGATTGCTTGTCACTGTTGAACAGAAAACCTTTTATTATCTTTCTTTTTTACATCTACTTTTCCTATGTCTTTGACAGGCCTGGGGAAAAAAAGGCAATCTCTCTTCTGCATGTGTTATTGCATTTATCTGATTGCATAAGTAAATGCAGTCAGATACTGGTAGGACATGGAAATGCCTCAGTTGTGAACTGGTAACTTCCTTTCAGGCACAAAAATGCATTTCCATGTTTTGTAGATGTGCAATGTACCTTCCCTCCCAAATATTAGAAGAGGCTAAGTATGTTTTTCAGTTTTTTCCTTGAAGTTTACCTGACTTTCATGTTTCCCAAATTTTAAAGTTATCAATTCTATAAGCACTTGTTCAGGAGTGTATTCACTCTAGAGTTGTCTGACTGGATGTTATAACTTTTTCTCTAATTAGTCTAAATATTCCTCAGACTAACTAAGGTTGTCTTGAAAGGCTTGTTTTCACAAGAAAATAATTGGATGCTCTTTTCTTCTGGAACTCTTTGATAGGATTCACTGATGCCAATTTTTCAATATTCCCTTTTGGCCTGAATGGACCTGAAACAAGCCAAATGGTAGGTTTTTAATTAAAAATCCAATTCTTAAAGATAAAACTTGTCTGATCTCTGGAAACAAGTGGCATTATATTGACAGCCTCTCTGGCAAAGTTGAGAAACTGAATGACAAGTATAAATTAGCACAGTGAGCAGTGAAAACCTGTATCTCATGGAGAGCATTCCAGCAGCAAAACATGGTCCTTGTTAAACCAAACAGACACCAGTCATGACAGTGAGCTCTGCAAATTGAGCATATTCTATAAAGCACACAACCTCCCTCATTAGAAGCTATGCTATTGCACCCAAATATGAGTGGCTCAAAACATATTCCTGATGTCTTAATTTGGGTAAAAATATCTGAAACTTACCAGTTTACTCTGCTGTTGTGTTTTTTAATCAAGTCATGAGTAGTGTCATCATTACTCCAGAAAAAGCTATAGAGATTGCTACATGTGAAACTCTGGCTGGTTCTACAAGGCATTCTCAATTAGAGGTACTGTCTAGTTTTATTTTTTGGAAGAATATATTTTGGGAAGTCATTCTAAAAAAACCTATCTTATTCCTCCTATAATGTAGACAGCCACAAATCTGAGAAGAGAAAAATAGTTATCTGGAGAATTTTTTAAAAAAAAATTTAAGTGAGTATTTCCCTCCTGCCTTTCAGTCCTTTGGGACCTAGTGATTAAAAGGGTTCTTAAAAGTTCTTAAGGCTTATGTATGTGTAGCTGGTAGAAAAAACTTAGTTACATTAATTTAATTGAATGTTCATTTATAAAATGTACAATACAGAACTTAAGCTTTTTCTAAGTTAATAGTGACTCCATTTCCTCTGTGTACTCCTCCTGAAAAAACAGATCTTAGTCTGCACTAGTGTTGCTTGACACTGTTTCAACAACAGGTACTAAGTGTTTCTGAAAGCAATTTGCTGTATTTTGGAGCACTCTTCCATGAGCTGATGATAGTTGAGTTGGAACTGCGCTGCTCCTCATGCATGCATGAGAGGTTACTCTGGAAAAATTAGTGTACCTCTGAAGAACTTGGATACTTCTTTGCTGGCTTAGTTTACACTGGAGATTTTCCTGGCTCATTATATGAAAGAGAAAATGCAAAGGTATCTTTGTGCATCCATTTCAGCTGTGCCAAGTGATATTCATCCCCAGCTGCAGCTTTGTCTTCAGTACATGTTGTGTACTGCTCTAACCCGCAACTCCTCTTGTTCAGTGACTACCAAGATGTTCTGCTAAAATTCAGCCATTTTTAGCAGCTCAGCTGGGTAACGTTGCTTAGAAACCAGCCTCCTTATCCCCCACATTCTCATGACAGATTTCCTATGCAATAACATCCACTGCATGACACATTTGTATCCAGACACGCGTTCCTTTTCCACTTGAGATTCTCTGAGTTAAGGCTGTTGGTGCTTCATGCAATTCGTAAACAGCATGTGGTAAATCACTGGAATATTAAATCACTGCCACAGTCAAAATGAGCTCAAGTTTTGAATGCAAGCAGTTTCTCTCTCCAGAATTTTGATCTTTTCTTGAGAGTAATTTCTAACTTTGTTTTTCAGACTGGGCAGTTAGATGGTATGATTTCATGGCAAACTCCACTCCCTTCTTTGCTTCTGGACATAATGCTTGCTTGCACCATTTCAAAATTTAGATAGTAAGAGCTTTTGATTGCAATTGCTTTCTACTTTATATTTTCTTTATATTTATACAAGGCATCTCATATGAACTGGGTATAAAAATATTTGTTAGTAACAGAAATATTTACTTTTTAATGTCACTACTAAGTATCAAACATATCAACTTGCAGTAGAAGATAGTCGCGCTCAGTCACTTTCTATTTATCTATTTCTGACTGAAGGTTTTTTAGCACTGTTTTGATTTCATTGCTCCTTCTCTGTTTGATAACAGTACTGCACTCTTGCCAGAACGCAAATGTGTTGGTCTGGCAAAATAATGCAAAAAGTTAATTGTCACATCTGGCAGAACGAATATCTACTATTGCCAAAGATAATAAGGTCCTAGTGTAGTCATCTTGTTTAGTCTCACATAAGAACCTCATGCAACTTCATTCAAAGGTACAAACAGTGCTTTTATGGTCTATGCAATGTATCATTAGTGAACCATATAGTTTGAAATTATAAATTAGTACAATTTTCATATATTTTTTCTGTTTATTTTGTAACTATAAAACTTGTGCTTATTGTCTGAACAGCGTTTCAAACATGAGAAACCAAGAGTATAATTTCTTTAGTGATAGTACTCTGCCAAAAGAATGTATTTAGAATGTTATTACAATGCAAAATTTAATATCAACATAAGCCAAACATGATTTAAATATACGTTCTGCTTCATAGGGCATAAATGCCTAAATCCTCCAATAAAGTACTGAAGACAAAGATCATGAGAAACTTAAGACAGTTTCCTGAAGTAGAGAATGTTTTAAGAAGGATTTATGAAAGAACGGGATAGAAAATGGGATTTGGATACAAAGACAAGCTGTCTTCTTGAGGAAAAGTCACTGGATTAACTGAGCCAATAACAGTAAAAGGGTCATAAATTAAAAGAAATTAATAGGAGTAGAACATATGATGTGTACAGGTGAAGATAAAGTGTTGTATTGAATAATGTGAAAGAAAACCAATGAATGAACAGATGATACTGAATGAAAATTGAATTTTTTTGGTTCTGATTTTGTCACTAGCTTTAAAATTTCACAAGAAAAGATATCGTCTGCGAATAATGAGGAAAGAGGTGAGAATATTCACAACTGCACTTAGTTGAACGATAACAGAAACACAAAATAACATTCTTTGCCAAGCTTTTCACAAATCTAGAGCAGTGTTTGTGGTGTTTGTGAATAAAATTCAAGCCGAGTCGTGCAATAGTGAAAGGCAGAAACCAAAACATACAAACACCACCCTTAAGTATGGTGGTGTGATAGGCTTTTATAAGTCATTCTTTTACTGCTTACCCACAGCACAGTAATAAGATTAATAACACTTATCTTTAGCACAGTATCAAAGCCACAGGAACTTCCTGTGTTTCAGTTTGTGCCCATTGCCTTTTGTTCTGTCACTGGGCACCACTGAAAAGAGCCTGGCTCTGTCATCTTTCTACTCTCCCTTCATATTTTTGTACGCAGTGATGTAATCTCCTTTGAGCCTTCTCTTCTCCAGGCTAAAACACCTCTAGCTCTCTCAGCCTTTCTTTATAGGATAGATGGCTTAGTTCCTTAATCATCTTCGTAGCCCTTCACTGGTCTCTCTCAAGTAGCTCCATTTATTGCACCGGTGAGCCCAGAACTGGAAATCTCCAGAAGTGCACATACTCCAGAAGCGGCCTTACCAGTGTGGAGGTGAAGATTAGAGGGGAGAGATGTATACAATCCTTTTTTCCCCTTTCTGGCCTTCTTTCTTCCTATGTACAAGGAAAACACTACCAAAATTTAGGTTTTAGATGTGGATAGGTTGGGATCAGTAGAAAGGCTGGCTCCAACATACTGTAACCATTTATTGTTGTTTTATTCTTAACACTTTTTCAGAGACAGAATGATTTGGTTTCAGTTGTTTCCACATTTTTATGCTTTCATGCCTTTCTTTTGAAAAACACTTTACTTCCTCCTCTTCAAATATACAGGAGATTTACAATGCATTCTAATGATTCTATTTGCCATCTTTGCCAACACTTAAACTCAGCAATGTACAGCAATGGCAGATATGGGCTCTTAATAGCACAGTAATATTCACTCTTTTCTCATAACTAGAAAGCGACTTCTGTGTATCACAGATTGCTTATATTACATTTAAAGCCTTGAGCTTAGGTACCCTTAAAGTTCTGCCATCTTTTTCAGAGTAATTGTATCACAGTATGTACATAAACTAGAAAACTACCTATAGAGAGGCCATATATACATAAAGTTACCTGGTCTTCAAAGTCAAATTCTGTATAAACAGGATCTCCAGAATCCATAACCAGACTGCAATCAAGCTCATTTGGTCCTAAAATAAGAAAGAAAATTAGACTTCAGATGTGGATTGGAAATTTTCACTTTATGTGATGGAACACTTCAATATTTCCAGTTGTCTGTATGTATGAACTGTGATCCAAGGGACCGTTCTGATGTGCTAGAGTACCTGGGTGAACGGTATTCTATATTAACAAAGCCTTTGCAGTATCCATAAAAGCTATCACAAATCTTAATAAGGAATAGTTATACTAAATGGGGGATTGTTTCAGCTAGATGGCAAATTTATTGGGCAGGGTGTTCTGCATGCCATGACTTGCAATTGTAAAACTGTCACAGGGATCTTGGCTCAGGGAAGAATACAAACCATGTTTAGGAAAAAGAAAAGGAGATACTGGTGAATTGGTGATTATCAGATAAGGATTACAGGGCGATGTTGATGTGAAACCAATGCATCATGCTTCCAGTAGCAAGAATCTCCATTCCTATCTTATCCCACTCTTTTCCAAGGCAACAGTGTGGCTCTGCCCCTTGTCCCCATCATCTTCCCGTGGCAGGATCAGCAAGTCACACAGCCCTCTTGCACCTGGGATGACAAAATTCAGTTGCTGAGAAGCCTTGACCTGGCTGATCTGCTGAAGGTGGAGGATAACAGAAACGTGACTTGGTATTTCAAGAAGTCATGTGTAGGGAGGTGGTCACTGTTAAACCAGAATGAGAGGATAAACCACTAATCATCTTTCTATCTAAACACAGGAAGGGTGCAGCATGGACAACATATATTCTGGCATTATCATCCCCTTCATACTATCTCACTCCTGGGTAATGAGGAAGGAAATAGTCTTCTGTGCACTCCAGATGGTGTAGCCCTGAACCAAAACCTGCATGTATTCAACACACATTATAATGTCAGTAGCTATGTGACTGCAGGAGTATTTTTTTCAAACCACTATTAAAAAGAGAATACTGTGCAATGGGACACAGCAATCTACAAACTGTAACCAACTGGTAGCTACAGGTGAGTCCACTATCTTTATGTGGGGAGCAGCAGGAAACACCAGGGGGCATATAAGATGGGTTTTGTTTTGCACACTTATATCCCCAGTCAGAGAAGATCACTAATGAGGAAGAGAAAACAACTTTCTCCCTCCTGGGTTACAGGCATCTCTACCTGGTATGGTATTTCTGCAAGCATTGGCATTGAGGACACAGTTTTAAGACTATTGCTGACCTGGAGTTAATTTCTCACTATTAGGGATGTTTGTATGGGTAGCTTTCTGTAACAAGCACTATCAATAACAGATTTTGCAGTTCAATTTGTGCCAGATGCATTTACGTATTATCTGCTTTTGTTTGCTTTTAAAGTTTACATAGTAATAACCTATGTAGGTGGCAAACTAAACATCGCTAAGAGAGAGAACAGAGAAGAGGAACTGGATATCATGATGACTAAAACCATAACTGCTTGGATGAGATGATGATTCCAGCGTGTCTTAATTTGCAATCCATATTACAATTGCTGCCAAATTAATCTTTGATGCAACTGTTTGGAGATACAGGGAAGACTTGGGTTTACCATCTGCTGGTGGCTTTGTTGGTCCCCCCCTAATGTTCATGTATACTTTATCAGATTGTTATTAAAAAGCAGAAAGGGATTATACTGTTGCTACTGTAGAATGCTGCATGTATATATGCAGCATGTTCTCTGGCACATATGCTTTATGGGCCTTTGAAAATATCTGTCTGTAAAAGATATATGCAACTAAATTGATTTACAACTGCTGAGAGAATCTTAAATTTTTCATTTATTTTACACAGATGACATCTCACTCTTAACGTTGTCATTGTTGATAATATAATTTAACTAAGCCTCAGTCACTAGCACTGGCCTACCTTGACATATGAATCACTTTAAAAGCACCTGTGTGCAAGTATTTGATAAACTGTCACTTAACAACCAAGAGCAGTGTGTATCCTTAGCTAGAAACATTAATATGAAATATGGTGCTGCAAACGTAAATGTAAAGGTCAGGCTGAAAATGAATACTCATGCACCATGTATCTTAAGTGATAAAAGCCATAATGGCTATGCAATTTTAATATGGTCAAGCATCTTAAGGCCTTTTTTCTTGAACTAGGACACATGTTCCCTTGGGGAAGTATCGCTCCTTTCTAGGGTATATTCAAGGCAAATCAGGAAAACTGGAAAATATGTGTCCTTTCTTCATTCAATGCAAACTAACGGAACCCATAATCATTTATCACTGAACACTATACAGACTCTTCTACCCCTCTCAAATTGCCTAAAGACAAACCTAGAAGAAACGAATTGAAGCAAATGGCTACTCCCAGGACAAGATAATGAGGGCACAAATAAGACTACTTGCAATATCCCTGGCATTCAGTATGAATAGACATTAGTATTTTGCTATCCTCCAGCTCAGTTTGTTGTTGGAGGGAGTATATATTGCTGACTTTGGGCTAAATCTTGCTATAACGGGTATTCTAGGGGAGGACCACAGGCTCACTAACTCATCAATAGTACAAATGGCAGCAGAAGCATCCCATACCAAATAGCCCCTTTGCAAGGTATTGGGAGTCAGTAATGCCAGTGGCAAGCAAAGTTATTGGGAAGGCTGAAGTGAAAGAGGAAGTGTTAGAGTGGGTATTCAGCTCAGGTTTTCTGAGCCCAGGTTTCAGTCAGCAACATTTTATGTCAAATTTGTGGCAATGTTCAGCTATCAAATGTAGGCTTAAGAAAGAGGAGGATTGGTTAAAGCATTCGGAAGCAATCATGCCCTGCTGCTTTCAGTGTGCCTGCAGGCTACGCATCTCCTGCTTGGACATCAAAACAGCTAATCATAAGTAAGTTTTGTTGCACTTTGAGTTGTGTTGCTTTTCCTTTGATAAGCTGGTACATTGAGAACTAGGCTATAAAAAAATAATACTGTTTAACATTAGGAAGAAAGTTTTACAGTCTGAATTGTCCCAATTCCTTTTGAAGGGATGTCCCATTCTACCAGATAATATCAGCTCTTTGTTAATTTAGAACCTTTGTGTGCTTGTATGTACTTACTGCAAATGATCTGAGTAACTGTATTGGTTTCAGAAGGGGAAACTTAACAGTTAAAAAAAAAAAAAAATGCATAACAGCTCTACTGCCACGGAGAAGTAGCTTGCAAGCACATGAGCTGAAAAGATACCCTTATGACTCAATTTCAGTGCATGCATAAATTTGAGGTAAGGGAAACCTGGTCATTTTCATGTGCCCTGTGTTTTCCTTAAGGGAAATAACAGAAGATTTTATTAGGCACAGTAATGCACAATTAAAAAATAAATCAGTTGGAAGTTTTTATTAAATCTGTTAACTGAATAATCAACTCTCCTGGGAGGAGCATTAAAAAAAACCAACCAGTAAATCAGCTAGAATGCCTTTCCCTTTTATGCTAGTCTTTGCATCTTGACACTGAAAGCATCTTTCACAAAGATCGGTCTTGCTAGGAACCCAAGAGCATCCAATGACACAGCACTGAGTGATAAGCTGAATTAATGGGTGGCCACAGCTGTACAAGGGTATACTGACAGAGGCTGCTCCTGCCAGGTCTGCCAGGGAGAATGAATCCCCTGCCCCAGAGGCGTGTGAGCCTGAGCTCAGTCACTTCTTTCATCAGGAGGCTGGACTTCTAAATTTTATGCTCTAGTTTGTTTGTTGGTTGCTCATAAACTAAATTGCACAGGCTTGATGAGGGCAAGCTTGAGAGGGTATGGCTGTTACCAGAAGGTGTTTAGCTCCTACCACAGAAATGCATGCCAGGACCCAGGAGCATCATGACGATAAATGTCTCTAGTCCTAGAAAAGATTTCAGTGTTCTGAGCTTGGGTGCCTGTCACTTCCTCTGAGAGTGCATTCATCCTTAAGTTTTCATGAATGCAAATGTCAAGCATTGCATTTTCAGTTCACTACATTCATTTATACAATGAAGCTAAATTGTACTGATCTGTCTAAATTTATCTGCAGTTAATTTAACTTTCCATTACAAGGTAGCTATACCCCATCGTGTGAGTTAATTGAGTCTGCTCTTTGGACTGTTGGTGTTTTGGCAAATCAGCTAATGTATTTGCAATCCTTGCTTAAATCTGTTATTTCTTTCAAATCCTGGTGCCAGTTCTATTCAATCTGGTTCATTGGCTCAAATATGCCTATACTCATATTTTAACAACTATAGTATTGGCACTGTTCAACACCACCATAACAGGAATCTAAGACTATCTTGTGAATCACGTTGCTTCTCTTAATAGTGTGTTTAAGCTCCATAAAATAGAAAGGTTGTCTTATGGAACATTCTCTGAACCACTGTTTAATAACTCAATACATATTGCATATAGGTGCTTGGCAAGACAAATGTTTAGAAGATAAATTTCAAGTGGAGTATAATAGAAATAATTTAGTGAAGGACTTATTAGCATTAGAATGATTACATTTTAATTTTGCTCTCAGATGCTTCTAATACAAATTTCATTGCAACCTTACACTGTTGAGTTTCATGACAGGTTGTTGCTCTTAGCAACAGTCTTAATACACTGTAGAAAGCAACAATGAGAAAATTGTGGTTTAATCTATAAAAATATTTAATTGTTTTCTTTCAGCATATATTGTTACTCAGTTGATTACAACTGGATTTTACATGCACAGCATATAAATTAAATTGATTTGGAGGCATGAAAATATTAGATATATTATGTTTATGTTAGCCACCAGGAATCAAAATATGTTGTAATATCACTAGTAAGATGAAGAGACAAAGAGCAAAATCAAGGCAATACTGGAATTGTGACCTCTAGTAGTTAAATATCTGATCTCATAGGATCTCTAGAAGTCCTACTTTGAAACCCCTTATCTCAGCTTAGGCACCAATGATGTGAGTGTGGCATGACTTCTGGTAAAGCTCATATTTCTTCATTTATTTTGGTGAGGAAAGTATTAAGTAGATTCAAGGAACTGACTGGAACTCAGTCCAGAATCACAATGAAATCATGCAACCAGCTTAGCTTTTATCAGTCTGTCAGAGCTAGCACCTTTATGCCACCTTTTTCCTCCCCTTACTATTCAGTACTTAGTTGATTAGGGAAGCCACAGATAACTTTCAGTACAATGCTATACAGTGGGAATGCCGTTTTAGGTTTGGAATCAATCTCTTGCCTGTAGGAACAAGGCTAAGTACAAAATGGGTAAGTGCACTGCTGTCCAAAGCACTGCTTTTTGCAAATGTCTTGCTGGTAGAAAACAAAAAGATCCCCCTTTGTCAAAAACAAATAATATTGCTACTGCTAGACTTCATTGTGCCTTGGTAGGTGATTGTTCAGAACTGAAGCTACCCGATCTGCCAATGTATGGCAGACGAGTTTTTCTTTAAAAAGAGGAGTGATTTTATGTATACCTAATCTCTGTTTTAATAAAGCTAGTAAATTTTACAGGGCAATACATCACCTAGAATTTTTATTTTCTTTTTTTGTGATGCTGCACCAAGACATTTATGACCTTGTCTACCTATACAACCCTCCTTGTTGGAAGGCAGCCAGATATGCCAGCTGTAAAAAGAAAAAAGTTGTGAAGCTAGTAAGGAACCATTTTCCTGTTCCCTCAAGCAAAATATTTCTGACAGATGCCATCAACCTTCAGTGCTTTGATTTTTATCTTCAATTCTTTTGCAGCCCTTTGTCCCTCAAAGGGTTTTTTCTTTGAAGACATTCAAGCTTCAGTAAGCAAAAATAATAAACATATAAATAAAAAGACCAAATGCCTGATATACACATGGTTTCAGAATTAGTACTAATTAATAGGGAGGATGATTATTCATCTCATTGGACTAGTTTTCTGGTGACACTGAGGTACCATATCATGTGGAACTGAAAAAGCTGACAAATGGAACTGATCAGCTTACAAAGTTTTTTGCGTTAATAATATAGTTTAGTGGGATATCTGTAGTATTTTGAGGTGAACATATAGATAAACAAGATGTTAGGTGGGTTGTATGAAGTTTCCAAGTGTAAAGAGATACTTTTTTTTGCCCTAGGTTGTGCATATACTTGAGATCTACAAGTACATACATCCATACTTAGAGAACATGAAAAAGGCATCCACCAATGTCAAATGCAGTATAAAAAATGCAGTTCTTTAAATCTCACATTAACTCACCTGCTGCAGCCTCTTTGTTTGCAAATAGTTTATTGTCAACTGCTAAACTTATGTCAAAGAACACTTCTTCTTCATCTCTGTCTGCATCAAACTATTTAAAAGACAAAAAGCAAAAGGACATTTGGAAGTCAGACACTGCTTGCTACTTGGCTAAACAACAACATATAACATGATTTCTGACCCTAGATCTTCTTGATAGGAACCTTTCTATTTTTCTGTGTGCTCTCCATTGCTTTAGGTGTGAGTTGTTTAATTCTCACTGAAGACTGAACTAATTTTGTAAGCCATTTTGCCTATTTTAATAGCCTTTCAGGAACAGAAGCTACAGTAAAATTTATTTTCTCCCAGAGAACAAAGTTTCTAAGCAGAAATTAAAACTAATAATGCATAATAAAGTAAAACTAGTAATGCATAATAAAGTACGTTTGAAAGTCCCCAATTATATAGAAAAGTAAGCTTTCTTTGCCCTTACATTAGCAGAAAGTGTATTGGCTGAATTAATAAATTAATCAAATCATTAAAGAAATGGCAAATAGTTAATTTTTTACAGTTTTAATCTCTTATCAGATATTCTGTCTTTTGCCTGAATCCTAGTACTGATTCTCACAAGTTGGTTTTTTCAGCTCTAACAGGTTCTTTTTATGGCCAGGTGATATGGTTGACAGTAGGTTTTTGGGTTTCATTATCATATTTATCAAGCTTCTTTCATTTGGCTTTCTTTGGGGGGGAAAAAAAAAAAACAAACCAAAAAAAGGGTATTTTATTACTGTTGCTCTGGGCTTTTTCTTATTTCCTGAAAAAGCCAGGTATGTTTCTATGGAAGAAGAGAATACTGTAACCTGAATTTACAGCTGCAAGCAAATAACAGTCCCATCAGATGGCTGTAGTTCAGTGCATGCCCGCCTTGGACAAGTGTTGCTATTTTCAGTCACTCTCTATCTTCATCATGGTGTGTTTTAGGATGCAGAATGAATCCCAGGGTGAAAAGCATTACCCTAGCGATTACAAGCTCATGAATTTCAGAGGGCTTGCTCTTGCAGGTCTAAGGCTGTTGAATGCCTTTTCAGATGTCTTGCCAATGTCCCACCTGTTTTACTGTAAAAGCAATGGGTGGGGGAAAGCCACGGAGAGAAGAATCCAAACACTGCTTGGAGCTTTGCTGCAGAAGCTAACATCTAGAGATGAAATTGTTTTCCAGAATATAGCATGATACTTAATAAGCTAATTTTAGAGAGGTAACAAATTGCTTGTCTAACACCCACCATGGCAAAATCAGTTATCACTCTTTTCATTGTGTTACAATGACTTACGTATTATCTATATTACTTTAACTGTTCTGTCAACGGTAATGAAATTTGCTTTCTTATTGAAATTTCCATCAGCACCTCAAGGTAAACTCAGAGGCAAATATCAACCCAAGAGTAATTATTTAGATGTCAGAAATAACTAATAAAAAAGAATAGAACACCAAAGAGGCAAAGAATGAATTGGATGCTTCCAGGAGGCCAGAGTATACTAGATAGAAGCAAACATTGTAGAATGTTTGCTGTCAACAAGCTTAACTCTTAACACCCATCTGAGTGCTCAAATCTTAACTGCTATTAGTCTTGATTTAAATGTCTAATATCTTAGTATTTCGCTTTATGCTTAGCTCAGCCATAGAGTTCATTTGCATCATAGATGAGCCTTCTACAATTATCAATACATGGAGTTTCTGATTCTGACCCTGAGGACCACTCAGAGGTTCATCCTGTGATGTAGCACAGTTGTCCATCTGTCCTGGCAGATGTTTTTGAGGAGTTCTTTTGCCATTCAGTGTCAATCAAAAATCAAAGGATTATTTTGTATTTATAAAGCAGAACTTTTTTTTTAAATTTTATGTTTACCTATCAGAAGGGTTACATCTTAACTTGTTCTTCTACAAGCCTCAGTTTTGACACAGATCTTAAATGAAGCTGTTGGGCAATTCATTATTGATGTGCAAGAACAGCTTCGGAAGCTCCTTGTTGATGAGAAAATATTATTAATCTCTGAATTCTTCTGCACTGGTCTGTCTCTGAGGAATTGTGGGGATATGCTTTTCTTCTGTCACTTCTCAGTAAAAAATGTACAAATTTCACTAGATATGCTAGGGAAGATATATCATGTAATATGATGTTTGTGGGTATGTGTATGCAGAAAAAACAGGAAATGGTCATCAGGTTGTGTCTGATCATTACTGTGTAGGTCACACCACACTTGGAGAGATGATAGGCTTGTTTTCTCATTAGTAGCATTCCTCTGAATAATCCAATTTACCATGAGGAAAACACATGATCATTCTCAAAATGTTCAGAAGGTTCCAAGAATTTGAAACATCAACTTCCTCCATTCAAAGAACACCAGCTGTGCTTCAGTACTCTGAAAAATCTGGGCTTTGTAATGAAAGCCTGTATTGTCACCCAAAGAAAACCATTATTTGAAGCTTGCACATAGACTCAGTTTTCCCCTTACAAAATGAGAATTGTAATACCCTGAGCAACAGGAAGGCAAACCTGGCTGTCACAGAGAAAATATTTTTAAAAGAAACTAAGTAACCGTGTCAGTTCTGTACTTCATTGAATTGCTAAACATTTTAAAATTAAATCCTTTGATAATTATTGGAGGCTTGAATAAAACATAAAAGGTACTCAAACAACCCTATTCACAAAGAACAAACAGCAGTGGAACTCGTATTTTCTGCAGAACATGTTGAAATCAATAGGTTGCTTTCCCTACTGGAAACAAATCCTTACTTGCTTCAAAACATAACTCTGTGCAACTAAATTACCTCCTGGTATCTTTATGGATGGCTCAGTTTAATTATAGCCTATGCTTTTTAGAAATAAAATTTTATTAAACATGCCCCTGAAAGCATTTGCGGTGCACAAGACCTATTAACTCTATTGTCATCTGAATGGGCAAGATCTTTACCAGTGATGCAGAAGCAAACTGTCTCTCATCTGTCAGGTCAAAGGAGTTTAAGGTCTGAACTGGTCAGGCCCCACCTGGAGTATTGTGTTCAGTTCTGGGCTCCCTGGTATAAAAAGGACAGGGATCTCCTTGAGAGAGTCCAGAGAAGGGCTATGAAGATGATTAAGGGCCTGGAACATCTCCCGTATGAGGAAAGGCTGAGTGAGCTGGGGCTGTTCAGCCTGGAGAAAAGAAGACTGAGGGGGGACCTAATTAATGTTTATAAATATCTTAAGTATGGGATGCAGGGGGAATTGGCCAACCCCTTTTCAGTAGTCTGTAGAGATAGGACAAGGGGCAGTGGCTGTAAACTGGAGCACAGGAAGTCCCGCACCAACATGCGGAAGAACTTTTACACAGTGAGGGTGACAGAGCCCTGGGACAGGCTGCCCAGGGAGGTGGTGGAGTCTCCTTCTCTGGAGATATTCAAGACTCGTCTGGATGCCTATCTGTGCAATATGTGCTAGGGAGCTGCTTTGGCAGGGGGGTTGGACCCGATGATCTCTCGAGGTCCCTTCCAACCCCTACAATTCTGTGATTCTGTGATACATTTTTTCCCTTGATGAGGCACCAGTGGGATTTTTGTACTTCACTATCTCTATTCTGTTGGGGCAGGAAAAGGTGAGGGAGGATCTCGGAGTACAAGAGAATCACATCTCTAAGAAATCAGCCTAAACCTCTGAGCCAAGAAGAAAGGTTTTGCAAACCTTCCTGAACTACATAGAGGGGCAATGCTTGATAAGAGTCTAGTAAAGTCCTTCCCTTGCCCAACATGTGGAAGCTGCAGCAATCTCCATGTCATTTCTATGAGTGGTCCTGCTTCCAAGATCTATCTCCCTGTGATGAAGGACAGTATGAGAGGCTTTTTCTACCTTCTCTCTCCTCAGACAGTTCAATAATGGTGTTTCTGTGGGAGGAAGAGGTAATACAGCATTATTTGGAAAGATGTGAATTAACCACACCCACACACTGCAGTTACACCACATACTGTTCTGCTCCCACCTCGTTCAGGGGAACAAATCTCAAGGATTAAAGTAGGATCTCTAAAGTCTCAAAGATTTCCTTTTAGTTGAGTTTCAGATAGTTTTGCTTTGCTCTGACAGTGTAATGTAGTAACGAAATGAATAGATGACTGGTAGAAGTCATTAACCTCAGTATATGGGTTTTTTGGTTTTGGGTTTTTTTTTGTAGATGCTGGTTGGTTATTTTGTAAAACTTATCCATGTTTCACATGAATGTTGTTGAACTGGAAAATTTGATGCTGGCCAAGTGTTATATATAACAATGGTGGAAAATATTTTCTAGGTCTTCTGTGTAAATAATTGCTCTAGGAAAGGCAGGCTGTACTTGCTGCTCAGACAGAAAATAAGTGTTTCTAAATAAGCACCCAACAAATCCCAGCCAACAGAAGGAGCTTTACAGAAAAATTGTCCAAGTTGTTGAACATTGCAAAACTCACTTATTAATGATGATAGGTAGAGGTTTGGTAATACCATGTAGCGAGGTAAAGAAAAATATGCACAGCTTCACTGGGGGGGGCAAGCATCATGGAAACTGCAGTTACCTAGAATTTTGGGTGAGGGTGAAATCATTCAGCCTGGTACTGCCCCCTGTGCACTGACTGACCCCCAATGACACTGCTGGTCTTCGCAGCTGGTTTATCCAAAATGACAGCCCCAAAATAGCGGGGGGGGGGGGGGGGGGGCATCATAATAGCACTTCAAATTAGAGTACAGAAAAACTAGAAAGAAATTTGGATGCAGCAGATTCTCAGGCAACTCCTGGTTTTGCACTTTGAAATAGTTAGAAATTGAGAAAGCATTAAAAAACCCCAAGCAAATAGGTGTGTGGTTAAATAGTATTTGCAACAGTAGATGAAAACGTCCTCTATTTTAGAACATTTAGAATGTCAACAGAAAGAAAACAAGCCTTGTCCAAATTAAAATAACAACATTGGGCTAATTGCTCTATGGCAATATTCCCATCCACCTCAAAATCAAATAGGATTATAGGAATGGGATGATGAATGCTCTGTTTGCTCTCCTTTCAGGCAAAGACTCCAACAATAACTGTAATTCATACACATCTGAGTGTTCTCTCAGTCCTTGAAACATACCTTACGTCACTTGAAGAAATGCCAAAAATATTGTATATATAAAGGTACAAGTGATCTGATCATCAGACCCATTTGCTGCAAGCAAGATGGTATTCCTATGCTCTCTTTTTCCCTCTTGGTCTCGCCTTAGTAGGAAGATGTCTCTTGTCCTCAAGCGCAGTGCTAAGCCTCTGAGCACCGCAGTTAATGCAGGTCAGGAAAAGCATCCACCAAGTTGTTGCTTTGAGTTTTGGGGTTTTTTTAAGTCACATGCTCAGTTTTGGACCTTTCTGTGGTGTGTGAATGATCTTTGGCTGTGGACGATCAGCCATCAGACCTCCAGTCACACAAATAGGACAGGGGATTTTTTTTTTCTCAAAGCAACTTCTGAATGCAGATTTATAGCGAGCAATTGAGTGACAAAAGTTGGGTTCTGCTGCTTAGTCAGAGGGTCTAATTAGAAGCATGAGCAGGAATGCAGCATGTAAGCCAAGTGATAACATATGATAACATTACATCATAGTGTTTGATGCAGGGGTGATAGCTCCTGGATGCTCAGTGCAGAGCTCATATCCGCAGTTGATAAACTGCTAGGACTTCCAGATGGGCTATGAGAATGATTACTTGACTACCATGTCAATAATGGAAGAAGAATTAGGGCTGAGATCAGAGAAGGCTGAAACATGAATGTTTCCTGCACCTCTCCATGGGAAAGTGTTTTAGAAGAAGTTGTTATATCCAGCAGATAAAATTATAAAATGCAAGGGTGAAGAGCAAGTCAGAAAAATTCAGAATTGAAGTAAG
Organism: Porphyrio hochstetteri; assembly: GCA_020800305.1. Classification (NCBI taxonomy): domain Eukaryota; kingdom Metazoa; phylum Chordata; class Aves; order Gruiformes; family Rallidae; genus Porphyrio; species Porphyrio hochstetteri. The sequence continues at coordinate 13,408,940 of CM036912.1, read as the reverse complement.
CAGCAAAATTAATTATGATGCCAGTTTCTTTATTGTTTAATTAATCATAACGGGCAATAGATTCCCCATGACTTCAAAATTTTTAAAGATTGTTCTTAAAAAGAAAAACAGTAATATATTCAAACAGGAATTAATTCAGGAAAGTCTGCAGTCTAGAAATCATTCTACATAGCCATAGCTGTCACTTCTGGCTTTATAAGCCATTAACCTGCTATACCTGGAAGTGAAACACAATCATTGTTTAGGAAATGGACAAATCTTCCATATATTATCACCTGCAATGGAGGAATAGTTTATTTTTACATTAAAAAAAAAGGAGGGGAAGCCACAAAAAGAGAATATGGCTTCTTGTTTCCTCATGCTTTTAGAAGAGATACCTAGTTTGGAAGTCAGATTTTCCTTGAAGTGTTGGTAGTTTTTGGTTGAAAAGTTGACAGTCCCTTAGCTAGTAACAAAGAAATTCCTAAGACTGAGTAAGTTTTAATGATTTTCAGGTCCCAGTGGCTTACAACTGTGACAAAAAAACCCTCACTATTTTTATTCAGAGTGGTTTAGGCAGGGGTTTGCTCATGAAAGAGTGAAAACTATTTTTATTTTATCCTTGGTAATACTAAAAGGTGAATTAAGACACACACTCCAGCCTATAGGTACTGCTTTAGAATTTTCAGACACACACAGAGAAATCCCTTTATTACTGTTGTTTCATTCCTAGTTTGCTTATCATAATAATTGCAGGCTAATTGAGTTGTGCAGTTACTTCTAGGGAGCTGTGGAAAAAGGAAAAAAAAAATAAAATTGGCAACCTGGGAAAAAAAGTACCAAAATATGTGAGGAAAAATATGTAAGGTAAGATAATAACCATTGGGAAGGGAGGACAGGAAAAAGGAGTTGAAACCTCATATAGGAAAAATAATAAGCAAAGGAACTGAGGAATGATGCTGCAATGTATGGACAGGGAGCTCAGGGAACATTTCCCTATTATAAAGTGCTTTTAATGATACTTTTTAAAAAAAGCCCACCACAAACAGAAAAACCTCCCAAAACACCTCAAAAGGCGGGGGGGCAGGGAGGGAACACAGGAAACACATATTTCTCTGTAATCCATTCTCCAGTTCTAATCTTTTATATCAAATACTCTGAAATCTCAGTTTAATTTTTATATGATATTGTATCATGTACAGAAGAAAGACTACAACTGAAATTACACTAGAGCTCACCAGTGACTTGTAAAAAATATGCAATCTGCAGAGGTCATAAATTGGTATCAGACAAATTTAGAAAAGAAACCAAATTGAAGATTTTATCACCATAATTAAAATCCTAGGGAATGCTCTATCTTATAAAAAATAAACCACTTAGCACCTTATTTGTTATCACAGGAGTTCCGTGGAGGATTCATAAACCAATTCAGAGTCTCCATACTTCTACTATTAGACTTTCTCAACTTCCACTTGTCATCCAAGTGTCTATTCCTATGAGTGCTACTTATAAATGAGCATGAGGGTGAACGTTCACCAGCCCTGAGTGGAGCTGACAGTTCTGTAGGGGCTGCTGCTAGCTTTTGTATATCCCAAGCTCATTTGTTCAAAATAGGTGTGTAATTTTTGAGCATGAGGTGCATAGACAGAATCTAGTAAGGTAAAAAAAATAAATTAACCATCAAATTCAAACATCATCCTCCAGTAACATTAGTGAGAACTGAAATGACCCTCAAAAAGAATAAATATACATTATAATGGAAACTATCAGCTACTTTAACTGTCTTGTACCACAAAATGTGAAAATACAAACATTCATACCAACAGATCATACCTCCTCTGCTCCTCTAGAAACAGAGATAAAGCCTGAATAGATATATGGATTTTATTCCATCTGATATGAAATGCAAAACATTATGTCATTCTGGTCAATTCCCACAGTACCAAAGATGGTATCTTGGCACATTTGTAGTTCAACTGCTAATCATCCCCCTTTTATTAATTTGGCAGAACATAAACAATGCTATTACTGTAGAAGAGAGGTGTTGGGGTTTTGGTGTTCTTAAAGCAATTTTCTGTTATTTTGTTTTAAAGTCAAGAACTGAGTGCCAACATATACAAGTGTGATGTTCTGACAGTTAATTCCCTTCATGGTAAAACTCTGCTAAGCCAGCATCCATACTCGTAATATGGAACAGTATGACACCAACTAAATGGCATGTCTTAGAAACAATTAACAGTAACCACAAGTGATAGCCTGTCTTTGTAGGTTTATGTGGAGTAATAGCTTTTGATAGGCAGAAAAAGGGAGAAGTTCTATCTTTATGTTGTGATCATGTTGAGCAACACCCTGACTTCTATCAGTTTTCAGCTGTTAAAAACGAGCGCCTCAGGCAGTGTGGTGGCAAGAGCTGATGGGAAAGACACCGTGCAATTACGGGCCCTTGTAGAGCAGAAAATGGCAAATGGAAGGAGAGCTAGATTTGTTTGGGGGTGAGGGTAGAACTCAATAATTTGGGGGCACGGTAGGTAGAAAATTAATGAACTGGGGGAAAGCAATTACTTGTTTGGTGGGGAAGCTGATGGAGGCAGAGAGTGGTGCCGCAAAGTGGTATTGGAACATACATACTTCTCAGAGCTCTGAGATGCAAAGCCTTTCTGTCTCTGCAGATATTTCAGAGCACTGGCTGGCTAATTCTTTTCCCAATAAGGATATGCATCTGGATGGCTGGTGACTGTTACATGGAAAGCAATTATATTGCTGTTTTATTTCTGAAATAATTTTTGCCTTGTGATTTCCATCTCCTCAGAGGAGCTCTGAGCTTTCAATCGGCATTGTCCTCCACTATATTTATGTATCTAACTTTTAAAAGCTGAACTTAGTTTAGCATAGTCAGTAATAAACAATTCAAAATGTTTCAGCCATTTCTCTACACTACTATGAGCCCTACAACAAATATTCTAATTATCTCTGACATTTGCATCAGGAATCAGAACTGAATTAGGCAGCATATGTATTAGTTCACATAAGGGATGTGACTTGTGCGTTTCTGTTCAGGGTTACCTGCCTTGTTGATGTCTAGAATTAACTTTACAAGTTATAAGTACAGCCAACAACTCTACATATATGTATAGAGCATTTATTCAGTTTTCAAATTACTGAAAACTTGGACTTTATATTGCATCTGTTTGGCAGATTCTATAGCAAAGTCACCTATATTAATTATTTTTGAAGATTAATTACAGAGAAAGAGATGCTTTAGCACATGGACCTATAGAGACCTTTTTCTAACTTGAAATCACAAACACTTTTTCTTATTTCAAAAAAATTTGCATTCCACCATTGGGGTAGTTTTCATTATGTATTCACTTCTTAAAGAAAATTCCCTTTAAAGAGGCAAATGGTATTACAAAGAAATGGAACAGTGATGTCAAGAATCAAGACAGATCACTACTGAAGAGCTTGAATGGAAAACTGAATTACAGTCTGAGTTAGGAAATGCTCCATGATTTGTTACTCTGTTTCTGTAGAACCCAGGAAAACATTCAGCCTGAGGGAGAGATCATCTTACTCTCACCTCCATTGTATGTAGAATAAATTCTTTGATTTTTACTTTAATGCACCTAACCCTAAAGGAAGGGGAAAGACATTATTGATTACAGAGAATCAGGTATTATTGGATGCTCTCCAAATCCTCATACAGGTTTAGCAGTCTTCTGTGTTTTAGCTTGCAGTATTTTTTATCTCTTGCATTACTGGAGCTCACAGTGATGCTTGCAAATTATGAGGCATTAATATAAAATTCAGCATTCTGAAACCCAGACAAAGGGCAGAGCAGTGCAAACAAGTTGTGATGCTTAGCCAGTAACATCTGCGGTTGTCAATTTGCTATATCCAGCTCGGTGACATTACAGAAAGACCTCAAGTCACCCAACTCTTCCTCAAATGTCTTTGATTTGTCATTCCACAGCAATACTGCTTGTCCTCCAGTAGTTTTTCTTCCATCTTTATCTAGGCAGACTTCTGGTAGGGCTTGGATATGACCTTCAGAACTTCCTGGGAGCTCACCCTATTTCCTGTAAACTAAGGAACTCTTTGGGAATAAATCTGTTACGGACCAATTGCTATAGCCTAATTCCCCTATTTCCTCCAGTACCACACAGTCAAGTACTGGAATGTTCCTGTTCCCAGAGCACCCAGTTCAGTGAATCAGCTCTGATTATTAATATGTTCAAATACATGCTTTCTTCAGTATTTTTTATTTTTAATATTGAGTGCAACAGTGCTGCTTAGGAGGAATGAGCACTAAAGCCACAAGACATGTAGCTAGGTTTTTCTGAATTTATAAAAAACTAGTATTTTCCCCTGCCTGTAGCGCTCCTGAAGCTCCAGCATCACTGTCTCTCTTGTTTAAAACAAAACCAAATTGCTTTCTAGCATCAGGTCCTGCAGCAAGTACAGCATGAAGAGGACAGGAAAAGTTGGACTCGATGATCTTAAAGGTCTTTTCCAACCTAGTCATTCTGTGATTCTGTGGTCCCAGACAGGCACCCCAAATAAATACAGCAACACTGGTTCCTCAGAAAACACACATATAAGCAACAACTGTCATTCAAATAAGGCAGGTAAATCAAATTTTAGATAAATTTAGTAATAAAAGACATCTTTTCCTATGGATACTATTTTCTTCCAGTGATAGTTTGCACTTTGTTTCAATGAAAAGCATTGAAACAGCTGCCAAATGCCCCAAATACTTACCTTTCAAGATCAATAGCATTTCTTCTGTTGGCTTTCGTGTTAGAGATTCTGAACAAAAAACACTAAAAGTTTGTAGACTGGTGTTTTACCATTAGATTTGCCATTTGTAGCTGTGTAAGACAATATAGATTGTTTCATTTGCAATATTTGTAGTTATTCAAAGTGGAATTTCAGATTGTAAGAACTAGAATATTTGAAAATTACTAGCTCTTCTGCTTCCCCTAGAAGACAAAACCAAATTTTACTTCCTAGCCAAACAGTTCACGTGCGTATAAATAAATTCTGACCCAGGATAAGCAGAGTTTCCAGTGGTGCTCTCTATATTAAACTTTGTAAATGGCAACAGAATCCTTGATAATAAGCACTCCCTTGGTCATCTTGAGCTGAAGAGTTCTACATTTCAATGAAATGTATTATTTATCTCTAGAAGCATGACTCACACCAAACTTGGGATAATATTCAGTAAATGTCAGTTTGAGTTCAGGATAGGCTCATAAAACCAACTTCCAATTACGCTGCCTCAGGAAGGACATGACTTTGTTTCCTGCAGCAAGTGAGTGCACTGCTATTTTAATTTCTGTACCAGAAAGTTCTGTTTAGCTGTCTAAATTACTGGAGCATGTTGTTTCAGAGCACAGAGGAGACTATTTGATTTATAAATGAAAGCGGCAAGCTAAGGAGATACTGACAGAAACTATTGCTTTATTCATTGCAGACTACGCTATCCTTGCATCTAGCATGTATTTTTTTGGAAACAAATGTAGGACAAAATTCCACAGGATTATGTAGACTGAAAGCATTTTTTAAATATCTAACAAAAAAGTGGATCTGATTGACATAATTTATTTAACTTTTCAAAAGTTTTTGACAATACTTTTACCCAGAGGCTATTACATGAAACATAATTTTAGAGAAACACTAAAAAACATAATAGGTCTATTAAAAAAAAAGGGATGTGCTGTCAAATAAGTAGTACAGAAAATGGCCACTATATTGATCAAAGAAATAGAAAGTACCAATCAGAACACTTAAACAGCTTACTTAGCCTGACTAGGGACATTACGTCTGACATGTGTTAGGAATATTGTCCAGGAATGCATGTAATGTTACAATAGTCTGTGTTGCAGGAGAAAAATTAAAAGAAAACAACCCACCAAACAACCCACCACCAAAAATCCCAAGAAAGATCGAAATGAAGCCTCCACTCCTTCTTGTATTATCATTCCAGAAGTTTACCTTTGGCTGTCTGCTACCAGTTTGAGCTAAGGGAATTACAGAATTCCTGAAACTCTAATACATTGTTGAGATATCCATAATTCATTGCAAAAGAAAGTCAAACGATTTATATTGAGTATTTAAACAACATTATCTACAAAAACTGCTATAACTGATCATTGCTGCAATTTACACTGAAAATTGGAACTTTTGATACACTAAATGAGAATCCACTTCTTCAGGTTTACTTAAACAGTAATTATTACATGAACTGGGGGTCTTCTCCATATTAAAGTAGCACACAGCTAGTATTTGCTATCACTGCAGCTCCTTCATCTTTGCTATACTTTTTTGTTGGATGAGACTATGTCATGGTGTGTCTCACTATGGTTGTTTGCAATGTCATCAGGCAAAATGGCAGACAAATACCTGTGAGTATGTACCTTTCCATCTGCTGCCTAATGTTAGTATGGGGTTTTTTGGACCGTTTCAACCCCGGATTATTTTAGCAGAATAATCTCAGTATTACAGTTGTACAATGATATTAATTTCTACTGGGATTCTGGCAAAGCATGGGCAGCAAATTAGAAAATCAGGTGTTTTCAACGTGTTTACTTTTGTAATATGTCAGCTCAAAGTGTACAGAAGGTGTACCCCTTTCAACATTCATAAGCATAGTACTGACTAGAATTCAAACTGCTGCTAGAAATAATAGCTATTTTGAACATTTAACAATTATTCATTCTTTTTCATTTACCTTAGTATAATGAATGTTTGATTTATGCTTGCCTTTCTTCTACTTTTGAAATTTTACTATTGATAGAGTTATTAAAACCATTCATGCTATCCAGACAGAGTGAATGGCATAGGCTATGACACACTTACGGACCCTGGGAAATCGGTTTAGTTTGGATTCAGGGTAGGCTTTAGGACAAAACATTGATTTGATTGTATTTTCTGCTTCTAAACATTTAAGGAACAGCTATACAATCATGACTAAGTGTTAATGCATGTTTATGCTAGTAATTGAAAATGACTTCCATATAAGCTTGTGGCAGCACTGTTAAAAGCAACTCAAGGTGTAAACAGGAATTCTTGTGTGTTTCTTAGAAACAAAGATATGAGAAATGAGACATATATGACAGTTCCTAAAATTATCTATAGTTCATATTGATCAAGATGCTCTGAAAAGTTGTAAAGTGAATGTGTATAAGCAATTTTAATATAGTCCTTCCTTTAATTAAGAAAGTGTTAAGATGCAATTTTTATAAGGGTAGAACAAGTTTATTAAGTATTATAATGTTTAATTAATTTGATACAAGGCTTAAAGATAGCTTTTACTGCATGTTTTGCTGTTTAAGATTTTAATTAAAAAGCCATTCAAGAAAATGCAGATTTTATTACATTTGCAGCAAAATTACTTCAAGTAAAAAGATAAGATAGTGTGAATACACCCCAATATTTTTTTGCTTACAGAAGGGATTGGAGGGTATTTTAGGTTCCCACACTCCTCTCATGTGGTTTAAGCCATAGTGAGATAGAAAACAAAGTATTTTAAATATTTTTTTCTATTTCTATCTTTTTTTGTCTTAATTCTGAATAAAATGGCTTGGGTAATCTGACAGTAAAAATCTTTTTAAACAAACAAAAAAATCAGATTCTCTTAAGCCTGAATCTGTTAGGTTAATTTGATTTTCTGACATTCATGGCTACCTGTCCCATTTTTAAGTAATATAATACATGACATTGCACTGTGCACATAGTCAAATTCATTTTTGGGTCTTACCAAGCAGATCTTAATTATTAAACATCAATACAGTTCCAATTCCTTCCTTTTGCATGTTGTAAAACTTACTGGATCTTCTAAGTCTTATGGAGTATTATATGAAAGGTAATTTCTTTTTTTCATTCTAAGGCACACAATCTTCTCCAATGGGCATGATAAATGTTAAGCAGGAAGTATCAATACTCAGACTCTCTCTGAAAGTGGACTTGTGATAATTTATAGAACAAAGACAAGATTTGCAGAACTTTCAAGACAGTTCAGATTTTCTAGTTCTCAAAACGAGTTTTCAGAATCTCAAGTTGAAACAAAGACTGCATTCCATACAGTTAGTATGGCTAAGGGGAAAAAGAAAGTTTTCTTTAGCTTGATTTATAGTGAAGCTTTTGGAAGTCGCTGTCCAAACTTCCAGAGAAGTGTAATGTCTCATTTTTCAGAGTAGTCTATACTGTAAAAGGAAAAAAATAATTTAGAGACAGTTCCTAATCGTTTGTAAAGCTTACTCTATATTAGAAGTATGCCAGGGGAGTTGGGGAACTGACTAAACACAAATACCCATCAAACAAAAAGTCTACACTGAACAAACCAGGTCCCATTTCCAAAAAGCCCTCCGTTGGGTCATAGGACGTTGCTGACATCCTCCTTCTTCCAGCATGGAAAGTGGGTGTCTACAGAGAGCCCATTTATATATGCTGGCTCTGTTTTATTCTGCAAAGGGTTTCCTATCTGCCCTTCTCTGAGCTGTAAAACTTCTGTAAATACATAGTCACTCAGGCAGGGTGTGACACTCTCTGCACACTTATGTCCCATCCTTACTCTGGTGAATAAATTATTGCAAGTTTCTCTCCCAGCTTAAGACTTTATCCTTTTTCATTCTCATGCCAAATCGTGCACTTTGAAAAGGTTAGATTGAGGTCTTGTTTCATACCTTAAATTTCATTCATCTTTCAGTAAAACTTTTTTCAGGGGCCTTTTCTGTGTGTGTGTGTGCATTCTGTTTTTAAAACAGCAAAGTTCACCCTGCTTGTGCAACTCATGGAAAAAAGGATTTTTGCTTTTTTTTTTTTTAAACTTTTCTCAAGGTAAGAAAAGCAACTGTAACTTTTAACATACCTTGTAAATACTAATTCTTTATCAGGATTGGGTTAATCATTGTGGAGCCTTAACAAGTAGCTATCAAATAAATTGTACTGAAAGTTCTACCATAAATGGTTGTTAAGCTAGAGGGTTTAGTAGAGACATCTTTCCACGAGAGACTGACGTGGTATCTGTTAACAAGCCCTAACCTAACATATGAGAGAACATCCAGATATGTTTAACTTACTCTGTATCACGCTCACACCACTAAATTTAGTGATTTTTCTGAGGAGTGGTCTCCTGGCTATCATTCAAGGATATAATGAATAGTTCTTAAAAAAAAACTCATATCAGAATTCACACGGTTCCTGACCCTCTTTCTAAAGTTCAAGAGATATGAAATAACATGAATTGCATAAATGAAGAAAGCCTTTCTTCACAGTACTGGAATTGAGCTCATTTGTGCCTTGCACCCCATTAACAGTGTCAGAGATGAAAGCTAAAGTACCCACAAAACCTTTAATGGCTGTTACAGCCATCTGAGGTGACATACATAGCCTGAAGGACAGCAGAGAGAATGTTCTTATAAAAGAAACAGAAATGAGCTGCCTTGGGTTTATGTGAATCTGTATTACGCAGAACCTGTACAGTGAGATTCTTGCAATGCAGTGCAGATACAAGAAGGATTACTGGATATTTTTTCCCGTGTATTAATGACTGATAAATTTAATAAGCAACTCCACTAAATACTCTATTGCCCACATTCTGCACATATACAGAAGCCTGTTCTTTTCAGTAGAGCAGACCAAAAAATTACAGAAGGTAGGACACAGGAGGAAACAAGGGAGATGACATCAACATTACAAAAATTTTCTTATTAGCAAAACACAGTGGATGGTAGAATGCAAGAAAAGCCAAGACCTGTTATGTTACATAGAGCAGAGAATTTTGAAGTACTGTTATTGAAAACAGGAATGTGAAGCTTCCTTTTCGACATCCTGGTTAAGACAGGAGGAGAACTACAGTAGAAGATATAATGGAAAAAATCGCTAAGATTTGCCTCAACCAATGTAATTTTAGCAATTATATTTTAAGAAAATGAATCTAGTGGTACTGTATGTATGAAAAATCTTAGATTTTATAAATAACTGATTATAGCAAGTTACAGTGAAAAGATGCCACATTTTATACATTAAGTCCTCTATTTGCTATACTGTGGCTGGCATGAATGACCATGTTGGCATAAAAAGAGATGAACTATTGAGAATGGAGACAACAGTTCTTCCTTCACAGAAAATTACAATGATAATTGTGATTGCAGTGTTACAGTCATGTCTTGTGAGGCTTCCTTTCCTATTTTGTTATTTAAGTAGACTACTGAATTGCAGAATGGGATAAGGTGACAGCAAAGTGTAGATAGTTATGTTCACTGGCCATTTAATGAAACAAACTGCAGCCCTGTATCAGATGGAAAGGTACAAATGTTAACCCTGAGAGTAGGAAGGATGGTAATTCTGCAAGAGGATAAAGGAAACATGCTTAGTTATAGCAAAGCCAAACTGCAAAGGATCCACAAGAGAGTCTTTGTTAAGAATTTTAGGTTATATCTATGTGATACAAGGCACCACAGTGCAGAGATGTTTGTGCTAATACTAAATGATATACCACAGTTATAAGGAACAAAATAGCTGTATTAGTAGTTGTGATTTTATGAAGCAAGGATATATAACTTCACTGAAGTGCTGAGTTAACACCATAGTGGTGCTTCCTAGTTCTTAAGTATTTCATACTTCAAAGCACTGGTTTGTAGATATTCTTTAGTTGCATTAGAAAAAAAATCCTCCAAAGAGCTTTCAGAAACATTCAAAAGGATATTCTGCAAAGGGGAAGATGGACTGGGGGAGGCTATAGTTCTTACTTTAGTAATCCCTGGTGGTGTGTGGTCCCAAGTCACACAGTGGATGAGTAGTTCTTCAGCTTTCTTAAAAGCATTTAACAATAGCTAATGATTCAGGAAATAAGGATGTTAAATACTGCAACTGTAGGGCATGAGATGCCAGATATAGTAAAATTTCAATAGGACTGTGTCAGGAGCTAAAAGATCATCCTGATTCTACTGACTCAACTTGCATGAGTTGATATCCAAAATTTTTCCATCAAATGGCAGCAAAATATTTTTTCATAAAATCAGGAAGTCGTTGACTACAAACGTTTCACAAGGAAGATCCACCAGTGGTAAGCAGAGCTGGAAATCACTAATGGAACGTTTGGTAAGAACGTGGTATTATAACATTTACAGCAAAGCATGGCTGAAATGTAGTTTTACTGCTTCTGCTGGATGTTCTCAAAACCAGGTGTGGTTTAATATAGGAAAGTTTGCTTATGGATACCAACTGTTCCTATGCGATATAAAAGGACATCCCAGAGGTGAGGTTTTTTTCCCAGGCTGGTTTCTTAATGTTTCCTCTAACTAAGAAAAATTAATATTCTTTAAGCCTCACTTTAACCACAAAAAAAAAAAAACAAAAATAGAAGCTCATATTCATCCAAAGGGCACAGCTTAATTACCTTAAGATGAACTGTTAAAACAACTTGAAGAATATGTAGGGCATGTTATTTTAAGTATCTTACAGTTCATTTCTCTGCTTGGTAACTTCTCTTAATTACTTGTCTCAGCATCAGCTTCAGATCTGTAAAAAAACTTTCTTAATTTTAAATATGGATCAGCTTTCACAGTGCCAGAAATGGGTAAATCTGGACCAGTATGGATGCCAGAAACAGCATCCCCTCTCTCTTTCTGGACTTGCTAAATCAGCTCAACTCATGCATTAATTAATGGGTAAATCTCTAGCCAGACTTCTTAGAGTTTATTTCTCTTTGTTTCAAAGACTACTTCTTTATTCAAACTACTGGAGGCACAGGGGGTGAATCAGAATTTTAAAAGTTGGTATTTCTTTAAATAGTCATGCTTCCAACCTTAAAAAAGGACACATTGTTGCACCAATGCTATTCACCTCAGCAATGAATTTTCACCCTCAAGGTTTCTCTGCATGCTTGCAAGTATGCACAGATGGCAAGTTTCCAAGCCTGGTCATTCTCTGGCAGGCATTAGTATTTCTGATATACTTAACTTGTTGACATAAATCATATAATCAGAGGCTGAAAATATTTTGAAGCTTGGAAAGTGTATATTATGCACATGCTTCCACATATCCACAAATTACTCCTCTATCTCACATACAAAATGTACATATATCTACAGTTTTAGACACATTTCTATATAAATTTCACTTATATGCTTTCTTTTGTATGTTCTTCAAAATATTTTACAAAGCAGTAACACAAAAATAGGGTTGAGATGCAGTGTAAAACATAGCAGTGATAACAGCATGCATAAACTTTCTCTAGTTCATCAGTCCCACAGGAAACAGTTCCAGGTTCTTTCTCATATCCCAATATTTCTGCGAAAGAGTATCAAACCTGATAGTAATTATTTCCTATTCTCATTTTCCTTGTAGAGAATCTTTTTCATTACTAGATAACCATATGCATTCACAGAGCCGGATAAGGTTTAGGAACCCTGCAACAAACCAGGGAAGACTGAATCTCAAACAAAACGTCTGGTCTTGAGGTTTCCACAAATAGCCTACATTCTTTATCTCATTTGAAATGTTCCCAAAACATTGAAGTTTTGTGCAAGCTGACATTCAAAGCTAACTGGGTGGTTCTTTATACCCCTACTTGGTCATGCCCAAGTACCCTGAAAAGCCACTGTAGTAATCATGTTATAAGCACATATAACATGTTCCCAGAAGAATGTGCTTGTGACTGCTCTATATATTTTAAAATACATTGGTGGCATTCAGCTAATTAATGGGAAATCTCAGTTCAGTACTGTCTACAAAGCAAAGCAAGTTCATTCCCACATATGTGACTTGTGGGGAGAAAAGCTGTGCTCAGATGCAGAGATGGTTTGGTTTGAGTGAAACCATTCCTGCTAAGTCTGTATAATTTTGCAGCCAAAAATGCAAGATCCAAGGCATCAGATGGCATGTAAATGAGATCCTGAGCCTGCAGCAGAGACTTGAGAGCACGCGGGGGAGGTGGTGGCTAACAGTCTCTATTCCTAGCGCTACATCAGAGAAGGGGGTGTAGGGTTTTTTTTTAATTTTCCTTTTAAAGATTGTTTAATGCAAAACTGCATAGATGTGAGCAAGTATCACCACTGTAAAAACAAGAGCAGCTAGTCATTCTGTGTTCTGGCAAACCAGATGCATGTTCCTCCACTGAGGAGGAGATTCTTGGAGCTGGATTCAGGTTTGGGAGAAGTGCCTGGCAGTGGCTATTAGGTCCTGGAAGCAGAATGGAGGTTCACATCGTGCCTTTGTGTAACAGCTTGCTATAAAATCTGGATTTCAGAGTTGCTGAAAGAACTGCAGGACCCACATTTGTCTGGGGAGGGGGCAAGAGTTAAAGGAGGAACTGGTAACTGAAAGTCTTTCGGAATCATTATTCACACTTAGATAAAGAAATAAACAGCCCAACCCAAAACCTCAAGTTGGACAGCTGTATGGTAGCACAGAACCTTTAGAAGTGGATTACAACTGATATTTTCATCAGCATATTGTTAAGTCACAGACTGTAGCTCAAGTTCATGTCACTGTGCGGTGCTATAGCAAAACTCCTTTTTTAACCAAATCAAGAGAAAAATTTATATAACATGGGTCCGTGGGGAATTTTTCTGTGACAGTTGACAGCCATTAGGCTTGTTTGATGCTAATGAGGGCAGACAGCTATATAAGTTATTTCCCTCACACGCAACTATTTAACTTCTAAATTTGTGCTCAAAATCCATTTCCGGCTTCAGCTGCTTTTTCTGGGTTCTTTTTACTTCTCTGACTAATCTGAATGTCATTTTAATGTTGTGCATAGGCATGGTAAATTCCCTAAAAGGACAAGCGAGACAATAAATATACCAGTAAAATCAGCATTTTATGCCACAGGATGCTGCCCTGTCCTGGCCATTTAAATAAGGTCCAGAGCCTTCTTTTAATATTTAGCATTTCTGTCTCACTAAAGCCAGTTGGGTTTGTTTGTCTTGTTTTTTAATACACACAGACTTTTTAATACTACAAGGTTGACACTTTTCCCCTCTACTCTGCCCTGGGGAGACTGCATCTGGAATATTGTGTTCATTTCTGGGCCCCTCAGTTCAAGAAGGATATAGAACTCCTTGAAAGAGTCCAGTGCAGGGCCACCAAGGTGATTAAGGGAGTGGAACACCTTCCTAAAGAGGAAAGGCTGAGGGAGCTGGGCCTCTTTAGCTTGGAGAAGGGTGAGAGGGTGAGGGGTGACCTTATTAATGTTTATAAATATGTAAAGTGGGAGAGTCAGTAGGATGGAGCCAGGCTTTTCTCAGTGATGGCCAGCGACAGGACAAGGGGCAACGGGTGCAAGCTGGGGCATAGGAAGTTCCATGTTAATGTAAGGAGAAACTTTCTCACTGTGAGGGTGACGGAGCACTGGGACAGGCTGCCCAGAGAGGCTGTGGAGTCTCCTTCTCTGGAGACATTCAAACCCCCCCTGGATGCATTCCAGTGTGATTATGCTAGGTGATCCCGCTCTGACGGGGGAGTTGGACTAGATCATCTTTCAAGGTCCCTTCCAACTCCTTACATTCTGTGGTTCTGTGACACAGAAACACTATGTTTACATAAAATTATTATAAATAAGGCAGGCTGGGCCTGATCCTGTTTGTACTAAGAGAGACTTTCACTGCTACAATGACCGGCTCTAATTTATTTTCTGCCTAGACCAATGGATATGTTCTACAAAGAACGAAGGTCTCTGAGAACAGCTTTAATAACTGTGACCGACTTTTGTAACCTGATGATCTCTCCAATGACTGTATCAAAATCTATACCAGACTAGAGTCCAGATAAAGTGAAGATAGAGAGACCCCTTTCAAAATAATGAAGAGCTGGTATAGGAATAGCAGAGATTTAAAATCCATCTGAATAAGGCAGAGTAGAAACTTGAAGTTTAATTGCCTTTTCCTTTCCACTGAACTATCCTACACTGTTCCCACAGCTAGTTTTGGCTTGATACAAATAACTATTTTCTGGAATACAGATTATCTGGAGATACAAATCCTGCATATTACCTTGCTGCCCTCACTTCTCATTTTTCTTCTGCTAAAAAAACAGCAGTGACCATAGCATGGTCAAAATTTTTACTTTACTGAATATGGCCAATTGCTACCGGTAGCTTCATTATATAAAAATTAGCCATCATTCTTTCTTGCATTTGCCTCAGTGAATTAGCAGTAAAAAGGAGTACAACTCTGGTATTTCTCACTGTGTGAGCACCATCTACTATTCTCTGAATTCTCGTTCCTTTCTCACCAGAACATAGCTCATCCCTATGACTGAGAACAACATAACTGAGTCAGTCGAGCTGAAAAAATCCCAAACATTTCTTCTAGGCAAAGAGGCTGCTTTCTGTGAGAGATTTTGTTTATGACTTAGAGTTAGGGACATTATGATACAAGTGCTACAATGGTTTGTTCATTATGCTTTGTATTGGTGTTTTTTTTTAAATTTCCCTGCAGTAGGTTGAATTACATCTGATGGGATGTAAATGAAAAAGAAAAAGTTTCCTAGTTAGAATAATTTTCCTTCTCAGTAATTTATTCAAAGGTCAGTGAATATATTTTCTTGAGTTTTATCCCACAGTTCTTAAGGGCTAGGTAGTTTATACAGCAGGTGTAATAATGATGAATCATCAATATAATGTCCAGGAGAAAAATGTATTTTTAATTTAACAAAACAGTAAAACAGTTTTCAGTTACGTTTTCTAGGTGATTCTTTCTAGGTGAACTTAAACTCCTTTAATAGTAATCTTCTTTAACAGTAAGTTCTCACCAGACAACAAAGATGTGCTGGACTAGAACTTCAGCTAACACAAACCAATTTTCTCCTGAAACAGTTTCTCTAGGCAAGTGCCAGGGTTGGGGATAGGGAGAAGGATTAACTTTTATTACTTGTAACTCACAGCACATTTTTTCAGAGCAAGCTAGCTCACTCTCAGGAAACATTAAAAGCATTAAAGTACATTAGTAACATAAGGATTAGTCTGGGTTTTTTTCCCCCTTTATTAGCCTTTTCCATTACTATCTAACTTAAAAAAGAAAAGGAAAAAGAGAAAGGGAAACTCTCATAAATCATTGTTAGAAACTGAATTTATACCAAACTGTATCTCCAGGACTATTGCAGCCAAAATAACAAAGAATATGGTTCATATGGAATATGAACCACCTAAGTGTTTTTAATTGAACAGTGGGTACTGTGTAGAACTTTGCAGTTCATGGACCCTTTTATTCTGAAGTTCCCTACTCACAACCTTACCTCAACAGTAGCCTTGGTTTATTGGGCATGGCTGTGTACATAACTACTAAATGGCAAGAAGGATATGGAAATAGATTGAACTGTGTTCAGAACTGAAGTCCTCTGATAAACATTAGAGTACTTGCAGAAGCATTTACATTATCTCCTTTTTATAATTTAATCTAACAACTTCCCCTCCCAGTAATTTGTGGCTTAGTTGTTGTCCAGATAAACAAAAGAAATGCTCTAAGATTTTGGAGAAGTTACTGATACAAGAAGTGCTAGCATAGACATCTATTTATATACTCCTTGCCCAATACTGTGACATCTATTACTATTCAGATACCTTCTGAAATCAAATTTGACGTAAATCAGGTTTTGACCTACTGAGAGAAGATGTTTGCTAAAAAGAATTTTAAACACAGACTGTGTGTTCATGAAAATATCAGGTATTTCCTTCTCTTTCTTGGTTATAATGAAGTTTACAGATCTGTTCAATTTGAACAACAATGACAAAATTTTGGATATTCCAACTTCATTATTCCAAAGGCATTTTTCAGAAAGGACAGAGCTGTATCTTCCTGTTTCTCAGAAGTACTGTAGCTGGGCCTTCACTTCTTTCCTTGAGAACAGAAACCTGGATCAGACTCTGAGGGCAAGGATACCATGTAGAGACTGAAAATATAAGGCATACAGAGCAGCAAACACGTGTAAGCAATGTACTGTATAGTTTTCAAAGATGAAGGGTGGAAAAAAAATGAAGGGAAAGAGTTACACCTAAGTAACCTAACCAGTAAGACCTGAAATGTAAAATGTGCTTTTTATTTCTTTATTTCCAAAATATGTCAAGAACAGGATGAAATAAATGTTGGAGCAGGAAAATTATTACTCTTTGGGAATAGAGATTTTTATTTTCTTACTCATACAGTGCCTAATAGTCGTTTATAATTATATCAAATACCTGCTCATTAATCATGTTTAGTTAGATTTCAGTGAATTTTTCTTTTGGTCTGTTTACTCATGAAGAACAATATATGTTTAAAATTTGAGTAGTGAATAGAGTTGTGGTGCAGGGTAGATGAGATGTCTGAGATTTAGAGCTTTGAGTAGCACTGACAAGATGCAGATAGGGGGTTAAGAAAAATGAAAATTTTTTTTTTCCCTTCCTGATCAACACTGACCTTGCCTGATCTTGCCTCAAGGATTGACTCCTCTAGTGTAGGGTAGTGTAATTCTATTTTATGCTCTTCCAGCTCTTACATTGTTCTCATTTGCGTAATATTTCAGTGCCTTCCAGGTTCAAAGTTATAATCAGCAGGGTAACTGTCATTTTCTTTCTTGCATCCTTCTTCTGTAGCGAAAAAGTGTGTGCAAGTGCATCAGATGTATGTAGGAGTGTTAATATTACGTGTGCTACACATATATATATATATATATACACTAGTAAAGGCAAACTGAAGATACAAGGGTTCCACCAGGAGAAGGTGGTGATGAAGACTGCAATGGTTCTTAGATCCTATGGCTTTATAAGAAAACTATGTCTTTTCCACTGATTAAAGGCTATGAAAAATTACATTATTTTTTTTTCTGTCCCAAAACCAAAAGAAAGCTCAAGTTTATCAGTGAATAAAACAATGGGATCAAAGCCATTTGGGTTAAGAAAACATCTATTATCTTCACTGATGTTTGCTTAAAGGAATAGGACAGGAAGATGGTGGAAACATGCCTAGATTTCCCATTGGACAAAAAAATTTCCAACAAAATGAATATATAACAAGAAATGATGTTGTCAGAAGAATGTCAGAATTCTATAGATAATGCTGATCTATAAATTCAGCACTAAGAAAACAAAAAATGGTAACAAAATAACCTTTTTTTTAGAGACATTACTTTAAAATTTACAAGTTGCTCTAGTAATATGCAGTTTTCTGTGTGAAGTTAGCATATGCTTCCTCTGTTTCAAGGTCATGTGTTTTTAAAGAATGCCCTTTTGTAGAAATTTTTTGTTGCTTTCTTGCTATGGAGTATGAATGCTAATCTCTTTTTATTACTCCTTTCCCAGATACTCCATTTTCTTTTATTCACCACTAATTTAGTTGCCTTGGGCAACTGCAAAATGTACCTTCCGTATGCAATGAAATTCTATGGAAATGAGGTCTGACGTATGTATTCTTAAACATCTACAGAAAGGGATCCTTTTATCCCCTGGCCATAAAAATTACTCACACGTCTAATTCTCAGGGCTTGGTTTTACTAAAGCATCCTGATTTTGCACCAAGAGAAACACAACTACACTGTAGGAGCTCTATGACAGGTAAACGTCTCCCTTCCAAAGTCTAATCCTCTTCTACCCTGATGTAAATCTAGAGTATTTTCTAGATTTCTTTGAAATGATATTAACACACAGTAGATACCATATTGTTAAGTAGTAAATTAAAGTCTTACAGATTATTTCATTTTAAAGACTTCTTTGACATATTGCCAAGTTAATGTTTTCTGCACATGTTGTTTCCTTGTCCTGCAGTGGACAGTAGTACCTGCCATGACACCATTTCCACATTCCCCTACCATCCCAAACATCTGCTTTCTTCCAAAAGAAAAAGTTATCCAAGATGAACACTGCAATTTAAATTATCTTTAGAACTTTTGAGAAGCAGAGCTAAAAAGTAGAAGACAAAACCTCATAAACATCCACTGTTTTACAGGCATCATAACAGAAAGCAAATTCTATTCAGATGCCCCATATGCTTTATGTACAAAGATACATTCTCCATGAAAGAGCCAAGTATGCTTTCTACAGGAGGAGTACTTTGAAAGGCTACAGAAATGTCAGAAAATACACATTTCCTCAATAATGTTGAACAACTTCGAAGAATTCCAGTCCTCTCACCCCAAACAGTCAGTCAAAATCCTCAAACAGAAAAGATACTCTCTGGAGAAAATAGTGTAGTAATTTCCTGGGATTTTCATGTAGAAATTCAGAAACATGTTAAAAAGCATTATTAAGGCTACCAACATCATTAGGTGATTTTGCAATTAAGGATGCTTTGGTCCTTCATGAATCAGACCAGCACGTAGCATAAGTCATACTTGCTGTGAAGAGAACATACCAACCCCTAGGTTATTTAGGCTATCAGAAGGAACAAAATAAGCCACCTGTGCTCTCATGGTACCATGTGCAAGGTACTGCACACTATGACAACCAGACACAGTCCATAATGTAGAACATGTCAAAAATTCAACCGCTGTCAACTGCTCATTGAATTCATCACCTCTAAGCACTTAGCTACTACAGCAGTACTTGCTAACCAGAGTTCCATAAAGTACTTCTGGCTTTATTTATGAAAGCAGCTTTTGGTATGTTCTGTATTTAGAGACATTTTGTCTTGCCCCAAGTATTGCAGAAATCTGTGTTCTTACTGATATCCAAGTGGTCTATTTTACACTGCAATTTTCCTGTCATCAAAATTTTTTATCTGGCATGCTAAATTGTGTAGGAGACCACATAAGAAGGTTTATTTAACCCATGATAAAATAATCTAAGGACTTTTCATTTACCGGAGTCAGTCAAAAGCTAAATATATTTATTCCTTGAAGAACCTGCATTGATTTAATCCAGCTCAAGATATGCTTTCTGTTAGAATGTTGGGGTTGTTTTCTGCCTTCCTCCCCTCTCAAGACAGCCATCCAAAAAGCATGTGACTATTTGCAAGAGATGAAAATCCTGGCACTGGAGTAGCAAACTGTTTCAAAGTAAGCTCTTCTTTTATGCAAATAATTTCTGAGCGAAGGGTTTGCAACTAGTTGGCAAAGCAATATATGCCTGCAGCAAAGAACTGACATGGTGCTTATCATGTCATCTACATGCACGTGAGTTCTGCTCAGTGTTACAGCATTTTGCAGAAAATACCCTCTCAGCAAACTGAAACTTTGCTTTTAGTAACCATGGTGTACACCTAAAACATAATTTAATTCATCTAACTTATTTTGAAGCAAAAGGTCCAAGAATCCAAGAATAACCACAACAACAATTAAGTTTTCAGAGGTATATAGTAAAGGACTTACTGTTATAATTAACCCTTTTTCCTGGAAATACTTAATCAATGGGACAGCATTCTGCTTGAAATTCATTAGTCGTCTTTGAGTGGCTTTCAGGTTATCATCAGGTCTCCCTTGCTGGTCAGCACGCTTCAGTAACCTTTCTTTCAGCCTTTGACTGGAACATGCCAGAAACACCACCAAATCTGGCATACAGATCTGTGGAAAGAACAGTTCAAAAGTGTGTGATTAAGTTGACTATCCAGCACTACAGGACTCAGCAATTCCTTTATTAGGCAAGGCTCAGATATGCTACTTTTGCCTAAATTGAAACTTACTGAAATCATTAATTTTCTATTATTTTTAAGGGAAATTCATAACCTTAAGGAGGGGCTAGCTTGTGTTATGTGAAGATTAGTCAGTCTGTTTCACCTGAAATGTTGAGGAAAAAGTTCAATGAAAAATTTTTACTCCACCCCAGAAACCTTCAGACTATGTTCATCATTTGCATTACCAGAAGTTTCTCTTAGCTAAAATTAAAATCCTTAAAAAGAGCAACATATTACTGTATAATATTCTGCAGGAAAATGGTTATATAGTTTCCACCTACGTAAGGTGATATTTAAAATCCAGCAGCCACTATGAACTGATGCCCAGGACAAGGTGAAAACAGATCTGTTCAAAGATCCACAGTTTCTTATAACACTATTTCTCTAAATCTCACCCAAGCTCACTGCACTTTTCAAGAGGTTGGGTGTGGTAGCTAAGATGTTTTTAATTTCTCCTATCCTTTTTGGTCTGTGTGGTAAGCATTATTTTATCTCACATCTATCTTTACAGTAAAGGTCAGGAAGTACAGCCTTACAGCAATGAGAAAAAAAAAAAGTCAGAAATGTAGCTCTTTCCCATTTAAATTCAAGTTGGCCTTATGGCTTTCAATGTTCTTCCCAACTTCTGGTTACTCATGCTGCTGAACAGTTACAGACAAGACACCTCTGATGCTTCAGGAGGGGGAAGTAATGGCAGCCCCCCTTTCTTAGGAATGCTGCTTGGTGTCCAGAGGCAATTTCCAGAGCTCACCACTATTTAGTATGTGGTGGAAAAAAGCCCCAGAAGTTGCTCAGACACCTGCATTCACAGGATTTTAAAAATGATTGGAGCTTCTTAACATACAGTAGACAGGGACTCAGAAATAACTGCAAATCAGGAATACAGTAAAGTGAAGGACAAAAGGAATTTATACAGGAAAGTAGCTTTATTTAGTATTTCTATTTCTGTGGATCCAAATGATAGTGAAGAAAGTAGGCAAGAAATCTTTAGATACTCCAAGTTGTAACTGGCCTTCTCCCTTTCAATGCTTGCTCCCAAACATTTTCAGGACTAGCATCTACTATGTACTGATGTGTGAAGTCATACCAGACCTCTTCAAGTGTAGGACCTAAGCTTTTGTCTACCACATAACTTCACGTATAGCATCAAACATTACAGAGTACTTAAAATAAATAGATCTCTCATTAAATAATTTGCCTGAAAGGAAAAAGAGGAAAGAGACGAAGCAAAGTCTCCTGTTTCACACAAGCACAGGTGTGCAGCATTCCACAGTCAATCTCAGTTCTTCAAAGAAACTGCGGTAGAGTGAGCGCAGCCCCACAGCAAGGGAAGCATCTGAAAGCCACAATGATGCCATCAGGTGTGCAGGTTCTCATGGTCTTTGCTCCCACAAATGACTTCAGAGGTCAGTTCCTTTTAAGAAAACAGGGAAGCATGACCCCAGGGCCTATTTTTTTTTCTAGTTGTAAAATAAATAAAATAACAAGGTGTATCACAGTAATTACAGTGGAAAGTTAATTAATTTGCTTTTTAAGATGGAAAGTTTTCTACAGGAGCTGAGTAGTGGTGATGTTAATTTTTTACTAGTAACAGCAACAATACAAAAGACAGCAACACAATACCAGGAAGTAAAAGTATTTTTTCTGACACTGGTGCTTGTAATTTGAAAGACATTTCTCTCACAGAAATCAAATGTCAGTGAAAACAATGGTTTCAAATTCTCAGTTCAAGCCTTGTTTCAAATGAAGCATTGTCTAAAAGGTTTTTTGAAGTGGAAAAAAAATGTAATTCGAGCATATTTAAAGTAGGAATACAAAGTGGTGGATTCTGATTATGTGATGCCTCCATGAATTCATCTTTTACCTGTAGAATATGCATCTTTATCATCAGAAAATAGCTGAAAACCATTATACAAACACAAGCACCTGTTTGGGTTTAGATGCACAAAAAGCTGGTAACTCTTCTATATCCACAGGTACACAGACCTAATAGCACTGAATATATTTCTCCTACATGCATTACCTGTGGGGAAAACTCTTGAAATGCTATTATTTCACTCCTGTTTCCATTAAACACTTGGCTTCCACCTACCTCAACTGTACCTGCCTGCAAGATATGCTTATAAAATGCTTTAAATTGGAATGTAACAGGCTAGTGTGAACATATGGACACGTAGGATAACTTTTCTGGAAACACATCTAGTTCTCCTGTGTAAATGTGAGCACAAATTGCTTTTTTTCTAACAACGGAAAAGGTTTTTTTATGACTCATTTGAAAACAAACCTATTTTTTTTTAGCTCAGAACTGTTGTTGAGTTTTATGGCTAGAGAATAAGTTTTATTCTGAGACTCAGCTTGTAGAAAAGTTGTACAGAACCAGCACAGGCAGGAGAACTGGATTCCTTCATGCTGATTTTCCATAACATGTTCACCTTGTGTTGAAGGCAGAGTCTTATTTGTTCCCAGAAGTATGTATATTTGAAGAAGGACTGTGGGGCTCAGGGAAGTGAATTTGACTACTTAGTAAATGGAATTTAGTGGAAGGGAGAATCTTTGCCTATGGGAACAGACAGGTTTCTGGTTATTCACAACCTTCAGAATTTTAAATGAGACAAAGAGCATATGGCATCGACTCAGAATAAAACTGGTGGGAACATACTCTTATATTTTTAGAATGGTATTTACTAGTAAGTAAATCCTACTCTCTTTGGGTCTGAATCTCCTTCCTAAACTGGAACAAAGAGTAAATTGAGAGTAATTCCATGCAAGTTGGTGGTGTTATTGACGTAAATCAGTGTAAGTGGAAAGATGCTCTCTTCTCTCTAGGTTTATTTTGTACATCACCTCTTCTTAGTTTGTAGTGTGGTGGCTTGCTAGAAATTAGATGATTACATTCTCATTATTCCTCATAAGGCAAAAGACAAAGTCTTTGTTTAATTCCTGGTAAATTCTACTAGATACTCTAGAGAAAACTTAACTGAGCTCATGAACAATTATCATTAATTTAACAGTGCATTTTAATCTAATTGGTAAAGGTTACTACCAAGCTATTTTGTGTCCATTGTATGGGTGCTCTCCCTTGTAATTACAGATTTGCTTTTTATAGTTCCATCTCTGCTGGGTTACTAGACTGTTTGCATAGGTTTTTTTCTTGTTTTAGAAAAGCAAAATCATGAATCATGCTGTCAAAGAATGAATCCTGCTGACAGAATTTTTTCTGGTAGTTGCTTTTGAACTGTATTCACACTGCCCAAGAAATAAGATTCCAGCTAATTGCCCAAACTCCATAATTAGGCCCCCTAATAACTGATTCAAAGAGGCAGATGTCTATAGGGAGAACTGATTCAGATTTTCACCTGTGCAGGACAGCTGGTAGGAACCCCTAGCTGTAAACACTAATGCTACAAAGAAAGGTTCAAACAGAACTGCTTTCAGAACGGCTCAGCCGGCATCTCTATCCACAATGAATTCAGAACATCAGGTCCTCTTCTGAGGGTTTAGGACCAGCAATGGATGAGCTCTCCTTTGGCTAGTTTGGCTAGCAGAGAAGAGCCCATGTCCAGAAAAACTGGAAACCTAGGTCTAGGGTCTCTTCCACAGCACAAATCTAAAGCACTGCTTGCCTTTCCCAGGAGAGTGCTCTATGTTCCAGGGAAGAAGATGAAGATAAGATGATTCCACGGGCTTCCTGCTCAGGCTTGGCTTTAAGAAAGCAATGTAAAATCCATAGAGCTAAAGAGAACAAATGAGAGGAGGCACAGCAATGTAGGCAGCTGATGTGCTAGCCCTCCTGCTCCTCATATAGGTGACTGGGTGCATATATCCAATGGGGGACTGTACATGAGGCTTCTCAACCTGGAACAATATAGTGGAGGTTTGGGAGAAAGGAAATAGAAGTTGAGCAGTCAATGAAATTAAGAAGGCAAATAGACCATCATGCAGAAAAAAAAAATACCTTTACCAGAACAAAAAGCGATTGCAAAGAACAGATCCTTTCACAGAAAGGTTGTGTTCATTTCACTAGTTGCGCTGGAGTCCACACACTTAGCCAGTGACTGAGTGGCTCTTTGCTTCTATGAGAAGCTCTTTGCAGAGCATGAGCTTGGCAGTTGGACAGCCATAGGTCACTTGGCCACAAATACCTATGCCAAACTTTGAGGAGACTGCAGGCATCACTTCTGTTTGAAGGTTTAGGTATCAGACTTGGAGGAACAGGACTGCTGTCCTTACCCTGTGAGGCTGTGAGAGGATAACTCAGGTTTTCCCAGCATCCTATATAGTGACATCTACATAGTTTGATCTACTTCAGCATAATTAATTCTCATAACAGTTTTCATAAGGAATGTGTTTGGGAGTGAACTTTTTTACTCAAATCGCAGCTGAGATAAACTACTTATTCTTCATACATGTGGTGTGTTTATGAGTATTCTTAAGGACATTATAAGCAAAGAATCAGATAAAATTTACTGCCTCTGTTTATTGCTTAAATTAAGGCTTTACCTCTAGTCTTGTCACCTAGGCCATATAATACAAAAATATTTTCAGGATAATTTCTATGAAAATAGTATTTCTCTTTTATCAAGGAATTAAATAATATTAATTATCAAATATTAATTAATTCTAATCCCTGTTCCACATTTCATTTCACTATTAAAAAAAACCCTTACAATTAATATATTTTAAGGAAACTTAATCTGTACTCACTGTATTGAAAGTAAGAGGGTTAACGCTGGTGAAGGAGTTACTGAAATTAGAGGGAAAGTTATGCATGAATGACTGAAGGGGGGTATGATGACACACATTACACGACAAACCAAAGCAGTTACTGAAATTATCAGGAAAATACTGAAGTGAGAAATCGTTTCTCTTGGGAAGAGTAAAAACCTATTGCCGTGTGGAAGATTACTCAGAAAGTCAAACTACAGTTTCTTCTTTACAAGTCATTTGAGTTCAATACACCAGTCAGAGGCATTTCATTACAGTGTTACTGGAGAGGAAGATATTTAGCATGCTGGAGCATGCTGGTACTCTAGGTGACTTGCTGAATTTCAAGCTGACAGGTTAATGGTAAATAAACCATTTTCTCCTTGGCATTTTCAAATGTGTGCTTGGAATTTCTACTATTTGCACTCAGTAGAGAACATGGATACATTAGAAATTTGTGGTTTAGGATAGTTTTATGCCCAGGCTCAAACTGAAAGGCTAAGTAAATCAGTTTTAAATTTGTGCTACTATGCAGAAGGATTTCAAAATTATCAAAATCCAAAAACTATGATATATTTATAACAAATACATAAACTGGAAGTTGAATTGGCTTTTAAGACATTAAAATTCATGTTTTCTTTTTTTTTTCTTCACAACCACAACTCCTTGAAACTTTGTTTTAAAGTGAGAGCCGAGATCCTCATAGACACATGACTTCAGGCCTTTAATAAAAGTAGCCCTATCAAAAGTGCTGGCAGCACTGACTCTGCTTTCTGGAACTAAGAAATGGGAGACTCAGGATTTAGCAACAATCCAGGACTTTCAATAAGAGAAGTTGTGTAGCATGTATTCATTCTTCAAAGAGAAAAATACAGGCCTTACTCCAGCTTGGGTAAGCAGTTCAGAGAAACCTGAGAGAAAATCAGGGAAAAGTACAGTTTTCATGGCTATAACTTCTTACAGGCTGCAGTACGTCTGCAATGAGTACCTGACCACTGAGAAATGAAGCTGGTGTAAGTGACCAGAATGGCAGAGTTGCTGCTGGTTGGAAAGCACTGCTGAAAATCTGGAAACATCACAGAAGCCATCTTAAAGACTTGTTTCCTGCTCAAAATACATGACTGATAGGCACAGCAATGTTATCAAAACTCAAATAGAAAAGAGGATGGGGAAAAAAAAGCTTTAATTCAAATGTAAAATTCCTCAGATGTGTAAAGTGCTTTTTAATCCATTTATTCCAGATTAATGTTATTGCTTGGGAGCAGTGTTTGTTAATTCTGGCTTGTAGATCTGAGCAGAAAGAGAAATACTGAGTGCTGTTAATGATCCATTGCTTCATTTTAGGCAGTTTAGTCACTGAGATGCAATGTGTTTTACTACAGTTCTGCCTAGCAACATGTTGAGAACTTACTGTCCACACGAGTCTGGCAATAGAATGAGGAAGAAACCATCATCTTTTAGCTATACCTATGTTTGGGAATGTTGCTTTGCTTTGACTCGTTTACTAAAAATAACTTTTTTTCCCAGAGAAAAGTTTAGCTTCTGGATTAGTCAAAGGGATAAAAATGTGCTGGTAGTACCAAGAGCAATTACAAGCAAAGTTCAACAAGAATTAATAAGCATTTTGTATTTCTATACTAGAACATTATGCAGTACAGGTGTTGTAACCACAGTTCAGACATATATACGTAACTATCTGATTTTTTTCACAAAATGAACAAAATATGACACCTCAAGTAGTGTCTAGTGCCAGTAACAGCTGTGTGAGTTGTAAAATTCAAGGGATTATTTTAGCATAAATAATTTGTTACATTAAAGATGTCTGCATCACAGTTAGATGTTCTTGCAGGAAAAAACAGGCACCTTAGCTGACCTTTTCCTTTTCCTCTACTAAGATAGTGAACTATTTCCAATATAAATTAGTTTAGAATAACTCAGCACAGTTCTTATTGATGAAAGCCATGGAATAATACAGCTTCAGTAAGAGCATTCAGGGAACTATAGTGTTAGTGTTTAGGAGTAAGACAGATTTCACCCCTTTTGTACCTTGCTGTTCAGTTGTTCACCACCTACTGTCCACAACATGGAGTAGTGGATAAAGGGGAGATGAGGTGGCTTAGACCAAAACCGGTACAGGCTCACTCCTGATGCACCTTTCACTAACCACACTGTGGCCAGGTCCCATCGAAATCCAAATTTTGACTTTCTGGCCCTTTATGTGACCTTGGCTCCAGAGACTTTCTTGAACCTATTGCATCATGCCTCACAAAGAGGAACAACACAAGAGTAACAAAATAATATAGACTTCTTTCGATTAATAAAGACCAGACATGCTTTCTTGAATGTTAGGGTATTGCAGACTGTTTTGTTTATGGACCTTCTCTTTACCTCACATTTGTTCATTCTCTGTTCCAGCCTTACCTATTCTCTCAGTATCTGGTATTACTCATCTCTACTTCCATTCAGTTTAATAACTTGTCCTTCACATTCTCCCACAATTCATTTTTGGTGTTATTACATATACTATTGGAGTTTGTTTCTGTCTGTGTAAACAAGGGCAAAGGAGAAAGGCTACACACTAGAAAATGCTACTTCTAAAATGAGTGCTGCTTTATTTCAAGCTTGTATGGGATTACAGATATATACTCATCCCAACACACTCAAATGACAAAGGATAAATGAACAGCCAATCCTTGTCCCTGCTGCTCATACCTCCCACTGGCATCTACTCTATATCCTATGTGGCTGAAAGAACTGAGAAAGCCAGCATACTCTATTTACCCTTATACAAACTTGCCATTGTTATTTTGATTTACATCATAAAGCTCAAAAGTGTTCTAGTTGTTTAATGGAACAAATAATAACTTAAAGTCACAGTTCCAAAGCACACAATTGCATTTTAGAACACTTGTAATCAAAACAATTAGCAGCTGTGAAGCGATCATGAATGAGGGAAAACAGTTAACTATGTAGTAACTCCTACTTCAGGCATCTTTTGGCAGTTCCCTTAAGTGCATTTACAATGGCTTGTGCCATACAAACTTTGCTGCTGTGTTCAGATACACAGGCACATAATGATCTTAATGGGACCCTCTGTAAGAATATGTATTCACAAAATTGGCAAAATTAATAATGACAATAAATCAGTTCTTACTGAGGGCTTATCAGCAGACCTTGGTGTTCTAAAGGGGATGTCTTTGCAAGAATGAGGCATATCTATTATGGAATAATGTGATTTGACTCTTTGCGTTTTGTGAAATGTCACCATTTTCTTCAGAAGGATGTTCCAGTGCTTAAAATACCTAATTATAAAGTGTCTTACTACTAAATCAAAACTTTCTATGCTGAAATTGCAACTAATTATTTTTTGTCTTGTCACTTTTGGCTCATGAGAACAATTCTGCTCTGTTCTACACGCTGCTAGCAAGAACGCTTTAATATTTCTAAGCTGTGGGAAACACCTGTAGCATCTTTAATTGCAGACCCACACAAATTATCACAACAGTTAATTACTGAATTCTCCACAACTCAATTGCACTTTCCATTCAGGGATCTCTGAGTGCCTCAAAAATGTCAGCACATTTAATATAAATAACCTGACATGCCGTGGAATACTGTCAGCCTCATCCTGTGAAAGAAGATGGGTGCTGCATCTGCTGATAGTCCCCTTTCTTTACCACAAGGCCTTCCTAATTTAATGTGTGTAGCATTATGCCTTACTAAACAGAGAATTTTAAAGAAACAACAAGCATATTCTATTTCTTTAACATATAAAGCCAAGATAAAACACTGAACATATCCTACTGGATTAAATAGATGTTGTATGTTGAAATATCTGTATTCTTTGAACGTTTATTTCCATGGCCTTAGACATACTTATGTAAGAGGTCAGTTGGAAAGAAAGGTGAAAAAGGAGGAGCCTAAACAGACCAAATTTATTTCCCTTTTCTCCTACAAAAGCTCAATGATTCCTTCTTTCCTTTCCCATATTTATTTTAAAACAGATTAGACTGAAAGGTGGCCCTTTATGAAGTGCTCCAGGAGTTTTTAGAGACTCAGATAGTCATCTCTCTTTCAAGCAGAATCAGGCCTTGAGGAGTATGGTTTAGCAAATCTCGTTAGACTGAAAATGAAGGAACTGTCTGAGAATGTAGTCAGGTCTAAAATTACTAAATCCATCTGCTTTTCTCTCTAAAAAATAAAGAGACCAATCTATGGCATCCTTGAAGCAACACCACATACAAAACAGGAGCTGAAGTTAGAATTTCCATCATCTGTCATTCTATGTCTTTTTTCCACATAGTTTTCTACAGAAAACCAAACACTTTCTGTACACAACAAGAGCTAAGCAGGCTGGCAGAGGGGAATATGTCAGGTTAAATGAGGAAATACTATAAAACCATATGAAAATGGTGCAAAGTGAGGGTTCAAACATAGATGAAACATGTGTTCATCTTTTTCCCCTTCTACAGCACACTATTGCATTAGCTTTTTCTATTACCTTCTGGACCACCTCTTAGTGGTATTAATAACGGACCCAACAATGGGTGCTTGTTATTTTCCTTTGTAGAAGGAGAATCTGATTCTAGGATAACTTGAAGCACTTAAATGGGAAGAACTGACAGGAGTTAAATTAGCATCCCCCATTCTTTCATCAAACACAACTTCAACACAAAATTATAGCACCAAGAAATGCACTTAAGTCACACTATAACTTGATACACTGGAGAAAAGTATGAGGCAAAGAAATGACCATTAAGCCTAAATTTCTGCTGTTCATTTTACAAAATAGTCAATCTTCTTGTTTGGTAATTATAAGGGGATAAAGCTTGCAGTCATTGGCTATTTTCTGTAATAACTATTTTGTCCGTTTCCTTTAATTTTCTCCATTCAGCCTTCTGAAATTTGCCCAGAATAATACCTTATAAAAGCTCACTAATGAAATACCTCATTAGCTGCTTTCTTTTGTTACTTCTGTCTTGGCAATGCCACTTAGAACTCAAAGTACAGAAATGGTAGTACACCAGCAATTGTGAAGGACTTTGAAATGCTCTGCATGAAGAGCGCTCTAAAAATTCAGCACTGAAACTGCAACCTTTACTTGTGACCATAACTGTTATGTTAACAGTGCTTGATCAGAAAATGACATAAGCTCTTTGCTTTTCCACTGAATTTAAGTATTTTTAGATTAGTTTAAAATACACACATGAAAACAACACGTGAATAAAACTCAGGGATACAGTTTTAGCTGACTAAACCTTAGACCAGTAGTTTAGAATAACCAAAATGATCTAAATTTCTTTAAAAAGAGCATAATTTCTTGTTTACAAGAACTTGCAAAACATGGGCAGTTTTAACCCTTATTTCATTCCAGTCTTTTCAATGCACTTAAGATAGTGTGAAGGCATGCATTATGTATCTTTCTCTTACTGGAGGTTAAATTGAACAAACAGATATGGACATATAATGTCTTTCCCCTTTGTAAATCACCAAGATACAAAAATATTAATTGTTTAATTTGATATTATTTTCTTCATCTTGAGATGATTTTCATTACTGAGATGAGGCTTGGACTGTTGGTTATATTATCACATTGCATTTTTACACAATATACTGTCTTCAGACAGAATGTAATATAACCAAAAGAACAACCTTTTGTCAACCTGTAATTACATACTTGTGAAGATTTAAAGAGCAATGCTCAGTTAGAAGCAACATCTAGTCTTTTTTGGAATCTTACTGATAATTTCAAGAAACTCAACTGTTGTAGAGATATGCAAGTTATTTTAAGCATAAAAACAGTCTCTTACTTGGTCCTCAAATGAGATTGCCTGGGCAACATCTCTAGGAAATCCATCAATCACTATACCCTCTTCGTCAGGGATCTGCATTAATCTCTGCTTTATCTCAGTTATGGTTGTTTCCTGTCACAGAGAAAAGTTCTTTATTTAATATTGTAAAGTAAGTTTTCTTGATGGTGCACATTAATACAGTAGGTACAAATCCTTCAAAAGTAAACATTAACATGAGATACACTGTACCTGAGGGGCCAGTTCTCCAGTAGTAATTATTTTAGCAATTAGACTCCATTTTCTATTGCTGCTCGTGCTGTGGATTTTCTTCCTTAACAATTCGCCAACTGATATGTAGTTAAATCCATAACGTTCTGCTATTTTCAAACTCTGTGTTCCTTTACCACTTCCTGGGCCACCTATTGGTAATTATAAGCAAAATATTAAATTAACATGTCATCCTAAATGCCTGATTACATGTGAATTTCCTGTCATCACCGATTTTCCAACCATTATTAAAGTAAATCTTCCATTTGATGACTTGTTACCAGCCATTTAGAAATGGGTCTTGTCTACCTGATCATAAAGGTAAAATTTTGTAAAATTAAATAAATTTTTAAAAAGAATATAAATCTACATGCGAATTAAAAAATCAACATGTTCTTTCAGGCTTGCCCTCATTCTAAAGCTGTTCCTGGAAAGGGATTTTTCTTGATTTGTAGTAGAGGTAGAGACAAATGAACTGATCCTTTCCTGAACTCTGAATCCAAAGACAGAGCCAGATAGTCTGAAGTGTATTCATGTCAGAAAGAATCATACTTGGTTAAATAAGCCAATGAAATCAATGGACTAGTCATAAGATCTGTTCCTAAATACGCATGCATGAGTTTCTGAGGTTTTCTAATTTTAAAATACAGAAAAATATTAAATAATCAGCTCAGATGTTTCCATAGTGATTTGGTACAAGCACTTTTATTGAACCACGCATACTTCTGGTATTGATGCTTGAAGCATCTGATAGAGAAGCTTACGTTCAACTTGCTGGACAACTTGATAAAGAGACCCTTCAGTATAGCGCAGGCAGAATAGGTATCAAAATCACACAAACCAGCTACATTACGTAGCAGGGAATGCTGAAGTGACGGTCAGCTGGACAGCAGAAGTGAGAATGCATTTTAAAAGGACAAACAGAGAATGTCTGAACTAAAAAGACACATTATAATGTGAAGAACAGAGAAACTGGAATCTAGTATGTAAAAATAGGGGATTGTTTTGATAAAATAAATGTTTATATATAGAAAAGTGTATGTTACTGAACAGTATAACAAAGCAAAACCAAAACAAATGTTTTTTATATTAATTCCCAAATGTAAGGAGCTGTATTTTGGGGCATTCCATGAGGACATTGAATCTTAACAAGGAATTAAGATTTCTTAAAAATAGAATATGCTTTCTGTGAACTTTAAAAAATACATCAATGCAATGGAAGTAAATATGAATACAGTGAGCTTCTTGTTAGCAATCATGTAACTCTTTCTTATATTATCTATATTATTCCCATAAATAGCTTTTAGTTATTTATATAATACAGATTTGGCTGCAGGATAAACCTTATGGTATTGCTCCATATATGTTTAAGACACTCTCTGTGTAAGCAGATTCAAACCCGTGCCCCAGTACTACACATCAGAGAGATTTCAGTGCCACTGATCTTCTGTCCCCCTGACACGGTGATGGAAACTCTCTACCTGGCCTTTGCAACTCAGATTGGGACCCCTTTGAAAAGAATGCACAGGGAACCTTGTGTATTGTTAGGGTGTTCCCTTACCCTGCCCACACCTTAGTTATACCCTTGAGAAAAAAAAGGTTTAATCATTATCCAGTTATCTTAAATGATGCTTAAATCAAGCCAGGATAAGATAAATGCAAATATAAGCATTTATCTACAAGTAGTACAGCTACAGATGTTCATAAAACACACAAGCAGTGAAATTGAAGAAAAACTGTATCTTATCTCCATACAATAAGGTTACAACTGAAAAATATTTTTCCCTTGTTCAGTTCACTTGCTGTTTCTCTCCCAAACAGGGACATGCTTTCTCTCTTTTAGCAGATTAAGTTAGATTTCACAGGTATTCTTCCATTTCAGTTCTTCTAGGTGATCTAGCTGGGTTTAGTTTTTTCAGCTGGAATTCTTTCTTTCACAGTTTAGCTGTCCTCTTTAGAAGAAAGGATGTTTGCCTTTTGTAGGTACGCAAGTATCTGTTACGCTAGGAATCATCTCCTCCACTGAAGTGGCTACAAGGCAATTCTGCTTCAGCTCTCCCTGCTCCCTTTGATGGCACACTCAGCCCTTCCCACGACAAATCCGTTTCACCAAACCTTACACTGTGTTTCACTCCTGTATCAAAAACGTACCTGCTACAAACGTTCAAACAAGATAATTCCATGTAGTTTACAGTTTATTACAGGCTCTTGGTAATCTGGAATGATAGTAGATTTAGAGTAACTGATTCTCAATGTCTTTTTTCTAACATAGATGAAAAGAACAGCACAAAGAAGTGCAACTAATGGTTTGTTAATTGCTGCCAGTTTGTAAAGAGCAGATTTGGCCAGGTGAATGAATAGGATTATTACTCGTTATTGGAATGCCTACTCACTCTGTGTAAAGATTTCCATAAGCAACCTTCTCTAGTTATATAAAGCTACCAGTTGCATTCTAATGAGCACACATATAAATAACGTATCTTATATATGTGTGTGTTTATATGTATGTGTAACATTTATTACTACAAATTTTTATTTACTGACAGTCACCCTAGCTACTGGGAAAAAAAAAGGGTGGTAGGTTGTGACTGTGCTTCTATGAAAAGGGCTTATAAAACATGCTGGAGCCAATGTTGTGTTTAATTCCTGCAGATATAAAACTTCCAAGGAATGAAATCCACGTTATTTCCCTGGAGACCCAAGACAAGTTTGAAACAGACTATGTGCACCCCAGAAACAATAAAGATGCAAAACACATATAGTTAACATGCAGAAAATTAGAAACAGAAAAGTTGACAAGGAAAATAGTATCCGTATGCCAGCAGAGATGCAATAGATCCCAGAAAAACAGAACTGTTAGTTAAAAATACACCAGTCTCCATAAACCATAAAATAGCTGAAAAAAAACCCTTTTTGAAACCAAGAAGATAGACTTTACATTCCTGTTAGGGAGAGCTTTGCTATTAAAGAGAAGCGGGATCAAAAAAAAAAAAGTGTAGTTTTGCATTTCTTTCAATTTAAATTTGCAAGCAGAAAAAAAATCCAAATAAAGTGTTTGCTTTAGAGTTCATAAACTTCTCATACATGTTGCTTTTCTGAATTAAAAAAAATATCCTTTTATAGCAAACTGGGATTATCCATTTACGATCTAAGGGAGAACATTCAGGTAATAAAATAAGCAAAAAGTGATAGGACAAAATTACTTCCCACAGCAAATCATTATAATTTATTGAACTGTGTATCCATTCCTGACTCTTTGATAAATCATACTGACAGAGCTTTCACAAGAAAGGAAAATCAGATCACTTTTGTTTTTCATTCTTTTCGCTTATTCTGAGATTCTGCATTATTCAAGAAAAGTGTGATTATTTTACATATTTCTTAGAAGATGTCTAGACTAGGGAACGTTTGTGGCATCTAAAATTACGTTTAAAATTTAGGTTCAAGTGAAGATTTCTATGCCCAAGAAGTTGCACTAAACCGGTTGTTTTAATTTGCTTTTGTCAATAGAAGTTCAACAATTTAATTTTGCTTATAGTGTTGTAAAGTCAAAATAAATTCATGTAATATGAAGATTTCTGAAAAGACTTACTCTTTAGAAATCTAGCTGTGGACTGTATTTAATAAATCAACAGGCTAGCTGACTGCTGATAGCACTGTCTTTGATCTATCCTTTAAACTTTAAAAAAGAAAACCATATTATTTTCATATTACCTAATGCTTTACATTAAGTGCCATTTTAAAATGTATTGAACTAAGTGGCTAATGACAGCAGGTAATTAATTTTTTTAAGATCTTTGCATTCAGGCTGTATCAATAGTAAAACTGTGTTTGTCAAAATACATTAGGAAGCACATTTTTAACACAGTCTAGTTTCTTAGTGTTATAATGCCTTCGAAACTTAATTTTCCAGTGATTCAGATGTGTGCCATGCTGGCATGTTCCATCTGATTTTTCTAAAATCCAGTCACATCCTCACTCTGCAGCTTTGCAGCCTTACATTTCACCAGGAGACTTTTCTGCAAACACAGAAAAAGAACAAACCCCCCACCTTTCTAAGTGAGTTAGTTCTCTTTTGCCTTGAAGCTACCTGGTTCATTATAAGGATGATAGATTTCATAAAGCAAAGAAGTTGTAAAAACCTTTATGGAAGCATTAAAAAGATCTTGGGCTAATGCATTATTAAAGAAAAATTCACCTAATATGCGAAGCGAAAGACAGGTCTTTTACTTCCATTCATTTGAGTCCCCAACAACGAATGGGACCGGTGCTCTCTGAGCAAGGCAGTATGGTTAGTTATTGCTAGTTAGGCATAAATAGCTTGTTTAACTGAAGCTTTTTCCTGTACTTCATACAAACTGGAAAATATGCAACACATTTTTATGTACAATATTTGTCCCTTTAAATTAATAGTATGCATTTTTTCATTTTCTCTCTTCTATTCACTGTAGTAGTTATTCTTTTAACCTTTCCAGTATGTGGTTTTTATGTGGTTTCTCAAAAGAAAGTTGAATTTGGGGAAATTTTCTCGATACTGTACAAAATTGCACAATAGCTGCTAAGTTACAGATAATATCGTGTTTCTATCAGATCACACTGCAACAGCCAGATTCAGAGAAACTCAGTTGGAGAATAAACCTGAAATAGCCTTTGTGGAATGTTTACAATGTTCCCTATATAAATGGGGAAAAAGAAAAGCACTGTAAAATCCACAGTCTGTTCACTATATGCTGGAGTTCAAGGATTTCACTTCAAATACCCCTGCACTCAGTTCCAGAGGTGAAAGCCAAGCTCTCTTTATTTCACCTAGATCAAACCTTCATTCATCACTCTACTGCAATAGAGCTACATGGATTTCTATGCATTAAGAGCCTTCTGTGGTCACTGAAAAGGAGCCATTTTTTCTCCTTTATTAAAAGGAAGGCAAGCTAATTAATTAAGATGAAAGAAAGGCATGTATTATTTCTCCATCTACTGCAAGCTTTATAGTTTAACGATGCATGGAGAGATTTGCATGTTGAGATCTGTAAATCCGAAACGAAAATTCAAATGCCTAAGCAATTCTCTCAGTGTACCACAAATATCTAGAAAAATGCCTGGTTTTCTGTTTTCAATATATTCCAATATCACATTTCTGAGAACTGCTGGACGCAGAGCCTAGAGGACATGCTGTTCCTGCAGATCCCACTCTACAATACAGCGAAGACATTTCTATTCTCTTTTACTATACTACCTACTATTCCCTGTTATGGAAGCAATATATCTCTTTAATATAAATAAGGTTTTATAGAGGAAAAACATCACCTGGCACTTGGGCTATAACCATCTGAATGGTCCAGAGAATCAGAGAACAAGGCTTGGTAGTAAGTATTTTGAAAGACAACTATCCCACATGACAAGGAAACTAATTCAAAAAACTTATATTCAGAAACAGAAAAAACCACATTGATTTAGACTTAAAATGCAGCTTTTTCTTAATAAATAGTATGTTTGTCTGAGGCTGGAAAGTATGAGTTGCTTAGAAAGGACACTAAAACAGCACACAAGGGAGAACTTGTGGAAAGGGCAGGTTAACTAATGCTAAATGATAGCTCACTCCCCCTAAAGACAGCACAAGATTCATTCAACAAGTGAGCTAGGGATTAATTTATCCCTGCAATGGACTAGTGACCATGTATGCTCACTCCACCTGGACATACTGACCAGTTTTCAAGGTTTTAAATATAAAGGACAACAGTTCCCCATCACCTTTTTGAGCCGGCTTATTCAGTTATTTTAAAATATCCTTTTTTTGTGAGCAGCTTTGCATCCTTCTACTGTAGTGTTTTATCTCAGATCCAGAACGCACTTCAGAAGAGCTTTGGTTCACATGGTAGAGCTGTCTTAAAATGTATGAGATGGGTTTGGTTTAGATTAAATCAAACCAGTAGATGTGCTCCATAAGCAAACCATGAGCTCTCCAGCTGCTAATGGGCATCCAGCCTACGGAACATGACTGCAGGTGCTCCCTGTAGTGCTTACAGTTGGGATGCTATATCCTCAGCATTAAAATCCACTCTCTGATACATTCTAATTGGACAGCAGCACTTGCTATGGCAAGTATTTAAATGCACACACGCATTCAGTGTATTTGCAGTACAAATAAAAAAGCAAAGTAACAAAGATAAAAGTCTTGGCAAAATGACCCTGTCTTCATACCTATGACAAGGATAATTTTTGGTCGCGGTCTTGCAGGATCAAACACATCATACTCCTCAATTAGCTCAGCAGTTTCAGAGAGGTCGGTGTCACTTTCTATCGAAAACTGCTGGATTGGAGGGAGCCGGTCGTACCGTCGGTATGGGAAGTTAGAATTGTCAGGCATCACTGTAAAATAGTAAGATAAACTGGGAATTGTGGAAATACATGGAAAACTCAAAATCTATTGTGAGCACAGATTTCAGTAAGTAAAATAAATTAACATAAAGTATAAAATCTCCTAATTTTACAATGTGCTTCCTGTTGCTATATTAAATATTCCTTGTCTCTATTCAGCTGAGTTATTAAATTGGAACCCACTAGAAGTCAGTTTTCTTTGGTGTTTCTTTACAAGCACATCAGCATTTCTGTGCAAATCTGCCCATAGCAGCCAGAGTTCGGCGGTGGCCTCTGAGATGAAAAGCCTTGTATTGTGCAGATAACCTGTACTATTAAGCAGAACACTTTTGGTGATACATCGTGTACAGAGAGATAGAGATAGTATTCTTGCTAATTAGTTTAATGAAGTGCTGGATGGCAAGGAAGAATAACTATGGCAACTGAAAGATGAACTAATTATTCTTTGTTAACATTACAAATAAAATAATTGTAGGTATTGGTATGACATTAGCTTAGATTTTGAGAGATGCACCTCTTTCTAAGAGTTTATCACATTATATGTAGCGAATTAGCACGTAGTTCTATTATAAACTAGAAAAACAACCTATTATGACAGCATGGAAGTTATGTACATCACCCATAAGGACCAGCTGAAAATATAAGCCAACTGCAGTCAGCTTTGCCCCTATATTTGCAAATGTTTTAGGTCAGATATGAGAAATCTCTCCACTAATGTGTTAAACAATTATCCAGCAAACATCCATCATTAGGCTGCAAAATGATCACAATTTCCTCTCCTGCACAGCAGCCGTTATGGGAGGAGAAAAACAAACGCCAAAACACAAGGAAACAGAATCCTTTGAGTTTGTTACCTAAGGCAAATCAGAATGAGGCACCATCTGCTATAGAAGTACGCATAAAATAATTCCATAGTGGATGTAAAACCACCCATAGTACAGGAAATAGGAGCATGTTTATACTTAATACATTACCATTCCTGAAAAAAGACCTCCTGGACTGTCCTCCATTGAGTGGGGGCAGTGTCTTCTTTTCCGGGCTGACAAAAGTGTCCCATTTCACTTTTTCTGACCCTCCAAGTTCTCTCACTTTCTGCAAACAACTTTCCAAATATTCAATTGGGTCATCGGGTTTGTAACACATTAATCCATTCAACAGACTCTGCAACATAATATCAGAGATACACACTGTAATGACAGATGTCAGGAAAGAACATGCACTTTTACGTTGCACTGAATTTTACTTGACACAGAGAACCCCATATTCCTTCTAGATTCGGACTCTCCATTTCAGGCCAATGTGTGAGACTGAGGCCTGCGAAAAGCATATGATTTTGGTTTGCTGGTATCACAAAAATGATTCAGAACAGGAAGCTCGTGGCTCTGTCTTTGTATTTGTCTGTTTGCACTGTAACAACAACTGAAAATAGTAAAAAAGTTCCCTGCGTTTTTCTTAGAACTACCACGGGCAAACATATGCAGAGCAATGCACAAGCCAGGCAGTCCCAGAAGTTGCACCTTCTGTGTCACTTATTAGAGCACTACACCATATCTTTTCCGTATGGACCAGTGCACTCACAAGTATCTTATCCATATTCTTGAGTCAACACTTAAATAATGAAAAAAAAAAAAAAAGAGAAATATTCAAATATCAACTTGAATCAGTATTAGAAGGAAAAAACCACCACAACCCAAACCCAAAGTTCATAGGTGTTTCCAGATTTAACTGACCAGAATTTCTCAGTCATTAGAAAATTCCTGTCTACACTATTAATTCTGCACCCATCATATCTATGAGCATTATGAGGAGCACGAGAGAAGGAATGCCAATGCCAGGCCCTCTTCTGACGCATGGTAATTGATCTTCCTTGACAAAGTGATACATAAGTCATCATCTCACCTCTCCATAAGACAACTGCATCCAACCTTCTCTTAACAATAAATGTCTTTCAGGATGATTTCTTAATTTTTGTGCAACTTGAGGGTCACTGTTAGTAATAAACATCAATAGCTCCAGTTCAGGGTTTGCTCAGCTATTTATCTACAGTTTACACAGTAGTTGTTCTTTACACACATTTTTATTTATAATATAGGATATAATGTCTATGTGTCTATACCTGTATTGCACTGTTTAACTGGTAACAGCCATTAGCCATATATTTTTGCAGAAGATATGCAGCATTTTTTACAAATTGCCAGCTCAAGTGTTGAGCCTTTACAGAAAACCAGTTTTGTTGCCTGCATCTTTTGTTAAACCATTACAATCTAAATGTTCTAGGAAAACATCAGCATGGTTTATGTCCTGTGATTTTCAAATACATAAAGAAATGCCTAGCTTCAGAACAGGCTGGGGAACATACATATGTGTCTCTGCCTATGTGTGTTTTATCCAGATGGCTGGATGTCTGATTCCAGGAAAAAAAAAATTCCACATTGCACAGAGAAGTAATTATAAACCATTAGCAGCAGGTAACTTGTAGGAAGCTAAACAAAACCGCACTAAACAGTTGTGCGCTGTTTTTTTTTTCTCTCCAAGACTGATGAAAACCTGGAGCAAACCTGAAAGGTAACCCCTGCCTGGATTCCTCGGCAGAGCGGTCCGGGGGTCTTCTGCCCTGCGGACACGCAAGTTCGGTCCCTCCGCAGGCGGCTGAAGGAGGGCAGAGGCAGCCGCCCGCTGCGCCGCGGAGGGGCGCGGCCGCCTGGCTGCCTGCGCGCCCGCGGAGGCTCACGGCAGGTGAGCACCGAAAAGCCGCTTCCCCGGCCGGCACCGCGGCCGGCAGCTGCCACCCGGCTTGCGGGCCGTTGCCGGGCGGCCCCGGGAGCAGCGGTCTCCCGGCAGCGCCCCCCGGCCCGGGGTGGGGGCCAGCCCTCCGCGGCGCGGCTCCCCAAGCAAGGTACGCGTGGCGCAGCCTCCTCTACTGCTCCGTCCTTCCATCCACCTTCAGCCCGACACGGGGTCCCAGCGCGGAGCAACCCCCCCGACGGGGCGGAAAACGCTCCCTCCCTTGCCCCCCTCTCCTACCTCGAAAAGCTGCGGGATCTCCCTGCGGGCCAGATACTCCTTCGCCTCGCCGGCGCTCATACCGCCAGCCGGGGACGGGGGCGCCGGCGGGGCGCGGGTGGGCAGCGCCGAGCCCCGCGCACGGCACGGCGCGGCGCGGCGGTGCAATGCGGGAGCCTCGGCGAGGCTTCCGCGGGCGGGCGAACCGGGGCGGGGGGGTGGGGAGGAGGGAGGCAGGCTGCCCGCCTCCCCGTCCCCGTTGCACGGAGGGAACGAGAGCGTGCGCAGGCTGCCGGGGAAAGTTTCAGGGGTGCCTGCGGCGAGGCACCGAGCGGAGGCGGTGAGGGGTTGTGCGTGGCTGTGAGCCGCGGGCACGGTGCCCCGGGAGAGATCGGACCCCGGTGCCCCGGGAGGCACCGTCTGCTTTCGCCCCGCTCAGCCGCATCCGCACGCGGGGAAGGCAGTGGCCGCGAGTGCGGGCAGGGCTGTGCTGTGCAGGGGTGCAGTGCAGAGGTGCTGGAAGCTTCCCGGTCTTGGTGCGGTCTCTGCCCTTGGCATCGGATTTGGGGACAGAGGCATTTCACATGCTTTGGGGTGGTAAAAGACCATGAACTGTGAGCATTCATGAGAATATGGAACCATCAGGTCACCAGGAGAGACCTAAAGACGTCTCTGGTCCAACCTCCTGCTCAGAGCTCTTGAGGTCATACCAGGTTGCTCATGTCCTTAGCAAAGCCTCCAAGGATGGAGCCTGCTAAACCTCACTGGGCAACCTATACTTGCCTGACCTCCTGGTGAAAAGGTGTTTTCTGTTCAGTTAGCATGTCCCTTGTCTCAATTTGTCTTTTGCCCACCACTGTGATGAGCCTGGCTCCATCCTCATGATAACCTCCTCACAAGCATTGGAGACCTGTTGTTATTTCCTCTCTAAGCCTACCACAGGCTGGACAAGCCCAGTTCCTCAAGGGCACATGCTCTCATTTCTAACCATCTTTGTGCCTGTCCACTCAACTCACTCCAGTTTATCAACATCTCTGTCTTACTGGGGAGCCCAAATGGGATGCATTATTGTAGACGTGCTGTGAGGAGTACTACATAGGGAGGGAACTTTGCTGATATTCTGTAGCAAACTGAAAGAGTACATTATTTCAGTTGCTTAGTTGTACTATATCAAGTCTGATGTTCCAATTAGATTTTACTTTTGTTGATTATCTTTTCTAACACAACATCCATGTAGTTTCACTGATGCACACCCTAACAGAAGTGGCTTACGTAAGCGTAAGCTTGTAAAAAACATGAACTTTCCCTATCTCAGTATTTTTCAGACATAGGATAGGTCTTCTTAGGAGACCTTTCAGAAGCTTCTCCCCCTTGTGTGTGATTTGTGGAACAATAGCCGTTGACAAGCTTCTCCTTCTCAGCTGAAGTAATGTTTTGCTGCTTCTATGCTTAAATTGCCCTGCCTCCAGCTTTTTATGTAGACACTTTTTCTCCTGGAGAGGCTTCTAGTCCTTGCTTATTCTCCAAACGGCTAAACGCTGCCCCGGGGCAGCCCCATGATCCTCTGACAAATTGGACTGGAAGGATTTCCAAGTGACCCAGTGAGACCCAGAAACTTCCACTTGAAGGGCAGCCACTAACATCCCTTCGCAGCAGTCCACTGATGGATGGCTTATTCTCCACTTCAGCTGAAGTGTCTCAGGAAAGAAGTTTTTAAGATCCTTTCTAGCTTCATTTTCTATGAATCCAGGGTGTCCACTTAGGGGTGTTGCAGTAATGTCTCTGAATTGGGCACCTCTCATGTTTAAGGAAGACCTTAGTATTCACTGGAGAGTTTAATCAGCATTCATTTTCTCAGCTGTCTTTCTCACCCTCCCATGAGCTCTGGATGTGGCTTTAACCTTACTTTCCCTTGCTAAGATTTTAATACAACCCAAGTTTTGATTGAGTACAATAAAATAGAGTAGGCTCCAATGACCTAATCAAAAGATAGGACATATAAGTGCTTTTAAAATACTTCAAATAAAGCTTGACAAGAGGAAGAATGAATTAAATTGAATAGATATTTTCTTAAAATAGGATCTTTTCTAGGGAGGGCTAATGGAAGAAGCCATTCTATTTAGGAAGGCAGAGCTGTGGTTTTAGCATTTTGAGGTTTTGATGTTTGGGGGTTTTTAGTTAATCCAAAAAAAATTAGCTCTGTTATCATTGTCTCAGACAAATTCCATTTATAGGCTTTTCAGCATATCTAACATTTATGGATAA
The DNA here is from genome assembly GCA_020800305.1 of Porphyrio hochstetteri. Taxonomy (NCBI): domain Eukaryota; kingdom Metazoa; phylum Chordata; class Aves; order Gruiformes; family Rallidae; genus Porphyrio; species Porphyrio hochstetteri. Next base: position 13,365,970 of record CM036912.1, on the reverse strand, counting down.
ATTAGTATGTTGCCCAATGTCATGGATTGATAGAGAAAGATACTTCCTTTCACATGCTTTCCATGGCATCTTCCTCAGGAATGTGAAAAATTATTGTGTGAAGTTCTGTCTGAGATGCTTGGTTTTTAGTGTAGGCATTTTGCTGGTAGATAATTCTAACAGAAAATAAAAATTCTGACTGTTCTGCCATAAAACCATTATCATTATGCACATATAAATTAGTGTTCAAAAAAGAGTGATTTCGAGCTAATCTGATTTTTGTTGGACAAAATAAAATTCTATGTTGCAGAAATTACCACCTCAGAAAAAATATGGCCATTTAGGAAATCTGTCAGACTGAATGTGTGAAATCTATCTAGAAAGGATATTTTTGGATCTAATAATATGGTACCTCCTTCTAGAAGTAATTTGTTATGTGTTTGCCTTTGGCAAAATCCCCACATTGAAGCAGGGTCACAGGTGGATGCTTCTCAAAGGCTCTGAAGAGCATTGGCAGCAATGGACTAAGAATATGTTAATTAAATATAAAGCTGGGTTATTTGTCATTTCATTCCATGTATGTAGGTAACATAAAGGCAGCTGTTAGAAGGCTAGCTGTTTGTCATTGAGCAGTATCTGATGAAAAGTGTGGATGGAAATGACGTGGTCTTACAGCCTTAGGAAACAGCAGGGAATGCAAAAGATGTTCCCAGAAATGGGAACATGCACTTGACCTCCTGAGCACTGAAGGTACAGGCAGATCTTTGTGGTACCCGGGTATGGCTGAAGGATCAAATTAGTTATACTGCTACCACTGCCTCCTTCTGCAGAGGGAGAAGCTACAGTAGGAAGAACAAAATTTTGCTATTAAAGTGATAATGGTTCTGGAAAGTCATCATGAAAACTTCTTATGGATCCTATACCATTGGGCCAATTCCATTTTCGTCCTCGTTTTCTCCTCCAGTAAATACATGAAGCAGAACTGATATGAAATTAGTATGGGATCAGCTGGAATATGCTGTTCGGGGCCTTCTCTTCTTCTTGGTTAAACCAATTACCTTACACCCATAGCCTTCAGTCAAAGCTTAATTAGGTTCTATGTTTCCAAAAATCACTTCAGAATCCCCCAGTATTTATGTGTCTTCTAGTTTTTTTGTCTAGTGTCTGTGCAAGCACTAGCGGCTGTCATTTTTCACTAAGCTGCTGCTCTGCTAGATGTCATTATTAAATCAGAACCAATGTCCTTGGATTGATGCATTTATACAGGCTGGTGCAAGGTATGTGGAAAGTCTGATTTTGTAGATTCTGTAAGTTAAAAAAATGATGTGTAGCCTTTTTAATAGAATATGCTGAATTATATGCTTCTGATCAAGAAATAATATGCATTTTAATGTAAATGCAGAATTTATGTACAGCCCTGTACTATGCCTACTGTGGCATAAATTAATCCAAGACTGCTAAAATGATCTTTTCATTTTAATGAGAAACATGTTTCTGAACTTTTGCTACAGCGCTGTTAACAGGGTTTTTTTTAAACCTGCAGTTTTCCTTCCCCTTTCTTGTCTGCTTTGCTTAACCTTTTATTTTTCTTTTCTACTGCTATCTAAACATCTTACTTAAGTGAATTAAATCACTAATTGAAAGGTAGTGAAAATTCTACCTAGAAAAATTTAATCTCTGGATCTAATTTTCACCAAGTCCCAGAACTGACATTTATGTAAATTTTGTGGACACTAAGATGAGTAAAGCTTGGGAGGGAAGAAAGAAGGTTGGTGCTGCTCAAAAGTTTGAGGGTGTATATTTCAGTCTACTGAGGGCAAAATAAAAATGCTGTGATCACTCCTTAACCTTTGTTTTGATAAACTACATAGCTTTAGTTTTTGTTTTCCAATTACAGTGTAATCCTTCTTGTGTCTCTTCCCTGAACTCCTTCCAGTTTATCATCAGGCATCTTCGGGGAAGGCATCAAACAGAACATGCTGTTCCAGAAACAGTCCCACCAGTGTCAGGTACTGATGTGCTTCAGCCTTCCTAGAACATCCTCACAGTCCTCATTCTGTTGTTTTCACTGAGAGAGGTGACATTTCTGCCCTGGCCTTGGTGTTGCAATGGGATTCACCTTTATAGCTGGTTACCTACCAGGCTTCCAGCAGCTCCACCTGCCACTTTATTTTCTCACATAGATTCCTCCACTGTAGGATCAACACCTGCTCTTTATTCTTTGATCTATAAGTTAGTACATTTTACCAAGAAGTTAGCTTGCTCAGTCCCAATAAGATTTCCCCTTTGTGAGTTACCAGTCCCTAGTCTTTGTTATCTGCCAGAAGTAGCAGTGATTCTTTTTTTAAAAATCAATAAAACTGCCATACAGCACATGGCCCAAACACAGCTCCCATGGGACCAAACCAGAAACACAATATTCCCCATTTACACTTCACTTTGGAGACCAATCAATTGGTCATTAAATGGATTAATTTTGATTCATTCAGGTTTCCTAAGCAAAATATCCTGCAGCAATAAATAAATGCCTTCAGATCAGCCCTTTTTACTTCATCAGCCAAAACAGTCCTTCTCAAATAATTATCTGTGGATATACCTGAGAGGATCTATTTTCAAACCCTGGCGTTGACTAACCTTAATTAAACTCCATATAAACAGTATTCCAGTAAGTTCTTGCCACTTCTGGGTTTTTTACCTAATTCCTTGCCAGATGGACAGGCCTGCAATTCCCTGTGCCCCCACCCTTTTAAAGTTCTGGCCTAACACATTCCCAGCATGCAAATATTTCATGGGGGTCTCGGAGGCCCAAAATGTCCTTTCCAGCTGTTTTCAAACTCCAATACAAGTTAGTTAACCAAATATACAGATTCACTTGGTGTTTTTTAGTGGCTACTATTTATAAAACTTACCTGACTACAAGTGTAAGGAAGAACGTTTCATTATCCTCCTATGGTATCATTACATCATCTCATTAATTCTCTATACACAGAACAGAAATATTTTTGAAGGCTTCCAATTACTTTTGTTATATTTATGCAAGCATCTTCCAATAACGCTGTTAGGATCCTTTTTTTTTCTTCTCAGAAAAACAGCACTTGTAGATGCTGTTCCATCCCTCTGGCCATTGGGGTTTATGTCATTTAGTTTCCCTTCTTTTTTTTTTTCTTACAGTTTTTAAATTTCTCACATATAGTTCCTGCAACTTCAAATATTTGCTACAGATGTTATTCTTATGTATCTTTATTTTCAAGCAAAATTAGTGCTGTCTCTTTTTTTTGTCTTTTTTTTTTTCTTAGTCATAGGCTGTTGCTGTTTGGGCTGTTTTGTTAGCATTTCTTAAGTAATTCCTAGTTGTCATACATGTTTTTCTATTTAAGTCCTTAGCCTCGATCTGGCTCCTAGTAATTAGATAGTATGAGGATATTGTACAGGCATTTTGTAACTTAATAAATTCAAGGTTACCACCTCAGGAAGTCCTTAAGCCTCAGGCAGATGAAAGGCAGGAGATCCTGTAGAGGTTTTCCTTGTTTCCAACTCAGACTGTAAGACAGCTGGTCACTAGTGGTGAAAGCACAGACTGTCAGCTTACACAGACTTTCAGTCTGATCTTTTACAGCTTCCTGACGCTTTTTGCTTTTATTTTATGTCACTTAAACAGAAAGTCCCTCTCCCAACACATACACACATGTCCCTACACACCCCCAGCTCCTCTGTGTTACAGAAATTGCTTTTTGGGAGGGTTATTTTATTTTCCTCAGTTACCATTTTCCAGTAACTGATTAATAAACGCTCCAAATAATTTGATACCGAATTTTCAGTGACTCAGATGTGCTGTGCTATCTTTCCCAATAAAGTCTTAATTTCCTTGCCTTTTCATCCTAAGGATCCAACCACAGATTTGAAGGTCCTAACCTATGAATTGTCCCCAAATAGATAACTGACAATAAAGCAATTTCAGTTCATCTTATTTACTTTTTATGAACTAAGGAAATTTGGGTAGCTGTAGGAAAAAAAACCAAACACAAACAAACAGAGCACAATTCAGTTAATAACACAGGCTTGAACTTAATGATGACTTGTGCATGGTCATGGGGTACAGAAAGTAATTCAAGACCAGCTTGAGCGTAAGATTGTTTGAAAGTGTGACTCCCTGCTACTAACTGTTTGGGTTTTATTTCGGTGGTATAATGGACCTGTGCCTTATGACACTATTTCTATAATGTGTTATTCAGTCACAGAGCAAAAATCTTCCCTACTTGAACATCACCTTGATACAAAGTACAGGTCTTGAAAAGATGAGCCTCTTGGTAATTTTTCTTTAATAGAAAGTTAAATGTATTTAAAATAGTGCCAACATCCTATCATGATTTCAGGATTTCAGGCTTAGCTCACATGAGTAACCTTCAACATTTTTTGATACTTGTATCTTTACGGTGGCACAACACATTGTAATATCAAATAATAGAGAAAAAGGTGCAAGTCAGTTTGATTTAAGCTTTTTTTTTTTTAACCTAGAGTCTTGAAGGATTCCTGGCTGGGCTTTTTTTCAAGTAGGAAAAGGCCCACAGGTTATTTACAAAGAGATTTGTGTTTTGTTGTAGTCAAACAAAAGTAGTATTAATTTTGTTTAGGTTGTGTGGCAAAAAAATAAAAGAATAAAAGAAAAGGGAAAAAGTCTTGTTTAGTGACATCACTTTTTTTAATAATTAGGATTCACACAGGAATAATGTCAGCATGTGCTTTTGTTGGGAGTGATCACGTCAGTATCTGCAGTGTTCTGGTACAAGAAGTCACCTATTCCCACATTCTGTGTGTCTCCAGTATTTGCCACAAGGCAACAACTGTCAAAATGTCAGCCAGCCACTGGTGTTTGTTGTTTTGTTGTTAAAGAACATTGTTTATTAGAGTTAAAGCTCTGTTTTTCATAGTTCATAATGCAGAGGGAAATGACTGTCCAAACCCTCTATTCTAAACCCAGAAAGGCTATAACTTAGGCAGGTGTTAGCTCATAACTCTGACTTCTATTATAAGGAACAAAGTTTTTGTGGGGGGAATTTTAATTTTGATTGAGTTAAATTGATCCTCAACAACCTAAGGTTCTTGAACTCATCCACTGAACTTCTTGTTCTTGCATCGCAATGAATAGAATTCAATATATAGAGATTAAAATATGCACATTACATAATAATCAGACAAAAATCAGAATATAGAACAGGAGCAAGATAAAGAAATTGCATCTTAATGATGAGATGAGTTGAAAGACAACATGATAGAAATTGGCAAATGTTTTAACCATGGAAATGTTTAAATATTAATTCAAAATTCATCCTGACTTTCTGCTGACGTACAAGAACATTGCCTGAATTTAGTCACTAACTTCAGTGAATGCTTTCTTGACAGCATAACAAATGAGAATTGGATCAAACACCTGTTTTCAGTAGAAGATGACACCCTGCCAGATGGCTTATTAGCAAAGATAACAGAACAGTTGATGAAATTGTCATATGATAGTTGAACTCAGATTCAGAAAGCACGGGTTGAAAACTTTTGGCTAAATGGAAGAAGAGTTTATCCTGAGATTGGATAGAGCCTGATGCTGAGTAGTTCTAAATTTGAAATTACTAATGCTCATCAGCACTTCTTGAATCACTGAGATGTTTTTTTCTTGTCTTGCTACCCAATAAAACTAAGTAGCTGTTCAATTGCAGTGCTGAACAGGACCCTTGGCCCTGTCTTACTAATATCTTGTAAGAGATGAGGCAGTTGTGTTCTGGAAAGCAAATATACTCTGGCTGGGTGCTGGAGTCATGACACAAGGCAGGATTTGGGAGAGGCTTCTTAAGGATAGCTGTTTTCAGGAAAGCTCACAAACTTCTGCTCCTCTGTAAACTTATCTCAAGAGGCAGATTACTACTAAATGACGGGTGAACATGTGACAAACTCTGTGACTGCAGCTTTCATATGTATTCATAAATGTTCAGGAAAAAACAATTAAAAATATTTTGACTCCTGTGTATTTGAAAAAGCAATCATGCTTCAAATGTTTTTCTTTGTCTATTCTGGATCCTTGTGGGTTCATGAAGCAGGCCTTGGTAGCTTTATTTTCCTTTTATTCAAGCTGTGCTGTAAAACTGGATCACTAATATGTTCCTAATCACTAATATTGCTGCCTTGAAATTTGCAGTCTTAAAAATGTCTTTCACAGTGCTCAGTGGGACAGTGAGGAACTAAGATGTTATTAACTTTACCATGTGTTTGAATATTTTCTATCTGATAAATCAGAAATTAATTTATTAGCAATCACACCAATGACTTGGTAGTATTTGGGAAAGTTCTGAATATTTAAAAATCTCTTAAACTACAGCTAAATGACGTCCACATCAGGTTTGGACAGAATTTTTAAAATTACCCTGTAGTGTAGCTGACATTTTATTGTTCTATATAAGTTGATTGACAATTAATGATATTATACTGCATTTTCCTGGCTTTCTGCTGGAACTTGTTTTTCACTCAGCCTCTGGGCTAAAGAAGAGATAATCATGACTTGTAGACTGTACAGCTTACCTAGCTTGTTTCTCTTATGGAAACGGTGTTATGAGCAACTTCTGAGAAAAAGACTGATTTTACCATTGAATATTTCTAACACATACACACAAATGTGTCCCCTTCCAAAACAATTTTTTCATTTATGAACCTATGAAGATTTCCTCTGAGAGAGAAAATACATTTGGTTTCTAGAATTCTGAGCAGATAAATAGTCTAATGAATGAATTTATTTTGCAGAAGGATTTGAAAACAAATATGGCAATTTTAAATCTTCATAACTAAATACAGAATTACTGAAATAAATAGAAAAGATGGTTTATACTGTTCTGGTTCCTAGATGAGTATATAAGGCAGGCAAAGTATGTTCAGCATCCTTAATTTTAAATACTCTTGTAGAATCTTGTGATAAATATCCAGCCACAGGAAAGAATCTGTATTAAAAATGTTTTTCATGACATGATAATATACAACAACCAAAACCACTGAAAATGTTTTCTCTAACTTGCAGAAATGAGCAGGCAAACAGAATCAGATGAAAGAGCGAAAACGAATGTGGAGTGCAACACCCAAAATTTTGGAATAGGGTTTAAAGTCTCCTGGTTTCAATATGACATGAAATTAACACTGTATCCTTCTTTCAGTAAGAGGTGCCATACAGATGCAAAGCATTTACTATTTTTATATTTAGGAAAGTCAAACAGTTATTTTTATTCCAAAGCTAAGTAGCAAGTGAAGATATGTACCCTTGACCTCCTGTCATGATTGTGATGCCATTATTTTGGAAAGAATAATCTTTATATGTTCTTTTTAAAGTGCTGTTTGTGAAATTTCAATCTGTAATTCTTGCAGTCCACAAATAGAACATACCTTGCCATACCTGCAATATATATATATGTGTGTGTGTGTATATATATATGTAATTTTCTTGAGTTATATGTTTATTATGAACATGCAGCTAATGGACTTTAGTAAGCAATATGTATTTGACACGCTTAAACCATGGATCTTTCTAACAAAAGCTTGGGTTGAATGACTTGAGAGTTCCAACGGAAAGATTCTTCTTTTCCCATTGATTAATCCATCGGCACAAAGTCATATTCTCCAGCCCAGAAAGCTAATAACCTGTTAAAAAAATGAAAAGAGGAAGTCCCAAATGCAGATTTAAGCCACCTTTATAATCTTCGGAATCTCAGACAAGCACATATTCAATTAATCCCTGGTCAGCTTTGACTTAGGCTGTGCTATTTGGGCTTTTGGGCCAGCGAGCTGTAGGGAGTTTGGCTGTTTCACTGACCCTGAACTTACTCCTTTGGGCTGGGTCAGGGTGATGAGGCAAAAGCCTGCTGAAATTGCCACACAAACCAGTCTACAGAATGGGGTACGTAGAAAGCTCTGGTGCTTTAAATCTTTAATATGTAAACACCTAGTGGTTCATTTTTAGTAAAGTATTTTTAGTAATTTTTTTTAAAGTGCAAGGTTTTTTGTTGTCATTTTGTGTTTGCTTTTTTCCCCCCAGCATTTACATATTATTATAATGAGAAAAATTTTGTTTAAGGAATTCATTGATAACTATCAAAGAGCTAAAGTACAGGAAGATGATTTTTGCTGAGATAATACTTTCACAAATGCATCCATTAAGGTACTGATTAGTTGAAATTGATTGACTGATTGGGGTCTTTTCTCCATATAAAAATCAATCACCTCAAATGAACATGTAAATTTGAACACCTATCTTAAAATGTCAAAGGTCATTAACTGCAGTAAACATATCTATTACATGAAAATGTGAAAGCTATTTAGCAGCTAAAACAGTTCAGGTCATAGAACAGGACAGATACCTGGAAACAACAGGCACATATTCATATATTGATGATTCTTGTTATCACTAGGGCTTTCTCTTAATGGCCTCTCAGCTAGAAAAATCTCATCCGGAGACACTCCTTAACACAAAGATAAAGGCAGGTGAAAGGTAGCATTGGGATTATTTTATTCATGAGAGAGTTGCAGAACAACATAGAAAATCTTCCATAGATTTTATAACTGAACGCATTCTCCTGTGGGCAGTTCTCTTCTGTTAGCTCGATATCCTCATCAAATTAGGCCACGCAATTTCGCTTTTAAGAAGGAAAGTTTTTGGGGGTTTGCCTAGTCACCAGTTTCTTGCTGAATGTGTTATTTGGTTTCAAATAACACCATTCTTGCTGAATGTGTTATTTGGTTTCAGCCAGACTTTCTGCTTAGGAATAGCCCATTTAATCTTTTAAGTAAGATTCCACCTTGCAATGAGTGCTAGGACTGTGACTCTGAAAGGCTTTTTGCTGACTTTCTACACAAAAGGAAATTTCAACAAGACTGCATTTTTATAAATCATAGCAAAATCTGGCTCCCAAGAACTATGATTTCAATTTATGGAGTCATTCTAGCGTTTCTGCTTGGGAACAGCTTCCAGTAAATATGCTCAAAGGAACAGGTACTTTTAATTTCAAAGAGCTTGGAGTTAGAATTTATAGTGTGTTGAAAGATAGTCTGTGTAGTTAGTTCAGCATGAGTACTTTCCACCTGATCCATAGCAGCTTTTACAGCATCCTGATAAATAAAGCTAAAGAGGGAACCAAACACTCTGCTTTAGACAGTTTGAGTAGTTGGGGAAATTATTAAGGTTTGCTGATACATTGAGACTTTTGTCTACTCTAAAAAGTACAAGGGGGCTTTTGTCTAGAAATTTTTTTGGCTTTTTTGATCTCCTCTACCCCATAACTCCCGGTGAAAAAAATTGCATACTTCCATTTTTAAAAATTAAATTATTCCTTCTGTGGAGAATATTTCTTTAAACTTCTTAATGGCCTATTCTTGGATTTGTCTTAAATTTTCTTGTTTTCTACTAATCAGTTCTAATAACATTTCTGTGCTCATCACATGGTGATCTACATAACCTTTCCTGGCAATTTACTGGATTCAGTTTTAGTCACTGTTCAAATACTTAATGTTAATCAATGTTATTGTACTTGGTATATGAATAACCTTTAAAGTTGACTCAGCACTCATTGTATATCTTATTTCTAATACAATTTCCATAATATTAAATTGAATATTTTTTCAGGTAAAGCTGTGCATTCAGCCTTTAATTTTCAAAACTTTTGTGTTTGTTTTCTGATATAGCTGATGAGTAGTCCTCAATGGGGTAAAAAACCCTGCTTGCAAATGTAGAAAATCACTTGGCAGATGAAAGGATATATTCAGATTGCAGGCTGTCGAGCAGTCTAAGAACACATGCAATTGTTTTAAGTAATGGTTTGGGAGCTAAAATGAATCCAACAGCACCACAGCCCTTTGAGTTAGTTTAACCAGCAGCGCTGAGACTACTTCAGCTCGATCACGACAGGAAGGACTTTTCCAAGACATTCAGATACTGGTCGTGCTTGGGACATGATGGATTTATCACAGAGATGTCAGAACTGGTAGTGGAATAAAAATGTGTTAGATCCACTGCATGAAATCAAGAGTAAAACTATGGCTATAAACTTAGCTTTATTTAGGGCAATTAAGATTCTTATCTTGCTCCTAATTAAGAAGCCCATGAATTTTCTATTTGAGAATGAATCCTTTTGAAATATTAATGGAAAAATACAACAGAGAGGGTAATTTTAATTTTTTTACTGCTTTTTTTAAACTTATTTTGTTATTTTTGTAAGTGAGAAACTTTTTTGTCAAAAGTTTTCAGCATTTCTTCTATTGAGAAAAATATTTATGCACTGACACCAGATGTGATGTGCATTCTTATTTCATGACTCCCATTACACCTAGCAGCCCAGACTAACTCAGCTCACCTGTGCTGGCTGCTTGGGAAGGTTGACTCTGGCTTGGCCAGAAACAGGACACTAACAATCTATGTAAACAAGCTGCCACTGCTTTTTTGTATTTTATTTATTTTATCAACAGGATAAGATGTTGGAATGGTTTCTAACCTTATGTCTTCTGAGGATAAAGTACTGGCTTGTTACACAATTCAATGTTATGTAAGCTCCATGCCTGGTGATATAAACATCATTAATGACAGAACAGAACTGATGACAAGGTAAATGGTTAATTCATTAAGAACAAATGTCAACTGAATTTCATTGTAGGTTTCAAGGTTTTTGCCTGTGTTCTATTCGGACCTCAAAAGGCACTGTAAAAAATTATATCTATAATCTCACTTTGTAAATAGCAGTAAAAAATATTGTCTAGTTTGATTCTGATGTAGAGGTAAGCAACTTGATGCTGCAGATGAACAAAAGCCTAGGTTCTAATGTGCTTAACTAGTGTTCAAAAAGAATCTATTCATAAACACAGTTCAGTACCATTGTTTCAGCTCAATAATATTAGAAGCAAGACTTCTGTCAAGTTACTTGCCTTTGGAATTTCTCTATCTGTTACTCTCACTATATTATTTTTGCACACTTTTTACCAGTATTATTTCACTATTGTAAATGTTTTCAAAGTACAAACATTCTGTAGTCAAGCTACTAATAGAAATAGACAAAGCCCCAAATGAGTAAGATCGCTCATTAATTTGATTAGTGTTGCTTCATTCACGTTCTATATTTGAAGCTAGCCATTTTATCAGCTCAAATAACAAATTTCGGTAAACTTGTTTTAGTCGGTACAAATTTTTTAATCTATTGTGTTGATAGTCAAAATGAAGAAGTAAATCTGCTTTTTTTTTTCTGTGAGATAATATAGTTGAGCTACTATTGATGATTCCTTAAGAATCAGTCTTGTTGACTTCATTGCGAGAGTTCGTTTTTATTTTTCTTTTGGAAGCATAATAAATACTTATCTTCTACAGTAGAAAATTATTAGGCAGTACATGCAAGTCTGATAAAAACAGGAAAAAAACCAGAACAAGGATCAAGAGTATAGAAGGAAGTACTCTATGATACATATAGGTAATACAATCAAGGTTAATACCAACAAAATTAAAGATATGTCATTGGTATTTTTGGTATAGAGAAAATGTTTGTGGTCAAAAAGTGACAGGGAAAATCTAGCAGGTGCAAATCCCCATCTTAAGAGCTTATGGGGTAACACTTGGGATTGCTGCCCCTTCTCAGAGGAAGGCTAGGTTTGTTTGCTCCAGGCTGGAGAGGAGCAGGCTGGTGGATGGCTCTTAGAGGGCAATTTCTAGAAGGTCCAGGTTAGAGGATTAGGGCCTGAGCAACCTGCTGGAGGAAGAAAGAATCTGGAAGGGCACCAAGAAGTGCACCAGTTACGGCAGCTTTTTAAACAGTTGTTTTAATTAGAGATCATTTTGGTATACACATTTGGTGTCTTTTCTAATTACTGAGCATGAGGTACAAGAAACATTGTGGCAAAGGTCAATCCAAAGAGACTCAGAGCATGAACAATACTGTGACTAGCATAAAAACAAACCAGAATGAAGAAACTAAAGCAGAGAGCATAGAGCTTAATTTCTAGACAAAATTATCCCCGTACAGGCATGGAAGCTAGCACCAGGGTTGTATTGAGAACTGCCTAAGGGTATAAAGATGAAAAAAATGAAGGCAAGACTTTTGGTACTGTTTTTCTAGGGAAAGAAAGGAAAAAAGTGTTTAAAAAAGTGATACCACCTCCAGGAATAATGCCTGAAGCACTGGCACGCTCATGTGTGACTGATGAATACTGAAGCCTGTGAAAGAACGAGACTGTGAAGAAATAAAAGGCAGAAGTAGAAGAAATAGATCCATTAAAAAATAAACTTAAGTAGGCTAAGGGAATCTAGAAAGTGAATCAGAGACATCTAAAAATGTGAACTATGCAGTGTATTATGTGGCACATAAATCAGAAGGAATAATGATCATTCTTTTGGAATATTCCAGTGAGCTTGTGAAACCGATCTCACCCTACCTCTTTGCTGTCTCTGCCCTGGGATGGAAGGCAGCAATAGGACCTGAACACCTACAGTCACAGTAACAACTGCAGTGTGACTGTAGTTGATCCAAACATTGTTCATGCTGCAGCAGTCAGCATGTGACACAAGACTGATGAGTTTGCAGCTGTGCTTTGACATCAAGAGCCAGCTAAATCTTCCTGTAGAATGCAGAACCATCTACCTATAACACATGAGAAACAGCAGCAATATTGATTGACCCGACAAGTGTACTTAAACTATGCTGACTGTTGGTGAAACCTAGTATTTTAAATATTTTATTCCCTGTAAGTAATCTTTCATGTAAGGAAAATTTGCTACAGTTCATAATTGCTCAGCACAAGTGGCAGGTATCTGATTATAGAATCTGTAGGTGATAACTTATGTTTACATCATTCCAATACTACCTGACAAATTTTGAGTTCATTTTTTCCATTTCTTTTTTTCTTGTGTAGCTCATAATACACAGTGATGTTAAAAGAATGTTATTAAAACTGTGAAGTCAAGTGTGTCAGAAAATGACACAATTAAGGTCCCCTGTGATTAAAATTTCAGAAGCTTCATGAGTCTTTAAGTGAATAGGATGCTTTTAAGTTTTATTCACAGAAAAGTTGTTATTTACTTCTCATGTCAGGAATGTTCTTGGTAAGCTGAAGTTACCTTTTGGTAACATTTGACCTAATTTTTAATTCGGTACAAACATCAGGACTTACCCTTGGTTCAAAGATTCATCATACAGCTGATTACCTTATTTCTATGGGAAAAGCTATTGACCGAAACATATAATACCAAAGGATGAATTTTTGTAATAAATGCAAAGAACTAAACAGAAAGAAGTTCAAAGGTTGAGACCTTCTGTCACATGTTAGCTGACCAACTCCATGAGGTAATTAGGAGCTATCCAAGTTAAACTGCATTCAATCAACTCATCAGATTATAAAACTGCATGAGTAGATGTGCTGACAGATAGCTGCCTGTCCTTTAAAATTACTGATACATCTTGAACACATCTGAGAATGATCAGAGACCTAAGTAAAAGCATTTTAAAGGGCAAGGAAAAAGTTTAACCTTGGCCCTAGTCTTAAATTATTTTAGTTTTCTGGAGCAGGAAGATCAATGGTGCAGGTTTCAAGCAGGCACCAAAGGACACAGGTGCCCCTAGCACTTCTCAGTTGGTTCATAAAAGGCTCACACAGGAGACATGTTTGGGTACAACAGGAGCTGGTGGTTATAGTCTTTGAAAGGGAGTAAGTTCATTAGGTTTAGGCACAGAAAGAAAAGGTGATCTAATCACAGGTGATTATTTTTATCGAGGAAACCAGTGATGCTTTCAAACAGCAAGAGTGATGTTATTGAAATTCCGACATCAATACATGGAAATATGCTCCAGGTCTGAGAAAGTCATTACTGATGACAAGTACACAGAGCAAGAAATAGCTTCCATGGTTCAGGGCAGATTCTGAATCTTCCCTAATGCAAGGCATCAGGCAATTGAACAAAGGCGGTGACAGGATGAGTTAGTGGAAATGAAAGACTCATATGAAGTGGTTCAATAGATTGAAATAAAAATCTGATGATTCATCAGCTCTGAAGGATGTACGTGCCAAAGGCAAGTCTATTGCAAGGCATCTTGACAAAAAATCACCCTCTCCTTCCCACCAAAGGTGGCCTCTCTTTCCAGCTCTCCCTGTCGCTCCCAGGGCCGCTCTGCCCTGCAGAGGCCACCCTTGGCTCGCAGGTCGGCACAACCCCCATCCTGACCTTGTGGTGACTTCAGTAAAGCCCAGTGAATTTAGCCTAATTTTTGTGGAAGACTCTGAAAAATTGCTGTTCGAGCCCCAGGAGCTGCCCAAGCAGAAGGCAAGATGAAACCACACAGTGTTTTCTGCCACCAGCCAGGTCTGTCCAACCAACAGGTCACAGTAGGATTGCATCACACAGCACTGCTGAGACACAATGAGCAGGTAGCTCAAGCAGAAGTGAGATCTGCTACAATTACTGCCTCAGCTCTGTAAAGATCGAATTTCAAGGAAGCTGACAAGGGGCTGACTAGGCTGAAGGAGGGCCGATACGTGGCCAAGCACCTGGCGCTGCTCAGAGCAGGGATAACGTTCCTACTAACATCCTTCGCCCAAGCGTCGCCAGAGAACGGTTTGCGGCAGAACCGCGGAGAGGGACAGGCGACTGTCCCGCTCCCGCCCGGAGGAGGCGGCGCAGAGCACGCGCAGAGCCCGCTACCGCCCTTCCGGCAGTTGCGGCGGCTCTGGAGGAGGCGGGGTAAAATGGCGGCCGCCGTGCCTGCCGTCTGCTGGGTCCGCGCCGCCGCAGCCCTGCTCCTGGGGTGCTGCGGCGCCGCGCTTGCCACCGGCGTCCAGGTACGAAGGCTGGTGGGAGCGGCCGGCACCGAGAGAGGGCGAGCGGCGCTGAGCCGCGCTGCAGGCTCTATGCTGTTGGTTCCTCTGTCTCCTCCCCTCCGCCGGCGGAGCTGCACCCGCCGCCCCATGGCTGCCCTCTGCTCCGCGGTCGCGCCGGTGGAGGTGCCCCGAGGTGCTTGTGGCGCTCTGGGAGGGTTTGGGTTACTTCCGCGGGCGCAGCCCGTGAGCAGCTCTCGCGTGCGGAGCAGCGGATGGTGCCCGGCGCCGCGCCGCCTTCCTAGGGCGGGCGGCCCCTCAGCCGGCCCCTCCACCGACCGCGCCTCGCTCCGTAGGCGTAACGCCCGGGGCTGCTGGTGCTGGTCCCAGAGCGCGGACTTCGCGTCCCATAACCCGCAGCGCATCAGCTACGTCCCAGAAACAACGGGGCTCCTCAGCACACGCAGCTTGGTTAAAAACACAACAAAACCGCCTTAGCGTGTTCCTGGAACGCGGTTTCTCTTCGGCTGCGTAATATAACTGTCAGTCGGTGTTTTACGGCCCTTTGCCGAGCGTTTGCTGGCGAAGTTCGGTGCGAGCGGCGTTTTCCGGCGAGGAGCCGGGACGGGCGCGGGGCGGTGTCCCGGCCTGCCCGGGCTCACCTGGGCCCGAGGGCGCGGCCCCTTCCCTCAGGTGTGAGGCACTCGCACACGGAAGGGGCTTGCTGGTTTTTCCCCACCCCCACAAGTGGGAGTAATTTAATAATTAAGTGATTATGCTTTTTGCACACTGCCCACACTACATCTGGGGTGTTGTTTGTATGTGAGTTCTGCTTTACTAACAAATTACTATACTTGAGTTAATTACAAATTGGACAAAGAATAGCCAATATAAATATTTTTAGAGTCTTTGGATTGCTAAGTACACTGCAGATTGTTTGCTACTTGAAGTGCAGTAAGCTTTACGCATATTTTAACAAACACTTCTCCTGTTGCTGTGTTTGTGTGAGACCACAGGCATTAGCCCAGTACCCCTCACAGAGTTAACAGAGCCCAGTGAAGAATCAGCACATCTGGACTCTTGTCCTGTGTCAGACTTGTGCCCTTACCTCAGGACCTTCCTGTGTCCTGATTTTTACTATCTGTTAAAGAAAAAGGGCCCTCCCCTCTGCAAAACCTGCTGGGATTATGGATAACATGGATTATAGAGAAGGTGGTTGTCACAGCGGCTCATTTTAGAAGATAAATATAACCACCGTGGGTTTAAAATGGGTTAAAATTGCAAAAACACTTACCTGCTTTTGAAAAGATGAGAGGAACACTGAAAATAGAAGTTAATCCAAGCCCCTTTTCTCATTAAGGAAGAAACTGCAGGTCAATAAGTAATTTTATTTTGTTCTTGTAGTGTTCTTTGGATAGAGATGTGTGGGCTTTTTGTTTTAACTAAGCCGAAAGTGACTAATAGTTCATTCTCTTTAGTTACTTAGTAAGTTTCAGAGGAAGACTTGGAACAATTAGTTTGCATGAAATGTGCAAAATGTACTAAGAAAAATAATTCTCTTGAAGCTTTTGTAAGGTTTATGCAGTATTAAGATGCGGTAAACATGCATTGAACATTGATGTATGGAAGCAACAAAAATATGGGAGGTAATTTTTTTTCTTACTGCTGAAAAACATCTCGTATTTTTTCTTTCAGGATCAAGCAGAACAGTTCTTTAGAAGTGGACATACAAATAACTGGGCAGTTTTGGTAAGTGTGGTTCGGATTGTTTTCTTCCGATAAAGTTGCCAGTTTTTCATGAAGAGCCATAATTGCACCAGTCACTCAAGAATTCCGCTTGGTTGACAGAAAAAGAAAGATAAAGACTTGGAATTGAATAAATTTTAAATTGTGCCTGCAAATTTATTACACTGTAACAAAATTATGTTTTCGGTATAACTGCATGTCAGGCACTCAAGATGTGTAGCTACATGGCAAGATTCATAATACCAAAGTTCTGACAACATTAAAAGAGTTGAATACTGCATGTGAGCTAAAACATAGTCCTGGTATCAGAGATGTATATCTTTGACCAGAAAAATACTATTTCAGACTTGTTCTTACTCAGTCTGTTAACTGGTGATAACAGGCTTAGAATAAAATAAGTTCAGGCAACAAAATGTTTAGATTGACTGTTTTTATCCTAGGGTTGTTTTTTTTCTTTGCCATGAATCTTTTATTAGCTTTGAATCATGCCACAGAATTGGTTCTTAATCACAATTCAGGTCTTAATGACTAATTTGTTTCAGAACACTACTCAGTAGCAGCTGTTTTGTTTTCCAGATACTAAAATTGAGCAATATAAAATGAGTTAACGGTAATTAATTGAGTTAGAATAATTTCTATAGTCTACAATGTACAAACTTGAGACTTTTAAAACATCAAGTGCTACTTTAATTGCATTGAAGAAATAGGCACTTTTAGCAGTTCCCATAAAAACACAAAAAGAAAGTAGAATATTAAGTCTGAGGAGCTATACTTTCTATGCTAATTTTCTCTCTATATATTATATTAATGATTAAGCTTTATAACAATTTTCTACTAATTTTTAAAGGAGTAAAATAGGCAAGGTTTTACTGCTATCAGGCACTGGGATCATACCACAGTCCCACCTCATCAGTTATTTGAATGAGTATGCTGTAGTGTGAATAGTTATATTTAAAACATAGACACATTTTCCACTGTGTTGTGAAGGAGATAGTGGAGGAAAGGGGCAGATATAATGCCTTGAAGTGTCACAGCTAGATTTGCCACAGTTTTCAGAGCTTTAAATCTTTCTGAAAGGTGAATGTTCGTGTGGACTCATTCCCGTGGGCTTTTTGGAAATTCCTAGTGAGGGGATGATGGAGACACAAGGGGATTCTTTTAGGGTGAATTTTTATTATTATTAAGGCTACTACTCAATTTATGAAAAGGCTGGAGAAAAAGATGTTACACAGTGTAATGTAAAGATATTTCTATTTAAAGCTGAAAAATTAAGTCTTAAATGCTTGTTTCTTGCTTCTCTGTTTTTGTGGCTTATAAGTCACCTCTCCTAAAATGCTTCATCCTTTGAAAGACTTGTAAAAGGGAAAGAAACTCTCTCCAAGGAAGCATTGCTGTTCTTGGTGTGAAACATACAGAAAGTAGTGAACTGAAGTTAAACACAAGGATGATGATAAGGCTAGTAAGGAACTACAGCAGATTGCCTCTGATTGTTTTTGAAATCTCATTGGTTTGAGGTTTTTGAGGACGGATTAAATAATACCTGACCTAGGGAATAGTTTTAAGCACAGGAGTGCAGATCCCCAGCCCTTTGCTTGTTAGAATGGTAGAACCTGAACTCCTCTGAGATTTTTTTGAGAATTTGTATTCAGATTTTGATTAGAGCTCAGTTATCTCTTTATTATACTTGACTCCTTAAACGCAGATATACTCAGTGCATTTTCCCCTGTGTGTGGCTTCTCTGTGAATTCACTTGTGCCTTTGTGCATGAATACTTCCAGAATGGTTTTGGTATTGAGATGAGAACTCGTCCTCTGATTTTTCTTCCACTTGATATGGAGAAAGCAAATGGAAAAAAAAATTATCTTATCCACTTACTATTGCTTAATTATTCCCTGAAGTGCTGCTTTCTATACTTAGTCGGGTTTTATGAGAATTTTTTCATGAGTTAGTATCTTAAGAACATTTTTTTCAGCTTTTATTTTCAGCATTTGTTGCTTTGGTACAACACAGATTTATATAGCTTCTATCATGAGTTTCTTGGTGTTGCTGTGCTCTTTCTGATATGTTACTAGTTTGTTGACACTCCTGTAATCATGGTTGTCTGATGCAATGTGCCAGGAGAATTTGTATCTTCTACACTACTTAATATGTTTTTTTTCTTTAAAATTCCAGGTGTGTACATCTCGATTCTGGTTTAATTATCGTCATGTGGCAAATACTCTTTCAGTGTACAGAAGTGTCAAGAGACTGGGCATTCCTGATAGGTAAGTGAATATTGGTGAATATTCACCAAGGGCTGTATAGCTCTTTTGTTGTCTGAGGCAGCAGTCCTAGTTTAACTGGATAAAAGTAAAAAGGAAGGGTGTGATCACATCAGTGTATTTAAAACTGTGGCAATGATTTTCAAAAGGAAAAGCAACATGTTGTATAATAAAACTTTTGGCTGGAATAGGCTAATTAGATGAAAAACACAAGGAGCTATCTGGGCACTGAAATGTACCACTTAGTAAATTGTTGAAAGCATAATGTGGGAAACTGATAAATGCATTTGTCAGTGACAGTACTACTCTGAGATACGGCTTTGCTGTACTTAATTTCCTTTGAGTGTGGAGATGTTAGCAACCCTAGCTATACTAAAATGTAAGCCTTCCACATCTGCAACTACCTTGAGACTCTTTAAAGAAAGTAGCCTGAATGTGCTGAAAGTAGCCTTGAAAAACCCATTTTGCATGATGTTTTTAAAGAAACCAGAAGCTTTGTCCATAGAATTGCGCTGTCTAGCAATACTGCAATGGTTAAACAGGATCCCTTCTTTGACAACAGGATTAGGGGTGTGAACAAACTCTTCTGGAAGTTCTAGCAGTATCGGCACAGTTCCATCCAGCTGTTTTGGAATGAAATGTCTTTGTACCAGAATTGTGGAAGCAGATTTTATGCACCAGCATCTATTGAATAATAGGCTATATGTATCCATAGGCTCCTACGGAAATTGTGGTTGTCCTGTTTTTTAATGTTAGTTTAGAAGACTGGTAGTTTCTACAGCATGTCTGCCTAAAGAAGTATGGCCTGTGCCATCATTGCCAAATGCATATTCTGCTGGATTAAGTTTGTATGGCATTTTTTTGTCCAGGTCCAAAACTGTAGTATCTGGAATCCCGACTTAGCTGCTACTCAACTGTGAGTGCAGTGGGAGTTTCATACTGCTTGCTGTGTTGATTTTTAAAAAGAGTGACTTCTCAGTTTTTGAAAGAAGGGATGTTGAAACCTAATTTTTGAAAGCATTTGGGGGCTCTAAATCCAAGGGAATGTACTGCCTAAGCATTGTGGGCTGGAAGCACAGAAATACGGCGTTTGTTTTGCACATCTCAATCAGAAGCATGTCTTCTTTCCTGTATAGCCTTTGAAGCAGAGGCACCCTAGGCACTCCTTAGAAATTCTTTCCCTAGCTCTACCCTTACCTGAGAACTTTCATCTTCTCTGAATCCATCCATCTTCACCATTAAGATCAAAGTAGGTGGCAGTTTTCAAAGTGCTGCAAAAAACTACAGCATGGCTGAGGATTTCTGTTTTTCAGTAACCTGATCTGTTTCTTACCTGTACTCAAGGATCTGGAAGTGAATCTCAAAAAGCTTTCAACACTTTAGACTAAGGTCAAGAATAAGACATTGCAAAAGCACTGGAAAGAAAGCAAAACTATTCTATCCCATTTGCAGTATATTTTACGTAGATTTCAATGGGTTTTTCCCATTCAAGTCCCCAGTTTTAGACAAACTTTGTCCTCTGTTTTTCTTCTTTGCTGAAAAACTGTTTTTTAAAAAACACTTAAAATCACGTCTGAAAAAGAAACTTTTATCATGATTCTTGGGGTTGGGTTTATTGGAGGGGTTTATGCATAGCCATATTTTGAATGGAACTCTTGTCAGTTTGGTGGTTTAAATAGATTTGTCATCCAACAAGGGAACTCATTAGGAAAATGATTTGTGATTTTACAACCAAGTTGCTCTGGTTTGTTGCCATATGGTCATAATGCTCTGATTTGTAAGTGAAAGGTTTTACTAAGAGAAAACAAAGCCAGAATGAATCCAGAAATTATTCCTATTTCTTGGAATCGTTATGGACTATACATTTTATTTTATAGGATTAATATAATGTATGGGTAGATTACTTTGGTTTAACAGTTAAGCTGCAAGTTAACACCTAGATTGTTTTGCTCCGTGTATGAACCACTTCTACACGGTGGTGTTTAACTATGGGATGTTTCATGCACTTTTAAAATGACATATAGTATACAAACTTAGCGTCTTTGTGCTCACCTGTCTGTAATACTACTGTGCAGAACTTGTTACTGAGTGATGTGTGATTATTAATTCCTTTAATAGACATATTATTAGCAAAAAAGTACAGTGCTAGTGATAGCTTAGTTTGCAATATTCTCTTCTGACTGTAATGCAAAAATAACACACCTGACTGTCTCAGTAATTTCCAAGGCACATATTGAACACTTGTTTCCAACTAATTCCTTTTTAATTGTACTTTCTTATACTGCTGTACATGTGTGGAGCAAAACAAACTAATGTTTATTTCTCTTCTGTAGTTGTCCTGATCTGGCTACTGACATTACAGCTTCATATTTACCCCAGTATTGCATTTCCATTGAAATAATTTACTTGGATTATTCTTGAGGATTTATGCTTACGTTATTTTGGACAGCATTTGTTGTTTCCTCACTGCCCCCCCCTTTTGTCATTGTGGTGTTATGTGTGTGTCTGTACCTTTTACATTCCTCTCTTTCCCTCTTTTTTCCTTTTTTCCCCCCCTCTTTTTCTTTCTTTTTTTTTGTGTTGCTGTTTTTTTTATAGTGTGGAGTTTATCGCATTTAATAACTTGACTCTCAAAGTGCTCATGCAGTCGTGTAGGTGGATGATGGCAAGCACAGGAATGGTGTTTAATTTTTTTTGTAGAGTTCTACCAGCCTAAGTCCAGGCAAGTCTCTATCATAAAGTTGCAAATGGTAGCTATTCTTACGCTCATTTTTTGGCCTGACTTAATCCCCTTGATAGGTAACAGCTAGCTGCATTTCCATGTGTGGTATCTTTACAAAAGTGAGGTTGTACATAAGGAAATAAGATATAATTAATCTCACTTAGAATTCCAGGAATCTTCTTAATGTTACAAGCTATTGTCAAACAGTGTTGTAATTTCCATGTGACCGTTACGTGAAAGTAGAATGGCTGAAATGGTTTTTTTGTCTTATTTTACATAGTCACATTGTCCTGATGCTGGCAGATGATATGGCATGTAATCCTAGGAATCCCAAACCAGCTACTGTATTTAGTCATAAAAACATGGAGCTAAATGTCTATGGTGATGATGTGGAAGTGGATTACAGAAGCTATGAGGTGACTTACACTTTAATTAAATCACTGTGTCTTTGTGTTTATTGTTGGCTTAAAGATTTATACATCATCTGTGAAGTCTGAGAATGTCTTTCTATTTGCATTGCTGGGTTTAGGCTGGGCTGTTATTATCAACTGATAAGTGTAAAATACATACAAAACTGAATATCAAGGGAATATTTGAAATTTATTAT
The DNA here is from genome assembly GCA_020800305.1 of Porphyrio hochstetteri. Taxonomy (NCBI): domain Eukaryota; kingdom Metazoa; phylum Chordata; class Aves; order Gruiformes; family Rallidae; genus Porphyrio; species Porphyrio hochstetteri. The sequence continues at coordinate 13,343,850 of CM036912.1, read as the reverse complement.
ATTAGAAACACGTTATATATTGGTAATTTTAAATAATGGAATGTCCACAGTTAAAAGAATATATGGAACTCCTTGTATGCATTAAGAATACACACACACATTAAGGAAACTGGCTGGTGAATGTCTTATTTTGCAAACACTTCACACCACTGTGAAACTTCTGATGTGCAAGTGAAATGATTAATAGGAGGACCTACTTAAATTTCTGATCTTGAGCATATGCTTTTTTCTAAATAAAACAGAAACCATAACCTAATCATTTCTGCAATTTGCTATATAGAAGTCTACATTCTGTCACCTTTTAGTTTTTGTGTAATATTCCTTCAAACAGTGTCTTTACCAATTGATCTTAAACCATGCAATCCAAGTTAATAGTGCTTATATAATCATCACTAAAGCTTTATAGGATCGTATTTAAGCATATAGTAGATATTTATCTGACGTTTTATGTAAAGACGTGAAGATACAACACTGAAATAAAGATATGTTATTTTTATAATGCTTTTTCCTGAGTATTGATTTGTTGCTAACTTCTGAGCTGTGTATGTCTGCATGAAGAGGAAGTGGTGTTTTACAGGCTACAGTCGACAGATGGGTCTTACCTGATCACTCAAAGAATTACATAACCAGAATTGATCTTGTTTTCTCTTTCCTAAGTTGCAGAGAGAACTTAAACTTTTATTTTTCCATGGTAACACACACAAATGTTGGAGCATTTTTTGAGCACATGAGCGGTTTTGGCAGAATAAAGCTATGTGCTGACAGGTTTTCACATAAACGAAAATCTATTTAGAAATTAAAACAGTGGTAGACTTACTGGATATAATAAAACAACAGACTGATGTTAGTGGGATAAAGTAGAAGGTACCATATGACTGTGAACCTGCAGTAAAACCTTAAACAGAAAACGTCTGTTTATGCAGTTCATAGCAAGCAATATTATGTCTGGTTAGATACTGCATACTTTAGTGTTCCATTATTTAATTCATGTAACCCAGCCTAGAGTTGTTAGTAATTTTTCTCCTTAGAAAATGACTTTAAACTTCTGTTCCTAGGTTACTGTTGAAAATTTCTTGCGTGTATTAACAGGAAGAATCCCACCAAGCACACCACGATCTAAACGTCTTCTTTCTGATGACAGAAGCAATATTCTAATATATATGACAGGTAATTACAACTTATTGATGTTTGTTCAGTTGGATGAGCCTGTATGACAGCATGAAGTCCCATCAGGAGTCCAAACAAACAGAAGGGTCAACAAGAGGAATTTTTTTAGCATCTTGTACTAATTAAGAGAAAAACTGTAAGGCAGTACTTATCAAGTATAGTTTCCATTTCAAATAATGTATGTGTACTGTTCTTATTGTGCTAATATTTTCTTTTGCTTAGGTTTGTTTGGAGAACGAGAATCATGTTTGCATTTTTTTTAGAAAAAGTCGATCAAGCTGAATGTCTTCCTTTAACCTACATACTTACCTAACTTCTGATTTTTCTGTCAGGCCATGGTGGAAATGGTTTCCTAAAATTTCAAGATTCTGAAGAAATCACAAATGTAGAACTTGCTGATGCTTTTGAACAAATGTGGCAGAAAAGAAGGTAAGAAAAAAACCATTGTTCTGAGACGAAATACTGTATTTCACCATCATGCGTGAAGTCTTAACAGTAGGCCTTACTTACCTGCAGCACTGAAGGTGTTGTCCATAGAATTTTGTGACAGTTTGCATTCAGAAAGAAGTTGGTTCACTTCTGTGTTCAGCTTCCTGCAGTTACAGCTGCTTGACTGTATTGCTTTGACTGAACTTGCATCTTAGTGTCAGTGTGAATGAACTCTTCTGTTCCTTAGGTTCCTAGCAGCAGCTGTCCTTGTAAGTAAGCAGCAAAGTATGTATACGTTGTTTCAATTTAAAGAGAGGTGGGTAAGAAGATTGTTGTATTTCTTTCAGGTACAATGAATTGTTGTTTATTATTGATACTTGTCAAGGAGCATCCATGTATGAACGATTTTATTCACCTAATATTATGGCCTTGGCTAGCAGCCAAGTTGGAGAAGATTCTTTATCAGTAAGTAGATTTTTCTGATTGTGAGTACAGTTTTCAGAATGCCTGACTTAAGAGCACTTCTAACTAAAACTTTCCCTTCTAATTGCTGAATGTGTAAGGTATGTAGTTACATGGTATGGTTTTGACAGAACTTTTAAGTATTCTTGTTTTCGTGCACTGTGCCGAAGAACCTGGCTGATGATGGGTTTCTGTGCTCACTGGCCAGTTCATGCATTGCCTGGGATTGGAAGAAATTTTATGGGAAGACTACGGAGATACATGTGGGAAATATTCAGTCTAGTACTACTTACACTTGATATACCAAAAAACTCCAAAACACTACCTTTCATCTGCTGTAATTATATCCCAGTAGAATTACAGGAGGATTACCTGGACCTGCACTGTGCTGTAAGAGAAGCTGTCTCTTCCAGCTCTGTTTTCCAAGCCCTACACAACTCAGGACACCCCACAAATCTGTACTGGACCATTAAAAAGGAAGGTTCCCTGCTTTTTGTCAAATATGGAGATTACCAGGATTAAGAAAAATTAAGTGTATTACTCTGCTTGTCAACAATATGTTTCTTCGTGGCTAGTCATTTTCTTTGCATAATTTTCCTAGTGCTTAACTTCTGTAACATGCTATTATGTTCTGTTCCCTCTTTGGAACACTGAGCTCTTTCCTACAAATGCCCAGTAACTGCTGTGTTGTTTTTAAGCATCAACCAGACCTTGGGATTGGTGTTCATCTCATGGACAGATACACATTCTATGTGCTGGAGTTCTTGGAAGAAATTCATCCAGCCAGTCAGACAAATATGAATGACCTAGTAAGTAGAATACTTAACATGCATGAATATGCTAATGACTTAAAGAGTTTCAAAGCTAATTTATTTTGTCCATAGGGTTCTCCAAAGCCTTTTTGTTCTTCTGCTGTTTCTCTCAGAAGCAGCTTTGGAGGGTGGGTCTTTTTGCCATTATTAACTGTAATCATAGTATAACACTTTTAAGGATTCTCTTCAGTGTGAAAGTGCTTTGCTAGCTGCAGAAGAAACTAGCCGGGTTTTTTTTTTTTTTTTTACTCATTGAAAATCAAATATTCATTAAATATGAATTCCAATAGAATGAAGTATTTGCAAGCGAAAAACAATAGTAGGAAGCTTCTAAAATCAGCTTAATGCATAACAGATACTTTGCAGATGTGTAAAGGCAGGCATTGACGTTGTTTTGCAAAAGTGGTTAAACAGTTAAAATTCTAACCATGGACTTGCAGATGCCTGCAGAGGATGATTTCTCTGTATATCTGCTTAAATTCAAGAGCAAAGTATGTCCAAATCCATCAGTGTTTGGAGTTAATTCTATCTTAGGTAAATATTAACTGTAACTTTCAGGTATGAGGCAAGAGAAAAAAGCCAACAGATAACCTATGACAAAATGCCTCTGTAACAGTTAAATGTATACACTGGTGAGATGACATAAAAAGTAACTATATTTTATGTACTCTATTAACCCTTTATACCTGTTGCAATACTAGTTTTACTGTAGTAACATGTTATGAATTGGTGCCTTGTACCTGTAAATGTGGACATGCTGTGTTGGTGATCTAAGAGCCACCACTTAGAGAACACATTGTCTTTGATTAATTTCTGCAAAAGGAGCAGCTGCTCAAAAGTTGTATACCACCCTCCATCTACAAAGGATGGTGTTCGCCTGGCTGCTGGTTGTGTAGTAGAATTCACTCTAAACAGCCCACACTTGACAAATACAAGTTGCTACAGAATTAATTCAGTGACTAAGATTCAAGATTCTTTTACTACCATGGGAATGAAATTCTGTCGGGTAATTTAATACCTTCTGATCATGGGATACAGATAACTTCAAAATAAATCTTGTTAAAGAAGAATATTCAAGTTCTATACTGATTTTCATATTATTCATCCAGCCAGTTCATTCAAACAGCACTTTAGAACTCTTTTCTGTAAACCAGAAAATGAATAGATGTTAAAAAAAAGTCATAAAAAATGAACAGTGTTTTCTACTCTATAAGGTGCCATCTGGGAAGCGGTGTAATTGGTCTGGCCAGCTAGATATTAATGCCGTGGTGAGAATTACAGAAAACTTATTATCTGGCCAAGTAGTTTATGTCTTCAGAGAAGATGTCTAAACATTCTCACTTGCATTTTGGTGATTGCTTATGCACCAAATACTCAGGAAGAGCTGTGGGAAGTTTTCCTGTACTAGTAAATTCCTTACATCAAGAAAATCATCGTATGTCAATGTGCTTATTGTTGTTCTGGGAAGGGAGGAGAATGGACCCAAATATATAATGATTTGTGATGATCATGTGTTGAGTCATGATAAGCACGTATTTCAGCAAACGTGACCTCCTGGCTTTGAGTCACTGATTTTCAGGCTTTCATCTAAGAGTTCCAGAGTGACACGTAGGTAGTCCATGGTGAAGATGTACACCCATTTATTTTCCAACAGTTACAGGGGATACTTTGGCACTGGAATGCACTGTTAGAGTTGTGCTCTCTTAAGAACAAAGACCTACTGCTTGTGCATGTCTATATATAAAAAAAAAAGAATGGTTTTCAAACTCAGGATAACATATTATAAGTGTCTTACTAACTACCTTTTAGAATTATTTGCCAGTGTTCAGTAGTGTGATCATCTGATATCAGATCTATGGGTTTTTAGAAGTAGTTTGTATTTGTTACCACTTCTATCCCATCACCTCTTTGCTTTTTCCAATCACTCTTACAACAGCTTCTCTTCACATCTACCTAAGATTTGGATATTGCATTCCTGCAAAGAATGATACATCCTTTTTCATAATCCACTCCACCTACTCCCAACCTGCTCCATCTGTGTTGCTAAGGGATAACATAAAGCTGTGCAAATGACTGACTTCTGGTTTGATCACAATTCCAAAAAAGTAGACTAAATTGAAATGTCATACATTTGAACTTTTAAAATAAGATTCAAATAAATTTCTAATTGAGATACCATTTGTCATAAAATACCTAAATTGTTAAGAAAAGTCAAGATAACAAAGTTCCTATTTTGTGGAATTGTTTAGCTTTATCAGAATAGTATCTTATTTTTAAAAATTTGGGAAAATCAATGACATGAACAAATGTGTTTCATTTAGCCAGCACTTGCATTTACTTTTTTTTTTCTCAAAGACCTCAGTTCCTAGTCTGCTGTGGTGTAATTGCTTTGGAATCATCTTCTCTCACACTGGTACTGGATAAGTAGGTTTTTAATACTGCAGTAGTCTTCTCAGTGCTATTGCACATTTTTTGTTTAAGATTAGTCTCAGCATCTTTCTTTGCAAATTGTTGTGGGACAGGTTAGAAATAATTAGATGTAGTATCAATTTCCCACTTTCAGTGCTGATGCAGTTGTTTTGGGACATTTACACTCTCTTGAGAGCTTGGAAGAGAGACTTAATGGTATAATTGCAGGATAGATTTATGCATCAAATAGCAGGATTAAAACAAATACTTAGTTTTTATAGCTTATTTCAGAGTCTTAGTTTTTATGTTTGTGTCCTTAGAGCAGAGTTGAAGAAAATTGATTGCATTTTGGCAAAACTGAAGCTTGAGAGAGCTGTGTGCATTGAAAAGTGTATTTGTATGGGAAGCATGATGCTGATGAGTCTAGTTCACTTTCGCTTCACAAGGAGGGTAACAAAAAGATTTGATCTGCCCCTATCTTTTCTTTAGCAGCTGTGTGATACTCTGGCAACGAGAGAGTTTGGAATCGTTAAAAAAGAGCTTGGTGGATATGTGCTTCTGTGCTCTCTTGAGGTAGAGATGAAAGTGAGCTGAAGGCTCCTTGGACCCACAGCCTAACACTGTATGCTTACAAGCTTAGACAGAAAAGACAGGCTATAAAAGATAGACTCTGCTGGTGTGAAGAAAAGCCAGGTACATCGTTTGCTCTCTGGGAAGCTTGTTAAATGTAGGGCTTTGTTGTCATAAGAGAAGGAGCTACACAAGCCCATGCATATTCTGTCAGGCTGAGCACAGAATTTCTGCTACAGAGCACAGACTGAAACTCACAGGTCTTGTAAGTCATGATCTAGGATATTTGAGGCTCCATCTGCATTGAGCTAACTAGGACCTCTGATTTTGTTCTAAGAGTGCAACCTTCTAAGAACTGATCCATGATGTAATTGGGTATATTGAACTCTAGATCCAGTGACTGATGAACCTGTTTGTGAAAATCACTTGGAGAACTTAAGGAAAATGAATAGTCCCCTATATTACTGTGTTCTGTTGAATGTTCTTTGTTGCTGGAACATGCAAGGACTCACATAACCTGCTCTGTTAGCAGGCGGTCTGTGGGTTGCCTGTGAGTTGAGTGGACAGCAACATTAGCTCATGACTGTCCAGAGCAGTGTAGAGCTAGTGCCCCCTGTCTGGCAGGGATGTGTCTAGATTCTGTGTCTAGTAGGTTTATGTGTTGGATTGTGAAGTGCCTTCTGATGATTGAGACGTGAACTCAGCTTTCTGAGGTCATCACGGAAGATAAAATGAGGTCATGACTGTGTTTCATAGCACTTTAAGCTATGTATCCCCCTCAACTCAAACCACCTGGAGCACTGTATCCAGTTCTGGGCTCCCTGGTATAAAAAAGACAGGGATCTCCTTGAGAGAGTCCAGCGAAGGGCCATAAAGATGACTAAGGGCTTGGAGCATCTCCCCTGTGAGGAAAGGCTGAGTGAACTGGGTCTGTTCAGCTTTGAGAAAAGAAGACTGAGATGGGATCTTATTAATACTTATAAATATCTTAAGTGTGGGAGACAGAGGGAAATGGCCAGCCTCTTTTCAGTGGTCTGTAGGGACAGGACAAGGGACGAGTAAGAGGGTATATAGCTAACTGTAGGTTCTACAGGATGCGTCTGTGAACTTGATGTACATGAAACACCTTTGATATTTGAAGATTCTAATTCTGCGTTAATTTGCAGGCTATAAGACTTAAGGGACTTTTTTCTTTTCCATCAAAATGCAAATTCTTGCTTCTTCATGCAGCTTTATGAAGCCTTTGCTATTAGCTGCTTATCAAGGCTTGTTTAATCTTGCTTGCCTCCCTTTGGTAAATACGAAGAATTTATACCCACTTGTGCTTTTTGGAAGGTTATAGCAGCGTTGCTGCATCTATATTCAGAAATACATTTGTGCATTTAATGTAATTGGCAATTGCCTTTCACAGAAGCATTTATCAATTGAAACAGCATAATGTGAAGATAAAGGGTTTCTGAAAGGCATCATGTTTTTGCTTTTTAATGCTTTTGTTCAGTCACTTTTTTTTTCCTGTGGAGATTGTACTGAAGTTAATGCAATTAATTATTGTTCTTATTGTAGCAGTTTCAGTTTGGAAGGTGTGTATATATAGAAGCTATTGATGAATAAGGAAGGGACAGGATATGATTGTCCATCTCTCTCTCTCCAGTTTCAGGTCTGTCCAAAAAGTCTGTGCGTATCCACGCCTGGGCACCGAACTGATCTCTTCCAGCGAGACCCGCAGAACGTGCTGATAACAGACTTCTTTGGCAGTGTGAGAAAGGTGGAAATTACAGCAGAGACGGTTTCTTTGGACAGTGACTTGGCTGGTTTTGAAAGCAAGTAAGTAGTCATTGAAATTTGATTTGTATAGCTTTGTGCCACAGAAACCAAATAGATATACCTAGCCAAGGAAAGAAGAACTCTGATTTTCTCTCATTTCCTACAAAGAATCAGGGAGTTAGTATGGACCTGCTATTACTGAAAGCTGGGGTTTGTCAGCTAAAAACTTTGTTTAAAAATGTTCACCCCTGTATTCAGTCTTGCAGTTGACCACTGCTGAAGACCAAGATGTGGATGTCAACAACAAAAAAATTAGTCTAAAATTTTCTTTCTTCTGCAACATTTCTTCTTGTATGTTCAGAAACATTTTCTTACTACTGTAAATTCCTGCTTCTAATAGTTTACTCCCTCAGAGAATCTTGTGAGTATAAGCCATCGGTTAGTTGTTTCATAGCAACTAGCTTTTTAATAAATGCTTTGTTTCTATTCTCTGAATTCTCTGGCTTTTAACATTAATTGTCCTGAGAATTTCTGTTGCTGAGATGAAACAATTCATTTGAATAAAATTACTTGCACATGTTTGTTGATAGAAGTTATAACGCTGCTTCCATTTCTTTGTGGACGAAGAAAGAATTATAAACTACTTAGTATTTTTGGTATTCTGTTGCCACCTATTGGGAGCTTGTAAAGGAAGGTGTGCTAGTACTGTAGACTTTATTTAGCATTGTATTTCCACTTCTGTTGGGAAAAAAAAAAAGATTGAAATAACCTGCTATACCAGTGATGAAATATTTTTCAACCCATAAATCTTTGTAAATTATCTTCTACCTTGTTGTTGACTGTTGCTCAAATCAAGTTAGTGGGTAGTTTTTATCAATTTTTAAGTAGTCAGGGGATGTTTAGACTGGATCTTAGTAAGCATTTCTTTGAGAGAGTGGTCAAACATTGCAACAGGCTTCCTAGTGAGGTGGTCGATGCTCCGAGCCTGTCAGTGTTTGAGGCATTTGGACAGTGCCCTTAATAACTTGCTTTAACTTGGTCAGCCCTGAAACCGTCAGGCAGTTGGACTTGGATGATTGTTGTAGGTCCCTTCCAACTGAAGTAGACTATTCTAAAGATCACAGTAGCTCTGGTTCTCATGATTAGAAATATCCCACATGGTTTACTGCATTTCATATTTTATTTTCATACTGTATTTTTTTCCATATCCTGCGTGTTAGTACCAATGACATATATTATCAGCTAATTTTGTGGCTACTTAGTTTAGAATAGTACTTAATAGTACTAAATGAGACTTAATTTTTTTTTCCCTCTAAAGAATAAAAGACCTTTTGGCAAATAATAGATATTTTGCCAGTCAAAAACCATGATGAAAACTTAACTTAACCTATGTGGGTTTTAATTTGTGGACAATTAAAAAGAGAAATAGGATTTGGATTATTTTACTGTTCTGAAACAGAAAATGACTGGTTAGGATTTTCAGATTTTATTTTTGAGTTCATTTGCCAACATATGAGGGTTTTTGGGTAGCTGACACACTACTGAATTGGATGCATATAAGCAATGTTGAGACATGGGCCCATATACAGGGAGGAATATTATCCTTGTGAAAGGTTCTGATGTTTAATGAAAGCTGTGTTACAGTATCACAGCAATTCTGGCTAACTTAAATCTGTGAAATTGGAAAGCATTGGAACATGCAGGTTCAATAGCTAAATAGTTCTCCTTTAGCTTGAAAAGAGTCTTTGAGAACCTTTTTGCCTAGGAATGGAAGCATATAGCAGCAGCTTATGGAATACTGCCCCATGTCTGTAACATGTACGAACATTTTTAAGTGGCCTCATGTAAAACATTAAGTTATTTATTACACTATTTTCAGGTACCATACTAATAAGTACTTCATTTCTCAGTTTCTCGTTACTGCTTCTAAAGAGTTTACAGAAAGGATGTTTTCAATGGAGACGAAAGTACAGACTTCGTAGAAAAGTGCTGAAAAATTGTAGTATAGCTCTATAGATATTGATGGGGAATACTTCAGCAGAATTCTGAGGTTGGTACCTCTTGCTATGACAGAGATCTGTTTTGCTACAGCAATTTTAAGAATTATTGCTTGAAGTGAATTTATTAATTAAAAATGTTTCCTGAAATCCCGTTTCAGAGGGTCTGCTCTGCAAGAACTGCTGCTTTTATTTAAAGGGTATTTATTACAAGTCTATTTCTAAGTCAGAACACTTCACAAATCATGTGATCTTTGAAGAGCATTGCTGAAGGTGGCTTCTGCAGTGCTTTCTGTTTGTGCCTAATAAATTTGTAAAAGCCTGTGTGAAGAGGGAAAAAAAAGTCATGTAGATTCTAACTTGTGCCCTTTGAGGGGTTGCAAGAAATATTTATCAGGAAGTATCTGATAGATCACAAACATATACAACTAATACACATTACAAAGTATCACATAGGTTACAGAGTGTGCAGATGTCTTTTTTTTTTATTCTGACAAAATCTGTGCAGAATCTTAAGTGTTTTCCTTTTTTTCTGTATCGTATTCCACTTATCTTTTTACCATAAAAGATAATTTGCAGAGGTTTTACTGGGTTAATACTTTGTACAGTGTCTTGGCTTCATTCCTTTCTGAATCATTTCCTCTTTGTTTTATTCCTCCCTCAATCTTAGTTTGATACCTTTTCCCTTTTACACACTGGTGGCAGTAGAATGCTGCAGAATATTTGTGCTGCAGAGCATCAATGCAAAATGAAATACAGACACCAACTCTGAAGTAGCCCATGTTTGATCTGATTTGTTTATTTTGAAGTTGCAAGTGTCCTATGTCCAGATAAAGGCATTAAAAACCAAATGAACAAAAGAAATAAACCACCAATTATAAAGATAATGTGTAAAGAAGATGCTGTCATGTGAGGCATGAACATGTATTGGGATGGTACTGCTGGCAGACTGGTTTTGTGTAACCCACTGCTGTGACTTTGCCAAATCTTTTCAATAGAAGTTTGTTCTTTTGTTGCACAATTGCCTAGCAATTAATTCGTAACACAGATCCACTCCCAAGTTCAATGTGAGCTATAGCTGTGCAACCAGATCACAACTGACAGATTCATGTTGAGCCCAAGCAGTGACATTAGATGAATGAGGCCTTTGAAGTTTCCTTTAGCTTTGGCTGAGCCTCCTACAAAGAACACCTACTAATTAAGCAAAAGAGGCTTTCTTTCTATCCACATAGTAGCAGGTGAATATTTGTGAGTAAAAGCTTTAAAAAATAAAAGAATTCTTTGCTGTTTCCTTTCTTCATAGCAGTTTTAATCTAAGCTATGTTCACTTCAAAGGGCTTGTTCTGCAGCTGCTGCAGTCTTGACTGGGCCGTAACTGCCAATTTTAGCAGAAAACCTGACAGTCTTGGGGTTCTGAGGCTTCAGCTGATGATATTTTGTCTAAATCCCCGTGAAAGAGAAAAAGTAAACATTAAGAAGCAGAAGAAATCCTGCATCTTTGGAGGAGCAGCCTTGCAGAATTTAATCTGTCTCTTAAACTTGGGTTCTAACTCCACTGCCAGTTGGAACGTTTTCTCCTTTTCAGCTCCTATCACGAGGAAAAGATGTGTATCAGTGGAAAGCGCTGGTAAAAATTGGGATGAATATTTCTCTTGAGGGTAGTAAGAAGTGAATTAAAGACAGCATCGTATAAAACCATCCTAGTTTCATTGCTTTTGAGAATTGGGCTTCGTATTTAATACTTGTGTTAAGAAGAATTGTGGTGCTGCTGGCAGTGACTGTTTTCCTAAAAATAAATAACTTGGCCGCTTGTGTTGGGAAGGATGCTTGTGTAACAGAGTAATTGTAACTGGTTCATTTGCACTATGTTAATAGCGAATGTTCTCTGAATGGATGTAATTTTTTTTGTTAGTGTCTCCTTTCTGTCTCTTTCCTGTCTTGTCGTCTTTTCCATCAGTTATTTCCAGTTTGATGTGCTTAATAAATAAAGCTGCTGAATCCACAGGGATCCAGTTTGTGAAGCTGTCAGTAAATTTTGTGGCTACTAGATGTTGTTGAGCTCGGTGGGCTGTTCTTAAAATAAAAAAAGGATGGGTTTGTTCTGAGATCACCATTCATTCCTTTTTCATCAGATGCCACAGATGTAACCTTAGGTTTTCGAACTCGTTTTTAGGGCTAATTGAGAGCTGTTGTTCTCTGAGGAGTTCCCGGTTCTCATTTGCATCCTGGTTTGCCGCTGCATCACTGATAAATTCACATCAGCGCTTCTGGTTTTGCCCTCTTTGTGTTTTCCACCACTCTCTACGGGAAGCCTTCGAAAGGCAGGCGTTACTTGTGTTGGGTGACAGCGCACGCCCTGCGGTGCAGCCTTGGGTTGCGCTGGCCCCGGCTCCAGCCGCCTTGGGGCAGCGGTGCCCGGCCGGGGCCGGCAGGGGGCAGCATTAGAACGGGCGAGCTGCCACCACCGGCCCGGCCCCGCGAGCGGGGCTCTGGGGAGCGCCACGGGTCAGGGGCTTTCGGGACCTGGACGTGGCTTTTCGCCCCCCTTTACATCACCAGTTTGAAATGGTTTTGTAAACATTTTTGTCGTTTGGTGTAAATTTGAGGGAATAATGTTAGACGGTTGTTTTGTTTTCCTCTTCACCCATTGGACAGCAGCCTCATCGGGATGTAACGTGTTTGAGTAATGTATGAATAGAAAAGGTACTTATAAATTAGCAGGCCTCTACTGAGCTGTATTGAATTGGCAGTGGGATTATGAAGCTATTAATTCCAGCTAGCATTGTTTTTTCTGGAAACATCTTCGGGTGGATTTCATAATTTTTTTCATGAAACAGGTGTATATTCTCCTCCAGTGTCCTGCCATTATAGTGGAATGGATTTTTAAGTGTGGATTGTTCTGATCCATGTGTGCTGTAATAGCCTACAAGTAATGAAAAAAGGATGCATCAACTAATACTTGCTGTTAAATATTAGTGTGATATTTCTTAAAGTATTTTGTAAATATGTATTCGTGTGCACATATCTACCTATGATCCTATGTTTGTTAGTGTAAAAACTTTTCAAGGTAATGCAACTAAAATTTCTATGAAGGCTATAGTAGGAAAAAATTATATAGGAGGGTAGAATTTCACTAGTGTACCATCAATATAAAATAAATAAGGATGACTGACAATATCAAAAGGAACTGCAGGTATAAATTGCATTGAGAGGACTAAAAGTGTTATGCTCGGTAATTATAGTCCCTGTTTAGCAAGATATATTGTTCAAAGCTGCTTTTTAAAGTTTGTTCATTTGAAAGGATTTTTTTTTTACCATACCTTTTGAACAGATTTTATTGAGTTTTGTTTTGGGGTTTTTTTGTTTTTAAAAAGTTTTGTTTCAAAACTATAGCTCTTGAATCAGATTTTCTTTGGTCTTGGAGGATTTCCCCCTTCCCCAATTTCTGATGGGGTTTTGTGTGATATCTGGCATTTCATCCATGAGAAGCCTTCAGCCATTAGTACCAGGTTGAGCTTCTAAAATTTCATGTTTTTTCAGTAGATCGTTACTTTGCTGAACCTACGTATAGTTATTCCTACATATAATTTTAATAGGCATTGACATCAAAACAAACTTACCGGTCTGTAGAGGTGCTGTTAAAGCACATTCAAATCAATGGCAGTATTTTTATTAATCTGAGCTTCTGAATCAACTCTAGAAGCTACATGTTCTTTTGTAAGTGACTTATGCCAATTGACTTGTGCACACGATAGAGTTAGGTAATGGGCAGGTAATGTCTAAAATTGTTGCATGTCAGATTTAGGGAGGGATCTTAAGTAAATTGAGTAGATTAACATCATCTAGATAGTTGAGAATATCCAGAAGTCATAGGATGTTTGGTCTAGTTTTTTTATTTTATTTTGCTTTCCCAACTCCTTTTTACACCTTTCCTATGTAGCATTCTTTCTTTTTCTCATTATTTCTTCTTCACCTCTTCTCCCTTGTGTGATCCTTACCTGTTCTTGTTTTTGCAGTTCTGTGGGCTGCTTTGTAATTCTTGTTTCCTGAACTGCTTGTTAGTCTTTCTAGTGCTCTTTATATGGAGGCCCTGGCTTGATCATCCTGCTTTACTGTCCAGGTGCTAAATATAAATTCATGTCTGCTCTTGGAGGTATTTCTGTAGTTGGGTACTGTCTGTTGCTGCTCAAGAATACCATACAAACAGCTGTAATATTTGCCTTAAGTCTGCCCAGGAAACGTTTTCCTGTCATTCTGGCAGGTTTTCAGCACTTAAGGATAGCATAGCAATTTTAGTAAAATTCTAATATTATTAGTTACTTCCTGTCAAAAGTATCAGAGCTGCTGTTGATATTTGTTAGGATAGACTTTCTGTGTGTTTAAGGAGAAAATTTCTAGGAGATAGAAAAACTGTGAGCACACAGGCAGCTTGAAGCAGTGATTATGGGACTTAGGTCTTTGCAATTCAGTGACCAAGCGTACATTAGTGTTCCTTATGCCCCAGAAATGAATCTGGACACATCGCTATTAAATCTCTAGGGCTCAAGCAACATTACTGTTTGCTGGTTGGGTTTTTTTCATATGGTATTAAGGCATATATGCAAATGCTCGTAGTCTTTCCATGTTTTTGATATCGTGAAAAAGCTTACACTTGTATTTTTGAGTGCCTGAGGGATTACCTTCCAGATGGTCAGAGATTTCTGCTGCTGAAAATTCATATCTTGTCCAAAGCTGTGGGGGAGAAAGGGACATTCTGCCTTCACAACATATTTGTATAACTGATGGCTAAAAGACCATAAAATTATCTCTATCTGCATCTCCCACCCCTCCCAACAGGAGAGACTTTTCTCAGGTTTGTCATAGAGCTGTTAAATTTATTACTTAAATACAAGTCCTTGAAGCTCTATTGTTAGTTTTGGTAAGCTGCATGATGGTCTGGGAAATGGTAAGATGTTTTCTTGCACTTATTTCTGAAGGCTCTACTATGCTCAGAAAAAACATGCTTCGTAGTGAGCATACTGAAGCCTCTTTCATAGTTCTTTAGTAAAGAAAAGTGAAATGTGAGTTGTGAGAAGAACAGAACTCCAGGGGGAGAAAAAAAAAAAAAAAAAAGGCATTGCATTATTCTTAGGCATCTCTTTACTATCCAGTTAGCTGTTTGAATAGACCAGCACAAATTTCCGGCGGTGGGAGAGCAAGTAAGTCACAATTGCATCAAAGAATGGAAAGAAAACTAAAGGTGATTACAAAAGGTGATTCTGATCACATAAAGGTGTAGGTTTACAGGTGGCTTGCTGAACACTGTTTAATATTACTTTATGAAATTAGATTGTTTTATGTGCTTGGTCAAGGGTATCAGAAATCTATAGAAACTGTGGGAGGGGAAATGACAGGTGCTGAATACGTCTACCAAAGTGCCCAAGCTACTAAGATTGTTGTATGAAATTTTCTAGGGCAGCAGAATATTATCTGTGGTGAGATTGATCTTTCAGGAAAAGAAAGTAATTCTGTAAACAAAGAACTTGCTGCAAAATGGAATTTACTCAGCATTGTTGCAGGCAGGAGACCATGATTGCACGAAAGGTTGGTATTAGTAAATACCCAGAGAAACAAACAAAAAATAATGAAACCCTTGAATGTTTTGCATTCCCTGAAGAGGAAAAAGAAAAAAGAGGGGAAAAAAAAAAGATAAGTAGGATACAAAGAGAGTAGAAGGAATAGCTGTTCAGGGGTTGGATATGTTGCAGTGTCTTTTGAATCCTAGTAAACTTAATTGAATTGGCTCCAGTTATTATTTAGAGGTTCTTGAGGCTGCAGAGGAATATAGTGGCTGCTGTAGATGTTCAGCTTTCATAAAATGGTGACAGCCCATCTCAGTTAGTATTGAAAAAGCAAGACTAAATTGGAACATAAAGACAGGAAAGATCTCTCTCTCACAAAATGAGCTGGAGATTCCTGCTGTGTGTATATGCGTAGAGGTGTGTTCATATTTTATAATTAGCACTGCTGAAAGCAATATATTCTTATGTCCTAAACAGAACCATATTTTCATTGCAAACTAAAATGACTATGTTTTTATATAACCAAACTATTTATTTATGTTTCTTATTGAGGCAGGAATGGTTCAAATCACTGGAGTTCCAAAAGTATAAATTGGAGGCATTGTTCAGGGAATTCCACTTTCACTTTGTACATACCATACAGAATCAGTGAGAGCGCAGCATTACCTGCATAGCACTGCGATGACTGGCAGGAATGAGGATTTAGAAGGAGATTTGGAGAGGTAAAGTGTATCTCCCTCCCACTCCTGTCGAATGTTCAAGCTTGAATAGTTCAATCTGGTAGTTCCCTGGAGAAGGCAAGACCACAGTGGAGGCGAGGATTTCCTATCCTGTGGGGAAGGGAAGAGTAAATGTTGAGTTTCGGTATTCATAGTTGCTTTAGCATAAGTTACTTGAATTCTATGATAGCTATGCTAAGTTTCTGTTCTTACTAGTTAAAAAAGCCATTGCTGAAGTCTCACTGACATACAAATTTCTTCCCCTACTACGAGAGTGGTTGATCAGACTGAAACAATTGACAATGTTACACGTTTCTCCTACCTCCCGTTTATGGAATTTTAATTTTACAGTGGTATATTCTGTGTAACAGCTTTGTGAAAAATGAAGAAATCGATTCTGCAAGGACTGAATAATACTGGCCATGTATTGGTGCATTTTTAGGCACTCTGAAGAACAAGAAAGAACTCTGCTAATCTTTCAGAACAATATTAATCAGATTATAATCTTTAAATTGTTGATATGCTTTTACTCTCGTTTATTATCTGAGTATTTTAAAAATGTTTATTGGATTATGGGGTGTTTTCTGTGATGAACGATAAATGACGAGACACTTGGATTCATACATCTTCAGAAGATGTGTGGAGAGATACTTCGTAGAAGCGGGCTACCTCTTGTACTTATTCTGCAGAAAGTTTGAATTCATGTTGAACGTTAGGAATCTGAGTATCCCCATCAAGATAACTGTTAGTGAAAGTGCTTTTGCTGGCCTGGGACACTGCATGTTCCTAAGCCAAAGATGGGCTCGTTTAGTCTGCTTAGAAAAGCCAAATTAGCTGTCAGAGTAAACTGCTGAAATGCATATCCTGCACTACCTAACTGTACTGTAGCTGGTCCCAGGTAGTTAGTTAGTCTGTTTAGCTTGTGCTCTGCTGGCATAGCAAAGCCTGCTGCCCTCGCTGGGAGGGAGATCAACTGCAAGGAGAGAACAGATGGTCTTTCTGCTCCTCACTGAGGGCACTGTATCATGGAGGGGGCAGAGTTAATCTGTGGCTAGGATGTGTGAGCCAGAGTGGCTGAAGGCATCCTGCTGCACAGCACAACTTGCTCTTCAGTTTGCGCAGACCCCATATGGGCTCTTGAAAGGACAGGAGGGCCAGGGCTGCTTGGTGCCAATATGTTTTCCCCATGGCTGCCTTCCTGGAACTGCAGTCCAGGGCAACGATTCTACTGGCAGAAGCTTTCCTAAACTAGGGACAAATCTGGATTGCAGATTATAGATCTGAATTTCCTCCTGAGCAGCACAGTGTTCTGAAGGATGGGAATGGTTGCATTTTCTATGCAGTCAGAAAGATTACTTAAGTGTGAACTATGTGAAAGAAGCAGATAAGGGTATGCTTTTCCTGTAGATCCCCAGTAGCTATTTAAATATTACAGATTGGGTAGTGCATATAATATAATTGTATTAAATAATTCAAATGAGATAAAAACAATAAAGGGTTACTTGTATTCCTGGGTGGTTTCTGGTCCTGTGTTACCTGCAAATAGGACGTGTTGCCATAGGTATGTTTCAGCTACTCTAAAATTTCAGTAATGTTTTTCTGTTTGAAATAGTAGGACAAAAGTTATATCTCCACATGTTTAGCAATTTATGACTCAGTTTGTAAGAATATAATGAACCCTGTAGTTACTGTAAGGTTTATCTCAATTTAACTGTAACATAATATTTAAGCTTCATAGTTCCCCACTGACTAGTATTTTTTTTTCTATTGGTTACTTAAGAGTCTGAACCATGACTTCCCACTAGAATAAAATAGGAATGAAGACTGCTTGCTGTAGGTCTAAATTTTATCTGGGGAATTGGAGCAGAACAGCCACTAAGTGAAACTGCTCTAAATCTCAGCCATAGAGGATGTAACCTGTTTCTTCCTTAGCTGTCAAATAGAGTGCCCTAGTTCCTTTTTTCTTTGTGTGTGGTTTCCCTTGATACAGTTTTTACTAATAGGTATTTTATTACAAAATATTCTGACTTCTGTCTTATTAGATGCTTAGGAGCTTTTACAAATGTCTCCATAAAAACATATGGTAAAATGGATAAATCTGCACTATGCTGTAGTGTTTGAAAACTGGGAACTGTGTATGTGCACAAAAAAATGTGGTTAGATGGAAAATTGTCCTTACAACAATATTTCAGTGTGGTTTGCGACTCTAATGGCACTATTGAAAAATACTAGACTGCATGTTAATCTGAGGGTTTACAAAGTAATTGAGGAAGGACAGGAGAAAGTATGCTAGCTGTGGCAGGAAGACTTTTCATGCCATAGGTTCAAAGGTGGTTTATTTACGTCAGTGGTTGCACTGAATGTTATATTATAATAATTGTTGTGTTTTAAGTGATGTGTGTTTGTGTATTCAGCTACTACTGAGCAAACATCTAAGCAGCACCATGAAAACAGCTTCCCCAGTTGCTGTTCTTGGAGATTTTTCCAGCAGCTCTGGTGACTGTCAAAAGATTATGGAGAGGGATGTGCTTCCAGTATTGATGATGGAGTGTGGGAAAAAAAAAGTCCTGGTGGTGTACGTATTCTGCAAACAGAGGAATTCTGTTACTGGTCACAGAATTCTTCTTACATTGCACTATCAGGGTTTTATGCAAACATAATTATTTCTTTAACACCCTGAGAGAGTATACATGAGTCATTTGGCAATTATGTGCCAAATTATGACTGTTCTTACATTCAGCTAATAATAAATATAAAGCATTTCAAATTACAGTGCAGTTCTTAAAATATTATCATTATCACTGTATTGAATTTTGTGTATACGTATGTAAGTTTTGTGTCTGGTAATAACAGATGCAAGAGATGCCTTAGAATAATAGTGATTAGTAGTGTGACATGGAATTTATTTATGATGTATATCACCTAAGAGGTACTTAGTTGAGTTTTTAGACACCCTAGATTATTGTTTCTTACTGGTTTCTAACTGCTTCTTTCCACTTTGTCTAGATGTAAAATTAAGTCCTTTAAAAGACTGTGGGGGGAAAAAAAAAAAGGTGGGGGGGAGAGAAGGGGAGAGGGGAAAACTGATGATGCACGTCAGTGGTTATATCATAGAATGCAGCTATAGGGCAGACCTAATTGCTTTGTGACTGTTGCCTAGATCTGGCTTGAACATAAAAGGAAGCTGTAGAAACTATCCCACCTACTGAGTAAATCCACTATCTTTTAATGTGCCAAATGAATATGCAACCTGCACGTGGTAATAAACTGCAGTCTTAGTAAAGCTAGTATAATATGAATTGAAGCAGGGAACAATTAATATATGAATGCATTTTATGCCTACTGTGCTCATCTAGTGATCAAATTATTTTCCTAAATGTAATCAGAATTGTACAAAAGAATAATTATGTAATAAAGGTAACTTCACCAGAAATTTGAAAAGAACCAAACTTAATTGAAAAAAAGCAGTTAATAGGAGAGGAGGGAATCGGGAAATCAATATAATCGGAAATAACAGCAATATACGTGTCAGTCATCTACCCAAGTCAAAAAATATAATGTTTCCAGTTCTAAAACCTGAAATTAAGAAAAAAAAATCCATATCCATAATATATGAAGAAACGGTGAATTATTATTGTTGAGGCAAACTAATGCAAAATCATTCTCAGGGTAGAATTCTATGAAATAGTAATTTTCTTTATTTGTAAAGTCTTTCTATTTCTTGCTCATATTACTGATACTGCTTAAGAGGACAACAGTGTTAAAGGTGAATTAAGTTTACCAGAGATTGTTTCCATAACCTGCTCTACTGAGCCTGGACCCAAGTGTCTCTAGCACAGCTCTCCCTGTGTATGTTACAGAGTAAAGTTAGGGGCCAGATGCAGGTAATGATATTTGAGTAAAACTGCAGGGACCTTATTTAGTAAGTGAAGTAGTTCATCTGTAAGTTGCTAATAGCTTGGTGTGGATTTATGGTTTTAATGCTCAGTCCAGTATATTGCATTAATTTTGTGTCATTATTTAGCCAGCTCAGTCTGACTAAATTCCCGTGTTTGAGTTACTTTTTGTGAATAAGGCAGTAAATACTCATGAGAGGTGCTTCTTCTCTGGAACAGAAAAAGATGACACTTTCCTGTGGAAAATACCTAGGGAGCATCTCCTTTGCATTAATTCAGGGAAGAGCAAAACTTGCAGAACAAATCTGCATTGAAGAATTTAGCCCTCAACTTAAATATTCTGGGGAAATAGATTTAAAATAGAATCTCCTTCAGTGAAGAGTGTTTGGAAATGGCTCAAGCCTTTGCAGATACTCCATCTCATTGTTTCCTGCAGGTTATAGACCAACTTGGTAACAGAATATGTAGTAATCTTGAGAGATATTTTATTAAAGTCACCACAAGTATTTTTTTGTGTGTAAGGGAGATTTAGACTGGTGTTTATCTGCAGTGGTAATGCAGAAAATAACTCAGATCTCATTTTGCTTAGTTGTGTCCTGCATAGTCTGTGTAAAACACCAGTGATTAATTTTCTTTAAAAAAGATTACCAGACAAGTTCTTTTGTTTCTTAAGTGTTGCCATCTTTTAAAATTGCCTTTTTTTAAAAAAAAAAATTACTGGTGTGCTAATTAATACATTTTACCTGAATAATATTTAGATTGAAAAGTCTCATACATTTAAAAACAATCACCCCCCAAAAAACCCCACCCCCACTTTAATTGCTGTTTTTCATAATTTAGCAAAACTTATCATTTTTCCAGTTACTATTGTGAAATACCAGGATTCTCATCTGGTACAGTACACAGCACCTTAGTCAAGGAACTATTGTTATAGAGCAGATAAGATTAAAAAAAGTCATTGGGTTTGATGAAAACCTTGCATGAACAGTGGGGGAAAAAAGCCAAAGTTACCATAGCAACCAGCAGTGCTTTAGACAGAAGCTAAGTAAAAAGAAATGTAACAGAAAATATGAGGGCCATTTCATAAAGCATTAAAAAATGAAATCTTAAGGCAAATATGATTAATACTCAGCTTTTATCACTTAGAAATCCCCAATAAGCAGCAGATTGTCTTTAAAATAAAAATGAGGACCACTATTAATAAGGAAGTTTTAGTATTGGAGGCCATTTAGACCCTATTAAGGAGATACTTTTGTAAATTTAGTGAAAAATGGGTGAAAGTTTTATGAGGGATTTCTTATTTTCTTCTCTGCAGATGATTTTCTAAGCTTTAATAACCTTAACCTGTATGGTAGAGTAGGCTCTGAAAATGCCTTTCATGGTGTACATGTGCCCAAAAGTCTTCCTAACAAACATTATCCCACTGTGGTAATACTGGAAGGGATGTGTTGTTTGGTCAAGTGACTCTGTAGCACTCCCCTTGGTACAGGAGTGGCAGAGGCAGCTTTAATTTCTTGGACATCAGAGTTTTGAGAAAGAGCAGGGTTGGTAAGTTGAGGGGTGCGAGTTGCCCATACATAAGTTTTACATAAAATAACATGCACGGTCAGTGGCCTGTGCCTTTGTGTCTGAACCTGTGTTCCCATATCAGTGATTAATTTAAAGGCTGAGCTTTGATACTTTTTTTTTGTTTTTTTGAATAGAGTCAGCGTTCTGCAGTGATTTGATATTGGGTATGAAGTCTATTGTTTTGCTTATATATCGCTTCACAGTTGCGCAGAATTAGATTTTATGTGAGTGAACATCAAAATGTACAAGGGATAAAATTGCAAGCATCATTTCTTTTCTTCCTGTGCAGCTATTAAGTCTTAAATTTGATCTTAGTCCTCACAGAGCAAAAATGGCCCATGTTGGAACTTTAAGCAAATAAGAAAACGATGACAAATGCACTTTAATGTTCTATCCTGGAAGAATGCTTTGTATGAGTATTGAAACAATCTAAAAGTGCAAGTACAAAAGGGGAAACAAAAAGCACTCTGTCCTTTCTTTAACATACAGTCTGACTCGCTTCTTGCTGCCTCTTCAAAGGTCTGTGTTGGTGTCTGCTTGGTTGCAGCAGTTATCCTCTGATGTCGTTAGAATATGAGTAGTAGTAGGTAGTACTTAACTGTTCTAGACAGTACCGTAGCCTGGGGCTTTGCGTGCATGTCAGTGCAGTTGTTACTGGTGGTTGTTTCTTCTGGGGGAAAAAAATGCATTGTTTCTGAACAAACAGATTTTGGTTATTTTATAAACCACTGTGAAATGAAAATGTTTTCTCTCATCTCATATGGAAGTTTATAGAATGGTAAAAATTGAGCGTTAGTCCACAGAGTCTGTGAATCCAAATGAAACACTAGTGATGAGTTCCTTATTGGAAAGCGGGCACAGCACTTTTTCGCCTCTGATATTGTATGAGTTACAAATATATGTCTATATTGAAGTGAGAACTCCAAGTGATTAAGCTGAAATAATGAATGTAGTAAAAAATTTCTGTTAATGCTTAATGTTCCTACTTTGGACACTTCAGATGAGAGATTTAAAAGCACTTTGGCACCATCTCTTGTTTTTCAGATGGGGCAATTAAATAAACATTCTGTACTGCCTCTGTAGCATGATTTCTGTTCCATATCAAAGACAACAGACTTTGTGCTACAGTCTGTGAATTTTTCCTTAGGAATAATTATGAGAAAAATGTATTCTGGATCAGTTCAGTGTTTAAATACAAGTCCTGAATGGCATGTTTGATACTCCCACCCTGAAGTTGTCTGGAACAAAACGGTTTTGTGCCATTCATCCTAATGACACTGACTGAATTCTTGTCTGTTATCAGTTTGGGGTTTGACATGAGAAAATAACTTTTCCAGCATGGCTGGATGTCAGTAGTAAAGCTTTATGAGCACAAACTGGAATGGAACAGTCAGGAACAGTTGTGACAGAGGCAGCATGGGTGCTTGGTCCTGCTGCAGTTTGGCTTTAGCACAGGTGTTTGCTGCTTCCTGCCGAACCTCCTTTCCTGCAGGCAGAGCCCTTCATGCCACATGCCTGCTTCTGCCAGAGGTTTGATCCAAAAGTCTAGTAGAAGTCTTCCAAATCATAGTGTGTGGCCTTGTTACCATGTAACACAATCTGTTAAAACTGTTGCGATTATGTATGGTACGCTATGACAAGGTAAACATTACATTGTGAAACAGTTTACTGACATCTCTGTTAAGTTCCTGCAGAACTTAATATGAGCAAAACAGGTATTGTTTTTTGTAGCATTATTTTTTTGTGGTACTATGTTTATATAGATGTGTGGAAACTTTGAAGTGTAGTGCTGTTAGTGGGTTGTGCAGGCTTGAAATGTGAAGCATGTTGTGAGAAAATGCAGTCTGTCACTAATGTCACAAGGTAGGAACATGACTGAGCTCTGACTATTTTGGTAGATTAAACTAAACCCACTAGGTGGTGCAAGCAAATAAATCACCTTGCAAAATGCTTCTCTCGAGATGAATGATTTTGGGGATAGGGTGTCTTTTATGAAATTAAAATAGTCTTTGACTTTTTATTGGTGATTGTGTACAATAGTTACTAAAATTTAACATTTAAGTCTGTCTTAAACTGTTCTTCCCACATAGAAGAAAAAGTGCATTCTGGTTCTGGTTTAGACTTGTGCTCTGCCTTTCTTTCTAGTGTAGGCTGGCATGATGCTGTAGTCATAGCTGGGGTGGTGGCTCACAGAGGAAGTAGCAGAGGACTTCCACTGTGTTTGGCTGTGCTATCAGAAGTGGCTGCTGTGAAATAATATCCTTTGTAGGGGCTTATTGAGGCATTTTCAGTCTTATCAGCTAGTAGAATTCTCTCTCAGGATCTCTCTTGTTGTGATTTATCCTCTGCTAGTTTCACTTTGGATTTGCTTACTATTACAGCAGTATGGTGTACATGCAATTAAACCGATTTGTTTATGAGAAAAACATATTTCAAACAGGTTACAGTAGTTTACTGTCAATTTACTGTCCTGATAGAAGGGAAGAAGGTTCTAGTAGAAAATAATTTTTGAAGTATAATATATGCTCTTGGTCTGTAAGGGTTAAGGTAGTCTCTCTAATAAATCAGCAGTTCTACTATGTTACAATTTTTAAACAAACAAATCAAAAAAGAATGCCATGAAACAAACCTGGAAATACTCCAGGAGGTGATTATAATGTAACATTACATGACAGTGTGGCACTACTAGATCATTGCCTTGAATTCAGCTTATATAATCTCGCAATAGCTCATTTTTTTAACTGTGTTTTCTTTTTCCCCTCCTCCTCCACACTGAAAAGGCCTCTTGCATAGTGGTGGCTTTGTTACAGACACTGGCTGATAGTTGGTCAACATCTCAACGTCTTTTGATAGCCGTAAGATTGGAAGGAAAATGATTTTAGTAACAAAATACCCTACATCCTTCATATAAATTCCTGGGGTCTTCCACTTACAGAAAGCCATTGGCGCTGTTGTGTTCTTGTTGTATGTCATACTTTGCTGGCACAGTTCATATGGTTTCCTAGTGGACCCCAGGCTGCTGCCACTTCTTGTGAGAAGGCAATGGCACCCTGGTTGTGCTATGATACTGAAGAAACCCCTGCATCCACTGAAGGGCGAGTGCTGCAGTGAAAATGTCATCTGCTTAGCAGTCAGCTTGAGGTAGCAGGTGGTGGTGTTATTGCTGCTTCCCCTCTATATCTGTCTTTCAGGCCTTTCGCTCTCAATGAATACAGTGCATCAGTAAATACTGTATTATCACATTTCAGTCCAGGACTCTGTAATAAGACAATAACTGCAGTCACTAAGCAGCTCTGTGGTGAAAGTTCAGTGCTTTACAGTGCTGTATATTTACTGAAATGGAAATTTTTCATTTCAAAGTGACTTATATATTCACTGGTGGGGATGGATGTGTTTGCCACATTCATCCTAGTCTTGATAAATGCAGCAGAAGCAGGTTTTTGGTTTGGGGTTTTTTTTGTTGGTTGGTTGTTTGCTTTGGTGTTTTATTTTAGGAAAGAAGACAGTGAGACTTAAGAGTAGAAATGGCCTGTGCCTGTGAAATCTCAATTGACCAGCAGCCATAAAGAATACATATACTGGCCACAAATAGGCAACACATACCGTGTTTTACGGTAAGATTTTGTTAGAATATAACAAATTCATACATGTATATATGGGTACACACATGCAGACAGATATATGTTTATATATAGGACCGTAGCAACACTGGAGATTCTGTTCTTTTATATAGGTTGCGCTGAGAGCCTGAAGTTCTAAAAGCTGACAGATTGGCATTGTGGGTTTTTTGGGGGTTGTTGGTTTTTTGGGTTTTTCTTACTTATAGTCTCTTCCTGGTAGTAATGTCTACTGATAATGTATACTTAAGATTCCCTTTTACTGATGAACTGATGAAATGTTCTGTAGATTGTAAGCATTGGCAGGAAATCACTTGAATAATGGTAGAAGCTACTACTGGAATGAGATAAAGACCAAGATTAGATTAATAATACTAGGACTTCAATCTTGGTTAAAACTGCAAATTATTTTTATGTAAACCCATTCATTTAAGAGACACTGACAAGAGTGAAGTGGAATTTTTTTTCTGTGTGTTCTAGTTTTGTTTTGGAGAGTGAAACCAGATCAGCCCATTTAATGTATATACTACTATACGACAGTGTTAGAAAGTCACACTCAACTTAAGTTTGTGCATGTTCTGACTGAGTACCAAAAGTTTAATTGTAAAATTGAAGTCCTGTCTTCAAAAAGAACTATTTAGTGTTTGTTAGACAATTTTGTTAGCATAATTCTAACTCGTAAATTATCTTTACTGTGGGCAGGGTCCAATCCATGTAGGTGTCCTTGAAAAAATGTACTACTAAATATATAATTATACATTATAAAGATGGTCTTTGATTGCTTAAACACTGCTTAGCATTTACCATGTTGATGATTAAGATGTTGTAGCATTCATATCAACATAGGTATAGAAATAAACTGAAACTTTTGTAAAAAAGTTCATTTGTATTAAATGCCTTTCTCTTTACTCTTCCAGTAAGACAAATAAAACACTTCACAGAATTTAAGATAACTGAGAGGAAGGATGGGGAGGGACATGCCAGTAGCTCTCAGAGCTGCTTCTGTTCCTGCTTTAGCCTTGTCCCTTGGAGACTGCATAGAGAAAGGGAGCTGATAGCTTGTGGCGTGCTCTGGGCTACAGCATCTGCCCCTTCCCGGCAAGAAGAGGATGAGGTAGTCAGGAATTGGGACTTGCTGAGTGTCTGAGATGCTGAATTTTGTGTCAAGTATTTGAATTAAAAATCACCTTGGAACATGAGAAATCTGGCTTGTCTGGCCTACTGTTTGGCTTTGTAACCAGGAATAAGTGGCAAATCTAGGCATATGTCCTGTACAGGTCTAGCTGGCAGAAGCTGGAACAACTGCAGCATTGAATCAAGTGGAAGGGGATAGTGTCCCCCTTGTAGTCCCACAGACCTCAGGCTTAGTGACTATCATGGGGAAGCATGGGAATTCCTTGTGAGATTGGCAAATGGTGTGCTGTGTACTTGACCCAGTAAAAGTGTGTTTTGCCACTGCTGCTTTTGTTCCTGGGAGCAGACCATTAAATCATTCAGGCTTAAAGGCTATGAAATTTGTAAAGTCACTGAACTTAATATAGGGCACTCTGGTTAATATGCAGTGGTCTGTGGTAGACAGGAGAAGAGTCCTTTCTGGTCCTAACACTGTGAAATAAGTGAGGACAGAAAGGCAGGCCATAAAATACCAATATGAAGAAAAAGGATGACTGCTTTACAGGGTCAAGCATTAATAGATTCATTGTTCAACATCAGCAGACTCAGTAACCTGCAGTACCTTGGCCTCAGAGAATATAATCTAGCTAAGTGTTTGTATGTGAACTTGAGGTTTCATCTGCCATTAACAAGAACAAACAAAACCAGAATCCAGACAAAAAAGTGCACAAGTCATCTATAAATAACAGGAAATCATGGTCCACAAGATAAGACTGATAAAAAGCTTAAGAGCTGCACACATTCTGTGCAGCTTTCTGTGAAGAAAAGCCTTCCTAGTGTGCTTAGCAATATAATGTTACTGAGGTACACACATTGACAGGGGATCTAAAGCACTTGGTGTTAGCTGGTTTGAATGCTACTCAGTTCTGTCTATCATGGCCACTTGGCTACAGAAAGGAACAGAAGCAACTGCTTTCTCTTCTTTCACCAGTTTTGTTGTGTAGTGCTTTGCGGTTCTTGGTGTATCTTGGTTGTCTGCTTTATGGAAATGTATTACTAGCATCTTGTATCCAAAAAGATCAAATGCAACATACAGTGTTCAGGAGAGACTTGATTGCTCAGCAAACTATTTCTCTACAGCCCAGAACTGTAATTTTTGTGATTAATTTTTCTGAGTGCCTAGTGTATAGCATGTTTTCTTTCAAGAAAACCTGGGTCTGTTATCTGTAGCAATATATACTCTTACACACTTGCAGAAAGTTCAATTGGTGTCTTTTCTTATTAATTCCTATCACTAGGGCCTGGAACCTGACAGGCTTATTAGCAGCCCTGCTATAAAGGATCTGGAGGTGGTAGTGGATACCTGGTTGAATATGAACCAGCAGAGTACCATGGTCATCAATAAACCAAGCTGCCTACTGAGCTACATGAGGAGGAATGTGATTAGCAGATAGAGCAATATTATTTCTCTTAGATGCAGGTGAAGCCACGCTGAAATACTGCCTGGCTTTTGGTCTTCCTTTTCAAGACAGATGTTGAGACAGTGGTGAAGGGTTGCCACGATAGGCAGGCCCTAGAATACACAACCAGTGAGAGATGGTTGAGAGATCTGGGCTTGCTTAGCCTTGAAAAGATGTGAAATGTAATTGCAGGCTGTAACTTTTGAAATGCAGTTATGGAGATGGATAAGGTAAGTCCTTCTTTTGGTGACAAGGGGCACTGGCTGTGGGTTGTAGCTTGGGATGTTCAGGTTGCACATTAGGAGAAATGTTTTTGCAGAGAGTAAAGCAGTACTAGAGCATGTTACACACAGAGGTGGTGGAGGTTTTGAAGTCTGAGCTAGACAAAGCTATGGCTGACCTGATTTGGTGGTGTAAGGTTGAACTGAATTATGTCCCTTAAAAATAGCAGTTCTGTAGTTGTGTGATTATCTACATTAACAAACTGGACTGAAGGGGCAAAAAAATAAAGTAGGAAGCTTGTCATGGAGGGGGTAAGGTGGGAGGTCTGAGGCAGAGAACAGGTGTTGCCGCTGCTACTTTGACAGATTCTTGTAGTGAACTAAGCAGTCTCATGAGAAATTATAGGTGGATGGTACATTACATGACTCATGAGCTGAAAAAATAGAAATATGTACTGTAGGTGTAGGAATAGCGGGACTTAAAATGTATGTATTACAGGGTTTTTAGGAAAACAAACCACTTAGAGAAAAGTGTAACAATATGAACGAAGGCAGATATGTTTAATTTGAACATAGACAAGAAGGAACAGTGATATTAAACAAAACATGAACTTTGCTATAAAGACTTAATTGTGACCAGTAAATATGGAATTGCTTTCCTGGCACATTTGCATGTTAATTCTTTGTTTTAAAAATATCTTCCTGCATATTTTTCTGACTTTCTGTGCACTGGCAGGTGATGTTGAATTGGTCTACATAAAGATTGGGCACTGCTGATAAACTTTGAGTTATGAAAAATGAACAAGCTTGCTTTATCCAACTGAAAGTATAATTCCAACATGAAGTTGATAGTAGTATTTAAGCTGCATGTGTAATGTGGTGGCAGGGGAGGGTTTGGTCTTTTTTGCTTTGAGATTTTAGTGAAATTCAGTTATGGCTATCCAAACTGCTAGTCATAGAGTGATAATAACCTGTGGGTTTTTCTTTTTTTAACCACTCTTTTAAACATTAAGAAGGATCTGGTCCAAGGGGGAAATTTGCAGCCTCAATTACTACGTACAGCACATATGGGCATCAAACTAGATTCAACATTTGCTCAGCTGCGTGGGTGATGTGCTTTTCTAAATGGTTTGGACCATCAGAAGAAGCTTCTGTGATAACTGCTGGACTTGTCTGTATAAACATGCACTGAATTTGGGAAATTTGACTGAGGCATTTGTTCTATTCCCCTCACCCTTTTCCCAAAACCCTGCCTGCTGTGAGAGTGAATTAGCATTAAGCAGGGAGTACCTACTTTTAGCTGTGATCTCACATGGTGATTTTCAGTGATAGAGGAGAGACTTAGCTGGTCTTTTTATCTCTAATTTTTGATTAGCATTGTGTGCTTCAGCAGCATCATGTTGAAGTTTAAATTAATTCAGAAGAGATTTTCTAATTTGCCTAAAATGTGGAATATTGGAGATAACGAAATGAAGCCCTACAGGTCATGTGCTTTCCAGTAGCAGCAAAGTCAGTTCTGCTTACTTAAGCTAATATTCTTTTTAATTCCTTTCCTGTGTCTTGCCCAAGTATAAAAATAGGAGCAGGAAGAACAGAGAGCAACTTTACATATTTTGACAAAGCTCCTTGGCTAGAAAAGACCAGAGAAGCATTATTGATCAAGCTGTGTTAAAACACGCTATAAACTTCTGTCACATCTTTTTAGGATCTTGGGATGGTTAAGAATATATGGCTTGGCAAATGTTAATCACCTGAAATTCTTTAGATAGGAAATTACATGTGGATCACACAAAGACACGGGAGACATCTGATACACTCTAGTTTTATCCAGTTTATGAAGCAACAGATTATAACTCACTGTGTCAGGCAGACTCTGGGAAAGCCATCAGACCTGTTTATGATCACGTCCACCAAAAATTTCTGTGCATTCAGAGACTTAAAATTTTTTTTAAACTGCAAGAGTAAGTTTGTACAACTAGTTTGGGTCAAAGTCTTTTACATTTATTTGAAAAGAAATGAACAGATTACAGAAAGTACTTTGCATTTCTAAACCATAAGGTGCTTTGTTGCACTATTTTGCAAAGGCTTGCATGAAGCAAATTATTTTTTCTTTTCAACTCATGTCAGTAGTTTCCTTCTTCAGATAATTATAAACCTGTTTGTGTTTAACACTGATTTAGTTTTTCATTGCATCAAAGTAATTTTTTCCTTCAATTTATTGTTTTTCCCTTTATCTCCATATTGTATTGTTTTACAGTCCTCTTTTAAAGCCATCTTTGGTAAAGTACCACCTGCTGAACTAGGCTCTGCAAGCATTGTGGAGGTCCAGCACTGGTGGACCAAAGAATCTTGGTGTGCTTGGCTGTTCTTGTGAAGTGCCTGCCTATTTCCACTGTAGACGTAGCTCCCTCCTTTCCTCCTCTTAAACTGTGTGCTAATCCACAGCAATGACCTGCAAAGGATGCACATTAGCATTCTGCTAGACAGTCTTGCAAGGTCGCCCAAGGTAAGCTGCCAGCTGTCCGGTTTACCAAAGCTCAGTGCTGTGGTAGTGAGTGAAGTTGTTTGCATTATTATGTATATCACGTTTTTAGAAGGGGGCATCCAGCTCACCTGAGCAAAGGTTGGAGCAACAGAGCCTACACTGAGTGCTTTCTTAAGTATCTGAGACTTGTTTTGACCCTTTAACTGAAGAAACTGATGCCATGAAGGAGACCTTGTCAGGAAGTTTCCTGGAATGTTTATGCTCTTGAGGGTTAGCTTCTCTTCCTTGTGACTGACAGGCAAGAAAATGAAGCACACTTTTTGGGAAGAGTAGAGTTAACCATGAAAGCATCTCTTCAAGCACTGGCATTTTCCATGTACATTAATGCTTCTGTTGTTTAAACATACCCTATCCTTAAATATGTGTGAAGTTAGGATTTAGCAGATAGATCAAGTACCTGGCATTAATCCAAGGTCTAATTCTTAATCTTCTGTAGTATGGATATGGTAGATAAATTTCTCAATGGCCAATTTTAAAAACTATTCACTCAAACCCGACATAGCCCATTTCAGCCTCTCTTTAATAGGAAACCTAATAACTTTTTCTGATGTGGTGCATAAAGCTCTGGTATTTTGTTTTCTTTTTATTGCCAGATGCAACCATGTTCATGTATTTACATTCAATAAAGCTATCACTGCTATACACAGGTTTAGATTAATAATTTCAACCTTCAGGTCTGGGGTGTCTGATTTAGGTCACTGCTGTGTTACTTGTGTCCTTTGGTCACACACTGACTGTCTGATCCGTTGCAATGTCTGTGTTCTTGCACCACTTCTAGAAAAGTGGGACAATGCCTTCCAGTATTTTCATTCATACTCTTCACAAGTTGCGTGTCAGACAAAGCAGGCTGCACCTTAGGAGCAGTTTGAGTTCTATAAAACTACAGCAAATCAAGAAGGTAATCCCCAGGCCCCATTTTACATACTGCATCTTTGTCCCTGATATCATCGTCTTTACCCTGGTCACACTCTGACTTTGATTTTATGTAGCTCCCAAGAGACGTGGTTATATATTAGGACTTAATATCAAGGAACAATAGTTCCAAAGAGGCACAATATTACCTATGCATGAAAGAATGTGTAAGCTGTCCAAACCATGAAATCTAGAGACTGTTTAGGAAGGAATACTGGCTTAGTCCTATTGCCTCATATAAGTAGTGAATGTTTGTATTTGGCCAGAGAGCCAGGTTTTATGGTTTCTCCTATTATCTAGACTTTTCTCTCTCCTGAAGTATCTTAACAGTGCATTTCTGCCATGAGCAAATTGGTTAGTGATCATGTTACTTCTTTTTTCCCCTATATTTTTGTAGTAACATGAGATAAAATATATCTCTGCCCTAAAGCCACTTCAGCTATTCTGTGTAGCAGACTGTAGGCTGGATTAGCACTTGTGGCAAAATGTGCCACCTCTTGATGCTAGGGATTTATTTTTCTTTAGCACACGTTGACTTTCTCAGGATTTTTGCCATAAGAGCGGGCATGCAAATGTAAGTAACAAATAAGATTTTTCACTAAATATCTTGACACATTTTACTGGATTTAGATTCACTTTGCACAGTTTCTGATTCATGCTTACTTTCCTTCATCAAAGAGCAGTCACAGTGGCAATATAAAAATAACTTTTAAATTGAATTTTTCAAGATCCTCCTCTTCTGCTATCTCTTACTGCTTCCCACTTCTTTTCTGATGTTGTTTCTTTCTAGTCTTCTCCCTGAAAATCAAGATCTCTTTATGCTTTGCATTACCAGCTGTCAGGCATGATGCCGTGTATACTGATATGCCACTGTGTTAGCCTACTTTGGCACTGTTGGCAGCACTCTGCTGTCATGCTCAATTGAGACAGAAAGGACCATTTCTTACTGGAAAATTAATTCATGAAAAATTACTTCAGTTCTTGAAATATAATTGTTTTGAAAGAAATAAAACATACAAAGAAATTTGTATTACAACAAATTTGCCCTTAATTTTATAAAGGTTTAAGTGTCAAACGTGAATGAATTAAACAGTGAGGCCAGCTAATTTTGTGAAATTAATGGCCTCAAATTGCCACATGTGGTGTAAGTGCAAATTCTATCAACTGAGATTTTTGTTTTGTTTTCCCTTGACATAGCTGGTTTGGAGCAAAAGTGAATGCCACCCCAGGCACCTGGAAGTTATCTCTGGAAGGAAAGTAGTAACTGATTTACTTATGTCCCTCTCTGAAGGGGAGAACAAGGTCAGGATGATTGTAGTGGAGATGATCTTTCTCCTGACTTGTCTCTTTCTCCACCCTGCAAGAGGAGGAAGTAGAACATCCTCTTCTGTGTTGACATTTTTCACCTCTCTAGTCATGAGGTTCCTATCCCGTAAGCTTTTTACAAAAGGATTGCCTTTTTCAGGTAATTCTGCCAGTCAAGGAAGTCCACTATTAGTGGGAAACTAATCTTAGGGGTAGTGTAAAATGAAATAGCAGTTTTGCAGCAAGTTTCTTTTTACACAGTACTAACTGCTCTGATTGAGGCTTTTCTTTGATCCTGGTTTGCTGTCATACGTGATGTTTAATTGTTAGCATGGTCCCTGATACTACTTTGGCTCCTGCCAATTAGTACTATGCAGGACAGTGTTTGCACCTGGTTCAGGGCATCACACATGCCTAGAGTAGCCAGTTTTAGATGCAGCCCCCACTTTGGGGGAGAGAATTCAGCCATGTAGTTGCGAGCTATGTCATGCAGCTTGATCTTACTGGCAGTGAGCTACTGGCAGTGCATTGTCCCTTTTCTTAATTAAAATACTATTTAAAATATAGCCTCTGTGCACACTTGCAGGGGGTTTTAGTCTCCAGTAGCCATTTTTGGCCTTTTCTTATGATAGACGAGTCTTGACTTTACTGCTGTTCCTAGAGCTTCCAGGATAGACGGTTCATGGAAGCCTTTTCTTTGCAGTGTTTCGCCCTCTATGCACCTTATAGGATAGAAATGTATTGTTGCAGCATCCAGTTTTCACCCTTGTTAGAAAGAATGACTGCTCAACTGGTTTTGTTTGTAAGATAAAAGTAACAAAAATAAATTTTAGAGGAAGTTGCCTTATAACTCTTATACAAATCTTTAGACCAGTAAACTGCTGCTTGCTCTAAGAAACTGAGATCTGTGGAGCTTTCATAGTAATGTAATTCTCTTTAAAAGAGATTATATTGCTTATATCGGTTAAAATGAGTACTGAAAGCAGTATGGCTGACGGACATAGTTATACTGCTAAAACTTAGATTACTTGACATTTTTGAGCATTTTACAGACTTTACGTACTTGAAAACTGAGGCCTGGAAGATACCTCTGTCATAAAGTTCAATTTCTGTCACATGTATCATCACTTGATAGGAAAATTGGAAAGATGAATTAGCAAAAAATGTGGTTTTCTCACAAAATTTTTCTTAAAACATAACTTACAGGGGTAATTCCCTTTTTTAGCAATAAAGAATGTCACTTGTATTAGATGCTTTTAATTTTCCAATGCGTAAATAGCTACAAACAGTAAATATGGTAACAGTTCAGATATGACTCTTGATCAGAACCATGTAGAAGTAGATGAGAATAACACTGGAAAAATGTGTGTTGAAATATTCTGGTACTTGATCAAAGAGGAGAAAAGAGCTGGGAACAAACTGTTCAGGAAAATCTTTGTGAAGTTGTATATATGCTTATGAATTTGGGCACAGAAAAAAAAGTCAGTCATGGTAAGTAAGAAATTGTTCATGTGTTAGGTTGGCTCAATCATCTACTTCTCACAGTTAATTTTTGTTAGATAGATCTGAGTGCAGAGTGCTGGAAGGAGGTGGTATGTTCTTTCACTTGACAAAATACTGGCTTTAGATGGTAGCAATGCAGTATCATAATAATGAACATTACACTAGGATTGTCAGAATTGCAAAGATCACTTACAGTGAGTTATTCTTGCATTTTTGTTTAGTTAACCTCAAACACCCAAAGTTTACTTGTACGGTGCTTTATCATACCCACGAGCTCAAGGCAATTACACGCTCCAGGTAGAGGTTATAGTTGGGCTGTATTTCATACAGCTTTTTTTGTCAAGAGTTTTGAACTTCCATGCTTCAATTATGTAGTTTTATATGAAAGATTGAGATAGATGCTCATCCAGTTGATGAGGCTTATCTGCAGGAGAGAAGAGTCAGAGCTCTTGTAGTCTTGGCACTTCTGTGTAATATGTAAAGGGCAAGAGACAGGAGAATGGAGCCAGGCTCTTCTCAGTGATGGCCAGCGATAGGACAAGGGACAGTGGGTGCAAGCTGGAGCATAGGAAGTTCCCTGTGAATATAAGGAGGAACTTTTTCACTGTGAGGGTGACGGAGCACTGGGACAGGCTTAAGAGAGGACAGAGAGGTTGTGGAGTGTCCTTCTCTGGAGACATTCAAACCCACCTGGATGCATTCCTGTGTGATTTAGTCTAGGTGATCCTGCTCTGGCAGGGGGGTTAGACTAGGTGATCTTTTGATTTTTATTTTTTTTTTTAAGTAAAGTTTCCTAAGGCTTAAAATTATCTTGATAATTTTCCCTATCTTTTTTTAATCCTTTGACTTTTGAAAAAAAGGTCTTTTTTTTTCCTGCACTTGAAAAGGAGGGTGTTTGTCTATGCAAGGGAATGCCGACTCTGTCTAGACAGAAAACATTTCTATCAAGGACTTTGTACATTTGGCACAAACTTTTATTTCTCCTGCTAATATGCAGTTGATAGTAATTTTAGCTGTTACTTGCAGCTTCAAATATTGCATGTGGGGATTTGAGATCCTGTTGGTTTGTTGGTTGTTTTTTTTCCAGATTGCAGTGTCACTGTCAAGACGGTAGAGATAGGTGTTCAAGATACAAATGTTTTGTTCTCTGTACAGTGGTTTTATATCTAGAACTACAGCTAAGAAGCAGGTTTCTTTAGCTGGTATCCATAAGTTAAGGTGATGTGTCAGCTGACAGGCTCCCAGTAGAGCATAAGTCATCTCAAATTCACACAGACTGTGGGTAGCTAAATAGTGGTATGTTTGCCAGTCAGGACTGAGCAAATGATAGAAAGTAGAAAGAAACCGAGTGGAAAGGCTCCTTCTGCACACTGCAGTGGAGTTGCTGAGCCCACTCTAAGTTCTGATGGTTGTGATGGACATAGCAGCCGTGTATTTCATATTGCAAGTACAAAGTCATCATTGCCATAATAGTCAAAAAACTCTAAGAAGCATGTAAGTAAATGTGCTCTTTCAGTAGACCAGTTTCAGTACTTCAGACCTTGCTTATTTAATTTTTTTTAAGCACATTACATGGAGCTGGAAGGGCTGTCACTATGATCTTTGAAATATTGCCATGTTTCTTTCGTTCTTTGCTTTAAATGACTTACACAGTAAGACTTTCCTTGTACACTGATCGTTACAAATTTCTGGGTATTTAGGCTCTTATTCGGAGCTTAAAGGCATTTCAAACCACAACAGATATTCAGAAATGGAAAGGGCAAGAGATGTACATTTATTGTCCCCTCTTTTACTACAGCCTGTCAACTCCCAGCACAGAGACTAAGACTGTAGTTTCTGGCTCTTACCTGGTAGCTCATCTGTGGGTAAATTAACCCACCAAGCCTGCATAATTTTTGACTAGAATGGATATAAGGTAGGAATTTGAACGTGGAAAATATTGTCTTGCCCACAGCTTTTGTTTGAAAGTAATTCTGCTTTAATTTTAGAGAAATTCTGTTTTCATAGGGATCTTTTTTTCATTCATTTCTTGTTATGCTACTCAAATTCCTATATTCATAACTCTGCAGAAAGACAGAAGAATGACTGATGAAAACCTTGCATGATACTTTGAAAATGTAGCACATGCTGTGAAGTTCCAGTAGATGAAAGCAGTATGGTTGAAAGGTTTAAAACATGCTTTCATATTAATTTACTATCATTTAAATAATCTTTTAAGAGACTGCTTATGAATTCTTTCAGTTGCAACTAGAGTTTATTTGAAGTTTAAAGGGATATGATGCATTTTTCTTTGTGATGTATTCTGCTCTCTTTGTTCATCCTAGTTCTTTGGCTTTTTTGAATCCAGGAGCACACACTACTCTGCTGGCAAATGCACAGATGTTTGTGGTGTTGATCTTTTACCACAGCCGAACACTGCTGTGCACTTGCTGCAAAAATGGGAAACGGTGAATAATCCCTCTTGCCTTTTGAGATGGTCTTATTTTGAATTATGTTGGCAGGATTGAGTGAAGAAGCTTGTATTGTTAACAGTGCTGAACCTAATCTGTAAGTGGTTTTTTTTCTGAGAGAGTTTTGGTCCAGCTTTCACCAGCACTTTGTTCACCTAAAAGTATATTTAAAGTTTTTCTTAGGTTTCTGCGGCTAAATTTGTGTTTATGTGCTTTGGTCAGAGAAGAAATCAACAATGTTCCACACATTTCTATTTATTATAAATTTATTCTTTCACTGGACTTTGTAAGAAATATATTCAGTTAAACTCTTAAAATAGGCCTTTTATTCATCTAAAGCAAAATAATCCCCTGCATACCACACTTTAAATAGTAATGTTCCTGAAACTCTTAAATTTCAGTAATTTAACCTGTAAATATTGTACTAACATTGATAAGTGTTAACTTCTCTTCTTTCCAGGCTTCCAAAAGATGAGTTGGCAACAGAACCACTAAAATATGCTGAACAACTTCCTGTAGCTCAGATAATACACCAGGTATGTCTCTCATTTTTAAATAGTTCCTAAACAACATCTGTAATAGTTAAAACTGCTTTTCTAGGTCACTCAAAGTCAGTGTCTTCATGCTGGAAGTATGTAAAAGCAATGTATTCTTGTTCAAATGACAACTGTTAAATTATAGAAGTCTTATTCTGAACATGGCAATGAAAAGATACTTGGCTGTGTGACACAGTTGACACTTCAGAGGTTGCTATTAAAATTGTTGCATGTCTGCTGATAAAAAAAGAAAAAAAAATCCATGAATTTCTTAGAATTTGCATTTTGACCTAAATCATATTCCCCTTTCTGAAAAAGCAGGCAAAGTATAGAGTCATTACTGTGGAATAATTGTCATAAGTTGAGTAGGGAAAACTCTCCTCTTGATACAGTTCTGAATTAGCCCTATTTCTAGCTATAGCGATGTCATCATACTTTCTGCTTTGCTTTTTGTTTTTCACAATTTATTATTTTCACAATAAAAAAACCCAGAGGTTGAGATCTTGCCTAGATTGTGCCTTCTAAATATGTCCTTATTTAAAATCAATATTCTTCCATTGATGTAGGTAAACAAAAGAGGTATGATGAGGACTCTGAGCTGGGATTAAATAGAATGCTACAGTTTTTATTGCATATTCCTCTCCCCGCCCCCCTCCTCCCCCCCCCGCCCCCAACATCGTTTATGGCTAGGAGGAGGAAGAGATTTTGTCTGTGCCAAAGATTCTCTGCTCCCTTTTGGCTCTTTTTAAGGTCTCTCAATATGTCCTGCTTGTAGATTAGATCCCAGTTTGAGTTCACATGATGTCTTCTCTGTTAGCCACAGTGGGCTCTGCCGATATTGTGGAAACACTTATGGCCAAACAACACGTGTAAAACTTGTGATATACTGCAAAACATGAGCATTGAGACTTAGTATGTCCCTCCTTGGTGATTCTTTAAATAATTTTGAGAATTGGAAATGGAATTTTCTCAAAACAAAAACTCAGACTTTGTAGATGTGAGTCCTGCTTCAGGGACAGGTAACTACAGTTTTCCTAAGTCAGGACTG
This sequence comes from Porphyrio hochstetteri, assembly GCA_020800305.1. Taxonomy (NCBI): domain Eukaryota; kingdom Metazoa; phylum Chordata; class Aves; order Gruiformes; family Rallidae; genus Porphyrio; species Porphyrio hochstetteri. The sequence goes on along the minus strand of CM036912.1, from coordinate 13,305,785 downwards.
AGTAGGTGACATTGCTGTTTTCATAATGGTACCTTGGCAGTCTGGAATCTTTCACGCAATCATGAATACTCTGAAAAATTGACCTGAGAGTTGGGGAAGATAATGACAGTTCATCATGGGAGTCAAAATGGTACAGTCCATTCACTGCTTTGAGATAAGGAAAACTTCCAAGCTGAAAACTGAGACTTGGTGTTGGTCAGGGTAGCAGTAAACCAGAGAGTGTTAGATTAAGCTGTAGTTTCAGACTGAGCTAGTTTTGAATGCTTCAAGATCAATAGGAACAAATAAAAGCCCACTAAATGTTGAAGTTGCTTACAAAATCCTATTAGTATTAATTATTGTTGTAGGTCTTTAAAATGTCTTTGTCAATCAGTGTTTTTAAGCAGTTGAGGCACATGCTGCAGACAGTGCTGGTTTTACCTTAAAGGAAATGTAAGCTTTATTTTAAAACTTTAAAGTGTACAAGTCTTTTCTGAGAGATGTAAACACAAGGGATTTTAAAACTTTTGGTTGAAATCTGCACCTCCGGGAAGAATCTCTGATGTGTTCAAAACGTGGAAGATTGGAAATCAGGACCAGTTTGTATGTCAGGAACTCCCTGGTGTTGTCAGAGCTTCAAATGACCCAACAGCCTGCAAATGTCACATTTAAAATTCTGTTTTCATGCTTGACTCTCAGCATAAATGAATTAAACAGCAGAGCAGGCAGCCAGTCAATATGTTCTTAACAGTGAGAGTGAGCAATGAAACAGTTTGGGGGTTGTTTGGAATCAGTAAATAGAAAGCGCAGAGAAAGGCTCACCTAGAGGAAAATCTCAAATAGGAAACAGAATTAACCTTTAAGATGGTCGACCAGACGAAATGTCATAGTAATATTTTTACAACATTAGGTGGGTAATAACCACGAAGGGTTCATTTGGCTACTGGGTGTTACATTGCAGTGGAATATTGCACTGTGGAAAAGCAGAAATCTGTTTTTCATGTACTCTTATCTGTTTGCTGTAGCAAATTTACTGATAGTCTAGAGCTGCGGTCTGCAGGAGGCAGCAAAGCAAACCCAACAGAACTGCAAATGTCTTTGATGTAGAGAATCAGAATAAAATGACTGTTGTTTAGCTATATTGTGCCAGGAGTCAGGCATCGTGCCCTGGTTTTGTATGATGGTGATGCTAGTAGCTGTAACGAGCTGAGCATACTCTGCACGAGTGTCCTGGTGAATTAGCACTGCAGAGATTATAATATATCATTTATGAGGGGCCTGTGACAACTGGGACATGTAGAGCAAGGGCCATGTTAAGTTTATATGATCAAATATTTTTTACTTTAAGAAAAAAACCCAACTTATAAGAAATAAGAAATCAGGTGAGTAAAAGCAGTCAGTAGTGTTTGTGGAGTTATGATGCTTTATCCAAATGGGTAATAACTGGATTTTCCGTACGGGCTTTTGTTGTTGGTTCTGTATGTAATATTGCTCTCATGTTAAGCCATGGTTGGGGTTTGTTTATCTCTAGGCAGAAATAAAGGCATCGGTCATGTATATGTATAGCATAAATATACATTAAAATTTCACAATAGTATACAGGTATCCTAATCAGTATAATGCCAAAGTACATTTTAATTAGTTAGTAGTCAACATGGCCACTAATTCTATCCAAATGTCTAAGTTTATTCTTCTGAGCACTAATGAAGTCTCTATGTTTTCCTTGAGCATTAAATGCTATTTCTAACATTCTCTGCAGTGCTTCCTCTCTGGTGTTTAAAAAAAAAAAGTTATACTAATGAACAAATCTGATTATTCTCCAGGAAAACTTAAGGCTTGATACATCCTAAACTATTTAATGAAAGGAGACCCAGAATCTGATTTTGGGATTGATCATAAACTTTGTGGCACTAGTAATTATTATAGCAGTATAAAACCCAAAAGAATAGCAACCCTGTAAAGTTCACAGTTCCAATTCTCAGAAATGTGTTATATTTAATGCATTAGACCACAGTTAATTAAGAAGACAGATGAGAAGAGTGAAAATAAATAGCAGAATGTAAACAAATACAAACGTTTAAGCCACTGGTTTTTAGACATGAACCCAAATCAGACATTTGTAAATAAACTAGCTTACTCTATTTTCAGAAACAAAAAGGAAAAACAAGCTTTTAACTGAAATAAAAACCCACTAGTGCTTGGTAAAGTAATACAGTCATTAATATAAACTTCTAAAATGGCATAAGTTAAGCTTTCAAAGGAGTACCCACAGAAGACAGGCTTCTTAATGAGGCTTTCTATGTACAGCTGTGCATACAATGCTGCTACTTAGAATAAGTTTCTGAATAGTAAGATGAAAAAAAGGAGAAAAAGGAGAGGCTACTTTAATTCTGCACTTGTTGTTAGTTGAAACAGGTCTGGTGAGGGAACAGGGGAAACTGCATTTGAGAAGATTGTTTTCATTTATCATAAAGGATATTCATTGCTGGCCTTCCAATTCAGCAAGGTATTTTAATAAAGTACCTACCTTCAGTGCCAGTGCTAATGCTCTGAATGTCACTCTGTGTTAATATATTTTGCCTAACTGGGATTTAGGATATTGAAGAGACTTAAATTGTTACAGATGTCTTACTGGTGGAAGAATGTTTTATTGATGAAAGTCACATTTCTGTGGATAAATGCCAGCTCTCCTGACGTTGTTATAATTGAAAACAAAGTGAAATGGCAAATTCAGACCACAATCAACTCACACACTTAGTTTAGTCCATTATAAATTATTAAGCAGATAATTGTGATGCTAAAACAAGATGGTGTTTCAGGAAACAACCTCCAGCCCATAGTGGTGACTGCATAATTTACCTAAAAATTGACATGGCTTACAGTTGCACATTTACTTCAAAATAAAGAGTTCCTAGGTAGGGGAATGCATGGGGAAATATTAGATATCACTTCTAATTAAATTAGATTAGGTTTCTTTTGGAGTATGTGTTTTATAGCGTTAGTTTGGTTTTTGTAGAGGTTTTAACCCAGCCTACCTGTAGAAGCCACAGTGGAAAATGCCTTCTTTAATCTCAGGAGTTTATTAGATCACTCTAATCCTGTCAAGTACATGTCTCTATTCCAGTCGAGCAACTCGTGTGAGCACCGTTAGCTTTGCACAGTTTAGCTTCAGAGGATGTTAGGGAGTTGCCATATCCAGTCGAGTTTGAGGGTATCGACTGCAGTCCACAACAAAGGAAATTTAACAAGAAATTTAAGAAAGAAGATGTGAGGGGTATCTCCAGACTTTGAAATGCACAGGCTGATGGCTAGCAAAGATGAGCTGCAGTTCTGTATTGGAAGATCTTTGTTTCCATCATTTCTGTGCTTTTTGTAATGAGTTTGCCTCCCCCCTTCCCGCCCTCCCCCCTCCCCAATCCTTTTGCTTTGAAGATTAGTTTTTTATTCATTCTGAGGACCTCATTCTCACATAGTAGAGGGGTGTTAGTTTATTGCATTTGTTGATGCTATTCCTGTTTCATGCTGCTTTAATTGAGTGAGGTTTTCTGTAGCAGCGTTTGGCAGAAATTGTTGAAACAGTATTAAGAGAATAGAGCACACTATGCTGTATAGATTTTTTGACGTACTTTTTGATTATCTATAACAGAACAATTTTAGCTCTCAGACTTAAACGTTTTCACAAACATTAAATTAAAGTGGCTTTATGTGGTTTACAGTCTTTGTGAAGTGCTCGATATGAAAATTAAACCATCTCATGGTGCTGCAGTGTTGGTTCAGGGATCGGACTGATGCCTTGTCCGTTGCGGCAGTTGTTACACACCAAGAGGTCCTCTCGCACTTTGTCTACACTCTGTCGTGATGCTGCAGTCTTGGTTCCTATTTATGTTCTATAAAAACCATTAGTGGTATTTAGAACTTTGGTCAAGTATGCTTAATAGCACAGCAGTAGCCCAGATTTCTATTTTTTTGATGCAGACAATAATTTTGGTTTATGGATAATGATTTATTCAACAGTTTAAAGTACTTTAAGTGATACTTGCATTTTACTGTGTCTTCACAGGCTAAGAGCTTCAAAAGTAACTTGTGGTGCTTAGATGTGTCAGGCTGGATATGTAAAGGTTTAGACACAGCTATTTATACATTCTCTAAAAATCCATTCCTGCAGCTGTGTTTAAAAATAACTTTAAAGCATAGCTTGCGTTTTAAAACTCTGGCCATAGTATTCAGCTGATGATGTCAGAGAGAAAATGCAACCTTTCACCAGAAGGTCCAATTTTTGCTGCACTTGTTAGCACAGACACAGGTGTTTTCAGGAATGCTTTTCTTTGTCAGAACTCATTTTTTTCAGGATGACTGAAAATTTAGGTTTTTTTATCAAAGATTAGAAAGTACTCTCACTTCAGAATTCAGTCTTATTTTAACAAAAACACTGTGTGGCCACCCAACAAAAAGCCTTGTGTCATGTCACCTTGCACTAGAACACCTGCCTGGTCAGGCTTTACTTGGCAGTTCCAAGGAACATACTGAAGGCCCCATTGTCCCCTTACCACTACTACTTCTTGTAGACACTTGAGAGTATCTGGAGAACAGCAGCCTGTTTCTGGCAGTGTTCCTGTCTGCGTGTGCCAGACAGAGGTGAGAAAAGCTGTTTCTGAGGCATGGCATGGAAATCTGTCAACATCTCTTTCTCACCAGATGATATCAAGTCCTCTTTGGGGCTCAGGCACTTTGACTATTCATGTGCAGAACTAAACTTGGGTGTGTTTTGTGCCTTTTGCTCAACCAGCCTTTCTTCCTCTAGGGTACTTGAGATGTACAGGACACAGAAATCAATGTCTGCTACTAAGATTATTTTTTTTCAAACCCATTTCTTTATTAAACATAAGCTGGTGAGCTGTGTAATGTAGAGGTGAGGTACCTGCATTGTGGAAGTGGTCTCAAGTGGACTCATGACTGAATGTTATCCAGTAAAAAAGAACTTGCTTCTTTCTCTAAATTATATTTAGTATGTGGACTTAATTTCTCCCACTGTTGCATAAGTTAGAGATTATTTAAATTTTTTCTTGGCTTCCTTTAATTTGAATGCTACTCAGTAGAAAACTCAGTGCTCAAAAGGAGCAAACCAAACTTTCTGTGAAAAGCTACTACTGCATAGTTTTCCCAACCACCATACCAAATATGTCATAGAGTAGCAAAGGTATTCCTGCCAACATTATGTGCTACTCCATGTGTATAGGTGCTTTGCAGTTCACTCCCTAATATTTCTTCTAAAATTAAGGTTGATTAAAAAAATTGAGTAGCAGGGCCTTGCTGTGTTTATGATTTATGTAATATATGCGACATGCACCTTTAAATCTAGAGAATGGGTGCTTAATATTTTTAGAGAATTACTTTCTATAAATTCCATAAATTAAGAATGGAACCGTCCCCTGTTGTTCTGACTCAATTAAAGAAATCAGCAAATACATTCTTATCTGGTTGTAGATGGTACAGATCTCTTACTGGCAAAACATTAAACCAGAAACATTTTCAGGCATTTTTTCATCTAGGGAACTACTGCAGAGTCAGTGATGATAGTTGGGACCTCCATATGCAAGTCAGTACACAAAAATAAGTTGTTTTTTTCTTTTTCAGTAATTAAGTAGTGCATTAGCGTAATGAAATCTCATAAGCAAAGCCATAGCATTCCTGAAATAGAGCACATTTCTGAGTATGAAGTATTTTTGTAAAAGATTTAAACTGTAATTTCAAATTTTTTTCCTGTTGTTTTTTTTTATCAGTTCTTTCCAATCACAGAATACAATGATGTGGAATTAGTGTAAATTACTGGTGAGCAGTTTTTCCAGACAAGGCACAGCTGCTTTTGTTTTGTTGTGGTTTTCATCTGAGCGTGAGGGAACCCTCTGGAAACTGAGACTTCATAAGGTCTCTTTTCTTCCATTTTCCCATTGAAGGACTGTTGTGGGTGATCACTCTCTGCCTATCAAAGAGCATTATTTTGCTGTTCCTCAACCACAGGGAAAGTTCTGCTTCTTAATCTCTTAGGTTGAAGTATTAGATGGAAGCTCTTCTCCGAATCTTCAAGACAACACAAATATAACTGTCTTTGTGTTGTCTTGAATGCTGTGTTTCTCACAGCATTCTGACAGAGAAACTGGCTGCCACTGGCCTGGACAGGTGGACCCTCAGCTGGGTTAAAAACTGGCTGGATGGCCATGCCCAAAGGGTGGTGGTGAATGGAACAAAATCCAGCTGGAGGCCGGTCACGAGTGGCGTCCCCCAGGGCGCAGTCCTGGGTCCAGTCTTGTTCAACATCTTTATCAATGACCTCAATGAAGGGATTGAATGCTCCCTCACTAAGTTTGCAGATGACACTAAACTAGGAGGAAGTGTTGATCTGCCTGAGAGTAGGGAGGCTCTTCAGAGGGATCTGAACAGACTGGACCGATGGGCTGAGACCAACGGGCTGAAGTTTAACAAGGCCAAGTGTAGAGTGCTGCACATGGGACATAATAACCCCATGCAGCGCTACAGGCTTGGGGGAGACTGGCTGGAGAGCTGTCAGGCAGAGAAGGACGTGGGGGTGTTGGTTGACTGCAGGCTGAATATGAGTCAGCAGTGTGCTCAGGCGGCCAAGAAGGCCGATGGCATCTTGGCTTGTATCAAAAACAGTGTGGCCAGTAGGTCTAGGGAGGTGATTGTGTCCCTGTACTCGGCATTGGTGAGGCCACACCTCGAGTACTGTGTCCAGTTCTGGGCTCCTCACCACAAGAAGGACATGGAGGTCCTGGAGCAAGTCCAGAGAAGGGCAACCAGGCTGGTGAAGGGGCTGGAGGGCAAATCCTATGAGGAGCGGCTGAGGGAGCCAGGGCTGTTTAGCTTGGAGAAGAGGAGGCTGAGGGGAGACCTTATCACCACCTACAACTACCTGAAGGGAGGTTATAGAGAGGTAGGTGATGGTCTCTTCAGCCAGGTGACAGGTGTTAGGACAAGGGGGAATGGCATGAAGCTGTGCCAGGGCAGGTTTAGATTGGATGTTAGGAAAAAATTTTTTACTGAAAGAGTTGTCAGGGCCTGGAACAGGCTGCCCAGGGAGGGGGTCGAGTCACCTTCCCTGGATGTGTTCAAAAAAAGGGTAGATGAGGTACTTAGAGATATGGTTTAGTTTAGGATGTGAATGGTTGGACTTGATGATCTTAAAGGTCTTTTCCAACCTTGTGATTCTGTGAAATCTGTGAAATCTTGGAACTATTTTTCTTTCAAATGCTGTCTCTCAAATCTTAAAAATTTAGCAGTAATTTTGAGGAACTTCATTTCCTCATAGACTTTAGAGACTACCAGAATATTCATGCAGGGTGAACTCTTCTTTTTGTCTGCACACAACCCTGCTCAGCAGAGCCAGGAAAGAAGAATGAGTGGGTTTTGTTGCTGACCAAGCATTACAGGGGAATTGAATGTAGTATTAAATTCTTCCAACTATAGCCGAATACAATGGATACAATAACTAAATGTGTTGAAAAGCATCTTGCATGAGGAACCTGAACAATGAGTTGTGGAGTTCTTGTTTTTAACCATTTCCAACTAGAAATACCACACTGAACATTTTCTGTGAGCCATGAAGGGGGAAACTTCACCATGGTCTGTTCCAGCTACCCAGAGACACTGATGGAGGATGGTAGCCTTTTCTTGACAGAAATGTTACATGCATGGTCCATCCTTTCTTCCCTTTTTATCCATTAAAACATGTAAATTTACCCCTCCATTGCATTTTTAATAAGTATAAAAAGTGTATTTTTCAAACAATAAGAATTTTCTTTATTCCCTATTGCACAGCTCTCTTAAGAACAGTTGCACACTTATCAAATCTGTTTGATGTGCATGTATGTCATTACTTTCTCTGGACATCAGTAGGGTCCAGTCTTTGCTGTCATGTCTTGGAATGTGAATTTATGACTTCTTCACTGAAGTGCTCCCAGCATGGTGTGACAGTCTCCTTCAAAAATAGTCACCTCTTTGGGGAGATGCAATTGCAGAAATGGGTGCAACGGATGCAGTGTTTTCAAAATGACCACTTGAGGCTGTACATATCCTGCAGTTTAAGCAAAGTACAGCACTGAACTGTGCAGTTTTCTGAGGTCATGTCTGTCTTCTCTCCCTGATCTATGTAAACCCTCAGATTTAAAGATTGCCACTTCATTTTCCTTTGGTGTGGGATGGGACAATCAGTTTGACAGGCAGCTTGGAGTAGTTTAACTAGGGGCTTCTCCTCAAGTGGCCACACTCCCCTCTCCCCCATTCCTCTTAGACCCTGGTGCTCATTAAGCACAGCAATGAGCTGGAAGCTACTGCTTAAAAGAAATAAAAAAAGAAGGAGGAAAAAAAAAGGGGTACAGAATTTCTAACGCCACCCTGAATAGGTAATATCAGCCAAAACTGATGATGTGTATGTATATTCCCTGAAAATTTTTGTTTATCTTCCTCAAGAGCAGATGAGAGTAAAAATAATAGTTATTCTGGAAAGTTGAAATGGAAATAAAATTAAGGCTTTTGTGCATATCATGGGAGTGCTCATTTTGCCTTTGAGAATACTGGTAATATGAAGCATTGTATGTGAATGTAGCGTCATCCATTTAATGCATTGTGAGACATCAGCTTGGTGCCCACCAGCATATAGCATTGTCAGATGTACTATTAAAAAATACATGAAAAGATACCCTAGCTCTGTAGTAGCTATAATTGTTAGAGGTGCCATGTTGAAGTTACAGCTTCTTTAGAAGGTAATTCCTGTAATCGTTTCTTTTAAATAAGCACTATCTGGGATGTCAGATGAAGGAGGAGGTTCAGGAAGTGACTGTAACACATCCGCCTTGTAGAATGCCGTAGATCATTGTGGTTTACTCATCTGACCCTTCGAATTTAAGTTCAGTAGCAGCTGTACGACCATGAACTATAAACATGGTTATATTTCTTATATAAAAAAAAAAAAATTGTGCTTTTTTTTAGCTGAATCAGATGTGTTTGAAGATCCTGTATGCACAAACCTTTCAATATATGCTGTTCGTCTTTCTGTGTCTTTGTTTTGGCTTTGGACTGATTGTGCCATGATCCCCTTTTGTTGTGCTTTACAACCTGCTCACAACTGTGATTTAAGACTCTGGTTACTGTTTCTACTGTGTGGTAGCTATGTTCAGAGCTTTACAGAAAGAGACAGGTTCAAAAGTGCTTACAGCTTAAAGCAAACTTCACCTAGCATGTTGGCAAAAAGCAGAACAAGGTTAAGAGTGAGGGATTCTGATTTGTAGACTAAGGCCATAAAGGACTGTTAAGTTAATCTCTTCTGACTTCCTGCACAAAGTACATAGATACTTTATTTATATTCTCCATTTGTGTCTATATCATAATCGGGAAGGATAACTAGAAAAAGGGAGTGAGTAGAGGCTGGTAGATGTTTAATCAAAATATTGTAATTATGGGAGAAATAGAACTGAGGAGGACAATTACAGCATGCTAGGACATGTACGTGATTACAGGAAGCATGGACGATATTACAGCTGTTACTGAAGAAGCAACGTGTACGTGTCCCAGGGGTCTCAACTACTAACGTCTTGTGAGTTGTTGCACAGTGCTATAGATAAAATATCAATAGCTGTCTCACTTTGTTTTGGGCAGCTGATATTAGAACTACTGCTGTTGCTGCCAATTTAAGGAGGTTATTTTTAAGGGAGTTCTGTAATTTGAGCTAATGCCAGAGCTTTTTTACTAAAATTACCCCTCCAGTCATTTTAACTCTCAACATTGTAGTCTTCTATTAAGCATATAATTCAATGTTTTCACCATTCTTTCCTTCCATGAGATTTTTTTGCAATACACTGCATTCATTTGCATTTCTCATTTATAAGCCTGGATTCTTAGATATTCTGAGTCTTTTTTGGATTTGGCTTCACTGGGTCCCATTTATTTGCTGTTCCTTCAAATATTGAATACTATTTAGGTCACTGTGGTGAGTTGTCTCTAGTGGGGATAACTGAATAGGTTTTCAGTGCATAATGGTATGCAAATAATATACCTCTGCCTCCCATGGGAATAGACTAAATATATGCTGAAGCTTTCTGTGACCTTAATAGGTTTGTAGGCATCATAATATACCACGTGCTGCTGAAGCACAGTGTCTGATGTACAAATACTTCAACTGTGATTCGGTGCAAAGAAATATATGAAATACTAAATTCACAGCTATGTGATCCACACACCTTACTGTGTATGGAAGTGTATACCAGCAATATACCTGATCTACTTTTGTAACGTAAGCAGTAGGTTTTAATAATGGTCACCATTAATAAAACAAGATGCTTAATGTCTCATGCTTAGAACATGCTAATTCATTACATTGTAGAGTATCTTCATGGACAATGCAAGATGAAACTGCAAAACGTGGTAAAATGATAAAGTTACTCAGATGTTTTTTATGAAGATTCACATGTAAAAGTACCTTTTAAAAATCTTGCTTCTTTTTAGTTTATTTTTATTACAGATTCTAGAGCAATTCAGGAGACAGATGCTGAATTTAAAAAAGCTTTGCTGTCGTGAGGCTTTCTGTGCAAGAGAATGCATTCCTCCTAAAACTTCATTTTACTTAAATTAACTTGTATTTCCACTGAGGATGGCTTATATTAAGCACAAAGGGAGGCTTAGCAGTTTAGACTTCCATCAAATAAACTGCATAACTAAAAAGAGAAGATGCTAAGCCTCACACTCTTGTACTTGAAAGTATTGTGTTCTCTCTCATGGGAACTTGAGATTAGAGAAATTATAAAGGCTTTGCATAAAAACAGGGAATTAGAATTAATTTTTGCTTAAGCAGGGAAGTGTCAAAAGCCTATTATGGTAATTTTTCAATTTTGTCTTAACTGTTCACACATTTTAAAATAGTTGTACAATTGAGTGGAAGCATAATTGATGTGTTGTGGTTTCTTTTTTTTTTTCCTTGGGCCATCATAAAACAGCTTAGGTGCACTTAGGCTCAGAAGAAGTAGGTGTGCTAATTAAGTAGATGAAAATTTTCATATCATAGTGAGAAAATTTGCTTAATGGATTGGAATAGTATTGTAAGAACAGTTCCCCTATTCTTAATTACATCCAAGTACCAATATCAATATTAGATGAAGACAATTAAACTACAGAAACCTTAGTGAGAAAGTGTAACTCCTAGCAGTAGAATTTTGGTGTTGTAGAGACTGTAACCTTCATTATTATTATTATTATTATAGTAAACAGTAGCAGTAAAAGTCTACATTAAAAGAAATGTTACTTAATAATACTATTCATTGTCTTTTAATGTAAATTAAAAGCTGAAAATATCATGAAGAGCTGCTACATTTATTTTGTTAATTCTTATTGAATTAAAAAATAATAAGTCTTGTCCATATCACAACAGCCTACAAAGTGCCAGGGTAGTAGTTTAAAATGTTGTGTGTGATCTAAGCAAGTTCTAGGACTTTCCTAATTAAAGTAAAACTGTTTTGGGAAAACTTTTAATGGTAAATTAAATCACTTTTTCTTTCAGTAAATACAGTATTTAATAGAAGAAATACTGCTTCAGAGTTGCTTTCGTTTTGGTGATCAGTTTTGCTGTTCCATAAGAGGAATCTTTGGTGGAACAAGCTTTGCATTTGGAATGAAACATACCTGGCAAATGTGAAAGCAAGCAATCGTCCAAGGTGGTCATTGCTTAGTAAGGCTTGTTTTTATATACAGAGTAAGGGCATCTTTGCCACCTCTCAGCTAATTTTTCAGCAGAACTCTCAGGGCAATGAGCATGCTGCCTTTGGCATCCCCAAATTACACCCAGCTTGTTCAGAATTCTTTTGGGCTTTGTCTGCAGTAGAAACTGGTGAAAAGATAGGAAGCTGTTCTATTACAGGGGTGAGGTGTATTCTGCTTTATAATGTTTCCTGATGCTGCTGAATGGGTTCGGTCAAGACCCACTTTCAGTTTCTCTTAATTTGTACCCTAGCATGGTCTGATTCTTCCTTCGCTCGTCTCTCCCCGAAAGCTGCAAACAGGAAACACTCAATTAAAAGTACAATACAGCTGTGCAGCTTTTCTGAGATGAGGCCTGGATATGGGGTTCAGCATCCATTCTGGCTGTACAATTAGTTCTCCATCTTTGTATTTGTGTCCCTGGAATAGTAATACCAGGAATAAGAAAACCAACTGTGTGCATGAGGGGGGTGCATGTGGAACAGAGGGAGAGGGGGGGATGTCAGTAGGCCTTTAGGCAAAGAGTAAAGCATTTCTTAGTCTTTATTCCTTATATTATTGCTTAATACTGATTGTTCTGGGCATAGAAACAATATGATTGTGTGTAAGCAAATGTGTAATTTGAGTGTAAGACAAAATTCTTGACTTTGTGTTAATCTGTCACTAAATGTATGTAGCAGGATCGGGACGTTTCTATATAAAGCAGGTTACTGAAGTACGTTACAGTAATTTGTCCAAGGTGCAGGATTTAATTCAGTCTTCTGATGTCAGTTGTGTTCTATAGCGTTTTCATTTCTCACATAACCTGGTATAGTTTTTATTAATCATTACTCTTTAATTGTTTACACACAAAAGTTTCTCTGACAGTGTTTATTTAAATGGTATTTCAGTGATAGTAAAATTAGCAGGTTTGCTAGGTTTTTTCTTCTATCTACTATATTGCTTCTGTTCTTGAACAGCATAAAAAAATAGCTGTTACCAAAAAGCTCATGTTGGTAAGGAAAAAATATAAATGTTACCAATTTTAGCTTTATGTATTTTGTAGTGTTGTGATGACGGATACCTTTCTGAACAGTTTTCCTCAGTTGAAGGCACTGTTAGCTCTGAATATATTCACACATTTATCCCACTTAACCATGTAAACTTAGTGAGGTGTTGTTGGTGATTTTTTTGTTTTAGGCTAATTATATTTTGTTTACCCTTCAGTAGCATGCTGTGAGGAGCACAGCAATGTAACTTTCAAGCTCTTGACAGGACTGATGAATGGCCAGAGGTAGAGATATTGGCAGGCTGCTCTCTAGTGCTCTGTCTAGAATTGTTTTCCTAAATGATTCAGAGGGTTGAAATTTGATGAAATCATTTCCATTTGAAGAATGAATGGAAGGGGTAAATGAATGAAGACTCCAGTAATGGAGCAGCTGTGTTCATACTGTTGGACAGACAAGACAGCATCCCACATTGTTGTTCTTGTGCAAAGTCTTTGCATGAGATTGTGATCCAGCTTTGTGCAAGCGATCTCTTGTATAGCGACAGGCTTTCTTGCTTGGTGTGTGGCACTCAGTCATAGCCAGCTCTCTCCTCCCCTCAGCCTTCCCCCCACCCAGGGTGAGAGACCCTACACGCTGAGAGCTGTCTCCTGTGGCTCAGTGTTCCTGGAGAAGCCTGGCTCCAATGGTGGGGCCTGTGAATTAGTGAGTGATTGCACTTTTTCAGGAGGGAGTGCTTAACACAAAAGACCATCCACAAATAGAGGGCTGACAAACAGATGATCAGCACTTCCACTGAACTGGGCAACAACATGACATCAGTAGGGCAGTAACCCTGTAGTTAGTTTAGATGGTAGGCAGGAAAGGTGCAACATGTTTGCAACTGGATAAGACCACCTGTGGTTTTATCTCTTAAAAAAAGACTTAGCCTTTCAGAAAGTTGTTGATACTCTACAAATTGCATGTGATAGCCTGGGGGGTATATACTGTTACACTCATTCATTCCTCCAGGAAGATGGTCTTTGAGCCCACGTAGCATGAACGTAGTCATGTGGGAATGCAGATGTCATGTGGGAACACTGAATATTTTTGATGCCATAAATCTGACATTCTTAATGGCAGCTGCCTACAAAAACTCTTTGCAGGAATGGATCTGCTCTCTGGGACTCCTTGTTCTTTGACATGCTTAGTGTAACAGAAATGGCTTTCTGATGTAGGTGTAATTATGTGCAACCACTAAATAAGTGTCTGTACTGCTGCTGTGTCCATGTTTTACATTTGGTTTTGTTGTGTTTTTTTCAAGATTGTACAGCAGTTAGAGAAGCCAAAAGTATTAGGTTGATATTTCAGGATAGTTCCTTTCCCACTTGTTCACATAAAGAGCACATACAAAGTAATCTTGGGTTAGAATACTTGTCTGGCCTGTGAGTCCAAAACTACTGAATGCAACAATCCCCTTTAAAAGCTGGGGTGGTGGTGGGGAACAAACCAATCTATCACCAGGGTGCAATACACTGGTTTCTCACTGAAAATGAAAATGGGTTGTAATAACAACACAGCCGTATTTGATCTTGCTGATATAAATGTGCAAGCACCTTTTGCTTCAGCCCTGCTTCTCCTTCCATCCATTTTTTCACGTCTACCTCTTAAATGTAATGCTGTCTTGAGTTGTGCAAGCTGGAGCTAGAAAATACAGAGCTCTATTGCACACACATCTAACGTAGCACACAGCTCAGGGCAAAGGAGAATTTTTAAAATTATAGCTGTAGAGATTTAAAAAATGAGCAGTAAAAAGCGTGTGAATAAGGAATATTTATTTGGGTTCCAGTTTTTTTAAATATAGCTGTTGAGATATTTGATTAGATTTTGTACTCAATATGACAGATTGAGTATAAGATCTAACGTTGTCTAACATCTGTTGTTAACACAGCCCACCACCTGGAAATAAACGAATAGATACTCATGGGATATCCAGAAAAAAATGTGTGGTTAGAAGTGTCACTACTGCTTTGAAAGGAAAGGATAATAATTTATGAACATCGTGGTTTCTCCATATAAACAGGAAAAACTTCATTTGAATTTGAATGATCAAAATTATACTTCGTAATGGAAGTTCCAAGGTGTACAATTAATCTTTAAGAAAAAAACACCTGCCTCAGAGCACATTGATTCAGAAGCATTTGAATGGGCTCACCTTGTGGTCCAGAGGCACACTATGGCAAATCCAACTTAGATTTCTGAGGAAGTGGGAGTGCTGTGCTCCTTAGAAAGGTTGGGCTGGTGCATGGAGTAATCATCCCAGACTGAAACAGGCAGGAGCCATGCATGCACACACTGCCTTGTTTCTGCAGAGCTGAGAGGCTGGTTCTGCTCCCAGTGGCAACACAACACTGAATTCGTATGAACAAGATTTGCACTATGGAAGACATTGAGATGATCTTTCCCACAGGAAAGCAGCTGTTTAGAAAAGTAGTGCTCTAAGAATAGCTTGGTCCTATTTACACAACTGTATTTTTGTGAATACAAAATATCTTTGTCCCTCTGGCAGCCTCTACACACCCCTTTCACCTCCTTTGTTCTTTGCAGCTGCTGTTTCTACCTGCTTAACCCAAACTTCGGGTAGCAGGAGGTGGGTTGTTTTTATATCTGAGTGAGGTTTTAGATTCTTAGAAAAGCAAACTTCAGCTTGCTTAGAGCTCACTTGGGAGAGATTCCCTGGGAAGCTTCTACGGAGGATAAAGGAGCTAGCAAATGTTGAGCGTTTTTAAAGTGCACTCTCCTGGAAGGAAAAAAAACCAGTTCATCCCCTTTAAAGGCAGGGGAAGTAGGTGGACCAAGAGACTGCTTTGGCATCATTGCAAGGCCACTCTCCATAATCTTTGAGAAGTTCTGAAAACTGGGAGATGTCCCAGTAAACTGGAAGAAGACTGTCACCCCCATCTACAGGAAGGGCTTAGATGTTGATCCAGGAAATTACAGGCCCATCAGTTTTATGTCAATCCATGGAAAGCTATGGAAAAAAATCCTCCTGGGGGCTATCACAAGTCAAATGAAGCATGTGATTGGGGAAAACCACCACAGATTCACTAAAGGCAAATCATGCTTGACAAACCTGATCGCCTTCTATGGCAAAGTAACCTGCTTAGTTGATGTGGGGCGAGCAGGGGACATCATCTACCTGGATTTCTCCAAGGGCTTTCAATACTGTTTCCCACAGCCTCCTCCTAGAGAAACTTGCATTGTAGTCTAAAGAAGTGGTCTGTGCAGTGGGTGGGAACTGTCTGACAGGCTGTACCCAGAGGGTGGTGGTAAATAGCTCCTTTTCAGACTGGCAGCCTGTCACAAGTGGGGTCCCTCAGGGATCAATACTGGGCCCAAAGCTGTTTAGTATCTTCATAAGTGATCTGGATGATGGGATCAAGTGCATCCTGATGAAGTTTGCATGTGGTATAAAATTGAGTGGGGAAGCAGACACTTTGGAAGGGAGAGCCACCCAGCAGGAAGACCTGGAGGGGGAGGAGTGGGTGCACAAGAACAACCAGAACAAGTGTAAGGTTTAGCACCTGGGAAGACATAAACCAGGAGTGCGGCACAGGCTGGGGCCCACCTGGCTGGGGAGCAGCTCTGTGGGAGGGGATCTGGGGGTCTTGGTGGACAGCAAGCTCAGTATGAGTGAACAGTGTGCTGCTGTGGCAAAGAAAGCCAGTGGGATGCTGGGTTGCATCAAGGGCATCACCAGCAGAGATGATGAAGTCATCACCCCACTCTGCTCAGCACTGGTCAGGCCACACCCGCCAGTTCAGTTTTGGTCCCCACTATACACAGAAGATGTGGGCAGGCTGGAGAGGGTCCAGAGAAGGATGATCCAAGGATTGGGAAGCCTGCTATGAGGGGGAAGGCTGAGAGAACAGGGTTTGTTCCACCTTGAGAAAAGAAGGCTCAGGAGAGATGTCCTCACCCTGTTCCAGTATTTAAAAGGTGGCTGCAAAGAAGATGGAGACTCCCTTTGTGCAAGGAGTCCCATGGAAACGATGAAGGGTAATGGGTACAAGTGACTCCTGGGGAGATTCTGATTGCACTCTAGAGGAAGTTTTTTCACAATGAGAGCAGCCAGCCATTGGAATAATCTCCTCAGGGAAGTGGTGGATTCCCCAGCACTGGACACTTAAGTTTTGCCCCCTCTTGATTACATTAACTAAAGATAAACATACTGAAAGAGAAGGGTGCTTCGCAAAGTACTGCTGGCCAAGGTTTAAATACAGTCTATTCAGTTAGCTGCTCATCTTCTGGTTTTGAATCCTTCAGTGGCATGAAACTTTGTGTTTGCAAATGTAATTTATATGTTTGCTCTGAATTTTAGGTGCCTTTTTGTGAATAGTCATGACCATGGCTTCAAAAAAGAGTATTTGATTGATATGCATATTCATAATACAGTTTGCTTAGTATACCTTAAGTAGAAGTGGTTGGGCTTTTTTTCTTAATACAGCTTTATCTTGTGACCTTTTTCACTTCCACCCTTAAGCACACTCGCTCATGAGTGCCACAGTGTAACTCACTGGTAGCTGTGCAGGTAAGAGCTCAGCCCTTGTGCCTCAGAGGTAAGGCCTCTGCTGTGCCAGTCCATCAGAGATAGGTATGGATGGTCAGCACTGCTGGGACAGAGCCGTGTTTGTCAGCTTTGGATATAGTGAATGGCACATCTTGGTTTGGAGGCCCCCTAGTACAATCCCTATTGAGTTTGCCAGGCGGGCATCATTCATCTGAGCACTGGCTTGTCTGGGAATTAAACTGCACTGAGTCCCAGGGGCTGGGAAAGCTCCCTTTGATTAGGAGTTGTGTGTTATGTGTTGTGTCACAGGTTGGAAGATTAATGAATAATTGTTAAACCACTAAAAGTGCTTTGAAGTGCTTTGCAATGCTGAGAGATAACAGTGAAAGTAGAGAATAGTGAGTGAGCAGCCATTTTTTAAGTAGAATTTAATGTCTAAAAAGACCTTATAGATTACTTATTTTAGATGGAAATGAAAAACTAAAGCTATCGTGGCAGCATTGTAGTTTATAGTACCATGATTGCACAGGTTTCACAGTAAATAAAATGCAGTTATTGGCACTGGTATGTTAATTCAGTTTAACTGGTGTTCTTTCCTGCATTCTTCATGAGTTTTTGTTGTCGATGAGTGAACTTGTTCCTTCATTATTACTATGGGAGAGATCAGTAAGCATGGTACTGTGGTTAATGGACACAAACTGGGAGATTAGACAAAAGTGCTTTAAATTGTTTTGCAGATTAACAGGCACCATTTATGTTGGAGTTCTGAATTTAATCTTGCTGTGGGCACAAAAGAGGATTAAACTATTACTAGATGGCTGGAATTACTTGATTTCCCCCACTCCCCTGCAAGGACCCCAAATCAAAACTGTAGCTAACAAATTAGAAGTGCATACTTCCACTAACAGCTTTGAGGACACACTTAATGCTGTGATTTGCTAGTGATACATACAAATTAGTTCTGAAATTAAACTTTGTGGTGTGCTTGCCATAAGAATTGAGAGGATTACCCAGTTTGAAATTTTAAATTCCAAGTAATGGAATAGTTATGGAATGCCACTAGGAAATACATAATGTGCAGTTGGCGTGGTGCACTGCACAGTAGAATTTGGCTTTTCCATGGAGTTTCATTGTCTGTGGTTTGAGATCACTGTTGTTTTGTTCTGAGACAAGAAGCAGGAGAGGTGTTTCAGTTTGAGATCAGAAGTTGGCCTCAAATTTCACAGACCTGTTTTGAAATGTGGATCTTAACTTTTTTCCAAATTTCAGTACTGGTCTTTAACAGACACCCGAACATACAGTGAGGTGTCATGAGAAACAAGAAAGAAAACCTTTAGTATTGCATTGGAAGAAATAGAAATGTTCATCTAAATAATGACCAAGAAGGAGGCTTGGAACTTTACCCCACAAAATGCATAAGATTGATGGCAAGCACTGCACAGACACACAGCAAGTGTGTTTTGCTTCCCTGAGAGTGCTTGCTGAGCACCAGGACTAGTAGAGGTGGAGAGCCCCACCGAGCGGTGTGTGCAGGATCTCCCCCCAGTGCTGTAGCTGCTGCACTGAAGCTGCAGAGAGGGTTAAGTGGGGTTTGACTTGAAATGTGATAGCTGCCACTTGAATGGACTCATTGGAACTAAGCACTTCTCATGTTTTATTTTTGTTTAGTTACTTTTGGGTATTTTGCACTCCAGCTGCCTCAGGTTGGGAAAACATCCCCCATAGCAAGGGTCATGTGCACATGCATTTTTAAGGTTTTGCCCCCTTTCTTAATGCCCGATCAGGAATAAAATGCTGGAGGAGACTGAAGGATTTGTGTATCCCTTTCTCCATTTGGGAATTACTACATTACTGACTGCAATACCATGTGCACGGTTTTCTTTACTGCTGCCATCCTAATGTGAGTTCTGAGTTCAACCCTAGGCTTTCTGTATGAGTATTTCTGTCCTTCCTGAGGACATAATGCAAAGGGTGCTCTGTTAGAAGAGGACTGTAGGGTTAGATTATAATATTTAACAGACTGTTTTCCATGTGAAATGTTAATACATTGTTTTAAATCTTATTTCTCTTCTGATGTAACATTTTAAAATTAAACCATTCTTAATCTAATTACCACTTCAGCTTTTAATACTTTTCTCTTATTTTTTGCATAAAACTTATTTTAATTGGAATAACAAGTATTGCATGTTTTATGAAACACCTTCATTGAAAGTCTTGGATACTTTCCATTCCAGTCCCTGTGGACCCATCTAGTCAGAAAATACACCATTTTATCCTCTCCTTAATTACAGTACTTGGAACAACTCTCTGTTAACTGGTTTTAAGTTCCACCAGAACTAGAGAGCGTGCAACAGAAAACTGTTCACAGGAGGAAGCTTGCAGTTGCTTAGCTACCTATCTTTTTAATTTGGAATCTCCAGCAATTCTATAATGACTAGCCCTTAAGCTTCCAAATGTATTTGTTCATGACACATTGTACCATTTTATGTGCATTTCACCTCTGTGTTACCACTATTGTTGTAGGAATAAAGAGGCCATTTATAATGGGGCTCTATTGTGGCGTAAATCACAAAACCTAAATACCCGGGTTACATAGGCAGTACTCAGTATACCAAGTGCTTACGTGGGCACTGCAACAATGAGATTCAGAACAACTTGAACCAAAGCACCTCTGCTCCTCACAAACAAGACAAAGTTACACATGATCTGTATGTACTGCAATCAGCCTGTAGTCTTTTCATTCTCACATCGTTAGGCATAATAAAGATACATAATTAATTGCAAATTAAAATATTGCAACACTTAGCAATTTTTGTTCATTTAGCATTTTCTTCCAAGTGAGAAAATGCCTGCCTTTCAATAATTGCCTGACTTTACCAGAAATTTCCTGGAATAAGACCCTGAACTAGGCAATGTTCACAGGATGAATACTGAATAGTTTGGGTTTTTTTTTAGCAATTTGCAAAAACTTTGTGTTCGTTAAGGCTTTCTAATTAGTCCTAAAATTGACCTGAAGGGGCACTTTATCTAGGGATTGCTTATGGCCGCAGGACTGGTATAAGCATAGTAAAAATACTCTTTCCTAAACCTTTTTTCCAGTATGTGTGTCTAAAAAGGAAACTATTAAAGTTGCTCTTTGTTACTGTAATAGTTTTTCTCATTAGGAGAGAACTCTCTGAGTCTTCCCCACCTGCCAGTACAAAATAGTCAGCTTCTGCAGCAGGGAGGTTGAGGCTCGTGTCTGTCTGAGGACGGGCATCCTGCCTTGGCCTCTGACTCTGGGGTGCAAGACTGCTGGCAGAGTTGTGACAGCTCAGAGTGATGCTGTGTGTCCTTGCAGACGTCCGTACAATGGCAGTGCTTGTGGTAGTGACACAGCTCTGCCAAGAGAGGATTGTTGGGGCTGCTGTTAGAGCAGGGCTGGCAGAAAGCTCTCTGCCAGCCTATGTTACAAGTACAATTTACTGACATAATTTATGGAAGCGGCGACTCCATCTAACGTGGATGGGTTTGAATCGCAAGTGCAAGATGCAGCTTTGTGTAAAGAAACTTCAGTACTGTTTGCTGCTGAGGTGATGTGTCCAGCTGGACAAAAGATTTGTTACTGAAGCTCTCTGTTATATTTGTTATGATTTTAGAAGGATAAACTTCTCAGTTTGAAAGCTGATTACATTTTTAATTCAGTGATTAACTTCAGAATCTACGCTCAAGTTGATTTAAAGAAAATTACATATTTCAGCTCATACAGTTATACTTTGTAGGTTTAAACATGAATCTGTGTAATCCCCTTTTAGGTATTCATAAGGTTTTGATATCTGTGTGCCCCTAGTGGAAAATACTGGCATATTTCAGTATAATTTTGTGCTCAATTAACCTCGCTATTGACTTACAGATGTACAACAGAGTTGCATCTCTTTGACCTTTTATTGTGGTTTAATGTTTATGTGTACACTTTTGTTTCTGGGTCTGTAAATCTTATTAAGATAATTTATTTTTAAGATGACTAAGTATGTAGCTTTTGTATAGTTTCATGGGGGTTTTGGGCTTTAAACCAACTATATTCATGTCCTTGGATTTCCCAGCGCAGAGCTGCTGCTGCCCTGGCCTCTGTTTGCTTGTGGGATCCCATGGAGGCATCAATATATGGCATGACAGAATGTAAAACCATACTCATAGATCACCTTATAAATATTTATTCATATAAATTCTTTAAAGAAATTAAATTACGTGTTCTATAGAAAATAGGAGAGAGAGGCTTTTAGTGTCGCTGACTGCAAATTGAAGTCATTTGTCTCGAAGGCTCAGGTGCCACTTTGTGGTAAGGAGTTTGTCTGAGATCCAAGAAAGGAAAGATTGATAGTACAAAGAGATTGATGAAACAGGCACTGCAATATGCATACGAAGTTACGGGTTAATTAGGAGGATTTAAACAAGAAAGTTCCTTTGTGTGGAGAAGTGTCATGTGCTGTTACTTTCAGAAGTGAGGTGTGCTGGCAGCCTTTCTGAACATGTGGGGTTGATTTGTGGAGATGTGTGGCTGTGAGTATCAGTGGGGTGGCAGATTACCAACACACACACACTGCAGCTGACGAGCGCTTCTTAGGAGAGTGAGTGGCTTGTGTATACAGGCACCACCCTTGCTCTTATCTTTGGTTTTGTTGCTGCTGATGTAAATTATAATGCTGGTTCTGTGACTCCCATATCAGAGTAAAATCATTAATATTTCAGAGTGCCAAGTTCTTTGGGTGTCTCGGGTGACGTGGCTGTTTGTTATGTCTTCTAATTACAAGTGCAGCGCTTAAAGAAAAATCCTAAAGCTAAAACAATGTAGCTTAGAAAATGGGAGCTGAGCAATCAACAAACACTGTTTTCTTGTTGATAGGAAAGCTGTTTTGGAAGAACAGACACTGCAAACTGTTCCTTATTGCATTAAAGTGCACCAGCCACCTGGTACATGTAGTGGAGAATGACAAGCCTCCATACACAGATTCATGCAGAGATTGAAACATTACCATCTCTTGTAATAGTTGCTCACATGGCAGAAAGAGAATTTTAAATTTGACTAAATGCAACAAAACCAAAATACTCTCTGTACCCCTTGTGCCTTGTTCTATACAAGGACAAAGTAGTGCAAATCTTTCAGCAAGGAAGAAATAAAAAGCTCAGCAAGTACTTCAGTATTTATTATTGTAATAGTAAATCATCTCTGTCTGTGTAGAATATCTGTAAATCATACCTGCTGAGGGCAGGGGTAAGCACAGGCACAGGGGACTGAGCTAGATTTCTAAATACTGTAATTCTGTTATTTTTGTTGTGATGGTCTTAACTAAAATTTTGTGTTCATTCAGCTCTACCTTATTCTTTGCCCCAGAGAAAGATCTTAGGGCACATAGCAGCTCCTGTCTTCTGCAATACCTTTCTCACTTAATATCGAGTATCTGATTTTTTTTTTTTAAATAAGAGGAAGAAGAGAACAGACAAGTTTTCTCTTGTCTTACTTCTCGGTGTGAGATAGAAAAGGCTTTAACAAATTGCAATGTATTGCTTTTTATGGAAGATGAAAAAATTGTTGAAGGGACAGGTATTTGAATTGCAGAATATACTTCTGCATTAAGAAAAGGCAGTTAGACTCAATGAGGCCCCTGGGAAATGTGATTGACATTAAAAACAATCCTATTTTGTTTTATGATATTCCTGTAACAATGAGTCCTAGCTTCTTATGTGGTTAGATATCTGTTTATTCACATAATTCTGAGTACAAAAGGAGCTGTAGAAAACATTCTGTGTAGTGGAAAAACAATACTTTCTTTTCTCTTTCACATTTTCACTTGTAGGAACTGTTTTTCATACTCGCAACATTTCTCTCTTGTATCAACATGAGACCAGATATGAGAAATTCTGTCCAAACAAATGACTTCAAACGTGTCCCACAATGCTGGAATGCACAAAGTGGCGTCTCAGGCAGAGTTCTTGTGGCCTTTTTGTGGTACTTGAGTGGCAGCTCACCTTCCGTCAGTCCTTCCATCACATCAAAAAGAAAGGTGCCTCTACTTTATGAAGAAGTTCAGCTCATTGATATTTTTCTTTACTGCAAGGATAATTTTTTTTTTTTTGTACTTGATCAACACAGAGCCTGTTTATTGTGAAAATTGTGTATGAATTAATCGGTTTTTTCTTTTTTTCAGAAACCAAAACAAAAGGACTGGCATCCTCCTGGAGGATTTATTTTAGGACTCTGGGCACTGATCATCATGGTTTTCTTCAAAACATATGGAATCAAGCACATGAAACACATCTTCTGAATTTGAGCAAGCAAGATGATTACACTGACTGGATTCATTGGTGTCATCTGACTTCTCTGGATGTATATTATGGTCATGTTGAAAAACAGTGTTGAGACCTGAAGTCATCTCTTCTGCCCCTTCTTCTGAATAGAGTCTAACAAATGGTTTTCATGTTGGAATTTTTTTTTTTTTTTACTTTGTCTTGTTTTAAACATTTTAATGCTTTTCTGAACATTTTTTTTTGTTCTAGTTAAACTGAGAGGAGGGACCTAAATACAGTAATAGAATCTTTTAGGTGATTTGGGTAAATTCTTCCCCCCCCCATACTTCAAACTAAACTTTAGAAGTAGTCAACCTATGACTACAGAACTAGACACTGTGCAGAATGTTATTTAAGATGCCATCAGTAGAAACTTAAGCCACTTTGCAGACTTTGGCAGGATGTATTGAAAACTTTCTTTAAAAAATACTCTAGAATATATTGAGTCTTGGTTTTTATTTTTTTTTTTTCTTCCCTATTAAATGCAGCCCTTAGATCAGTCCTAGACTCAAAAAGGATTTGATGAGTTGGTGAAAGTGAAACCTAAATATATGATGACCTCACTGAATCTTCTTCCAAATATGTAAAAAACTGTGAAACTACGACTTCACCATGTCCATTAGGAACCTTCCTGGGTGTTGTATTTTCACTCCATACAACGAGGACTTGGATGTTTTCAGGGCTGTCACTGCACTGGATTTTTGCACAGAAGAAAATGGACTCTTGCATCAGGATAAAAATGTTATAAATGGTTCTGTTGTATCCTGTAGCTTCTGAGTCCTTGGAAATTGAGCTTTATCACACAGGAGCTGTAAATTCAGTTCCAGTGTATTGATTTGTTGGTCTTGGTCATTTACTCATGAATGTATGCTAAAAGGGTTTTGTCTATGTCATGTACTGATATTAGTGAAAAGAGCAAATTTGTGCATGTAGAGAAATAAGTTTGTCAGCAAGGAGAAGCTTTTGCAGTATGCTTTTGGAACCTGGCCTCCAGCTTAATCTTAATAAAGTTTACATGATGCATACATAGTGTAAATGCTACATAAGTATCTCCAAAAGTTACTAGGAATTAGTTGTAATTACACATAGTATCAGAGAATACTTTGAATTTCTTAGAATATGGTATTGAACATTTTCCCATTGCACAGAACATACAATTCCTTAAATTTTTGTTGTCCTTTTTTCTTCTCTTGCAGACTGGTTGTGGCATCATAGCCTCTGGTTAGGGGTAGCAAATGGACACAGAGATGCCAGCCATTGAGGCTTCCAGCAGTTTCTAAGGGTTGATGCCAGAGAGAACAATAGAAACAGCAGTGTAGTATATCTCTTGAGTGTTAAAACCCTTTTTTTTTTTCTCCATACACCTGGGCTTGGAGAGGATAAAGGTACAAAACGATCCATTACTAGGAGGTAAACACTTGCCTGCCTCACCTCACGTAAAGTTTGGTCCTGTAAACTTCTTTAGGCTTTCTGGTGAACAGCAGAAATCATTTTCTGTAGCATGTGCTGAGCACCAAGAGTAGGAATGACTCTATTTAAAAGGAAAGCATTCCCACACCTCTGTCCTCACAGTTCTGTAAACTGGTATTCTGTGATAAGTAACACTGGAGGTTTCTTCATGGGTTGCTGATGAGCAGTTTTTGTATAACTGGTGCCCAGGTTTTCCCTGCCAATTGCAGTGCAATGTAACCTGAAAGATGAAAGCTCCGTTTGCCCAAAGTGCTTCCCTCAAAGAGGGAGAAGGTGAAGGGGTCTGAGCAGCATTCCTAGTGCTGGATCTCTGGGTTTCTTTGCAGTGTGCTGGGCTTTGGGGTTGTTTTTTGCCTAGCACCCTTCACAAGCAATGACTTTGTATCCAAAATCTGAAACAGTGGTGACTTTTCTTAAAACCAGAAAAGCTTTTTTATTTCCACCCCCACTGCCAGCTATTCCTAATGTACCAGTCAACTAAGAGCTGTTGTACATGGGCTGTAGAGAAATGCAGAGAGACACTATAAAAATGTGTAGACAAGGTATAGAAATGAATCCTACAGACTTTCTTAGAGGAATTGCTTAGGTTTCATCTTTTAATCCAGCCTTTGATGCTTGTTTCAATTGTAAGGAATATTTTTAATAAAATATTTATTTTATAGGCAAGTTTTGTCATACTTTAGAAAGTGGCTAAAGTGAAGTTGATGGAGCTTTGTGCCTTGCTTCAGTTGCAATTACACTTACTCAGACTTCTCAGGCCTTACTCCATTTCTCTCTCTCCCTCTTTCAGCCACCTTTTGCAGGAAGTGACAGATAGAAACATCCACAGAACTCAGCTGAATTTTGCAAGTAGCAGAAGGTACCAAAGATGCTGCCTTTTTAAAAGCTTATCTGCTTGGGGAGAAGGAGGCAATTAGGTGGGTTATTAAAATGCAGTTTATGAATAGCAGCACTCAGTAAGTGTGCCTGTGAAGGTGATTAAATTGAAGTGAGAACAACAATCTGACTGGAATGCAGCAAACTATGCTTCGGGCATTTCTAACGTTTTTATATGCATAAAGTGAGGAGTTGAAACAGATCGTTCTGAGAGTCACCATAAAATTGCCTGTGCTATACTTACCAGGCAGTATTTTCTATACTGTGCTAACTTTTGGTCATTGAATAGTTGTAGTCTGAAAGCAAAGATAGAAATACCACAGAATTGTCTGTAAATATGTTTTATGTATTTATTTCTTAAAGTTAGTAATCCTTCTGTTTTCCCTAAGAGCCCTTCAAAACCTCAGTTAGGGATCTGGGCTCTGGGAGCCAGCCAGGCTGTTCTCACTCACAAGCCATGTGTGTTTTGCAGGCCAAACAATGTGCTTGTGCAGTATAGACGCTTCCTCCATTGTGCACAGATGATCATTTTTAATGGTATCCAGAAAACAAGCCAGGTTGCAGTTTCTTTATGTTTCTTTGCATAGAAACTTCTAGAGCAGAATTGAATTTCAGTATTTTGTGAGTCTACATGGACAAGTCTGTGAACCTGGCATGCCCATGCTTGCAAGATGTAGTACCTTCATGTCTGTGGCCTGTACTGGATCAAATCTAGCTATGGACCAGCAATGCCATACATAACTGCATTGACAAGTCTTGCAGTGGGTTTCATAGACACAGTTTAGAATATGTGTGGATGATAAAAATATCAGGAAGTTGTTTCAGTTTTTCAGCTCTTTCCAGATCACATGCTGAAGCACAGTACTGTTACTGAGCTGCAGGGGTGGGAAGTTGAAAGTAGGTTTATACTCACATGCAGATTCTCCCAAGTCTCTGCACTTCATTTGATTTCTGAAATATGAAATGCTCTGTACGTTTGGGAACGCTGTTTTGTATGACCATGCCCAAGTGTTTACACAAATGTATGACTAAGCTACATTTCTGTAACAGACTGAAAAGTGAGATTCCCACAAAAATCAGTGGAGAAAGAAGCCTGTGCAGTGATGAGGCATTCAGTGCTTCATTGGTCTATGCCAGCTAGATCTTTTTATATTTATGTGACTGTCACCATGAAACGCTGTCGTCTTAGCGTAAGCAAAGATCATAGACTGCTCAGAAGAATCTTTACAGCTATCATTAGCAATAGCATATATCTTCTAGGGAGTGGATTTGTTTGCTTTTGTCAGTGTTTTTTCCCCCTAAAAGCTGGTCTCCGTTATTGATTACAGAAAAGCAAATGTAGTCTGGTTCTAATTCTGTCACCGAGTGTCTGCAGGTTGAGCCCATTTCCCTCTCTGTACCAGCAGTCAGGAATTTCGATTCCCTGGTACCACACCCACAAAACGTGCCAGAAGTGGGCACGTTTCATGGGCCTTC
The DNA here is from genome assembly GCA_020800305.1 of Porphyrio hochstetteri. NCBI lineage: Eukaryota > Metazoa > Chordata > Aves > Gruiformes > Rallidae > Porphyrio > Porphyrio hochstetteri. The sequence continues at coordinate 13,278,365 of CM036912.1, read as the reverse complement.
ACGGGGCAGCTAAGGCAGGGCTGAGCTGCATGTAGTGCTACATTGTGATCAGTGAAGAAGCAAAGACCACATTCAGCTGTGAATTTCTGATGGGTGGAGAGGATCTGCGAGGCGATGAGGGCAGGGAGATGCACTCTATTGCTGTAAGAAAGACTTGAAAGACTGACTGGCCCACTGAGGCAGATGAGTGAAGCCTGCAGCCCTGGCAGTTCTGATAGCAACAGTGTGTTGTTCAAGTTTGGGGTTGGTTTTGGGGGTTCTTTTTAAGCTTGAGCTGCTTCTTTCTCTTCTCTTCTCTGATGGATGCTTAGAGGAAAGGAATAAAATGAAGTTTCTGATCTGAAGACTTCCAAAACCTGAGCTAATTGCCCCTTCAGTATAGATGGGGAAATGAGATGCTTTGCTGGTCAATAGTGACATTTGATCCAGTACTTTGTGTTGTGAACTCAAAAGCTTCTACTACAAGTTCAGGATTCCCTGGACTTGATCAAAATGGATAAAGCAGAAGGTGATTCACAAAGTGGGAATGGTGTGTTACAGAGACTGTGGCGTTTTGAGAGAGAAACCTTTGCATATGGTAGAATATGGGGACAAAGACTGAGTGTGGCAGAAGACTTGGTGTCCCTGTGCCACGGAGCTGGGTGTGACCTGGTAGAATTTTGCGTGTGCTTTGGCTGTGGACTAGCATAAAATATGTAACTGAAGAGACTTATCTATCCTTAAGTTAGGAACTTCAGAAAACAGCAGTGTATATAATGAAAGTGTCTTCTCAACCATCACTTCAACACCTCTGTACAATAATGGGCAAAATAGTTTCTGCATTTTTTAACTGGTGAAAGGCCAATATAAGAAAAAAACAAACACAAAAAAACCCCAAAACCCAAAGAGAAATGTACTTCTTGTGGAAGATATCACCTGCTGTGTGCACTCTACTATTTCTTCTGTTTTCCCTTTCTGTGAACTTTTAAAGATAATATTCTGTAGAGAAGTGCATCTTGAAAGCATCGGTGTTTCATGATGAAAACTTGTATATGCTGCATAACATACTCTGAAATCAGCATTTCATAGCACTAATTTCACTTGCAAGTTCTTTAAAATGATTTACTTTTTCTCCCTTAATGAGGATTTCTGCCTGATCTAGTGATTAAACTGATAGTGTTTAAGGTTTCAGTTCAAAATTTATGAAGGTGTACATCTATTAATGTTTGATTGTGCCATGTCTTCTTCCCCATGCAAATCTTAGATTTAACCTTCTCTCTTTCTCTGCCCTCCCGTCTCCTTCCTTTCTCTCCTTCCTTTCTCTCCTTCCTTTCTCTCCTTCCTTTCTCTCCTTCCTTTCTCTCCTTCCTTTCTCTCCTTCCTTTCTCTCCTTCCTTTCTCTCCTTCCTTTCTCTCCTTCCTTTCTCTCCTTCCTTTCTCTCCTTCCTTTCTCTCCTTCCTTTCTCTCCTTCCTTTCTCTCCTTCCTTTCTCTCCTTCCTTTCTCTCCTTCCTTTCTCTCCTTCCTTTCTCTCCTTCCTTTCTCTCCTTCCTTTCTCTCCTTCCTTTCTCTCCTTCCTTTCTCTCCTTCCTTTCTCTCCTTCCTTTCTCTCCTTCCTTTCTCTCCTTCCTTTCTCTCCTTCCTTTCTCTCCTTCCTTTCTCTCCTTCCTTTCTCTCCTTCCTTTCTCTCCTTCCTTTCTCTCCTTCCTTTCTCTCCTTCCTTTCTCTCCTTCCTTTCTCTCCTTCCTTTCTCTCCTTCCTTTCTCTCCTTCCTTTCTCTCCTTCCTTTCTCTCCTTCCTTTCTCTCCTTCCTTTCTCTCCTTCCTTTCTCTCCTTCCTTTCTCTCCTTCCTTTCTCTCCTTCCTTTCTCTCCTTCCAACACATATGCACAAAGAATACTGAAGCCTTGTCCAAAACCGAGCTGGTTTTGCTGCTGTGGCCAGTAGGCTCAAATAGAGATGCGAATTGTATCAGCAGGAATTATTTTGGACAGCATTGTTACAGCAACCCATTGAATGGAACAAGCTACTGGAAAGAGGCTGTTTCGATAGTGTAACAGTGATGCTGGCACAGCTCTAGCATAGATGTTCTTTCTTATAAAGTGATTATTTTCACGCTGCTGACCATTACATAGCTTTGGTGACACGGCTTTGTAGGGACCAGGCCACTGGGTTGTGGTTTATTCGGGAGATCTGTGGCATGTCATACTAGTCCCTGTGTCTTAAGTTGACTAATTTGAAATAGCAAATATATTTCCTTTCTTGCCTGCAATGGGGCTTACTGAAATAATGTCATATATGAAATGATTGACTAGCTCCACTGGTTTTGAATGTGGTGGGCATTTTCAGTGTAGATTGGTGTCCTTTCTGTATATCCAGTTCCAATATAGCGGTACTTATTTCCTTTCTCAAGTGCTTCCAGTTTACCAAAGAAGGGCATTAGTTACTGCTGTTCTGTTTTTCTTAAGTTACTTTTTCTGTGCTGGTTTTCCTGTCCAGGTTAAATTTGTAACCCAAAATACTGTGGCTCAAATTGTGATGATTTTAGGGTCCCCCTACCTCCCTCGGTCTTTATAATGCAAAGTGAATGGAAAATGAGGCCATCAGTAGATCATTGCAATGTATGCTTGTATTTTGTACCATTCCTTTACATACCCTTCTTTGCAGTAGTCCCTATCTTTGCAGGTTTTGTGTGTAGAGGTTTTCTGCACCTGCTTTTGTTACTCATTCCTCTACAGCTGCTCCTTCTCTGCAGTATCATTTCAGTGGAGTGATAAGTAGAAACATTTTAGTGTTCCATGTAATGCTTGACTACAGATGTATATCCATATTAAAAAAAAAAAAAAAAGGTAGTAATGCTGTAGTGGAAAATGTTCCAGTTTTGTCCAACACAAGCTGACACTGAGTATCAGTAACCTCTTTCAGTCCTGGCTTTGTGTGCAGCTTGCTTACAGCCGGGATGTGCTGGGGGGGGAACACACCCTCATAGGTTATAGATCTGTTCGCTTGTTTTGCCTTTTTTGCTAATACATAAACCTACCCTAACCTCTTGCCTTAAACTCGGCCACATCGAATGGTTCCCTTCTGAATTTCCTTCACATTGCTATTAACAGACTCACATCATGTTTGGGTGTCAAGTAATGGGGCTCCACCAGATCTGGTAGCCAAAGTGAAGTCAGCAAAGTCCTAAAACCTTATACCTTGCTAAATATGCGTTATTCCCTTTAGCTTTCCCGTAGTTCAGGAAGTATCTAGTGTCCTAAAAGCTACTGATGTTACCTTAACGGTGTTCTGGGTTCTGTAAAGAAGCTGACAGATTTTAAATATCTCTGGGCATCTCCTGAAGGAGATAAACCTGTTCTGAGAAACCCAGTTCTTAAGGTGACTTTCCTTGGCTGTTAAAAGGGGTACAGTCTTGCTCTCCACCTGAGCTAGAAGCTTTGACATTCCTTTCAGTAAAATGAGAATGCAGCTACTCCTGTTAGATCTTGTGGCTGCCTGGCACACTGTGAGTATGGCAGGGCTAGCTAGGCATAGTGTACAAGCTGGTGTTCATTTGAGACAGTAATGTTTTTCACATTTTTATTTATCGATTTATTTAGACAGCCTAGCCCCTGCATCCTGTGTCTGGGAGTGATCTGCAGTAGATGCTGTGGGCAGAGTACAGAAAAGCACAGAAAATATGTTGGTTTCTTGTGGAATCCTGCTTGCAATCTAAAGCTGGTGGTGTGTCCTCTTACCCTTTATTTCCTGCATTCAGGTGGGGTCCGTAAATGAGGATCTTCTCTTTTTTTCTGGTTGGACCATAGCTGCTTTGGAGTTCTTTTGAGAGACACCTTGCAAAACTGGTTGTGGAACTCCACATGGACTCATCACATGGATCTTCTTGTCCCCTGGCTTCAGAAAACTTTGCAGAACTCTACACAGCTTGCAAGGCAGGGCTTTCCTTACAAAAGCTGCATTACTTATTGCTGTTAATTCTGTTCCTTTTTCAGTTTCCCATCCATTTGTCTGAAACATGCTAGGATTGCTTGTCTGTATTTTCCTGTATTTCTGTCTCCCTGATTTCTGAAGACAGCTCCTGGTCAAAGTACTCCACAGTGAACAAGGACGCTCTATGTTGGTCACCTGCTCAGTAGTTTCACTGGTTCCTATGGCAGACAACACAAGGGAGTGTCCCCTGTGAGAGCTGTGTGCTCTCTTGCTGTCAGGGTGCTGTCCTGCTGCACCCCTGGGAAGGTGCCACAGAGGGAGATGCTGATTCCTGGATGGTTTCCGCTCATCTGCATTTGCGGTGGAGCCTGTTCAACAGTCAGCCAAGGTAAAAGTCACCGACTTTGTTTCCACTGTGATACTGAAACTCCATCCACATGGTGTCAAAGGGTGTCACATGGTATTTCAAGTTTTCCTGTAATTTTCAGTATAGAAAAGATTTCAGTGCAGAAAGCAATCTAGAGGTTTCTGCGGTATTTAGCATACACAGAGACATTTTACAGCCACTTCATAAAACGTCCTTTGAGTTTCACTTTCCTGTTTCAGTATAAAGTAGTTTCTCACCTCTTGGACTCTTGCCCTTTCACACTTCCTAGGTCTTTTTAAAGGGGATTTTCCTTTAATTTTTTTTTCCCCCCATCCTTCTTTCTCCTTATAAAATCCTGTGCAATGGAACGTGTGCTTGCAGGAAGGGCAACTGGGAACTCAACGTGATCAATGCTAACTGGTGCACCAGGAAAGAGAAGTATTGACACCCGTAAGGTTTCTGTACTTTCTTCTCTTTTGCACTATATTTTGTCTTTCAAGTAGTTTTTCACTATTTTAACTGTTTATGGGGTTTTTTTTATCCCTAAGCAATGTTTTTAATGAACTAGATATTACATCTCCGTGCATAAAATAAAATAATTAACTTTAATTAGTCAGAGGCGATTATCAGCATTTCTCAGAGTTTTTGTAGCACATGCGATAGATTTGCAGAATATTAAAAATAAATTTATGCAAGAGCACAACTTCTTACTCTGTCACCTGCAGCCTGACTGATCAAACCATGTTTTATTCCTTACTCTTCAGATTTCCCACATGCTATATCCCCGTATTCTTCCAGCTGTTTTTAGATTATGGTGTTCTTGCCTCCTTAGAGCTATTTAGGATAAAAATCACTTGGTTTCCTATGAAGTCTGCCTGAGAAATCCTGCAGGACAAGCACCTCCTGCAGAGTTGTATCAGTTTATGCTCCTGTTCATGTATGAATATAGAATATGTGAAATTGCCATTGTGTGTTCTGCTGGCTAGAGCCAGGAGGAGCCATATTCAGCAAGCCTGAATCTCTTAAAATCTAGTGCTAAGGCTGTTACTTGGTACTAGTAAGGTTCTTGACCTCCCCTTTCCCCTGTTTCCTTGCACAGGAATACTCAGCAGTATCTTGTCTTTCTGAGGTGCTTTAACACTTTGGGTGGAAGGCTTTCTCAAAGTTCTCTTGTTTGTATCCTCTCGCCTTAGCTGGGCATCTTGCAACCACTGTGCCAAACTTACAGAAACCAATGGTTGTATTTTTCTTTCCTTAGTTGCAGAGATATTTTCTTTATCCTCCTCATTTCCAGTTGTATCGTGGCGCAAGACCTGTGGTTCTGTGAGATGAAAAATAGCTGCCCTAATGAAAGCAAGCATAAAAAACGCTTGAGGTATGCAAGGAATTCAGAACTACAATAACATAGATCTTAAAACTGCTGATGTCTGTAAACACTGTTTTGCAACAGCTTTTAATATGTGAAATGATGTGTGCTGAAGATAATGAATCAATCAAATTACAGTGAAGAGTGCAAGATGACAACATAAACCAGAGAAGGGCAGCAGTGCTTAGTTTGTACTACTTTTCTCTGGTCTGACAGCATTTTCTGTCATAAATCTGTTTGGTTTATAACTAGGCCATAAAACCTTCCTTCAGGCGGAACCGTAGCTGGATATGCTGTAGCTCAAAAATTGTTCTTTTATAGAAAAATATATCACTAATTTGCAAATTAAAATTACAGCACTTTAAAAGTTACTTGCATTTCTTTTGCACTCTTTAACACTTGTGCTTTTTGGACTTGATTTCTTTTGCATATAAATCTGTATGATCAATCCTATTTGAAACTCGCGGTCTCCTTGGCTTCATCAAATCCCTTTTGCAGTGAGTTCTATATTTACAAGTGTGACTTTCTCTTAAAAAACACTCCTTCATACTTCTGTAATTAGAGCGGGGAACTTGTTGAAACTCCACTGGAAGTTGAGGAGAACACAGTGAGTTCTGGGTTTGTTTTCTTTAAAAGACTGGAAGTGATTACAGGTAACGAGCACTGGTAGCTGTTGCTACCAGAAACTGCAGAAGGATTATTTACAATCCTTGGCTTTGTTCTGTTACAAGTTAGCAGATCTAGTGTCAGTTTTCCCCACATTTCTTCTTCACATTCTTAATGCTTCATCTGATCTACTTGGTAGTGACCAAGCTTGCAGAGAGGAACAAGCATGTGCAGCACAACAGAGTCTGGCAAGTCCCTATGTTTCTAACTGAATGGTAAAATAAACCAGTGAAATCTATTTTAAAATTATCTGTTCATGAGAATAACATTACTAAACATTTAGCATAGACATCCTGCAGCCCTCAATTAATGGAAAAACTAAGAGCTCTATTTTAGAATGAAAAGATCTTTTTATTATTGTATCACTAATAAAATAACAAAAGGATGGTGGCATCGGAGGACCTACTGTGATCTGTATAATTTTTGCAGTCGCATTAGAAATGATCTGTAAATCAATTTGACAGAGTTCATCAGTTTGAGCAATATATGCTGGATACATGCCCCAGTACACATGCTGAAAGGGATGTTCAAATTACCATTAGCTCAAAATCCATTCTGGTTTTTGTAGAATGTTGTGAAATCAAGTGGAAGGAATAAAACAGTTCAGCGAAAGAGGGAGAGTTAAACACCAGCTGACAGGAGACAGGTTACAAGCAATTGGCAATAGCAGAGTTTTGCATTCAATCTGTGTGCCGAGTGGTGCGCACCAGGAAGAACACCAAAAGAAAACTTTTAAGGCAAAACAGGATATCGTTTCTTGCTCTTTGATAGTGGGAATGGCTGCAGCTGCAGCAAGGAGAGTGGTTCTTGGCCTGTGGTTTGGGTCCACGTGGTGTTACACAGAGCAGTTCACTTTGTCCCCAGAGAATCAGGGTATCTGTAGGGCAGCTGCAGCTATTGCTATCCAGTTTTGGAAAGAGGAAGACCACAGGTCCTAAGTGGGTGTAAATGATAGTGAGTTTGGTCCCAGTTCTGCATGTCGCCTCTGAGGTTCAGCTTCTTGGATTTAGATGTTTCAAGGTAATACCTCTGTTCTAGATGTAGAATTTGTCTAATGGGAGACGACACCTTGTGTCACCTGAGGTATAATGCTTCATGCAATAGTTACACCTACTGATTACTCCGAAGAAATCAGACATTTAATATTTGTGAAGCAAAAGGAAAAAACCCTGTAACTGAAATCTTAATTCACAAGCCAAACGTAACGCGGTAATTCACACCGTGAGTGAGGTCCCATGTACAGCACTGGCACTGTCTGTCCCCAGGGTTTGCAGGGACTTGCCACACACCTGTACTTCCCAAAAAACTGCCAAGTGTAACTGTGCTTTTTCAAGGGGACAGTTTTGTACCTGTGGAACTCTGTTCACATCCCAACTTCAGTGTGATCCGGGAGCTCTCAGATCAGTGATATCATGGCACGGTGGAAGGCAGCGACACTAGTAGATGCAGTGCTGTAATCTTTTTTTCTTTTTTTTTTTGGCTAGTATGGCTGGTATTGCAGTACCTGGTAGTGTAACTTCTTGATTTCAGAACTCTGGTCATGTTGTTTCAAGCCGTTGTTGCCTGGTGTGTTGTCTGTGGCCTCAGGAGGGCTGTTCCCTTGGCCTCTTGCAGGGCTACAAGAGGTGAAACAGAACACAACCCCTCCAGCCTTAGCCTGGTCTCTTCACGGAAAAGCCATGCTGCTGTAGCCAGTGATTTTTTTTTTTTTTGGATAAACTTTGCCCTCCTTCCTCCCACCCCTAATTAAAAAACCAGCAGCTTGACAGCACAGCAGCAAATGCACATTAATATCAAACAGAATTTTCACTACCATTTTCATACTAACATGAGATGTCAGAATGTAAATTTAGCTAGATCTGCACATGGGACCATTCTTGCTGTTAAAGGCTTTAGGCTGGAACAGAGCCCAACATTTTTAAAAGAAATGCAACACTTCCAGATCAAATATTAATTACATGCTACATAGAATCATATTTTTCAAACAAATCGTATAAATAAAAAGCTAGGCCTTTCAAACCATCAGCAATATTAATTTTGGATTTGAAAGATTATGAAAGATAAACAACCACAGAGCTGTGAATTAGAAAAATACTGGCCGAGGTTGCACAAAAACCTCCATTAAATAAATACCCTAAGTTGTCACTATGAAAATTCAGTGGCATTGTACTTTAAAAACCCATAATGAATTAACCATCCCGTTAATGATACTCAAGTTGTTTTTCACAAATCACATACACATACAGGAAGTCAGAGGGCCAAACAAAGGCTATATACTGGATTAATACACAGTTTGACAGAAAGTCCCCTGGATACACTCTGCTCCTTCGTTGTAACTTCCTGACTGTTGTCGCAGTTATCAGCTCCAGATCCTGTTACACTTCCCTCTAGGTTGCCTTACTGTGCCAGAAGGTCCAACACCCTGAAAGCTGACACAGCGAGTGGCTGTGATTGCGGTCTTGTGCCTTCATCCCTCAGACCACAGGTTTAATCCCAGGGTGACTTACAGTGAGTGGTTCTGGTTTCCAGTCTGGCTGGAAGAAGTGAATGTTGAATGTCCGTGCCCAGTTCTCAAACACTCGTTTCTCTGTGATGAAACGATGATGGCTGCCCTTTCGTCCCCGCTCATGTGAAATGTACATTGTGCATTCATCAGGTCCCAAAGGTTCATAATAATGATAAGGTACTGAAAGATGATTAGGATCCCTGTGGAAGAAAGAAAATAGATGGAAGCCCGAGATGTTCCTTTTTACTGATTGAAAAGATCCTATCTTTAATAAGCTGATGGGCTTGAATCCACATTTTCTCCCAGTTAAACCAAATTTCTAGGTAGCTGTATTTTTCTTGCATATTTAATACAGGAGAATGGGGCAAAGGTGTTTTCTTTGCTTTTTCTATTGCTCTCCTTTAATCCCCTCCTCCCAGTTAAATCAAAAACAAGGGAGAGTGCTGCAGGGCTGTGTTACTGCTATGAAATTTGCAGCAAACTGCTTAAAAGAGATTTCTATCTAGATTGTGATTTGTAAAAAGCCTTGCAGAGGTGTTTACTGAACTGGGGGAAGAAAGAGAAGGGGAAGATAGAGGGGAGGTGGTTATCTTGTGTCACATCAGCTCAGCGGAACACTCCCAGCATGGTGTGTGAGGTTCTGAGTGCACAGCTTCAATGCGCCTATCTGCATGCCAGGTCAGCAATACAGTCTGCTCTTGCTCGGCTCATAATCAAAACCTCTGATGCACAAATGAGTTCTTTTTCATTTCACAGTGGCAACTTTCATGTATCTGAGCTAAAAATTAAAACCATTCACCCATAGTGTCCTTCTGACCTTGTGAGCTCAGTGGCATTAACCAGCAAGAGATGCAGGACTCGTGTGATGACACGCAGGATATGCCAAAGACCAATTAGATATTTAGGATAAAGTTCATTTTAGCAGTTCTAACCTCAACATTTTGACGTTTCATTCTGTAAAAAGCACATCTGTATTATAATAAGCCAGAGTGATTCTCCTCTCTACATGAAACTGTACCCATTATGTTTTTAGTTTGGGCACAAGCATTTCAGGTTGACAAGAACTTGTACAACCGTCTTTGTGGTAAATTCAAAGAGAGGGAGCTGTCCCAGGCAGAATTACCCAATTTTCTCTGCAGTTGCTACCAACAAACTATTCTGTAGTTGCAGTAAAGTTAATCCAAATGTTACTGCTTAGTGAAGCCTCGGACCTGCTCTCTGTTAAAGCCTGAGCTGAACAGGACCCTGGTACAGAGCAAGAAACCTCATGCAGATGCAGGGCTGTCAGCTCTAATAGTTTATTATTTTCATTTTGAAGAGCTAATATTTAAGCTCACTTTCAATTGAATGCATCCACAATCTTTCAGTATTCTGTCCTGATCATTATTTTTACTGTGTAATTCTGTCACCTACGCAATTCCCTAATTTTTCTTGTTTTACCATTACCCATATTGTGTATGCAGTGGTAATGTATGATTCTGCTGCTGCTTTCCCTTTGTAACTTAGATTAACGTTTTAATTCAATCAATCTAGCTTCCTGGTAACACAACACGGTGATCAATCTCACAAGACCAGAATAACAATAAAATTACATTTCTAGAATAAGATGGATTCTAAATTTACTGTATAATTGTCACCAGAATACATAAGAGAGCGCAGAGAAATCCTTCAGTACCTCACCTATGGAAAACATATTTGCAATGTAAAAAATACCCTTCATATAGAAATTTAATACTTTTTTTTTTTAGCTACAGCTATTAGATCTCAATCTTCAATTAATTTTTCTCATACTTTTTTGATGCATGGGACCTTTTATGATAATCTCTTAAATGAATCATTTGTATTACTGAAAATCTAACAGGATACATTCCACTGTGATTTATTTTTTCTTAAGAACTACTCAACAAATAGGCCTCTGCCTCTCGTTGAGTCTGCTCTTTCTTTCTCCACTGAAGCTGGATTTTACTCTTGGGTTCTTGAGGGTGAACCTGTATTGCTTGGTGAGTGTTTATTGCTTGGTGAGTATTTACTGCTTTAATGTCAGGATTAGTAAGCTGAAATTGTATCTCCAACAGACTTGGAACAAACGCAGTCACAGAGGAAGGAAGTTGACTGAGGGGCTCAGGGCCCAGCACTGCAGCGTGAGCCTGTGAGGCTGCCAGCCCCAAATCCTCTGGGAGATTTGGTTGGGATCCCCTCTGCTGCCCTGCCCTACCCCACCCCACTTTTTATGAAGGCTGAGGTGAGTTTACAGAATATGAACTGGAGAGCAAAAAAGTAGATGAATGGCTGCATGCCTGTGCTGTACACTGTGGCAATGGATGGGTGCCAGTGGAAACTGCAATCAGATTTCTCACAGAGGATCTACAGGAACCCCAACCCAAAAGCACAGAGGTACAGGGACAGGTGGATCAGGTGGAGAGGGGAAGGAGAGAAGGCGTGATAGTGGTCCTGTTTCTTCTCCCTCACTGTGCTAACTTGGTATTTACAGAGGGTTACACTATCTTGTTGCATCTTTAAAGCACATTTTGAAGCCTGTACCTCCAAGTAAGTGCTTTATCTCTTACATTATTGGTGTTCTACCAGTGGGTATTTTAGCAATGGAATCCCCTTTTGAAGACAGGGATTCCATATTCTGTCAAAGGCTCTGAAGCTAAAACTGAGTATCCTCAGGTGCCCTTAGCTCCGTGCTGAAACGGATCACTGTATTTTGTGCAGTGCCCTATCAGTAACAGCCCAGAAACACCTGTCCAGGGCCTGGCAGGTGAGAGAAGCAGAGGAGTGCAGTTCAGGCACCCTGTTGGGTTCAGGCATCCCCTGATAGGTGCTGTCAAGGCTTGCATGCAGGTCTGCTGGCTGTACTGGAGGTGAATTCAATGCAAAAATGAACAGGCTTTAGACCTCTCCAATACTACTCTGCAGCTGACTAAGGCTTTTCAGGCTGAAGTCCAAATGTTTTATTGTGGATTTAGGAGCTCAGAAAGGCAGTTAGGGACCTAAGCTGTTTTGTCTGAAGTCTTTCTCCTTTTGTGGGAGTTGTGGATTCCCCTAGATGGCATGCTGTAAGGTACGGATTTGAACTCTGGCTCGAGGAACTACACCATAACCCAAATTAACTGTACTGTGTTATCTTCGAACTCTGCAATTAGCTCGTGTCACCAGCAAATGAAATGCATGAGTAATTTCTATGCGGAAATTGCTTGCCACCTCATTTATTAACATTAAAACAGATGCTGTTTTATCACCGACTGATACTGGACATTAATCAGTATTTTGTCAGACTTTGCATGCATATTAATATCACAGCTGGGAGGAATCTAGGAAAGTTCTTCTGTAAAACATACACTATACTTCCTGCCTAATAGCCTGCCAGCACAGCAACCGTGTAAGTGCTTGTACCCAATGTCAGTCATCTACTGTTTGCCACTTCAGTGCACATTTTCCCACAGATGGTATCTACCCACAGTGAAAGCTCAAAATACAGCAAACAGTGCTTGGCTCGAAAGAAACAAGGCAGAAAAACAAGGCCATCCTGTGTCACATTCTGGTCAACCTCTTCCTTTACTAATTAAGGGCTGTTATAAATCAATGCACTAAAACTATATGTACTCACATGCTTTGTGAAATAATTCACATTTTGAAGGGTGAATAAAGTGTCATTAACATGTTGAGTGATGGGCAAGCACTGTGCTAGGACTCTGAGGACTTCTGGATAATGTTTTGCTTTCTATTCTCAGGATTTAATTTCCTTGACCTCCAGACTAGCTCTGATCTCCAAACCATTTATGCATTTTGTTATTAAGCTATTAAGGTAACGAGGTGAGATCCAGGGCTATGGACCAAAGGGCGTGACTATCTCCTGTACAGTTTACAATCCTGTGAGCACATCTTCTACTATCAAGCCCCTCATATGCTCCAGGGAATGTAACTAGCAACAACTGCTTCTTTGCACTTGATTTAAAGCAATTGAAAGTGGAGAGAGGGAGGTAAAAACCACTAGATTTAAAAGCTGTACCCAGAGGAATAAATTAAAGGATTTCAAATGCCAGTTTTCAGGCAAATTATCACAGATGGGAAATGGCCTGGCAGTCAAATGATTCTTATAGGAAAATGATCTGGCTTCGTAACTGGAGCAAAAATTATTCATATTAGTTAAAATAAGGCTCAGAATTAAGCTTTAAGTTTCTGTGAGTTCCAGAAGACCCATGAAGAGGAGAGGGGTAAAAAAAGGCTCTTCTCACCAACACCCTGAGTCTTCCTTATGTGCGTGAGTACTCAGAGAAACCTGCAAGGAACCTGCAAGGAGCCAAGCTCTCACTGCTGCCGATACTCCAGTGGACAGGGACTGCAGTAAGGTTTATCTGTGTCCTTGCCACTGATGCTGCTGAGCAGCCACAAACAAAAGCAGCAGCACTGCAGAGCCTTCAGGAATCGTGGCGCTATCTGTGCATCGCAGTCTGGCTGCTGAGGGAGGCAAGAGGAAAATCCTTGATGCCCCAGTTCAGGAGAGAGTCCTGTGCATATGGCAGGCTGCCAAAGGGAGCTCAGAGCAGGAAATGCTTCCCATCTGGGGTGCTAGTTTGCTCCAGCAAAGGCTAGCATCACATCCCTGGGCACTGGAAAAAAATACAGTAAGATGGCTTGTCTTCTCGTGACAGCAGAGTGCGAGGTGCACGTGCTCTCCAAAATCTTTGTAATGTGCATGGAAGCAAAAGTCTCACCTTACTGTAGAAGATGAAAGTCTGGTGTATTTAACAGCATGAGAGCAGAATCAAAGCCATTAACCCTTAGTACAGCATAATTCTGTAGCAGAGTAAAGGTATCTGATATGTATTACATACATAGAGCTTTGCTGTGAAGTACCAGAAATTTATAATGATCAGGTCACCAATTCCAGTTCAGCTATAAAAATCAATGTCCAGTGAAAATAAATAGAAATGAATCTAAAACACGTTGTTGCAATTAATAGTGACAAATCTTTTAGTCTGTACTCCAGACTCCTTCACTAGCCTATTTTTCCTGCTCGGGTGAGAAGCAATTTGGTTAATGATCTTAAGATAATTTGTTGCAGAATCAACAGTATGATATTCACAATACCTTTGAGATGTCCTTCACGTTACAGATGTGATACTAATTTAGTTCCATGACAGTGATCACCCACACTCATTACTTACTCCACAAATTAATACTTAAAAAATAATGGGTATCTGCTGAAGTTGTAAATTCGTTATATTAACTCTGAATAGAAATGAGGGGTTTTGTGATTTATTTTTTTTACTCTTAAAGATTCTGTAGTTGCACATCCAACTAAAGTACATATACCAACTCATGCACATGTGAGAGAGGTAAGGTTTTTTTGGTCTTTTAGGGGGGGTTTGAAAATTTTTTAAATGGTAGATTTGTATTTTGTCTGACTGAAAAACAGGAAATACAGATGAAAACTACAGAATATTTCTTTATTTCTGCTATTCTGTTGTCTTTGAAAGAAAGCACTGTTTAACTTATTAATGAGTGGCTGAAGAGAAACCAGGAAGTTTACTGTATTTATGGCAAGAGGTTATTTTCATAGCTCTTCATGGATAGCTTCTTCCAGGCACAGGAATTAGTTTTCCCCTTCATCATTTGGGGAAGGAAAGACACTATATTTTTTTGACTGAGAAATAACCTTTTCCTTTTTTACAACCATGTACTGTTACATTACTTTTTTTTTAATGCTGGCTGTAAGCATTATTACATGTATCAATGGTGGGATTGATTACAGCCTTTCTTGTGTTATAATTTAATATTATATCCTTTTGATTGCAGTGTATCAAGTCTATGAAAGCCTTTCATATGTCTGACAATTTTTGCCTCTCTTAAAAACAGTTGTGGTGGTGTTTGTAAATTAAGTATATGTATCTAAAGTAATCTGACTTTGCCTGAAAAGGTAGGATTGAGCATCGCTTTACAGTGAACTGCTGCCTTCTGCATTTTTAGATCATCAGTTTATTTAAGAACTGCTTCCATGTGCCATTGGAATACAGACACTTGTGGAGTAAGACAGAACAGCACTTACAGAAACTGGGGAGGTGTGTCTTGGCCAAGTGAAACGCTGTGCTGTGGAAGGTATTTATGTTGTCTGGAATATCTGATCTAGTTTGTTGTTTTCCTTGGAGAATTCGTGATGAAATCTGGCAGTACATCACAGCATTTATCATCAGTGTTTTGTTATAATTTGTAGATATTCTTACAAAGTGGATTTTAGTGTTGACATTTTATACTGTAATTTCTTCAGGGATTTCTACTGTGTGCTCAGGACAAACGCAGATTCCAGAATGATCTTTTCCAGTGCTGAGAAGAAAGTCAAAGCAGTCCTGTTGTTTGACAGATGAGCTAACCTGTCTCTGCAGTCCTGCTCCCCTTGCCTCTGAAAGGCATCTGAATTAGTCAATGAACTAGACTAAATTCACAACAGAAAGTCCAAGCAAGTAATGCCTAGTGAAAGGGATTCAGGAGCAGGTGATGAAATGTTACACTGATGCCATCGTTACAGGGTGCTGGTACCAGCTCTGTGTGTTGCTGGGTCAGCTAACAGTGCAGATGGGATCAAGGACTAGGTGTGGGCATGTAACCAAAGACCTAGTAATGGATGAAGTCAGCATAAAGATTACTGATGTAAAGCAAATTTTTGTGAATTTATAGTGGATCAGTGCTTTGCATCATGAGGCTAACATGATTTGGTCCAACACCAGAAGTCCTGAAGACTGTTTCCCTCTGTCAATGATGCATAGTATGAAACTTGTTTGGGTTTTTTTTTTGGTGGGGATTACTTAAGGAAGCAAGTTTACTGGGAAACTGGGGTTCATGTGACAGATTCAACCACCTTCAGTTCAATTTAGAAACTAGTCACTGTGAGAACTCTGTTCCTCTATTAACTTGGGGGATATATTCAAAACAAAAGTAATGTTTTCTAGTACTCTTTTTTTCAGGTTAATTTCATGTCCATTACTGCATTACTTTTAGCTGATAAATATTCAGAGACTAAAAGAAACCATGAAGATGGATTAATTCTCACACACTACAAACAAATTTTTAAAATATTTTATATAACATAATTAAATGCTGTTTGTTGTTTTCACAATCAGATCGTGGGACATGTTAACTAATTGTTTTAAGAGGACTGAAGACATGTTGCAGAGAAAAAAATTAAAAGATTCAGATATTTATCTGTAACGTTCAACCTTTTTGGTTAATAATGGTTCCAAAATAAATCCTACCTGCAGAAATCCGGTGGCACCATGCCATAAACATTTATCCTGTCACAGAGCTCTAATGCGATAGTCATTGTGAACCAGCCCGTGCTAAGCCAAGTGTTGGATATCTTCCTGAAAGCAAAAACATAATTAAGTTTCTAGGCTAACAAATAATTTGTGAGATAACTAAAGCAATTTCTGGACATTTTTTTTTCCTTCCCCATTTTTGTGAAAGGTTATGAAAATTGGGCAACGAAGACTACTTGCTTGTTCATCTTTTCCTGATTTTGCTAGTGTCTTCTGTCAGTGGGCTAATCTATGCAGAAGCTGCCCTTACTGTAATTAATTTTGGGCACAGCAGTATTAGCATTTAGCTGACCTTTTGGTAAGTTTAACTTAAGTGACTGAAACTTCATGTCCTGTATTTTTATTCTTCTGCTACATAGATACACATCTATAATCACTTAATGGAGCTTACACACTTAAGTTCTTGGGAAGGCACATCATGGGGAATGAAGAGAGCTGCTTAAAATGCTGCCTCTGACAGCACAGAGAGGAGCCTGTCTGCTGGAGCGAGATCTTACCCCGAGTGCTTCATCTAACTATCTTTCTCCTATCCCACCCATGATTTGGTTTCTAGAAGCTCCCAGGCACTCACTGTGACTGCTGGCAGCAGACTCTGAGCTGCAGCTATACCTGTGCCATAGGACAGGGAATGCTTCCTCCTAGGTGCTACCCATCTGCCTGACAGAGTCCTGTTCCTGCCTGCTGGCACCTTTGAGCATGAGTGAGGGCTGCAAGGGAGCCCGGAGCCCTCTGTGACAGCCTCTTTCCTGGCTGTCTCTACAGGCTGGGACAAATCTTTAAAGAAGCACAAGTGATCCCAGTATTATTTATGTAAAATAGGAGATACCTCCGTGACTTAAGAGATTGTGCTTAAATTTTGCTGCTTCGTAGGTTCTTACCTGCAGAATGGCAACAGTAATGTTTTCTCTTCCTAGCACTTGTTGTCATTGCTGTTCAGTGGGCAGGAGCTGGGTACCATAATGGTTACTGGTTGCCTGGCACACGCACTGAAGGCCCAATCCTGTGATGGTTCCTGCACTGTCCCTACGCCAGGGAGTCTTAGAATGGGAGGGTCAATGAAATGCCAGTGCACATCTTAAATGTGTCTTAAAGGCATATTATGGGGCAGCCCTCCAGGACCAAATTAGGCACCTCTATTAGACATGGAGGCACATAAATTTGAGCATTTGCTCCAAAGGAAAATAAGTTTACTCAGAGGTCTCCTTTTAAATACTGTTAAGGAAGGAGACAGGTGTTTCCCTACTGGCTCCTCACTTAGCTAGGAAAGCTCCACAGGAAGAGAAGGTCATCTGTGTCCAAAAAGGTATCAGATTCCTGATGACAGCCTGTCACAGTGACTGGCTCTCTTTGCATCTCTTACTAAAGCTGAGGCACTGTGAGGCACTGTCTCTTGGATGGCTTGTATGCTGTGTCAGATTGCACTAATATGGACCTACATGAACCCCATTCCACCACACCTGAATCTGTCTACATGACACCTGCAAAATTTTGTGAGGTTCTCATCAGAGCAGTCACCTGGGATTGCCAGGTGCTAACCTGTTCCAAGGCCATCTTTTACAGTTTACCCAATGATAGTGGAATGCACAACAGTCCTGGGAGCAAGGACCTGAAGCCACAGCAGCCGTTGCATGCAGGTGTCAGCAATCACTAATATGTAACTCCACAGGCAATAGCCCACCATGCAGCTTCCCGAGCTGATGCTGAACGAGTCGGTTCCAAGTAGGTCACCTACAGGGCAGTAGCAGGGAGATGTATTGAGCACTGTCAGATTGAGGAATGCCTTGTACCAAGGTTTTCCACACTTCTAAACATAAGGGAATTCTTTAACCCAAAATGCCTGAAGGATGCTGGGGAGCCTAGGTAATTTCCTCTCCTGTCCTTTGTGGGTCACCTGGTAATGTATGAACTCCCGAAACATTCATTTGCACTGCTCCTGACAAGACTTTCAGGCTAAGCTAGCATTTGGAGAATAACATGATTTAAGCATCTCATTAGTTCCAATTATGGGGCCTTATTTATTTTCTGAATTTGCACTTGAGCTTGGGGGGTGGTGGTACAATTTGTCACAATGTCATAGCTGGGTCAGAAGCTCAGCAGAGGCCTTCAGGCACTGCAACAATACAAAACAGTAAATAATTTTTGTCTCAAAATTATTAGGAAAGGGAAAGGTAAGGAAAAGCCTAAAAGATTTGCTTTCATGCCACTTAAGCCTCTGAATCGTTAGGTAATTCAGGAATATGTACAGGCTAAGACCACTTTGGAGCTTGTGCAAGGACACTGGTTTAGGTGTGTAAGACCTTACCTTCCAAAACTGAGGGAGTAATTACGTCTACACCATGTCCAGAGTGGCTGGGCTTTGCACAGCTCAGGCAGCCTAGCTAGGCTGTCTGCTGGGTTAGTGTTCTTTTTGCTTACACACTCTTATGCTGTAATTTAGTGTTTTCAATTACTGAAAACTAGCTTGAAAGTTAAACAATGAAATAAAGATTTAAAAACTTAGTCAAGTACCACTTTGGCCTCTTTAAATACCATGTCTGTAGGACAGCAGTATAGAAACAGGGCTGCAGTGTCTTGCCTGTTCATAAAAGATCTGAACAAGAGTCCAACAAAAGAATACTGTTTTTATACCTAATCAGCTGTAATGAAAGAATATGAAGCACTGTCATGTGCTTATTAGGGGAAATTATCAGATATTCCTTTATACGATGAACTAACACACTGCTGATAATTCTGTAGTGCACACTAAATTACAATTAAAGGCCTTTCTGCTCCACCAAAATCTCATTTATAATCTCTATGGAAATACTCTTCCTGCAGTTATTTCATTTATGTTTCCTTTATCTAATTACTATAATATTGGTTCTGAATCATATTTTCTTAATGTACCCTTATTCAATTATAAAGTTATTTTCAAGTACAGTTACTTTATAATACCAAGTATATTGCTCTGCAGCCTTTGTCATTCACCATGCTATTTAACTGGCAATGTTTTCTGAAGGTTTCCCTTCATTTCAAAATCAGCCTTTTTTTTTGAAAAGCACAATACATCCAATTACCTTTTTTATCATCATTTTCAAGACAGAAATGAATGGTTTGATTATTGCAACCTTGCAATCAGGCTTCTCTCTCCCTCCTTTGTTTTTTGCAGGCAATAATGTCAAGAGCTCAGCAGAAGCCTCCCAGGGAACAGCAACATTCTGGGCTGTACAATGTTCTGCTCCTGCCCCCACAGCTACATAAATTTTCTTCCCTTACAAATTCCTTCCTACCCGTGTTTCTTTTCATCTTCCCTCTCTCTTTCTGTGCTGCCTATTCATTTATTTTCATCTCCTGTTTTAATCTTCTCAGTCCTTCAAGTATGCTGTATGTGCCCTCTAAAGGAGCAGTTCATACACAGCACAGCCTGCAGTTTTTTTAAAAGCAACAGGATCTGTTCATGAGGTTGAATTTTGTGAGCATCCAGGTGCCCTTGATTCACACTGGGAGTTCAGTGTGCCCACTACTGAGTCCACTGTAAATGTGTTATAATGTCATTAATGTCTCACGTGCTTTAAGAATATTTCAGGAGCCATGACTGAGCCTGGTGCCTGTGCAGGAAAAGAAACGCTCTCATCGCACGCACAGCTGTAGGCCTCCTGCTCCGGGCAGGTGATGCAGAACCAGAAAGAGCAGCTCACCTGAAATGGCATAACATGTGTCAGGAAAAGCATGAGACCCCAGTTCCCCTTGGCAGAACTGGCCAGGCTGAAGCAGAGGAGGTAAACTGTTCCTCAAAACTGGGCCCTGCAAGTGGTTTCGCACTGAGAACGATCCAGGAAAGGAAGCAGCAGCGTGCATTCCTTGTGTGCAGGGTCTGACCCTCTGGGCTGATGGCAGCCCATGTTACAGTGCAACTACAGCTTTGTTAACTTCAATGCCTTTGTAAAGACTGAGAATACAGATACTACCTCATACTTTTCTTGAAGGGTTCAAATGCTTAATTCCCATGGATTGTAACCTTCTCACTTTGCTCTGCTCTGGTGAACAAACCTGGAAACGACTGTAACATCAGAACTGGCAGGGTAGCTCCCCTAGTACCTTTCCTTCTCCTTCTGGCAGAGTGTCTGAGGTTGAAAAGGACCTTTAATGGCAAGAACCCAAGTTACTAAGTGCCCTCATGAGCTTCTCAGTCAAGAACTTAGATGTGTGGTTTGATCCACTGTAACTGAATAGAGCTTTGCAAACGAACCATGTTTGGCTTGACAGAAAAAGGGAGTAAATGCCATGTGCAGATACAGTCGCCATCAACTAAGAGGCTACAACAGTATTCTCTAACACTGGTCTTACCTTTGTTGTGCAGCCCAGAAAACAAAGTGTGTGCTCTTGAGTCCTCCCTGTCCAGAAGAGGATTGGGCCCAGCTCCAAGTGTATGTATAGTATTGGTGACGTTAGAAAATTTCACCCTGAGTTAGCACAACAAACCTACCTCTTTTATTTGTAGCTTCGGGGGGGGCCCTGTTCCATTTTTACAGTAGCATATTTAATACATAAAAAATAGGAGTTCATTAAAAATAAATGTATTTCTTGCTAGGAAGCCTTTAGTTTAAATGCCCATTTTCAAATGTTATATGTGGAAATGCTCAAGTCCTGCAGTGGGTCACTTATTAAAAATCTGATTTGAAGATCAGCCTGTAAGACATTAAGAGTCTCATAAAGACATAAGTATCATCATAACTTCCCTTTTCCCAGTTGGAAATGTAAGATGAACTGTTCTGAAGCACCTAATGTATGACTAATGTTTATTTGTTTTACAAGAAGCTTTACAGCTGCAATGTTCCAAGAATGCTTAAATTCAATAAACAGCTATTATAATTCACTGAATGGTGGCATTTCCTCTATAAGAAAACATAACCCATCCATTCTGATTTCTCACCATCAGTAAAAAAGCTTCCAGGTATGTTACCCCAAAGTGAGATTTAAAGAGCTCCTGCCTCCTTGGCTGTATAAACAGTACATCCAGATTCTGGTGCTCTTAAGTTGATGAGGCAATGCTGCATACAAATTATTTTGATGCATATTTTTTACTTATGTTACAAGTGATGTTATTTGGCATGTCATACCACATTACAGCTCATGAGGCAGAGGATTTAATGTGTGTGTGATGGTCCCTCTGAGCAGATCTGAAATTGGTATATATAAACTACATTATTTTACCACTGAATGACATCCCCCAAATGCATCCACGTAAGTTCTCACCTGTCTTTCCCAGTTTCCTGTTTAAAAAGGTCATCAAATTGAAGCATCTTGTGGCGTGAAATCATATATGCTTTTAATTGAGGCAGTATCTGATTCATCAGCTGCAGGTTGTTATACACTAAGCCTTTACCATCTCTCCTCATGTAACTGCTGGGGCCCCAGAAGATAAACACAGCACCGTGGCTCATATTTAAGAGTTCGTTACGATTTCTCAAAATCCTCTGAATGCTGGAGTGAGCGATGACGCGAAGGCTCGTTCTGTTCCCCACGTCTCTCCCGTAACCTCGCGTAGGTGCGTCATTCATTCGGATTACGCATTCTGTCTCGTCGATTTTGTCACCTTGTTTACTTCCCAGAAGGTGTCCAGAGCTGGTTACCAATGCACAACTCTTGCAGTGCATTTTTAAAGGCTGCAAAGACAGACATATATACTGCAAAATTAGCTGTAAACATCTTCCCATTCACTACATGATAACTCTCTTTTACATGTACATGGCAGTTTTTTACAGCAAAAATCTCGGATGACTTGACATAAATCTTTCCAGCAGTCTTCCCAAATAACTGGGGACATGTTACCTGTCCATTTCCTAGGTGGGGAAAATGTGGTATAGGTGTACAGCCCTTGAAGTTTCTCTGTGGAGTTAAGCCCACTGTTTAAATCCTCCTTTCCACTGCTGCTTCATATACAGTAGTCACAGCGGTTTCTCTATTGTTCCCAGCTGCTCTGGACTGTATTTCTTCCACTTGCCATAAATGAGCTATAACTGGGGTATTCGTGACACTTCCTCTTCAGACTTTGTGCAGGAAATAATCATTAAGTCCCTGTAAGCACAACTGTGAACAGGGTTTCAATCTTGGGGTCAGGACATTTTGCTAAGGGAAGAGAGCTATACCTTGGTCCACTCCTTTCACAGCATCTCCAAGTTGGTACCACAACCACTGCAATAAATGATACCTCATTTGTGGGTCCACAGTCAGAGCTGGTCATTAATGTCTGCATATATTTTACATGACAGTGAGTGCACTGAATTTTTTCTAACTTGTCAAGTCATGTTTAAAAGTTACCCAGTAAAACGGAACAGGAAGGTGCCTGTGCAGTGAATGCCTGACCTCATGGAAGCAGGAATGTAGAACAAGCTTTCATGAAAATGAAAAGGCATTATAAATCATATTACTGACATAGCCCACCAATGTAGGTATCAGTAAGAGGATTATGTATCTGCTGCTCAGCATGAGACTCAAAAAGGGGGCAAAGGGTTAATAGTATCCCCGAAGTGCTACTTTCTACCAAGAACACAATAAACCAGATGCTAAAGAAGGTGTGTGCACCTTGATGGTCCTCCATGAAACAGGACCTTACAGCATTTAAGACCAGTAACATCAGCTTACTGAATGTGTCTCGTCATATTGTTTCTTTGGGGGGAAAAGGAAAAAAAAAAGCAGACAGCCTGAACTGGGGTTGCTGCCAGCGTGAGGTTCCTTGGCCATGTTAGTTCATGATCCTTTTCAGTCAACTGATCTTCTGCCTGAAGGATGTCCATCCATCAGAAATTTATTTCCATCATTAACCATAAAGAATGGCATTCCAATAACTTCTGGTGACTAAGGGAACATACAACATGCTGAGAGCAGTTGTCTCCTGCACTCTGGCACGGTCCTGACCCTGTAGTATACCCAGGAGGGGACAGTATTCATTGGCTCTGAAGAGTGCTGGCAACCTAAACCCATCTTTCACAAAGGCCCCAAGATCAAACCCTGTGGCTCCCATGGCAGCTCCTTGTTCACGCCCTTACAAACATAGCTAGCATTTCTCCAGCTGTACACTTGGTAGGTTTGTCAAGCCATGATGAGAAGTTATGGTGACATATAATTACATTTAGTAGCAACCACAGTATATGGGAGCGAAATAACTAAATCACTGTGCTGTGAGGCACAGTTTAAAACTAATGCTGAAAAGACACAACATAAATTTGAGATAATCTCAATCCCCTGTTTGAAACTGCTTTGGCCTGTAGCATCCAAAGGGGGGCTGTTAAGGAACTTGGGTTTAATTCTGAAGGTAGTGAGTGTTTGCAGTCTGAGCTTGTTTTCAATGAGAATAGCTAAGGAATGATGAAGTGTTTTTTAATTAAAGACAAAATAACTACACTATACAATTTGTGTAATGATACAGACTGTAAGCTTTGTATCTCCATCTTGCCAAACAACAAAGTCCTTTTGCTATCACATATAAGGATTGTAATCCAGAGCTAATGATATGGGTAGAAATGTTCCTGCTTTTGTGAGCCAAGGTTCCTAATGCAGTATTTACATGCATTTTCCTTTAAGCTTTCATCTGCCACTTTGATGAATTACCTAGCAAAAGGCTCTAAGGTGAACTAGCTGCTCCAGCATCATGCTTGGGAAAGCAAGATGAACTGCTAATGAGGTTAAAGGAAATGTAGTCAACACCAATGTTAACTCACATGGATTTGAATATCCACATAGCAAGACATTTTCACCTAAACAATCTCTGCTAGTTTCTGGCCTACTGAGCTACAACTTACTTGGTTCTTTTAAAAGCCTGCCAGAGGATCCATCAATTGTTAGGGAGCAAGGGCAGCCATCAGTAGAGCTGTGGAAACTTGTGAGAGGGGGAGCGACATCAACATTTCCTAATGATAAACATTAGCACCCCACAAAACATCTGTCCCAGGTCTTGTTTGAACACTGTTCCTCCTGGGAAAGCCTTTAGACTGAAACATTCAGGTATTACTGGGCTACTTCTTGAATGATGCATGAGGGCTGAGCCCATGTAGCTGCTCTAGGCAAGTCATTTTCACTCAGCTCGGACTCTTTCAGGCAAAATCTACAGAACTCAATTGTCAGAGGAAGTCACAGCCAACAGCCACAACATTCTTGTACCAACTGTTTATAATACTTTGACAATATTGAAAGCAAGAGGGGAAAAGAGCTACTGGCTGCAGTAGCATCTCATTGGGAGGCAGCGGTTGAACCACAGATGTCATCTACTTAAGCAATAATAATGGAGGCACAAGGCAGTTCTCTGGGATTGATGGCCAGCTGGGAAAAGTTGATGGCCTGAGAACAACCAGGGACCATTAAGCCAGGAGAACATTAACTCCGCACAAAGCTCTCCGTTATGGTAATTATTACAGTGATGGGGGAGGAGGGAGGCGGCGGGGCAAACAAAACCCCAAAGCCATGACTTAGGAGTGAACCTTGCACTGCTGGAAGCGTCAGGAGCCAAACTGACTCTTGGCAACTCACATAGGTAGAGTATAGCCCAGGAGGGACTGTTGTTACATCCTACGCATCTGATTTCTTAATGCCGACACAGAGGCGAACAGAAACAAAAAGCAATGCCACGGCAGTTTCTGTATTTTCTCATTTGAGGCAATCTGTTACTGACTTTAAAATCTATGTCATCCAATGATAGAAAAATGTTACTTTCAGATGCTTTATTACTCAAAAAAAGTCTAAAAATCAATGGGAAAATGTTATTCCTGATTCAAAATATGTTGCTCTTAGATATAATTATTTTCTTTGTGATAAAAAGCAACTGATTAATTTTTTTTTCCTTATAGAAGTCTTTTGATATTACAAAAGCCAAGATTTAGAAAACAAGACAATTCCCTCCAATAAAATCAGGAACAGTAGAAAACACACTTTTCCCTATACTGAATACTTAATCAACTCCTTTCAAGACTACTATGTTCAGATCACTCCATTATCAGTAGTATAAAAGTTTCCCTTCCACAAATAAAAATAGAGTATTTTGGGCATGGCCAACAACAACAACAACAAAACCCCCAAACAATCCAAAACAAAAAAATCAAACCAGAGACACACAGAAAATATCATCTGCTGTGAAGAGTAGCTCATTACTGAGATGAGCAGAAAAAGACCACCTGTCAGTTCATGAACACCATCATTCCTCATAGATACACCTGGAAATACTACAGATGACTTCAAAGTGTATTGGGAGAGAGCAATAGAGGCTGAGAAAGGGTAAAGATATCCAAATTCCTTTTAGATGAACGACCTTTACCTAAGCATTTGAGACTGAAAGTGCGAAATATCAATAAGGTACCTGACAGCTACGTTTTCCTCTTGCACTGCAGCATCTCTTCACCATTTTGTTAGCCAGCAGCAGCATGCTTGCCTTCTGTCCCAACTGGAATGAAAAGCTATAGGGGTTCTTCACTCTATATTAACTACCTGAACTGTATTACTGAACCAGCAGCCTTCTTTGCAAGAACCCCCAAACTGGCCACTAAAGTAAAAGCAGAGGTAGAAAAAATAAGCTTGATGTACAGGAAAGCAAAACTATTGCCACTTTCAATTGAATTAATTCAGTATAGTGCTATATTAATGGTTGAAAAAGTTAAAAAGTAGACAAAAACGCTGCAAGAGAGTCTTAGTGGTTCAGGAGAAAGCGAGTCTATCCCAGAGCAGTCTGGCTGTCTCTTTTTGTTACAAAGCAGGCAATTTCAGTGGCAGGCATTTCACGTCTCCCCTCCTGATGCCCACTGTGCCCTGCCTGAACACACCAGCTCGCTCGTGACACTCACTGTACGTGACCTCAGCATTTGTGGTTTATGTTCTGTGCGTTGTGCACAGAATTTAATCAGCATTTCATACCTGACACTAATGAACCCTGTGTTCACTGAATGTTCAGTTTAACTTATTACTTAGGACTTGGTTTTGACTGCTGGGTCATTGGCCACTGGCAACAACACTAATTAATGCATTTCCACTCATATTTTGTCCTGGTAGCTTCAGTCCTAACTTTTTACCTTCTTGAAGCTTTGAGCAGCTTTTTCTCACAAGCTGTTAGCTCAGGACCACTGCTCCATGAGTCTGGCTGCTCGTTCACAGTTCTCCTCTCCCAGAGGCTTTGAGGACATTCCCCATCACAACGGGCACCCCAAGCTCCAAAAGAGCTCCAGGCATCCCTGGCCCACTGCTGGCACATCACAAATGGCTGCTCCAGCTCCTGTGAGCCTTATCACTCAGCACTGTTACATATATAAAGCTTCTCTTGCCATTACATCTGTCCGTCATGAGAAAGCTTTATGTTTCTATTGGTGTGCCTCCTTCCTTAGTATTTGCGCCAGAAGACTGACAGTTGTACGGCCAAATCTGCTTTTCTTTGATAAATTCCCCTAAACCACCTTAAAGTAGAAGAGAAACCCTGAAGCTTCATGCTTGCAAAGTAACTTCTGTAAGTCAATGCAGCAAGCTGTGGGGCTCAAGCTGTCTCATTAGTGAAGTACAGCTGTGCACTTCAGAAGCGATTTCCATGATGCAAGTGCTCTGGGAGACATGATCCTGTGGAAATGATGCAAGTTCCCTGATAATTTTTGCTTTGTTATGTATCAGTGTTGGAACAGTGCTTTCATAATAGTCTGAAAAGAACTGAAAATGAAAAAAACATATGAGCACTAAGTTTGCTTTGGTATTGTTCAGGTCTCATCTACCTGACACACTATGGACTGATGCTCTCACACTAGTCTTCCATGAACTGTAAAATCATTCAGATGCATGTTGGGATATTTCAGGTAACGCTTCTGTGTACAAAAAGCTGGAACAAAAACCGAAACTTAAAGCCTGAAGAGTTTTGACCAACTTCAACTTCCTGTGGTACATGCCCTTTTCAAGCCTCTGGGAGTTTGGATTTTGTGGTGGCAAGTTCTGATCCTTTTCATTTGACCATGACATTTTCACACATATATTCAGATAGGGAGTGCAGCATAATTTCTGCACTCTCCATGCTAGCTCAGACTTTCCCCTCAACTTTCATAAATTTTCATTCCTTAACCCTTATGAAAAACCCAGGTTTTTCAATCAAGTCATTTCCCATAGCTGTCTGTTCCTCCTCCCATTGTACTTGATTGAACCCCAAGGAAGTCGATGGGTTGTAAAACTGGTGGCAGCAGGTACAGAGTTCTTAAAGAGGGGAAAGAAAGAATCCTCTGAGCAAATACACATTTTTGTTGAACTAGACTTTTGGAATGTTAAGAGAATCTGCCATGAAAACAAACTGCATTATCCACTGAACTAAAAGCACTGATTGCCTTGAAAACTCTATCCCAGTGACTATCACACAAGTAAACAGAAAGGGTTAGGAGATACCACTTGCCCAACATTGTTAATCCTTATGCAAATCCAAGTAACAAGCATTTGCAGCAGAACTTTGCAATTCAAAAAAGGTCTGGCAAGTCTGTTTATAAAGATAAATGTATGTCTGTTTAAAAAGATAAAAGATAAACCAAATGAATTTCTTATTACTTCTCTTTGTTTCTTGGACTGTGGAGCTTGAATATGCAAATGTTGTGGAAACATTAGCATCTTCATTTCCCATTGATTCTTTGCAGTTAATTATATAACTGGACTCTGCCTTCAGATAAATAGATACAATGAAATAGCCAAACTTCAGCAAAAGCATTCATCACACTTGTGATTGCAGCACCCCAGGTTTTATTCCTCCAAGGACTAGAATATTTTTGTTTTTCCTGATACTGATGGGCATCTGCAAGACCTGTACTAAAAATGCAGTATTTCTAGTTTAAAAAGGTCCTTAGATGTCTCTCATACAATTTCAAAACATGAGGCTACATTATGAAAAGAAAAATAGAGAAACAAATGCATCCCATGAAGCATTCCCTGGGATAATTTTCTTAGCAAAAGTACTGTTAAGCACATTAGTCAATGAAGAGTCTTCTGCTTGTGCCAAGTGTTTTCCGGCACATTAACTCTTTTTCAGGGGACTGCCTGCTAGTCAAAGCTTCCATTAGATTAATTAAAATATGGCTCCTCTCACTGGAAAGAAAAGGCATGAGTCTGGTTACAGGACACTGACTGCCTATAGAAACGGAGGCCTTTCTAGTTGCATAAAATAGAAGCAGAAGAAGCAGCACAGGAGACTGAACAACAAGGTAACTTTTAGTACCTGGAATGCATTTCTCTTCTTATTTGGAAGCATGATTACCAGGTGCTGCTGTTTTCCCCTAAGCCGCCTGAAGTGAATATAAGGTGCAACCTTGCAAATTGTCAGCACATATAAAGCTAAGATTTAGAGAGTAGTTTCCATCCTGCATCCTATAAATGTGTCCCATGAGGAAGATTAGTATCAATCATAGGCTTATTGGAGAGGGAGATAGGATACAATGATAACCTGAAGCTATCAACTAGAGTAATGGCCTAAGAAGAAAAAGCAATCAGAGAAAGAAAAGAATATCCTCAATGAAAGACAGAACTGGAAAATCAGGCAGGAATGTATCATGTTGATGAACATGAGCTGTTCTAGAAGAGAGAGAATCATACGAACAATATACAGGCTCTAAAGAAATGGTTATTGCCTAATGTTTATCTTAAAAGAAGTGCAAATAGACATCCATATTACATCAAACTGCTTTACTTTTGTTCTGCAGCTAAAGTACTAAAATGCAATAAAGCCACAAGCGTGGTGTCTTAACTATGCAAATTGTTATCACTGAAGTGTCAGAAAAACAGGAATTATTTCAACAGCCTCCTGAAAAGGTATTGAACAGTTCAGAGTTTTGTTTCAGAAAGTTTTTGCACCAACTCCTCTCTCTTCTGCTCTGGTATGTTTTGGCAATTCTTTCCAGTTTAGAGGCTTCATGGACATAAGCCCTCAGCTACTCTCTCTGCACTTGTCATGCCTGTGCAAGATACTTCTTTTGGAGCTTCAAGTCTTACAGGGTCACTTTTTTAACCTAACCCAGCTTAAAGCTAAGCATTGCTGATCCTTAAAGTCTGTGCTTAAGTTTTCAAATTCAAGCACTTGTTTCTCTCTGTGATGCTATTTGGCTCATCCAAATGCATCTAAACTCTCACTGTGACTATTATTGCTACAAGGCAGTGATGCAGTAGCAATTGCAAGGACACAGGCAAGCATTTCCAATGGCATCCAGTGTTAACAGAACTTCAGCACAGCACGCAGAGTCCCTGGAACAGGCCAGATGGAATTTAAGAGCAAACGTCTGAATAGAAAATTACTGACCCCGCAGAGAATTTTCTCTAAAATATATTTTGCCTTGTATTTCACTATCTTGTTGAAACAGACTGAAACAAAAAATAAGGCTCCTCATTCCTTTGAAAGGTTTTTGTTCAAAAATTTTGTTCAAAGGTCTTTGTTTCAAAAAGTGTCAAAAATGTTCAGCCTCATGGTGTTCTCTGAGGCCTTTCGATTTTCATGTGGCCACTTCCATGTGATCTTCATCAGCTTTTCACCCAGACTGCTCTATATGCTCTTACTTCTGCCTGAAAGCACATCAGAAAGTAGGGAACAAAAGCAGATTTTAAAAATATTTTTTTTCTTTCCCAGAAGACACTGTGTGTCTGAGATTAAAATGTTTTTCTGAGGATGCATCATGTTCAACCACGCAGTCACACCACCTCTGCAGCAGGATCCCACGGTAGCCTCTGTAATCACTGGTGTATTGACACTAAAGACAGATGCTGGAAACGAGTATTGGCAGCAAAACTGGTCAAAACATCCATTTCATTCAATAGGTACATGACACAAAGTCACTGGGAATTTCTCCCATGTACATATGTACAGAAGAAAAAGAGCGTGTTTTGGGCTAAAATATTTGTATATTCAATTTTGGACTAAAAACAGATGAAAAGAAAATATTTTGGAGAGAGGTTTAAAGATCTGTATGTTTGCAATTATATATCATTATCATTTTAACTAGTTTTGAACTGTAAATTTGAAAAATACTATTTTGAATTCAGGGTTTTTTTTAAAGGCTCTCAAGCATTCCAAACATCTCTCCAATTGTTTACTATTGCCACAGCGCTGATCATGAGAAAAAATAAACAAGTGAACACACTTATCTGATCAGGATGTTTGTATCAGGTCTGTCTGTCAGCGTGCAGGTTAATATAAAATTAAACACTCACTGGATGGAAACATTTAGCACTGAAATGCACCTACCACTGAGGGTTAATTAGACAATCAAGTACAAGAGATGGTGCTCTGTGTGCCATTGCTTCTCCAAAGAGATGCTCTTGAATTTATAGCAGAACATCAAAACCAGCTTCTGAATAAATTAGGGAGAAACAAGTTTGGGTGAGAAGGATGAGGTTAAACTGGAATCTCTGGAGGAACCAGAGACAAAAGCTGGCTGGAGAGAAAGGAAGGTCTCTCTCAGAGGTATCCTGAGCTGCAGGGCAAATGAGAAGAGGGAGTCCTTGAAAAGCTAGCCAGGAAAGAGCTGATAGCAAGTCAGCTAATTACAGGGGGAGAGGGGTTTCGACCTTGCTAGAAGTAAAGTCTATTTCTGTATCTATGTATTTCACAGACATTTATAACAGTGCCATCTCTCGTGGCTGTGGAACATGAATGTTTTTATTTATGTTTTACTGTCTACTGATTTGAGTGTGGCATGATTCCCAGGCACTCAGCTAACACTCTTCAGTAATATTCCTTGCTTAAAGAGGTCTCTTATCTATAACTGGGAAATGATACAACTGAAATCTGCAGTTACCCAGCGCATTTGGTCAAGGAATTTGAAGTGCAGAAGGGTGTGCCTCAGAGGGGATGCAAGAGGTAGGTAGGTTTAAGAGCAGATATGACAGAAATCTGGAAAAGAGGAATCACCTTTTAGTAAGCAGCAGCAGAAATGAAACCTCCCTGCAAAGAGGTGAAATGCAGAGTACCAGGGTCCCAGGAGACTTGTAGGTGCTTTACACGCTTTATCTGCTTTTTATTTTACATTACTAGTCCTAAATTGTACTCTCTGGAAGTGATGTGTCATTTGAAGTGCATTTTACTGGGTAGTGCCATTAAACAATTCCTGCTCACTTCTTCCTGGGTTGCAGGGGGAAAGTATATTTTACTGGATCACTCCTTGGATGCCTTTCACAATGGGAACAGGAAGCAAAGAGAAGTGAAAAGGAGCAGGGGGGGGAAAGATAGATGGATGGCACTGGATGTACATAAAACTCAGCCCAAAATACTATGAGAAGGGTCATGGAGGTTGTGGTCATGGAAGAATGGAAAGGAGAACACGGCAGCATGACCAAGAAGCACTGGAGTGCAGAATTTTTTCTAAGTTTCTCAATCTCTCATTGTTTCAAATCACCACTGCTGAATGCCTTGACATCAAACTGATACCTGCCAGCAGGAAATGTTCTGATACCAACCAGCAGTTCTGTAACCAACACTGGCTTTCCAGGTCTCTGCACTGCGCCCGGCTGCAGCCCAGGATTCTTGTTTCATATGAATGAACTTCTGTCAAACAGTTTCTTTAAAGCAACAGACATGTTCTACAGTAGTTTTTCCTCACTGGACATGTAGGTCATCTTTCCAGCTTTACTGCTCCAAATAATTCCCACCCACTTAAACAGCATTTTTGACAAAGCTTCACCTCCCCAGAGCCACAATCCCAACTCTCTAGAGAGATGGCAGGGTATTTTCCCCTTGTAGGGCAGAAACACATGTGTTGACAGTTGTGGGGTTTTTAAATGGGATTCTTTCAGCAGAGAATATAAAAAAAGAACAGCTATTTGTCAGGTGTAACTGCTTCACTCCACTAAACAAAGATGTGACCTGGTGGTTCAACCCATCGTCACTGGATGGTCCTTGGGTTGCTCTCAGGGGCTGCTTCATAATGGGGCAGAGGACTGTCTGCCACTGCCCAACTGCCTTGCTGGCAAGGTGAGGTGGTACCAGCCTTTCTGCTGCCCACATACTCACATGTATCCAGTGGTTCTTGGGAGCTGCCTGACACTTCCCAGTCTTGGCACATCCTCCAAGCTCAGAAGTCGTGCCCACCTTACTGCACACACCCTGCACAGGTGTAGCATCTGAGCCCCACAGCATGCAGCATCCCCAGAGCGGGTTCTGCCCCTGTACCTGCACCCTCCGATCCCCTGCTGTGCCCACACAAGGCCACGGGGACCCCCACTGGCTCTCATGCTGACCTCACAGGGCTGGCATGCAGCGACAGATACATCTGTAGAGGACAGGGCAGAAGGGACACTGTGGAGAGGCAAACACAGTGACAATCTGCCAGGAGATGGCATGAGAGCATAATCCTGACTCAGCCTGCCCAGTCACAGGCTCAGTGAGACCACAAGTGTCCACCCTGCTCTCAAAGTCTCCTTTGAGGACAGCCAGCACCCTGACATTCTAAAAACCAGTGTGAACGAAGTGGGAATTTCACTCTTGAGTGTGGCAGTGTCTGCGCTGTGCTGGACCTGCCTGTTTCCCAGATTTGCACATCCAAGGAGAAATCAACACATCCTCCCAGGAGAAACTGTTGCTCCTGATCACACAGTACAGCAGGGAGGAGCCTCTGTCCTGGAAATCCACATGCAAAGAAACCAGCAGCCAAACTCCACTGAGGTGTCAGCATTTAATTACAGTTGGAATGTGGTTCAAATCTTGCCTCTTCTGTCATGCGTTCTGCTTCCCAAAACACAAAAAACTGCAACAGTGCAAGATTTCTATCCCTGAAAAATAATAATCACACTACAGCCCCACTATTATAATTAAACAGAAATTAATTACATTCTATAGAAGGGGACAGGTTCTGAAGGCTTAGCTGCTTTCCTTTTTAATTATTGTATAACGTTGTGAACACAGCAAAAATCTTTTTAACATGCTGAACGCACTGGGGGTTTTGTTTGCTTTAACAGACTGCAATGGATGCTGCATTTGCATTTAATTAAAAAAATAAGTTATTAAAATAGTTTATTTTGGTTCAATGTGGATTTGTTTAGCATGTGGATGGTTTCACATCAGAAATGAGATTTTTTTTTTTTCAACCAGTATTGAGCAATAGACATCTGGGGAAAGCAAATAAAAAGAACAGATCAATATATTTTGAAAAGAAAGCTCGTTACTGTAAAAAATTTGGCCCTGTCACAACTAGGTTATTTTTGAATAGTCTGTTTCCAAAGGAATCAATCCCTAACCTAAAAGCTAAATAGTAAGTTGCCATTATGACAGGAACAAAATTATGCAACCCCAGAAACTGGACTGCATGCAAAAACCTCACACCATGCACAAGGTACCCTCTCACCAATGGCAATAGGAAGAAACAACTCCTGTGGGTAGCCAGGGCCATCCCTTCCAGCTGTTTCTGGGGGCATGGCTGGCTGTATGAAAGTAGGGTGGGTCTGCTGAACCAGGCAGAGTATTTGGGGAAAAGAAATTCTGATTTCCAGCTCCTGAGCAGCCTTACACAGGAATCAGGCATTTTGGCAGATGCAGAAAAGTGTAGGCATCTAGTTCACTTGAAATTCAAATGAAGAAACAGCGAGTTGGTTTATGTGCTTTCAGGGTTAGACAGCAGCTAAGCAAAGATTTTTTTAAATTGCAATTTTACATTTAGGTTTAGAAGTGAGCTTTAATTGGGTTAAGTCCTGCTTTAGACACCAAAGCTCTTGACAGGATCTATCTGTGTTCCTGTATTAAAAGTCTTAGGGAACCGCTTCTTCATAGCCACATACCTGATTCATCACTCTTTGGAAAGCTACAATAAATCTGTCATGGAAGCCTACTAATTGCTAGTAAATCACCAAAGTTGGAAGTGGCACAAGCATATCCAAAAAGAGTAAAAGTGAAGAGCTGAACCTTGAAAGTGCTCTGGGGTGAAATTCTGTCACTTTACAGATGAACCTGTAATCTATGAGAAAATAAATGATGTATAATGATTACTAAATTTGAAATCAAATCTTCACATGGGGACAATTCAATAAGGTTAGGTGATTATAGGACTATGCAGCGGCATCAATTATGGAGCCAGAAATAGTGTCACGTCCCTCGGAGGCTACAAAAACTCTGCATTGCTTTATTCACCAACATCAGAGGACATTCACTTTAATCAAATAGTCTGGGGGTTCTTTTTTGGAAGAAAAAAAAAAAAAAAAAGAAAGAAAAGAAAAAACAGGAAGGCATGAGCCCAAAAATGACTGGCAATGATCCTAACTTATCATCTGAGCTACCATTTGCTCTGCCAATTGATGGGAAATGAAGTGTGATCAATTCTAGCCCACTGTACATCATTCCTATTGACTGATCTGCCAAATCCTTGATTGAATAATTAGTTAAGATATCAGTGTCTGCCATTTTGCACAATGCTCACAAGACAAAGCCCTGAAGTTTTCATAAAATGGACAATTACCACGTTATCTGTAACTTCACATTTTCTTTCAACTATATGACTAAGTCTCGATATTGCCAAAATATGGAATAAAAACATAACGGTACATAAGAAGTAGTAAAATCTAGAAGCATGAAATCTAGAGGTCAGTGCAACCCCTGAAGTAATACAACATACATTTTTAATCTTACAGATGGATAATAAGCCATATCAGAAAGGATTAAACCTGTGCTTCTCATTTACAATAGTTCACTTTAAGTAGCAACCTGTCTATTTTCCATTCTCAGTATCAGGAAACAGCACTAACTCAGGCACTCAGTGGTGACTGACAGCAGTGCTGACATTTTAATAGCAGCTACTGTTTAAGAGCACTATCACCATCCTGTGATTCTTAAATAAAGATTTAATCTACTTTTGATGCAGCAAAGCTCTGCAGACCAGGCAATCTGCTGTTAGGGCACATGCAAAGGTGGGGGTTTCTTTACTCCCATCACACAGTCCCACACCGGGTGTGTAACAAGCTGTTCCAAAGCCATAAATCAGACTAAGCGAGGCACTGCTTGACATTATACTTTACATTACAGTCCCAAGTCTGACTGCTAGCAAACAGGGACATTACATGTACTGCTGCATCTCAGACAGAAATGGTGTTAACTGCAAATACAAATCAGTTATTCAGTGCAAAGAAGTGACATGTGACTGGTAAGATGGGCCTTATACAAGCACCTTGGCATTTCTACATTTAGTTCACACATGTGGATGTAGCTCCCAAGTATCCAGATGCCACAGCAGTATGTAAAGACACCACTTCTTCCCAAACCATTCTGCTGTGGTTTTGGCTGTACTCACCATCTTCTCCTTAATTGCCCCCTCAACTGCCAATGAAGAGCAAAACCAGGGATACATATGAACTGAAAATGCAAATGCATCATCTAAAATACAGGAAAGTGCCAGTGGCTTATGAGGCAGAAATGGAGAAACCATGTGAAAGAGAAAATATCTTACTCCACATCATGGATGACTAATTTCTTCCCACACTACGCTGTAATAAATCCTAGCCTTTGCTAACACAAGAATAGGAAAGCTCTTACCCAAAGCTAGTAAAGACATGCCCTGCTTAGTGCTCACTTTAGTGTGCACAAATGGAAGACATTTCTGGTTTGCCACATAGTGGCACCTCAGATAATCCAGAGTAAACAGATTCATCTTTCCTTCTGAGCTGACAGCAGGTTAAAAGCATAATGCCATAGTTTAGTATCCACAAAAGGCTTTCTCTGGACATCACACCAACCCTATCCTCAGTCTTTACTTTTAAATTAGCAGAAAACATCACACCAGTGCCACCCTGGCAGATTGTTTTCTCAATCCCTGCACTCAACAGGTATGGGCAATAGCTGGGACATGCTGCAGTTGATTTCCCTGGCTGCTGCTGTAGTGCAGTAGTTTGCATAACACTTTGAAGTGAATGTTTAAGAGAGGAAATCTGCACAACAGAGGCAGCACTTGTATCTCAGAACTATATATTCAAGTTCAGTGCGTATCTTTTTATGTCAAACCAGCTTTCGTGTGCAACTATCAATGGGATTTTTAAATTAGAGCAGTGACACAAGTGGGACTGATCGCCACCCTGAGTTGCTTCAGCAGTATTTGCCTCAAAGCTTACATGCAAGCTCTGTGCAGTGTGCAAACTCCTACTATGGAGATGCGAATTACATATATATTTACTATTGGTAGATGAATATAGTCTGAAGCAATTCAGTTCTGTGCAGAAAGAGCTTTCACTCAGATGTTCAAATGATGCCTTTAAATCCTATCTGAACACCAGTTACCAACCACTATCTCGTCATACCTTACAATATGAGTAAACGACTGGAAAGACCAACTCAAGCCTGCAGACGGACACAATGTTAGCACACCATCTTTGTCAGAAATAACCACATACTTCCTGTGTTAGCCATGACAATTTGGGTCTTGGTAGTCAGCCAGCTTCTCCTTTTCAAGAACAAAAAAATCTTATCTGTGGTTTTCTACAGGGCTTAGATCTGGTGAGTATTAATTAAGCACTGTGAGCATCACGGTACAAAAATGCCTCCTTTCTCCCTGCTAGCAAGGCTAGTAGCAGGGGGAATATAAAATATATAATAAAATATTCTACCATTTCCAGATTAGCCCAAAGCACAAACAAGTACTAGCATTCTCTTTGTTCTTCTTACCCAGAGCAAATGCTACATCAAGTTTGGGAAAGACAGTTGTATCTTGAGCAAATTGGCTCCAGGAATCAATCAACTTATCTCATCCATGAAGATGTCTAGACTTTTACATTTGTGGAAATGGTTACTAGGCATTCAGTAATAATGACAACATGATGGGCTGACAAGACTTTATTTTCCTCTGAGATTGGAGAACTCTGATTCTGCTTGGCAATAAATGTAAATTATTTATAGTGTACAGATTTGGTAGATACCAGGCACTCTACTGCACATGGGTGTATGCAATTCTCATGTACCATAATTGTGCACTATATATGCGTTGATAAAATTAATAGACCTGCAGGCAGAATATTTCTGTCTTGAATAATTTTCCACATATTAACCATTCATCTTAATACTATGCCTCTTCTTATCTGATTATTTTATTAAGAATTGGTAAGGGGGTTTATTTAGCTAAAGCTTACTGCATGAAGGAAAACCTGCAGTTGTTTAGCAGGTCAGGTAAAAAGTGGATAAAGAAGCCTCAGTACTGTGGAAGGAGCCAACACCTACCTTCCAAAATAACATTTGCTAAATGGATTGTCACAAGCAGCCAACTTCTAGTTACTAAAGCAGTAAATGCAGGCTTGCAATATCAGAAAGAATTAAACATTCTCTGTGAAAATTAGCCATACAGCATCACAGGAGGTTCCCCCTTTATCCAGCATCAGTTAAATTTCACTGTCTTCTAAGGAGATTAAATTTCCCCTTTACAACTCTTTTTCCACCTGCCTGACACACTTCAGCAAGCTTTTAAAGGCAGGATGGCACCACTGAATTCTCTCTCAAATCCTGGCTGCTTCCTTTGCACCCCGCTTCTCCACTCACTATTTTTTCAGTGTTTTTCCCTTTCTTTCATGGTTGCTCATTCCCCAGCATATCTTTCTTTTCTAGGCTAAAATCTTTGTGCCACATACACGCCACTGCAGTGATACAACATAAATAAAGCACGAACAGCAAATTAAGAATGCATTTGAAACATCCCTGAAATTAATTCTGAAGGATGAAGGAAGTGCATCAAAAACTGAGGACGTGAATATGAATTTTAGGCTGTGATAGAAATCAGCTGGGCATACTACAGATTTCAATATTTTTTCTATTTCTTCTGTATTTCCTGTCAGTGTAGGGTTACCAAAGACACCACATGGACAAACTGCAGCCTGTGGGCAGTTTATAAAAATATGTTTTCTGTATGTATTTGTCACTTGCTAAAGACACACTGCTGTTACTTTCATGAAAGCATATTTTGGTAACTTCAGTATATTTAGTAGTAAAAATATTTCAGTATATTTAGTAGTAAAAAATTTTTTTACTGAAAGAGTTGTCAGGGCCTGGAAGGCCCAGGGAGGGGGCTGAGTCACCTTCCCTGGATGTGTTCAAAAAAAGGGTAGATGAGGTACTTAGGGATATGGTTTAGTTTAGGATGAGAATGGTTGGACTTGATGATCTTCAAAGGTCTTTTCCAACCTTGTGATTCTGTGATATTTACAAATTCAGGTCCTACATTCTGTTGTGTTTTGTGGGTTTTTTCCTCAGGAATACAGTGACGGTTGCTTATGACATAAACCTGCAAATTCGCAGCATTTCTGGACCTTGGTAGACAACCTTCCTTCTAGTGATCACATAAGGCTTTTCCTGACCCAGGCATCACCAACAGAGGCTGAATTACTGCATACAGTAGTCTTAAGCAAAGGAAAAAAAACCCACCCCTCCAAATATAGTATCAGTATTTATAGCTTACTCTTTTTAAACCAATGTGTTAGTTGGACACAATTTCTGATTGTTTGACTCAGGTTGTCCAGAGCTATGATATCTAGGGAATGTGTGGAGAATGATCATATATGCTTGCTTCAACTTGTGTAGTTACCACAACCAAGATCATGCAGCTTAATCTGTATCCACTCTACCCAGAAGTTTTAGGTAGTCTTAAGTGGAAAGTGTTGCATCATATTTTCCTCTTTAACCCTGTTAGTGTCAGAATTTCCATCATGTGTTTGGAGAACAGAGGTTCAGGTGCTCTGCCTCCTACACCCAACATTTCCTCTGCCTCAGTTTAATATATCCCCCTCCCCAAAATCACCTCTGCAGCAAAACCTGAGAATTTCATTTTGTATACACAAAGCTTCTTCAAAGTAACATGCCTTCAGCCTCCTGGCAACTCCTCTCTGCACAGCCACCCTGCTACTGGATCCAGCCCTGTTCTCCAGGACACGTCACATGTTTTGACAAGTCTATTGCCACACCCTCCCAAACAGATGTACTCATTTCTTCACTCTTCAGACTTTAGTAAAATACCCTATTGTACTGCTGCTCCTCCACTTTTCATTCTGAAAAACAGGCCGTTAAATAATCACCTGCCAGATATCCTGGTAAAAACAGTAAGGTCATTAGGACCACTCTTGGCCTCTCTCCTCTTGCTTTCCTCCCAAGAAAAACCCAGAAACTCTTCAACTCACTTTTGCAGGTGAAATTTCTGCTCAGCCTGGGAAAGTGAATTCATTCCTTTTCTGTCTCTCTGTCCAGTTCTTGCCACTCACATACAACTCAGAGCGAACAAAGGGAAATGTTTTTTTAAAAATTTTGAGGGGATTGTAACGGTCTCATTGAATGGTTGGCAAAATCCTTTATGCCAAATGAGAGAGATGTTACTAGCTGACTTAAAAATTGATCCCAAATGAATGAGTCACCTTCTTAGTAAGTAAGACTTGGCAGGACTGATTTGCATCACAAAGCCGCCACTGCCTTCTGGCATCCTGAAGGCACTGTCAGTGACAAAGCCAAGGCCTGACTGGATATAGATGCAGATGAGAATTGCTTACTCCTAGGGCAGGCTTTAGCTACAGAGCTAGCCTGAACTTTAACTACTGCTCTCTACCACATTCCTACCCACACTAGAAAGCTTATGATGTGTCTCAAAGGACGCTTTCGGCTTGTGCTAACACACTGAAGAAAGTACAGGCTTGAGCCCAGATACTGGCTCTCTCCAGGCTGGCAAGCTACCTACCGACATGCAATGCAGGGGCACGTCAATCATACATGCTGTTATTTCCCAGGCTTTACTGGACAGTTCAACCAGGCTTGTTCTGCAGCACAGCTCCTAAATTTTCTACAGTGAATTATGATCATCAAACATTGTTGGAGCAAAGATATGCCATGAGAAGACACAACGGCTCACATCTGTGTAGCTTCATTTTGGCATAAAGAAAGAGCATCTTCTAAAAAGCTCTTCCTCAGCCATAAAAATGTAATATTGCAATTTATCACCAATAATCCCATTATTACACTGAAATTAATGCCATTTGAAGAACGTTCAATCCCTAAAGGGTTTCAAGCAATGCCCTGTAAATTTCCATGTCCAGATATGTCAATAAATTCAGTCTCTTAAACAGCAGGAATAATGCACCATGGGAATCATACTGCATTTACCAAACGTATGCAAATAAATTTGACAAACAAACCCCCCTTCAGATTAAAAACAAGACGACAAATGCTATTTGTGTGTATCAGTATTAAGCATAATGTTGCCCCACTTCTTTCATTTTGTACCAGGCAAACTGCAAGAGTGCAATTCCTTCACGGCCAATAATCTTGCTGAGCTTCACCTTTTACCCCAGTCTCTTCATGAAATTCATTCCAGCTGCTGAGTGTGACAGGTATGCAGCAATATACACTTGGTGATGAGCATTTGTGACAGCATTTAAGTTGACCCAGTTTTCAAGGTAGTTCATCTTAGTGGAAGAAAATCCGTATCAATGAATAGGATGGGGAAGTTGTTATTATTACATTATTGTCTCTACCAACCCCTCCCAAAGAGAAAAAGAGACACTCTTCCTGTGTAGCCATCCCTTCTCATTCTTAGGTCATTTTCATTCTAGAGGTACATTACTATTATAGCAAAACAAGTAATTATGCCAGAAAAGGCAGTCCTACTGGGGATACAGCTGAATGATAAAGGAGCGCTTTGTACCAGGCAAGCTGCATCACCCCCTGACAATCACGCCTAATTCTACCCAGACTTACAGGTACAAATGCTTCTCTGTTAGTCTCTTCCAAAACAACTGGGCCAGTCCATGATCACACCTTTATTCCTCTCTCAACACCTACAAAGCTCCTTGGCATAGGTCTAGCATCTGATTTCCTCCCTTGACTATCAATAGTAGCATAACGTTATTCCCATTATCCACATCCTCAAGAAGCCAACAGCACCCACTGCCATTTCAATAAGGCATTCTCTGAAAAAGCTCTAGAAATTCCAATTTCTTTAGCCTTTCATTTTGGCAACCAACCAACCACACCTGGTCCTCCCACTGACCAACTACAAAATCAGATTGACCGTAGTGCTTTGAAAGATTTCTTTGTATGCTTCTCTGCGTAGTTATCACATGGGCAAAGCCTTGCTTGCTTACTATTAAATATAAATTTCATCTTACTATTTGCAGTCCTGATTCTTAAGTGCTTTTTAGAAGCAAGAATAATGGTAGTTTATTGCTCTTGAGCCACATGTTCTGTGGTCAAACCAGAAAAGCAAATATAAAACCCCTCCTCCCGCTCTTCCATGTCAGATTTGTTTAATAGAAAGGCCATTTGTTTTTTCTCCCATGTACCTCTTAGTACTTGGGATCCCAGTGTTGAGCTAGGTTCTTTTCCTTGTATTGTAGAGAATATTCAGGATTTTGCACTCTCTGCCAGTTGGCAACTTGGTTGGTGATGAGTAAGGCAGAAAAAGAACTCAGAGTTCAATCCTCCTTTCCATCATTTAATGCAGAAATCATCCGAAGGAAAAGAAAATCTAATGTGAAAAACAAGAAGAAATGGTGAACAGAGACTGTACAACATGCTTGCCTGAAGGCTAGAGAAGCTCGTTGATGCTCCAGGGGCTTTCAAGAGTT
Organism: Porphyrio hochstetteri; assembly: GCA_020800305.1. Taxonomy (NCBI): domain Eukaryota; kingdom Metazoa; phylum Chordata; class Aves; order Gruiformes; family Rallidae; genus Porphyrio; species Porphyrio hochstetteri. The sequence goes on along the minus strand of CM036912.1, from coordinate 13,236,713 downwards.
CTATGTCAAATGGTCATGGGATCATATGCGGAAAAAGGAGCAGGGGTTGAACCAAGCTCTTCCCAGCCTTTGGCTCACACTCCCGCTTGCTCAGTGTGTTGTGCCTAGAGGCACAGCTCCAACAAGAAGCTGTGTTTATTAGTTTGAAGTTTACAGATTAGAGTTGTATCCTTAGAGAAAGAATTGTAAATCACCTCTGACCATGACACACATGAAGGTTTTGCCTTCTGCATTCTAGATAAGCATTGTAACCACCAGGCTACTGTTCAAGGCAAAGCAAAGGACCTTGTGTAATTGAGGGCTAGATGGTTTTTTGCAAAGGTGATCTTGATCTCTGACTTTTGAGAAAAGGGTGGAAGAACTTATTTCAGAATCAGCATTTAGAACAGCATGGAAGTAAGCATGAAGACAGGATACTTAAGACATAAACCTTACTCACTGTATTATATCCTAGTTTGTATTTTGGGGTTTGTTTGTGGGGTTTTTTTCCCCTCAGGTAACTGCATACTGTTTTAAACTATATTAATGGAGATATATTTACTAAATACTGCAAGGAGATTAACACCAAGGAGATTAGGCATTTTATGTGCATACACATACTATACCTCCAAGGCTCTAACAGCATCTATTGAAATACTCAGGATCTTCAAATACAGTGTGCTTTACACATCTGAGCCAGCAACATTTCCAAATGTGATCCAAACACTAATTTTCAATAAAGAGATGTTACTCTCTGCAACACAAGTCCAGATAAAAAAGCATGGCTGTGGTTATTACCATATTTTTCCCATGCATCTTTATTGCCATCATTAATTTTGTAACTTCAAGTAAATCCAATGTATACCTCCTGTGAGTGTATGAAACCCAGTGTTCCCTTCACATTTACAGGGAAGCAGAAATAATGCATTTTTTTTTTCTTGAATGTGTTCTTGACAGAGAAGTGCCCAGCTTATTGATTCAAACAGTATCTGAGAGGCATCAAAACTGCAGCAATAGTGCAGCTGCTAACATGAATCACAAAATCTTTTTCAGCACATTCGAACTGGGATCTTACTGCCCTGAACACTGATACATAAATACAGTTATCTGACATAATGTAATTTCAGAGCAAAATCACATCAGTGCATTGACTTAATACCAGGTTCTATATGAGAGTCTCATATTCTTGGCCAACTATGTAAAAAGTGCAGCCTAAACAGCCCTGCACAACGAAAAAAATATTTAACCTATAGAAAATAAGATTAATAACCCTATTGGACAGATGCACTCTGAGATTTTAATTCTGCTTCAATTCCTGTTTAGCAGAAGTTCATTAAACTCCTACATCATGAGTCTGACCTAGAAAAGTAAATAAGTACTCTGTTATTCCCTTTAGAGCCCTGAGTTACTAATAAGGAATTATAAATCTCCAGTCACTTTGTCAAGCAGCCAAATACATCCCAAGTGAAACACAACTGCAAAGTTCATAAAAATGAGACTGATTGAAATGCAAGACTAAAAGTGTGATTTTGTTTTATAGACCATGAATTAATACCACATTGTTTCCGCTTTTGTGAACTACAAACGTGGACAAGAAGGAATGAAGAGAATACAGCTACATTCACCCACCCGGTCAACTCTTTCACTGGCCCTTGTTTGTGTCTCCTCCTTGAAAACATCAAGTTATTGCACTTATATAGCACTATTCATCAAAGATGTTTAAGCTTTTTATGAAGACAGATAGGTAGTTTAGATGTGGAGAGACTCGGGAGCAAATAATCATAAACATTCACACATGCCTCAGCCAAAGTCACCATGCAAGCCAGTGATGGATTTGGTAATAGGGCCATCTTATATACCCTGGCTCAACCTCCAGCTCTAAAACCCACAGTGTATGATGGGCACTGCTCCAGCAGAACGCTAATACATCACTAGAAATTTATGAATAATCAAATTGAAGATGCTTTCTGAAACAAAGCCATAGTCCTATGTATAGGATGAAATCTGGGCTCTGCTGGAAAGCTTGACTCACTGATAAAAGTCCTCTTGGCTTCAGCCATTCCTTTCTAAACATTTCTTGAAAATCTGATTTGGATTTGTTGATGTGTTTGCTGGATGACCTCAGTTATACTATCCAGGCTATGTTAAATATAGTAGCTTGAATTGTCATTACCTACAGCGATTAAACCTATAATTAGATCCCCTTCAAGGTCTTCTTGACTTGCAAATGCATCCCTCTAACCTTCCCCGATGCTGTTTTACCATTTGACCCTGGACTATCTCTGTTTGCCTTCTCAGTGCAATAGTTCCAAAGTCCTCTGTGAAGTAACCTGGCCAAAAGGCTGAGCACTAGCTTTAATAGTAGAGTGAGCATTATTTATAATTCTTTGCCTAACTACAAAAGACCTAAAGCCCTTTACAAATCATCCTGCTACAGTTTATCCCATTAGTTTTGTAGATGTCCATCAGAGCACAGCTTTGCCTGTAGTGCATTTTGAATGCTGCTGAAATTTCAAAATATGCTATTGTACACATGCACATTGATTTTGGTCAGTTTGCCGTGAGGAAACACTCCTAACGAGGCCATAAAAGCCCTAACATCTGGCCTGCTCCTAGTAATGAAGATGACAGGTCTGATTCACAAAAGTCCTATCCTGGCTATTCCGGCATATTCTACTAAACCTTCCCAAGTCAGATACTGACCACTTGGCCTTCTGAGGACAGAATGCTCTGCACTGTGTATACTCTGTGAAGCAGTTTGGGACTTTGCAGTATGAAAATAATTTAAGATAAGTTATAACGTGGCTTCACAATCTGAATTATGCCTGATGTATTTGTCATGCTGATTTTTAATTCTCTATCCACCTCTAAAGCTGAGATGGCACCATTAATTACATAGCTGGAACACAGTACCTGTATAAAAATGTGAATGAAATGGCTAAATTAAGATTGCCTCCAAGAAACTGTTGCTTAGTCTCATTAGCAATACAAAAGTGCAGTAATTGAAATGCATGCAAGAAGCTGTTTATTCAACTGGCCAAGAAACCTGACAGTTACTAAAAGGAATCTTAATCTACACAAAGAGAGGGTTAATTAAAGATATGCAAATAATTTGTTTACTTGTGTTTCAAGCTAGGAAGTACCTAGTGTCCCATTTAAATAGGTGATGAGAAGACAATGGATCCTCTGGAAGATCACAATGAGATGTGAAATACATTGTAAGAAAGGTATTAAAAATTGTGTGCTAAAATACAACGTACTAGGAAAATGGAAATTAAAGTCCTGTACACTTGGCCCAATTTGCATGTATTTTAGCATCCCACTAGGAAAATAAACATGTTTTGTAACTACTGACACCTTCACATCAAATTCAGAGACCAAGTCACTGAGGGGGTTTTCCAGCCACACACAGTGTTTCAAAGGCAGCATGTCACAGTCTTTCCAGCTCTGACAGAAAAAGACAGACATGGCTTTGGGCTGTGGGAGAGCCAATGTTTTACTGTAATATGGTTAAAAGTAGCTAAAAACCCACCAATTATTCTGTAAACCAAAGAGTGATACTAGCAACCGGACAGTCCGTGTCTCCACTTCAGGCAATTTAATATCTCCTATCTTTTATTTTCCTTTTCTCTCTATTCCATAAAATGCCAATAAATCCTCCTTTTCTTTAATCTAAGCTTAATTGGGTTTTTGGCTGTTTTCTGGGGAAATTACTTTTTCGCATTCCTGAGGGAAACAGAGCAGTTCCTCAGGAGAGCTGAACACAACAGTCAGCCTACTGGTCAAGGGCAGGGGAAAAACTGTTATCTCCTTTCAAAGAAATGCCTCAGAGGGGTCAGTGGTATCATTATGAACAGAGAAAGGGCTAAATGACTTGAGGATACAATGCACCATCGGGGACTTAGATACATGTAATAGACTACTGGTAGTGAGAGGTAGGATTATACACAAACATGCCAGGAATAAGATGGCTATCTTAAAAGTATTTCAAAAGCAATGTGTTCCCTGAAATACAGTGCACATGAAGAAGTCGTATCGTTTTAATTATAACGGTATAATTAAAGCAGTACAATTGCCTTAATGTGGATACAGACTTAGAGGTATAAAGGTGTTTCTTCCATGATAAGCCATTCTTGGCAAACAAGACTAAAAGACATTTCTGGGATAAGGCATCTTGACACTATACATCTATGCCCATGGCAGAAGACGACTATTTCCATTAGGGATGTGAGCGTAATAGAATGAAAAATGCGTGTAGACCGGTCCCAACAAAAGAGGGTACATTTTAACAGAAATGGGGAAAAGAGGGTTCTTGATAAAAAAGCATAAAAAAGTGGTTATCTTTTGTTTGTACATCAAAGGCACACCATTATCAACACAAAGGCATTTTTTCTTCTCATTGATGCCCTCCTCAGGGTTTGCACATACAGACTTTCCGCTAATAGTTCTCCGTATTGTGTAATTACAGAAGATGGAAATAGACCCACAGTTATGAGGTGCTTTCAATGGAGTTATCACTTTGCAAGTCTGAGCCTAGCATTTTTATTATTTGTGCTGCTTTGTATCACTGTGTTGTTTGGAATATTTATTCAGAGCATTTGTGTTCCAAGTATTTCCATTTTCATAATACAATTTAATGTATAGACAGAGCAGCAGACTGTCTGCTTCCTGACAGGGCTGATAAGAACCAAAATGTTTACAACATAAAACTGTCTGAGAAGCAAAGCAACAGACCTCTGCAGGACAGGCACTCAGACAGGAATATCTGCTAGCAAATCTGAAACAGCTCAAGCTGACAGAACCCTCCTATCCGACATCCAGAAATGTTCCTCTGAAATACCAAAGTAACTCATAAGTACACACAAAACTATTTTTAATATAAAAATACTACATCTTTCCCTACTGTGGCCAGATATATTCTGGACACCAACATATTAGAAACATGTTGCTGTGACACCAACATATATGTAGGTTTTTCCTCCTAACCAAAACAGTATGCTTCTGAACAGTCTGTGATGTGATCAATACTGCTTTCTCTGCTTAGATTTTTTCAACAATTCTACAGAGAATGGAAATTGATGTGAACCTTCATGTTGTCCCTAGCATTGAAAACTCTTATATCCAGCTCCATTCTTAGGTAATGCCTCCTGCGATCCCAACTTGCACCCTTGATCTACTAAATCACTATCCAGTATCAAGTTGCCCTCCTGGGGCAATTGCACAAGTAATTCGCAAGACGATCACAATATCCATAATTCTACTACGGCTACTTTGTGAGAGGGCTTGGGAGGAAATAAATAGCCCTGAAACAAACTCTGCTTTATGAATTATTCTGATGCAAATTCATACTCTAAAACATTCCTCTTGTGCTAGAAGAAAGGAATATAAACAACTGAGAATATATTTTTATATTTGGATTTACAGGGGCCATTATGAAAAATTGATTAACTGTAACAAACCTGCAAACAAATACTAATTTAAAGAGCTAGGTGAGAACCACAGCAGTGATGAACAGCTAACCGGTATATTCACCTAAGACTGAGACACAGTCAAAAGATGCTAGTTTCCATTATTCCTATTTAATGTTGTGAATTTTAAAATATTTTGGCCAAGATCTTTAAAACACACAGACACTTAAATCTGTTTGAAATGAATGAGAATTTTCATCAAACTACTCTGGAAGAATTGGCTCTCTGGATTTCTCAGGGTATTATCATCACAATTGATGTATCAATGTAGGGAAGAAATTGGCTTAGTCACACAGTCCATCAGCTAACGTTTGCAGCATCCACCTCACTGATGAAAAGAATCTCATATTAAAATTTTGAACTTTTTAAAACTGTTTCAAACACTAATATTGTTCTGTGCAGCCTGAGCCCTTCCTACTGTGATGGTTTATATACATTACTATAAGATCGAGGTTCTAAATCCACAAAATACTGAATTATACTAAAACCACTAGAAACTGATTCTACCATGCTATCGTGGCATCTGCGTGCAGGTGAAATCCAGCAGCTCCTTGGGATGCAGAAGCAGTGGAGGGTCCCCAGGGAGGCAGCAGGGCAGAGACTCTCCAGACCCAGGGCACTGGGCATCTCCCTGGGGACAGAAATGTGCTGAGGACAGAGCAGGATGTCAGCCTGCTGGCTGGGCCCAGCTTGGCCGGGCTGGGGCACCATTGGAGGCTGGCACTCCTATGGTGTTGATGTCACTGAAGCTGAGCCAAAATGGGGCTCCTGGGCCCACAGAAGCAATGGGCAGAACTGTTCACATCCATCTCCAAAGCGAAAACAGAGCTGCTATGAAACTCATGCAAAAGGTATCTGTGGGTTTTGAGGACAACAGAGATGAAGACGACAGCTGTGCAGGGAAAGGATCCTGCCATAAAGGAAAGGTTAAGCAGGAAGGTCCCAGCATCTGTTTGCGCTACAGTATCTAGTCCACAGCAAGATCAGCTTCAGGTCTAAAGATTTGAAATTAGGAATCAAAACAACAAAAGGACAGATGGGTCAAACAGTATTTATAGTATTTATAATATTTGTAGGTAGCAGGCAAAACATTTAGATGGTGCTGCCCATCAATCTGAGGTGCAATTATTCCACTACAGCATGGCTAGATGAAGACACACTAACCAAGTGACATTATTTACAATTTTGCCAGTCTAAGGCATGTCAGGATAAGACACCAGGCTATGATCTTTCTCCCATATGTATAAGTTTGAAGAGTTTTACGAAATGCCAAATTAGAAACCTTGTGTCATTATTTTATAATAAGAGATGAGATCTTTCCATTTAAGAGCCCTAAATGTGAGATACCAAGTTCAATACCAGAGGTAGTCAGTCAGCTGGTATCAATTCGGGGCAGCTTGTGTCCATCCAACCAACATACTGTTAATCATAAACAGTCCTCCTTAACTTCTAAAAACAACTTGTGACCAGCCTTTCAGAAAAGCCACTATGAAATTCACTTTGGAGAATCTTCCCCTCCACCACCACATCTCTTCCTAATGCAGCTTTAAATTAACATGTTCAATAAAGCAAGCAATACTCCAGCTCTAATAGCCAGAATCAGTCTTGACCCTCATTTTATCTTAGCTGGAGATAATTACTTGATACTAATGCAGAGTGCCAAAGACATTTTTGAATTTCACTGAATTATTATTAGACAAATTTTAATTCAAATCCCTCAGTGTAACACTACACAGCTATATAGATCAGGTTATATTGTAGTATTCTTGCTTGCTTGCAGATGAAGGTCACAAACCCTGACTGTACTTTCAAGTAAATCCAGACTTCAGGACCAATCCCATAATCTGACACATGTGAGTAATCACATCAGTTGCTTTGTACAAATCTTTCTCAGATAGAGATGTGCATACTTGTTTCCCTGAGCCACGTTAAGTGCATTTATTACAGGCATAATGCATGGAATATTACATTCCGAACAGGGTACTGTACATGTCATACATCAGCTATGTAGCATGTAGTTGCTGCTTTTTGTGGGGGTGTCACATGAACAATCAGCAGAATTTATCAAGCAATACCTTGAAATTCCGTGATATCTCAGTGAACGACTGGTTAATTTTATAGAGTCTAGACGGAAAGTCTGAGAATTAACATGCATAAATTTGAATCAATCATTCCTGTGCATTTAGCAGTCACTGCACTACTGATATCTATGAAAAAATGACCAGAGCTGTCTGGAATATCAATAAGAAACCCCACAATAGATGGTTATCTGTCAACAAATACGAAGTATCTACATAATCACAGTTCTACCATGTTTGAAAGGGTATCTGATCTCTGTAAATGAGGTGATCGTGCCCTTAGCAGCTATTAGCATTAAGTAATGGTCAGTGACAGTGGAAAATCTCAATGATTCGGCCTTCGTATATGCAATGCAGGGTTATGTGCCACATGAGCAGAGACTGGCTAGATTTTCACTAATCAGCTCTGAGAGTGCCAAAGGCTCACTGATTGTTTCATCAACTCAGGTTTATTCCAAGTATAGCTCATCAGATTACAAGTCTGACAGACGCTGAAGTACCTTACAGTGTTACACAGCTGATGAGCACAGTGTCACAACAGCAAACTGAAATGAGGCAGAATCTTTCTTTCAAAATATATTCTACAAAATATTAAGCTTTCTCCTTCAGAATATACTTCAAAAATTAACTGTATGATGCCAAACTTCTTTAATATTCAGATGCCACTACTTAACTGCATATTGCAAAATATCCTACTTTCACTGTGACTGCTGTGATGCTTCTACACATGTTGGAGTAATATGAAAAATGTGGCCTTTTGAATTCTTAATGGATCAGAACCGATACAAGGACACAAGATGGTTGATCTGAGAAAGCAACAGACATTAATTGAACAATGTACCTGATAAATGAGGTAATCCCCACAGTGGATGATTCACATGCATCAGGTAGGCTGCTTTGATATCAGTGCTCCAAAGAAATATTTCAACCTTCCCTTGCAGCCTAGTAAGTAGTTAATAATCTTTATCTCATCTAGTATATTTTAAACACTGTAAAACGTTTTGTTCTGTTTTTATATACTATACACATTCAGCCTCATCAGGAGTGGTGCACACAGGCATATTTCCTCACACTTGTATTGAGAACCTCATTTCTAACAACAGACAGATCACTTTGGATCACAGGAGTTCAGAGCATGCAAAACATTTTGCAGTACTGTAGGAACCTTTCACTGCAGCAGCACTCACACGGCACAGAAATCTGTAGCTAATTCGGTTACTTATTTTATCCTGTGATGTTTCAACTTTCTTCATTTTTTCTTGGTGTTTGACACAGTTACATTATTTATTTAAATTATATTATTACTACCAATACAAGATAAACAGAATCTATGACACTTCTAGCACTCAAAAAACTTCTCATAGTTCAGAAGTCAGTGTACTGTAATAGTCAGTCACCTGACTGTTAACTGACTTATGCTTCACCTTGCAACTTCTTGCCCTACCTACTGTCTTTCATCTTTCTTAGTCCTCCAGGTCTTTAGGTCTGGGAATTGATCTATTTATTAACCATTTGTGGAGTTCCTGGCAGGTTTAGGCCTGCTGCCATACCTGTGCCTTAAAATAAATACACAGTAACAGAAAAGTTCCTCTACTGCAATTCCAAAGACACTGCTCACCAACAGCTTCTCAGTGCTCGTTTCCCTCTAGGTCTCTGGCCAAAGCAATGCAAATTCATACACTCCACTCACCGCAAACTACTGCATCTGAGAAAGAGCAGTTCAGCACAGCTTGACCTATACAGCCAAATGTAATAAGTAGAATTTAACCATCCTTAAAAGAACCCACTCCATAATCTGTACTTTGTAGGATTCAGAGAGTGTATGGTGATTTACACAGAGAAACAATTGATATCTCTGGTACAACCAACAGGTACTGTCCTTTATTCTGATCTTTTTCAAACAGACTCTGACCAAAAATGAACAAAAAGCCATGCATTTTCATACCATTAAGATACCGCATTAAATCAGAAGTGGGGAGAAGGAGCCCTTTTTATGCTAAGGGCTTCAATTCTGGACACAAAAGCACTAATGACACTTTTATGAATTACATCTATGAATTACATGTTATGAATTACATCTTGTCAACAGTAACTAATCAAAAGCTACTGACGTACAGATTTAAATAGGCACACAGTCCTAAAGATACTAGATCATTAATGAGAAGCCATCACTTGCAGAACCCGCTCACAAAATCTGCATACACTGGGGGAAGCCAATGACATTTTGGAATCACACTAGGATAAGCAGGAGCCCAGCGCTGATTACTAAAACCTTCACTAGCAAGATAGTTAAGCGTGCGCTTAAATGTTTAATTATTCTCACTGAAGTATCAGACAATCTCACATATTTAAGTACCTCACTGAAATAGAGCTGTAATTATGCTCTATTTTTTCTGCCAGTATCTTTCAATATCACTAAATAAAGATTGTCCCAAATGTGTGGACATTTCTGGGGTAAGGCTGAGAGAAAGGGGCCTCAACAGCAGAGTCATTAAGTTACTCAGCATGTTCTGAGTTAGTACACCCATGCTACTCTAAGATATCCCTATGTATTCAGATAGCCAATGCAGTGATGCTTCTAAAGCACAGTAGTATGCATTATTTGACTGAACTCTATGCCTCCCCAAGGGCCCGCGAAGCAATAGCAAGCCAAAGTGAGTTAGGCATTAACTAGGCATTAAAACCAATTCTGAAGTCCCCTTTCCTAAAATCTTCTACAGTGAACAAAAAATTGAATACAATCTTCATCCTAGTGAATACTTAATGATAAACACAATCTTTGGAATTTTCTTTAATGCTTTCATTTTCTAATAGGTACTCCCTAAAAAAGAAGGCAGATCTACTCATATCAAACTATGTTTTCTTTAAGGCTGGTCTTTATACACAGCACAGCATGGGGGAATGCCAAAAGAAACTTACCCTCTCATTGTTATTATAATATGGCTCACTGGTAAATATAAAAAGTATAACAAACTACATGCAACACTTTCAGACCCATTCCATTCACTTAGAAATAACTGAAGAAGCACTCTTACCACACAAATTATTTTATATTAAATCAGTAATTAAAATAAATTTTAATTTCACTTGGGATTCCTTTTATCTTTGAGCAAAATAGATCCTATTTGTTCTCATGTTTATGCTTTCTTTGCTCTTCTAAATACAGGGCAATACGCTGCATATTAAAGTAATTTTCTATACTTGATATCATTAATTTTAACACAAACCACAGACACCAAACCACAGCCTCATTTTAGGACAGCATATTGCAATGCTCAGAAGGATTACCTCTCTCCCATAGGTTATTTATGAATACCCATTAAAAAGTGCAAAAGTGCAGGCTATTAATTTATCCCATAAATAGCTAAAATAACACGAGTTACATCCTGCAATATCCCTGACACTCAGTATCATTAGGTTTTAAGAACACAAGTTTTGCTCTCCATGCAATCACCTACATAGAAAAACATGTCCACAGCTGTCAGAATGTATCTGTAAGTGTATTCAAACAAAGAAGGCATAAAAAACCCCACCACCCGATACATTGTAACAAAGAATATTTACAGTTGCAAAGTGCTACAAGCATAGACTAGCTTCTAGTTGGTCACTTAAATAAAGATTTGAGTTCAAGCATCGAATTTAACTTCACTTTTATTACAGTATAGTTTGGGGAGGTAATTAACCATAAATTTGTTCAATGCTTAAATTCAAGACACCTTTTTTTTTTTTTTTAATTAAGTCTTTCTGTGACAAAAGAAATACACCTGCAGAAAAACAAATTAAAGATAGACCTGCATAACTAAACAGGACTGAGAAATTCTGCACAGCTCCAGGCTGGATGCCTGACTGGACTTACTCCAAAGAGTCATGAATTTTTTGAGCTCTTGGTTATGAGGAAATTTGACAGTGGTCCTTCAAATTCCCGTCTGTTTCTGAACAGGTAAGCTGCCTGCAAGAGTTTGACAATGGACATCATGTCTAGCATTATCTAGAGTTACGGGGCTCAAACCTAATTCCTGTACAAAGGCATGGCAGTCTGAGGTGGAATCAGCCTGAGGTATTGATCCTTATTATATGTAATAGGCAAAACAAGCAATGTAAGCCCTGACTAGTGCCATAAGCCTCCAAGATGTACTTAGCACGAAGATACAACTGAAGTCTGGGAAAACTGAAAGGCAGAAGTAAAACAAAACATGAAACAGGATTAACTACACAAGCAAGAAGTAGACAGTAGAAAGCAAAGAAGAAAAAAGGGATAAAAGCAAGAATTTCATGAAGCGCATGATACTGTAATAAGAAAGAAGAAATACACACTTACAGAGTAGGCAAATGTCAAAAGTCTCAGAGAACACTAGAAAAATATAATGGATAATGACATGGGACAATTTTTCAAGAAAATTTCACTGAGTGGAAACACAACTCATGGTCCTTCAAACACATCTCACAATTGGAAAGAAAAAAGAGACCAAAAACCCAGACCTGAAAAGTCATGTTTCTCATTCAAGAATCCCTATACTTTAGCATTAAGATCCATGACAGAAGTGCCTTCTCATTTCAGATTACATATTCCAGGAACCAAAACAGTTTTCAGTGTGCAAATTACAACATGATCACATAAAATATGCATCATGATCGCATATAATGTGTATATCCCCATAGAGGTCTCCAGTGAAAATACGTTCTACTGTCGATACCCGTCTGTTACACCTCAAGCTAGAGCAGCTCAGTCCTTTAGCTCCTACTACAACATCTCTTGGTTTTAATCTGCAGGTCTGCAGTACTAGCTCTGATGCCTGTCACATACATCACCAACTAAAATACTGATTTAACTGTTAATAGTTCAACATTCGAATTTATGCATATATGCTGGCACGACTGTGGTTTTCAGTTCTTTATAAATTCTTTAGAAGTCTTTGGGAAATAAAGGAAAAGGAACTGTATCTCCTAGATTCCTTGAGACAAAGTGAAGAATGATTTTTTTTTTTCTTTTGTGAATAATGAAAAGAATAGAAAACCATCACAGAAGTATTTCACCATTTATTACTATCCCTGAAGTTGGCCCATAGAAATCATTGATGAATTTGGTATTGACTCCAAGACATCAGAATCCAACACAAGACATTTTCATTTAATAAATTCTAACCAAGTACAAGATGAAAGCGCTGCCTACATTCCTGGAATGCCTAATGTGTTCACCACATCACGCTACCTGATATTCAAAATGAAAACCAAGATAACCCTAAGCAAGAGCTAGTCATTAACATTCCAGAAGACACCACCACCTCTGAGGGATGTGTTTGAGTAGAGTTTGGAAAAGCACTGAATTTCAGAGAACCATCTCACAGGAGGTAGAGCAACGGGCCAGAATATGGCACCAAAGGCATTCCTATCAAAAGAGGTGAGTAACTCAGGCACTTTACAAGCCAAAAGTTTTTCAGAGAGTCACAAGATGAAGTTTTGCAAAAGAGCAAGGAGAAAGAGCAGGTTTAAGACTGTAACTCTCCAAGTAATGATACAAGTTCTCTATAACCCAACAGACATGTTAAATAAGCATCTGTCCTTCTGGAGAGGAGTGTACAGTCAATAACTATTTAAATTCAAGGTGATGGCACTATAAACCTACGATTACTAATTGTCATTCATCTCGTTTCTTTATACAGCTCATCTTCTACCATAAATCCCTTAAAAGGCATATACATAATAAGTCTTCACACTGGCTGCCAGGGATCTCTACCTACAAGCACAACCGAGTTCTCCACAGCAAGACTCTGAGTGAGCAGACCAAACTTACAATAATACACATTTGGAACCCCATCACCATCACCACCGCTCTTCAAATATATATGTATGCTACATATATGTGACAGAACAAAACAAGGAACAGGAAGGGGAAGAAAGACATGACATGACACGACACACCCATCAGAAATGCCACTACTGTAAATCATTCCGTTCTGAGTGCTAATTTACCTGGTAAGTTTCAAGGGTAACAGCAGTACACGCAAAAAGACACTTTTGGAAATAAACCCTTAGCAGCTCTAAATAACCAAAACATTACAATAGATGAGCATGGTGAACAGTCACATATCTATTTCTCATTGATTTCAGTGGGATTTAGTGTTCCATATCTGATAAATTATACTGTGCAGCTGATAAAACACATGCTGCATTACATGAATAATAATAGGTATTTATCTTTTTTTAAACTCATAATTATATAAATAGTACTTTGTATTGTGTATTGATTTGAGGGCACATATAATGTATTGTGTCCTATCAGAATCAATGAGGAGTGAAAATACAATTACTGAAAATAATTTAGATTAAGATAAATACGATTGACCTTTTAGCCTTTTTCCATGCTTTCACCAAAACAGGCTGAGAAACAAGATGACATTTACATTTAAGAGTAGCACAAAGGAATAAGATACTTGTGACATCCAGAAATATGGGATGGATCCACAAACCACACAATAAAATTGCTTAGGTGAATAACAAATACATGAAGAGTTGATCTGATGTTTATTTGCTTACCACTTGCTTCTCTATCAAGCTTAATTTTCTATCTAAATCAAACACTGAAATCATCAGCACTTCTCTTTCAGAAACTGGAATTTAGATTCTATAGCATATGCTTAATCTTCTGGAAAACAGCATTAACAGAAGCACTGGCAATTATATCAGAATATCAAATAAATGGATTTAAGAGACTTTTGCAAAAGCCATATAGATGAACTCATCAGTCAAATTTAAAATGCTTGAATAAAACAATAATGCTCCTTGCTAAACATGTCTAAGAAGAGCTGGTAGCTTCTGTAGCTGTCAAGCGTAGCAACACACACCTGAGAATAACCATAAACACTGTAGCTAAAAACAACGAAGTTGCCAACTCTCTCACAGAGGGTGGGATGGTAAACAGCACACAGAGTATTGACAGAAAGGCAAATTACAAATACTGAAATTATCAACATGCTATTTTGTAGCTGTATCACAAACAAATGTGAAATGCTAAGTTTTCTCATGCAGGACCCAGGCAAATTAACTTCAAAGACAAAAACTCTTCCATTGTCTTCCAGAACATTAATACTGAATGCGTAAGCGTATTGTTACCTCCAAAGAAACATTTTCCTTCCAATTTCTACAAATTTAATCATGTCTTTTCTATTTCTTGCTTTCTTTAAAGCACCCAAGTGCTATGGGGTGGTTCTTTGGAATTAATGAGATTAGAGACTTACATTATCACTCTCTACTAGTAAAAGGGAAAATGTCTCTCACTGGACTTCAGAGCAGAAGCTTTCAGTATTATATATCTTAATGGTATATTTCATTTGAATGCACAGCAACAGACTGCACTGAGACGCAATGAGATGAGGAAAAAACACATAGGAAAAACCTTTTTTCAAAAGAATGCCCCACTGAAATGTATCTAAAGTACGATTGGTATTTTTGAGACTGCAGTTCTTCCAACACAGGATTTGACTTGTACTAAAAGAAGATCAAGTCAGTTTCTCTGACTTCAGAGCAAACGTTTCCCTATGTTCCACTTAAACACTGGCACCTCAAAATAACTTGAGGTAAACACAGGTACAATATGACTAAAAGCTGATTGATATTGTTATCACTGGGCTTCAGAGCATAGACCTTTTCTTTTTTTAAACCAAATCCACCAGAGATCACAAATACTGATGTGTATCAGTGAAGGTATATCCTATCCCATATCCCAACACTACATATCCTATCCATATACCCACTTTTACTTCAAATCAGAAGATGACCCATTCTTAAACACAAATCTGAACTGGCACAACCAAGCAACTTCAAAAGCTGGACAAATCTTCCCACAAGCTTTATCAGTGAGAAAATACTGACTCTCATGTCCCCACCCTCCTGTCTTCAAAACTGGTGATTTCACATACACCACTGGATGAAATGACAAAGGCTGTAAAGAATGCCTGGTACTTTTGCAGCCAGACATACTGCTACACAGGGTAAAATAAAAACGTACACCATGGAGTTGTTCCACAAAAAAAAGAATGCCACAATCACATGCAAAATATAGACACTCAGTTGTGATACTCTGTATATTTCTCCAAGAATAAGGATGTTTCACCTGGACTCAACACCCAACTCTTGAGTTAAGGAACTTTGTAGGACAAATGCTTAACACCAAAGTGAAAACACCTAATTTCACTCTATACCCCATTTTATGGCTGCAAATCAGCCTCCTTAAACAACTGAAAATCAAACCACCATAAAAGACATGCAGCAAATCCAGAAAGTAGGGGTACAAATGTGAACCGAGTAGGTATTTTTCTAGCTAGCCAGGCTGTACCTCTTGATCAGCTGTCATGATTCTCCTGGTCAGTCACTGACCAAGAAACAGAGAATCCTCAAGCAATCAACACAGGCTGCCTTTCCATCTAAGAAGCAGCCCTGTGGCTCACTTGAAATCCATATTCTGCCTAGTTTATAGTGAAATTATCACTTTGAATTTCATCTTTCATCTTTAAAATGAGAGTCATAACACTGATCCATTCTTTACCCTAAGGGCTCAAAGCACTTCAGGAAGAGCTATGTAAGTGCTACGTATATCACGTTGCATCAAGGACTGTCTCCTTGCCCTGTTTAAACACACCTGGCACCTCACAGCTTGTTCTGCAAGAAGGTTTAAAGAAATCATGTAAACATTGATAAACACCATATTCTGTTTGCATTGCCCTTGGAGCCAGTCAGTCCATTGCCAGGAACAACAGCAAGGTCCACTCACAGCAGTCTACTTGTACAGCCTTGAGTAAACAATTTTTCACATACTGTCATAGGAGTTTTATTTCTGCATTAAGAAAGCAGATGAACTGCCAAACATCACTCCCTAAAGCCAAATTATAATTTGCCTTCTTTAAATGCTGCTTTCAATGCAAAGCATCAGGTAAGCACCATTTCATGGGAGGTACATCTGATAGGAAACATCACTCCTAGAAGAGTATGTCCACAATGAGTGTTCAGAGAAATGTTTGAACAATTGGCTTAACAGGGCAAAAGCATTCCTTGGGGTTCTTGAATTTGTGGTTAGATGAGGGTGCCAATAGTATTTGTATTAGATCTTATCTGTTTCTCACAGCCTTTGTAGGAATGAGAATTGAGTGTTTAAAAGTGAGAGCTAGATCAAAGGTTAGGAGACACGGAGCTTTCATTACCCCTGGTTCAGCCCTCACCTAAAATGTACTACTAATGCCTTCCACAAGGTTATCAACCATATGCCTTACAGGAAAGCCTGTAACATCTCAGGATGTGAAGCCTTAATTTTCTTGAGAGGGAGCACCCTCTCTGAAACCTGGGGCACATCCAGACATGGGCAGATTAATTTTGAAATGCTGGGGGTTTAATATCCAAAGATTTCAAACTAAGACTAGTTAGCCTGGTTCTATTTTACACTAAGCCCATTTCATTCTTTTAAAATATTGTACAGGAGTGTTCAAGTGAGCAGTCATTGTGAAGTGTCCAAGAATGGCTTCACACCAACCTTTCCCTTAGTCATTACTATACTATAGGCTGCAGCAAACGTACTGAGCTGTTCTGTTTACCATAACAAAGGATAATATAAAAAGGAGAGAATAAATTCAGACACAGCATGGAGCTGCTCTAACTTTCACCAGCAGCCCGGAGTGATATAGTCCAGTTCCAGAAATATTTTGCTTTTCTCTCTTTTAGTCCCAACTACAGGACTAAACCAGAAGGCAGTTGCAGTGTAGTAATACTTTAAAACAGGATATATATCTCAAATAGTAAATATCTCAAAAAAGCATGCAAAAGTATAGTAAGGCATTGTATTTTTGCATTCATAAAGGGTTTCTGTACCTGTATCTCCAGTTTCAAGTTGAGTGACATATCCTTCAATCTCATCAGACAAATGTGAGTTTTATTTGTTTGTTTTCCTAGCATTTTTAATACATACAAGTGCTCTTCTCCGTTTCCTCAGATTTAGAATAACATATTTAAAAGGCATTCAGGACTCACATTAACATCTAACCAGCAGCAGAAACTGTCACTTCTATTCTATCCTCCTAAGCTCCCTGACTACAAAGTTCTATTAACTGAAAGCACCAGTTCACAAAAATAATCAAGAAGAAAGGTCAGTGGTTTATGAAAGTTCTGGGCTTTCAGGGTGCCACTGGGACTTGAGCTCAGTGGTAGCTTCAAGAATGAAAAGACAGATATACAATAGTACATAATCCTGGCACCAGTCATAAAACCACACAGATTTCCTCAGATCTGACCACTGAAACGTCAATCCTCAAATAGGAATTCCTTACCCATGGTCATTGCACACACACTATGAGAATAACGTGTAACAATAAGCACCACGGAAGTCTCTACATGATTAAAGCCCAGACGTATTGATAGAAAAGCAAGTGTCATTTTCTATCTCAGTCACCCTGTACCACTGGAAATCCTAAAACACATTTAAAACTAATGTAACTATTCATAATTATCATTATGGCTCTAATTTCTCCTGAGGTATTCGAAGTTCTCACACTTCTTGAACAATGAGACACACCTACAAAGATTTTTAGAAATACTACATTCAGTGTAGTATTTGGGACCTGACAATTATTAGCCCTGGACTGCAGCCTCACACTCTTTTCCCTAATCTGTATGAACCTGACAGAGAGGCCCTGACCCTGCATGCTACTTGCCCTTCTGTCTTCAAATTTTATTGATCTATAGATTTCAACACTTCAAAGCAGAAGCAGGAAACAGTCTATGCACCAACATAAGAGAGGCAATCTATTAGGTGATCAGCAGCTGATGCTTAACTCACAAGCCTGTGCCTGCAGCGCTGGCAGCCTCTGCTAATAACTGATTGGACTGCAGACCTGGGTACTAACCCTGCTTCCAATGATTTCCAGGGAAGAATTCCATGGAGTTTTAGCAGAAGCAAGACTGAGATCTTCAAATAATAGTATTTAATTCATAGCCTTTTCTGACCTTCTGTACCTCTTCCTAGCTCTGCAGAGCAGCATGTGGGAACGGCCCTAGTCAGCCAATGCTATGCCTTTCTTGAGAGAACACATGCAGAGTAAGTTACAAGAATGTCTGCCAATACAAGACCTTTAGGTGATGCACAACAAGAAGTGATGGATTATAATAAAGAAAAAAAAAAAAAGGTTGAGGTTGTCTTCCCTGACAGAGTCTCAATATCACTTGATGGATTATTTGTCAGGGTTTACCATTTGTGAGCCATGTATATAGCTTAAGGTACAACGTTGTAGCAGGAATATGTGTATTTCAGTGTCTAATCAGAATGGTATGGCTTGCACACTTTCACTCTGAAAGCTGTGCAGTGCAGCTTTTATTGCAGCTTTATTATCTATAATAAGAGGATGCACTACTTGCAGTTCTCTTCAACTTTCCTCATTTAAATGAGAACAGAATTGTCTTTATTTTCACCCTTTGAAAGGAAACAGAAAAATATTTACTCATCCACAGAAAGCAAAGCAAGCTGAGGTAATTCAGACTTCAGCTGTGCAATGTTAAGACTGAAAGAAGACCTTCATTTTCTTCAGAGATGATACCTATATTTCTGTACCCAGTTGCTTGTATCTCACTATTGCAATACAGAAAATAATTGAAACTTTTTTCTATCTGTATTTTCATATTTATAATTTTTGTACTTGCTCTTTAAACTTCACAAATTATAGGCAAAAGCCAACCTTGGCATACAGTGAATCCCCTTACAGTCTACAGAATTTCAGAGGACCTACCATTTTCATCCACTAGATTAAATCACACCACAAGTGATTTTGTAACAACTCAATGTTCAAAGAAACTCTTGATCAGCATTCATAATGAGGTGAAGACTGAGCTGGCAGTCTAAAGACTACTTCTACATTTGCTCTTAATGATGATCTTTCCTGGTATATGGCAAGATTTTTCTTGCTCTTCCCAAACTGTTCTTGTTTCTCAGGATTGTGACAGACTTCATTTTCCAAAACTACCAGTCAGATACTTTATACAAGCATAGCATTTCTATTCAAATGTATTTTAAATCATTCTATTTGTTGGTTGTTTTCTGCAGTCAGACAAGGATTTTATTTTTCTTTACACTAAAATATGATGGGATTACTTGAATATGAAAAGAGAAATCTGAGGTGTGCTATCATGATTCTTCTCCCCATTGCAGAATTTCATGTATTTGATTTGCAAACAGAATATATTTTTAATATAATGTCATATAATAGATACCAAATGCACTATATAATACAAAATATATACCAAATATTTTAATGCATAATAAATTAATGAACTTTGCATAAGTAGTTGGTGCCAGTATGATGAACACACTGCTTCCCTAAGGACGCGAGGGTGTCTATTTAGCACTGTTCAGTGCCTGTATTTGCACATCCCATTAGAGTTTAGTAGAGATCAAAATACTGCGTAGCCCTGCTCTACACATCAAATACCACACTTCAAGAATTAACCTGCCCTAAGTCACCAGAGATGTTGTAAACTGCATGAGGTTCAACATGCTCCAAAAATTGGGTCATTTATTTAAGTGCCTGTGTACTAATTTAGAGTGAGATCTCTGACAGTCTCTCAGACATAGTCAATGACACTCTGACAGAACCTGAAAGCCAAAACCAAAAGCATGGTCTTGAAAAGCCTGGTTCAGCCACCATCTAAATCTGTGCTTAAGGAGTGCTCTTTCTGTGTGCTGGACTATGATCTGACAGGGGCTAAATCTGGCAGCCTCACAGGACATCTAACATTGCCACATATGATGAAGTTGAGGGCGGTTACACAGCTCAGTAAAACAGATTAGAAGCTCTTTGGAAAGTTACAAGGTAATGCTCTAATCTCCAAAGTATGTGCTTCCACAGCTTCTGGAGCAGGAACTCAATACTTACACACTGTTTCCATGGAAGATCCCCAACTCAAGACCACAAATTGCATTCTCCTTTGTTATCTTTTATCTGGGCTAAACCACCCTCCACCATGATCCCGTCTAAGCAGAAGGGCCAGACTGAAAGTGCACATAAGTATTTTTCTGTTGGGCAGCTCTACACAACAGAAGAGGCATCTGTAATCCATTTCAGGTGCATAACTCTCCCAATCCACTGTACGTAACTTCAGTGTCATGTAGAACAAGGCCTGAAATTTCACTTCCAAACCATGCATGAAAGTCAGATATCTCAAGTGATTGCTTGTGCACCTATACCAAGGTTGAGTCCCCTCAGTTTTCAACACTTCAGCACTTCTCAAACTCCCTCCTGAAATTCCTTGCTGGACACTCAAGGTCAAAATTGTTTGAAATTTTTGCTTCACTATCCCCTTATGTCATAAGAAATTAATACTCCTGTACTTTAAGGCAGGAGTCTCCATTTAATGCTTCTACGGGACTTGGGAGATCCTCAGAAGCAAGGTGATATGTAAGTACAAAGTATTATTATTTAATGAGTTGAGGGAAAGTACCTCTTGTTTCAGAAAATAGGAAGGTTATATGTGTGTAAAATATAAAAACAGACACGTGAAACTACATTTGAAGGAGAAGAAAGAAAATTGTTGAGTATTTCATTTCCTATCATTTAAAAAAAAAATAGCCCGATTAGAAAAGTGCAATTTAGTCATCTACCACATTTAAAAGCTTCTCTGTAGCATATTTTACCTACTGCTTCAACATATCACTTGTGTCTTTCACTGGATAATTATGTTACCATTTTGAATGAATATTTGCCCAAATTCCACTAGTTTGCTATTATCAGATTATTAAAAAATTCACCTTCACAAGTTTTAGCAAGGAAGGACAGCATTAATTAAACAGTACAGACATCCACAGTGAATGTAAACCATTGCTACCTATAGCACAATAATGTAGTTCCTTACTAGTTTTATACCCTGTTGTTGAGGCTAAAATATTAGCTTTAATCTTTCACAATGAATTTAACTTTGCCTTCCAGCTTCAGCATTAATTTTTTACAGTTTTGTTTCAAGTCTTGTCTAAATAAGCTGCAACTGCAGCACATTCCTTCTTTTGTGACTTAATGTTGTCATTTGAAAGGAAAATGTAAGAGTAATTACTGATGTAATAAAACATGAACATACTATAGACAACTCTATGGAATTTTAATTAGGAAATGTAGGTTCACAAAATATCCTGTCCTCCTTCCAGTGAGCTGTCACCCACACCACATCTTATTTTCATGAATTTAATACTTTGAACACTTTCTGTCAACTTTGTCTTCGTATTTCACAAGCATAAACATAAAGCAAATCATGATGCTGCTAAATAAGAGCTTGAAATGCAATCTTCTTATAGAAATATGTATGTCTAACACAGCTTCTCTTTTTATTGATTGCTCTGTGCAAAAATATGAAGGCATAAATACTAGGAGAGTTGAGTCGTTTTAATTTCTTTGCACTTAGACATGGCCTCAGTCTAAAGAAGGATCTAACCAGACTCTGACAGTTAAAGATTAACAGTCCTGCCATACCAACAGGCTTGACAAAGGAGCTTAACTTAATCCTTAAGGCAGTATAAGATGTCTTATGTGTATTACTGCGTAGGAGCACAACTTTAATAAACACAGTGTGATGATTTTACTGATGTAAAGTATGGGATACAAAACAACAAAAAACATTGACAGATCTATTTGTTTTCCAAGGGAAACAAAAATGAGCTAGAAAATGTACCTTTTTTTAAAGATTACATGTATTTTGAACTGCAAAGTCTCAGCATTTTGCAGAGTGGTACACAAAAGAGCAGTTCCAGTAAAAAAGACAAGCAGATGCAACATCAACATCCATGATCAAGAGGCAACAAGACTATGTTTTCAGCTAAACTGGCTTACACACTGCTCTGCTATAGGTGGTTTTACCTCTGATCTCAGTCACAAGGTTTTCATGCACTTCCCATGAGCGCTACATTCAATTCAAAAAAGTCTTGAGAAGTTAAATAACTGTTACACATGGCTGAAATCAACTCTTGCAGCTTCAAGAGGAATTAATCTTTTTTATTTGCTATAGACCATGAAAATTCACCATTATACCCGAAAGTTCAAATGTTAGGACTCTAATTGTCGTGTTAAACCAATTTTTTTTCATATTATGCACTACAAATAGGATATGTCAACTTCATAACACACTGAAAAATATCCCTAGGAAGTGGCATAATTATAAAAAATCATTTCTGAGAAACTTTAATAAAGCTGATGCATCTTATCATCAATCAATTCATTCTATATGTGTCTGAAAGCACTGATACAAGCATAATGGTTCTGCCTGGGTTTAGCATAAAGTATTTCTAAGGTTCTCCTAATGCTGCAGTTGTTCTGTATTCCATATCAATATGAAACCTCAAAGACAGGTTTGCAGGGCCTGTGAATTATCTCAAGCCTAGATTTGATCTGAAGATATAGGTTATAAGTATCTGCATAGGATAAGATGCTGTTCCTTCTTGAGAGCAGTGAGAGATGGAAAGACTGAGAGCCAGCTGCACCTCCTACTGAAGCCCAGGAAGCTGCACATTTAGCGACTTTCCTGAGAGCAGAAACATGATCCCTACACTTGCAAGTGGGTAACAAGCTGTTCAATGTTTTAAATCAGCACAGCTGGGAGTGAAAGGTGATTCTAAAGCCTCATTTCACTTTCCAGGCCAAAATGTCCACAGGCATAATTAAAGAGACCCTGAAAGCTGTTCTGTATTGCGCAAATTGCTGCAGATCAAAAGGGATCACTGTGCTGGAAGAAATCAGACACATTAATACCAGAGATACCCTCCTGGCCCCTATATCCCTCCTCCACATCTAGCAGCCGCACAAAGTACCTCATTTATGCCCTTAAACCATCAGGGATACACCAACACTACTCCTGAGAAAGAATATTCAGCATGATCTATAACTAGGTTCATTGCTTCTTTGCACTGCTACTGAGACATAAAGCAGATACAGCAAAAGTAAAGAATTTAGCTCTAGTTTTGAGTCTACTTGTAAAAAATCCAGAGGTTTTAGCTATCAATAAAAATTAAAAGATTAATGAAAATTAAATCTATCGATATGATAATTACATATGGAAAGAGTAACATTAAGGCTAAGCAGTCTTCTGTTAGACAGTGAAGATACTACTAAATATCCCACCAGCAAAAATTCATTAGCCAGAATTAACATTGTCATCAACATCTCCAAAGAAATATACACAGTAAGAATACCAGAAAACACAAATGAGAACACAATCATTACACATAAAATAAGCTGTGTATATAGGAATAGCCACGTTACAAGCACAAAACCCCTTAGCTTCACTCTCAAACACAGTTTTCTAAAACAAAGCCATTAAAATGTTTGATAAGTATGTGTCCAGTGAAAACAGCTGATTTTGTCATAAATAGTGACTTCAGTGACCAAATCATGCTCTGTGAGCATAATTTAAGGTCTCATTTCAAACTTTGAAAACCTGATCTACAACATCATCTATCATATTAGGCTGCTGTACAAAAGAGAAATGCTGAAAAACACTCTTGTTAAGTGTACAAAACATGTGGCAATCTAATAACCAATATTTAAGTAGCAAAAGTACTGTGAGATATGTTAAGACTTTTGACTGAACACCGAGAAGTGTGCAATTGTACAATTAATCTGTTGTAGTTATATTCTCCAATTGTATTAGATAGGAAATTCTTAGTAGTGCGACAGAGGACTGAAAACATTCCTCTGGAGCAAGGTAAGGAAACCATGAGGATAGGGACCAGCAGGATTTTGCAGGGAGATGCAAGGGAATACTGACAATGCTCTGTACTACCAACCATAAGCAAGCTCCGCCTGTGCATCAAGATTGTAGGACACAGAGAAGCTCTATGGTGTAAGCTACACAACCACACTAAATATGCTGCTAAGCCCAAGATAATAAACCCTGCCTCTCAGTCAAGCTTATTAGTTCTGGCTTAGCAACATGCTAACTGCAGCTACTCAGCTGCCAGAGCAGAGCCGGTGCATCTCCAACCAGCTCAAGGGAGGGCAGAGCATGCTCTCGTTGCTGGCAGAATCCCATACAGACATATGCTCAGACATCATGTCAGCTGGCACTCGGAAAGGGGGAAACCCTTACTGAAGTGCTGGTTATTATGTATAGTCCCATTCACGTCCGAGGTAGTTCTCGTGGATAATGTGAGCAGTATTATAACAAACTGTCTCACTCTTCATAAGGCTCATGAATCACTACTAAAAACAGAAAGAAATCCGGAGCAGTGTTACAAAGAGAATGCATAATTAGATGAACAAATGGAAATAGCAGTGGCTTTGCCATACATTTGAATTTGTAAAATGTACTTTGGACACTCATTGATAGTATCAATAATAACAATAATTTTATGGTATCTACGTGTTAAGACAGAAATTATCTAAATAAAAAACAAAGAGCTTTGCTATGTTTTGTTTTTAAAAATAGTTCACCTACAGTTGTGCAGGTACAGGCAGATGGGCTGAGGAAGGGCAGACAGTATTAACTGCATCACTCTGGCAGCTGCCATCAGACCACTGGCTGTATTTTGAGGTTTTATTTTCCTATTTTAGTGTCAACCAATATGCTGAGATGTGTAAAACTAACCCTTTTACAATAGTATTAGGAATATAATGGACAGCAACAAAATTTAGGACCACATTTGTCATTATTCTAATCTCCAGGGATGAAATTTAGCCAAGTGTCTGAAGGACAGACCCAAAGATGCCAGATCAAAAGCCAGAGTGGAGCAGGGAAGGCACAGCACAGGTTGTGCAACAGCACACAGTCCCTGTGAGCCTCTCTGCTCTGCAAGAATACCAAGGATAAGGTTGGGGGAGCACTGTTTTCATGCATTTGGCCCAAAAGCCTTCTTGTAAGGACTATGGCCATGTCTTGGAAATCATGTTTTCTAAACATATCTTTGCTGTGGCCAAATGTTCAATTTCTGCAAATGCAAGGTGTATATAGTTTGGATGGTTGAAGTTAAAAGAACAACTAGTATTTCAAATACAGTTTCAGCTCCTGGCACTGCACTTGAGAACTGTACAGAAATGTTTTGGGCATGTCTGTACCACCATTCCCTGGGCACCCCATGCAGCTTCAGTCTATTCTGACCCTGCCGCAGAAAGCACAGTGCAGAGCCAGCCCAGCTCCAGGAGAAATACACCTGCCAAAGGTCAGGATTTACTTGTTTAGATACAGTGTGACTATTCTGCTTTCAAATTCAAGCTAACAAGCGTCTCGTACTACACTGGGTAGACTTAGTGACCCAGCATCCACTAGCTCTGGGATCTCTGCATCCCACTTTATTAGCCTGGAACCTCCTGCTACGTTCCTGTCAGTTGCCTCCATTATGTACTTCCTCAGATGTTTATGTTTCATACAAGTCACAAGGGTGAATTTCATTGAAACAGAATAAAAATATCTATCCACAGAGAATGCAATGCAGGAGAGGAAGTTTAGAAGGTAATGAGCCTGACTGTAACTCACATCACTATCTACAAAACATGGCCTGGTGTCTCAAACTGGGAGAAAAGGTTTTAACCTCATGCAGGCAGACTAGTAAGTAGCATGCACTTGGTGATGAATGCAGTGTCTAGAAGTCTATATATCTCAGCAAGCCATTTCTTAAGCATAACAATATTCCTTTAACTTTCCTGTGCACAAAGCTTGATATAGATGTACATTTGCACAAACTTGCAGTGTTGAATTTTTCTTTTCCTTAGAGATAACTCTTAGACCGATGCTCTGCTGAGGATTATTACATCTACTTTTATGACCTGTTATAGCCAAGGGCAAGATATATTCTAATTTAATACTGTCCAACAGTTCAAAATTTACAGAATATTTGATTTCTGCAATATTAACATCATGCCAATATCTGAGGAAGCTAGTAACGTACTAAAATCAAACTAGAATATCTTCTAAACAAAAATGCATATTCCAAATATACTGACTGTTTACTGAAAACCATCTTCTTTTTTTCCCAGTTTTTTCTTACTAAGCTATCTATCCTTTAATGGAAATTTTTCTACAGCTGCGATGAATTCTTAATACGTTGTATTCAACAATAAAGTATGCATTTATAGATTCTTGTTCTGTTACTTACAACAGCCCAGATTATTAAATCTGAATTAAGAAGACCTGATCTATGCTGCATGTATACCATAAAAATCCATTACTGTTCCCTCTTCTTGGACAAACATTTTGTACTCGTTCACTAGTCATTGTGAAAAAATACTCTAGGAATATCAGTTTGCCCCCTACATATTTTAAAATAATCCAATCTTATTCTGCAGTTTTCTTACAACATTTTGGTGAGAATCTAGTATTTATTGCTGCATTTAATATACACATTGAATCTGAGCACAGTGCAGGCACTAACAGTATTACCAGATCTGCCTTTGTGGAATATTCTCTATAGGAATGTGTACGTGTTTCCAGTTGCCCAACTCTTTCATAAAATACCATCAAGGGGTATTATACCTTAGAGCTCCACTTCTCCATCTGTACTTTGTACTTCTGTTGCAAACAGACTCTCTGAAGCCAGGTTTCAGCTTTGACTTGTTCCATTACTACCTATGTGACTCTTATTCTTAACTATATTTGGATATTTTCATAATGACAATGGAGAACAATTAATAGCAGTTTCTGAACCAAAAATATTTGCTTTTCCAGGTGACTGCAAACTTCAGTAATTAACCAGGTATTAATGCTTTAAGCTTGAACAGCTTATTTATTATTATTACAGCAAGAGAATAACGGAGATTGCTTATAGATGAGTTAGGTGAAGCATCATGATGCTTCATCTCACCTTCAAAGTAGCTTTTGTGCTGTCACATCTGCTTATATCAGCACCAAACGACTGCTGATTTGATCATAATTGCCCTAATTAGAAGTTCAATTAATACACTGAGTTCTTCATATCAATGCCACCTCAGCATCCAGGATATACATACAGAGCCTTACTGAGCAATACAGGTTAAACTGATACAGAAGGTCACAGGGAAAAGGAAACTACCTGCAGTCTATTGTTCTGAGGCTATCACATAGTTAGGATGACACTCAATATCCACTTATGCCCCAGGACAAGCAGAAAGGGAGAACTTAGGGAACTCTATTGAGAGATATCCATCAGCTGTGAACAAAAATTACATTTCCTGTCATTGAAAATCTCATTTAGTTCAGACTTGCTTCCACTAAGGATTAAAACCCTTCAAAAGAACACTTTGTCTTCACAGGAAGATGAAAATAGCCTAAAACGCTCACAGTGAAAGACTGTGTGCAAAAAAGTGCATAATATGGTAACTTTAAATGGTTATCAAATATAATATACTTCAGCACATACTAGAAATATAAATGTGGCCATTGAAACTAATGATGAAAATGAGAAGGAAAAAAAAAATAAGGAGTTTTGCATGAGAGAGGCAAATCTCACTGGCCGACAAAGTGTCACCAGTCCCCTGCCTGGAAGTGTTTTGCATATCCATCGAATGAAGAATTTTCATGTTCACAAAAGAAGATACGGAAGCAGACAAGGGAAACAGACAGCACCCACTTATTAAAACATGATGCATAGGACATTCCTAAAACAAGACAGAGCATCTTTACTTATTCAGGATAAAGGCTATAACCCAGAATCAATCAAGAAACAGAAGAACAAAATAAATACAGACATCTTCATGCTTCTGCAATTTTTCTTCTATAAAGGAAAAAAAAACAACAAAAAAAAATTGTTTTAGCCAGTTGTAAAAACAAGATCATATATTATGAGCAATTTCATTATATCAGATTTGCTGTGAGATGTGGCTCTTAAAATGTGAGAAAATTAAAACACAATTCTGCAATAACTGTCTTGACCTGACCATCTACCTACTATTTATGTTTCTACTGAAATCTGAAATCAATCATCAAGATTTTTGTGATACACTCTCTGGAATAATCTTTCTGCCTCAGTTTCTATGAAAGAATAAAGCTACATAAAAAATGTCACAAATTATACAGGGCAAGATCTTCACCTGGTATAAACTCCAGTACTTTCTCTGTTTTCAGTATAACAGCAATGATTTATTCTCCTTTATCTTCTCAACAACCAGGAAATCATTGAATGTGTTAGGTTGGAAGGGTCCTTTAAAGGTCATCTAGTCCAACCCCCCTGCAGTAAGCAGGGACACCTTTAACTAGATCTGGTTGCTCAGAGCCCCATCAAGCCTGACCTTGAATAGCTACAGAGATGGGACCTCCACCACCTCCCTACACAACCTGTCCCTGTGTCTCACCAAGTGATCAGAGCACAGCTAGTTTGTGCATGGGTAGGTTTTTGTGCATCATGTTACATGAATGAATAGAGTAACTCCACACAATAAATGCATACCAAACATCTTTCAATTTTCAGGGACATCTGAATATGTAATGGCCCCTCTACTGTTTTTAGACATTTCTTTTAAGCAACAGGTCCTGACTTCTGCCTGCAGTTGCTACCTCTACAAATTTGATTTCATCTTTAACAACACTTATTTTAGAAAGAATTAGGCAATTCTGAAAACTAAAATATTACTGTTTTTTATTATCCTGATAGATAATATTTGTGTTCTCTCTCAAGCAGACACTGGAGTCAGAATTCTATTAAAAATTTGTCCAACTACAGAATATGGTCTTCATAAAATAAATAAATAAAATTCAATGCATAGCTGATGCCTATATGTAAACATGTGAAACTATTTCAAGATACTCTAAGTAAAGACAATGCCAAAAGCTAGGACTACTGCAAAGTTCTTTGCAAAGGCACCAAGCAACCTGGAAAACAGGGAAATGTACCATCATTTCCCAACATCGTTGTGCCCTCTGGATTACAGGCAAGGTATTAGCATCTAGCACACACAGAAGCTGCTAAAATTTTACACAAGGGTCACCAAAATGAATGAATCCAGTACTAGGATCTGTTAGGCTCTAAAAGCGCACTGCTGCAGCAGCTCAAAAGCAAGAACATATAAAGCACAAGATTTTCAACATTCAAATACTGGGTAAATCTAGTAAAACATTTGTCTCTACACTGTGTGTGTGGACATTCAGTTACATTCTCCAATTACTATGGTCCTATTTTTTTTTTAATGTTACTCTGTCAACTGTCCGATGGTGTAAAGGTAACTACAGTGCCTCAAAATACAAAACAAGCCAAGAAACTGACAAAACACTGCATAAGGGGCTGTTTGGCCTCACATCTGGCCTAGATCTCCAACAGACAGAAGTGTCCCCAACAAGGTTATTCTAGAATAAAGTCTCCCCCTTGTGGATCTCTCACATAATAAAAGCTCAATCAAATACTTAATTGCATAATAAAGGATGTGCTCTTTTTGGCTAAGAATGTGAGAGGTAAATAGGAACATGTAATGAAATCATGTTACATGGTTTACTTCAACTCAGTGGATTCATTGCCATCTCAGGCAAGACAAGCTCTTTCTTTGTAAGATAGCTTATGATTCTGTGATAAACTGATTTTAAAGACACTAAAATCCTCAAAATAATTTAATTCCTTCCCATCCCCACGTAAGTTAGTTATGAAGATTGGTTTAGTGACACACCCCCCCCAAACTATTCAGCCGAAAACATCAATAATTCAACTACTTAGGTAAAAATTCAGATTCCAAACTCTTTCTATCTAATACTCATTAGAAAGAATATAGATCATGGCAGGAGTCCCCTCCTATTTTGAGTGTACAAAGTTTGCTATCCTGGAAAAATTAGTTTCAACCCAGAACACTTTGGTGCATCTCAAAGATTAAGGAGCTATACCACTATTTGCAGAATGACTCCTACTCAAACACTTCATTAACTACACTATTCTCTGATCTGCATTAATTTAAAGGGATCACAAAGATTTCTCTGCATATGATAATTTACATTATCATAAATTAAGAAATCATTTTGATCGCTTAAATTATCCTGTTGATCTCAATGCTCTCCTAAGGTATTTAAATGTGATTCTAATAAATCACACTTTTTGTCTGCAAGATTGATTTTGATATGGGGTTGGGTTTTTTTATTATTTTCTAAGACCCAGAATCCTTGATGGATTGAAATATTATTTGGTTACATATGTGACAAACTCGCATTTTATTTGCGGTACCAACTGTTGAGTCAATACTGGGTAAAAACCTTTTTATCTGTCCAGAGACATGTTCTCACATTTATTTCAGAATAGTAATATAATGGTTAAATATTAATTTCTTGCAAGTTCTGGAATAGTGCTAGGTTTCCTACTTTCATTAACAGTCTCTTATTTGTATGCAGTAATTGCTTTAAAAATATTAGCATTGTAATTTCTTGCTAGCACGCTGATAAATCAACAGAAAGCCTTATCCCCACAGCTCCCCATGGAAAAGCATAATTCTGCTTCCCTCGATGCCAGTGACAAAGCCTCTTTAATTTCAGGATTACACTCAAAGAATTCATGAAAGATGTTAGTTTGACAGTCTGGGACACTTGTCCTTTCTAATTGCAGAACAGATGCAATAGCTAAGCAGTGCTACACTCTGCCAATGTGCCTTTGTAGGAAGCAACAGCTCCTCGAAGTAGAAGGGTAACTGCTACTTCTCCATTTCAGTCCTTGACTTTTCAATAGCAACTATCAGCATGCCATGTTTTCTGTTCCAATTGTGAGAGGTTTTAGGATATAAACATCTGGCTATTAGGAACAAAAAAAGTTATCATTCATTCATTTCAAACATCCATCAACAAAGACTGCCAACTGCTGTTGGTCTGGGACATGCAGAGGCAAATTGCCAAGAACCAATCTGTGAATCCACTGCATTTTGGAATTTTCTTGCTTTAAGAGCTTAGTTCAACAAAAATGAAGTTTGCACTATTAAACTGTGAAGGGCTGCTAAAGCTAGGAGCATGGGTTCTGATCTGCTGCTTGATTCAGGGGGAAAAAAAATCCAAACACTAAGAAACAAAACATCACAAATCTGACCAAGTGACAAGAGATTCCCACAAAAAGGCTCTTCAACCCAATAAAGAGAATATCATGTATTTTAGCTGTATTCTCAGAGACCGCCTGCTTATCTTGACAGGACAGATGAGAAACTACAATTCTTACCAATACAAAATAAAAGGAGGAAAATAATTTGCAATAACAATATTGCAAGCTATATTTTTAAGCCATTGGTACTGTAGTCTCCATACATGATCACCAAGCACTACTAAATGAGCTGCACTGCTAGCAGTGATAGACATTTGTAATACATGCTATTTCACAATGTGGAAAATTGTTAAATCTTATCCCTGAAAAGAAATGTCTATGCTATCTTATAACACAGCTTCTGTATGTGTCAATACTCATATTGTAGTTATGGATTAATAATAACTTTAGTACTTATCGTACAGGTTCCACCTATATGTGCATGCTTTCTCATTACATGCCTTGGAATGGGTATAACACCGCAGACATGAAACCAAGTTTTCCTACTAAAGCAAAATACAGGATCCAGAAACAAAGTCTTTCTAAAGAACAGTTTTAGCTCCTACATAGGAGTGCTCTAGACATTTAGACTACTGTTAACTGACATTCATGCATGAACACATACCAAGGATGATTTCTGCATAACAGTCATTCAGTTTCAGGTCATTCAACCTGACAGATAATACCAAAATTCTATATGGGAAATTAAGGAAGCTGTGATTGTGAAAAACCTATTGTCCATTGTCATTTCACACTCTCACCTCTGTGCCATCAACACAACAGGTACCATTGCTGAAGTCGTTCCCTCCTTACCTTTCCCAGCTTGTTGTTCTCATACAACAGGTATCTTTTATCTCTTTCCAGACCTCCCTGTCTTTTCAAGTATCATGTCCTTCTCACAGCTACAGAATTCTGTCTCGCCCTCTTCTTGCAGCTTTCCTAATATTCCTTAAACGTGATTCCCTTCATTTCCTCTCACTTTGGGCTGGACTTCTATGCTGCTTGCTATTCCAGCTGTTCTCTCTGCAAACTCCAGTGTCCCACCAAAAAAAAAAAATGTTCTGTGAAAATTTTTCATTGTTTCCTCAGTTCTTACAATCTCTCTTCCTATTCCCATCCTCACCGATCCTGCATCCTTCTTTTTCCAAACCATTAGTGCCCATAAACTTTTGCATTCTCCGTTTTTTATTCTGCAGAAAAGCTATGTATTCTGAGATTGTAAATCCATGTCAAATATATGCACATTAAAATGCTAAAACAAATATACTATTAAGAGTCAAACCTGAGCCCTTCTCTTCCCCACCATCTCCTTATGGTAAACCAGTGTCCTCACTGCTCTGCACAACACAGTGGCACAGCTCTCTGCATGATCACATATGCATTAAAATAAGACAAAGCAAGCTGGGAACACAGCAGGGACTGTACAATCTTCTTTTTGACCCCAAGAAGTTATGTTGAAAAGTTATTAAACCTTCAGCGGATTATTACTGTGAGGCATGAGCTATGTGAAATGAAATTCAGAAATGGAACATCTGTGTGTTTTGGGCCATACTGTAATATATTAAAAAGCTATAGGATCAGCTTTCTCCAAAACACAGGGAAACATTAAAATTACCCAGGAAAATGATAAACATAGAATAGTGTTTTCAAGTACATTCTATTAAGGTTTAGTGTTTAGGAGTCAGGAGAAATCTGTTCATGGTGTTAGCAGTGTCAGAAGATTATTCACATATACACCCTAAAAAAAAAAAATCATACTTTTTCAATCATTACTGCTTACAAAAATCATGTGTATATATATCTACATCTCATCACTACAGTCATGTTCAAGAAGAACAAAAGAATCACAAGAAAACAGTAGGTAGCCCCATGGCTACACTTGCTTTTTCTATACAGATATTACATTTGAGAATTTCCAGGAGAACCATGTAAGAAAGTAAATAAAGCCTACGAGGGACCATCACGAGCTATTTTTCTGTGTTAAGAGCCCTACAGATAACTCTTGCATAGAAAGTGAAGCCAGAAGGAACAGTAAGAATCTCTGTATATCAAAGTCACTAATCTTCACACAGTGCCTCTCTAAACTGAGTCCAGTAACTTACTTGACAAGATATCTTTCAGAAAGATGTCGGTCTGGATGTAAAAACATGAGAAAGTTAAGAATCCTCACTTCCCTTGCTTATTTTTTACTACAATTTTTTACTGCAAGAAGTGTGTGTACTAAACATTACCCGGGGTTTTGGCAAGGAGTGGCTTAGGCAGGCAAATGCAACAAACCCATCACTGCACAAGAAGTAGAGGGACCTGCTTTCTGAGAAAATTACTGAAGCTCAAGTATCTGAAGCTCTTCAGCATGGATGTGCCGCCTTGCTCAGTTTATGTCATTACATCTGTCCTGTGAGATATCAAAGCTTAGTCTGCCTATCTCTGGTAAACGGGTATTACAGTCTGACAATCCAGCCTGGTAATTCCTGTGTCAAGGGGAGGGACATCATTTTGTTCACCATTCAAGAGGTGGCCCCAATTTCAAGAATGAAGACTGTGGTTGACAACTTCTGCTTCCCAGGAGGAGGATGAAAAGGTCATTTGTGCCGGAAATACAGCTCTCGTCAGTTTCCCAAGACAGAAAGAGCTAAGAATGAAAACCTACCTATTGACTTTCTCTTCCAGTAACTAAACTTCCTTCCTTAACCCTTCCTAATATAATCATAAACATACACTTAAAAGTGTACCTCTACCATCCAACATCAGAAGCAAAACACCTTCCCTCTCCTACTGGGCAAGAGAAGAGAAAAGCAACACTCCACAAAGGCCTAACCGCTGACTGGACACCGGTCCCATTAACCCATGCACTCAGGGCCAGGCACTATGGTCGCAAAGCCACCCCAGACATCAAGACAGACAGGGCACCCTATCCCGCGGGGGATGGACCCGCCGCCGCAGGGCGGGCTGCAAGGAGACCTTTGCAGGAAGGAGGGCGGACGCCCCGTTGGAAGGACGGGGCCGCACAGGGTCCCCTGTTACCCCAAGGGCCTGGTGAGAGGGGCGACCCCGCGACCGGAGGCTCACCTTGTGCTCCAGGACGCTGATGTAGCCTTCCAGGAGACCGGCCCCGACGGGGAGCGCCGGGCGGTGCTGGCCACGTCCCGGCGGGCGGCTGGGCACCGCCGCCACCTGCTGCTGCTGCTGCCTCCGCCGCGGCTCCGGGTGGCCCCCGCTGCCGCCGATGCCGCCGTACATGAGCAACAAGCTGGTGCACATGGTGGTGAGCGCCAAGCAGACGGCCAGCCCGTGGCGCTGCGGGGGGCAGAGAGAGAAGCGGCTCAGCGCCGCGGGGCTGCGGACTCCCCCCGCCGCGGGGCCCAGCAGGGCGCACCGCTCCCCGCCGGCACACTCACGGCGCCCGCAAGTTTCACGCCTCCAGAGACCCGGCAAAAGTGCGAGGAGAGAATTGGGGAACCCCCATCCTGGTCCCTTGCTGGCCCGCTCCGCTGCCTGCCTCCCGCTTTCCTAGCCCTTCTTCCTTGCCTTTTCTCCCCTCTGCGTGCCCGGCTCCCCCGCGCCTCTCACTCCCATGCAGTCGTCCCCCTTTGGGCATCTCATTCGTGCATTTTAACGAGTGTTAGGAATGGTAGCACTTCCCCGCCGCACAGCTACCTCCAGCCTCGTCCTTTAAGCACATCGGCTTTCTATACGCTCCTTAAAGCGCACACACACAATCCCCACCTCCTCCCCCCCCAACCACGAGCAACACGAATAAAAGAAAGCAGGCGGAAAGTTCTTCGCCGCCGCCGGCGGGGTTTTGTTCGCCTTCGCGTGATCCCGAAGAGCCCCGGGGATACAGCCCGGGGAAGGCTGAAGCGTGTGCAGGATGCCCGGGGCAGCCCCGCTCCGCGCCGCTTCTCTCCTCCCCGCCGCCGGAGCCGGGATGAGCAGTGCCAACAATGCACTTACCATCAGGGTCTTCATTTTGTGCGCCTCCCGGCCGCCAGTCCTCCCGCTCCCCGCTAGGCTCGGCATGGCGGGGAAGCCGCAGACATGGCTCGGCCAGGCAAGCGCCGCCGTGACGGGGATTAGGGGGGAATTACACCCGGCCGGACCCTCGGAGCCTGCCAGAGCCGGGTCCTCGACTGCCCCGCCTGCCTCCGCCCCCGCCTCCGCCTCCTCTTGCCGGCGCAGCGCCGGCTTCAGGGCAGGTGGAAGTTAACTTCTGCCTCCCCTTCGGTCGCGCTGCTCCGCAGACGAGCCCGTTCCTCGGCGGTGCAGGTTGGGGGGGAGTAGGCGGCGAGCGGCGGGGATCGCCGTGGCGGGCACCGTGCCCCCGGCGGGCGCCGCCTCTCCGGCCCGCGGCGGGCACCGGGCGAGCGGGCAGGGGCTCCCTCCCTCGGCCCAGGCTTCTATCCTGCGCCTAGCACCGGGGCACGACCCTCACGTTACGATATTTGTATTTCTCCCTAGCGTAAAACTCGTCATTCCCCCACGGCTCGCTGGGTTTCCTGAAGCTGGCGGTGTTCAGGGAATACTTCCAATTCACGTTAGGAAAAAAAATTGACGCCCTCAACTCTGGCGCGGCATTTAACACCACCCTCCTTTCCCAAGCCCTAAAAATCAGTTTCAAAACCTTTTGACAGAATCTTCTTTCATTTTTAAAAGTAAACCTCACAAGCTTGTTCCCTATGTTATCTTTTGGGTTTCTGAAGACGAACATTTTCCTACTCTCCTTTCATAAACAGCCTTCTAAAGTTGGGGATTTTTAATTTCTTTGTGTGTGTGTTAATAGTGTACAGTTCAGTTGTGAAAACTTTATTAACAGACCCCAAATTACAGAGATTTCTTGCTCTGGGAATTCCATGTTTATAAATGTGCCACTGCAAAACAAGCCATTTTAAGGTTGATTTCTTATAAAGTTGTTAAACTGACAGCATAGCATTTATATAAAAAAATAAATCTCCTAATCATGAAGATATTTTTCTTGAAATTACTCATGGAAATAATAGTTCTAATATATGGCTTTACATCAAACCTATAACTATATAACGTTAAAGATTACATTAAGGAGAAAACGATCAGCAGGCTAACTCAACCATGGTCACAATAGCAGCTTTCTCAAGGCTGGAATTGTCATTGAAATCCATTTTTTATCTTTACTAATTCACTGGAGGACTAACAGTGGAAGAAATGCCATCTCTAGCACTGGCACAGTGTGCAGCATTTAGTGCCTTTTAAGAAAGTAAAAAGAAATAAGAATGTATGGTACACCAGCGGATAAGGCAGTAAACACACTTTATCATTTCAAAGAAGAATGCCATATTGCACGCATGCTTGCTATTTATTCAGTTTGTGGGTTTGGTTTCAATAGTACCAGTTGTTAAGACAAACGAAGCAATATAAGAAGAATCTTATCAGGTCTTGGTAATTCTTTATTATGTGGTTGCACTTGACACTCAAATTAGTGAAACAAAGGGCCAACTTGATGAATCATTGAAAGCAAATTATCTGTGGCTCTCCAAGGCTTCCTGCAAGAGACTACAAAAGGCAGCTCATGCATTTTACAGTGCTGTTTCTCAACTATCAGCAAGCAGGTTGCTGGTGAGACTGACCTTTCTAAGACTTTCTAATATATTTTGCCATGCCAAACTGAAGCATCATTTTTATGATTTAGGCTTGTGGCTGTATGTTAGACATCTGTTACACAGTATGTCTGACCAAATTCATTAAACTTAGGGGTTTTGGTAGAATAGGCTGATTTAAAAATCTACTGATAAAGAAGACAAACTAAATTTTCTAATTTAATGCTGAGCTTGACTTGAATAATGTCCAGCTTTCGGCTTGTCAAATATTTAATTAGATTGCCATGATGGTCATAGACAGTATTTTTGGCAGTCAAATGCTCACTGAAACAAATACAGTAGCGTAATGTAAATCCTACTAAGGTTTTTATGTGTAAGCATGGGAACCTTAGGAATCATCTGGAAAACAGCCCAGCTATTTAATTTAATTTTAAATTCCTATGAATTAATAGTTCTATCTATCTGGAGGTTTGTTTTTAACACTATTGGAATCTACAAACCTGTAGGTATACATCTGTATACCAAAGAGTAAGACAAGAAGAGCAGAGGCTAAAGTCATAGGCATTTCATCAACTTGAAAACAGTACAGAGAACATCTTAAAGTCCATCTGACTTCCTGCTTCAACCAATTTATTTTCAATATGCAAGCAATACTGAACTGTCCATGCATTTCTATTCATCCTTAGAACTGGGGATAACGACAGATTAAAACATAACCAGCTGCTTTCCCTAGCCCACGATAAAAAGTGGCACAGCTCTGGTTAGTTCTTTCAACAAAGTCTGACTGAGGAGAGCTTTTCATCTGCATGGAAGGGACTGAGTTGTCCTCTCCTCCAATTTACCCTTCCACTTTCACCTTTCTGGTAGCTACAGGCTGACAAAACAGTCACATGGAATAAAATTCTGCTTGTGGCAGCTTTAGGACGACCTAAGACACAAATGACAAAATAAAGATCCATGTAGAGCGAGAAATCCATGTAAGAAGTAGTGATGCAGATAAACGTCACAAAACTGATAATGGACTTCGAGCGACAGAACTCTTTCACTGATTCCTAAATAAAACTGCTCAAACAGCAATTTCCCCTGCACTGTCTGAATGAATGGAATAGCTATCTTTTTATAATGCATTTTTAACCCAGGTTGTCTTTCAGAGATATCCTTGTATAGATATAAAACATGCTTCAAAGTGTGGTTGACTTCTCATGAAGAGAACATATAGAGACAACATAGCATAATCTATGAGAACATATAGAGACAACATAGCATAATCTACACCTTAATATAAGGAACAATTATAAACGTACTTTCCACATGATGGTTGGTCGGTAATGGGTACTCAAGTGGATGAGCCTCCTACTCTTCATCTATCCCAGTGCATCTCAGCAACTAGAGGCCAAAATATTCAGTACAAGTTAGGATGAGGGCAATGACTGGTATTTCTGCTGATGATCCTGATGTTGCTTGCCAGGCTGTTTTGCCTGAATGCCCTGTGTCACTCCAGCAAACTGAGCTCTAGACCTTGCTGTCCCCTCGTCCTTTCCAGCATGGCCACAGGTAGGGTGTTTGTGTACAGTCACTACACAGAACGCCTCCAATCTGGAAGCTGCAGCTACTCTTCACCCTGTCACCTCATCAGAATGAAAGCCCAGTCTTAAACGTTTAATTATTTTGTGACTCATTGGTGGCAGCATGGCTCCTTTGCTGCAAAAAAGAGAATATTTTCAGGAACTCATTTAGATCTGTGTCCAGTTTTAGAGTAAGAAAATGAAGTTTTTCTTTATCTACTACCCTTCACAAAAGCGTGAGAACAAAAGGGACCTGGTGTGATGTAAGTAGTTAAACTGGGTGAGTTCCGCATGTTACTCTGTAGGAGTGCTGAAAGCACTTAAATACATTCCCATCACACTATGTGTATGAAGATGTTTTTCAAAAAATATTGGTGATAGAAATGCTTAAAATAGATTAGAGGGGGGAGGTTAATGGTATCAGGACCACTTTGATATCCTTATGCCTTTGAAATGAAGAATCTGAGTTACTAAGATTCTATGCATGGCTAAGCATGAGACAATACTTGTTAAAAATATAATCTAAAAGTGACTCCTGTTAAAGTTGCATCATTTTGTCTTTTCGATTATATTCTGTGGTCTGTGAAGCCTTGGATCTGTCTCCTGAAGAGTAAAATCCTAGCCCCACTGAAATTAGCTCTTATACATCTTTTATCCCTCTTCCTTGCTGGGGCAAGGAGCTCACTAGCAAGTATAGAGCTTCCACTTCTAGCCCTGCAGCCTCATGAGGTATGAGCTTAAACCACGATCACTAGCATGGAACAGAATATTGCTCGTCCTGGGCCTCTAGCCAGTGACATTTGGGAGGACGGCTGGGAGTGCCACATTTCAGGGGGGGAGAAGTAAGCATTTTTTGACTGACTTGCTAGAAAAATGAGACTAAAGGTGCTAAGGAAGTTGGAATATGATGAAAGTTTGTGTGGATTAATGGACAGAGGGGCAGTCAAAGGTATATAGGAAATGAAATATATCACATTGATATCACCTCCACATGTTGTTTTATTATTTATGTATATATGAAATTTTAACATCTTTTTCCTGAGACAAAGGGCTGCATTTTTGCATCACAAACACAGCCAATGGAAAACATTCAGCAGCCAGCAAAGTAATGAGCTTACACTATAGATTTTTCAAACTGCCCAGTGATTCATGAAATGCTTTTCAAAACTGGAAATATGCATTGAGGATTGGTCAAAAAAGGTAGAAACAATATTATAGATCAGTCAATACTGTCTCCCCTTTATGAAAGCAGGCTGCCTTTGAACTTCTGACAGAAGCAAACAGTGATAGATGCATAAAAAAATGAAATATTGCAGGGAAATAAAAGTGCAAATGAAAACAGAAGGGGAAAAATAGTGAGATAAGATCTGCTGAATCTGCAGGGTTTTTTTTTTTCTTTTCTATTTCTCTGTTTTCTCCCCAATCTAGAAAGCATAAATAAAGGTATTGGGTGTTTCAGAAACAATCTATCTACCTTAACTGAATGGACTCATCTGCTTTAAGACCACATGTGGAACACTGTGCTTCATTCTAATCACTTTTTAAGAGGGGAAAGTTAAATAAGGCACGTCCTGGAATACCGCATATTAAAAATTTCACATCTGAAGTCAGGAACTTTGAAGGTTAAGAAATAAGCACAGGAGGCTGCAGATGGAGGTACCCAGTACCCCTTGTGGAAGCCAACAGATGTGACCAGAAACTGGTCTTCATGGCCTTTTCTTTTACTGTCCACCTCTAAAACAAAAGAAAGAAGACATACATAATCTCTGTAGATAGAACACAGATTTAACATATGGACAAAAGCAACTGTCAGCATAAAGATTATCATTTTGTAAGAGACTGGAATAATTTGAGTATTTTGGAGGTACTTTTGCATCTCAACAGGATTCTGAACAACTCAGCTTTCAGTGTATCTATCTCTGTTCTTTTGTAGAGAAAAACTACACTAACAGGAAGTCAAAGTGTTAAATGGGACAGTATTCCTAAACTTTTTTTAAATTACCCAGCAAATATCAGACATTAAGCATTAGAGCAAAAAAGGAAGCGAAGAAGGTAAGTGCTCATTATGGATTGGTTTGCAGTTCTTTATGTATTGTTAAGAGAGTCGATAGAAAACTCTCCTGCTATTACTAACACAAACACAAACATCACTTATGATGACAGGCTGAACAACAACTATGGCAACAAGGGGATCCATTACCATCAAACTGAAAAGGCAGTCATAGAATCAAGTAAAGTCCTTCAGTGGCCAAGCTATATATATCACATTTTGGTAATAGGTACTGTCCTTACCTACAGGTTTATAGAAACCATCTTTGCTGTTCACATACTATATGGCTATATAAGCATATATGCAAATTCAGAGCAATAAATCACTTAATGTGCAGTGTGAGAATAGCTGCCAATGACTTCTGTCATAGCTCAGCAATTTCACGATCGTGTCCCACGTGCTTCAGAAATTATGTAGTGGCCACCATCGTTATGTACTTATTTCTTCCTTTCACCCAGCATACTACAGCCACAGTTTAGCTTGGGGATTTGTGCTTACTGCTTAGAGGTCCCGGGTGCTCTCATTTCCCAGGGAAGTCAACAGGAATTGAAGGAGGATCTCTGCATTCAAGTGAGCTGCCTGATAAAGCTAGTGCTGGTTCTAGCCATTTGCAGATTCAAATGGGGATAGATTTCTAATAGGAGATACGAGATATCGTGGGCCCAGGGTGCAGTCATTTTAAAGGCATGGAGATAGTGACTATATTTATGTAGCTTGCTTAGTTAATTGCAGTTGAAAATGGAATCTGGGCCTACAAGAGAGTGCAGAATGGCTCCAAAATATTTTCCTATGTCCAAACCTGGTACTGCAAACCACCCTAAAAACTCTTCTAGTGAGGATAAATAAGCATTGTAGGAAATAGCCTGATTCAGTGGCAGAGTTTCTTCACTGCAATAGATACCGAACTGAATGCTTCAAACCAGCTGCTAAAACAGATGGATTGCCTTCCTTTGCGATGTGCTGTGTCCTTGTTTAAACATTTCTGCCATATTATTGATATTTGTCACTCTTAAACAAATAGAGAAAACAAGTCTTCTCTGTTTCATGCGGGATTTTGGATTTCTACTGACATCCTCAAATCATGGATTAGAGCAAATCCATGGCTACATACAGTCATTTTTCTTTCTTACACTTCAGGGCAGGAGACCAAGTTCAGCTCAGCTGCAGAGCTGGATCCAACATTTCCTGCAGCAGCTGCACCCTGCTTTCTTTGAACTGCTATTAATACTTGTTATCACATTCCCTAGCCTTTGTCACCACCACCTGCCTTATGCTTTTGATTCAAGTGACAGACCTTTAAAAAATTCTGTACTTTTTTGCAATCAAGGTAAATATTTTATTCAAGGTGATGATTGTATATCTATTCTCTCCCATAAACTATAGTACCAGGAACATAATGATTTGATTTTTGTGGCAGTACTTTTCCTGCCTTCTGATAATTTCCTTGGTGGCAATTGCATTTGGCTTTTTGTTTTGCTGAATTCCTTCACAGACCAAAGCATTCTAATAAAATACTCATATTTACCTAATTGCTTTCTTTTTCCTTTTTGTTTATGTTTTATTTAAGTTTAGAAGGGATTATTTTGATGCTTTCTTTCTCTACAACAGTTTTTGTGTGCATGGTATGTATCTAATTTTATTACAAAAAGCCCTCAAATTCTGTAAGGTTTATTTGTTTTTTCTTGTGATCAATACTTGAAATGTGAAACTAAGCTCTGTAGGGCACGTGTTGTTTCTGTCCCGAGTTCAAATAAATGGGGCCTTAGGCCATTTATAGTTTAGACCATAAATTCAGATATCAAAGGAACAGGTGGTAACGTGACACAAGCTGTTCTTGCTCATTGTATCAGTTTCCTCTGCTCAGTCTCCTACTGCTTCATTTCTGTCACAATCCCGAATCACTTTCCAGCAATGGTTACTCCATTTTGGCGGGTTCAGTTTCTATCCATTGATAAATGAGAGCTTCTCTGCTCCTAATGTGGAGCTTGGAATCTGAAAGCGTGTCTATACTGGCACATTAACTCAGGCACAGAACTGCATTACTGTGACTAAAGCCTTCTGGGATAAAGCTGGCTCACATCACCCAGCTTGGAGCCTGTGTAGAGGAGCTCAGGTCCATCTGCACATCAGCTCTGATTCACCAGCAGTCTGCTAGGTTGAAGCACTGAGGGTTGTGGTTCAAGAAGAACAAAAGCTTACCAGAGAAATGAAAACAATGGGCATGATGCGTTAGTATGAACTAATATAATAGCT
Organism: Porphyrio hochstetteri; assembly: GCA_020800305.1. Taxonomy (NCBI): domain Eukaryota; kingdom Metazoa; phylum Chordata; class Aves; order Gruiformes; family Rallidae; genus Porphyrio; species Porphyrio hochstetteri. The sequence goes on along the minus strand of CM036912.1, from coordinate 13,193,800 downwards.
GCTCAGTGTTTGCTCAGTCACTAATTTTGGAGATTTTTTTGTATATAATTTGATATCCTGCTGGTGAGCAAGTGTGGACAGTGTTGAACTTTCTTCCTAAGTGAGGAGAGAAGGAATTATCTGCCAGTCTTGTCTGTATAGCTGTCTTTATCATTTTAATTGAAGAAACTACTGACTTGTCGATTTCTTTAGGATCTTCAAAAAATTTTATCCTAAGCACTATTCATCTTCAAGCATTGTCTACATACTGACCAGTCTTCACAAAATCCATGTGTCTTCATCTCTATTTGCAGAAGATGGCTGTGTAGTGAAGGTAAGGAAGGCTGCTCACTTGTCTCCACCTGTAACCTTACAGATATCAATGTTTAGTACCTTGGGCACTGAGGCCCACAAAGCCTGAAGCTGGGCATTGAAAATTAGAAGTCTCTGTTGGAAATCTGAGCCTTCTCAAAACCAAGAGTTCTTATTTCTCAGCATCACTTGAAGATTGCTGCAATAGCAAGCAAATTAAAACCATTTCAGTTAAAAAAGTTTCAAATAGATTTGGGTGGAAAGTGATGTCATACAAATGCTGGCTTGGAACATTACTTGAGTCTCTGATTCTACACATTTCTAGCTACCATAAGCTATGAAACCTCATAGTAATTCCTGAATCACCATCAGCAGTTATCAAAAGTTGATGAGACACATTGGAGTCACTAATGGGTCACCGGAAAAAAATGTGTTTTCTTTATTCTTCCCCAAAAGGCAAAGATGGACTATGCACAGGCTCATTTAATGAGAAACTGGGCCAGCCTCTATTAGCATATGTGCTAGGCATATGGTCCAGCATGGTTTTTAGTTTCTTCTTCTCAGCTTCTGCAGGGATTTTGCTCAGCTCTTTTCGCTTTGCATCACCTCTCCAGCCAGCAAGGCACAAAGCACCTACAAGAAACTAGGCACAGCTGAACCAGAAACCTCCAGAAGCCCACCATCATTGCAACACTTTCAAATTACCCATCAGTACTGATTCTCCCAACACATTATACCTGCAACTAACACCTGACACAAACCTTTCTCAAATCAAATCTCCATTCCCATCTTCAACTAGAATCAGCTGCACTAATTTTTTTTTAGTTTTTTTTTCCCCCTGCTCCTTACAGTCCCTGGTTCAGTCACTGAGCATCTGGACTAGGTCCTTCCTTGCTACTCTTTCCTACTACCTACTCCACCATGTATATACCAAATCCATACAGAGCTCATGATATAACTGGCTAATGATGGGCCCACTTGGCAACTCGCTTTTCAACAATGCCAAGTGATTGCTAGCACCACTGCTTACTTGAAGCTGTATTATTACACCATGTCTTTTTGATTAATTAAAAATGCAACACTGTAAATTTTAGTTTCAGAGTCTGGCTATTATTAACTAACATGCATAAGAAAGAGTGCCCTGTTCACAGCTTTATGTATTTGAAGGTGAGAGGAAGGAGAAGGGATTAGAGTGGGGCAGAAAAAGTATGTGCAGCAAGTATGGATACATTAAAGGGTGGGAAGGAATTTCAGGGGTATGTCAGGGATAAACAAGGTCTTAGCTGTTATCACATACAGTTAAGAAGTCAAAAGAGATATTAAGAAAATCATTAAGCCTGATCTGCACAGTTTCACTCACACAAACAGAAAAGGAAGCTTTGGGGCCTAAAGGCTGCCCTGGGCTGCTGACATTTCAAGCCAGCTAATTAGGATTTAGCAAAGGAAGTAGAAGATGGTACACAGAGAAAGCACAGTATGCAATGGCTGCTCTCTGACCACAGCAAATAGAAAGGAAATGTAATTTCTAAATCTTAATAAAGAGATGGTCTGAAAAGAAATAACATCTCTGCCTCACCCTTCTTGGAGTTCAAGATCCACAAAGAGGGAGACTATGTATTCAAATCTGGGTGATTAAAATATATTCCTAAATACAAACCTAAATATTTCTGTATAAGGATGTTCCTTCTCAGCATTTCATGCTGTCTTGAAAATACAGCTCTAGATGTAAGTTGGATCTTCATCTTATCTTTCATCTCACCCAAAGCTGCTTAGTCTTTATGTACGCGTGGGCTGACCTTTCACTTTTCTAGTCTATTGCTATTGAATTGTTCATAAATCTTGTAATCATTAGACAAGGTTAGCCCTCACATTTCAAAAAGGGAACATTTTTTTTTTTGGAGGCTGATGTTGGCTGTTTTTGCGTCTTTGCAACACTAGATTATGCAAACCAGGTGCTGACCACCAGATACTTTGCAGACTGCAGGGTGCTGATTGTGGCAACACTGAAACAGTCTAAAAGATGTAAGAATGTGGGGTACATAGATCCCTTTTATTCCTAAATTCAGGTATTAACAAATTGGCAAAGTTATTGGCCAATTGACTCAAAGTATAAGCATTAAAATAATTCATCCTGAACAATGCGTGGTTTTATTTTATGTTTAGTACAGTAGGCTCACCTGCATGAATTTGCTGTGCTTATTTAATATCCTCTTTAAGATGAAAAATGATGCCAGTCCTGTGGTAATAGCATCTTTTGACGCTGAGAAAGCATTTCACTGGAATGAATGGCAGTTTCTCTTTGCTATGATGGAAATTTAAAAATTTGCTGTAAATGTATTGCATCAGTTACACTGTTCTGAGCAAGGATGCATACTAATGCCACAATACTATCTCAATTTTGACTTTCGAGGGAGACTAGTCAAGGGTGCCCACTTCCAGTGCTATTTTTGCTAATGGAACTAAACCAATCTGTAAAAGACTAGGGAGATTGGGTGGACACTCTAAGATAGAATGCATTAGAGATGAGAGCTTGTATTTGAAGAACTGCCCTTAAAATGGTGTCCCATTTTATTATACGTTAGTAACCCCTTGGAGACTCTCATATAGATTCTGCAGGCAGCTACAATTCCTAAACAACTTTTCAGATATGCAACGGATCAGGATTCAGCTAAAGATTACAGAACTGAAGTTATGATAGCTGTGGAACTGCTGTGAGTCCTTTGCTACTCATTAAACTGAAAACTCAGAAGGACCTTCACAGTGGCCTACATGTGGTACATGGGAGCTTCAAATGAAAAAAATTCTTTCAAAGTCAGAAGTATTTTTGTATGATTTTATGAAGAAAGGACTCTTTAGAAGCATTGTGGACTGTTCTCCCATGCTGTGATCACTAGGGTGATGTAAGGAAATTCCTTCTTCCCAGAAGGATGCTAAGAGAACATCCTCCTACACTGATACTCTCCAGTACACATCAACCCATACTTGAGTCTTTCCCATCTCTAGTTCCTGTTACTGTTCTCTTATGCACCAAAAGAGCTTGGAGCTTCTTGCATAGGTGATGGTAGAGATCATTCTAATTAGAGCTGTACCCACCACACCAGTTTCAATGCTACACATTTAGGAAGCTAGAATTAGTCCCTATGGCAACTGAGAAATCATCGAAGTACAGGTGAAACATGGAGAAGTACCTGATGAAACCAGCTAAACAAGCTGTTTCCAATTTATAACAGGCTTCTGCAATTAAGTGTAATCAGATCATCATTCCCACTATGAAAAGGATTGTGGATAGCACTGCGTGGCCAAAGAAATAAGTTTCTTTGGTGGAATGTGATCCTTATGGTAAGTCACAGGAGAACTAGAGAAGGTGATGGGACATTTATTTGGCCCTAAAATCAGCAATGTCTAACTGGCACTAGTTCTTGGTAATCCTTACCTTTCAGTAACATGGTAAACTGAGGTAGCTACAGAACCAATTTAAAATCCTTAAATACTAATTTTCCATTCTTACATCAGAAAGAACGTTGTATTTTTCAAAATTAATTACTGTTATTCTGAAGTTACATGTATTTGTGGACTTGTAACAGGCTTAAATATATGGTGATGTAAATTATGCACACATCAATTCAAGCATTTAGGAATAAAGTCCTCTAGTTAAAAAAAAAGAAAAGAGATTTCACTAAGTGCTCAGAAGTTAAATACAAAAATCTGTAAATAAAGTTTAACAAAGGTAAATTGAAAGGCAAAACGAACTCAGTTCAATGAGTTAATGTAATTCCCTTATGGAATGCTAGTTTCCCTACTATAATTAATTTTAAACAGTAAACCAGTATGTCTGGTTTTTGATAATTATAAAAATGCATTCATCCATGTCCTTGCAAATTATTAATATTTATCATAAGGAATATCCTGTAGACATTAAGAATCAAGGGAGACAGAGTTTTCAGCCAATTCTTGCACAGCTTTAAACAAACAATAATGGAGTTTTAAGTACCTATGAGTCCAAACCAGAGAGACACAAAGCTCAAGCCTCCTTCCTAGAACCTACCTTACAAATCACTCGGGCAAAACTTGCACTGAACCTCAAAATCAAAGATTTCAGGACTTGCAAGTATATGATAACTGCTAAGTATCCTACGTGCTCACTTCATTCATGTTCCACTCCTGGGACCCAAGAGTATCAAGTGTTCTAAAGGGATGAGGCCATAATGATGTTATAAAAAGATTATGAAAGCCCCTGTAGTTCTCTTCCATTCCAGGGATAACTTCAGTGATAAGGAAACTGCATCATGACACTTTTGAGTTAGTTACCTCTCTGACATTTCAGTAACACTGATTATCAGTAGTCCTGTTCATGGATATTTTTAAGCCTCTCAGCACATTTAGACCTAAACCTTCACACTCGTAGCAACTCAAACTCATCATCAGTAGCAATAAGAAGCTTCCTTTAAGTCAGTGGGAGTCGATTAGGTTTTTGCTTGCATAGAAGCTGCTGGATCAGATGCATATGATCCAGTTGTATGTTGGCTTACTGGTTATAAAAATGTGGAAACTAGAACCAAATATGAGGCATAGCATTTCGCAGTTTCAAAAACTTAGGTTCCATTTAATTTTTTTTCCATAAAAAAACCCAACGAACAAACCCCTATATATCTCACTAATTTCTGAAATGAAATCTGACCAGAATGTGTTTTCCTTTAAAATATACCCTAAACCAGAGCCAGAAAACCAGAGAAATTTAATAGAACTTTAACATACATACTAACGTGTGTGTGTCTATATATATACATATGTGGGCATACATATCCTTGGTTGATAAATTAACGTAAAATTTAGATAACCTGTTTGAACCAGGAAGCAGAGACTCACTCACAGTAGCAGCAAGAATTACAATAGCAATGATCAATAAAACCCATTGTTCCCTCCCAAAATTATGGCAAACATCAGTTTACATGTTCACGAATTTGTGGACAAGTGTCCTCTCCACAGATTAGGAAAAGGGAACTGAACACTGATGGGAATGTCAGGAAATCTTTGCAACCTTTTTGTGACTAGTTCCTGCAACAGGCTGAAGGGGCTGGGTTTTCAGAAGATACCCTGAGTTTTTCTTTTCTCATTTTGCTGAAGCAGAGAAGAGCAGAGAAGAACAGAACAGAGCAGCTCTGTTTGTGATGGGGACTGTGACAACACAAAGGAGCAGACGAGACAGAAATAGATAGGAAAAGACAGAAGTGTATTCCTTGTCCTATCTCTACTCAGTAACTAAAGGAGGCAGAGGCCACACCAATGTCAGTAGAGGCAGATGTGCATTATTGCCTGTGTATTGTGATGATACAGCAACATGCATTCCTACAATGCAAATTGATTTACTGATCTTTCATTTACCAATGAAAAGATTTAAACCAGCAAGCTAGCTAACATGTTAAATCTACCTCTAGGCTGAAAAAAGAAACTACTATATTTAGATTAATGCAGAAGTGTCAGAGGCATACAGGACAGCCATTGTGGTGTAAAACAAATGGAACAGCTAATGATGCTTTAAGGATGGATAGTTCTTGGCTTTGAAAGTTAAGAGTTTTAACTGGTTTGCATGCTCTCATTTTGATCTGACATTCCCAATTTTGTTCACCCTGCTGACCACTGAGAGAGGAATGAAAAGACTTAGAGTGTGTGATTGTAGGGTGCTATTTTTTCCTGTCAGCATTCTTCATTATTGACTTGGCTGTTTATGCTGCTGATGTGTAATGTTGTGAAGCAGATGAGCTGGTAAAAAATGAAGGGTATTCTATAACCTTTGCTGTACTTTCAGTTACCTTACAGTAACTTAGAATTCAGAAAGGCTGCTTTGAGAAAAATCAAAATACTATAAGATAAACTCCATTAGGAACTGAAGCACTAGGGCTGTTGTTGAAGAAGGGCAAAATGGTCTAATTAATAGTTATTGCATCAAACTCACACAGCAGTTGCAGTAATGACACTGATGATAGTGATGGCATTGAAGATGGGGTTTATTTCAGAATGGAAATGAGCAGAGTATTCATCTTCAACCATGTATTGCTGTAGGCAGTGGAAGGCCTCAGCTTTTTTGTTTTGTTTTGTTATTCAGCTGGTTTTCTTTGATAGCAGAGCTCCAAGCAATTAATACATGTATTTATACAAGATTGAGCATGTTCATTTAACTGCAGCCCCATGGCTGACACTTGGCCATACTGAAGAATAGGCATTTATTGGTTTTTATTCCTGCTGTTTGGTTTTTCAGTGACAGCTACATGTAGGTGGATAGTTATCTAAGGGGGTCTCCCCACTTCCTTAGAATTTTTATAAAGCATTTCTCTCTCCTTGGTTTTGTGAAAGCTGTTGGCAGCAGGGAATGCCAACTCCTGCATCCTGAGATAAGGTTTCATTCTCATCAGTATTTGGTTTCTGTTCAGACTCCTGTTGATATGTTTTCTTTCTCTCACTTTACTGATGTATCTGTTTGCCTTGTGTTATTGTTCAGAAACAAACACATCACAAAGCCTCCCAGTAACCAAGCTGATTTGGGTAGGTAGATGAGGTCTTCATCACACGTCAGGGTCAGTAGAGCTCCTGCCCACTCTGATAGTAATACCCACTGTCTCACAAACACCATTTATTAATACAAAATGTCAAGTCCCAGAACTGGAACAAAAATTGCTGAATAGGACCAAAAGCTAACAAGGAAATCCAAGAGCTTGGACTATACCTTGGGAATTTATCACAATAACTGTCGCCCATAACAGTAGCACTTTGATTCTGAATGGGTCATGCCATACAACTAAGCTCAAGAGAGCTCTGTGATCAAAAGAAAAGAGTCAGCGTTACACATAATAGAGAAAATATTTTTCCAGTACCATTAAATCTGATGGCAAAAATATTCCTTACTTCAGCAGAGAGAAAGATTTATTTCCTTCTCTCTATCCAGACTTTATTCACCTGCCATGTAAACTTCAATGTTACGAGTGATATCCCAGGTGGGGCAGAGATGCAACCAAGCATCCTAGGAGTTTATGCAGGTAAGCAACTCACAAATACCCAGATAGATAAAAGTTTATCTCACAAAGACTGCGCCAGGCCTCCAGATGCACTGTACAACACAGCTATAGCACCTGTTTAGACATCTACAGTCCTCTGGTGGAGGTCTGGTGTAACACCTCTGACTACTTCAGATGAATCTGTTAAGAAAATCGTATCCACACTAATTACTTCCCTGACTTCAGGAATAGCCACTATCTATCCCAGATTCCCAGCAAATGCCAATCCTTGTAAGACCATCAACTCCAGACCGGCTACTAAAAGGAATCTTAGGATTCTGCTCTTTACTTTCCCCAGAACAGAGAAGGCTTGTTTTTCTTCAGCATTTCTGTCAGTGCCTCGTCTCACCATACATAGACTTCACTGACATGTTAATGTTTGGTCTTTTGTTCATGATTTGGATTAGGAATGGCTGGCAGGTGTTCAGTCTGGATTTCCCCATTCCTAACTGAGAAAAAGTTATCAGCTTTGTTGTTCTACTAGATTTATATGATCACAGCTGAAATCAGACCTGGATCCAGGGAGCTTTATTGTCTCTGATCAATAACTAATGAACAGGGCTAATACTGTTAATGTAATATAGGCACAATATGTCCATATGAAATAGGAACAGCATTTAAACAAGGAGTCCCAAACCTAGTTTGCTGGGAAATATAATATCCTAAAGAAAACGAAAATAAAACTTAAGAGATTTCTTATTCAATTCTTCAGCTCAACCAAACATTAGTATCTTAGTGGGGACAGATCATCTCACCTGACCTATATAAATGGGAATTTATTTTCCTTGGTAGAGGGTTTACAGAATAGTAATACCTTATACTGGCTAATACAACATTTATAAAGCCAAGGAAGTATTTTATAGATAATGTTAGACCTTTAAAGATCTATATTCTCCCTTAAGACCTGTGCAGAAGAGATGCTGAAATTTGGCCTCCTGCCCTGACATGCTATGACTGAAGTAACCTTCAAACTCTTCAAAGGTTCCTATTATGTGGGATTCAGCAGAAGGGAGATATCCTTGCCTTTTTAACAGGAAGCTCCATTATGCTAATTTTGTTAATTAGTTATTAAAAAGCTTACCCTAACCCTTCCTTTCAAGTTTACATCTGCTCCCATTTATCACCCTTCTGGGTTTTGGTTTTTGGGTTTTTTTTCTTTAGTGAGTATCTAAGGCATCTAAGGCTATTTTGCTATAGACAGCCCTGCTTTCCCATTTTTTACTTTTCTGTGAACTACAGAACATTTGTTTACAGGATAAACTTCATGGGTGAGTTGCTGCATTCAGCAGTATTTTTCCCTTCTCTTCTGCTACCACATGCAGGGTGGCCATTCTGTCTGGCCAAAGTAAACACAGCAAAGCCAAGGCTGCCAAGCAATTTGTGTTTCATTTGGCATCGTTGAAGCAAGTGGTGATGTGGCAGGCAGTATATGCGTTATCTA